>JANCRA010000004.1:3177500-4661457 GCA_024362935.1 Setophaga petechia | reverse complement strand
GTAATTACCTTAAGAAGTCATGTACTTTACAAAATAATGCCAAGCAGAACTTACTACTTAAAACATGCATTTTCTTGTAAATCACAGTCCAAGAAAAATGATCCTTTTATGTGCTGTGTACTGTGTTCAATTTTTCGACTAATTGAAGAAACATAACCTGTCAGGGTGGCTCTGCTCCCTGGGCTAAGCTGGTCTTGTGCATGGAAAGTAATAGAAGGTTGTCAGTGTCAAGTCCTCCAGGGCAATCTCTCTTAGTCTTGCTTATCTGGGCTTAGAAATCCTGCCTAAAATAACAAAGTCATTCAGCTGATATGCTTCTTGTAGGAATTGTTTGTACTTTGATTATTTTTCCAGGTATTCTTTAAAATGCAGACATTCAGTAATGAACCATTGTGATAAATTGTAGTCAATTTTATGGCAACCTTTTTAAGAACTACTGTGTCTTTACTTGTGTCTTTACTTCTTTACTGTCTTTATTGGAAACCATGTGAAATTCATGACAAAGCTAAGTTTCAAGAAAGCAAAACAGCCCTTAAATTACCTTCTTTTAAGACCTTTTTATGATGTCCAGCTCTACTGTGTACATTGGAAACTAGGGGTATACTTTAAGCCTCAACTGAGACCTGAAACTGGTTTTATGATACTACTTAAGGCATTCTTCTAACTTGGGAATAATATGTTGTCCAAGTGGAAGTAATTAAAGCTTATGCTTTTTTCCTGTTAAAATGAAGCCATATTTCTGACATAGGAAGAGATCTGTGAGGTAGGTATTGATGAAGTAAAAGACACAGACCTCTGAAAAACTGGGGGTTTTTATGTCAGAATTGGCCGTTTCGGGCACAATCAGATCGAGACTGCACTTGCCAGCTCTATTTCATGATGCTTCAATTTCACTGGATATTGTTCTAAGACTCTTTTGAAAAGGATATTTTGGAATCTGATGTGTGAATTCTGTTGGGCTAAGTTAGCCTTTCTTTCGCTGGTGAAAGGTAGGGATTTGGAGAGTTGTCTGTACTGTTTTATTGCTGGCTCATGGCAAACCAGCACTTGCAGTAGGATCACAAAGAAGCCAAGTGCTTGGCTGGTCTGATAGACGTGACATTCTCCTGGCCTTGGGAAGACATTATTTATATGCTCATGAATTGTTGGGAAATTTTTCATTGTCAGTCTTAATGTTTTGAAAGAATTTTAAGATTTTTTTAAAATGTCTTTCTCTTAAAGAAAGAGACAGCAGTATTGCCAAAGAAGTTTCACTGGGATTGCACTATGTGCAATTTGGATCAGTACTTAGTCCCAGTTGTATTTCTGGCAATACTTCATGTGCTTAGCACAATATTTTCAGTCATGTACAGCATATTTATCGATGCCTGATAAGAAATGCATTCAAAGTTAGTAATATTCAACCTGGGACAAGGTATTCTTCATATACCTTAGGCTAATAAATTCCTGAAACAAAAAATACAGTAGTCAGGAACACATTTAAAAGGGTATAGGAATTCCAAAATAAACTTAAGAAATGGTATTTTTTCCTTTTATCATTTACTAGTCTTCTAAATTCCTTCAGCTGGTCACAGGTTGCTTTCAATAGTTGTAGAAAATACCATCTTATGGCCAAGAGGAATAGCCCCAGAGCTATTGGATAAAGTACTATCACAGGAGCCAATAATTCCTTATTCTGTATCTTCTGTAGAACAGCATGCTTTGCATTCTCAGATGACATGTTTGAAGGACAGGACTCTTCACAATGTTTGTTATGTTGTTTTTCATAGTGGACTCTTGCCCAGAAATATTAAGTGTTTGAGTACAAGACTGGAAAAGGGATTTCTAGCTACAGTGTAGTCTTAATGGTTTTGAACTTTTAACATCTGAAGCTAGTACATTGTCAAAGTTTTTCTTTTTAAGAAGCTAATTGGAAAATACCAGTTGGTGAAACAAAAGTCATCTTATTTCAGACTGCTTATTTAGTACCTCTGAAACCAAACGCTGTTGCCAGTGTTTTAAATCAACCGTAAACGAAAAGCTCTAAAACCTTTGGAATAAACCTGTGCAGACTTTTTCTGATGCAGTTTCTAAATGTTACACATGCCAAATAATTCAGGAAGTTTTGCAGTTTCACTTGTGCACAAGACAGTTTCATTGCCTTCTTTGTGGTATTTGAGCAGGGCATCTTTAACCTCATTATTTTGCTGCATGTCAGAGCTGCCTTTGTTTCTCCTAGTCCAAAGAGTGGAAATGTTTCCTTTGACTAAGAGTTTCCCTGGCCACAGGGTCTCTGCCTGGCAGAGGCACCAAAACAAGGGACCTGGTGGGTATGGTAGAGGTCAGACTGCAGAGCTTTGAAACTTTATTAAGCTGGGCATGTTTTTGTATGCCAAACTGCTGAAGGAGGAGTGCTCTGGTTGTGTAGTTAGATTGCACAGAAGGCTGGCTGAAACCTGGCTGGTGGCCTGTGGAGCAGTACTGTTACAAGGCTCTGTGCATAAAATGGAAAAAAGTAGTGCCAAGTACAGTTCTTTCATCTCCCTGCTTAAGACAAAATTGTCTTTACATTTTGCGTTATTTTCTTGAAGAGGTGGGTGACGTTTATTTTACATCTGTGGCTCCTCACAAAACCAGCTGTGCAGGGGAGGACCTGGCCAGAGGAATCCTGGACTGCCAGTGTCAGTTGTCAAGTCTTTGGGACCTGAAGGCAATGTTGACACTAAATGAGATCACCAAGTACAAACCACTTGTACAAACTAGATGAAGTGTCATCTTTTGCAGTTGACTGGCTAGTAAACTGCATTCCTGCCTTTCCCCACCTTTCAATAACAAATAATTAGGGTCTGTGTGAATCATACGTTTCACAAGGGTATACAAATGTAATATAAACTACTACATATTAGTTGTTAACTGCTGCCTCTTGATGGTGACTAAATGCAAGTGATTGTTTTGGGGTGATTAATGTAATTTGTATTCATACATATACTGTGACTATAAGGACTTTTAAGAAGTAAATACATTTAAAGTATTCTGTCATTTGTCGAGATGAACTATTAAAGGACACTTGTCTTTGAAGTTGTGTTCCCTTGCTGTTCAAACTTCAGTCAAAAGTCTAGTACTTACTGCCTGATGTAGAGATCAGCTTAACTCTGGAAAAGGATAACTGCTGAGTAGTGAAGTCTGTACTCTTGGTCAAAATCTGTGTGATGTGCCTAGGGAGCCTCCTTGAAGAGTAGTGTGGACATGTTTGCATTTTACCAGTTCATTTGTATAATATACATCAGTATCACTGCAGACTGAATGTTCTAAAAGGAAACTGATGATGTCTGATCTTTTCTTTTCCAGACTATCATTTTATTCTGGCCATTCTTCATTCTCCATGTACTGCATGCTCTTCGTAGCAGTAAGTATGCTCTTTCCATCTAAGTGATAACAAAAGATCTGTTAGCTACCCAGTACTGAATATTTACTTGGCTGCTATGCATATGGCTTTTGTAGGTTGCTTGTCTGATACAGTTAAAGACTTCTCAGTAGGAGTTGTAAGGGTGGTGATACTGGGACAAGAAGTAGAATGATGTTCAGTATGCCTAAGAATACTTAATATGGTACTTGGCTTGTGTGCTGTGTCTAAAATGAGGCCAGTGACAAGTGTGTTTTGAAAAGAAGATGCTACTTAAATTTAGTTACGTTTAAAGTATTATAAACCTTATAAAATTTATAAGGCTTATAATATTTTAAATTTATAAGCTTTATACAAATCTATAATGAAACATATCTGATCTAATGAGATGTGCAAAGCCTATTTTAAAATAAAGCAAAGATCCTTAAACACAGATGAGGTATGTCTGGGCCCATAAACACAAGACAGCAGATCAAATTGAATTTTCAAATTATTTTTTATTTTTCTGTATTTTTTAAGGACAGAGAGGCAAGAGTGAGAAAAGCAAGGGGACAGTAAATATTAGTGATAAGATCAATTCGGAAGTACTTCATTTAGGGATTACTATATTTTCATTGAAATTGTTCCAGTGAACTAGGACAAATAATCTTCACTCTTAGGGAAGAGTGATTTTGTTGTTCTCCCCGTGCATAGTGGTGACTTTATGGAATTTTGTTGTTAATGTATTTGATAATTAAACTCTAGTCCTGGACGTAAGTTGCTAACACAATATATGTATTCCATGACTTTTACAGACCTCAGATTAAATTTTCTTTTTTTGTCTTTGTTGCATTTTAATTTTTTCACACTCTCAAGGCATTAGTGTAACATCCACTGTGAGTGAACCAATTGTTCAAACTAAACAAAAACCCCTACAATTACACACAGAAGAGATGGCTCTTCAGTATGGTTGAGGTAGTTTTTAAGCTTTATTTTAAAATAAAGCTATCTCAGAAGCTTGATGTTCAGTTTTGATCTGTTATGCAGGTTTTTTTATGGCTAAATCTGTTCTGATTGTCTCCCCTGCTTACCAGTCTTACCTAATGTAAATACAAAGAATTCATAAAAGTATTATGTCCTGGGTTTGACTCAAATATGGTGGTATGACTATGGTTGGCTGTTAAAGTGTTTTTGCTCATTATGACTGGCAATCTCCAAAATTTTATGGGTCTACTCATAGTAGGGCTTCAAAGCTGAACCCACTCTTTCCATAGTGTAGGGAAGCGATTACTGCTATGCAGAGAGCACCCTAATGCTGGCTTGCCCCTCTGGGCACAGTCAGACCCTTCTCATCCAACACCTTCTCACATGGCTTTGTTAAACAACATAATAACGTGATACTTAAATCTCACAGAAGGACAAACCTGGAGACAAGAAAAACCTTGGTAGGTGTGTAGCAATGTGTATTGTTTATAATTCATACTGACTGGATTATTGTTGCCTGTCAGGGATCTGAAGCTGTCTTAGCTTTTACCTCTGTCTCATGTGTGTAAGGCATGTTCTTCTGCAGCCTGGGTAAACAGTGGTGAATTCTCAACTCATTAATTGAAGGTAATGGGTCACATTAGGTAACACAACCCTCTAGATGCATACAAGACAGTAGAAGATGTCTTGAACAGCCTGGACTTAAGACCTTGTTTAGTTAACCTGCTGGGCTTGGAAAAAATTCAGCCTTTGGCAAGAAAGTAAAGAGTTCTTCATTTTGAAGTTACTAACATCATGTGGCTTGAATAATGCTTTCTGGAGTGCCTGTGGCATATTCTTTTGAATCCATGCAAAGAGCTTGTCTGGAAAGTTCTTGAAGAGGAAATTATGAACCTTAACTGTCTTGGGGCTTTGTTTGTATGAGTTTGATTCTTGGCAACCTCCCACATGGGTAGGTGGCAAGTCAGTGCAAATCAAACCCTTCCTATGCAAGCTACATCAGAATACCACAAATCCTGTCTTGGTGTCTGTCCTGGTTCAGACACTTGCTGTGCTCAGAGCTGTCCTTGTGTTCACTCAGTTCTGTAGTAACTGCAAAACATAGCTTTGCTTAGTAGCATCCTTAAACTAAAGGGGTACAAATGCCTTTAACTCTTCTAAGATGACAGGAAGTGTTTCATTGGAGATCACTTTGTTTTCCATTAATTAGTCAATGAGTCTCCAGAGCCTGTCTGTTTCTGCACCCATTTTTTGTCTTTGGCTGAGCCATATTGCCCAGTAAAAATAAGAGGCTTTGTGGAGATTACACTTCTACTTCCTTCTGTCTGATAATAAGATTATTCATTATTCATAGAAACTGCCATGAGGCCATTGTAGGGACATCTGAAGAAGGTTAATGGCTCCTGTGCAGCATGTTTTTGTCTTGCTGATTAACATAGCCTTAGTGCATACCAAGAAACCAAAACGAGTTCAGATGTCTTCAAAAGGACAGCTAGTGCAGGAAGGTGAAGAAACACACACACACACACTTGCCCATGTGGCAAGGCAGAGTGCTGCTGCTGGCTCCAAGCCAAACCTGCAGCGCTTGATGCCTTGTTTGTTTTCTGAACTCTGATGCTGGCTCCATCAGTGCCCTGCACCCGTTCTGCGGCCACGGGCTGAGTCACCAGCAGGACAGGCAATGTTAGCATGTGGCATTACTCAGAGGCTGTGTTAGTGATAGCCAGACACTAGCATGCTGCTTTCTGGGGCAGCTGGAGGAGTTTGGTGTGTGTGTGTGTGTACTGCAGAAAGTGTGCTCTTAAAAGGTAGCTGCTGAATGCATGTGCTGTGTCAGGTGAATCCATGACTGTAGAGAACCAGTCCTCGGAGGAGCAGCTGAGGGAGCCTGGAGAAAAGGAGGCTCAGGGGTGACCTTACAGCTCTACAACTGCCTCAAAGGAGATTGTAGCCAGGTGGGGTCCTGGGCAGCCAGCAACAGGATGAGAGTACTTGGAAAAGATTTTCAAGTATTGGACCAGGCCACCCCTGGGAAGTGGTGGAATTGCCATCCCTGGAAGTTGTTAAGGGAAGTGTGGATGTGACACCTGGGGACATAAATGAGTGCTGGATTTGGCGGTGCTGAGTTAACAGTTGAACTCAAATGATCTCAAGGCTCTTTTCCAACTTAAACAATTCTGTGATTCTATGACATTTTTGACTTGGCAAGCATTTGGATTTCTTCAAGAGTCTGAATTATGCTAAGGAGTATTCCTTTCTTCTGCTTGCCAGGAGATTGCCAAAATTATTTGAGTCCTCACTGCATGGCTTTGCTGGTATTGGGAGAAAAAGCTGCAGTTTTGAACATAATCCTATGCTGCGTGTCCCATCTCACAGCAGGGGCCACACATGGAAACACCACTCACTGCATTAGTCATCAAATTCTCTACTTTAACTCTTTGTTGCATGGAAATGTTAAATAGTTTCTATTATCCATCTGTTTAAATAAGCAACAGTATACATAATTTGTTGCTCTCACAGCACAGAGGTCATTGCACCTGTAAAAAAGCTGTTGTGTCTAGCTAGACAAATTCAGGGCTTGGGTTTTCAGCCCACTCCCAGATTAAAGTTTCTTATGTTTCTTAACATAGAATTAATGAAGCCCCATAAAAAAAAAAAAAACTGCTTTGCAGTCTGCCAGTCTAGGAAGCTATTGTGGAGAATGTATTTTGAGACTGATTTGGCAGAGCTAGATGGGTTAGTTTGGGTCCAAGCAGAGCTGTTATCTCTGGATAAGAGCTTCTGCCAACAGCACCTTTGTGGCCAAGCTAGAGGGAGTTTGACCGCAAGAGTATGTGGGAATCCAGCGACCCAAAAACAGATTATGGATCCCAAATCATCTGTGTTGTCCTCTCTTGATGCTGCTCCTTTTTTTCCACAGTTAAACAGGTGGCATGACCTCTCCTGTTTCAAAACTATTGAATCCTGGTTTGGAAATGGGGGAGCAAGTGTAGTGGAACACCTCTTCTACCAGCGTCCGTGTGACCAAACTAGCACTTTGGTCCTAGAGGGGGGATGCTGCAGGCTGTTTTTGCTTTGACTTTTCAAGTTAAGTATGTTTAAAAGTTATTTTAAATTAAAATGCTAAATGCATGCTGCCATCAGTAGTGAGAACAGTTGGCAGAAATGGGTGTGGCCCTGAGGATTATGTTTCTGTAAGAGAATCAGTTTTGGCTGAGCTGGCCTGGGCACTTCCCTGCCGATTCCTATCCCAGGATGAAGAATACAGCTGCACAAACCCAGCCAAGAGGCTCTGCTATTCTGGGGATGGCAACGTGTTTGTGCTGCTTAGACTTAGGACAGAAAGGGATGATGAATCTTGCACAATGTAACTTGAGTGGCTCTCCTGCCAGTCATTGGGAACATTTTATTTATCCAAGGTCACATGGAATTACAGATGAGAAGAGGAGGGTAACTGGTGTTTTAATGGCTGGGACTGAAAAAGGCTGCAGCCTTCTTTTGCAGAGAGATCATAGGATAAACACAAGTGAAAACAGGCTTTAGGTTGCTTTTGTTACTCAGTGCTCCCAAATGTGCCAGTCAACCTCTGCTCTCAAACTCTGATTTCAGTTGTTTATGTTGGGATAGGAGGTTGAGTGAAACAGTACTCAAACAACTCTTTGACATAGTATTTTAGCTATGTCTGTTTGCACAGCACCTATTTCTTCACTTTTGCAAATGCTTTTGACTAGAGCTACAGAACTGTCTTCATTGTGTTCTTGCCCACATGAAAGTTGAGGACTAGTCTTCCAAAACTAATGAAAACACATGTGTTACTGAAAATGCTGTGTTTGGCTGTAGCTGTGCGCAGTATCAAGTACCTTACTTTCAGCAGATGACAAAATAAAGGATAACTGGTCATGCTGCAAGGCTCAAGTATGGAAGCACTCATGCTTCTACCTGTATGTGCTCCTAGATTGTTATTTAGACTTTTTATGGTAAGGAAACAAAAGAACCTGATTTCTCCATGGTTTGCTTGGAAGTTAGGGCCACTAGTAATAATTCCCATATTGTGAACTGGCTCCTCTAGGACTGAGCTGAAAGCAATACATTGCAGTGCTCTAGTTCTTCTAGTAAATGTTAAAGTACCAACTTCCAGTGTTTTTTTTTTTCTATCAGAAAAGAGGTAAGTGTTGTATTCCAGTTTACAACAGAATAAAATGTTACTGTTTATCCTGTTCTACGGTAAAAATTATGTCAATGTGAAATTATTTTGGCAATGTACAGCCAAAACCCAAAAAACCCCATTGCTCACTGGACAAGTGGTATTTGTTTAGAACAGATTGATTACAGTGTTGATATTGAATTGAAAGCTGAGCTGCTACTACTAAAAGGAATTTATGCCCATTGCTTAGGAGGCAACTTTTGCACATCAGTTGCCTTTGACAGCAGAATGCAGCTATCTTAAAGGGCCCAGACTGGTACATATTCTGCTTTTTCTTGCTAGTTCAGCCGCTTCCCCCGCAGTTCAGCTCTCCCATGGATCCATTCCCTGTAGGGCTGTTCAAACATCAGAGCTGACACAGGGAAGACAGATATGGTCAGAGTAATAGGGATATACCCTCCCTTTGAACAGCAGCTCAGGCATACCCCCACACCGAAGGCACCACAGACCTGTATCTTTATCCCTCAGTGGAAGGGGAAGAACTACTTCTGAACTGTTGCTTCTTTCTTTTTTATTTTCTGCCCAATCAAAATAAAACAAAAGACATATAATAATGCAGATTGACTAGGGTCATAAATATGTATTTATGAAAAGGAGGTGATCTCATTAAAAAAGCAAAATGTATTGACAGGCATCAAAGTCTAAGTTGCCTTTTTTTTAATTCCTTTAATTTTTTTTTTAGAAGCCCAGCTCATGAGTGACTCATGAATTCTTCTATGGCTCTGTATTCCTTTTAGAATACAGTTTTCTGTTTGGATGTGAGCCCGCTGTGTTTAAAAGTACTTGGGAGAGACATTATCCATATTTCTGGTTTGCAGGCAGCGTCTTGTTGGCTGATGCCTATAGCTCTGTGTTTATTCATAGATGCAGTGCTTCCAGGTACAAAATAAGACGTTGCGCTTCCATGAAATATTTGCATAAGTGTAAGATTGTACGTGACACACATATTGTGCTTCTTTTGCTCAGAACTGCAATTTTTAAACTGTTTACTGGATTTCTTATATTTCCTTGAATTCCAGAGTTTGTTCTAGCTGAAATATGATGAATAATTCTTATACAAAGCCATTTGAATAACAGCTTTTTATACAAACTAGCTTTTATATGAAGGCATCTCTCAAGTTTCCCATAACAAGCAGAAAGGGAAGAGCTATTCTGCAAACATTTATAGATGTAGGAGAAAGCTTTGAAAATCTCTGAAGGGAGCCTTTCTCTCTGCTGTTGCCTAGTCTGAGCAGGGAGGGTGTCTGGATTGCTGAACAGGACTAGAACAAGGACGCCAGATCACTTACCTGTATCACTTATCCCTGTGTATCCGTCTAAATGTTTGGTTTCAGCTGCTTTATAACATTATGCAGGAATCTATCCTGAATGTCTCAGCTTGTCCATTCTCTTGAAGGATCATATTTTAATATGGGCTGTTATCAAAGATGCTCAGATGCAAACTGTGTCTGGTGCAAGTGTGTTGTAGTGTGACAACTGCACTGCCCTCTCCTCACGGAAAGGCTACAGTGTGTATTTACTGATGAAATTGGATGGTGAATAGTTACTCTGGCACTCTGTGCATCTTCCCAGCTTCCTAATGGAAGACTTCACAGTCTTAGGCAAGGGTGTATTGTCTCCTGTAAGGATGATCTTAGGATATATATAAAAATGAAATTTCCCTATTTTACAAATGTGCCTGGATTCTCAGTGTTAGAGCCTAATCCCAGGCCTTCTGAAAAATTTTGCCTCATCTTTTCATATTAGTGCAAAGGCTGTTTTTGTGAAGACTTCAAAACACTGGTGCTTCCTGTGCTTTCGCTTCCTTCCACCCCAGCCTCATTAACAAAACCACCTATACACAGTAGCTCCATATCTACTCCCTCCACCTCTGAAATCCAAAAGCAAACCACGGACTTGAGTGTGCTTAAGCATTCCTAAATCAGAGCTTCTTGGTTTGGGAAGAATCCCTATGGTTTGTGGCTCTTGGGACTTTCTGGGTCAGGAGACTTGCTTTGAAGTATGAGCTTTCCTAACAGTAGCCAGTAATGGATCCAAATACTGACTGTAACCACAGCAGTATTTTGTGCCTCCTAGACAGTAATGCCATAGGGCTCTTGTGTACTGCTCAGGCAGATACCATAAACCAAAGACAGACATGACTAATAGTAAATGTTAAGCTAAGTAAAGTGCATGCCATTTACTTGCTCACTTCTAAACTTGTATCAACTACAAAGGTCTCTCAAAGCAGAGATTTATTTCACAAGAACTGATTTTCTTCAACTTTGTTTTGTCTCCAGAGTCTTACTACTTGCACTTGGACAAACCGAGAAGTGTTTTCATTTCTCTATGTCACAGGGGAGTTTTCTCTCTTGGAAACTGTTTCTTCACTGTTCTGCACTCAAGTTAATGATGCTGTGATTCTCTTAGGGTTGGAGAGACAGAAATAAGAGTGAAAATAGGTATATCTCTAAAGGGAAGGTGTGCCTTGCTCCTGTTCTTTAGGACAAGACCCCTGTAGGAAATACAATTACTGGGGTCTTTTCTTATCAGGAAAAAATCTATTTTTGAAAAGTATCAGAACAAATCAATTGGTACAAGTAGTACTATTACTTGGTGGGGGAACACCACCACAATCCCTACCCTCTCCAGATTTCTTCCTTTTGACATCCATTCTTGAACAAGTGAAGGAGGATTTCCCATACCTTAATAGGCAAATTATTTTGCAGTGCAGAATTTCTGTATAATTGGGTTTTGGAAAAAATAGGAGAAGGTATTGACTGAAAATAACCAAGGAGAATTAGATATTGAAGGTAAATATCTGAAATATGATCTTGGTTGGTGAACTGAATAGGTTTTGATAGAATTGAAATAATTTGTGCCCTTAAAGTGAAGAAATATTATATTAGCTGTTAGGAAGTTTCCTTCTGAAGCCACATGGTTGCACTTCCCAAAGTCCATGTAGGAAACACAAGTCACTGTACTTCCAAATTAGGTAGGCATGTGTTTATGTAAATTAGTACTGCTCTGTTGAAAGAGCAAATGCTCAAAAGCCATGCTAGAAATGTGGAGTAGCAAATAATTCTCCAGTTGCAGAGACCCTTCCATTCATGTTTGTGGCTTCTTGCGAGAAGCCACAAAGTAGCTGTGAGTTTCTCTTCATTGCTTGTCTGTATTTTTAGAAATGAAGTACGAGACCATAGATTAAGAAGAAATTTGTGTTCAGGATGTGTGTGGCATAGAGGACATATTTTCATTATGGAGTAAACTAGTAGGGGAAAAAACCTCAAGATTATTTAATCCCATTAAAAAGAAGTCTTGTGAAATCTCTTTGCACTTTTAAAAGGAATGAACGAAGCAAACACAAGAAGCAGCAGGATGGGGGAATGGGGAGCAGTGGAGCATAGCTAAAAGACAAATTCTGAAGGATCAGAATGCTCAGAACAGTGTGGAGGGAAGCTGGCATGGTCAAAATGATGACAGGAGTGGGTCACTACCAGAGCAGCTTGGGATGCTTCTGCTGGGTTCATAGGCTCACAAATTTGTTCTCTGCAATATGAGAAATGCTGGTAGGGGGCATTTCAGTAGCATTCCCAGATGAGATTTCCTAAAGTTCCTGTGGCTTCTATAGATCACAAGTTTTTCTTATATACTTACTCCTTTCTAGAAAAGAGGCTTGGGTGGAGAGACAGGGATTTGCTTCTGGTTTCTTTCTCTGAGGCTATTCTGTGACTTCAAAGAGGAGCAAAGGAACCTGAGGTATGCCATAAAGGAGGAGGTTCTGTAAATAGCATGAAGCCATTGCACTCTGTTAGTCAACAGGGTCAAAACAGTAGCAAGAGTTAATGCAACATGGAGCTAGGACATCTCCATATTGTGCATTTAATTCTACATAAGGGCCAATACTATATAAAGGAAAATTTTGAATACTTCCAGTGTTAACCTTGATTTACATTTAATGAATCATCAGCAAAAGCTCCTCCTCTCCTTGGCTGCTGTATTTTCCTGCCTGGCCCTGATGGCCTGTTGCAGCCAGACATGTTGCTGTTGTCTTTCTAAGAGCACGTCACAGTAGTGGGAAGAAGCTTGGCAGGGTAGCACAATTCAGAGCCTGTTAAAAGCAGTATTGGTTTGAAACTACCTACTTAAAAATAACATGGCATTTGCTATTGCAGCAGCTGGTTAATAAGCAATTATTTTCAACTTAACAAAAAAAACCCCAACTGTAACCAGAATGACAGCTGCTATTTCTGAAATTAAACACAGCAATGATCAGTCAGCCTAACACTTATCTGTGGTATCATTTCTCACCCTTCTCACACCTAGTTTTAAAACACTGTGAATCTATTTGCTGTAGAAGGTGCAAGAAGACCTTTGGCCATTTCCTGTACAGACAGAGGAGCTGATGGTGTGAAGAATCACCTAGAATTTGTGAAATATATAACCAACTGCTTATGCTCTGCAGCTGACAGAACAGCTCCAGATCTTCTTCATGATGGGAGATTACTCTCCAAGTACAGAAATCAAGCTTTCACATAGATATCAAATCCAAATTTCTTGTCTGATGCATTCTCAAGCAGAAAGAATTTGCCTAAGGCCAAAGACTGCTTTATTGATCATTCAGTGCACTGAGCTGGCATTTGCATGCCTTGCCCCATTTTATTCTTGTGTTCATAAGTAAACCTATTTTCTCACATATCTGCAGAAGGGTTGCATAACCCTTTTTCTTTTTCCTACTGCGGCTATACACCCTTTGCAAACTTCCAAAAATGTTTATATGGAAAAAAACTTCATTGCAGCAAGGTATTTTACTGCCTTCAGGAAAATTTAGTGGGAATAGGGAAAGAGCGAAGTAGAGCCAGTATTAAATCATCAGCCAGCTCTGCAGGCTACCAGCATATGCTCCTGGGACCTTCCATGGACCTCTGCTCCATCAGGCACTTTGTAGTGTTCTGGTCTACTGTTGGTAAATCCAGAAGCAGTATCACAGTAAGTCCATTAAAACAACTTTTGTTAAAAGAACTTGGTGTGACAGGTAATTTCTGAAGTGGCTAAACTGTATTTTCCCTAGTGGTGAGTTTGAGGCCCACAGAAATATGCAGTGCCCACCAATTTGAAGAGGAAAAATTATGTTTCAGTTTAGTCTTAGGTGTAGCTTCTTTAGAGTCTGATTCTACCCTGACCCTGCTATTAAAGAAAACTGTCTATGGATAGGGTTGATGTTTTTGATGCTCCATTTATAGCTGAAAATGTCAGCATGCCAAAATTATGATGTAAGTTACTAAGAGAAACATTCCCCAAATGTTTAACTTTGGAAAGTATCACCTCTGCATCTACAGTGTCTTCTCTGTGTCTGTATTTACATGGTAAATGTACTGCTTCTCAAAGTTAGCCATGGCTTTTGAAGTTGGCAGTGGAGGGTTTTACCATCAGGCACCAGTGCTGCCTTGGTGCCTGATGCTTGTGTGTTGGTTTCTCCTTTTCTCAAGACTGTCAGCTAGGGTTTTGTCCTTGGCCTGAAGTTTCTAAGTGTCTCTGTGAAGATATACTTGAAATGTTAAACATAACTTCCTAATGTATTGTTTTGTCAGTGAATGCAGTAACTATGGTGCTTTCTTTGGTGATAAGATTAAGTTTCAGAATAAATTCAATTATGTTTACAGAATGTATTTGGAGAAACTGGAGAGCTAGGCAGATGTAGACAGACAGATCCTAGACAGACCACAGAAGAAACAGAGGCGGGGTCTTGGATTAGATTAGATAGGAAATAATAAATACTGCAAAATGGAGATAATACATCAAAAACATAGATATACACAACAAAAGCAGACCTGAGGGGAGGGAAAATACATGGGAACTTCAAATATCCACCAGAGTGGTAGCATGGTTAATAGGCAGCTGAAAAGGGTGAGGAACACAGCTCAGTGAAATATAGCAGTGACAACTGAGAAATGCTGTCATCCCATTGTTAGTTCTGATACTTAGCTACAGCTGCAATGCTATGCTAAAAGTTGATAACACTAAAGGTGACTGGAATTGAGAATGAAGTTTAAAAACTTATCAGCTCTATGAATAGTAAATGTAAATTATCTTGTGTATAAGGCTTACCCTTAGTTCATGCAGGAGTGAAATACTGGTTTGACTTCCACTGGATACTTTTTAAGCCTTAAGTGGCTCTAGTATTACAGGACCTTTATCCTGAAAATACTCATTTGTCATATTGGTACAAATGGAACAATATGATGGTGTTCTATATAAATTAAAGTCCAAAACTATCAAACCCTGCCTTGGCAGCCTTAAGAGTATAACTATAGCACCTAGAACAGCTGTGAACATTATTTCAATAAAATTTCAATCAACTCTTTGAAAAGACCCCACACAATTTTACTGCATCTGTGATTTCTGCATTTTGTAACTATTTTCTCTTTTTCTTTCAGCTTTATCTTCAGGCAAGAATGAAAGGAGACTGGGCAAGACTTGTACGTCCTACTTTGCAGTTTGGTCTTATTGCTGCATCTATCTACGTGGGCCTCTCACGTGTTTCTGACTACAAGCATCACTGGAGTGATGTTTTAACAGGACTTATCCAGGGTGCAGTGGTGGCTGTGCTCATTGTAAGTAATTCCTGAGGGGGTGGGTGGGTGTGAATGCTGCTTTTATGAACAGCACCTTAGAATTGCAGGCTGTGTTCACAGGAAAGCAAGCCTGTATTTCTAATGCTTCAGAAATTGCTGAAACAGGGAAACAACTCATTGAACTCTAGCAATAGTACTTTGGGGAGTGAGGGAGGCCAGTGAGATAAATGGTAGTTTCAGCAATTGGACAACATGATACTGCCTTTGCTCAAGAGCTTTTCAAATAACTAAGATGGAAATGGTGACTGCAAACCAAGGCCTCTCTATATAAATCAAGCTTTTTGCTTCTAGCCACATTTGAAATCCCAAGTACAATAGCAGAGAACATAATATAAAGAATGTTTTATAAAGCAAGTTTTATAAAGTAAACAGGGGGGAAAATGCCTTGAATGAGTACAGCACCAAAGTGTCTGCCTTTGCCACCTTACACAGTGTGTTTTTTCAGTCTGATGGGAAACTAAAGCCCTTCATGATTTCTTGTGGCATTCCTAGTACTAAAAATGTGTTCACAACAAGGAATATGTGAAGCTTAGCTGTACTGATGAGTATAAAGTTATCCCAGGAAACAGACACTGCCTAAACTTGTCACAGCAGGCCCAGTTGACTTAGTGACAACAATTGTACTGGGTATCACCAGAGTGCAATGGCTAATTCATCCATAGATAAATTAGGACATCTGGATCAATGGGAATGAACTGAGGTCTTACTGAAGGACTCCGTTATCAAGAACTGAGGCTCAGCTGGGAAGAACCACCTCCACAATAAATGCTTTGTCAGCTTTCTCAGGTCAGAAGGGTTCAAGACAAAGCTGTCTACTAGTTGCAATCAATTATCAAATCTTGGAGCAGCTCTGGGAAATCGTACAGGCTGCATTAGCAGTTACTAAATGGCAACATGCTGGCATAATCCTACCCCTTTTTCTAAGAAACAGAGTACAGAGAGTAAGAAACAGCAGAGATCAAAGAGGTGAGGACACTTTTATTAGGAAAACAAGTTTAGTCAAGGATGTTGGATGATTCAGAAGGTGCTTGGCAATACAAGAAAGAGTAGAAAGTAGCATTACAGAGAGTTGAAAGGTCAGGAAATTATTTTAAAAAATATACACTAGCACCAACCACCACCCTCAGACTCTTATCTGAAAGAACTGATGAGTTCATCTCCAAAACCAGCAAGCTGAGGTTAGAGCATAGCAGCACAGCAACTGCAAATAGATCACTAAATTGAACTGAGGGAATCTGGCATTAAGTGGAAGCTGAAACTCCCCTGGTCTGTGGCTAAAGCAGTGGGCTGGATCATCAGCCAGCTGCCAGCGTGGTGGGAGACTGTTTGTTCTGCCATGGACATTCAAGTGTTCTGCTGTTCTCAGGGTTGCAGTGGGAGGGGAAGACACAATACAGGAAGGGAAAGGAGCATGTGAGGCTCTCACTTATTGCACTCCAGGTAGCACTGTGCCCAGCACCTCTGCTATGGGACTTGGTGAAATGAGCAGTGGAAGACAGCAAGCTGCAGAATTGGATCAACCACCTGTCTTGCAGTGAGGGAGATGTCTCCTAGCTGTGAAGTGAGGTGGTATGTTTAAAACACTGCAGGAAAGGACTACATAGGTAGAGCTGGCCTTACAGATGCTGGGTCCAGCTAAAGCACCATGTCTCCTGTTCTGTTCCACCTAAATTACAGAAAAAAATTTAACTAAACTTGCATTGTGGGCCCTCAAAAAGCACATTTTGCTCCTTCATTTAGAGCTGTTCAAACTATGGCTGTTGTAATGAAGCAGTGCCTGGTAAGGCAGTAAGTTGGCACAAGCCTTGAATTTGGCTTAAACCATCAGTGGGTAAATGGTCAATGGCAAGGTGAAAAAGCTATTGAAAGAACAGATGTCTGAATTTTGTATAAGACTTCCCTGCCATTTTCTAATGTTTTAAACTGATTAAGCTTTTTATTAGCTTTGATCATAGAATTTGCCTGCTGCAGAGCCCTTGTTTCAAAGACCTGTGAGTGCAGGAATAATTTAACACTGAATAACGCTTAACACTAATTTGTTCACTTAGGTTGTGTATGTGTCAGACTTCTTCAAAGTGAGAGGATGTACATTTCAACCAAAAGAAGATTCCCATACAACCCTACATGAGACTCCAACAAATGGAAATCACTTTGGCAGCAATCATCAACCATGAAGAATGACCCATATCACCTATATTGCTCTGAATGAAAACAATTTCACAAGTCTAACCCTAATATAAGTAATTGCCTTTAAGGGACTGCTGCTGCTCTTGGATGCTCACTTTACCTGTATATAGTAACATCTACCACAGTTATTGTACATCTAAACTTTACATTTCTGTTGGTTCAAGCTCTTGCTTAAAAGAAAGCTATTACAATTGTAAATTTTTATTGAAAACTGTAACAAGTTATATTACATACACTGCTGTTTGTACATGCCTTGTTGAATCAACTGTGGTTTAAGTAAACACCATTAAAAGGAATTACTTGATATGGAAGCCACATGTGACACTGATGAATTTGTTCCATCCTGTCAGTATAGTTTCTGGAAGACATGTGCTGTTACAGGTAAAGGCTTGCAGCAAACACAATATCTCTCTTGATTTTTGTAATCCCTATTAAGAAGGAAAAAAATTATTAATATCAAAGAGTCTTAACTGACACAACCACTAGTTGAAGTACAGTTATAAGCATGTTACAGGTTATTAAATGGAAGTCATTGTACATCCATTTTTAGCCACCCTTTAAATCAAGCTTTGTAATAAAGATGCTATCTGGAAATATAACCGCAATGGTGCTGTTTACCACGATGTCAACATGAGAAGTTCACATTACAAAACTATTCACCTTCAGTTCTCACAATCTGTGCAGCCCCTTGCCCCATCACTTTTCCTTCTAAAATTGCTTAATGTACTGTGAAAGTAAAGTACATACCCTCTGAAAACTTATTTTCCAGTTCTGTGTTCCCAATGGCTTTTGCAGCCTGGCACATCTGCCGAAGCAGTTCTTCTAGCCGCCTCATACAACGAATTATGCTACCTGTATGAAAGAGCAAGGGACAACGTTGGGCCACATCATGTAACTGGTCCTGAATTACTCAAAGTAATCGTTCCTTCTACAACGCTCGTCAATTTATCTAGAAGCCAAATGTCCTAAACTTAGTTTCTGTTTGCACAGTAAATTTCTTTGTGAGGCATTTCCTTGAAGCTGTTTCCAAATGCTTGTCCTTTCTAGTGTCTTTACATTCTCTAATTAATATCTAATCACACTACTTTCTGGGCTGTTGAGTAATTCCTAGCTGACTTTTTCTTTCAAGAACTTGTTAAGACTTCCTCAAAAACCATAGACCAGTAGGAGATTCACAACTTAGCTGCTTCAAGAACTACCACAGGTTTATTTTGGGATTGTTTTTTATAAGCCTTAGTTCTTTTATTGGCAAAGGCAGTAAAACAGAAAGTGATCTATCTTACCAATCCTGAGCTACTCAAGAGTCCATGGACCACTCTACCAAGCCATTGCATGGTTACAATAACACACACAAGCATCTTGCCACAGCTCCTACACTGCAACCCAACCACCCACTTGTGACTTATTATGCGTTTATCTCCTTTTTGAACTTTCCTCACAGCTCAGCCCAAGTCACTGCTACAAATTTCACAAAACAGCTCAAAATGCTTCTGCTCTTCTGGCCACAAGCAAAGAGCATCCTGTTTGGTCATCCCCTCCAGCAGCATCTCCGACAGTCAAAATTACTGTAGACAAAATAACTGTTAATGGGTAAACATGGGATGAAGGGCTTGAGAGCAGCCTTGCTGAGAGGGACTTGGGGGTGCTGCTGGATGACAGGCTCTATATGACCCATCAATGTGCACCTGCAGACCAGAAAGCCAATTGTATCCAAAGCAGTGTGGCCAGCAGGGCAAGAGAGGTGATTCTGCCTCTCTGCTCTCATGAGACCCCACCTGCAGTGCTGCATCCAGCTCTGGGGTCCCCAGCACAGGAAGGACATCAACCTGTTGGAGTGAGTCCAGAGGAGGGCCACCAGGATGATCAGAGATGGAACAGGTCTCCTTTGAGGACAGGCTGAGAGAGTTGGGGTTGTTCAGCCTAGAGAAGAGAAGGCTCCAGGGAGACCTTATTGTGACCTTTCAATACATGTAAACATTCAAGGTCATGTTGGATGGGGCTCTGAGCAACCAAATTTAGGGGAAGATCTGAGTCTCTGCTCACTGGAGGGGGTTTGGTTTCTACAACCTTTCTATTACCCCCATAAGATACAATATTTGGGGAAAAAAACAATATGAAAAGAGCATTGTTCATAGCTCTTGGAAAAGTGGGACATGATAAAAGTCAATGTTTCTCTTCTAAAAAGCCTTCATAGGGTCTCACTAGGCCATGACAGTTTCTACAGTGAGAACAGTTTGTGTAAGAGCAGCAGTTTGTAAAACCTGTTGCAATGACAGGAGATAGAAAAGCCCACCCACAGGCTACTGAGCACAGAGCACACACCAACACAAGCGGCCTGAGGGCAGCTGCCCCAGCGTGGCTGAGCTGCCCTGTGCAGGCCCTGGCTCAGCTGTCAAAGACCCTGCTCGTCTCCATTTACCGCCACAGCCGCTCCAGGGAGTACTCGCCACAGGCAGTGTAGCTGGGCTTGTTGCAGACATAGTTTTATGTTCAAGAAAAAGAAAACTGCAATTTTAAAATGAATTATTATGGTTTATACTTCCATAAAGCAGGAGCTGGTCTGCAGTTAACAGATAGGATATTTAACTCCATTTAGCATTCTTCCCTAATGGCTTTAAAAAGCTGCTCTTATTTTTATTTCTTCCCACCACATACTTCAGCTTAAAAACAAGGTATTTTCATAAGCAAATCAATGCTACTCCACTTTGTGGCAAACACACTTGTTCTTGGAACACTTAGGCTTATTTTGTATTCTGATTTTCTTTTAAATCACTACAGTTACTTGGATAACCAAGGAAAACTACTCTGGGATTTAGGAACACAATCCATTTAAGGCACACATAACCAACAATGGATGCCTGAAGTGATTCCCTTCCTTTTGGATAGGGACAGAAAGCACAGAAAACCAGCCTACTGAAAGTTAAGGGAAGAATCATGCATTAACCCTTGTTACAAGAGATTACTTCAAAACAGGTCACTAAGATCTCATTTTGAGGAAGCTGGCACTATTGAGTAGAACAAAGCTGACTGTCTTAGTACAAATATGGTAAATGGAAAATGTTACTGCCCAGTGTATTCTGAACATTACAATGTCAATGTAAAACATAAGCCAGCTGCTTCAATGTTCCACATACTCAGGGTGCCTCCACAGCAAATCGAAGGCTCAGATACTCATTGAAATAGGAGCAATCTGCTGACTGCAGAAGCAGAGACTGCTGGGATTTGTATTGCTCAAAACCAGCTTTCTTCAGAAAATTCCTGGGTCTATGCATTGGATTACATGCATGAATTATGTGCATGAATTCCCTTGTTCTAAGGGAATCTGCAAACCTTTGCGAAGAAGAAAACAGCATGTGAGGGAGGCAACAGTGACACTAACAACTTCAAAAAGGAAGACTTCTAAGAGTGGTGCATCCATCCTGCTCTTCACAACTTCCAACAGGCTGGTTTTTCATTCTGGCCTGACCTTTGGTGTTGACCGTTCTTGTTTGACAACCCTTTGGATGGTTTGTTTTTACAAAATACCAGGCCTGTAAATCATCATACTTTTAAAAGTGAAAACAAAGTATTCTTCCTCAAGAAGCAGTTTCTAGTACTCCAGTTTTAGGAACCAAATTAATCCACCTGACACGTTATATCTAGGCTTTGCAACTATCTCCATTGCACTTCTGTGCAAAACTATTCAAAAGAGAGACTTGGTTACCACTTTTCACTTCTGTCATCATTAAGTCAGCCAGGAAGAACTGGTTATACCAAATTAAAAAAAAAACTATAATGAGGACAAATGCAAGACCTGTACTTCCTGATGACAAGCATTTGGAACATGTTTTTTTTTTCCATTTAACTAGAAAAAGTAAGCATTACCTTTGTTGTAATGCTTAGAATTTCTGAGTTTTATAGAAAGTTTTTAGAATACAGAGATATCCCTTTAAAAAGGGATTCTAGATTCAAAATCATCATCAGTGTGTAAGTATAAATTTAAATATATAGTAAAGAATTTTTTCCCCACTTGATTATAGCCACACAGATGCTTGAATACATCTGAGTTTACGATAAGGTTATTCAGTATTACCATTCCCTGCTGCAAATTACCAACTCTTCTAAAGAACAACTGATTAGCCTACCTTCAAAGACATCTGTCATTTTGCAGATGTGAGCAAAATTAGCTCCATTTGCCCATGTATACACAACATCCATTAGGTTGGGTCTGAAAGAATTCAAGTAATTTTCTTCATCAGTTTCCAGTTTTGCTTCTGCTGACACCTTGGCAATTCTTTTTGCACACTCCTTTAAAATAAAATATTTTGTATTTATATTACCCTTAACCAGAGTAAGAATTTAAGTGACAAAAAGACATGCACATTATTAGGTACTGCATTACAGGATGAAGTTTTCTTTTTAGTGTGAAATTACTCAGAAATAATCAGAAAGTAAACCACTGTTTACATGAAGTCTGCCTACACTAAGAATCTACAGTGTAGCAAGCAAGCTTTATAAAAATTTTAGAGGCATGTTCTAAATTAGCATAAAGATTTCTTGCAAACCATATAACGTATTATTAATTACACGTTGCAAAATCACATGCAGTGCCAGCTGAATTCACTGATGGTGCAAAAGTAGGTCTATACACTTATTATACATTATTCATGAGCTTTGCTTGTGTTAACATTAACCCTGAGCTCAGACAGATTTCTAATTACCTGCATTTGCCGAAGTGGTCCTGCCAACTGTTCAGTCAATTTTGGCATTTCACTGGACTGAAAAAGAAGACAGTAAACAATCTCAAGTGCTCCCATACATTTGCTCTATACCAAATTAAATGCAAAAGCGGAAGTTCAATGCATGATACTGCCAATCTACATTATCCCAATAAGTTCTCAAATGTATTTAGTGCCAAATATTACATTACTGAATTCCCCAAATGTTTGTTCCTCAAACTAGATCAGAAAACAAAATCTTTCTGTATAGCATATCAACATTATGAAAAGCAGCACCTGCTCTCTGGATGCTTTCAAAATTCCCTCTATTTAGCTGCATCATAGTTTTGTACTGACAAATGAACTGCCATTAACTACTTTGACAGTTACAAGCTTTTCTTTAAGAATACAAAATGTTTTTAACACCTTTAGCCTCAGTGGCAATATATGAAAATATGGCTCTTCAAATACAGGAATATCTTAATGCCCTAGCTGTTTAGACTCAAGTACTATTGTTGAGTGAATCCCAATATTCTAATTAACAATGGCTTACCTTGGTTTCCCTTCTAATAACAAACTGAAGGCATTAGCATCTGCTGCATTAGGATCTGCTCCTAGTATATTTAGAATTAACCCGAGTGACACATCTTGCTACCTACTTGCAAAAATATTTCATATGGAAGTTTATTTTTACTAATTTTCTGGGGTGATACGAAGCTTCTATACAGCTTGCAGGGGGAAAACAGTAACATCTGGTATTAAATGCCACTGCTTTTAAAAACATATGGTCTGATTTTAACAGCCTTCTGGGCATCAATTCCATATCATACTGCCATTTCAATCAATGGTCAAGGGTACTGACCATGTAACATAACACACACATGTCTGAAGATTAAATATATGCTCATCCCAGAGTGCAGGGTGCAGTTATTGCTGAGCATCTTCCTGAGATAATCATTCTACATTTTCAGTGATATGGAGGGGTGTGTGTGTGTATTAATAGCAGCACATGCTGACAATCTATTGATATTGCTTCATTGCAGGAGGAAGACTGCAATTCAACACAGCCTTTGGAGTGTTTCTCTTGAGGAAAGAGACTTTAGCATTGAAGCTGAAATGTTTTTGCTAAGTTCAATAGGAGTTCATGTCAAACATCTTAGGAAGCGATCAAAAATGTGCAATGGCTAATAATATTATGACCAATTTCTGCAATTGAATTAAAAACAGTATTGTTAGAAGACAGGAATGTCTAGAGTTCTTGAATTGAAGTAACTCACATTCTCTTGAAACACAAAACAGCTGAGTAGTGCAGTTGCCTGCTCTGCAGACAAATCATTGAAGAGACCATTGAACATCATTTCCGTCAGGAGTAGTTCATCAGCACTAAAATAAAAAGAATGAAGCTTAGGGGAAAGACATACTGATATGTAATTTTTAAATGAAGAACTATTAATCTGTCTTCTGAAGCAACTGGATACGGCTTAAAAAACCAGCATCTTAATTTTACTGTCAGGACACAAAATACACACATACACAAACAAGTGTATTAGCTTCTTAAGTGGAATGCTAATGGTTAAGACACTGCAACAGTATTTTAAAGAAACTAAATGCACTTACTGGACTACAATAAAACTCTCCTGACAGATCATATGACTTAGTATGAATAGCTGAGTTAGTCAGTTTCTATCAGACAGAATATCAAGAGATCAGAAAGAACCAGGGAGTTAGCTAACTTCAGAAAAGGACTAAAACTAGTACTGTTGCTGCTTAGAAAAAATTCAACTGAGTATTTCCAAAATACTGAAGAAAGAAACAAACTTGCTTCAATTTACTTGAAGAATAAAGACTTGATCATTAATTATAAAAGTAGCTACATGATGCAGATACAAATTCCAAACATACTTATTTGGATGAAACACCTCTATTTTTGGGGTAATCAAAAAAATGCATAGAATGGGGGAAAAGAGATGTGTAAGTCAAACAGTTCCAGATAGTCAGGAAGAAGATAAAACTCAGATTCAGCTTCCCTACTTGCTATCAGATTTTGCAAGGCAATTAGCCATCAAATAAACTTACCTGTGACTTTTAAAAATACAAAATCCTATCAAAATCTGAGTTACACTGTAAGATATTAAAGTCTGATTCATGATTTGTTTCACCTTTTTCAATATATACGTACCTGATAAATGTATTACAGTAAAATGCATCACTTCACAAATTCCTATGGAACCAATTTCGCTCTATTGCAAACCTGTCAGTAACTGCTGACAATCATTGCTACACTCATTCCTGAGTGATTGTACCAACACTCCTGGTTTAACATCAACCACAGAAATCAAGACTTTCCCCTCATGCAATATACAACATTACATGAAAACACATGCTATTACCCAAGTCAGGCACAAAAATAGCCTATTGTTTTGCCATTTTCATGTCTACATTTTAATTTTAAAACCTACTGTATTTTGTCCTTAAGTTGCTACTTTACTTATGCTGCTTGAATCAGCATATTACCTTTATTACACAGAACAGAGTCTCTAAAGAACCCTTTTCTAATTTTCTCAAAGCTTTAAAATATAAATATAACGTACTAATTTTAGCAAGGACAATAATGTGTATATACACGACAATGAACAGTTTCCACAGAAGCCAGTTACCTGCTGATTTCACAAGCAACCCGTCCTTTCATCTCAATAACATCTGAAGACGTGGCAAATCCCAGTCTTCTCAAAACGCGCTTGCGGCATTTGAGTTCATCCATTTGCAGGACAGTTCTGGCTTTCTTCAGCTCTCGCTTTGCTACTTTAATATCCATAGCAATCTGGGGGGCCAGAAGAAGAGGAATTACATCTTGCTGGTTTAACAGATGCAACCATTTTAAAGACATTGTTTAATTTGCATAAAGGCCTCAGAACAATGGTATATGAACATACTACTTCGCGAGTTGACTTGCCTAAGAATTCTAAGAGGAAGGTTTAAAACTGATTTTATAATAATAGTTTAAAAAATCAGCTCCATTTACCTACTGAAATCTCTGGTAAGTTTGGGAAGTTAAGCTGTTTACTCACAGTGGGAAACAAACCAAATCAGTCCACACTACATGACAAAAAATTCTCTGTTGAGAAGTGAGCGCTCATCTTCTAAGACCTATACTAAGTCTCAGCTAACCAATTATTCAATGAAATGTAAGCCAAAGGCATAATTTTCTGCTATCAGAACTTCTCCAGTGGCTTGCAGTTCATCACAGTCACCATCTACATCCTTACAGCAGACACCCTCACAAAAAGCTGCTCGGTCCATCAGGTCTTACCACATGCAACTCTGTGCTGCTCATTCCAGAACCACCTCACTTCTGTGAAGTGGCTCCTGGAGAACCTGCTTTCTCAAGCAGCAGAAAAATATGAGAGCTGGTTTTATGCATAACTGATTTCAGCCTAAGACAGTACAACTCTATACAAAACAAGTAATTGCTTCCAGGCTGAGAGTCAGCTCAGGAGGCAACAGCACAACGATTTCTCTGGAACACTCCTCAAACTAATAATCCCCATCAATTCAACTTAAGTTTGCACAAATGTATTACAAAATATCAATTAAAATTATTACGAAAACTTTTCCTACACTGCATTGTGCTACGTCTAATCAGTGAAAAAGACCCCTGTAACCTTCTAATTCCTGAAAATTTCCTCTGAAGCTTTCTTTTCAGACATACATCTGTACCAAGAAAGGGCATACCACCAACTCAGCCATTTTGTTAGTGAGATTCAGTAAATTTAAAAGAGGTGATTTGGGCTTTGCAAATAGAAAGAAAAGCAAGTAGGAAGCCAACCTCCCTCCTCCCCCCTCTGTAGCTAAACACGAAGTAATTTAGTTTGTATCTTTACCTGTGCTTTTTTTTCACAAAGTTTGTATATGGTTTCCAAGTTTGGATCATTGTGAAGAGGATGTGAATACATCCTATGCTCAAATGCCTCTATTTTTTGGATTACTTTTTTCAACCCTTGGTCCTTGATGCCCATGTCATCAATAGGATCTAGTAAGGGCACTCCATCAGGAAAACGTTTCTGTACCTCCTAAAATGATGAAAAAGGATTTCTTTTTAAGATAAGTAACAGTAAAATAAGCCGTAATGTAAATTATGTGGTGTTTCAGGAGTTTTCAAAATCTGTTTGAAATTACTTGACAAGGAAAAACAATTGACATTGCGGCTGCCAACCCCTTTAAAGAACAAGGGCTGAAGGTGTGACAGAAACTTTACACTAATTTCTTTGCAACAAGCTGCCTTGGGTTTAGGAGTACCTCACTAAGCAGAGCAGAGTACTTACACAGCCTAGTGGAACTTACCTGTACAGATTTTAACACACTTTGCCTGTTATCAATAGGCCTCAGGTCTTTTGGTATGTAGAGGCGGATACTGCTGATAGCTGAGACAAGATGCACCAAAACAGGAACAACCTATCAAAGAGAGTGTAGTAGCTCATAAATCAGTAAAAAACATACCTCTTAATAGTGGTCCATAGCAAAACCTTTTCAAGGGAAAAGGAAAACTTAGTGTTCAAGAACACAGTAGTCGGTAAAGGAATATCAGAAAGCAGAAAAATGCAGCTAATGACCTAAAGCATTCATAAAGAAGAAAAGTAATTGTCCAAATGGGAAAATTCTGAATGCAATTACATCTGGAGCAAGACTACAACCGAAAACAAAACAACAGCTTTTCTATTACCTTGCATCTTACTTGTTGGAATACCTCTTCTGATCCAAACCAGACCAATTAATGTCATATACTTAACTAAGAATGCTACTAGCAGAGAACATCAAGAAAGAAAATACATCTTCCTAAGTATGAAAACCATCATGACACCATGAAGAATCACTACTAAACTCCAAGGCTAAAATGGAATTTCTGAGAAGAAACCTGCAGACAAATTACAATGCAGAGTAACTGTTTGTCTTGATATAGGGCTTCAATTTGAAAATTTTAAATAGTGCAAATATTTTCACTAAAAAAAAAAATTCAATTTATTTTTAGAATAAAGGTTTTGCAAAGCTGTCCAGAGAGGTGGTGGAGTCACCTTTCCAGGAAGGGTTCAGGAAACAACTGGATGTGGCATACTGTGCTATGATGTAAGTGATAAGATGATGTTCAAGGGTTGGACTAAATGATCTTGAAAATCTTTTCCAGTCTAAATAATTTTCATAAATAAAAAGGAATTCTGTTCCAGAGACAAGATATTGCTAAAAAAAAAAGCATATGTCAAACGGTACTAGTAAAAATGTATTACTTTAATTTATTAAGAAGGCAGAGTTAGGTGTACAGATTCTTTCTCTTCCTTAAATGCATCAGTCCCTCTTTTACCAGAGTGTGCAAACGGTTTGGAAATGAAGATTTGGGAAAGTTTATAAGGAACTACTGAGAATAAAAACATGCAACAAACCTGCATCTCTCCTCTCTCATCAGGTCTGGCCGGCTTTGCAGACTCAGTAGCAGAATTCTTCAAACTGTCTTTGCTGCAGTGCAGGAGCACTTCGACTACATACAATGGGTCCAATTCACCAGAATTTGGCTGTTGAGGGTAAAGAAAAAGAGCAGATCTGTAGCAGTTATTTTAAAATACAAAACAGGAATGAGTGAAAAACACATGATATCTCCAACATTAAAGGTCCAAAATGAGCTATGTCTCTTAAGAGAGTATCAGCTCAGTGTTGCAATACTCAAAACACACACTCTGGTGAACTGATTGGAAGATCCCCCCCACAGAAAAACACACTTGAAAAAATTGTCCTCCTCCATACTCCCTTGCCAGAGTAGCCTAAAGTCTGCTTGAAGGTTCAGCTGCATCTGCATTTTCTTCTGTATGTAGTTCATTTGAAGTAAGTCAGTATGTTTTAAAACTATAATGCATATTTGCATCATGCTAACAGTACTGAACTTTGCATTTGGAAAAAAAAAACTCCAAAATTTAGGGGATCTCTTTCATTTGCAGGTTTGCAGGTTCAAGTTTTCACGCACAACAAAGACCACAGAGAAATCTTTCAAGCATAACAGTTTGTGTCTGTGGCAAGCAGAAAGCTGCGTCTTGCAGCGTGCATCTTTACATAACCCAAACTGTATCCATTACATCCTGACATTCATTTAAAGAACACAAACATGTAGATATGGTGATTAAAGACTACTGTTCACAAGGCCATAACCTTTTTTACACACTGCTTTAAAAAAGACTGGCAATAATGATTTGGATCAACATGCACTAGGGTTGCTCAAATACATTCCTACTATAAACAAGTATTTTCAGGACTTTGAACAGAAGTAAGTTATAGGCCTAACACAAAAGGCAGACATCGGCTTTTAAAATACCATGTGTAAACTTTTTGCTTCCAAATACAAGAGGAAAAGAAAACATTATTTTCAAAATCCCATCTTAACTCAGTTCATTTTTACTGGGCAATATTTTTCATTACAAATCTACAACATACTATTTTATTTCACTGCATGCCAGCTAGCATTTTCAAGATATTCTCAGAAGTGCTGTGAGAAAGTGCCATCATAAACTAAGGAGAAAAACAGGGCTATCCTGTTCTACAAATTAAATTATTTCTTCAAGAAATGCCAACTGCTTGCTGAGGAAGAAACTGTTCCTCTGAGTTACATCCTACATTTGCAGAAAGCACTCACAGCAATGTAGGAGATCCAAACCACTGCCACTTTCTGAATTACAATTTTAAAACACCCACATGTACCAGACCAGTATCCAGCCAAAGCCAGGGAAGGCACTGCTGACTTAAATGAAGTAGAGACTAAACTCACACTGCACAAATGTGCTACAGAAAATACTAGAATTAGAGATGTCTAGAAAATGTCTAAAAAGAGAGGAAAAAATATTTCTACCTGTGATTGTATTGTAAACTTACTAGTAAAGCAGGAGTATAAAAATCATAAACATCTGCTGCTAATATTACTCTCCTTAAGTTTGCATACACCAATATCTTTTAGAAAATGCTGACTAGATGTGAGTCAATTTACAACTGCTTCTTATAACATGTACTGTTTCCTTCCATGCGTTTCTTACAACAGTGTAAGTACTAAAAAGCACTACACCCTAGAACAGCAATGGACATGCTTCTATATGCAAGAATAAAAGGAGACTAGAATCCTTAAAACACTTGTTAGCCACAGACTTCTCTGTAATATCAAGTTCAAATGATTCTTTAATTCATGCTGCATCAATTCACAGGACAAAATTAAACCCTTTTGAGCAGAGTACTGAAGAATTATTTCAATTCTTAGGATTTTAGATTTGGCCTGAAACAGCTCTTACTTCAAGTGTTTGGAAACAAACCCATATAAGAAAGATGATCGTGCACCAGAGCCAAGAAGGGTAGAAAAAAAACCAAATTCAGAGTCCCAGATAAGTAATATCAAACTTACAGAAAATTCAATGACCATGAGACAGCACTAAAAAAGATGTCTATGTAGTAAATATTATAAATATAAAAGGATTATAATAATCTAAACATGGAAGATAGAACTGCAGCATCTCAAATTTTGGTATCAATAACTTTTAAGAGACAAAAATTTCATGTCTAGAATCAGGCACGAAATAGTACCATCAACAGCACAACAGGAGCATTAGCTTACTCCTGGCACAATCCAGTGGAAATAAAATTTCTCACTCAAAAACTTTTATGGTGTTTTATAAATTCCAAAGGACATAGTTACTGTGTTGCCTACTATAATGCAGAATATATAGCAAGCATCACTGCTTGAGACACATTCTATTCTGAACAACAGTAGACAGGAAAGTGCTGTTTGTATTGACAGTTTCATGGAACACTGATTTGTCTAATCATATTGGAAAAGCAGCTACATATAATTAATAATAAACATAATTGACATAGCTCATGCATTTGCTTTCACAGTGCAAAGAACAAGGAGTATTTTGTGAACTACAGACATTAAACCGAAATTCATTATTAATTGTACAGATTTCTCATTTAAAAAAGGATTTAGGAACTATGATATAGCGAAGAAAATTTTGCAACTAAACTAGCAATACAGTCTGAATTCAACATAATTCCAAAAAGTAAACCCAAAGAACTGCTCTGCTTAGAAGTGGATGAAGGTCTAAAGATGCAGCATAAGTAATATCTTTCTGGTAGTAAATAAGTATACTTGTATACTTTAATTAGTAATGGGGAATGACATCTGTGTCTGTGGACAAAAATGCATTGAACCGACACTAAAATGGGTAAACAATAATTTCTTCAAGTAATTTGTTTTGCCTCTGCTCACAGAAACTAGTCTTTTCATACTGACTTTAAAAGTTACATAGCTTTAAGTTTGTTCCTTAATTTCCAGCACCTACTGTCATTCTTTCCATCCACACACTCAGAAGGAAAAATTCAATCCAGCTGCTAGAACAACTTAATGAAAAAAGTGCTGCTGGAGTCACATCCATCTCTTGCAAAACAGTCCATAATTTCAAAGCTAATATTCAAGCCCAAAGGTTTATATAACAGTAAGACAGGCCAGATAGGGAAGGCAAATATAAATGTGAATAAAATATGATACAGATAGAAGAAATGCCTCCAAGTGACACAAAAGTTGGCAATTTCACAGAGAAAGCTGGGACTAGGGGACAATCTGGTTTATTACTGTGTGTCTCTATGAGAAAAGGAATCCACAACCAAAGATTTAAGCAGCAGCAGTAACGGCCCAGTTTTTCAACTTGAAAAAAGAAATAAATATGACTTTCAAAAGGAAGATGGAAAACAAAACAGAATCTCTTTTAATAAGTTCTGTATGAACACATTTTTCTCATTTCCTCTTTAGTGAATATATATCAGAAAAGTACCAAAAGGTGCCACAACAAACCATCAGAACTTAACAGATACAACTTTGCATTTAGACCTAGCAAATAAAGCCAATGCTCTGCTAAAATTTACAGCCAAAATGCTATCACAGAAGAATTTGGTTGTAACTTAGGTTTTCATTTACAGAGCTGAGTAGCTGGTCAAAACACTTTTGAAAGGGAGACCAACATATCATCTAAGGGTTACAGAGATCAACTATGAAATGCGTTTCTAGAAGTCTGGCTTCTATTGCATCACTGCCCTCTGTCTTTTCTTCCAAATGTCCTCAGATCCATTTCTATTGTTTTGCTCTCTTTGTATTTTAATTTTCCAACTCTATGGCAACGTCTCAGAGGACAAGCAATTCCATGTCTCATGTTCTAATTTAGGACTCAAAGCATAGTTTGCCAGTTTAAGATAACCTTCTTCATAGAGCTAAATGTCAGTCTCCAACTGTTTTCAGCCTCCTCTTAGGGCTTCTGTAGATTTTCTGAGAGAAAACATTAAAGTATCTTTCTCATGAACAGCTTAAATTAGCACTGGGAATGTTTCAGGAAAAAACTTAGTTTGAAACATTTTCAGTGCGATGTACAAGCAAGCATTTCTTCCACAAATATATTAAAAGTTAAAAACTGAACATTAGACTTGGAGTTTTCTTCATCCTCTATAGCTTTATTTCTTTACACTTTCATTTCAGGAAGTTCAGAGCTTTTTGTAAATTTGGGGTAAAAGGAAATTTTTCTGCCTTTGAGAACTATAAATAAATAGGAGTTTTATCTTACTTTCAGAAAAAAAGGAGTCAGGTATATATTTTGGTAATGGAGAGAATGTGTATTTTACCTTAACATTTGATTTCTTAGAGAAATTAACAACCACTCCCCATCCGTAGTCATCACCTTCATTCTTCACCTGGAAATATTACAAGATGTTAAAATGTAACATGTACAACAACATCCTAGCAAGCACAACATATTATATTTTGATATTTACGACAGCAGTCGTGGACTACTATTCATCATGAAAACAGTATTTATTCTAATGCATTATTGAATGCTTAGCAAAGAAACTCAAGTCAAAATTGGTGCTTAGTGTGACATATGTATTTTTCAAGATGGTAAACTGCCAGACACAAATGAACAGATTTCACAAATATGTAGAAACGAAAAACAGAACAAAAGAAAAATCAAATTACCTTTACCAGTCTTCCTGGTTGTAGAAAGGGCAAGCAGTACTTTGGTTTGTGAATATACTCTTCAATGTCTTTACCCAGTTTTGCAAGCTGCTGGCGGATTCTGTAGTATATCACCACATTTTCTTCATTGGGAATTACAATTTTGTTGTACTGTGCTTCCAAATTATTGACTCCTATAATGAAAAGGATAATCTCATGAAAATTAATAGCTGCACATAGATTGAGGAATCAATGTTTCACTTTCAGATCTCCATGACTAATATTTTGTCTAGCACTTCTAGCACTAAATTTTTACTTACAATAACCCATTCTCTGGAAAGCTAGAAATCTGTAAATTTGTCCACTGAATTAAATACCAGTGTTATTTTCTTAAAATAAACAAGCTTGAGAAACTGGAAAAGGGAGGCACCCAATTATCCAGGAATAACTGATCTAGGTTTGCACAGAAGCCATATTAAAACTTGCAATGATTTTGTAGAAAGGTCTACCACTGCTTTTTATCTCCTCCCACAAAAATAAGATTGCTCAAAGATATCTTCTAAAAAGATATGTTTAAACAAGAGGAAAGTTGTTAGAAAATGGTCCTCCTAACTTGTTTTAGGCTCTGATTTATCAGTTGAAAATCAGTATTTTCTTCCTCCAATATTTTTATGCCTTATTTAAGCAAATCAATTTTTATTCTAAAGGTTATGATTCATTCTCTTATTCTGGTATTATCACCAGCATACAAAAACTAAGAACAGATTATAAAAAAATCTTTTTTTCCTCTCTACCAGCTCATCCTCTGACAGGCTCTTAAGTGGCCTAAAAGTCCCACTTCACTGGGACCTGAGAGACAACTCAGGGAAGTGCTCCTTATTTTTACCTGCCAATTTTTAAAAGAAATAAGCCATCCATACTCATAGCATATTTTCTTCCTTAGTCTAAGTAGTCTTAGTCTAATTCTCTCCTTTGTGTTTTTAATTGTAGCTGAAGGGATTACAAAATTCTAATGCCCAGTATGGTGCCTAAACTGAAGTTGTCCAAGATCTATGAAAAATGTTCTTCAGCTCCATTTTTCTAATTAAATATCAATGCTGGAATGACAGAGAAAAGATCCAGGCATGCCAACTGGAAGAGGGAAATAAATACTGTATTTAACTACTACTACACCTGCAAACTAAGAGAAAGATAACTGAAACCCTCCCTCTGCATGGCTATCAAAGCTACATGCACGTGTACACTTTTTCTCTTAACATTCAATTAACAAATGAACAGATAAATTGCTCAATAATCATAATTACCTCTCACATTCTTAAGATTCTCCTGGATTAAGTTTTGAAAGACTCATTCTCAAACACTGGTTGAAATTTCCAGACACCTACTTTGGCTCATGAAAACTCACTATTCAAGGGTTATAGGTCAAAATGTACTTACTCACTGGAGTGCAATTAAAGTCCCAGATCTCTTGGAATTTTCTATGTATTATAATTAAGTATTTCTTACCTACAGTACTCTGAATGCAGTGCACTTAAGTTCTTTTTACAGCTTGTACTGAGATAGGAAAAGGTGAAAGATTCTCTTCCCTAAGATTTTTTTCCCTGTATCTCAAATGAGCCATGGGAAGTTTTAAATTGTTTTTCCTTCTTCCCACCCTATAGTTCAGTGATGTGATAACCATTCTTGTCTGACTCGCAGAGGAAAGCTCTCTTCATAAACTGATGGCACTTACCAGTATAGGTCCTACAAACAAGAGGAAATTACTTAAACTATAACATGGCAACAAATGGTGCAGTGGCAACTGTTGGCAGGGAAGACAAAAACTGCACAGGTAAAAACTCCTAAGAGCATAATAAAACATAATAAATATACCCAACTTTACCATGCATTATACCTACTCACATGAGAATATGTAGCAATACTTACTTTCCACTATTTCTGGAATAGTTCTGTAATGCTGGAACTGATAAAATGATTTTTCTAACATGTATTCAGGGTTAATTTCCTCCACTCGAAGTAAGTTCAATACCATGTTGTATGTCAGGTGGAAAGCACTGTTTAAGGGATCAGCTGAACCCTGAAAAAGATACAAGAACATTTTTAATTTGAAAAAAATATTAGTTGTGGCGTATAAGAACACACTGGATAAATCATGATGCAGTATTTCGTATGAGGAGCTGCTTTGATGAATTGCACAATTTGTCTTAAATTTAGATTACATATTGCGTAAAATCCTAAACAATTTTATTATGCTGAACATGTAAAAGTATTTGTACTGTATAGGTACTTATCACAGCTAGGATATTATAAATTATATTTGAATGAAAAGGATAGGTAAAAAGGATAGGATTGGATTCCATCATATTAACTTGAAAGTAATAGTTAGCTATTTAAAGGAATCCATTATTTTAACACTAAAAAACCACTTATTTGCAAGTCTTAAGATATACTGATTACATTGGTATCTAGGGAATTTTGTACAAAAATAGGCAATCTGCTAGTTCTTTAACTTGAATTATGTCTAACTATAAAATTAATGTAACTTGCAGGTAGCTTGAGAGAAGTTGTGAACTCTCCTCTGGACATGGTCCTGGGCACCCTGCTCTACATGAGCCTGACAGAGCCATGGCCTTGGAAAAGATGACCACCACAGGTCCCTTACAACCCCCACCATCCTGGGATTCTGGGAAATTAATTTTTTTTTTTTTTCTTTCAATGAAGTTATGTACAGGTATTTTGATTAACCTAAGAATAAAAGATGCTGAGGAAGCATTACAGGGAACCATTACCTTCTTTATCCATTCTTATTTTTTAAGAATGTCCACTACGGTCCTCTGTCAAGAAGGACTACTGGACTAAGTAAATGCATCTTTGGCTCTAATTCATCATTGGCTGTTATTATGTTCTATCCAAGAGGACAACCTTGTTATCATAAAAGAGCAAATATTTAATTGATACGGGCTAAAACAACCAGTTATTGAAAAACAAACAAAACACTTGAACAGTGTCCAAAGAAGATCTAGAAGAGCTGAACACACAGCCTCTCCAAGCAAGGCCAAGCCTGAGAAACTGTTTCTCACTTAAATGTCAGGACAGAAGGCCACCTTGATACACCAATTTGCTGAAATCAGATGAGAGAGATCCAACAGTTCAGAAGAACAAAACTGCCGAAACGTAGTGCATAACCTTTCATCCAAGGAGCACTAGTTTCAAAGGAATGGGTATCAGTCAGTCCTTCAGAAAGGATACAAGGGAAATTCAGGAGTTATGAAATAGAAAATTGAAGCTTGTGTGCAACTAAAGCAGTGGAAAACAGAAGCATCAGACAGCTGGACAGAATATAACAGAACAGCAACCTAAACAGGCTTTTTATAAAACCAAGATAGATCTCACAAATATTTCAGAGCTCTTTGAAGGTGTTAACAAGTACGTGGATTATCATACCTCCTTGATTCCTGAAACACTTATGACAATATACTCACCTCCAACATGTAACATAATTAAGTGATTGTTTAAATTACTTTTAAAAACTAAACTTTTGTGAATTCCTAAACAGAAAACAAGTGCAATTTCAGTGTTTTGCAAAACAAAATTTCCCAGAGACTTAAAGAGGGCTGGACTTACAAGAAATGTAAAAAAGACAAAGATAGAAAAATAGCAAGGTCTGATAAAAATTGTACTGGATATCTGAAGCTATTCACAAACAACAAATGACAAAGAATAAAATGGCAAGTGAAATCTAATCTGGAAGTATAATAAAAGACAATGGGCAAGAGTTTGCAATGGTCTTGTACCTCTTATTCTCTTAAAATAATTTATATATGAAATATAAGAGATTTACTAAAAAAGAATTGTCATTTCAACAAGGCCTATGAGTAAATTTAGTTATGATTAAACATTTTAAATAACAACTAAAATGTAACAAGAAAATAAGGATGTTTCAAGACATATTTTTCATGCAACTACACGACTGTTAAAGTCGCACATACTCCATCAAACATTTTAGAAGCTAAGAAAGGCTGACACTAGAAAACATGCAACTCTGCGCCTTTTGTAAGCTCAAAAATTGCTTTACCTAAACCTTTTATCTTCTTGCAATCAATCTATTTGCTTTTCTCTATAAGCAGATATTTCCTTGTCATACCGGATTTAAAAAATCACTGGGTATTAAAAAAATTAACTGATGATTTGTTTATATATGCAAATGCTGAAATTCAAATCCAGTGGTCTTCCAGATCAAGCCAAGTGTACTAGACTTTAAATGACAATAATACAATGCACACATTTTTCTTTCCATTTTAAAGGTACTGTCAGGAATTCAGATCCTACATCCATTTATCCACTGGTATCAGAATAAGAGACAGTTTGAATCCACAACTCCTTCACATATAAAAGATTTAGGAATACCGTAACCCCCATTTGCTTTAAGTGAGACAGTGCTTTATGAGATTACCTTACAAATGCTAGAATCCTACGCGCTGCCTCATTATTTTGTCTCAGAAAAGAACACAATTGTTACATAAAAGCTTTCAGCATATGTTTATACTCTGAAAGTATCAGCACGAATACATGTAAACCAAGTTTTGGATAAATCATGTTCTAATGTTTTGCTTCCCATGATCACTTATTCAATCATTCTAGATTACATCTCTGAGTGGATCATAAATTCACATCTACATTTTTACCTCAAGTGTTCTGCATCTCAGAGCAGAAGTACCTCTTAAATTAGATCATGACATGTGTATTTAAAATAATACTGTCAGTTCTGAAACCACCATAGATGGGTTTCTACTAACTGAAACGTTTCACTAATTACCATATCAACAGTGGAGCTGACGTGCTCAAGTTTTTACAGATGCCTCTGGTTTGATATACCAAATAAAGAGGACAGAACTTCTGTTGCTGATGCTAACCAATACATAGCATAGCTTTTTTTTCAGACCTGATAAAAGGATTATATATGTACCAACCTCCTGTCCATTTTTCTAAATATATTACTTATTCTAGGAAAGAGAAATTATCACTCCATAAAAAGCTTGCCTCTCTATAACAAAAAATGCCATTTAAAGAAAGGCATTTACTGAAGAATGGCACAGCAATTATGCCAATGTCAGCTAACAGTGGTCAGATTCTTTCCTACTGCAATGTCCACTGCTCTAGTCAGGCATCAGCTAAAGCTGGAATACACTCACCAGCGGCTATAGCCACGAGAGATCTGGCAAAAAGCTGCTGCGCCACTGCTCTGATCACACAATGAAACAAATCCTCTTTCCACTCCTGACATCTTGGAGGGAAAACCTTCACCATGCACTTGCAAGACTCATAAACTATTTCAAAGAATAGAACTGTGTCACACTCCCACCTAAATGCGATTACATTATGTGAGAAATCAAGGAACTTTGTACAATTACAATATATACACAGAACACACCAAGAAAGACCAAACAATTCCTGCAGATTCACTTTAAACACCTTTTCTTAAAATCAGCAGAGTTCAAATATGAAGAAGTGATTTAAAAACAAACAAATAAAGACAGCTATTTCAGAGATTACATATGCCTTACTTAAAAGGCGATGTTTGAGCCAGTTGCTGATGTGGCAATTTTATTTTAAACACATGATCAGCATTTTACCATTTGAAAATATGATCATTCTATTAAGACATAGCAGTTAAAACACGAATCCTGTTTTGGCAAAAATGGTGAATTTTTTCTGTTCCATCATCTCATAAACACATCTTTCTCCAGGAGTTTCTGAAACTCCTGTCTTCTCAGCGTTCTCTAAGCAATACATTTGAAATCAAGACTTCAGAGCAGCTTATTTTATCTGAAAACTGAAACTGCTACTTCTTCAAATGAAATATGCTTTACTGTAGCTCTACTGTATTACACCTTCAGCACAGCCAGCAAGTTCTGCCTCATTAGTCTTTACCTACTACCCCAGGCTATCAGTAGACTTACACCTGACAAGGAACAAACACCTGTATGCCCTTGTTTCGTTTACTCAGCAGCAACATCCAAATTTTGCAGCTGTGTTAGAAAACCTCATACCAAAATACAGTTGTTCTTCTATACTAAATACACTCAAGGCATGAGTAGCCCATCAGCCTTTTATGGCAAATACTAAAGACAGCTATGATTACTGAAGAGACAATTAGTGCTTACCTAAAGTCATCTGTCAGATACATAAGGTGCAGAGAAGCAAGTAACAGGAGGGGAGGGGAGATGGATTATTTTACTGACAGGAAAATGGAAAAGGTAGGCTTTTCCTTCCTAACTTACTTTCAAAGAGTCTTCACAGTATAAAGTGTTCAACTGTGCTGTATTTTGCTTATTGCCAAGATATTAAGACATAAATCAGTTTTAACTTACATTTTCTCCATGACGGTTATCTCCTCCTGAAACCCCTTTTTCTGCTCAACGCTTTTGCCACTGGCTCCCAGATTGATTACTTTATTTACTTAAAAATATTGTGAAGCACTCAGTCCATTCTCTACCAAAGGGCCTCATGTCAAAATACATCAACCTTCTCTTCAACAAGCTAGGCTGCACCATCATCTGCCTACACATCTCTCTGTCTCTGAGGAAGCTTCACTCTTGTCTCCATAGAAAAAGCTCCACATTAGAGAAAGGAAGAACCACCAACCACTCAATGCAGATCAAGTAAAAGTTTGACTTTATGAGAGCTGCAAAAGGAGTTGATGAGAAAGACTACCTTGAACAGCCATCAAGAAGTCACTTTCAAATATGCACTGCCTCCATGACTTACTGCTGTTGAAGAATTATCATTCCAGTTCTCCAGCCTCCTTTTCTGCAAGTAATCCTGCCTCTCATTCCTTCATAGAGGACAATCCCCCTCACCTCAAAAATTTAACAAGACTGCAGCATGAGATTTTTTTTTCTGAATAGTTTTTAGAAAGCAGATTAACTTTGCAAGCTTTTTCCATCCCTCTGAATGACAATTGCCTGGATAAATGAGAACAGTCTGCATATATCAACTAAAATTCTCAGAAATCAATAGTCTCCTTTGCACATGCAACCACTTCTCACAAAATTTTAAGCTAACTTAACAGAAGCATCCTTTCAAGTTATCTGAGATTTGGGTTATTAGATGCATGCAAAAGAATGATTGGATTAAGCTGATAATGTTAAAAATCAGGAACATAATGATAAACAATTCACCACAAAAATAATTTAGTCAAAAGCTAAAAAGAAGTACGAGAATGTGAAAACTATAGCTGCTATACAGCGCTCCCTGTTTAGCTACCAATAATTTGGGGATACAGGGGATTCCATACTGGTGTGATCATTTCTTGCCCACATAAAGAAAGATATAAGGATTGGGATGAAGAAAATCAGTGTATGGAATTGATACAAACAGTATTTTTTCCTCTTCTTTTTTTTTTTACTGTTAAGACTTGGAAGCTCTGTCTCACTAGAGATGTGAGAACTTCATTGCTGCATAATGACAGCAATGTAGTGTTGAGCAAGACATACATTTGGTAAGAGTTACTCCTTCCGTTATCACTTACAGAAGGACAAAAATATTTACATTTTTAAATTTGTTCCCATGAAGACAGAGGAACAAATTCCCCACATGACATTCTTGTTCTCTGGCCTGTCATGGGAACGTCCATGTATTTCCCAATGGCAAATACTGTCTGTCTTTATTTTGCAAAGCAAAATAAAATATCTTTCACAATGATGAAATTAGATACAATACAGGACATAATTTACACCATTTTGGTCCGGTGACAGTTTCATTTACTTATCAATGTTTCCAGAAATAAATGGAATAAATGAGTTTCCAGAGAGGAAATAAAAACACTTTACAGAAAGAGCAAAGAACAGAACAAGGTGGTAATAACTAAAAGATCTTTCCCCTTTTTTTGTCATAAGGGAAAAATAGGTAGACTTAGACGTCTGTAACAGCCACCATCACAAATTTATATTAAAACACTTATTAAATAGAAATGAAAGTGACTGCTTGACATGTCTGTAAGACACAGAAACACCTCTTGTGAAAGAGCAACATGCCATATATCAGTAATAAAATAATCACACAAATATTCAGTCTCTCTCAGAAGTATAAAAAAAACATATGCAGTTACACTGAGAGGAGAGTTACCCTGAGGTCCATTAGCACAACTGTAAAATCAATAAAAAACGCTTCTGTGAGTTTGTTTTTAACAGGCAATGGTACATGATTATTTTAAGCACAAATTTATTACCAATCTGGCTCACTGCTTTGCCCCAAAAGCAGCTACACCAGGACAAACAGAAGCCACTGTGGGTGGCACAATACTGCTCCAGCAGGCTTTGCTGGCGAAAATACCTCAGGCTGGCATTCAACAAATGCTCCAGCTGTAACAAGAGACTTAAAAGGAAAACAATATAACTCTGTTTCTCTCGCCTCCAAATACTACCTTCTCAAGTCAGTTTTGAATTATGGAAATTTTTAGTCATTTACCCTCTCTAACACAGTAGGCTACTGTTGTAGCCATCATTAGTTTTACCTCAGGATGGTAACTCCAAGTTCTGGTCTTCTCCTTGCTTTTGGTAAAAACAAACAGTATCTCTATCTTCAAGAATAAACTAGCTGACATCCTCAACATATTTGCCACTATAGCTATCAGGACAGTGACATATTTATTTTATGACACTTTACAAGTTCAGTAAATATGCAGTATGTTTTAACTTAAAGGAAAAGTGTACCCTAGCAAAGACTACCTGCTTCTATAAAATGCTAATATTAAATTAAATTTTAAAAAGTACCTTCTCATCTGTTCATCTCAAACCTATCCTTTTTGTTTTAAGAATATAAGGGCAAAGAAAAAAATCTAGTTTAGCCAAAATGCATTCAAATTCGCAGTGATGAGTTTACCAAAGTAAATTTTCCAAAAATCTGGAGGAAAACTGCTTTCCACAGACTGAACTAATAAAACTCGAAGTATTTTGTGGTATTAAAGCAGCAACCACAATTAATAAATAAAACCTATTAGCTTAGTCCTACAGGCTCTTGAAAATCCTGAGGTGAAGTTCAAGACAAACCATTTTACACATCATTTGATGCTCCTCATTTTCCTACATTTTGGTTGCAAACATCAGCAAGAACAGCTATTTGCTGCTCTCCTCCATCTGCTGGCTTGCATAATTATATACAAAACTGTGACTCTGTTCACAAAGGTGTTGGATTATCCATTTTCCTGATCTCTGTGATTTCATGCTAGAATCTTGTTGACTTTAAGGTTATTTAAAATTAAGGTTAGACTTAAATACCTTCCTGAATCAAGGCCTGGAAAATTCCTGCAATGCATGCTTCATAAGGATAAGAAAAGGTTGGCAGTTTACAGTAAAAACAATTACTTCGCATTAAAATTATTTTTATCTAAATACATTTTATAACGTATCCTAAACACGTTTCATTGTGATTCTCATCCATGTCACAACTTTAGAAGAGTATTTTACTGTCCTCAAGCCACTAGTAACAATCTATTCCTTTAGATTTTGCAATGTCTTTTCCAACAAGTATTAGTGCCTACTTCCAGGTGAAGTATTTCTCTCCTGATGTAGGATTTGGTAAATTTCTTAACTCCTGAGGCATTTTTTCCCCCCTAGAAGTAACTTCTGAGTCAAACCAAAGTACCATAGCACAATTAAATGGCATGCTAAGCTGATGTTTGCAGAGAAAACTATTGAACTGTCTGAATTGCTGTCTAGCTCATTTGCCTGGCACAATAAAACAATTTAAGAATTAAAATAAAATGCAATTAGACTTCTAATACAGCCGCATACAGGCCAAATAAGGCCAGTACAGCCAGCTCTATAAAATGAAGTTCCTGCCAAGGAACTAGATGTAGCTAGTGGAATATCTCCTACAGCTTGCCTTTGGGACACTTTATGTTCCATACACAAAAGACAAGAAAGAATATTAAAGTATTTTTTACCTTGGCAGACAAATGCATGCCTGTATTACAAATAGTGTAGCCAGCAGGGCTGGGGAAAGGACTGGCACTGATGAGGTCACACCTCAGAGTACTGTGCTCAGTTCTGAGCCCCTCACCTCAAAAAGGATTTTTAAGTGCTTGACCATGTCCAGAGAAGGACAACAAGGCTCATGCAGCATCTAGAGATCATGCCTTACGGGAAACCCCTGAGGGAGTTGAGGGTGTTTATCTTCAAGGAGTAGAAGCTCAGGGGAATCCTGATTGCCCTCTACAACTGCCTGAAAAGAGGCTGTTAGTAAGGTGATAATCTTCTACTGTGCCGACAGGGAGGAGACCCAAGGAAATGGCCTTAAACTGAGACAGGGGACATTCAGATTAGATATTAGAAACCACTTAAGGTGGTCAGGCACTGCAACAGGTTGTCCAGGGAGGTGGTGGAATTACCACCCCTGGAGGTGTTTTAGAGGTATATGGATGTGGTACTGGGTAATATGGTTTAGGGCTTGCACTAGTAAATGCTAGGTTGGCAATCGGAGGTGGTGATCTTAAAGGATTCTTGCAACCTTGATGATTCTATGTTTTCTTTGAACTTTTCAGTCCATCCTTCTCCTCCTGTGATAAGGTAAGTGGATGCAATGCACTGATAGGCTCAAATTCAAAGTTCAAAAACCTACTTATGTACAACATTTTCAGAGTATAATCTAATCATCCATTCTAGTAACATGATCAGAGATTATGCTAGAATCTTATGATCAAGATTTTTGTCTTTTAGAGACATAACAAATTACCAGTGTTGAGTAACTCAACTCTCTCTGTAGGAATGCATCCTTGTAGCATGGCCAAGTTCCAACGGGAGAGATGCTGCACTGGTTACAAAGGCTATCTAGCATCAAGACTTCCTACCTAAACTAACACAATAACCTCCTATCTAAGCAGCTTTTAAATAAGGAAAAGTAGATTTTAAGAAAGGAAACAAAAAAAAATTCCAATCGAATATTTCTTAGTATCATGCAAATGTACAATTACAATTTACCATCTTCAGAAAGCTGCCCCAATAGTCTTGTAAGCATTTGAGTTCACAGATTCATGCAAGTCACTAGTTTACTAACTACTCAGTGGTCAATTACATGCTAAGGATAAACAAAGAAAGCTACTTACACTGCAGAAGACAAATGTACATTACTGAGTTTAAGAAATATTTACAAAACCCCCTTGGTAAGAACTCCATCTAAGAATGGAATGCTGAATCTAAGTCTGAGTACTGTACACAATGTCGCAAGAACAGTGCCACAGCCAAGCAGCACAGCTGCAGCAATGCTGCTGGTACCAAGTCGCTCAAAGCCCTCACTTCACCCACCACAGCAGGAGGCAGCTGACTACAGGATTCCTACATGTTTTTCTCTAGTGTTCAGGAAATGGTTTGGATCAGACACCCCCACATTAGGGTTGAAGAGGTATGACAAAAATGTTCTATGTAAATGTTCTGTCATTCTCAAGAAGGGTAATTGATTTCTTCTGGAGTTTTTCCTATAAATCTTTACCTTATCCTGAAAGCAGAATACTACCACTAGCCACGACCATGATCTTACTACCAACAAATACCATCAGCAAGGAAAATCTGACACATACTTAATGATGACTATGAATTGTACATATTATGTAAATATAATGTATATTATGTAACTTTAGCCTGTACTGATTTTCTTGGCCTGTTTGACATGGAATTTCCTCTAGATGCTTTGCATTTAAGAACAAAATAAGAAGGGTGGTTTTTTTTGTGTGGTACTGCTCATTTCATAAAAGCTTACTTTTACTGCCTATATAGCAATTGGCTAAATAGAGAAGCAACAGAAACATCAATATCTTCATGGTAGCCACTTCTGACCTTTTTCAGAAAATTCTAAAAGTCAATCTTGGCTTAAAAGTGAAGTAGTGTCAAAACTTAATGAAATACATGAATTCATTTAGATCAGTGGAGAAGAAGCAAAATCTAACATAGCAAAAGTGATTATTTTTCCCATTTATTTCCTTATAATTCAAAAGGAGGAAAAATCAAAGGTCTTGTAGTTCAAGGAAGGGAATATTTTTACTGTTTCTTTAAAATCTAGACAAAAACTGCAAAGATAGTATCAAAAAAAAGTAAGTGATCTACTCCTTTTTTCTCTATCTTAATTCATTCAGATCAAGCTCTATAGTTCTCAAACTATTGAATTTTCAAACTTTAAAAAATACCCACGTTCTGAATGGGTGAGCTTATAATCTCAAAGTATGAAGATAAATACTTGAAATACCTTTTTTTCTTAAGCTCTTACCAATTATTTCATATAAATTAACCTTTTTGGAGACTTTTTATAAATATTATTTGTAAAGATTCTCTTTTGCTTCTCTCATTTTGTATATTCTCTTTCTTTTTCATTACGTCTGTTTTCTCCTACAGACTTAAAAACTGACAAAAACACAGTTAAAAAGCTTAGTCTTCATACATCTCAGAGATGTGCACATGCATTAAGAGTGCATGTGAAGAAATAAATGTATGTACAGTCCACTGACAAAACACAAATTAAATCAAGACAAGAAATTAACAAACACTTAACGCCACCATACCATGAATATTTCTAAAATCTATTTTACTGATTTCTGGGTAGTTAGCCATAATGCAGCATTCATGAAAATTCTGACTTAAAGGAGGTGAATACTACCTTCTTGATGTATAGAAGGTACATGGAATGTACACATTTTCAGATATACTATAATATGGATTAACAGGTAGCACTGACAGATGAAGACACACAACAAAGAATACACACTGGCATAATTAACAGCAGCCACGTAGGTTCTTTTCCCCTTGTTCTTAGTTTGCCTGAAAAAAACATTGCCATCTCCTTTTTTTTGGCAACAACTCCATGCCTTTTGTTAACATGACTTGATGATGACTTGAGATGATTCCCACAATTTATACTAAGTCTAGTAATACTGTAAATGCTGTTTTAACACAAATGACCTGCTACTTGCACCAAGGCTACAAGCTCCTAAATAGAGTGCAGCGTAACTCCCCAAGTTTTTAAATTTTAGCATGTCTGCGCAATTAATGTAAGCAGCCTAAGACAGGGAACTCACACAACAGATATTTCTTTGTGGTTATTTTTGTCATGGAATTTAAATAAAGCGCAATGAGTACAGTATTTCATATTCAAATTATAAAGCTAGAGGGTATAGCGTGATAATCTGCAACAACTTCCATGACAGTTTGGGGAAGTCCTGGAATTTAATGCCCATCTCAACCATGAGTGATTTTTTCAACCTCTTAATTTCCAAACTTCAATACATTCTGCAAGAACTGTCAATTTCTCCAAAGCTGATTTTTGCACACTGACAGCCACCTCACTCTTCTTCATTCTATGTACCTCATTTTTGCACGACCTGCTCCGTTTAATGGACTATGACACTGACAGTCCATTAACAAAGTTTTATTTCATCACAGAACCAAATAATTTAGTAACTCCTGTGAAAGCTAAAACCTTTTCTTACTTCACCATAACCCTTAAACTGATGACAGTCAGCAAGAAACAGACTACTACAGTAGTAGTCCTATCACCAGGAAGCAGCAGAGAGTTCTACTTGTCCTGCCTGATAGCCCTTTTATATAAAGAAGGATGATACTACTTTTGTAGAAATAAGGATAATATTGGTCTTCTGACTTTGTTTCACAATACAAACTCCTTTGAGAATTCACTAAAAGCTACTTTTAGGAATTGTCATCTTCTACTGCATGATCTTCTTGTCTCAGGCGAATAATTTTCCACATAACATTACTCAAGTGAGCATAACCTTCTGGGAGAACAGAAACAAAACAATGTCCCTCCTACCTTCAAAAGCTGCTTGCCAATGGTTGGACTCATTTTTTCATCCACCATAAGAATTACTATTCCTCTGTCATCCATACCTCGGCGTCCTGCGCGACCTGACATTTGAATGTATTCACCTGAGGATATCTACAATAAAATGAAAAAAAGAAATTAACAATCATCAAGAAAATAGCAGGAACTCATACTGTGTTGATTACAATTGCACAGTAAGTGACATGATGTATAAAAAGAAGAGTTACCTAAGTTCTCAAACAGTTATCACAGATTGACTTCATTAGTCATACTTACCAAGAAACAACGATATAAATCCATGACTATGAACAATGCAAGTCAGCAGTAAAAGCTAACTAATACTCTTATAACTTGGTATCCTGGGGCACCATTTTTAATAAGCACAAAAAACCATTTTACTAATGTCTTTTATAATGAAAGGTTGCTGAGCATGGTGGAGATACAACAGATCTTCGACATACTGATAATGCATCTCAATCATCTTCAAATAATGCATAATTTCATTCAGGTTATTCAAGAGTAACATTAATACATGATACTTGTTAAAGGAGTATTTTTAAGCCTCCTAACTGTGAAATTGAAGAGTTTATAAACAACTGGGACATGGACAAAAGGCAGCTAGAACTGGTTATCTATGTCTCAGCAAGTTATAAAACAAGGGTTTTGTCATCTGTGGAACTGCATTATCAATAACTCCCCAAGTTTCACCTTAGGTCAGATTTTAAAAACTACTTCAGCAAACTGTGCTAAATAACTTCAGAAGTTCCATATTTCCTCTATCTCAAAGCAAACCCATTCTTATATAGATCTTACAGACACACAATCAAAATGAATAGTGAAACTGAACAGCCTAAACTAAGGCTGAAGAAACGTTTATTTCATAACTAGCACGGGTCAAGTCAATTGTACCGTTCAAAACAATTTTACCATCTTTGAAGGATAAGCCTTAAAAAGGTTCTTATAAAGTTTCACTGTGATGATTTGCAAGGCCTCATTTTTATTTTAAGTAAACCACATACCAAATTTTAATGCCTAAAATGTTGTAATTGTGCAAAAAATCCTGCTGTAAGAAAACAATACTCTTGCAAGGTCAATGACCTCTTTTCTTGCGTCTGTCAAAATTAGTGATCATTACGACAGGACAAGAAGCCCATTTATTCTTCAGAGTTCTCCGATACAGAATAAAATATCTGGGTATCACAGTTTTGGAAAAGGTGCGCAGAAGTCCTAGAATAATCCAGTGACTGCTGCTAAACTGTATTTAATTCCCTTTTGATGTATCTAATAAACAATCTCACGGATAATCTGAGGAACCTTGTTTTCCTATATCTGTGTATTAACTATGAATAGTTGAGACACAAAGATGTTTGAAAGAAAAAGAATTTTCTACTACATTGAGGTGAACACATTAAGAGTAAATTTAATCCTAATAAGGTTTAAATAATTCAACTATTCTACAGAATCTCTCTATCACTTACCCATCGGAAATCTTTTCCATCAAATTTACTGGCACTTGTAAACAGCACAGTTCTGGCTGGCATATTAATTCCCATAGCAAAAGTCTCTGTTGCAAATAAGGCCTAAATAAACAGACTGAAGTTAAGCAGGCAAAAAAAGAGGATATCAAGCAAACATGAAAATAGTCAGATTGCTACACAAAACTTCTCTGGATTTTAATATATCTGTGCAGTCAATACAGGGAACACAGACATATTCAATACTTAAAAACTAGACACAAACCATCTTTCTCCCTTTCCTTATTTCTCTTGGGAAAGCAAAAAAACTAAATAGATGGGTCCACGTGAAAAACTCAGAAAGAAAACATAATGGAGTGCAAATTATATTAATCAATAATAGTAATTAATTTCAATATTCAAGTTTGCAAGAAGAAAACAGGAGTTAGCTATTCAAAAAACCCACCACAACTTTCACCTAAGGTTACATTTTTCTGAGTATTTGTCCTTAGTACAACCAACAATCAGCTTGGTATATGACCACAGTCATTTACAGGAGAAAGATGTAACATAAAATAATCGAAGAAAGTATTCAAATTAGGCACTGAAAGTTCAAATACTTGTAAATAAAAGCTGGAACACTTAAAACTACAGCTGCAATTGTGTAGATCTCTACTGTAATACTAGCATATATCCTGAGCTAAGGCATGCTTGGATTTTCAGGATTACCAGCCTCATATTTACAACTACAGATGGACTTGAAAAATACCTTTATTAGGCCCTCTGAGAAAAGGATTTCTATGGTTTCTTTTAAGATAGGAAGCAAACCACCATGATGAATACCAATTCCTCGCTTCAGAAGGGGAAGCACATGTTCAACCTGGGAAGAAAGATACAGAAGACCAGCAAACAAATTTTACCACTTCTTACTAAAAGTTGTATGGAAAGCCTCAACACTGCCCTTAGCATTCATGTAATTTACTATTCCTCAGTTTAAAATAAAATATCTACCCCTTCAGTCTTGTAATATTCTACTTAGAAGCTTGTATTTTTCCACTGTAAAGATGGGAAAACATCACTAATAGGCATTATACAATAAATTAGATTGGAAATGAATCAATGCAATGCAATTTTTTGAAAGCCTCAGCAACCAATAACAGGTAAGTGCATACAGCACTTCCACTTGAACTATTTCCAGAGTTTTTCAACCCAGGTCTACCTCTTTACAAACTCTCATGTTTATTTCAACATAATTGGAAAAAATGAAACAAGGGATAGGAACTCCACTGTTAATTCTGACATACATCATCTGCTGGAATTGCAAGTGGAAGGAATCCTTATCACCTCTTTCATAATGACAAAAAGCAATGCAGGAGATACTAAAACCTGGGAAGACGAATTAGATTATCCAGTTTCATAATTTCTGTACCCCCTACACAACACCCACAACTTTACAAGTTGCAGAAAACAGGACAGCAGCAATTCAACTCTATTCAAAAGAATTCTTTTCAAACTCCACTCACCTGAGGAAGCTTTTTGTCTTCATCTGAGAGACAATCAATTGCATTATTGAAGACTTCTTCAACCATTTTTTTTTCTTCATCTAAGAAGGCAATTTGTTAAGTTGTTACAAAATGCAGAAGGCTAATACCAGATGTAAATAAAGTGGTACCACATTCTAATATCTCCATAAGTGTACAATAAAAATTGAATGGAATACTGTGAAGTCTACACAAAACCACCCACACTTGGTCAGGCAATCAAGACTTCAGTAAGTCTAGAGGAGTCCAATGGTAACCAGAAGCAGAAGATCAGGAAAAAGAAAACTAGAACAAACCTTTCAGAACAGTTCAAACATCAGCCACTTCCAAGCTTGGCATTTATCAGTCTTATGTGCTCCCTACTTCTTAAACCTACCCTGTTCCTCTACTACCTACTAATGCCTGTCTGAATGGATACAGAAGCTCTTTCCTGTCATCTCTTACAAGTTTACACCCTTACCACTTAGTACGAATATCAAGAATATACACTCAAAGGTGTGCTTCTGAAGAAAACATGAAAACACACCTCTGCATTTACACACATCTTCAAATTTTCTGACAGAAATACCTGCATTATTCTGCCAAATCAAACCAAAATGTGCCAAGACTGGAGCAAATAAGCAGGCAAGAACCTTGAACAGCTCACAAACATGAAACAGTACAACAAATTTACAAACATATTCCTTGTTTTTGTTGAAACTCCAGATTTCCAAGAAGCACTGAGCTGAAACTTATTTGCAAAGCTTGGTCTTAGCCAAGATTTAAAAAATCACCTTTGTTTATATTCTGGTTTTTATTTTGAGAAGCAAGGGGAAGAAGGAAATAAAGAAAACTGGATTGCATTGTTGACAAAGAACAGACTAGTGGTTTGTTATACAGTTGTTTAGACTTTGTGAGTATATTTTCTCTAATGAATGTAACATGAAAATTCTGGGAAGTACTTTTTTATGATCAGTCTTCTCCCAATACAGACAGAATCTTCTAGGAATTCTGGTGCCATTATTACAATAAATGGCATACTGGAGCAAGAAATAGAGTTTAAAATCAAAGAACAATTTGACACTGTGATGACCAATTTGACACTCTGATAACCAATTACTCCGTGCACCAATACTTTCCTATGAATGCAGCTCAAGGCACCAGCATAATAAATTAAAAAAGTGGTATGTATTTTCCTCTCGGTTCTACACAAAATGTTCAACAGGAAAAGTAGTATTTCACATCAAACTGAATCTGTGAATAGAAAGCAAATGGATTTATCTGTACCTGTATTGAAATCTAACTTTGTCATCTGAAGTGCATAGGCTTCACAGTCTTTCTTACTGAAGCTGAAAATAATCACAGGTTGGAAATTCCTTTCCATGATCATCTTCACAATCTTAAAAACATTTGAAGGACCTGCAGAAAGATCACATTAATTTAAATTATATTTTACAACAAAAAATATCTTATGGAGCAATTGAGACACAAGCACAATTTGCATAGAACTTTGAAAAAATTCATACCAAAAATTACCTCAGAATGGGTTCAAACTCACCTTTTGTTCCTCCTTTCCTTCCTTTCTGATCCCCTTTTGCTAAGTCTCCTGCATCTCTAAGCACTTGCATTGCTGTATTAAAATTATCTTCTCTGAAATCTCCCTAGACATAAAACACAAACTTTGTAAATATTTACTTACACAGCCCACTTAAACATACTTAGTGCTTTGCACAGTCAGTACCAATACCCCACATATACACTGGTAAGAGGACAAAAACAATGCATAAGGTATCAAAAGAGTTTACTAGGCCCGTGTCACAGCTCAGAATTGCACTGGTGAGCCTCTGAAGTTAGTGCTCATTGTTCTATCCACCACTACCCGCCGTGCCAGACCTGCTGAATGGCACAGGACTAAAACTGACTTGCAGGAATGTCCACACAAAACTACACTGCCCAATGAAGGCGTATTTTCAAATGCTGCACTACTGTTTGCAGCATTAGTAACTGCTGAGTGAGCTAATGATAAATCTTAAGCAAGTTTTTAGTTCAAAAACACCTAAAGAAATGAAAATATTTTGTCCCTCAACTAAAGTCAAATTTACATGCCACTATGTTTTCTTTTGAGCAAGAAACAGTACAAGGAACTTCAACTACTTTGCAGATTTACAGAAAGCAGTATGAATTAGACAAAACAAACAAAGATGTGGGCACTTAACACATCTCAGGGAAGTACTACTCAGCTGATTGCATGACATTAGATAACAAAACCAATTTCTTGTGTAAGACTCCAAAAATCTAAAAGCAATTCAGAGATCACCATTACTCACTTATACTTAACAAAACAAAAACAAAAACATCCTTTATACAGCCTATCCAAATTTTGCAAGAGCTCAAGCTTTTCACTGTTAAGTGAAGAAAACAATCTTTCAGACAAACTGAGCATTCCTTACATTTTCATCAACAACCAGATGGAGTCCATCTCCTCCTGCTGGAAATATATAATGCTGCAGTGGAGTAGGTCGATAGTCAGTGTAAATCACATGGCAAGGCTATAAAGAAAGAATTCACATAAATATTTCATAATTGTACTGTAATATCACTTGCATGATGAAAAATTCAATCCATTACTATTAAAATACAATCTCCTAAAAATCAGAAAGTAAGGCTTTCAGAAACTAAGATAACAAAATTTCTTTCTTTAATATGGATTTTGCACTAATGACATTGCTTAAGAAAATGAAAGTTCACAAATGTTTTAGAATACAAGTTGGCTACAAAAATTTCTCATGAAATGAGAATTTTTCTCATGAAAAAAGTAAAGACAGACAATACTTCTTTCAGGATTACTAGGCAGACTTGAAATATTAACATCTTCTAAAATCAAAAGAAAACCTGTTAATGTGTACTTTGTAGAAAAAGCCTGAAGCATTATTGAAACGCCTAAGAAAAGTTCACAGTAGACGTTCATTAACATTTAAGGTTTTGATGCATTAAAAAAGCTTGTTTAGGGAAAAAACCCCCACTTCCTTTAAAACATTAAATACGACATAAATCTGCATTTAAAAACCCCACAATCTAATGGTCTGCAAAACCAAGTCAAGGCTTTGTGCCAAACTTAAAAAGCATTTTCTATACTATAGCCTCTTCATTACAAACAACATAAGAATCAATCTCCAGAATATTTTTAAAATTGGACCAACTTCTTATTGATAAAAAATTCTCCAGTTCTAACTCAGAAAGTCTTTGCTATAAATGCATGTCTTAGAAAAAAAAAGAATAGAATTTCAAACCTAAAGGTTACAGGACAGGATAGATTTCTTAAATAACACTTCTCTCGCTTGCAAGCATACATAGTATTTCCCATGAATTTAAGATTTGCTTTTGATTTCTACATGGCCTTTTACAGAGCTCCTCAGCCAAATTCACCTAATAACCTCTTGTCTATCAGCCCTCAGAAAATCACTCTATGCTCACCATGGCTCATAATTCAGAACGTTTGCTTAAAACAGGCAGGTACCGAAATAATTGTGGAAAATAAACATTAAGAAATAGTTCTAATGTTGCCATTTAGAAGCACCAGGCAGTACACCTGCAAAAGTAGGAATACAGCTAGAGAAGCCATGATTGATCTATACTATCACCTATAAGCAAGAAAATCACTAAAAAGATACCCAGAGTCCCAGTTATCAACCAAACACACAGTATTAAGCCACAAGACAAAGAGCACAGAGGTACAGCATATTGGAAATATTACCTGTTTGTGAAGATGGCAGATCCATTCAGCAAACTGACGGGCATTTGGAATAGTTGCAGAAAGGAACACATAATGTACATTATCAGGAAGCAAAATAATAGTCTCTTCCCAAACCACACCACGTTCTGAAAATGGAAAAGCATACGGGAAATGCATGTGATCAAAGCAATTTCTCACTTCTCAAGCCAAAGAACAGCAAGCATGCTTAAAAACAAAATAAGACAAAAAAATAAAACAAATCTTGTCTACACAAGTGGGGTATATCAAATGCATCAAAGTAATTTCTGCTTTGGTGAAGAAAATGCAAACTACAACACATAATTATGTCAACTCAGCCAGAAATAAAATATTAATTATTTATACAAAAAGATGACAGACTTTACAAGGGAAAATTAAACTTAACTCTTCAAAAGAAAAAGAAATTGTTTTTGGGGAAAAATTACAAAGATTTGAAAAGAAAAATAGTATATATAGGATACCTGTATCTCTCATGTAGTGAATTTCATCAAAAATAACCCATGCAACTTCACGCATAACCTCAGAACCTCTGTAAAGCATACTTCTCAAGATCTAGAAAAGAAGTAAAAGTTGAGTCCCCCCATGTGAAATAACAACAGTCATATTACATGGACATCAGTAAGAAACTGCCAGAATTTTTGGTTCACTTTTACATGGATATATGAAATCATATCTTGCAAAAAACATAAAGATAGGTTTTCAGATTGCTTTCCAAGTTCATTCCAATCCAACAATCTCACTACCTGACAAAAACTGGTTTCTCTGAAAGGAACATGAAAAAATGAGACAATGTATTTCTCCAAGCTTCCATTGCTACAGCTCTACAGATCTACTTCTGCCAAGACCTCTTTTTACCTCATCCTAACAGATAACCTCCCTGTGATTAAGGGGCCATCTTTTGTCAGAAATCAAATCATTCAATCTTTTTAATATTTCCCTACCAAAATCATGCCTGCTCCTTTGAGGTAAAGGTAAAGAGGAAAATTTCAACTCATGGCTGCATTTCTACAACAGAAATACAACAAAGCTCAGTAAACAATACCTTGTTAACAAAGGCAAAAAGATTCCTATTCCCAGAGTTCTAGCACCTACTGTGAACAACACAGCTATCCTTCAATGACTTTGCCCTCCTTATTTTGTCTTTCCAGAACAAAATGCTACCCACAAGATTTAGGAAATCAGACTTTCAGCATTTTACACATCAACAGAATACTCAGTGTCTTGAGCACTCAGGAAACTAATTTCTGACTTTCTCCACATTAGAACCAGAAGTTCCCAACTTACAGTTCAAAAGCATAAATTCAGAGATTTACCTAACTTTTTAAATAACCAAAAGTTAAAACATTCAAATGAGTCATAATGAACTTTTGGACATTTTCAACCCTAATTAGGCCATTTCAGTCTTTTAAAATTAGACCTCCCCAATCAAAAAGAGTAGAAGAAAACACCAATCAAGAATTAATGTCTGTCTTACCTCAGTTGTCATTACCAAACAAGAAGCTGTAGGATTAATGGTGACATCCCCAGTCATCAAACCAACATCCTGAAATTCTTCATACATCTCACGGTACTTCTGATTACTCAAAGCTTTAATTGGACTTGTAAATATCACACGCTGCTTTTCCCTCAAAGCCAGGGCAATTGCATACCTGTATTCAAACAATATCCATATTAACAGCTATTTAGAACAAAATAAATTGTGCAATTCATAACACCAAGAGAATGATACACAGCATTTGAATCCATGCTCTAATACATCTAGCACTTCCTATCCAGATTATTCAATTCAGTGCAATTACATATGCACGTCTGCAGAGTGAAAGCTCTTTAAAGACCAAGTCGGCTGATTTTTACGGAAACAAGAGTACATGTAGTTGTAACTGTGTCACAACAAAACTATTATTATTATTTGAACCCATGCTCTAATACATCTCCATGAACATTTCACTTCTTATTTCAGGTCTGAATCAAAACCTGACAAAGTAGCTGCTGATTAGATCAAACCACTGCTTCTAACAAAGCGAAAAAAACCACAGAAGAAAGTCCTGACTTCTTCTAGCCAGAAACTAGAAAACAAAGGTATTTTTTCAAGATTTACAGAAATCTGTAATGAAGAAACTCCCATTTCAATCTATAAGAAACAGCTTGACAGTTTAAAAATAAAAGCTAAGCTTAAAACACAAATTAAGCCTTTCACTACTCACTAAATGATAGAAGATGAAATTTTTATATTCAAGAGTTGACAATTCAATTCTAACACTGGTGGACTACATATTGTATCAAGAAATTGCAACACAACAGCTACTGAAGGTTCAAGAAAGTGACAGAAGGAACATCACACTCTTCTTTCATTAGAGCTTGTTAGAAAAGTACTTACTCAGCACAAACAGTTTTACCAGCTGATGTGTGAGCTGACACCAACACAGACTGGTTATTATCTACACAGAGAATAGCTTCTCTCTGGAAGGCATCAAGAATAAATGGATATTCCTAGAAGAAAAAAGCAAAAACATTACAGAAATTTAAGACAGACCTACATCTAACTACTTTTCTGACTGACCCAGTGTGCAAATTAGAGTCAGAAATTAAATCCTGCAGACACTTGTAATTTCTGCTGATCTTAACCCACTATTATGCAATGACTTTGTATTCAAATATTTTTATATCATACCTAAGATCTTTGCTTGTGTCTTCTTGTCATAGCAAATGAAAATCTTTCCTTGATGACTGAATTTTCACTCATTTATCAGCTTAGGGAGAGAACTAGAATGCTGTCCCTGCCTGATGTTACAGAAAGAGTATCCTAAGAGCCTATCCACCTCATTCAACCACATGATTTTTTCTACCAAATTTTAAATAGAGAAACATCAATTTTTTTTATGGCAGACCATCTTTTACAGATTTTACTGACAAACTACATAATTTTTCCCTTTACTCTCACTTACTATGCAAAGCATGTAAAAAAAAAAAAAAATAAACTGCCACATACTTTTGCAGCTTTTCCAGTTCTCGGCTTCAGACCTGTGAATTCTTCATTTGATGGAAGCGCAACCTATTAAAGATATTTAAGATAAAAACCGTTGCAGATTTCTGTGTCCACAGCAGTGACATTTCTGGCAATGTGAAGTGTATGAAAACAAATTTGAATTTCTGTTATCCTGTTTCTACAAGCTCACGTGTCAAGGGATTATTCCTTCTTCTCAAGAGCTTTTCAATCAATCTTTATATCCTCCTACCTAAGCAGTGCTGCTTCTCTCACTTCTCTGAAAGCCCTACTGTCTTGTCAGAGACATTTCTGCTTCACCTGCCTTGAAACAGCAGCTTTTCAGCCAAGACACAATCATGTGTTCTGGCCAGTGGATATTCGAAGCAATTACTGAGCTCACATTGATAATATTCCCTTTCCAAATACACTGTATTTATGCTGGTAACATTCCCATTCCTGACCAATATCTATTATTTATTCACTTTAAATACGTAAGCTCTCTTCGGTCACTAAGTGATGGCAAACCCCTAACAGACATCTCAAAATAACATAAATTTTACACACACAATCTTTAGAACCCTGATCGGCAACTGTATATACAGTTCCTTCATTATGTTAAGTCTGATGATATAGAGCCCTTGAATGTGACCCTAATTAACTTGAGCTAGCTCAGGAAAACAGCACAGAATATAAAAAAAGACCATAACAGTACAAGGAAGTTAAAATTTATATATTTGATTTTCACACAAACTCTTTCTGATAGTCATATATGGCCCGCAGGATGCTTCAAAAAAACATTAATTTAAGAAAGCATTAATAGTTTGTATTTTTCATATTCGAATTTGTATTTATGTCCATCAAGACAATTTGAAAATGGATAGCTTTTATTATTTCGCACATAAAAAAATGTAATTTTCCATTTTTACCAAAATGTATTTTTCAACAGTAATCAGCTTTAGAAGAAAGTCTTTCACACTTGAACCAGAATAGAAGAATACTTCAATACACTGATCACACTACAAAGAGAAAAACATGTTGTACCAACCAGTAGGTTTTTCTTCTCAAATGCTCTTGGTACCTTACAAATACAGAAACCTATCAATATCACCATCGATTCTTTCACAATCACTCATTGTATTGTAAGTATGATTGAAACTCCTTCTGCCAAGATACCCTACTAATTTTTCAAGTGCATTTTGTGCATGCTCAGTGTCAGATATAGACTTCAAACTCCTTACAGTCTTAAATACTGTATGAAATACTGTATCTGCTGGAGTGCAGGAAAGCTCTGCAGAGGGATGAGGACAGACTGGATCAATGAGCAAAGACCAATGGTGTGAAATTCAGCAAGGTCAAGTCCCAGGTCCTGCCCTTGGGCTACAACAACTCTGTAGAACTGAGGCATCCCCAGGTGCAGGGTAGTTTTTCCTCTGAGAGGAGAAGGAGAATATGAAATGACCTTAAACTGTAAACAGGGAGACTGGACATTAGAAAAGAGTTGTCAAGCATTGGACTAGGCTATCCAGTAAAGTGGTTATCATCACTAAAGCCACTTAAGAGATATATAAATGTGGCCCTTGGGAACAAGGATTAGGGGAGGGCCTGGCAGTGCTGGGTTAATGGTTGGACTCAATGATGTCAAAGGCCTTTTCCAACCTAAAAAAATTCTGTGATTCTGGGACATAATAACTGCAAGAAGAATAAAGAATACTATTATACTGGCAATGACACACACAATTAGGTATAACAAGTCTGTATTTTCCATGTGCTTTTTCACTGCACTCACCTCATGTGTACAACCTTCAACAGTTTCCACAGACTGTACCTTTACCTGAGGCATTAGATCTGTCAGACTAAAAAGATATGAGTTAGGATTGCCAAAAAGTATTAAAAAACACTGTTTTTTATAAAAGTGAACATGTTGAATTTCACGTCTGCTTTAACTACAACATAAAAAAAAGAATGTGCAGTCTTGGCATGGACAGGCTGCAGAGGTCACTACCAGGACTATTACCTCAAAGTTAAAATTTTGCTACCATACAAATCTACTTTAGCTATTGACTCAAAAATTGCACCACAAAACAGCACCTGAGTCACATTTAGTCACATAAAATTTTATGATTAAATGAGGAGTTTTTTCAAGATATAATGAAACAAAATTCAAGACCTGTGCTCATGCTACTAGTCAACACAGAGTAAGAGCAGCTTAAAGCATCCCAAGCACCTGCCTGAGGACAAAGCCCCTCTTTTATTTACCAGTTCCTTCTCTTGTGGCCATGAGAAGGGACTGGAGTCCCTTTCCATGAAGCTGTTTATTTCTGATGTATACATTCTACTGATACCACTAACACAGAAAATTACGTAAAATATTGGCTCTGGTTCTGTTTTGCTTCTATTCAGTTACTCTTTACAGTGTTTTGAGAAGTCTTCTCATGAACTTCTCACAGAAATCCGACATTGAACTTTACAAAAGCTATATGAAAGACCACATGATAATGCAGTTATCATCTTACATGCCTCAAAAGCCTTGTCTAATTGCCAATTTATTTTTCCTGCATCCCAAGCCAACTATGTCTTTAAACTTCATGGTATACAGCAAGGCTGCCTCTTGCCATGTGCTTCCAGCTCATCTCCTGCTCTGTGTGAAATCAATACAATGCCTTTGACCACGAGTCACCAACTGAAATGAGTAACTACAAAGTTATGAATGTTTTCTACTGCAAAGGCCTACAGGTGTGCAGTATAATTTTAAATACACCCAGCTTCCATCACTGCTGAGGCTGCACTGGCAGCACTTTCTAACTTAAAACACATAATGGAAAACCAAACTTGAGCAAATTTATCTTTACAGGAAAACACTGCAAAACTCATTCCTATCAGCTGTTTCCAGTTGGCACATGGCTAGTCAAGGCACCTTGCTAGGACTACCTTACACATTAAGCTGAGCACTTACTTAACATCGTCTGATAAAACATCTTCCAATTTTGGCTTTTTCCCCAGAATGACATTTTCAGTACTATCAATCTCAGCTTCCCTTTTTGGCTTGACTATTGCTGCTGGTACTGAAGGTTTTTCTTCCAATCTTTTCCTGCAACATAAACACAGAAGAAACTTAAAATTTGCCTCCTTCATTTATTATTGTCAAGGAAAAAAAACACTTAAGGGCACCTGTGATCCCACTGCACCTGGGGAACAACCCAGGTAACCTGACCCAAAAAAACAGCTGTGGGATTTCAAACCAGCTGCCAGGTAAGCTGGCCACCAGGTCCCCACACTCCCCAGTAGGCCACAGAGCCAGAGCTGGCTACAGCTTTAGAACCAGGGATCCTGGGAAAATGGGTCACAGAATTACAGAATGGGTCAGGTTGGAAGTGACCACAAAGGCTCATCTGGTCCAACCTCCCTGCTCAAGCAGGACCATCCTAGAGCACATTGCACGGATACAGATGGGACTCATATAGGTTCCAGTAAGAGAGATTCCACAAACTCTGAGCAATCTGTTCCAGTACACAGTCACCCACACACTTAAGTTCTTCCTCACGTTCAGGTAAAACTTCCTCCGCATCAGTTTCGGCCTGATACCTCTTGTCCAATTGCTCGGCACAACCATGAAGAGCATGGTTGCATCCCCCTAGTACCCCCCCTTCAGACACTGACACACGTTCCCGAAGTCCTGAGGGGTTCAGCAGCTCAAACACGCCGGATGAAGCCGAGCCCAGCATTACTGCCCTCACCCCGCCGCCACAGCTGGCTCAGCCCGGCCCTGCGCCCTTACCCCGGCCTCCTGGTACCCTCGGCGGGGCCCGTTTTGCTCTTCTTGGCGCCAGAAGCAGCGGCGGCCGCGTCCTCCTCGAACACGCTGAAGAGCTCATCCCCAAAGGCCTCCGCCATCTTAGCCGCCGCGCTCCCACAATGCCCCACGCAGGGCCGCACACTTCGCGCGAGAAGGGCGCTTCCGATCCCGCCCCTCGAGGGGTGATGGGGGCTCTCGCCGGCCTTGGCACCAGTAGCCGCCCGCACGGCCCGTGGTCGATGACGATCTCGATTTCTGCCCGAGTCTGGTCCCGGTCCCGATGCCGAACCCCTCCGCAGCTCCCCCTTAGCGCACACGTGGCCCTTCCCTCCCGGAAGGTGATCTGCGAAAAGCCGAAGCAGGCCGCGCGGCCGGCGCGCCTGCGCCAGGAGCGCTGGCCAATGGGAGGCGGCGGCAGCGCGCCGGGCGGGGTGCCCGGATGTGCGCGTGCGCAGTGCTGGGTGGGGGGGGCGCCATGGGCGGCCGCAACAAGAAGCAGCGCGCGGGCAGCGCGGCTCATGCCGCCGCCGCCGCCGCCACCGCCCGCGCCCGCGCCGCGCAGGCCGGGGTGGCCGCGGCCGCGGAGCCCGGCAGTCGCACCGCCCCACCGCGACCACCACCCGCCTCCAAGGAACCGCGTGTCAAACAAGGTACCCCGGCCCGCGGAGCCCCGGGAGCGGCCGTGCCCCGCTGTGCCGTGCCGGAGGGGGACTTAGGGTACCATGGCTGGAGGGGCAGTGCCTTCAGGGAGCCCCTGGGAGTGCGGCTGCCGCGGAGCGCGGCGTTACCCGAAGAGGCTGGCCATTGGGGCTGGTGTTTCCCAGCGTCGGGAGAGGCAGCTGGAATTGGTCCGCTCCTAATGGGGTTGGGCCTGGCTACAGCCTGCCTTGTCTGTCTAGCTGGTCAAAGGAGGGGACTCTTCCCCGTCTACTCGGCCCTAATGAGGCCACGTTTGGTTCTGTGTCCAGCTGTGGGCTCCTCCCACCAGAAGGACGACGGGCAAATGCGGGGGTCCAGTGGAGGATCACAAAGATGATGCGGCTCCTCATGAGGAGAGACTGAGGGAACTGGGCCAGCGCAGAGAGGACTGAGAGGGGCCCACATAAATGTATATAAATATTTCAAAGATACGTGCCAAAAGGATGATGCCAGACCCTCTCAGTGGTGCCCGGAATGAACAGTAGGCACAGCTGTAACCCGACAAGTTTCACCTCAACAGGAGGAGGAGCTCCGGTACACTGAGGGTGGCAGGGCGCTGGAACAGGCTGCCAGGGAGGTCACAGAGTCTCCCTCTCTGGAGATATGCAGAACACATCTGGATTCATTCCTGTGTCGCCTGCTCTAGGTGATCCTGCCGTATGGGGCTGGATGTTCTCTAGAGGTCCATTCCAACTGCAGCTGTTCTGTGATTCTACTCTCAGGGGTGTCCCTGAGCAGATAAGTCTTGGTGGGATCAATGTGTTGAGTTTAATTACAGAAAGTCTTGTTACTAGGTTATCAGCAGTTCCTGTGAAGCAAGTGTTTGGACAGCACTTTCCCAGAGCTTCTGATGTATTTATTTTGTATATTATCAAAATCAATGTAATGTGGATTGGGAATTATTTTGGTTGGTTTTTTCCGTCTTCAAAGACCTGTTACAGGGCTGGAGGCACTTCTGTGGTGTTAGATAAGATGACAGATGGCTGTTCTGAGTGCAGTTTGAAAAACTATTATTCTGAAGCACTGTGAGATGCCTATTTTTAATAAGCCAGATATGCCAGAAGTAGCTCAGATACCATATAACATTAGAACAGCTTTTGCTGCAGACATGGGTGAATCATGCAATAGCCAGGGCATCTCAGTTTCCCACTAGTTAAGAAGTCTTGTAATCTGGGAATATAAGCCTCCTGAACTTATTCATCAATTCTGCTTTTACAAATGTGGGCTCTGTGTATTTCTTGTGTCCTTCATTCCTCCAGTAACCATGGTGCTCAGTCCTCTTCAGAAAATAACCTGCTTCTCTCTCAGGTTGTATACTGTGGTGAAAAATGAGTCAGTGTAAGCGAGAGCTAATTTGGTATATTTTAAAGAGCCCGTTGGTAAGTGCCAGTGAGTAGATCCTGAGTGCTGACAGCTGTTTGTATCCCCTGATCAGAGGGGACCGTACTTTTTCTGAAGCGCAGTTACCAAAACCTGGTGTGATCTCAAAGCAGGCCTTTCTAGAGCTGTTCTGCAGGCAGGCCAGCACGGGTGAGCTGCCCAGCCCACCTGTTGGGAGGTAGCTGTGCCTCCTGGAGCAGCACGCAGCTGCACGGAATGGGGGAAGCTGTGGCCTTGCTCAGTTTCCTTCTGCCTGTGCAGTACCAGACACAGTACACATGCTCTGAAAGTGATGGAATTCTGCAGCAAGCTGTGTGTTGTTGTTCTAATGACAATACATAGTTTTGTGAATTAGTTTGGGTTTTTTTTAATACCTGTTAAATGAAAAGTTTTTAGGAATTACCAGAGCAGACCAAAGGCTTCTGTAAACCAGTGCTTTCTCCTAGGTAGGGAACAAAAGCAGATACCTAGGTAAGAACAAATCAGACATGTAGGGGTCTCCCTGAAGCATATGTAATTCTTTTTTTGATGCTCTCCCATGTCAGTTGGTTTCTTCATTGCAAAGCTGTTCTCTCTGCCCTTGGACCTCAGTAAATATCTACTGTCCCTGGCTTTAGTGGCAAATGGTTCTGTTACATAGCTATGCACTTTGTAATAAAATATCCTGAACAGCCTTGCTTGTTTTGAAACTGCCATTTACTTTGTTGTGAAATTACCATTTACTTCCCTATTTGGCAATCCTTTTTCAGTGTTCAGAGAGTGAGCACTCCATCCAGTTTCTTCACATTATATCCTTTGAATTTTATATTTTGTCATAGCCCTCTTCACTATTCCTTGTTCAAGGCCTTTCTTGATTATTGTTGTTGTTAAGTACCTGCAAGTTTCTGGCAAGTTAGTGTAATCATTTGCACTAACCTGTTATGTTAGGGCTGCTTTAGCTATGTTAAACAATGGTTTCTGTGGGTTTTGTGTAATTACTGGTTATTTGCAATTTGCAGGTCCAAAAACATACAGTTTTGGTTCAACAACAGATTCCAATGCTGCTGCAAATCTAGATAAATCTGTTCTTAAGGCAAGTATCTTCTTTACATAAAACAACTTTGATTTTCATAGTACTGCTTTAGCTGAGTAAATATTTCTTCAGATCTTTTTCTGAAGAAATATTTACTCAGATTAGGTTGTGCATGTAAACTGCATTACTATATGAGACAATTGACCATTGAGAGTTTCATTTTGTTTAGGGTTTTGAGTGTCCTTTAAGTAATAGAGGTAAATTACCACAGTAGGATAATGTCTTTTTTTTTTAATAACAAATAATACTTTGCATGCAAGACTATTTTAGGTGTTAGGTCTGGGCTTCTGCCGTGCATATGGACCTTTCTTCCTGTCAGAGAAAGGATATAGATTTTCTATAACAAACTTAGTAGCAACTGAAAATAGGTTCATGTTTTAGAAAAGTTTCAAATATTCGAATTATTATAGTAAGTTTGTTTTTAAAGGTGTTTTGGAAGGAAGATATCACAGATTGCATCTTGATGTTCAAATTACTTTATGTGAGCAGAGGAGAAAGGCCTTGGGGGTTTTTTTTGTAATATTTTATTTTGCTTACAGTATTTCTCTTAACATACTAAATTTCCTTTAAAAGGTAAATTGGCTTTCTTGGTAATAAGGAATGAACTCTTCTATTTCAAGTGAAAGTGTATAACTTGCAGAAGAAGAAGTGTCCTTTTCATAAGAGATGTTTAGGCCACTTGCAGAAAACTTGAAATATTGGAATTTGAATGGCAGAGGGATTTCTGCATTGTTACGTCCTTGGTCATGAAGTGCATTGACATGTCTTAAAAACTTCCAAAGTTTAGCTTGTATCAACTAATTTTTTCTTTGCAGGTAATGATAAATGGTAATTTGGAGAAAAGGATTATTGATGTCATTAATAACCATAAAAATCAAAATGAGGACAAAGGAATGATTTCCAAAAGACTAACTGCAAAGAAACTACAGGTACAGTTCTAAGTCTTGCTTTTCATTATTCATTTAGAATAGTTTGTCTTTTGTAATTTTTATGAAGTTTCGTATTCCACTTGTATGTATTACATAATTGTATTGTGTGTGGCACAAGCCAATACAGCATGCTTTTCAGGAGTTATATTAGTGATTAGTCACTGAAATCAGGGAGTATGCATATTAAGAAAGGCACATCTTTATGGATTCAGGAACTAAAATCAAGAGCTTTCAGACAAGATAGAGAAATAATATTTAATCTGAATGTTTTAGGTTTCCTGCATTTTTTACTCTATATATCTGGAAAATTGGAGGTATGTCTTTATTTAGCTAGAAAACATATTGTGGAGAGAGAGGCAGGAATATAGATTTATTGATACCTATGTGTGCATATTTAAAAAGAAAATATAAATTCTGCAAAACAGAATTTTCTGTTACATTAATGTACAGTGTTTATTTCTTTTTAATGCTGGCTTTCCGATATGTGGCAGATAGAACTTTGGAAGCCTGTATTAGATTGCTAGATTAAATCCTAATCTTTTTAGCTCTTTTATTTATAGGATGTGTACATGGCTTTACAAAGATTCTCTTTCAAGACTGAGCACATTGAAGAAGCAATGAAAAATACGCTTTTATATGGGGGTGATCTCCACTCTGCGCTTGATTGGCTTTGTTTAAACCTTCCCAATGGTGAGTATGGTTACAGAAAATAGCTTTTGACAGAAGAGAAGTAGGACCTGCTAAGCAGTAGCATTATTACTTCAGCATAGTAATTAAATACAATGTTCCTCTAAGACTAGTAGTTGAAACACTGTTTCTCTCCTACATGCGCAGCTGACTGGTTCTGTATTCTAGGGCATGAAGTCTTGTGGTCTTCCTGTTCCTACACTTGGAGTTCTGTGAATGTCCAACGAGCAAATATACTATTTTATATAAATGCTATAGCCTAACTTTTATTTCAGTTTGTGTTCTTGTAGTTGGTTCCCAACAGAGTTTAAAGTATTTTCCTGTAATTATTATTATTTTCTGGTACATGTTTTCTCTCTTTTTATTTTGAAGATGCCTTGCCTGAAGGTTTTAGTCAGCAATTTGAAGAACAGCAACAGAAACCTAGAGCAAAATTTTGTTCTGCTGTGTCAAAGTGTGGAATGCCACCTCACTTAGAAGATAACAAAAAGAAAGAAAATGGCCCTGGAACTAAGGTAATCTGAGAATCTAATTGGTAGTTACCTGGGTCATGGGGAAAGAGACAATAAAACTTTCTAAAATACAGGAGTTGCATTGATTTCCAGCACTGATGTGGAAAGCTTATGAAAATGTTGTGTGATTAATAACTGTCACCTGCATTTTAATTTTAGTGGAATGTTAATTTAAAGGTATTTTTCCTGTGGAGTCTAGAAGGTTCTTCATAGTTCATTTTTGTGGTAAAGTGCAGGGAATCTCATGAGATTAAGATTAGGTATCAGGAAGAAATTCTTTTCTGTGAGAGTGATGAGACACTGGAACAGGTTGCCCTGAGAAGCTGCTGATGCCCCATCCCTGGCAGTGTTCAAGGCCAGGTTGGATGGGGCTCTGAGCAGCCTGGCCTAGTAGAAAGTGTCCCAGCCTATAGCAGGGGCATTGGAACTCGATGATCTCTAAGGTCCCTCCCAACACAAGCCATTCTATAATTCTATAGCTTAATTTCTTAATTTTATTCTATAATGGGTTTATTCTGTTTATGTATATGTGACACTCCCTATGACTTATGAGGGTTTAAGTTTGCCTGTGTACTGTCAGTGTTTTGATTTTTGTGGGTATTTAATCTTAAACCAGATTAAATCTAAAACAAAAAAATGCCCTGCAAATGATTTCATTCCTTATAGTAATTATAGTTATTCTAGTGTTAAGTTCTATTTGGATGTATAGTGGGATATTCACCCTGGTTGGGAAAGCTTTCTTTCATGTTGTATATATATATATATGTATATTATATTTGAAGCCTTTATGGTAGTTCCTAGGTACTAGCAGAAGAAAACATTGCTTTCACATACATTATCATTACTTTTAATTTTAATTGCTCTTCTTAGGAAACAAATGTGAAGAAAGAGAAAGAATTGACTATGAAGGAATGGATTTTGCAATATGCTGAACAACAGAGTGATGAAGAGAAGGATGAGTCTGTGAAAGAGACAGATGAAGAAAAATTTGACCCAGTAAGGCAGAATAATGCTTCATGGGAGTCTTTCTGAAAACTGATATGTTAGATACATCTGCATATGGTGGATCTGTTTGTTACAAATTTGTGTGTTACAAAGTGGGGATTGAAAACTTATGTTACCAGTAATGTATTATGGTACTGAAGGAAAACCTGTTGAAGCTTCTTCTTTTCTAATTGTTTTTCCTTATTATTTGTACTGTGTTGAAAATGTTGAATGTCACATGTGGGAAAGAAAAATTTAAAATATATTTCTATGAGATTGAATTACTATCAAATTCTGGGAGATTTTGACTGTTAGTTAAATAAAAACTCATTGCATAAGTATGATATAAAGGGTAAAAAACCTGCACTTTATCATGAAGGTCATTGAAAGTGGCAAGCATACCAAATTCAACTTGTAATTAATAATTCTGTTTGAAATAGAATGAGAGGTATATACATCTGTCTGCCAAGCTTTCAGAAATAAAAGAGCAAGCAAGCATCTCCAAGCAAGACAAAGACAAGCAAGGCCAGAAGGCAGCACAAGAAAAAATAAGAAGAATTCAGCAAGGTAGAGCTATGCAAGTTACCTGTGTTTTATTTTCTGGTCTGCATGTTTGTTAGGCAATTAAATCTTGGAGTCAGGTTGAATTGAAGATAATTTCGTTTTCTTTTATGCCACTTTGTGAAATGAAGGCTTTTCTGAATCTGTTTTTTCTTGGTCACATTCTAAAAAGTCAGTAAAATTTCACTAGTTCTAGTTTTGGGTACTCAGTATGAATTATTACAGTTGTTTCTTAAGCAGTTCATGGGTATAAGTTATATTCTCTCTCTGACAGAAATAGCAGCACTTGAGGAACATCCAGTATTTAATCCAGCTATAAAGATTTCAAACCAACAGCAAAATGAAAAGAAAAAAACTCCCTCATCTCAACCTCAAGAAACCACTTTGAACTTGAGTTTGCTTGAAAAACCTGATAGTGCTGCAAAGGAAGACAAAGGTGTGTTGGAAGTAGTTCAGTACAAGCTTGAAGCATACCACAAATTTCTACAATTAGTTCTTGTTTTGCTAGGTTTGCAGTACTGAGTGAACAAGCTCTGATTGTGGGAAAGGATGGTGGGCTATTACAGAACCAGTTAGCTTGGAAAAGACCTCTGAGATTGAGTCCCCCCTGTGACCAAAAACTACCATGTTTACTAGACCGTGGCACTGGGTGCAAAGTTGAGTTGTTCCTTAAATGCCTCCAGGGATGTGACTCCACCACCTCCTTGGACAGCCCAGTCCAATGCTTGACAACCCTTTCTGTGAATAAATCCCTCCTAATGTCCAGCGTGGACTTCCCCTGGTGCAGATTGAGGCAATGGTTCCCTGGTGTCTTGGGAGAAAACGCTGACCCCCACCTAGCCAGAGCCTCCTTTCAGGCAGCTGTAGAGAGTGATAAGGTCACCCCTGAGCCTCCTTTTCTCCAGGATAAACACCCCCAGCTCCCTCAGCTGCTCCTCACAGCACTTGTGCCCCAGACCCTGCCCCAGCTCCATTGCCCTTCTCTGCACTCTCTCCAGCCCCTCAGGGCCTTTCCTGCAGTGAGGGCCCAGAGCTGGACACAGCACTGCAGCTGTGGCCTCAGCAGTGCCCAGCACAGGGGGACAATCCCTGCCCTGGCCCTGCTGGCCACAGCATTGCTGCTCCAGGCCAGGATGCCATTGGCCTTCTTGGCCCCCTGGGCACAGCCTGGCTCATGTTCAGCTGCTGTCACCAACACCCCCAGGTCCTTTCCAGCCACTCTGCCCCAGCCTGTGGCGCTGCCTGGGGCTGTTGTGACCCAAGGACAGGACCTGGCACTGGGCCTTGTTGAACCTCACACTACTGGCCTCAGCCCATGATCCAGCCTGCCCAAACCCTATGATCCTCCCTGCTGGAGGACTTCCTGCCCTCCTGCAGATCCACACTCCCACCATACTGAATGTCATCTGCATACAGTCTGTCTCACTGACCAAGCTGACTTTAAAGGTTCTGTACTTGTTTTAGCAGATTACATTGAAAGCTATTTTTGTCATGCTGTCATGGCTTAAAAATTAGATTGCTTTTTTTTTTTTTTCAGTTGTAGGGCTAGTTGCTGTTTCAGTTGCACTCTCCTATTTTTAAACTATTATCATTGTGAATCTTCAAACTGTTAAAATATTTTCTAATAACCAGACTTTAATGAAGCTTTTAAAATTACTGGATGAACAAAGCTAACAAAATACTGTCATTAATTTTCTGCCAGATACTTCTGTAGGAAAAGCAGAAGTTTTCTGTGATGTAGCATCAATACCTGTATTTCTGCAAAATATTTCAGAAAATTGTGCTATGTAGTAAAATATATGTGAATAAAAGGTAAAAATTACTTCAAAGGACTGTAAAATAGATTTTAGGAGGATTAAGAATGTATTTTTCTGCTCTTACAGTGAAAAAGAGAGATCCACTAGATATAAGAAATTTTGATTATAGTGCTCGAAGCTGGACTGGTAAATCTCCAAAACAGTTTTTGATTGACTGGTGCAGAAAGAATTTTCCGAAGAGCCCGAATCCTTCTTTCGAAAAAATTCCCGTTGGAAAATATTGGAAATGTAGGTATGTATTTCCTGTAATCTTCACATTTTCCTTTTGGTTCATTTGGAAATAAAATACCTCATCAATTCTCTCTTGTTGATAGAGATTTATATCAATACAGTGTTTAACCCAAACTCTTTGTTAGTCCATCAGGGAGGTATTTTAGTCTGGATAGCTCTGTCAGTGATGCTTAGCCTAGACAAAATCACAAGAAACCCTTATCCCTGCTTTATGGGTTCATTCACTAGAATCTTATTTTTATTTTTGTACTGCTGAATGAATGATTAGTCTGAAGCACCCTTGTGAGATAGATTTGAGCAACTTATGTTTGGTATTCTTATTCAGAGTAACATATTAAATCAGAGATTCAACTTTATAAATACCAAAACCCTTCTGAAAATCGTTTAAAATAAAGTGGGAGTTAAAAATTTGTGTCAAAGTTACCATAAATTTATGGGCAAAACAGTGCAGTATCTTAAATTTATTTTCGAAATCAAGTCTAAAATATAGAGTTGTAGAGTAGAATATTACTATGTATGAATAAACCAGACACAAAGTTATAAATAAGCAATGTTTCTTGAAGGAACGAAGTAAAAGAGCTTGTTTTCTTGCTCAAGTTAAAAACTACTAACAGACTGCCTTCCCGAAGAATATGAGAAATTTGGCTCCTGCTCTGACTGCTGTTTATCTGTTAAACAGATGTCTGCATTTTGGTAGGCTGTTGAATGTCATCTTGATCTAACCTAAATAGTTACAAGCACACAAACATCGGGTCCTTCTTCCAAAGCACCTAACCTTAGTGGTAATCTGTATGTATATAAATGCTTCTGTCTTGAAGGAAATGGAGATGTTTGTAAAATGAAAAAAAAAAAAAAACACAAATTCACTGCTGGAATATTTGCTGAAAATGTTATGTCATACAGGTATTTTCTGTTTATACTGGTTGCAGAAGATTGAGATAACTGCTCTGAAAATTTTTCTTTAAGGGTCAGGATTATCAAGTCATCAGATGATGTAATGGCAATGTGTCCTACAATCGTAACAGAAGATAGTATGCAAGCACAACATCTAGCTGCTACTTTGGCACTCTACCATTTAACCAAAGGACAGGTAAGTTTCTTAGCAGCATTACTGTTCTTGGCCTCGAATCTGCTTCTGCACTTTTTTGCTATAGTATCTATAGTTGTGTTGTAAAAATAGTTTCATGTTGTATTTCCCATTAAACTCTTTGCTTCCATTACATATTCTCATTCCATACATATCTCATGTTTTTATCTATTTGTGTGTAGGCTTTGCAACATACAGAAAAGATTTTTTTCTTAAAGCTATACTTTCAGACTTTTAAAAACTGAAAGCTAATAAAGACATATTGTTGACATTTATTTTACTGCTTTCATAGTTTCTGTATTTAGAATGGTTTCCTACTTGTTTTTGGTCAAATCTTTTAACATTTGAGTTTGTTTACACATAAAATACTAAAAATAGTGATATTACTAAGTAGTACATAATATAATTTTTTCTGCTTTTTTCACTGCAAGTCAGTTCATCAGTTGCTGCCTCCTACCTACCGAGATGTCTGGCTAGAATGGAGGGATATCGAAAAGAAAAAGGAAGAGGAAAGCAAGATAGAAACCAACAAACCGCGTGATACCTTTATTGCTAAATTGTTAAACAAACTGAAACAGCAGCAGCAGCTACAGTCTGAAAACCAGCCAAGACTGTCTGAGGGTCCTGAAGATTCCTGGGAAAATTTGGTTCCTGATGAGGACTTCAGCAGTCTCTCCCTTGAGACCTCAGATGCAGATAATTTGGAACCTTCAAGGGATTTGTTTAAGAAGCTGCAGAGTTCCTCTAGATACCAGAGGCTTCTGAAAGAGAGGCAGGAGTTACCTGTGTTTAAGCACAGATACTCAATTGTAGAAACTCTTAAAAAACATCGAGTAGTTGTTGTCGCTGGTGAAACAGGCAGTGGGAAGAGTACCCAGGTGCCTCATTTCTTGTTGGAAGACTTGTTGCTAGATGAAGGGTCAAAAAAATGCAACATTGTTTGCACACAACCCCGAAGAATCTCAGCAGTGAGTCTGGCAACAAGGGTTTGTGAAGAGCTAGGCTGTGAATCAGGACCGGGAGGAAAAGTAAGAAGTGTCTTAATTCCTTTGTTGTCTTGATGAAATGCAGGGAGCTGGATTATTGACAAAAAGTGAGAACATTATTTTTTATACAACCAAACAAATAGATGTTATTTTATCTTGAAAAGGACTTCTTGGTATGTCAGTTGTTTCTTTTACTCTTGTCACCTGTGAACCTGTGGAAATCCATATATGATTCCTAAATTCTTCAGAAGCTGGTATAAAACAACAGTGTTTCTTTCATATATGGAATGGTTAAAGATTTGAGCAGATTGCCCAGAGGCTGTTGTGTCACTACCACTGGGGATGAAGCAAAGTCCCCCAAATAAGGCTGTGAACAATCCAGTCTGGCCTTGAGTGAGGCCCTGCTTTGAGAGAGGCCCTTTCCAGCATAAGTTATTTTGTTACTTGAAGAAAGCCAAAGGGCTGTATTTGTGCGGGCAATTTGTACAAAAATATTAGTGAAACTGTCAGAGTCCTGAAAACAGCCCTGATTTTATCAGCTCTTTGCCACTCTGGATAAATTTCATTATTTTTTCCTTTCTCAACAAAGTGAAGTACTTGTGAGGAAGTGTGATAGTCATTCACTATACTACTTAATTAGCAAATTTGTACAGTATATGAATCTGGCAGCTATTAAATTTCACCTAATTTTGAATGTTGTTAGCTTGTATGTTATTTTAAGTTATTCTATGTTTTTAATGTATTTTTTTAAGAACTCTCTATGTGGATATCAAATTCGTATGGAATCAAGAACAGGAGAAGCCACCAGACTGCTGTACTGTACAACTGGTGTCCTGCTTCGGAAACTTCAAGAAGATGGTCTTCTGTCAAGTATATCTCATATTATTGTTGATGAGGTTATCAGTTCTTTACTATTCTGCAGAAATTACAGTTATTCTGGGCCTTGATCTGTACTAAATTTTTACTATAGATCTGTTTTTCTAATTGTAGGTACATGAAAGAAGTGTCCAGTCCGATTTCTTGCTAGTTATTCTGAGAGAGATCTTGCATAAACGCTCAGACCTGCACCTGATTTTAATGAGTGCCACTGTAGACAGTGAGAAGTTTTCCAGCTATTTCTCGCATTGTCCCATTTTAAGGATCTCGGGAAGAAGCTACCCAGTTGAGGTAGGTAGATGTTTATTTTGATTATGCAGGATACTTTGTATATATGTATACAGTGTTTGCCTAGTTAGTATCTAAATAATATATCACTTTATTTTTTTTGACCTGAAATACAGATCTTACAATAAGTATTTCAAGGAATTGTAGTCCATTTTCTTTTATGAAAATATAGAATAGCTTCAGGGCTTTGGAGTACATAGCTGCACTAGTTTTTGTGATGGATTTATTGATTACAGTCAGTCCCTCAGTTACACTTTGATTTTTCTCTGTTCAACTTAAGTAGAAAGGAAAGCATTAACGAATTCTTCTCACACCTCCTGTAACTTTGTTGCTGCACTCTTAGGCATGAATTTTAAGTTACAATATGCATAAGTTTTTCTTATGCATATTATGTAGGTTATGGTAAAGGTTATGTAGTGATCAGGTTGAGAAACCCATTAACAAACTTTTAGCAGCTCCAAGATTAGGTTTTCAAAAATCATGACAGTTTAAGTTGATATGTGCAAGATTTATTACAACGTTAAGGCCCTGGTCACCTTTGTTATGTAAGATTTAAAAAATGAAAAAAGTTGCTTATTAGTTTTTTATGTGCCTCATGTTTTTTGTTTGAATTTTCACTAAAGATTTTCCATGTTGAAGATGTAATTGAAGCAACTGGCTATGTTCTGGAGAAGGACTCAGAATATTGTCAGAAGTTCTTGGAGGAGGAGGAAGAAGTAACAATAAATTTTACCAGTAAAGGAGGAAGCACTACAAAGCACCAGGTGAAACAGGCATTTTTAGTTTTGTCTTGGAACCTTTTGGAGGTTTTTATTATTTAATCATTTTGGTTCCTTTGAATTTATTGTGGTTGGATTGTAAAATACCAAATGAATATTTGATATTCATTCTATTAAAAACAGACGCAATGGCACTCCTAGTAACATTTATGAATACTTCACCCTTTCGATTGTTGCTCCAACTCCTATATAGTTGTTTTGATTTTGCTGTATTTGACATTGAGGTCTCTAGTAGATTACCAGCTCTGGATGTATCAGAAGCAGCAGGGAAACCATTTTTTTTCCCCGAAGAATTCTCCTACATAATGAACTTAACAACAGAAGAGAAAAGACCTTATCCTTCCTTAGCTAAAAAACTCCCGAGATCCTCCAAGCTGGCATGCCAAATGAGATTATTTACCTGAGTTTGTTGTGTAGACCTCATTAGTTTAACAGGTTATAGTGAATCTTTAGGTACTCTGCAGTGACAGCTGTATGTGCTTTTGGATCAAAACTCTTGAAGGGGAAATTCTATCACTACCATCTGACTATGGCAGCTTAGGCTGTTCATCTAGACTATGTATTTTTTGGAGGATACTTGTCTGCTCCAATTTGCTTTGCAAAACTTCTGAAAATTTAGCTTGCTACAATCAAGCACTTACATGTATGTTGAAAAATAGTCTGGTGTGCTCTACTGATTGTTTTCCTTCAGTACAGAAGGATATGTGGTGTCAAGCTTCGTTAAGTGTATTGAGTAACAATGAAGTAGTTTACAATAGGGCCGCTTTATTTAGAAACTATGCTATGTATGTAAGATGTCTGGAAAAAAATCAAATGTATATCTCTCCTGCTAACTCTTTTTTCCTGTACCAAAACATTGCAGGAGTTGTCACCTAGTTCAGTCTTAATTTTTCTTGCAAGCATTAGTTGAGAAGGGTGAAGTAAGGGAGAGGGAAAAGGTGAAACTAGTTTCTTACACCCCAAAATAGGGGTTTTGAAAGAAGAGTATACATCTTGTTATCCCAGTTTGAACTGATACCAGTTGAAGGCCAGATATGGACCTGGGGACTGTTTACCTCTTGGAGAGAATTTACCTTCTCTTAAAATCTGGAATGTCATTTAACAGTTGTAGATAGTTCCACACATTATGTAAGTGGTTGTGATTTAATCTAACTCACACAGGTTTTGGTGGGAAATTAGTTAAATTTCTCATATCCCAATCTCTGTTTCAAGTGAATGGCAAATTTACCTTGAACTCTTTATGTTCTTCTGAAATACTAAGAATGTGATTTTTTTTTCTGCTTACTCTTGTTTTTTAGGAGTATATCCCAATCCAGTCTGGATCTGGTATCAATTTGACTCCTTACTATGCGAAGTATAGCAATCGTACACAGCAAGCTATCTTATATATGAACCCTTACAAGATCAACCTTGAACTTATTTTGGAGTTGCTTGCATACTTAGGTACTTCTAGTCCACTTCTTAAGAAGTTTATGTACTTGGGGTTGTCCTTTGGATTTATTTTCCCCTGCTTTCTACTACTTCTATAATGAAGTACCTGACTTCATTCTCATAGGAAAGATCCTAGGAAGCATTAACCACGGGGTGTAGCATTCATTCCTGTTGTTCTGTGAAACTGTTTGCCATGCATGTTTGTTTTAGCTATATGCTTGTGCTGTTATTTTGCAGATAGAAGTCCCCAGTTCAAGAATATTGAAGGTGCTGTGCTGATCTTTTTACCAGGCCTTGCTCATATCCAGCAGCTGTATGATCTCATTTCAACTGACAGAAGATTTAACTTGCACGACAGGTAATGGGGATATTTTTTATGAAGTTAATACTCTTAAGTTACAACCCAACAAACACATTTGTTAATGTTTGCTATTCTTGTGAAAGGCGAGTGAGAGTTACACCTCTGAGCTAATGGTGCTACAAATGTACTTTTACTACAATGCAAATGTACTCTTACTGCTATAGTCTTAAAAGTTATTCAAGGAACAATGACAGACACTTAGGAACATTTTCTTTCATTGCTTTCTATTTTATTCTTCAGCAAATTTATGTAATCAAAAGCACTTGATTGCTTCTTTTCCACTTCTTAGGGTATGGAAGCTGCCATACCTGGGATACAGATTTCTGTGGCCTACTGTTTTTACATGGAAGTGACTACTTCCTGAGAAGAGCTCCAGAGCATCTGGATCTGCCAAGAGGAATGGCCTAGGGTTGTAGTGACAGATAATTTCAAAATTTTTTTGGAGTAACTAAAAGTTAGCAGCACAACTGCATAAAAGGAACAATTGCAGTCAAATGCTAAATATTTGTGGATGGACTGAGATGTAAAGGTCTGGAAGAGAAGGAACATACCAGTCTCTGTGCTGGTCTCATCTCTGAAGGCCTCTATTACTCAAAGTTGAACGTATTTGTTATGGTCATTTTCTTGGAAGCACAATTTAAAGAACCTGGGTTTACAAACAGCTAGCTCCCTTTATTGCTAGACTGTTATTGTGAAGTAAGCAGCAGTTCTGCATTCCTATTTTTCCTGCATTTTTACTGAATGGGAGAACATCCCTATGAACTAATTAGGTTATTTTTTTTAGCTATTGTAATAAAACAGTGAAGCAGACTTTCATATGTAATCATATAAAGTTTTACTCTTTCAATTGTCTATTCTTCTCCACATGTTGTCATTATACTGGTCTTATATTTTTACTCCATGTTGTCTGATAAATGTGTATTTATTATTACAATTTCTTGTTCTAGGCACAGGTTGATAGCTTTGCATTCTGTTCTTTCAACACAAGATCAAGCAGCTGCATTTACAATACCTCCTCTTGGTATCAGAAAGGTAATATTTACAAAGTTCACAACTGAAAAGAAAATTTTTCTGTGGGTGCAACTCTGAATTGTTATCATACAGAATTACACAACAACTGGGTGTTCCTAGAATTTCCTCTCTGCAAAAAACTATTCTAGTTTAGTGGTCTGTAATGGATAGAAGATAATACTCTGTGGAAATATTGACAGTATTGGACAAATTCTTAAACCTAAAATTTTTCTGTAATCTTCCTTAATTATTACTTACATGTATTTTAACTATTGTTAGCCAGTAACTATGGCTTTTATCTTGGAGAAATACTATTTTATTTACTGCCAAATTATGTAATTAAATGTTGATCAATTTTGGCAGGTACTTGGCAGTAATTTTAGTGGACTATAAAGCAAAATGCGAATGTGAAATTATTTCTTAACTTTTAATTTCTCTCCTTGAGGAAAACTAGACCATTTTCCAAGTCTTTTAGCTTTTCATTATTTGTCAGATTATTTAAGGAAACATTTCTGGGATAAAAATATTTAACCAGACTTACTCCGTAATAGTGATGTAAAGATGGAAACCTGTTACACATTCCAGTTCTTCTTTTAATGTTATGTTACTCTTTCCAGATTGTTTTGGCAACCAATATAGCGGAGACGGGTATCACAATACCAGATGTTGTCTTTGTAATTGATACTGGGAGAACAAAAGAAAATAGGTGAGAGTTTGATTTTCATCAGTCACACTGTGATTACTGTAAATATTTGGAGAATAGAGCTGCAAGGATTTTGTGGTATCTTTATTAACTTAGAGCAATCCTTTTTGTAATTATCTATTAATTAGAGTTCTGGATGCAGAAATGTGCTGAGCTCATTTAAAAGCTTGCAGTTTTGGGTACAGGTTTGGGATGTATGTTTGAAGTTTCAAATGGTGAGAAGAGCAAGGGAAGTTCATAGATAATGGATATAATGTATGGATCATTATGATGAAGTACTGTTTTAAAAATGCAGAAAGTAGTTTTTTTGCTATCTCAGGTTTTGAAAATTATTTTTCTTCACTTTAAATGTGAAAATCCCTACACAATGTTTTGGAATGGTTCTGAATTGCCAGGGTGGTGAAATAAAAAAGCTTTCATTTTCCAGTTTTTATGCTTTCACTAGTGACTTGTATTCAAGGTATTATACAGTTCCTCCCAGATATGCTTGGTTTTCAAAACTAAATGTATCGTCAAAAATTGCTCATTAGATATATTGTCAATATGCTGGTGTTCTGGTTATATATACATGAAAATTTCATTTCTGAAATCTGAATCTGCTTTATAATGTTTAAGGTATCATGAAAGCAGTCAGATGAGTTCCCTGGAAGAGACCTTTGTTAGTAAAGCTAGTGCTCTGCAGCGACAAGGAAGAGCTGGCCGTGTTAGGGATGGGTTCTGCTTCCGAATGTACACGAGAGACAGGTATTGTAAACTTAGCAAAATTCTGTAAATCACATAGATACTGTAGTTTTTTCCTGTGCAAATCCAAGAATTCTTGTTGAAAATCACTTTACTTACTGCAAACCAGAAATATAAAACTGGAAAAAACTCAACCAAAACAAGAATTTGAGTATCACATGTGTAAAGTGTTAGAGTAGCCTTTCACACTTTTTAAAAAAGGTAATTTTATTCTTAATATTTCTGTAGTGTGTTTTTAAAAAAACTTGCATAATTAAAGGAAAAGTGCTGCACAGGAAATTGTAGAACATTAATTTTTCACACCACCTGATTGGCTTACATCAAATATGTGCAAACCTTACCTCATAAACTTTGAATTTTTTATCAGACAAATCAGTAGGCTTCTGAGGAGGTAATCTCTATGAATGAGATGGGGGCACTGCAGAATTAGTTTCTGTCACTGCAGTGGAATAACCTTTTTCCTCCTTCTGTGAAAACCTAAAGTGATTTTCAGCTGAGAAAGAATTAACATTAAAGTCTTTTGATCTAACCATTGAAGTGTGCCTTTTAGCCCCCTAAAAGGCTTTTCAGTTTGAAAGCATTTTACAGACTTGTTTTGAAAATTGGGGTTTCCTGCCTTTCTCTCTCTGACTAAAACTTGTTTTCAAAGCCACAGCACATACCTTAATTCAAAGTATGAATGGCTTGGCCATTCATACTCCCTTCCCTGCCCGTCAAGAGAAAAACTGCAAAGAATGACTAGGTAAAAACCAGATTTACAAGTTTAATTCAAAGATTTAGTTGAATATATATTTTGTGATGTTGCAGGTTTGAAAGCTTCATGGAATATTCTGTTCCAGAAATACTGCGTGTGCCTTTGGAGGAATTATGCCTTCATATTATGGTATGGTTTTTAGTTTTAGAATTGCTAACCTTGTGGGGTGGGTTGTTGACCATGACTGCATTCTGGGTGGCCCCAAAGCTCCTCTATTACCCTCCACCTCAGGTGGATGGGAGAGAAAATATAACAAAAGGCTCAGAAAGCCAGAGATAAGGACACAAAGAGATGACTCACCAGTTACTGTCCCAGGCAAAACAGACTTGATTTGTGGAAATCAATTGAATTTATAACCAATTAAGTTAGAGTAGGTTAATGAGAAGTAAAAAATACACCTCCCTCTTTCCTGGTCTTTACTTTATTTCCCAATTTTCTACCTCCTATCCTCCATCAGCACCGGGAGATGGGGAATGCCGATTTTGGTCAGTATCACAGGTTTCTGCTGCTGCTTCCTCCTCAGAGAAAGGGAAAACTCCTTCCTCTGCTTGGTCTTGGGGTCACTTCCACTGGAGACAGTCCTTTACAAGCTTCTGCAGTGTGAATCCTTCCCACAGGTTGCATTTTTTCATTAACTGCTCCAGCATGGATCCCCCTCAGGGTCATAAGTTCTGTCAGCAAACCTGCTGCAGTGTGGGCTCCTCTCATCATGGCACCACCGGTCCTGCCAGGAGCCTGCTCCAGTGTGAGCTCTCCACGGGGTCACAGCCTCCTTCAGGCCATCCACCTGCTTGAGTGTGGGCTCCACCGCAGACCTCCATGGACTGCAGGGGAACAGCCTTCCTCACCATGGGCTGTAGCAGCTGGAGAACCTCCTCCTCTACTTTATTCACTGCTTTTGGTGTCTTCAGACTTGTTCTCACCTCCTCGTCTCTTGCTGCAATTTGTTTCTGTGCAGTAACTTCTCCTGGAGGCATAATCACCATCACTGATCGGTTCAGCCTTGGGCAGTGGGTCTGCCCTGGAGCTACCTGGCATTGGCTAGATGTGGGGAAAGCTGCTCTCTCAACTTCCCACGAAACTCACCCATGCAGCCCCTACTACCTAAACCTGGCAACACAAGCCCAATACATCTTGTTAGCTAAAAATGCTGTGCATGCCTCTGGACAAATTACGCCTTCTTACTATTGCCTGGTTTGGAATTATTGACCCTAGTAGCTGGAAAGGTTTGTTACTACAAACCTAGTCCAATGCAGTTATTTAGTGGGGCTTCTCATACAGGTCAGGGAGTAACTCAGCACTTGATTGCTGTAAAATACGAGCATGCTGTTCAGAGAAGAATGATTATAAATATGATTCCAGTTTGCCTCAGAGTGACAATTTTAAACTCTGTTTATAGCCTTCTAATTGATTTCTGTTTAAGGGAGGTATTCCATTACCTGTCACCATGTCATAAGTGAGTAGGATGTGCATAGAAAAACTAGCAACCTGGCAAATTGGTGCTGGGTTGAACTGCAGCTCATGAGGATTGAGAACCCCTGCTTATCAGTGACCACTGGTAACACACTTCTCTGAACAGTGGTCATGCCATATGAAGCCCTTCCAAACAGTGAAGTTTTGTTAACCTAATGTGGGGCATATCAGCCTTCCAGGAAGCAAGATGCTTGTTTGGTTGGGAGGGAATGGGAACTTCTGATGCAAGATCAGCTTTCCAGTTTTCTGTGTAGCTGTTAGATAACTTCATAACTTTTTTATAAAAAATTTTCGTATTGAAATTTATGTCCCTTTACTTCACAGAAATGCAGCCTTGGCTCTCCTGAAGATTTTCTTTCTAGAGCATTAGATCCACCACAGCAGCAAGTAATTGGTAATGCAATGAATCTTTTGAGGAAGATTGGCGCTTGTCAGTTAAACGAGCCCAAGCTGACTCCGTTGGGCCAGCACCTTGCAGCCCTTCCTGTTAATGTAAAGATTGGCAAAATGCTTATATTTGGTGCTATATTTGGCTGCTTGGATCCTGTGGTGAGTGAAAAAAATGATATTTTAAAAAGTATAGAAATTATTAATTCTTTGCAATTAATCTGATTTCTTGTAGTGTGGTATTTTGAAAAGATGCTGCAAGTTAAAATGTTTACTTTAAGGTGAGGGCACCCAGACGTCAATGGAGGGGAATAATATAAGCATTCTTTATGGTTGGACTCAATGATTTTTAAGGTCTTTTCCATCCAAAGTAGTTCTATGATTCTAAACTCCTAGGTACTTTCCACGGTGGATAATTAGGCTTGCTCTCCAGGTTTTTTGCCTCAGTCATCAATGGCAACTACTTTTATGGCAGTCAGGTGAAGTCCCGGGTGACTGGGAAAGGGGAAACATTGTACCCATCTTCTTTTAAAGAGAGTAGAAAAGAGGGGCCTTGGGAACTACTAAACTGTTGGCTTCAATTCTCTACCTGGGAAGATCCTCCTAGAAATATAGTATGGCACTTGGAGGAAAGGTGACTCAAGACACCAGCATGAGCTTAACCAAGGACAAGTCCTGCTTAACCAACCCAGTAGTCTTCTGTGCTGGAGAGTCCACATCAATGGACAAGGGAAAGGCTACATACTTGTTTGTCTGGATTTCTGCAAAGCTTTTACTGTGGTCCCCCAGATTCAGAGGGTGAACTATTAGGCGGATAAGAAAGTGGTTGTACAGTCCCATCCAGAGGCTTTTGGTCAAGGGCTCAGTGTCCTGATGGCCATCAGGAGCAAGTGGTGCCCTCAGGGGTCTGTGTTGGGACCAGAGTTATTAAATATCTTCATCAGTGACATAAGACAAAGGATCAAATGCACCCTCAGCAAATTTGCAGATGACCCCAAGCTGAGTGGTGCTGTTGACACACCTGAAGGATGGGATGTCATCCAAAGGGACCTGGAGAAGTGGGCAGATGTGGAGCTCACAAGGCCAAGTGCTGGTGCTGCACCAGGGTCAGGACAACCCCAGGTATATCAGCACAGGCTGGGGATGAACAGATGCAGAGCAGCCCTGGGGAGATGGAGCTGGGGCTGTTGGTGGATGAGAGGCTGCACATGGCCCAGCCATGGCACTCACAGCCCAGAGAGCCAAACGTGTCCTGGGCTGCATCCAGAGCAGTGTGGGCAGCAGGGCAGGGAGGGGCTTCTGCCCCTCTGCTCTGCTCTGCTGAGACACCACCTGCAATGATGGATCCAGCTCTGGTGGCCCCAGCACAAAAAAGATGTGGATCTGCTGAAGTGAGTCCAGAGTTTATCACAAATGATCAGAGGGGATTGGAGTACCTCTTCCTTGAGGAGACTGAGAAAATTTGGGATGTACAACATGGCTTCAGTATGACTGACTTGCAGCATTTCAGTATCTGAGGGGCATTGAAGAGGAACTTCGTAAAGGGGCATATGATAACAGGACAAGAGGGGATGGGTTTGAACTGAAGGAGCATTTGGTTTGATTCAATATTAGGAAGAAATTCTTTACAGAGAGGGTGGTGAGACACTGGCACATGTTGCCCAGAGAAGTTGTGGATGTCCCATTGCTAGAAGTGTTCAAGGCTGGGTTGAATGGGGCTTTGAGCAACCAGGTTTAGGGGAAGGTGTCCCTGCCTAAAGCAGGGGCTTGAAACTAGATGATCTTTAAGGTCCCTTGCAACCCAAGCCCATAATTCGAAGATAATGATAAAAAAAAAGGTCAGGCTATTTTTGTGTTATAAATCTGTAAGCTTACAACAAAATTCTTCTAAGTGATGTGTACTGAAAAATTGCAGGCAACTTTGGCTGCTGTTATGACAGAAAAATCCCCATTTACTACACCTATTGGTCGAAAAGATGAAGCAGATCTTGCAAAATCATCTCTAGCTATGGCAGTTTCAGACCATATAACAATCTACAATGCTTATCTGGGGTAAGTGATGATTCTCCTATGCTCATAACTAGTAGCAGATAACAGATAATACAGTTACGTGAAGAATCCTTAATATTTTTGAACTGCCTTCATTTCAAGTTTTTTCTGTTCAGAGTAACAAGTACTGTAACACAAATGGACAGTTTGCTTAGCGTTTTGGTTTTCAATACCTTTTAACTATGCCTACTTACATACAGAAGTTTACTGTGTCAGTTTATCCTAGTGTTTTGTTTACTGTTGGTGGTATTTTGTCCAGAATAGTTTGTATTTGATAAAGCACAAATGTATAAAATGACGTATAGGTTTTTTCCTCTTTAGGGTATTACCACTAAGTCTGAATTTTGTTTTGGCTGTCCGGAGAGACAGAAATGTGTGGAGGTTGAGAGTAAATCACCTTGCATCTGTCAAATCTACATTACAGTCATGTTCTTTAGAGTGTCCTTAGACCAGCAGAATTCATCTTCATTAATACAACTTAATTTAGAGTGGAGAATGCTTTTCAAAACACATTTTTCTTTTTTAACTTAGTGCCTCTTCTTTTGCAGTCTTGATGGGTTTCTTGCTGTAATAAGGCATTCACTATTTTTTCCTTAGGTGGAAAAGGGCCCGAAAGGAAGGGGGGTATCGTGCTGAAATGACTTATTGCAGAAGGAATTTCCTTAACAGGACTTCACTGTTAACTCTGGAGGTAAAACTTATCATTATGCTTTGTACTCATAGTTATTTGTTGAAGTTTCCCTCTGAAAATGTCATTCCCTTTTAAAGACATGGTATATGGCAGTTACTATTTGGACAATATAAAAGCAAGTGGAATTTAGGGACTGATGAAATGCACACTCTCAATCAAGGTAGCTGCGTCTGTATTTGAGTTTTGGATATGCACACTTTGGTAAACAGCTTTGTAGTCACTGCCATTGGAGAAGCTAGGCTTTACTTTCATCAGAGAATCAAAACTTCATTAATTAAAATATTTATATTCTTGATATCAAATAACAACAGTTAATTTGGAAGATGAGCCACAAACATACACGAATGGCCTCTTATTTTGGTGAGAAATTGTTTTTATTGATCTTTCCTATTAAGTTTGGGTGACTGAGTACTTCTAAGCAGAATTGGATCTTTGATGCAAATGTATATTTTCATTTTAACAGCAGGTAGAGATTTAGTATTTATACAATATATATTTCCATATATTTAATCCTATATTCCAGATATCAGATTGTTATAAATAATGTTTTTATCGTACAAATAGCTAGGATTCCAGTGTGGCTGCAGAACATACAAGTGATTATTCTAGTAAGGGATTTCCCCTGGAGAGCATGAATCATTCAGATGAAGTGTCATTTGCTGCTGTTGAAGTGGAGTATGTAACTTTTTTAATTCAAAAATTTACAAAAACTATCCTAATTTCAGGATGTGAAGCAAGAACTCATAAGGGTGGTCAGAGCGGCAGGGTTTACAGCACCTTCAGCACAATGTGGAGGGGATGGAAATGGAGCCACACAGTCCCTGTCTCTCAGTGAAATAGCTCTTCTTAAAGCTGTGTTGACTGCAGGGCTGTATGACAACGTAGGAAAAATACTATATGCAAAGTCTGTGGATATTACAGAGAAGCTGGCTTGCACGGTAGAAACTGCTCAGGGTAAAGCTCAAGTTCATCCCTCTTCTGTAAATCGAGATTTGCAGACTTATGGATGGCTGCTTTACCAGGAGAAGGTAAGTTGAAGATAGTGAATGTAGCTAGTAGTTTGTGTAAAGGTGGAGTTCTGCCTCTAGTATACTTCAAACTAGTGTATGTTATTTAATATCTGATTGTTTTATGTTAAAGAGTCTTATTATCTAATGATCCTGAAGTCCATAAAAGTGGGTCAGTTGGGTGCTGAAGAAAAAGAAGGTGAAGCTGAAGATCATGGACAAATCTGTTCATGGTGAAGCTGGTAGCTATAAATGGAAGGCATTTTCTGTGTATCATTTAACTTAATAGTAGAATTGATTTTTTAAAATACTGTGTTGTTGATTTTAATAGCACTTTACACAGTAATATGTAATAGTAACTTTTCAAAGTCTACTTTGTTACTGTTCTGAGGTTTTGAAACTTGCTTCTGACGTACACCAGTAATAAAGTAAAAGAGCCAATTCTGTAACGGACAGCTAAACTCCCGAAGTGAGTTGCATTTTTTTTAACTTCTTTCCTCTTCAACTGAAAATCTTGTGAGCTATTTGCTAAACTGAAGTGTTTCTATTTAGTTATACTTCCGGTACAACAAAAGTTTGACATTTGTTTAATGGCCAGAATTACTGTGGAGAAGCAGAAAGTATTAGACTTTTTAATGCATAAGTGATAGTATTTTTTGAGAACTGAAAATATTTCCTGAGCCCCCAAGAACATCATAGTGTGATGACAAGACAGCAGCTAAGGTAGGTAAATTATTCCATAAAGACTGGGGCAAACTAAGCCTACACTTTTGTATGAAGATGCACTGTTTTTATGTCCATTCTTCTCACTACAACTCATTTCACCCCATTCTGTCTTTATTCGGGATGTTCCAAAGCCAGAATCAGCATATGCTGAGCCCCGTACTTCATGCAGTGCATGTGTCTGTGTGTACCACATCTATGCATGTGCATATGTGGATATAGATAAAGTGATAAAACGGTTCCCAAGAAGAATGTATAATGAAAGAGCTTTGCCTGCCTTTTGCTTCATTAGAGTTACTATTTCTAGTGTTGCTTCAATGGACACCACTAGGTTAATGTTAAATCTCTATTTGAACTTTAAGAAGATAACTGTGGCTTTAGCTAGCTTCTAGCATATAAACCTGTCATTTATTTATAATGAGTTTTTTTATGCGGTGTAAGACAGACAAATAGCTATCGATCGCAATAACTTGTTTTGGTTGTATCTTGAAAAACGAAAAAAGTGTATTTCTTGCTTGTAGAAGTAGCAATCAAATTTAGTGTTGTAGAATGTTATGTGATTGGGATTTTTTTGTTGTTTTTAATTATTTGTGTTTGTTTATATGCAGGTGAGGTATGCCAAGGTGTATTTGAGAGAAACTACTTTAATATCCCCCTTTCCCATTTTGCTGTTTGGTGGGGATATAGAAGTCCAGCATCGCGAGCGTCTCCTGACAGTTGATGGTTGGATCCATTTTCAGGTGCACTGGAGTTATAACTAATCACCTTTTGTGATTCCATGAGCTTTCATACTACATAGTTGATACATTAGCTTGATTCATATCACCGTGTATGGGAGATGGAGACAAGAGGGAAGAAAGGGGAGAGAATTTAAGATAATGATGGGAAATTTTATATACACATAGTGAAATCTTAATAAATCACACTCAAAAGAATAGACTTCTCATACACAGTGTGCAACAAATCAGTTCCCTCTCTCTTCAAGAAGAAAGTGTTTTTTCAGAAAAGGTATTGAAAATGGGTGCAGACTAAACCTTTTTTTTTATAAAGCTTGTACTAAAAGCAGAGGAGTGTACTGTTTTTATATTGCCCTTTCTTAAAATTTTACAATCTTGTAACTACGTATTTATCTTTAGCACGCTACTCTATATACTGTTCTATAGTGCAGACAGAATTGTTTGAAAAAAAAATCCAGATTGTAAAATAGCTGCTTACTTGGGTTTGGGGTGTTTGGTTTTATTGACTTGATTTTTTTCCTTTCTGCATGTATTAGTTTTACTTGGAAACTTAAAAACTAGGAGCACTTTCCTAGCATATTTTTGCAGACAAAATAGTTGTCTTAAAAAGATCCTCTGTAAATTCTGATAAATGCTAAGTTATGCTATCCAGGCAGGTACATGGTTACAATTTTCTGTGCTTCTATGCTCTGGGCCTTATGCTACTCTCAAAGACAACTGTAAGCTGCAAAACAATTTTTTGCAGGGTGTTGATCCAAGTAAGCAGTCATCTAATTTAATTCACTGATTTTCATGAACAGGAGTTTTAACAAGCAGGTTCCTTGTGGATTTGTTAGAGATTCTTTTTTTGGTCCCTGGATGGCTACAGTTGTGCAGTTGCTGGGCTAATCACATCTTACAGTGTTTCAGAATTTCTACTTTTCTACTGAGATGCTAAGCAAAATACCTTGTATTTTGTGCTTCTGCTGTAGCAACTACTTGTTGTACCAGAGGCAGAATATAAATGAAATAAAGATTGAAATAGGGAGGAAAGGATAAAATGAAATATTTTTGGGAGTGGGATCATGTTTCAGTATCCAAATTCATAGTGAGATATAGAAAAGCCTTGTGATTGCCTTGTCAGGAGGCCTGGCAGACCTCCCAAGAGGCAAATGCATATCTGTTTTATTTCAGGTGTAAGTGTAATTTGAACTTTGTTACCTTGGGGGGTAAAAAGGCAATTAATTGGGCAGCTTATTGGTGAAGTAATAATTTCCTCTTGTGCTGGTTGTGTGGGAACACTTTCTAAGTTACCCTTCTCAGCTGCTGTTCTTCAGGCTTTGATACTGTGAACAATTGGTGCCTAAAGCTATGGCATAATATAAGTGCAGTCATTTAATGAGTACACTATCTATCATGATTATCATTACCATTAAAAATCACATATGTGCATCATGTTTGCAGGAATCTTGTTATAAACTCTTGTTTATATGTAGGGTAAAATTTTAATCTATATTTTGGTGTGAAATGTCTGATGATGAAATGTTTGTCTTTTCTTTATAGGCTCCTGTTAAGATAGCAGTAATTTTCAAACAGCTGAGAGTTCTCATTGAGTCTGTTTTGAAAAAGAAGCTTGAAAATCCCAAAATGTCCCTTGAAGGTAACTTACTGCTGGCAGTACTCTTCGTTAAATGGACCTTGTAGCAAAACTGAGGAATAATTAGTACACTGCATCCTCACACAGTAGCATGTGTGACATGAAAGTTCCATTAAGAGGCGTCCAGAAAGTCGTTAGTGACCCTGCATGTATTGTGTGGCTCACCTCAGATGTACAAAGATCTGCACAACTGCCATTTTAAAGATATCCCTGGTAACAGCATTCAAGGTAGTGGTAGTAATGGTGAGGCAAGCGTCTCAAAATAGAATTGAGATTATGTGTGGAGAATGCTAGGCATAGATGATTTATAAGTGTTGTGCAAGTTGTCTCAAAATCAGTGTTAACCAATGGCATGTTGGTTCCCAAAAGTAAGGGATAGCTGAGCACAGTTTAAAATTTGGACACTGGATGTTCAGGAGCATATAGTAGGTGGGGAAGAAAGGGAGTTCTGTATGTTGATGTATCTGGAGTTAACCCACGACTTTCCCATTTTCTTGTGGAATACTGAAATAGTCATCAGCAGTTCATCAGATAATTTTATGATGATGTACTGTGTACATACTGTTTGTCCTTTTGTTTGCCAAATGGTAATCACTTGTTTTGCTTTAGATTCTGGTATAGCCTAAAACAGAATTTTAAGTTGCTGAGAGCTAGACTTCTCTTACAATTTCTGGCATTTTGAGAATCAAGTTGCTCTTTTTCACACTGTTTTTTTTTTTCTTTTCTAGATGACAAGGTCTTGTACATCATCAAAGAGCTGATAAAAACAGAAAATGGTAACTGAAATCAGAAATCAGTAACAAATCAGAGCTTCAGAAATTGCAGGGGAAATACGCATTCCAACACTAATTGGAAGTATTTAAATTCTTAGTGTGGTTGATATCAGCCATTATGGGGATAGACTGCATGATTTTGCATAGGATCAGCCTTTCTTTTTATCAATTTTAAGATGAACATTGGATATGTTTAGCCTTTACACTATATTTGGTGCCATTTGTCTTGACTGTATGAATGATAACTGCAAGCAGCTTTTTCAAAATATGAACTGTTCACAGCCATTTCTCTTTTTTAACTTAATCATACCATCAGTACAATGTGTACTGATGATTGAAGATTCAATCCTGAATCTCAGTTGAGTAGAATTCTGCTTATGCAAACAGAAGTTGACCCTCTTCAAGGAAATACCAGAGAATTTCCTAGTGGAAACTTCCAGTGGCAGTTTTCTCCTACCCTACTTGCTTACAATGACTGGATGTCTGTGTAATCCTTTGTTCCTTGTTTCTTTAATACTGAATAATTCTTAACTGAATAGCTTAATGAATCTGATGGTCTCACCTTCCACCTATCCACACTATTTCTAATTATGAAGTACAATTTTAAATTGCCAACTTAGCTTTCAAGAATAAGGAATATATTGGTGGGGAGGATCTGCCATTAAACAGTTACAGTCAAATAGGAACTGTCTTCACAGACAGAAGCACAGTGTAGATGACAACTTTTGTTTAATCTGAAAAATAAAGATTTTATACAGCAGAGGTTAATCACGTACAGGAAGGACATTCAGGAAATTGAATGCATAAAAATGCAAAATACATGGAGCCTATCCATTTAGATTATCACAGCAGAATAATTGCTGTCCAGCTTGTGCACATTAGCTTACACCAGTTCTGGAAGAGGAAAGCTGTTTGCTAACAGCTCTGAAGGAACAGGGATCATATCTGTTATTCTTTTATGCATTATGATAATGTAGTGGTAGTCCTGATTTCAGAGGAGACAGGAAGTAACTTTTGGTGGTTTTTTTACACCACCATTTAGACAAGGAAGCATTTGAACAGGAAGTTTTGATCTTCAATCTTAAGATCTCAACTTTGCCTTCAATATTCCCACACTGAAATCAAAACCTGCAAATTGTTGCTTATATTGAAGATATAAACTAAATCTGTATCCTAAACAAATTTCCTATGTTTTATTTTGGTTCAAATGTTTTATTTGATGTTTTGGTTGAGATGTCTTATTTGTATGCTTTGGAAACACGAAATAGAAAAATATCTCAGTAATTCAGTTATTAGCAAGCTGCTATTTCTTTTGGGTTTGAATTTTGCAGATGAGTTGTTGGTCTTAAATGTTTAAATCCTAGGGAAAGTGTGAATTGTGTTCGAGTTCTCCTCCTTTATCCAACTGTGATAAGTAAGAGGTTTTTTTCCATTTATAGGTGGTAATGTTGAAATTCAGAGTTATTATTTGTGTTTCACTAGCATGCTGTGCTTTGTAATCTTCTAAATAAAAAACTGAAATAATTTAAGGGGATATATTGTAATAACTGGGAAATTGCACGATCTTCTGTGTGAGCCACAGTTTTCTGTAAAACAAATTAAAGAGGTCACACTGTGGTGTACAGTTAAGCACAGTTAACTTTAAAAAGAAAAAAACTAAAAAAAAAATAAAAACCCAGGAAACAAAAAAACAGATGCTACACTGGCTTTCTGCTTCTGCAGTATACATGAGCAACTTTTGTGCCTGTATTCTTTTGGGTGGATGAACTTTCTCTTTTGCTCTGTTTATTTAATAAAGACTTGTGTTAATGATTCAGTGTTACTTTTCTCAAAGCATTTGTCAGACACAAGACCGTTCAATATCTCTGGATCTTTGTCACCATAATCTCAGCTGTGGTCTGCAATGTGTTCTTTCTCTTTTTTAAAGGCAGCATGTTCTCCGGATCTCTGTCCTTGCTTGGGAGAGAAGTTCCTCCTCCTGCTATTCTCGCTGTAGACTTCCCCGCCTCCTCCCGTTTTTCTTCTGTATCATTGGCTTCTTGAAGCTCTTGTTTCCTACTGCCGTCTTCCCCAGTTCTTAACGCAGAAGAGGTTTTCTTTCTCCTGGTCTTTCCACATCTACAGCAAACTATAAATGGGTGGTTGGAGTACAGGACTGTTTTAATTTCCCTGCATTCAGCTGTTTAAAATAGTGCCTCATCATATAAATAGTCCATGGATGAAAGCGTAACTGAGACCCAGATTGCATCGTGAGCTCCAGCATTCTTGGCTCTCTCCCCTGCTGTCCTCCTCTGCTGTTTCTGGTGACCTGCACTAGAAGCGTTACTGACGGGCAGTGGTGGGTAGTTGTTAAAGCTCACGAGGTTCTGAGTTGAACTGCTAGGAGCTGGAGAGACGCCTGCCTTGGTAATGGCAAAATCGATGCAGCAGCTTCAGCTGGCCGCATTTGTGGGTTTACGGCACTGCCGTCTGGTTTGCTCTCTCTGCCGCGGGAGAGCGAGGAGGCCGTGGTCGGGAGAGCACGTGGCGACTCCACAGCCTTTTTGCCCGACGGCAAGCGGCAGAGAAGAGACAGACTTTTCGGTGGCTCGGATTTTGTTTTGGAGACGGTGATCCTCTAAGTGCCCAGACGACGGGACGGGCGGGGCGGCGTGCCCGGGAGGCGGGCGGTGACACCTTTGGCGGCCACCGCTCCCTTCAAATAGCCAGTGCCGCGATCGGAGCGGACCTGGCACGGCCGCCCACCCCATGGTGACGGCGGCGAGCGGGCGGTGCGGCGGCACTCCGGAGCGCCGGGGTCCCGGCGGCTCCCCTGGGGGCTGCCCGCGGCGCCCGGCACGGCGGCGGCGCCTGGGGACGGGGACGGCGGCGGGGGAGAGCGCGCAGGAGCTGCAGGCTTTCCGCGACTACGGGGAGAGCTGGTACCGCTCCCGCAAGGGGCTGGAGAGCCGCTTCCAGCCGCGGGAGCCGCTCGCCCGGCAGCCGCAGGTGGGGCCAGCGGGGCCGGCGGCGGGGAATGGGCGGGGGAGCCCGGGGTCGGCCCCGCCTGGCCCCACTGCCGGTGCCGTAGGTGACGGCAGAGGCGCGCTGCAAGCTGGTCAGCTGGCTCATCCCCGTGCACCGGCATTTCGGGTTCTCCTTGGAGGCTCTCTGCCTGGCCGTGAACATCCTCGACCGCTTTCTCGCTACTACCCCGGTGGCCGCCGACTGCTTCCAGCTCCTGGGGGTAACAGCGCTGCTCATCGCCTGCAAACAGGTAGGGGCGGCCCCGGGCCCCGGCTGCCCCGCCACCAGGGCTGGCGGCCCGCTGAGGCCGGCCTGAGGGGGCATCGGACAGGCCGGGCTCCGCGCCAGCTCCCCTGCGCTGCTTCCCGGCGGCAGCGCCCTCAGTCCTGTCCCTACCCGCAGGTGGAGGTGCACCCTCCTAGCGTGAAAGAGCTCCTCGCCCTCTGCTGCGACGCCTTCACCCGCCAGCAGCTCCGCAACCTGGAGTGCATCGTCCTGCATCGCCTGGACTTCGACCTGGCGGCGCCCACCGTCAGCTTCTTCCTGGAACATTTCAGCCAGGTGCGGCTGGAGGCTCGGGGGGCCGACGCGGGGGAGGCGGCGGACGCCCGGAGCCTGGCGGCGGCCGTGGCGGAGCTCAGCCTGGCTGACTATACCTTCACCAAATACGCGCCCTCTCTGCTGGCCGCTAGCAGCCTGGGGCTTGCGGACCGGCTCCTGCGCCACCGCAGCCCCCTGGACCTGCGAATCAGCGGCTACCCAGAAGGGCTCCTGCGGGACTGCATGGACCAGCTTCAGCTGCTGGTGTCTCTGAACGGGCGGTCCCTGTCTCTCCTCCTGCCCTCGGAGGTGGCCCAGAAGTGCCCCTGGCTTGGGGATGACCGCTGACAGCGGGTGGTGGTGAAGACGGCTCTGGCTCGGCGTTTGTGCTCCACAAAGTCGGTTCAGTCTGATCCACTAAGCCTTAGTGTCATTGGAGCTTAAAAATTACATGGCGTTTTGCAAACGGTTTATGTGTCATGTTATCTGCACTGTCCCTTTGCTGTATTTTTTTAAGTCAAGCATGTAAATATTTTACTGAATCTCACGTACTGTGTTATTTAAATGGAAGGTGGTCCATAAAGATAACGTAAGGACCAACTGAATATTGAGTAAACTCTTTTCTGCTTGTTACCTCTATACGTTTATTGGCTGGCAGTCTGCAGACACAGCTGGGAGAGGAAACACATTGGCACATAACGAATTTACCCTGTCAGCTAACACAATCCCCCACAAAATAAACATGCCCAGCCGTGTTATTCCCAGTGATGCCTACGTAACTTGAGTCAAAGTTACATGATGCTTATACATCTTGAGTTATAAGATACCAATATAATACAAATCATAACTTTCTAGACAATGTAGCAGCCAGTATATGGTTAACTAGTTGCTTAATGCTTAAATAAACAGAAACTCACCAGTTTTTTTAATAGTTTCAAAAATAGACAGGTATAGCTATATTGGGAAGGAGCAATATATGCTAATTAGTAATTAGCAAATGTGAAGCAAATTAGCCACAAAATGAAGAATTTAGACCAGTTAGATCTAGAAAGATCAAGGAACACCATAACTGTGCATGTTCTGAAGACAAAGTTGAGAAGTTCAGATGTCAGGAACACCTTAAGCCTTCATTGAAGAAGACCTCCAAGACTACCTAAACTGGGGAAGCACAAGCACAGAACAGAACAATTTATATCCTTGAGATAACATTATGTAAATAAGTTTTGGTGCATATATGATGATGTTATAACGACAATAGCAATATTAAGCAATAGTTACTGTATGAATAAACCACAGCACTTGACAAAGGTGGGTGGGTTAGGTGAAGAAATCCCCCTCGCCTCCAGTGCTGCGATAAAAAAAAATACCTGCTCTATAGCCGGCCTATGGGGTTTTATTTTACCCATTTCAAACTGCCACCGCTGGCTTCGTTATGGCTCGGGAAACAAAAAAAATAGATACACTGAGATAAGCGAAGAAAAACAGAGTGTGGAATAATAACAACAGCTGGGTTTGTTTGTTTGTTTGTTTAGTTTTCTAGCAGGTCTATAATCCAGATGCACGCTCCTGAGCAGGCTGGCACAATCAATGACAGAAAACAGTCATAGTGTTGTAAAATATTTCATTTTCTTCATTTATATCTGTGTACAAAAGCCGTGTTAAAAGACCTCATAGACACCTGGAGCTGCCCTCGGGAGCGCTCACCTTTCAGCGCAGGGGGGACTCGGACGCCGGGCGGCGCTCCAAGTCCTGCCTGCCCTCCAGGTGTTGAGGCAGAACGAGCAAACCTTGTCCACGCTGCTGTTATAAAAAATACCTACAAGACACCACGGGGGAATAAAGGGCAGCTCAACCTCCGCCAACCCCGTCGGCGATTTCAGCTGGACATGCCGTAGCAGTGGGTGCACCCCTCTGCCTGTGCGAGGGTACCCTCTCCCGGTGCGCGGATCGGTAAATTCAAGATGCCATTGACGGGCTTTTTCCTCCTACATAACACACCCCACACCCGCCCGCCCGCCGTTCCCCGTGCCTTTCAACGCAGACGGACCCTATTCCTTAGAGAGGTTTAACAAACACCATTATGAAAACCAGCCCAGCCCCCAGGCTGCCGCCCGGCAGAGAGCCGCGGGGCTGAGCGCGGCACCGAGCCGCTGGGGGCCGGGGGCTGTGCTGGCGGGGCGGGCAGCGCCTATGCTCGCGTTTCCCTCCGGGACAGCCCCGCGGCCCGCCCAGGCTCCGCAGGCGCGGGGAAGGGTTCCGCGGGCGCGGGAGCGGGCGGCGCGGCCCGGGACGGCGGCGGGAGGTTTCGGCGCCCCGGAGGGCGAAGGCGGGCGGGCAGCCCCGCCATGGCCGCGGCTCCCCGCGCCCCTGTTCGCGGGGCGGCGCCGAGCGGGACGCGGGACGGAGGGCGCCCGCCGGCACCGGAGCTGGAGCCGAGGCCGGGATCGGGGCCGCGGTGCCAGCATGGAGCAGGGCGGCCGCCGCCGAGCCTTCGGCAGTATCTGCCCCAACACAGTCCAGGGCCCGCCCGCACGCCCAGCCAAGAAGCCGGCCCGGCCCGGCGGGGACCCGGCGTGGACGCCCCCGGCCGCCCTGAGCACCCGAGCTCCCCCGCCCCGTGTTCGCCGCAGCGGCGCCTCGCCGGCCGCCGCCGCGCCCGCCCTGGGTGAGTCAGCCTGCGGCGGACAGCCTTTAACCCCCAGGCGTGTACCCTTCCCCTTTCCTCCTTCTGTGCCCCTCTGGTGTTCCCCACCGTGCTCCCCAGCCGTGCTCCCCACACCTTACCTTACTCCCACCGTGTTCCCCTGGCCATGACCCCTCTCCATTAACCCTGCCGTATCTTCCCTGGTGCCTTTGCACCCCGTTTCCCTGCCTTGCATTACCTGGCCATGCACATCGAAGATGTTCCCCAACCGTACTTCTCATTTTGGCATGCCCCATTTGGTATGTCTACTCCTGCTCGTGCTACTCACCTTTGTCTCTGACTGTCCCCAGTGCTCAGCACCATCAACTGGCAGGATTTGGCAGCCTCTGCCCCCATCCTTCCCACCACCCCAGCTGGCCCTGTGACCCTGCAGCAGGTAAACCTACTGTTCAGAACAGCCCAGGCTGCACTTGGCACCTGAAGGGGTAGCTCTCTCAAGCAGATGGGTGCTGGCAACTTCCCTAGCCTCAGGTTTCCCACCTGTGAAATGGGCACAGCAGAGGACAGCATCTTGTCCCCTGTGTCAGATGGGTTGCAAGTGGCAAGGGGATGGAGCCTGGGGGTGCTGGAACTGTGATAAGGTGCTGAGCACAGGCAGCAGACACTGTTGAAACAGTATGGGCAGTGGTATGGGCAGGTCTGAGCCCTGGGCCCTGCTCACTGGATCATTTCCTTCACTCCTGTCAGGGTCCCTGCTTCCAGGATGGGCCAGAGTTTGATTTCCAGGAATTCAGGGATACTCTTGGTGATTTTATACCTGGCAAGTAGATATTTTTCCTTACCTGAGCCAAATGTACCTGCGTGTGCACATCTGCAGTCATGCTACATTCGTTCTCCTTTTTTTTTTTGCTTTGCTTTTGGAATTTTGGATGCCTGCTCACTGCATGTTTGTCCCACCATAGGACAGTCTGTGAGATAGTGCATTCTTGCTCACCCGCTTAGAGACCTGAGCTGTGACTGAGCTTTCTCCCACGGGAGAAAAATTAAATCCAAACAGACTCAGCATACACAGCTGTCACAGTAAAGTAAAAGCATTTCAGAAGGACATCTCCAGAGGGAACCTCCAGAGGGAAGTTTAGAACCAGAATGGTGTGCTGGGTTTGGGGTGAACAGACATTAATACCTCCACTTAACACTTGTGGCTGTTCCTTCCAGATGTATCCACCTTAATGCCACCACCACTGGACTCTACTGACTATGATTTCTCACTTGGTGAGGAGGTGGCTTTTGGCCCCTGCACCCCGCAGCTGCAGAGCAGCGTGCTGGTGCAGGTTCCCCCACAGACCCTGTCTTCCCCTGAGCCGTGCTGGAGGGACCTGGCAGACCAGCACCAGAAAGCACTGGGAGATGCCCTGGAGGCAAACAGCCAGGTAGGGATCCCCAAGTCCTCCCTAGCCTACACTGTGTTCTGTCACATCCTGTTGAGAGACTGCAGGGCCCTGGCATGCAGCATCCCGGGCTCCTGGACAGCGTGGCTGTCTCAGCCACCCCTTTACCCATTTTGTCCTTCTTAGCTGCAGGAGACCCTCACACAGAGGCAGGAAGAGCTGGTGACACTGCGGGAGAGCAACGTGCAGCTGAAGGAGCTGGCAAGTCAGGCCAGGCAGCTGGCTGCTGTCCTTGACGTGAGTGCTGCTCACCATTCCAACCTGGCTGCCCCGCGGCCCAGCTTGTCCCTGGGGGACAGTGTGATGTCGGGTGCAGGGGGAATAGAGTGCAGGGTGAGGCAGCACGGGGTGGGACAGGGCCTGGATGGGGGAGATGTGGAATGGGATTGTGCAGTGTGGGGTTGTGGGAGTTGTGTGGTGCAGGACGGTGTGGGGTGGACGGCGTGGGGCCGGGCGGCGTGGATTGGTACGGTGTGTGATAAAGCAGTGTGGGGTGGAGTAGGGCAGTGGAGGGGTCAGCGTGGTACGGCTCGGGGCCGGGCAGTGAGCTGTGGGAGGGGGCCGTTCGGTGTGGGATGGAGCGGCGGAGCACAGTGTGGTGCGAAACAGGACAGGGCTGTGCGGTGCAGATCGCGGAACTCGCGCTCCCTCTCACCGGCAGACACTGATGCTACCGCAAAGCGCCGACGGGACAGTCCTTCCTCCTCTTCCTCCTCTTCATCCTTTACCTCCGCCCCCCGCCGCCGCTGCCCCCGCCGCCGCCGCCGCTGCCCCGGCCGGGGCCGGTGCGGAGGATGCGGAGGGCGTGGATGCCATGCTGCGGGCCGTGTCGGAGAAGTGTCGCGCAGCCCTGCGAAGCCTGGGGGGCAGCGCGGGGGACAGCGCGGGGGGCAGCCCCGGGGGCAGCCCGGGACACAGCCCGGGACACAGCCCCACAGCCAAGCGCCCACGGCCGGGCCCGCGCCTGCACGGCGCCTTCCGCGGGCTGCGCACCGGCCGCGCCGCGCCGCGCCCCGCCGGCGGGGAGCTGGAGGGGGGCGGCAGCCTGCGAGCCGCGCTCGGCGAGGCGGGCGCCATCCGCACCCTGGCCTTCCCGCAGGGAAACGCCTTCACTCTCCGCACGGCCGCCGGCGGGCACCGCTTCCGATGGGTGCCGCGCTGAGAGCCCGCGGCTCCGGGCACCCGCGTCCGGGCAGGGCGGAGCGCGGCCCCTGCAGCGCACCCCAGCCCTCGGCACGCTCCACGTTTTCTCTTGGAAAAGGGGTGCTCGCGCTTCCCCCCGGCTGCCGGAGAAGCGACGGGAGAGCGCGGCGGAGGCACCGTGCCCCAGAGAGAGTCCTGCGCCTCAGGCCTCGTACGCCGCGCCGCCGTGTTTCCTGGCCCGGCAGCTTGACATCAGTAACTCGCTAATGAAAGTAGCGAGTAGAAATTAAGTGAAGATCTGCCGGGTTTTATCCAGTGGTTTTTAGTCAGCTGAGCAGACAAGTGTAGCTGACAGGACAGTGGCTGGAGTTGGCCAGTATGAAAACAGAGTGATCGTCCCAGGTGGTTAAACACGATGAAGCTGCTCCATCGTGGAATTTTACACCCAGTGTTTACAAAGTGTACTTGTATCGTTCATGTGTGCAACTGTATGTGTATATTTGTACTTGTTATGATGATTAAATGGTGCTTAAAATTGCCATTTTATTTGTACAGATTTACTGTGGACTTCATTTTGCAGCAGGTATGCATATTTAATTACAGCAGAGATAGCAGAAAGCATCTCTGGCAGAATAGTGATGCAAACTTTTGGGATAATACATGCTACTTTTAACATTAGTCAGTGGTACTAACTTATGTAAAGAGAAATGTTAAAGAGTAACAGAATAAAGGAGATGTATATAGTGTACTGCTAGAAATACATTTATAGCCTAACACCATGACCATGATGCATACCAAACACTTTTCATCAGTCTGTATCTGTGTGTCTGATGGTGCTCCTGTGAGTCTCACTGAGAAACATTTCATTTCACCCACTAGTTTGAAAGCTAAGCCACTAATAACACTCATGTGACAGTACCTGATATTTTTATATTTCTGTGGCACACAAGTGATGCACTGCTCCATCCAGGATAGGGATTTTCTCCCAGCGAAGTTTTTGTTTTTTCAGCATTTAGCTTTTCCAGTATCCTTGCATGGGTCCATGCACATTAACAGCAGTCCAGCTGTGACAGGCCTTTATTATGGTTAAGCTGACAGCACATCATCCCCTCAGTGGATTTCCTAGGGGAGTTGAAACCCTGCACATACTGTTGTGCTTTTGGCAAGCAGTGATGTATTTGGAAGGTGAGTGGTTGTTGTTGCCAGCACAACATGTAGTTGTATGGCTGCTAGGAGACAGCAAAAGTGGTCATTGAGTATCTGAGGTCCTTCACGTCTGCAGCACTGACATTTTTCTAGCAAGAATGATGCTGAAGCCCTTTCTGGGATGCTGTGGCCTCAATCCTGGGATGACTTAGAGACATTTACATTTTTGCAGAAGACCTTTCCCACTTTGGCCAAAATCCTGTATGAAAGCTCTGGTTTGACAGCAGACAGAAGAGACAAAATCTTTCTGTCTGCACTGCATTCAGCAGGGAATAATGAATAACAAAATTTAGTGCATATATATGCACATATATATATATATGTACAATTATATATCTATGTACACACATATATGTGTACAATTATGTAATACTCAAAAGAATATTAATCCCTCAGAAATGAAGTGACACAGTAAAAGTGTACACTTCTTGTAGGATGCAAAAATGAAATAACCACCCTGTTGGACTGTGACTACTGTTGATCTTGCTGCTACTTCAAGTTTTTCAGAATTACAAAAATGTTTTTACCTACTTTTTCAGTGAACCTGCTATAGCATTTCCACTGATTACTTTTACTCATAGTGTTCTATGGTAAGAGGATCCTTGATTCATTTTGAGATATAATCTAAAAGTAGTAGAAAATTATCATAAATGTACTTTGAAGTCTATTTAATTTGAAGATCTATTAATCAGAAAGGTCGAAAATTGGCTAATGAGAACAAGATGTTTCTCAGTGAGACTCACAGGAGCACCATCAGACATGGATACACACTGATAAAAAGTGTTTGGTATGCAGCATGGTCATGGTGTTAGACTATAAACATATTTCTAGCAGTACACTATATACATCTCCTTTAATCTAAAAAAGGGTATTTTAAACTGATATTTATCCATCCACTTCCATACTGCTGCATAAAAAAACTGCATAAAAAATGGGCTAAGTTCTTGCACAAAGGAAAACAGCCAAATTACTGGTTTTGACAACAGTAAATTAAAAGGACTCCTGTCAGGCAGGAGTTGAGGGGATCACAGGGAGCAAAGCCTGGTCCCTTGATGCCCATGTTTCATGCTTTTCTCATCAGAAGCTGACCTTGGAGAAGCTGGAAGGCTACCTCTAGGAACCCTCACATCCAGTTTTTGCTGTATTTTGTGGTTTTAAATTTTATGCTTTATGCTTACTGTCTGGGAGAGGATCTGTGCAGAGCCCCTGGACCTGCAGGTGTACTGAACTGAAGAACATGCTGGTTTGTGGGTTATGCTCACTGTGATTTTCTCTCCCTGGTGGTGCATTGTCCATGCAATGGGTGAAAGGATCTAGCCAAGACCCCAGGAGAAATGCAGTAAAGTAGATGTAATGACATTTCATGAGCAGGTTACTTGCTCATGTTAGGTAAGCCTTCTCCACCGTTCCCTTCCCTGCTGGTGCCAGGCCACGGGATGTGCAGCTGTGGAAGTGTGATGGTGCAGAACTGCAGACAACTGGAACATTTTGCGATGAAAGAGAAAAATACGTTTTAATTCTGGGGTGCCAGTGTAAGGGTTTAATCAGTTCATGTGTTGAAGACAAGCACAATATTTTCATATATACTTTGTCTGGGAAATTTTTTATTTTGTGGGTAAAATCCTTAGGATGTTAATGAAAGGAAAACACCAGACCTCAAGGGACAGGTTGATTAAAACTACATTCTAGAAAGACAGCTAACTTCTAGTAAGAAGGTGCATATTAATTAAGTCAGTAATTTTAAGGGTGGAAAGGGCAGAAGGGACCTGGATGGAGTTATTTAGAAATGGCATAAGGTTTTTGTTATAGCTAGAATTTGTGAAAGCCTTTTTTAATCAGCAATTTCGCTCATCCCTTGATCAAAAGACAATATCCAATACTGAGTGTCAGCACAGCATTTTCCTGCAGGGCTTGTTAGGGCTCTTCAATGGATCATAAAGAGAAAATATTGCCCATTCACAAGTCTGAGCTACTCTCCACATGCCAGTAATATAAATGTTCTTGCTTTGATGTTCATTATCAAATTGTATGTAAACACAGGCAAACATTTGGTGTCATTTAACTGCTCTGGTCACTGTTTTTGAAGGACACAGGTTCAGGCAAGTCCTACCCATATTCCACCACAAAGATGCAACTGATGTTCCTGCCAGTTTGCCACAGATCCTGTGTGGTGGCAGGCAGGCATTGAGGTGGCTCGGGCATTTGGTGATCATGTAAAGACCAGACTCTAACATGGCTATCAGTGATAGCAGCAGTACTAAACTGCTCCTGTTGGCTCTTCAGTGATTGCAGAGAGATTGAATTTCGCTGAAAATAATGCCCTTGTTTTCCTGAATATTTTTCTAAATAAAAATACCCCTGTGTCTAACTTCAAGGAAAAGGCAAGCATTTTTCAGTCCTCTTCATATGACAGCAGCAGCACTCTTCATCTTTTCTAAACACTGACTTCTGGTCAGCAGCCATTATTTGCATTTTGCATTGCACAGCCTCAACAAACAACTAAAGCTAATGAGCTCAAAAGAGGCTGTAGTTTGCTTTGGCACAACTATTTCATAGCTGCAGCAAAATCAGTCTTAAAGTCAGACTTGAACCTAGCACCTGTTCAAACTCTGATATTTACTTTATATCTTAAATAAAATACTATGAAGAATAAATCAGTAAGAGCCTTCAAGGTTTTTCGTGTGTTGGTAAAACACATGAAAACATTCATTTTTGGTAAAGTCTCCAGATTTCTTATGTGGATAATGCAGCTACAATTAAAACTCACTTGCTAAAACAGGTCATCTTGGATTTTGAGTCTATTCTCTTTTTCACCCAGTAAATTGTTGTTGTGATTGCCTGTGAGGATTATGATTTAAATCCAGCTGGAAGTTAAACTTCATGGAACCACAGTCTGGGATAACCAGGGAGTGCCCATGGTTAAATCCGGCTGTCAATCGTGAGCCCAATCTGGATGTTGCATCTCTTCCCTGGTGATCTGAGGCATCATGGGTACATTGAGGCAGAAATAATTCACCCTTTTGTTGCCAGTCCAGATCCACCTGACACACTTCAACCTTGGCACCTTGATCCACCCTTCCATTGCTTTGATATTCTTCAGTAGCCCAGCTCTTGGGTATTGTGCACCTACGTGATGTACTTTGCAGCCAACTTCTCCACCTGGGCAGAGGTGCCACACTTCTGCAGCCCAGATGGGTTTCTCTTTGCACTGCCAACTGGTCTTTTTCCATTGGTCTATTTTCCACCATCAGCAAGTCAGTGTAGAGGTAGAATAGTGGTGATTTCTCTCATTCAGTGACATCTAAAGCCAGCTGGACAGTTTTCAGCTTTGTGAACTGACTGGATCCACCTTGTCCCTCAATGGTGTACGACTCCATACAGCACCTTTTCACTTTCAAATTGTCCCTACAATACATCAGGAACCATCAGTGAAGAGAGTGCATTCATTTTCATTTTTTGGCAGCTGATTGCAGTGTAGGACCTCCTCAGCATGTTCAACCTTTTCCTCCTCTGGTGATGATAATCCAAAAGTTTCCCCTTCAGGTCAGTTTGTGATGACTTCCGAGATCCCTGGGTGATTTGGTTTCCTATTTGAGCTCACTGGGTGATCAGAGCAATCCATTCATTCCACATAGCAGCAGTGCCATGATGCATAGAAGGCACTTTCCCTTTGAACATCCAGTCCAACACTGGCAGTCAGAATGCCAGAAGAAGTTGTGCTTTGCTACATCACAAACTGACCTCTGAGGCAGCTCAAAGCCTATAATAAGCTGCAAGGATCTCTTTTTCAGCTGGAGTGTAGAAAGCTTCAGATCCTTTGCATGCCTGACTCCAGAACTCCAGGGCTCATCCCTGAGTCTCCTGGATACATTTCACTGGGACTCTAGGAAAGACCATTTTGCCTGGCTGCAGCGTAGAGCACATTTTTCTCATCTTACCCTGTCCTGACTGGCCGAGGGAATACTCCATGAACAATCTCCTGTTTCATGTGTTCAAAAGCTTGTTGTAGTTCTGGACCCCATCTGAAATCATTCTTCTTTAATGTCACATGATCGAAGGGTTTGTGATCTAATGGGCTTTCTCTGTCTGTCACCAAAGCTTTGTATCTTTGTAATTCCCTAACTCAGGTGGATCCCAGGCAGAAAAAGGTGCAGGAACTTTCCTAACATATTTCAGTTTGACTTCCAACAGGTTTTGGCCTTGGGACATTTTGCACTATTTTTCAAGGTGAGTGATAAAGAGTGCTAAAAAATCACTACTGAACCTGTGACACGCCACTGCTCAGCTTTCTAATAGTCCTAAATAAGGTCTTTTTTCTCTTAGGAAATTCCTTGGTATTATTTTCTTTGCAATTTGTTGGTGCCCTAGGGGTGGCTGCGTTAGGTGATAAGAGGTAGGCACCCAGGACTCCTATACACTATTCTTCAGAAGTCTAATTAGAGCTATCAAATATGCCTTCACATGATTGAAGCAATGATTGGAGCAATGGACAACACATACTCCAGGATATTCTGGGCTGTGCAGTGCAGAGCAAGTAGTAGTTTTCCGACAAGACAAACAGGAAAGGAAGAGATGAGGGTAAAATCAGTAGCTGAATCTCTCACACTGGCCTCTTTGTGTAAAAGGTGTTATTAATAAAACAGATACAGAGTCATTTATGAAAAAATATTATACCATTGTGTTCTTCTTTGGTCTGATTGTCTCTAGTGCAGTTCCATTTTTTGTATGTTTGTAGTGTGCTCCTCTCTTTTTAATTTTGCAGTCAAATTTGTATCTCCAGGTGAAATTCACAGTCTTAGTGGGCCTTTGAGTGGGATCAGGAATCCCACAGTTCCAAAGTCCTTGCAGGACTAGAGACTCACAATGTCTCTGAGTGGAGCTGGAATGGTCTTGTATCTCTTGAGAGGGGAAGGGATTATACAAATTGTGGGTTGACAGAGATTATTTGACCTATACCTACACCCTGAATATCAAGGAAGGGTTTTAGAGCCTAAAAAAGCGGAAGACTTGAACTAGATGAGCATCTCCTACAGAGTGGGTTTCTTCAACATTAAGTTTGTAAATGCTGAGAATATGACTTAACCTGTCTCATCTAAAAACTGCACACCTGGTTTGCTGAGGTCCTTATTTCAGTAGGGAGGTGAGGGATATTATCTTTGTACATTTGTGGATTGTAAAGATTTATTTTGATCTGATGATTGTAAATGAATCAATTTTGAAAGAGTGAAACTGAAAAACGAACCTAAAAAAAATTTTAACTAAAAACTTAGATTGTGCGTTCAACTATATTGAAAATACAGTTGGACATGATTCCGTATTAGTCTTTGGAAGTGAAACCAGGGACTTATTTTCATAGCAAATCATATGGAGATGCAACAGAATTTCAGGAGCTCATAGGTGTTGGTGCTGAAACTGTCAGCAGTTACTTGCATTGTGAGATAACAGTGCTTTTTAACTGTATGGTGAATTACCCTTACCTAGGAAAGAGTGTTAAAAACCTTGCCCTGTGTCTAAGACAACATGAGAGGAATCACCTACAGCAGGTGCCTGAAGCCTTGGATATAGTTGCAATTCATAATTATTTGGAGCTGTAATTACTTTTTGCAATACTTAACTGTACAATAACATAGAGTTTGGTACTAGTAATGTAGAAATAAGTATTGTGCTATCAATGGAAGCTGCTAGGGAAGCTTTGGAAAGAACCATGTCTGAGTGCTATTTTGGCAGTTTATTAATCCAGACTCTCGGGATTCCAGGATGAAATATTATTTAGCCACACAGTTGGCAGCTGGCAATGAACCCAGAGGTTCTTTTGTTCAGTTGGAGTTTATCCAACGCTAAACAAAATGTAGTTTTACCTTGTATGCACTCTCTAATGCCAGTACAGGATCCCAGCATATTGTAAGCCTTGACTTAAACTGTAGCAGTGATGTGCTGAAATGGATTAGCAGTGTGCACAAGAAAAGGGAGAATACACTTGGAAGAGCAAAACTCAGCAGAAAGGCCTGGGATGAATGACAGCAGGACAGCTTTTGATCTGTCCATGGAAAAGCAAAACAAGGAAATTACTGTAGTATGCTGATGAAGAAATAGACTATTGTTTTTATGAAAGCTGAAGGTCACATTAAAACTGAAAATCCTGGGAGTCAACCATGTGTTACATGAAAATTAATACAATTTATCAAAATGCACTTATCCCTTGGTGCCCTGGTTTTCTTGGTGTTTTTTGTTTCCACCTCTCTCTTTTTAAACCAATAAAACCAGAAAGTAACAAGTGACACAAATTCCTCCCTAAGCTAAGGAGAGGTACTCTCGTATACTTGCCAGCCAGGGTTATATTGCTAAATTTAGTGTTGGAAATAGAAGAGGTTTAGATAGAGGTAAAACTGTGGCACAAATGGGTGAAAGTCAGAAAAATTTGTATATAGCCAGTATTCAATCTTTTATATGCCAGTCTGTGCACATAATGCAATCTTACCGTGACAGAATGCAACACACAAGTAACAGTTACATGGTTTTCTCCTTAGTTTTCTCACTTGTTTGCATAGGATATGTAATTTTCCTTAATGTTTGAGTGTTGGGGTTCATCTGAAGAGTAATAGTGGATACTTATTTCTAGAGCTCACTCCCCTCATGTTCACAGTCACTTTTACTGTGCAGGCAAAGATAAATGTAATGGCAGATTTCTAATGAGCAGAGTACTGGACTGAGATGTTAATTGTTGGTTTTAATGAAAGCCCCAGCAAAGAAGCAGGAACTATTTCCTCCTCTTGTCCTCTTAATTACCTCTCCTTTGTACAGCTAAAATGAAGCTTTGAGTTCCTTGTGCAGCTAAAAGGAAGCTTTGAGTTCATTGCCAGAATATTCCAGTTACCTGGTCAACAATATTTCATTCTGGAGTCTAAACAACAGCTGCTCACTGCAGTGTGAAATGATGTGATGGGAACAGCCACATGAATTGAGTCCTCATTTCTCTCCTGATTCCTTCCTTCCCCTTGCTTGCTTTGCTTTCTGTTGCAGGTAGAAATACTTGAGGGTCAAAGCCCCCTTTAATCAATGAGAACCACCATCTAGTGCAACTGTCAGCCACTTAGAAAGGCCCAGGGCTTTGTCTGTACTGCTGTGAGAAATGTTCCTCTAACGCACTCAGAGGAGCTTAAGCACTGAGCAGGCAACAAAATCGGGACCTTTCTGTATACTGGCTGAAAATGTAGAGACAACAGTGAAGAAATACAAGAAGAAAATTTAAGATGTTCTCATGTCTCAGGATCTCTGCTCAGTGAGCACTTAACAAAGCTGGGACATAATTTTTTGCTCTGGCAGTTGAAGGCCTTGGTTCCCAGAAATCTCTCTTGATTGCAGCTGCAAAATGGAAACAAATTTTCACCTCTGTATGTTCAACATTTTTTTTCACCTATTTCAAAACTCACACTGGTGGTAAATCTTAATCAGACCCCTCACACTGTTAAACGGTGATATTTTTCTTAACACAATTTGTTACACCTTTCTTGGTTTATTCTGGGTGTCACAGGCAGTGACTAAGTCATCTCTGATAAGTATCCAATATGCCTTTGATATCTGAGTCACTGTGCTCCTTAGCTAGCCAAGTTTCTCAAAGTAGGCCTTTATTTAAGCAAAAGTTTCTTTAAAACTTACCTAAAAGACTAATTTTGTTCACTTCTCTCTTTCTCTGTCATGGGGACAATCTGCCATCTACTGCTTTTAAGGCAATGTTCTATGACCAGCCCTTTAGATCTCCCTGCTTGCCCTGATCTGCTATAAGCTGCCACCACGTCTTGTCAGCAATCATTTGGCAAGGAGCACCCTCACTTTCATACCATGAAATTCTTGGGTCGTAAAAGTGTTAGTGGTCCTTGTCCAGCAGCCTGGATGCGATGAATCCAACTTTTCCTAAAAATTGTTGTTTCAGTCAGTGCTCAATTGTTGTGAGTATTGCTGCTGATGTCCAAACTTCACCTTCAAACTACAAACTTGTATTTTATCTCCGTAAATTCTGACACATGATGATGACAGCAATTTTATAGTAAAAGACGTTAGGGATAATGGATGAGAAAAAAATCAATATTACAACGGTATTAATAACCTGAATAACAGCTTTCAAAGTAGTTCCAGGCACAACATACCAGCACCATCTGCTGTCAGTGAGGACAAACTACATGGTTTCTTACATACCAGTTAGGGAATGTTTCTGCTGTGAGCTACAAAGTTTTAGCCATGTTTTTAGTACTTAAATGAAATAACTGAGCAGTTGGCTGTATGGGTTCCATAACAAGGAACCTGAAATTAATCCATGGTGAGAAAGAAATGAAGACACTTAACCCAAATTACTTAATTTCACTTTGTAGACATATAGTGATGTGCTGGAAGCATTACAGAAATGGTACACCTAGTTGTGTACAACTTTTTAAAACAAATCTCTGTTTAAATTTAAGTTACAATCTCAAAGTGACAAAAAAGCTCTTATCTAGCACATAATTTCCAGACTATCATGTGCTTCGAGTGAAGAAGAATGTATTAAGGACATCCCTGGTATTATAATACCTTCCTGACAATCCAACACATACTCCTCAAAAAACACATAGAAGTTCAGAGTTCCCCATGGCACTCCTGCTTATTTTTATTTACCACTGACTTCACCTAAGGAGCGACTTATCTTAAGGCTGCTACCAAACGTAGTATCTTGGCATATATCCCATTGTTAATCAGTGGGATATATATATATCAATTTCACCGGAAATTTTATAGAAAAACCCCCAGATCTTTTATTATAATCCACTCATGGTGCATGTGTGCATGCATGAGTTGAAGGTTCACAGGTAGGAAACACTGCTTGTAACACCAGTTGCAGTGGGTTATATTATTTCCTTTTTAATGAATTGCTCAGCATTTATTAATCCCAATTCTAGTTCACTCAAACAAAACCTTGTTGACTTGAAAGACTTTTGACTTTTATTCCAGTTCACAGCCATAAAGTTCTCAACTGCAACCTCTTTCATCCCACCGTCAAACAAACTACACGGTTACAGGTTTTCTCACCTGAAAGAAACTTTTCAGTGTGAGAAAAAGGTTTGTCAAGAGCCTCAAATGCTGGTCTGATAGGTAACAGTTCAATACACTTCACTTGAGTGTCGCTGATTTATTGAGTGTTCAAGCGAGCTGGCTTTGCAGCGCATGCCGGAGTCTGCTGTTGGGCAGGGTGGTGATATTTGGCTGCTCTCGTTAAACGTTAAGTCTTGTAAGAAAAAAATTCACATTCAGTTAAACGAGCAACTGAAGCATTGCAAGCAGCCCTTTGTGAAGCTATGCTAGCAGTGCCTTGTGTGCTGTTTGTTTTACAGAAAGCATTAAGAAGGTGCTGAGTGACCCAGCCACTTTATGTGCTGGGTGTGCTTTGTTGTGTCCTCACCAGCACAAAGGGAGCTAATAAGGTGGCAGGTTTTTGAAATAGTTTTACTTTGTTTTGGCAAAACAACTCCATCAACTGATATTTAATTATTGCTTATTACAAATGCATCAGTATGATCCTCCATCATCTTGTTTACACGGTGTTTTTTCTGCAGATGTGAAGCATGCAGCTCCAAAATAGAATTAGGTAGGAAATAAGAAATTACATGAGAAACTTTTTTGCAGAATAAATTTTTTATTGGTTCAAATAATTATTTTCCACCGTAAAATTTGGAAAAATTTCTCCTGGTTTCCAGAAACAGTAAGAAAGCGAAGAATACTTTCAGCATATTTTAAAAAGTGGTACTGTATTTCTTAGTCTTAGAAAAGAACACTTTTAATGCTGTTTCTAACATCCAAAAGCTAGAATTGGAAAATATGCTCTTTTACATGCTCTGTGTCTGCCTGCATCTCTCTCTTGAAAACCTAGATGGTGACACCCCGAATTTTGACATTATGACAAGGACTGAAAAAGAATGGTTATGAACTTACATTGAAAAAACCCCATATTACATGTTCCAGTAACTCTTCTCTTTTTACCTCTTCCATTTAACTAAACTCTGTTCTTAAAAAAAAAAAAAGACAAAACAAACAAACAAAAAACCGAAAACCAAAACAAAACAAAAATAAAAACAAAACAAACTACGGTTTTACTTTTCTCCTATCAAATTTGTGCTCAGGTTTTCTCAGATGAACTGAACGCCTAAGAATGTGTACTGTCCCTCTGGCATGAGAACTCCACAAAGCACATGCACGAACAACTCATCTGCTGGCATTAAGCGATGCTTCACACTTTCTCCTACAACTTCTCCCTTTGCCTGTCACGTAAAAGCAAACGATAGCAGATTATTTCTGGAATCTGGTAGTGTAAGATGGTGGTGAAGCAGTGCGGCTTTGGTTCGCTTTTGGGTTTGGGGACCTGCGTTGGAGGGGACTGTGCACAGGGCTGCGATGCCTTTTGCTCAATCTCGTCTGAGAAAGCGGCACTGCATTCAGCCCTCAGCTTCAGACAGCCTGGCTCGGGTGCTCCAGAACGGCGCTGCCCCGCAGACCTCGCTCCCGGCGGTGGTGCCCGGCTCCTCACAGGAGGAGGTGGCAGGCGGGGTGGCAGTGGGAAGCAGCTGATGTGAGACTTGAGGAGTTTGCGTAGCATGTGCTGAGGAGATGGCAGAGAATGGCAGCAAAGCTGGTGAGGCTGGAGCACAAATTCTGTGGGAGCGGCTGAGGGAGCTGGGAGTGCTTATCCTGGAGGAAAGGAGGCTCAGGGGTGACCTTATCGCTCTCTACACTTCCCTGAAAAGGAGGCTGTGGCCAGGTGGGGGTCGGTCTCTTATTCCAGGGAGCCACTGTCACTCCAAGAGGAAATAGCCTCAAGCCATTAGGTTTAGGTTGGACATTAGAAGGAATTTCTTCACAGAAAGGGTAATTAAACATAGGAATGGGCTGCCCAGGAAGGTGATGGAGTCACCATCCCTGGCAGTGTTTAAAAATGGATTGGAGGCTATGGACTTAGTGCCCTGGTCTAGTTGACATGGTGGTGTTAGTTTATAGGCCGGACTTGATGATCTTAGAAGTATTTTCCAACCTAATTGAATCTGTGATTCTGTGAATCTGTGATTCTGTGAAGTTGCCCCAGCCCCATTACTGAGGCAGAAGGAGCCGAGTGATGGCAGCCCCAGACCGTGGCGCGGCCCGGTGGTGGCAGCCCCAGGGGCACGGCTGGGGCGGTGACACAGCGGCCTCGGCGAGGTGTCGGCGACCCGGGTGTCGGTCTGGCGGGCTGCCCGTGGCCGATGCCGAGCCAGGGCTCTTTGGCACCGGCCGCCGCCGCCGCCCTGCCCGCGGAGCGCGGACCCGCCGCGCAGCCCGGGCGCTTTGCCGCCAGCCGGGACCGCCGCCGCGCAGCCCGGGCCCGCCGGCGGGACGGGACCGCGCTTCCCGCCGCGGCGGGCGCGCCTGCGGGATGCTTAAAGGACGGCGTGCGGCGCCAGGGGACGGTGCGGTGGGCGGCCGAGCAGCTGGCACCGCCTCCCCGCGGGGACCGGCGCCCCGAGGGCTGGCCGGGCTATAAGTTTCCCTCCGCACGGGTTGCCGTGAGAGTGGCTGCTTGCCACGCACCTGCCCGGAGCCCACCCCCCGGGAGGGATCCTGCCCCAGGTCAGGGTACCTCTCCTGAGGTGGCGGCAGTGGCTTCAGCCGGCCCCGGCAGAGACGGCGCGGAAATTAGAAAAACCCGCCCGGAGGACGAGCAGGAGGGATGAGGACTTGCTTGGTAGCAGCATCCCGTGGGGTGCAAGGCCTGCCTGTGCCTTGGGGAGGACCGGTCCTTCTCAGTGTCTCCGTCCTGTCCCCGAGGTCGTGGCTCCCACGGAAGCCTCGCCAGCAGCGAGGCTGGAGGGAAGGTGATTTAGGGTGAATAAACTGAGCTGCGCGGTTGCTAAGTGCTGTGTTTCTGGTTTTTTTTTCAAGCACGACGCGAAGAGAACGATTGGAAAGGACTTGAAGTGGAGCAGAAAGCAAAGCCCACGGAGAGCAGCTAAGGTAAGGACAGGCACAGAGGTTTGCACTCCTTTGTACGCACTGAACTGAGAGTCCCACTGTGCCTTTCTGGGGGACAGAGGGAGAGAGGGAGGAAGGAGGGAAGGAAACCATGGAAAGTAGGTGATTTTGAACAAACCCCCACAACATGTAATTTCTATTGTTTTCTATTAATCCTTATGACACTTCCTGAAGTCCAGCATCTGCGATGTCAAAAAACCACAAGTTACGATCAATAGACATCCTTTCAGGGGAGGAAACAAAAACACCTTTGGGCTTCTCTCCTGGTGCACTAGAGGGACTGCTTACTCTTTAAAAGCACAAGTTACTTGAGCTGGTTGAAGGGGTTGTATAGATTTGCAGAACTCTCTTTCCATGGGCACTGCAAACTCAGTTACCTACATTTAGGTGTTATATGATAAGGGACACAGCAAAGAGCTCACAAGTACAGTAGGAACCTAGGTAGGAAACTTTTTAATCACAAAAATAATCGCTGAACAGTAATCAATAGGTAAAATACAGTCAGCTTGTGCCTTAAGGAGTTGACATGAATCACAAAAACAGGTAAGACTGTAACACGCAAACTGATGGAGTGGGAAGTGAAGGTGTCTTTGGGATTGACCATAATGAAAAACACTGAATCAGAAGATAAGTCATACTGCCATTAGGTATGACAATATAGAAATGTAATCTCTAGCATGCTGAGAATGTTGCTTCAACATATGTGTTTTATGTAAGTGATCCCTCAGGGAAAAGCCATATTGCTGAAGTGAGCAACGACTGAGCTCTGGGAGACAAAACTTTGGGTTTGGTGGTGAAGGGGAACTCCGGGCCAAAACTGAAGAGAGTGTAACAGTGTGGCAGTGCACGTTAGCTGGCTGTTGTCCCTGATGTGTCTACAGCTGCTAGCTGCACTCCATATTGTTTCATTCAAAAGCATCATGGAAAACTCAGAGGTGGCCGCCTTTTGCTGTGGAACAAGAAGAACTCAATTAACCTGTACTTTCTGCGGCTGCTAACAGCAGCAGCACTCAAGGAAGTAAATGTCTCATGTTTTGTTTTGTATCGAGTTAAGATTTATTTTGAGTGATTTAGGACCAATTCTGAAGAAACAAAGTGAAGGCTTCAAATACAGTATTAATTGGCTTTTATATAAAGTGTCTAACTCAGTACCTCCTTTCCAGAGAGACTTCAAAGCACTTTTGATCAAAATGGATGTTGGAGGTAAAATTTTACCTCCATCTGGACTAAATTCATAAGCTTCAGTCCTGAAACCTTTGTTTGTTTTCCATTAGGTGGCTGCAGAGAGAGGTATGCTGTGGCTTGTAACCTGCAGGTAAGCTGGACTATGGAGTAACCAACGATAATTCGAATTTCAAAATAAAATTGACTACTCAGTGTTTGACTCTGGGCTCATCTAGACTAAGGGGAGGGCTGAAACAGTGGCCATAAGCAAATGTTCCACAGAGGTCTACATGATACAAATTACCAGTGGAGGTAACATACTAGAGAGGTAATATGTTTATATTCCCTCAACTAAGACAAGAAACTGTTTGCAACACATGCAGTTCCTTTTGGACAGCCTGGGAACTCACAAGGACTGTACTATTGCTCTTACTCTGGTCTTCCCGAGTCAGACACCTACCTGTGACATTTATCTCTTGACACTATATACTGTTTGAACTTGTACATATATACATATGAAACATGAACCTTAAAACAGGTGAATACAGTTCAATTTAGGTCAAAAATAAGGAATGTTTCCAGGCATATTATTTCAGGAGGCATCTCCCTTGTAAGGGCACTGTGTCTGGTAGGCAGTGTATTGCTAGTTGACTGCTGTACCTAATGCAGCAGTCACTGCTACACTGTCACCAGCTGCAGGGCTGGCTCATTGCTGTTTCAAGGCAATTCCCTTGGAAGGTGCAGGGATTCATGCAGGAATTCACGCAGGTGGTGCAGCTGTGTGTGATGGGGTGGCAGTGTATGTTGGCTGCTTGAAATTCTGACAGCAGCTAACATGCAGCTGCTCTCTTTTCCCACATACCTTGGTCATCAAAATGGAGAGCTACTACTTTTGTATAAGAAATATTTTTATTTCTCCTGATTATTGCTTTCTTTGACTGTCAGGCAAATGCCAGTTGTATCTTGCATCTTTCCATTATTCTAACAACAGTGAGCATTTTTTCCTTATTTAGACTCTGGTGTTCATCTACCTTTGGATACCAAGGTAATAGGAGTTTTTAAAGACCAGGAGCAGGTAAGTAATTCAAATATTTTAAAAAAATTAAATTCAATATTGTGAGCTAATTTAGAGCAAAAGCAGCACACTTAAAAACTTCACGTGTGTTTTACATTTGATTTTAATTTTTTGGATAGTATTATTTGACAAATGCAGCTTGATAGTTTTTGAGAGGTGTTTGTTTGTTTCTTTCTTTGTTTTTAATCAAGTAATTAGAGCTCTCAATGGCTTAAGGTCACTTTCACTAACTTTCTAAATACTATATCTGAAAATGAATCACCTTTCCACTGTATGTGATTTAAAAAGTCAGTCTTAGAGTTTTCCTCTCTCGTTGCTTCTCCAGATAACTTAATTTGTTAACATTAATGCATTAAAACAACTGCACATAGTCTCGCCAACCACACAGTGTGAAAAGGACACAGCACTATATGTGGAAGGATTAAGGCTGGAAGCACATTGATCTTTTTGATTCATGTTACACTGTGAACTTCTCCAAACTTGCTGCCACAGCCATCAGTGTTAATTTCATCCTCATCTTGGCCCTTTAGGCATCTACAGAGTGCCAAAGACACTCTTTGTTGTGACTTGATTTATCTAGGATCTGCTGTCCGTGCCATGGAGCGTGAAGAGAAAGAGCAGCAGTGTTGGTGAGGGTGTGCAGAGTGACTGCCATCCCTCAGTTGTGTGTGGTGATTAGGCAGTGTATTGTTAGTTAGCTGTTCCTCACACACCAGCAACTGACTACACTGTCAGATTAGCACATCACAGTCCAGACAAGAATATAAACAATGCTGTTTAAATATCTCATTGGTCTCTAGCTGGTCCAGTGCCTGCCTGGTTCCCCTGACCTAAGGGAGGTGTGCTAGGTTATGCAGACTGAGTGAGTGCAGGGTTTAAAATAAAGTGTAACTGAGAGTATAGAAGTAAATGTAGTTGTATTTCATGCAGTTATACAGCAACCCCAACTGGTTTGTAAATAATCTACTGAATTATGTAAATATTAAGTAACAGTTTCAGGTTTGAACCCTATATGAGTATGTTTCTCTTATATCACTAAATACTGAAGGTAAGTCACTGTGTTGGCTCAGCAAACAAGTATTTTACTTGAATTTGCAGGAACACATACTACTGGTGACTGAAATGGATTTAGAATATTTTCACTGCCAGGCAATTTTTGGAAAGAGAAGCTCACAGTATAGTGGTATTTGTTTGAGAAAATAAGGATATGTCAAACCGAAGGAGTGAAGGAAGCTTGACATGGGAATGAAGGAGTAGGATGAAAGATGCAATAAGTTATGCTCAAATGGAAATAAAATAACTTTAATACTCATGCACTGACATTTGTTAAGCATCATAGGAGGGAAGTCTAATCTTAAAGTGGGGAGTTTATTCAAGAATCCAAGAAATAGGTTTCAATCTGTTTAAAATGTTGGAGATTATATTTTTATATGTGGTGTTTTAAATTAACCCTAAGTGGGTATTTATATAGACATATATTCACACTACTTCCTTGGCTTTAGACTATAGATAAATGCTTGTTTTAATAACATATTCTGACTTTCATTTTATTTATTTGCTTCTCCAAGTTTGTGTAGATTTGGCCATTAGATGCTTCATTTTCACCAGATAACTTGTAACATACTTTTAAGAAAGGAGTGATTAGTTTATCAATGGTCTGCCCTAAATATTATATTGCGAGAGCTGGCGTGTCTCATGATGTATAAATAATACAAACACACGGAGTTTTTGTTAAGGAGGAATGTTAATTTGTTGAAGAATGTTAATTAACAGTAAATTCTGAAAAAACTTAAACTGTGTAGAATCAGGACTGAATGGTACCTATATTGAAATTTCTTCAGAAGATGGTTGTGTCACTGCAATGTGACTAAATAGTGGAATAAGGAGATCCATGACTTTGTTTTCTCAGACAAAATCTTCTTTCCGTAGGACTCTGGAGTGACTATGATTCAGGAAGCCGTGAGTTAAGTAATTCTGTCCACTTGTTTGCTAATATCACTTGCTATTTCTGAATACCAGGAAAGACACTTGATCTTAATGCTGGCATTGAGACATTCAAGACTACACTGTGTCCTCTGGAAAACAATATGAGCTTTAGTGAGTGAGTCATAAACAAGGTGCACACATTTCCTTCCCTCCTGCTCCCTTTTAAACAAGAAAATCATGTCTCACTGTTTATCTTGAGTGTTTTAAGGACCCAGGTGAAATTTCTCATATGCCGAATAACTCTCAGGCAGTACCAGGACTAAAACAGGCATTTTTTTATGGGTCTTCCACTAACAGCACCCAATATTTCTTTATATCTACCCTTTTTTATTCAGTGATGCAAAAACCAGGGAGCTTTGGTAGTTCACATGAACAGACATGCATGTTTTAAACTTGTATATTTTCAAATTAAGATATCCATCTTTTATGGGCAAAACACTGTGTCCTGACACTTAGTTCCATGGACCACCGACTGCTCACAGTGAGGGGGGAGGGTCCATATCTCAGTTCCCTTCCTGCTCCATCAAAGCAGCAGAGATGTGTGACAAAAATCACCTGACATGTCCCACTATGTGTTCTCACACTGTACCTGCAGGAGGAGATAGGAGTAAAACGCAGGACCTCAGCATAGAAATAGGCACTGTCTTCACAGATTTGATGTGGAATCTTACAGGACAACAAACTGCAAATAATCTTTGATGTGGAATCTTACAACAACTGCAAACAGTGCAGAGGCTAGTCTAAAACACCAGCAGCAGGCTTGTTTGGTCTAATGAGACTTTTACATAGTCCTTCACTGGATTCTGAAGTTTTGGGTGGATAAAATTGTCACGCACTAAGTTTAATTTCCTTTCCAAAAAGGTGTTTGCCATTATCGAGAGTGACTTTGTTTAATCTTCCACGTAAGTATCATTACTCAATCTTCATAGATTTTTATGTGACATTCTCCATTAACTCAATAAGTTAATGAAAACATCTCTCTTTAAAAAAAATTACTCTTGAATTTCTCACCTTTTGAATTTTCTCACCTTTCAGTTGAGTGGCTGTCTTTACTGGAAAATTTTTGAAGTGCTTCAGGTATTTTCAACCAATATTAGTCTTACAAAAAAACAACACTAATTCTACCCATCCTTTTCATATAGAAAATTTCACTATTCTACTGAAACACAGGTTTTTCTCATTCCTATTAGCTCAGCCCTTCCTCAAGGCATGGACAACTGGGGTGAGGTTTCTTACTCAAGTTTTCTATCTCCATTCAGATAAATCAAAACTCTTGGCAGTTTGTAATGGAAGAGAGGAACAGAACTGAAAATGGGTTAGCAGTTACATGCAGGACTGAGGAGTTTGCAAGGTAAGAAGCATGGGGCTTGAGCCAGGAGCCTGCCTCCTCTTCTTCTACCTCTACTTGTAGACTGCCATTTTATTCTAGAGATGAGAGGTAGATGGGTGGCTGGGGACCATTGTTTTCAATAGCCTCAGAAGGATGTCTGTTAGAGTGCCAGGCTCTTGATTTTTGTTCCCCCTTGAATCCTTCTGTAAGCAACCATGAATATTTACACAGGCCCTGCCTTCATCCAGGTCAGAAGAGAAATAACCCAGCCGGAGAGGACCTCACATCTGAGGCACTGTACTGCACCACAAATGTATGGAGAAGGTTGAAGACTTTAAAGGTGTTGGAAAACTGAAATGTAAAATATGCAAAATATGAAGCAGCAAGCAAATTTATTTAATTTTTTTTGCTTCTTTTAATAATTCTATTTTCTATGTACATTTTTTTTGCAACTGGAAGCTTCACAATTCAGTATTCTTCTTTGAGAAGATATTGCAAAGCTGTTACCTTCAGTTACATATGTGAAACCCTGCTATGGATGTCTCTGGGTCCCATGTCTTTCATGACTGGGCAATTATGTGTTAATGGAATATAAAATCTCTGTGTTACTGGTATAATGGGGAAAAAAACCTGTGTAAATATGAGCCTTTTATTAATAAACCTTCTTTCTAACTATTTACCTGCTGGTGACAATTTTAACTAGCTATTGTCAGCAATTCAGAAAAAGAAATCATAAACCCTCTATGCAAATTGATGGTCCCTCCCTGCAATGTACTGAGTGCCTCGCTGTGTCAGAAACCTCTGCTGTTCCTGAGGCCGCTGCAGGAGCCAAAACAGAACGAGCAGACAAATTGCAACCACCAAAGTTAAAGAGTAGCAAAATCACCCGATGGTTTAGCTTTTAACAACATTTCTCAGGAATAGAAGGGCTGTACACCCATGGTGTTGAATGGCTTTTTCAGAGGTCTTCTCTTTTCTTCATAATAATCTGCCTGATTAATGATGTCACCTCTGGTTTGATACTTTCTATTGGCTCCTCAGGTCTCCAGAATTTCACAACTTTACCCTCAGGGCTAACAAGGTACTTCCAGAAATTCCATCGAGGCTCTTTCTTTGATGAATCTGTAAGGATGAAATCAGATGGCTTTAGCGACTTACACCTGGAATTGTCTCCAAGCCCTACACTGATTCTTCAACTATTTATGCTGAAGTAATCCCACCATACTTTGCTAGCAATCTGGGCATGGATTTATTGATTGCTGCTAGTGATCTGAAAAGCTGGAAGTCAGTGATGCTCACCCCTTCCTGTGAAACTGTTAAACAGTTCCTACTTTGCCTATTCTACACTTCCTAGGGAAGAGGATACGAGTGCTGTATATTTATTTAGGGAATCCCTACTTTTGTGTCAGTTTTGGGAAGTGAGATGAGAGCAGGAAGTTGTACTGCTAATGGCTTAATTAAGCTTCTTTCAAAAAAGGCTCCAGTAAATTTTGACTGGAGGACAAGTGGTTGGTTGGGAATGGTGCTGAACCCTAAATGGATTTTTTTAAGCAATGGATTGAAGTTTGGCACCACACTTGTGCTGCAAGTGGACTAATTTTGCACTAGATTATTGGACAGTGCTGTTGCCATCCTGTTGCTAGTAGCCACAGGCACAAAAGGGTGGTATAGCATGATGTTCAGCCTTCTGATTGTCAAAATAGCAACATGAATAAAACAGGTATTTAATTGAAAATGCACAGGAATTTAATGTGAAACTCAGGAATGCAGGAAGAGAAAAACTTAATTTAAGAATATAGAAGTACCAAAAGACCTTTCTCCTTATTCTAGGTGAGCAGCATGTCAAATAAGAAAATTTGAGTAGAACTTTTTTCTTTATGGGTACCAATGTTTAATACTGGTGGCACTGATATTTAGAATCTGGATTCATCACACAGAGCAGGTGCCTTTTTGCTCTAGTCATTTCTATAAAAAAATGAGAGAAAACCCTTAATAATTCCACTGGACATCTGTCAACTCAGGGCAACAAAGTTACCTGAGGTTTTTACTAGTGTGCCTAAGAGCAGGTAGGAACAAACACAGTTACAACAACAATGGTGGCCCTTAAATGATTCCTCAATAAAAAAAAATTCCAAGTACATGCTTGGGGGGTATAGCACATAAGAGTTCTGGGAAACATTTCATTTAGGTATTGAAATAATTCTCTAACAAGAGGCACTATGAGAGAGCGAAATAGACTCAGAAGGCAAAGAAGTGGAATACAGTTTTGGGCTCTCTGCTACTTTATTTTCTGGGTAAAGTGGTATATCAGAAAGGGGTTATGTTTAAGCAATCTTTTTTCATATATAAATATGGTTCAAAACCTGGTCAAAGCTCAGGAAAATTCGGAGAGGCTTTTCAAGTTGGCTTTGAGTCTGTGAAACTTTGGTCAACTGAAGGGAGAGAGAATTTCATTTTGCTCATTAGAATATGAGGTTCTAAGTCTGTAAATGCTCCCTGTATTCATGCAGGATTTTGCAGGCTAGGTCCTGAAGTTCACATGACAAATTGATACAAATCAGTGGTTATATATAACTAGTATATGTAAACCTGCTTTACAATACACTTTATGTAAAGATGGACATAGGACCCAGCTAAAAATCTCATCTGCATGTGGTTATATAAAATCTTCTGGTAATTTTATGACTCCTATAACTACATTTTGTCCATGAGGAAAGTCTTTCTTATAATAAAAAACATGTACTTTGAAATAAGATTTTGTAAGTGGGAGTTTCTAGCTCCAGCATTTCTAGCAAAATGGATGTTTCTAGCTGGGATGGTCAGAGCAGACTGTTTTTATAAGCAGTGAGGAGAAACTGATGTTTTCAGGATACAATTCTTTAGCCCATATTTTTGATATCCAAATTGAAATGAGACTAATTGTATGCTAAGTGCCCGTTTGTCTCCATAGTTTGTGAAGACTTCAATGTTTCCTGACAAAAACATGCAGCCTGGATTCAGTGAGACGACCAAGGTTGCAGGCAGCTTGATACATAAAAGAAAACAGTTACCGATTAGAAATTTAAAGGCTGGATCTGCTTCTGATCCTAGGATCTTGATTTTGTGGAAAACAGGGAATGTTACTCCATAGTTTCCTTTGGCAAAGGATTCTATTTCCTGGCTTGAACTAGGCTCTGATTCTCCGAACTGGTTGCAGGGAAACGCCAGCACAGTGAAGTGGGAGGGACCAAACTCTCTGTGCAGCTCTTGCAGTGCGATGTAATTTTTGTCTGTGTATTGGCAGTAACTGGCCACGTTTACAACCAAAGTTGCCTTCAGAAAAATAAAGTTAGAAAAACTTTAGTTATTAGTGATTGGCTATTTAGTTATTAGCTATTATTTAGTCAGTAAGGAAAAAGCTTACAGATTTTGTAGAGATCACAACTGAATCTTAAAATGACATTTCTCATTATCATAATGGTTCCTGTTGGAAGTCTAAACGTATTGTGTCTGATCATCATTTCATTAGACAGATAAAGATGAAAGCAGCTGAAGATATTTACTTTCAGACAATCTGTTGTAAATATATAGTAAACTCATAAACTTAATCTTACAGCTTTGTTTATATATCAGCATTTAAAAAGGCAGATATTTAGGACATGCACTAAAATAATAATTACTAGATGCTTCCAAAATCCAAAACCAAAATTCTTAACTAAGATTAAAATCCACGAATTTGCCAGTTAAGCTGTATTGCCCTGTGCTAAATAATACAATTTCTTTTCTTGATTTGCTAATACACTTCTTGATTTCTAATACTTGATTCCTGGAACAGGCCTAGATAAAGTAAGTTTTCTCCAGCTTTCTGTATGAAGAACAGGAATTTAGCACAAATCTCTGCCAGAACCTCCCATAACCAAGCCTTTTATTTACCTAGAAACATGCACATTTTTTGTCAGTATGGATTCAAGACAGAAAAAGTGAAAGAATAACTTACCTTCCCTCTGTACTTCTCCAAGGAAATAATCCTTCCTCGTGAATCCTTGACTTCAAAAGAATAAAAATCTTTGATTTTAGGTTTAAAAAACCTGAGTTGCAGCAGGCAGAGAATGGTGGTACACAAAGCCATTGACAGGAAGACAACAAAGATCCTGGCTTTGTGCACTGAGTATTTCAGAGGATAACTAGTTGTGAGAGGCTCCATTTTTGAAATCTTGGGAGAGGAGCCTGGGCAGGCCTGGAATGTGAAGGAGGAGCTGAAACATGAGACTCTGGGCTCAGACCGGAAGGAACAAGCTCCTAATTTCTGTCCCTGTTACAAAAGAGCTGTTGCATATCACAGTGCCTGCTGGGCCTCTGAGCACTTATGTAAAGTATTCGGGATTTTTGGGGGGGAAGAGGGATGGAAGCGGGGAGAAGAAATGAGTGAAAAGGGTGTAACTATCGCCGAAGGAGGCTGATTGCTCTGTGTAACCGACCTGTGTGGGATATTCCAGGGTGTGTCTGCACTGTCATGAGAGCTGCTGGGCACAAGACTGAGTTTGTAGTGCAGCTCCAGCGCATCCCCTGGGCCCCCAGATGTATCTGGGGAGTTGGTCTGCAGGAGGCAGCTGTGTTATCAGGCAGACTTGGAGAAGCATTATGGGGGACAGCTGTTCAGGTAGAAAAAAGGCAAGATGGCTGAAACCACCCTGTTTACAAACTCAGCACTGCGTCTCATCAGCTGCTGGGGAATCACAGACAGCTGTGTAAAACTCTTTTCAGCACATGGAGCAGAGAAAAACTCCTTGGTAATAGGCTGTCCTAATAAAGGAAGATAATAAAATGTGGATTTTTTTTGCATTGAGAGTGGGGATGATAATGGAAAATGGGTTGCTTTCTTAATTGCTACCGGCTACCTGGCAACGAGCTGTACTGAGATGGTAAGGTTGAAGGTCTGCATGAGAGAAGAGTTAGCTGAAAGTCTCCGATCTAAGCCAAGCCCCAGGGGTGTTTTGCTACTTGTGAGTCTCTGCTTACTCTCTTTCCCTCCCAGTGCAAACCACCACTGAGGAGTCATTTCTGCCTCAGCTGGTTTTCTTTGTCACCCTGATTTTTGCTGCACTTAGATGATGCATTTTAAGGGATGGAAATAGAAAGAGCTTTTCTGAATGTAAAACATGGAATTTCGTTGTTTCTTTCCTTTTGATGTCTTCAGTGCTACCAGTATCACTGATTTGTACATATCATAGTGGTGGGTTCAACTCTTTCTATAAATAGCTAAAATCCACATTCATTTTGTTTAACAAGACTATAGGGACAGCTTCATGCTTTTCTACAAAACAGAGAGATGCTTGGGAAACGCTGTGAAATTTCAGTATTTGTATATGAGGACATGTTAGGCTTTGTCTCTGCCTGGCAGTGAGGCCTGTGAGCAGGGTGTTTTGATGGTGGAGAAGAAAACACACATAATTGTGTGCTGAAATTAACAAAGCTGTACTCAACAAGCAAGCACAGGTGACTAACGCTGACCTTAAAGGCAAGAACAAAAGTGTTTGATTACAGAAAATCCATGTAGTATCCTGATGTCTAAGCCACATCTCAAGTGTTTGCAATTTGCATCTAATGTTATTTCAGAACAAAATAAAACAAACAACCCCCCCTTGATATATTATAATACTAGTGTACCTAATAATTACCCAGAAGCCCATTATATTAACTGTGTCTCCTTTCATTACTCTCAACTAAAACCTTGCTCAAAATCTGTCTGAAACTCAAAATATGTTGTTTAATATTGTCTGGACTCTTACATTTTAATAGTTTTTCAGATTTTATGGTTTTCTGACTCAAATTGCTCTATGAATTAATTTGAACAAGTGCAAATAAAAAGACCAATTTAATCTTTACTTAGTATCCCTTAATATATTAAAAATACAAGATAACATTAAGAACAATGACATGAATAAGCTGCAGTGGTGGTGAGAAGGTTCAGGAATCAGAAGAGATCTAAGTCCTCTTTCACGGGTAGAGGTCAGAGAACCTGCCTGGTTCCAGGCAGACAACCGGTCCCTCTCTCAGGAGCCACCAGACCCCTAAACCTACGTTGCTATGTGGGTGAAGGTGTCTTGGGTCGCCAAAAGCCAGCGATGTAGCTTTAGTCCATGAGCGACACAAATGTAGGTCTTTTGTGTTGTTTTGTTTTTGTCTTTGTCTTTTTATTGTGGGTTTTTTTTTTCTTTTTTTTTTTTTCTTCCCTGTCACAGGCTTTCTGTGCCGGCGTTGGTTCAGCTGTACATACCTGAACAGAAGCGTTCGTTTTGCACTATTTTGCCCCGAGTGCTCGCTCCTTCTTGGCGCGTTTGACCGCCTGCCGGAGCCGTGCCCAGCCCAGCATCCGCGGCTGCTGCTCTTAGGCACGGGCACGGCAGGACCAAATCCAGCGCGAACCAGGAGCAGGCTGACATGAAGCCTTGGCTAGTCTGGCTCTCGGTGTCCTGCGGCGTGTGCGGGCGGCAGGCTGGGAGCGGCGGGAGCGAGAGATTCGGGAGCGCGGGCAGGGCGCGGCGGCGGAGCGGCCGCGGAGCCCCGGGGCAGCGCGCAGGGAAACGCGTCCGGGCAGAGGGAGGATGGAAACCCTCCGGCGGGGACTTCGACAGAGCCGGCGGCGGGGAGTTTGCGCGAGGTGAGTGTCGGTGCTCCCGTCTACGGCTGGCGGGGCTGCGGCAGGGCAGAGCTGCAGCAGCCTGCGGGGGCTGCCCGGGCACAGCGAGCGCCAGGACAGCATCCTCTCGATTCTTCAATTTACACCGAAGTGCTGGAGCAAGTCCAGAGGAGGGTAGCAAAGCTAGTGATGCCGCACCAGTGCTATGAGGAGCAGCTGAGGGAGCTGGGGGTGTTTATCCTGGAGAAAAGGAGGCTCAGGGGTGACCTTATCACTCTCCCCCACTGCCTGGAAGGAGGCTGTGGCCAGGTGGGGGTCGGTCTCTTCTTCCAGGCAACCAGTGTCGGGCCAGGAGGAAATAGCCTGAAGCCATTAGGTTTAGGTTGGATATTAGAAGGAATTTCTTCACAAAAAGGGTGATGAGACATTGGAATGGGCTGCCTGGGGAAGGGGTGGGGGCGCTGTCCCTTAAGTGTTTAAAGAAACACTAGGCATGGACTTAGTGCCGTGGTCTATTGACACGGTGGGGTTAGGTTATAGGCTGGACTTGATGATCTCAGAGGTCTTTTCCAACCTAATTGATTCTGTGATTTTCGCACAGGAGCATGCTGCTGTCGTGAAAGGAAAGCTGTATCCACAATTCCCATTCCCAGTGTGCAGACAGCTTAGGGCTGCAGGCTGTACAGATAGCTGACACTGAGTGGGGTGAAAGGATGAAAGGAAAGAGGAAAAAACTGGTCTTATCCCTAGCCAAGAAGTGTCTTTGCACACTAGCCTTTTTTTGCTGTGATGTGGAACACACAGGAATGGTTTTAAGTTCCATTGGACTGCAAGAGGCCACAGGGTTTTTACCAGCACCTTCACGTCTGGAAAAGCTATCAACAACTGACAGAAGGGTAGGAGAGCTCATACAGGCCTCTCGTTTGCTTCCTTCTGCTTCTCCTGTACCGTGTGTGCAGCTCCTGCAGGCCAGCCATAGCTGCAGACCAGTCTGGAGGGAGGCCAGGCTTTGGCGTGGTGCGCACCCACAGCAGGAGGAGCTGGCCTCGCGTGGTTGTTTCCTCTCAAAAGCCAAAGGCTCCATGAATTGACAAAGGGACACTGCCCAGGGGTCACCCACACTCTACTCACCCTAGGAGGGATCTACTGGAGTGCAGATCAAACTTCAGTACCCTGAGTGGGTCTGGAGGACTGACGATTCCAGGGGAGGCTGTTTCTCTCCGTCAGCAACAGAGGGAGCTGCCGGAGCGTCGAAAGAGCTCTGAGAGCGCTGACTGCTGCTTCCAGCAGCGCCACGGGAAAGTGGGGAAGGGTTTGCATGCTGCATGTCCACAAAGGGCTTCCTGGAACATGAACTTTACATGGTTGACTCCTTGATTATCGTATTGAAATATCTAGAAAAGGAATAAAAGGTGCTCCTACGTGCTCTGGATATGTTCCTGTGAGTATGGTCAGAAAGTGTAGTTCTATTTTCTACTCAGGAGAATACCAGAGCTTTTCAGTAATGCATGCTCAGGTCTAGGAAACTCTGGCTCTAAAACAGTCTGAAGTCTTTCTGTCTTCTAGAGCAGAAAGTTCTTCATGCTGCCTCTCCAAAGCAGTGCTGAAAGCCTGTGTGGTCCTGGGAAATCAGATGATAATTTTCTAACAAGCAAGTTTTTCTGTAACTAGTCAATAAACCTAAGGCCAGACATGAGCTGCAGTAGTAAGCAAGCATTCTTTATAAAGGGAATGATCAATCTGATCTTATTTAGACATCTCTTTTAGGATAAGATGAATAATGCTGTAGAAATACCTATTTTTCTCACCAACAAAAGGAAACCAGAATAACTGCTCCCGACATCAGTACTGGTACTGTCCCATTTAGTGTGCAGATCTGCTTTCTGAGTACTCTATTAACAGTGCTATTCTAAAAAGTGCTTGACATATCTTCCCATGCACATTTTTAAAGGAATTTTTTCCATTAAAACTGTTTTTGCAGTAACACCTCAGATGCCTAAGAAATTCTCTATGATGAAAACTACTCTACCTAGCAGTCATGCTGCAACAGGTTTGGGAGGAAGGAATACCAGAAGAGCTGAAACAGAAAAGGTGAGTTATGCCATACTCAAATGCACAGACAGGATATTTGCTTTGTCTTTAGCCTGGTACCAGTTATGAGGGTACTACCTTATTGACATGGATAACAGTAACATGAGAAGGTCCATTCAGGAAATGTCTGCTGGAGAAAAGTTAGGAGTAACCTTTTTGTTGTTTACTTGATTCAGCTTTTCTTCTTTTTCTCTAGGCTATTATCCTGTAAGCTAAAATCAAAACTAAGCTAATGAAGACCCCAAGACGGGTTTGTTACCTCTGAGAGAAAGCGTATATTGAAATAAATATCCATGAAGAACATGAATGACTCAGTTTTCCACTTGCTTTAACAAGCACTGGATGTGTAGAAGATAATAGTTTCAGTTCTTCAGGATGTAGCTGTTGATTTTGTCACGCAGACAGAATGAGGTGCTATGAAAAAAATACCAAAAAGTTAACAAAAATACCTTTCTGAGAATATTGTTGTGAAAATAGATGGTCAGATTTTGATCAAGGTTGAAAGAACACAAGGAATCTGCTTAACATGTGAAACAAAGACTTCAGAACACTTCCTGTTTAAGTGTTATTTTCTATTGCTTTATCAGTTTATTCTTAGTAGTGAACACTGGCACACAATTTTTTTTTCTTTTTTTAGGCAGTATCCATGCCTTTTTGGACCATTAATCTATGCTTCAGCCACCTGCCTTCATTAGTGAAAAAGTTTCTCTTCAGTACAAAATTGACTTCTTGTGTGAAGCATTGGTACTTAGTTAGAAAATCTCTTACCATAACATGACATTCAAAATCTCTTCTCTACTTTACTGCTATCTCCTTGTGACTGATCAAATATTAAGATGAAAATTTTTAGTCAGTGATTACAATTTCTCCTGTTCTTTCCTTCCATGGATTGCACCAGTTCCAAAGTTATATGAAGAGGTTAGTAGCTGATTTCACAAAATTACTCTTTTGACCATAACTATTGAGTGAACTTGCTTCAGAAATGCATACGTAATGTCTTTTTTATAGCATTTTATAATCCTTAATTCATATAATTGAGAAGTTTCTGTGAGGGTATTAATCAGAACTTCTAACAAAAGGAGGTGATGTCAGCGTTGATGGACTAATTAGGGTTGTTGTCTGATGCTTTGTAATAGTGGTACTCTTGAACATCTCTGGATGTTGGAAAGAAACCATGCTTTTATACCATTCTGGGAAACCTGATTCTTGGGACAATCACTTAATTTTCTTAATAAACAAACTAGTCTTGAAATTCTTCCTTTCAAGAGGAAACATTGCTTTCTTTGCTCTCGCTCCCCTCCATCAACTGATTGGAGAGTCAGTAAATTTTAGAACTCTTAAAAGAAACAACCCAATTGTTTTAATAGTCTTAGTTCAATCTAGCCAACAGAGAAATTGAACGTAACTGCTCTTTTTTGATGAGATAATAAACTCTTTCCATGAAGTTATGTACAGAAAACATTTTTTCCTTAAAATGGATGTCTTTTACAAGATGAGTACTTGTTGTTCTGTTCAAATGGAGTAATGGAATTATTTGGGTTGGATGGGACATTTAAATATAATCTAGTCCAAACCACCTGCAGTGATGAGGGACATTTTCAACTTGATCAAGATGCTGAGAGCCCTGTCCAACTGGGCCTCGAATGTTTTCTGGGATGAGGCATCCACTGCCTCTTCAGGCAACATATCGCCCTACTTCACCACTGTCATTTTAAAAAATCTCTTCCTTATACCTAGTATCAATCTCCCCTCTAATTTAAAACCATTACCTCTTGTCCCATCACAACATGCCCTGCTAAAAGGTGTGTACTTCTCCTTCTTATCAGGACCCTGTAAATATTGAAAAGCTTCAATAAGGACTTCCCAGGGTCCCTCCTTCAGGCTGAACAACCACATCTCTCTCAGCCTGTCCTCACAGGATAGTGCTCCAGCCCTCTGATCACTTTTGTGGGTCTGCTCTGGACCCACTCCAGCAGGTCTTTCTTGTGTTGAAGGCCTCAGAGCTGGACACAGCATTCGAGATGGGATCTCACCAGAGTGGAACAGAGAAGCAGAATCACCTCCTTTAATTTGCTGGCCAAATGGTTTTTGTGTGGCCCAGGATACAATTGGTTTTCTGGGCTATAACTGCCCATTTCCAGCTCATGTCCAGCTTTTATCCATCCGTGGCCCCAAATCCTTCTGGGCAGGGCTACTCTCAATCTGTTCATCCTCCAGCCTGTGTTGATACTGGATGTTGCCCTGGGCAATGAGCAGCAACTTGAACTTGGACTTACTGAACCTCATGAAGTTCATGTGGATTCTGTGTAAACCTAGATTTATACTGTGACTTACATGTAGAAACTGAGTTAGAGCAAATATGTTCAGAGTTCTAGATCCAGGACTACAACCGTTTCCTAAATTGTGATATGGGCATCTTTGCAATATGTTGTGGTATGAACAAAATGTAAGTTCTTCCTAAAACCATTTGAAAGCCTGTCTTGGCTAAATCTGTATGAAAATCTACTTCTCAAATACAGTAATAAATGACTATTTACTTTGTGCAGCCTGTTAGTATAAAGGAATGGGATCTGTTGAGAATAGTCTGTTGAAAACAGAATCTTCTCACATACCAGTGACTGTGTGTGGTCTCTCTGTGGGACAGAATATTACTTCCTTGCATACACAATCAATTTTCCACAGAAATGTCTGCACTAATTTTAGAGAGACCCATATCCAAGCAATGTGATTAGCTTTCTGCCAAGTTGTCTGTATAAATCATACAGAAAATGCCTCTCAAAGCTGAAGGCCTGCTGTAGAACAGCTGGAATACATAAGGGAGAAACACTTCTATTTTTCCAGTTATGTTTTTCTAAGGCCTTTCCTGTCATGATTGCAGCAGGGTTTTGAAAAAGAGTGACGCAGACTGTGCGTGGAAGGGCAGATTTCACAGATGTTGGAGAAAAAGAATTCACTGATCTTGAATGGCTGGTAAAAATATCTACTGCATTTCCACATTACTATGTATGAATAATTACAAAACAAACAGAAAATTGTCATCAGAGGATTAATCTCAGTGACCATTGGGAAGAAATACACATTACTAGGAATTGATGAAGATATTCCTGTCTGTGTGAGCTGATCTGAGTCTTTGAATCTTGATTAAAGACGTAATGATTCAGATCACTCTTTCCTTATTTTTGCTGCATCATCTCTTTCTTTCATACCCAAGGAAATGTTAATGTAATTTTCCTCAGAGATACCTTGTAGCTATTTTGTGCTTTATATTGTAGCACTGGTTTAGGGAATGGGATCATGGAGTTGAGTGTCCGTGGGCCTGGTTTGAGGGAGGACTCTGACATCCAGGGGGTGTGATGCTGTAATCAACGGCCCTGCAGTGTGTGCACCACAGAACTGCTCTTCCTTCACAGACAGATTTATTGACAGTGTCCAAGAAATGTCATTGCAAGCTCATAACAGTAGCCCAAATGCCAGTTCAGAAGAGAACAAGAGGTCACTAAGGTTTGACAGGTGACTCAGGCAGTAACTCCAGGTTTGGACCTTCTTCCACTGCTAAGGTGGCCTTGTTCAATCAGCTTTGTTAAAGTGTGTGTGATCATTAGCTGTGAAGCCATGTTTTATGGAAGGAAAAATGTCTTGAGTCTCTCAGGTTAGAGCAGTATGATTCAAACACGATTTGATATTCTATATTTGTTATTCATTTCCCATTCCAGAGACAGGCTGTTTTGAGGCTTTTATGTAATGAATATTGAGTCCTTTGATGGGATTGGTGTTGTCCACAATATTTAAATATGTTTTTCAACTGACTTCTAATTCAGGCAAAATTTCACTTCAGCTTAGCTTCCAATGGTCCCAGAGATTGGATATAGCATTGCAGAAAGTGGTGATGTGAAGGTCTGGGAAAATACTAGCTGCATCTGGAAAGGTACCTACCAATTTTCAGGCACATTGAACAACAAGATAGTACAGTCTGCATCTACACTGGAAAAGCAAGTGCATCTACCTCTTCCAGTAAGGGTAACACAGTAATACAAAGTGGCTGAGAGCTACCCGCCGACAGCTATTTCTAGAGTTCTCACAACCTCTGAACACAGTACTCCAGCTTTTTCAGTGTGGTTAACCCCTAGCATTTTTCCTGGCCCTCCTTTGGCCCCCATCTGATACACTGGTGGTCCTAAAACATTAATTTCCTTTAGCTTTTCTGTTTCAGAACACTACAAGTAGTACAGGGTTGTGTTGTGGAAGGGGCAAGGGGATATATGTCATGCAGGGGTAGTGGAGTTTTTTTGCTTTTGCCTGAAGGGAAAGGTCAGACTTTCCCTAGCACTTCTGCTGGTTTCATCTGTGGGGGAGCTGGTGATTTACTACATAAAATGTCCTATGAGTGACTGGGCATTAGGGGGTGTGAATGATCAAGTGATTTGAAAACAGGGGGAATCTGAAAAGAAATTATATAGGTATTCCTGTACTTATTTGAGTGTGATACAGTTAATTAAGTATCAGACTAATATTTTGGTGTCTTTTGTCTTGGACAGATGATTTGTTTTGGTGCTCTGGCTGTTTTTCTTTATGAATCTGGATTTCACCCCTAGTAGAAGAAATTGGGGTTTATGTGGTAGATTTGTATTTTCTTTTGTTGCTTTCCTCAGTGCAAATAAGCCTCATTTCAGAGCAGTTAATAGCAACAGTACAAGGCAATATCCTAGGTTTTTTCCCCTTGATGACAGATGAATATAGGCTTTAAGAATACCAGGTTTGATGCCACCCACCTACTGTTAATTGAGCAGTTTGATGGGGCTGTACTGCCTATTTATCACTTCCTGAGTCTCATTTTGAGAATTGACACAGGCATGTGAGTGCCAAAATCTTATCAAAAGTCAGTGATATTCACTACTACTCAGGCAAAATAACAAAATGGCACAATGAAATTTAATTTCCACTAAGAAATGCCTGTTAACATATGCCTGTTATGCATATTAATGTACCCATGAAGTAGGTGGTTAAAGCTGAAAGGGTAACCAGTATGATCTGGGGTAGATGAATTACTCACAAGAGAAGGGAATCCTGAAATGAGTTGGAGATGTCTCATTGTGTATTACCAGCTACCTGCATTATAGAAGAAAATTATATACAGAGTTTCAGAAATGTTGTTATTCATTGAATGTTACAATTAAGTGCCCTAAATTTTATTAATTATTTTACTTGCTGGGATTCAGAAAGCCTTTGAAATTTTTTCGAAAGTAATAAAAAAATCTAGATATTAGAAATACAGTTTTTTGCTGTACTGCAAAGTTTCATTTCAGTAATGTTAGACATTTTTAGGGCTAGAATGCAGTGTTACAAATCTCATTGTGCAGACCTGAGGTCATTCCTGCAAACCTTCTTAATTAATTCCAGAGAATTTTAGACACAGAAGAAAATAGCTGTAATCCAGTTGCTCATCTTTAGAAAGAAGGAATACTACAACTAAGAGGAGAAACATTTGTCTGTCCAATTGAATTTTGGAATAGGGGATAAGGTTAAGGACAGATTATGGAAGGGATTTATGATGTAAGTTTTCCACAACTGTCATTGAAATTTTATGAAGTATGTGTGTATTTACAGAGTACAAACATTTTATCAGCGTTGAATTCTTTTTTGTACCAAAGAGGTTAGTTGTAGAGATAAATATCATATTCTGCCCTTGAAACTTTTAAGAGTCATTGTAATTACTACTCTCTGTAATTTGAAGAAGGAAATTCAAACACAGAGAAAATTGCAAAAATGTGGGTCTTCAGCATTTTGCTCTATGCACTTTAGCAATGTAATTTCTTATACATAAAAATCTAGTATTAAATCATTCAAAACACTAATGATCTGGCTTTTTTTTCATAGTGCTGAGGAATCTTTGCAGCCTAATGTAGACAGTGACCACAAAAGATGACTCTTCTTTCTCACACCTGTATTGGCTTTTGTTTCTCGTTACCATGCTGTCATGAGCTCAGTGTGGTGTGATCGAAGAGCATTTGCTTTAAAAACCTTTTCCTGTGGTTAGGCATCGGTGGGACAGACATTTGTGGGAAATAAGCCCCAGGGAGTAAAAGAATTAATTACTGTATTTCAGAGCAGGAGAGCACACAGGAACAAATCTGCTGCTAGCAAATTCTGCAAAAGGCAGAAAAAGAGAAAAACCACCATATTTTATATTAATCATTAAACAAAATATAGTGGAGCCCATTCTCAGTTCTACCTGGCAGAATGCATGGAGGTTTCAAAAAGCTGTTGAAATGTGGCTTCTAACTAGTCTAGTGTGTCTAGTGTTTTGAGCCTAACCAGGATAAATTAGGCCCTTCAAGCCTCCTCTGAGCTGTGTAGAGGCAAATATAATGAGAGTGGGAAAGGCTTAGGCCTTAGAAAAAATGGTGGTTTTTTTTGTGTTACTGATTTGTGTGTGATGAATCTTCAAATGCAGGATGTCAAGAGGGGACCCAAAATGAGCTTAGGAGTGTTACCACCATGAAGCCATCCACACCTTTGGAGCAAGAAGTGAGGCTTCATACTACTGACTGGTGCAATGATTAAGTTAATTCCTCCAATGTGTTGTTTCTTTTCACAGACTGTGAATTCTTCTGTGTGTTTCAAGAAAGATGGTTATATATCTCCTTCACACAAAATGGAAAAGCTGCAGGACATAACTCTCATACAGCTTCCTTCAACTATAGATCTCAATACAACTTTCAAATCAAATAAATCTACCTTCACTTATAATTAAGTTAAATGTTTCAGCAATCAGCCTTGGCTAGTAGCCAGTAGCCACAGCAGCAGTTTCATTGAGTGGACTTTGAAATATCTTTTTTTGGAAGATAGCAGTGACACCATTTGTGGTTTGGGCGATGCCTTGTAAATTCTCACTTATGTCTATTTGGAGAGGAAGCAAAAATTAAACACTCAAAAGTTACAGACATAAATCTCAGGTCTGAATATTCTGAGCACTTCATAAGATCTAACACATTATTTATGTGTATGTTTTTACAATTGTCCCTGGAAAGTTTTTTTCAACATAGCTTTGCAAGTGCTCGTGTATATCCATGAACAGGATGAAGGTTTGCTGGTATGATATACACTGATAATGCACAAGGTATGCCCCAAGACTGATAACTTTATCAACAGTGGTTTACAGAAATTATTTCTGCTGCAACAGTCAGGTCTATAATTAAACAGGTTGATGGATTCAGCTGTTCTCCAGCGAAATTTCAGTCACCAAAAAAAGATGCCAGACCTTGGATTATGGTAGCACATTCCTTGCTTCAGGGTCATGTAAAATGAGAATGTGCTTGTTTGGTATTAAATGTTGTACACCATCTGCTGCTGACCTACATGACATAACAGGGTGTTCTGAAGCTAATTATTACAGAGATTTGTGTTGTGAGTGCAATGCTCAGTGTCAGGGACAATGGAAGCAGTACTCCCACCATACATTTGCTGAGCAAGCCCTAAAGATGAGGAGCAGAGTTTTCTTAATAACTTTTTGAATTTCCCCCCACCATTTGCAGGGTAAATGTTATTGTTAACTCAAAGATGAACCATACCATAGAGACTCTGTCCTATGTCTTTCTCAGTCACAAGAATCACCTTGGAGCAAGGGTGTTTTTGGGTCTGTATCTGCTGGAGAAGGAGCCTCATTTCTGGTGGAAGAAGTTAGGGCGAGTGATGTGGCAATGTAAAACCCCGGGTGAGAGATTAAAAAATTCTAGTGGGTAAACTGTAACTCAGATGCTGCTGTGTAAACATGCACATTTGAAGAGATTAGACTTACAAAGACCTGGGCTTGTCAGAGATATTCTCCTTCATGTAAGTGGAATGCTTGCCAGTAAAGGTTTCATAGAAGAATTTTCTAGATGTTTTTCCATAGTCTCTCTCCCCCAAACCACACTGCCCCTTACCCCAGCTTATTATCTACTGGGTTTTTTTGCAGTAATTTTTAGTAGCTTTCTTCTAGAGCTAAACAAGGTGGGCTGGAGCCTTGAGAATCTCATTGCTGTCACTGTAGGACCTGTTGCACATATCTGAAATAGACAAACTCTTGATTTGAAAGTTGTTGAAGGCATTGATTTGAATTCCAGTTCCAAACACATTTCGTGTCTGGCTTGGATAAAAAAGGAATTTGCCTTGCAGTTTGGATGAGAGATGGAGAAGTACAAGTACTAGATAACTTACTTTTTTTTGGTCTTTCTCCATTTTTAGCTAAAGTGGCTACCAAACTATTTGATACTGGTTTTTTTTAATGGAAATAAATGGAAAAGGTTGACTAGACTACAGAAGAACTCTGCTGAAAACATATGTAGCACTTCCCAGTGTCTTAACCCACCTTACTGAACATCCAGACCTAGTGACATCCAGAATTAGCTGTATGTAATGAAATCCTAAAACAAAAAAAGCTGATGGCTGAATTAATGATTCGGTTTTCCAGTGACAGTCAGATTATTCTTCCTTCAGTAAGAGAAACTCTCATTAAATTATTTTGTTTAGTACAGGCTATTTTTTTCTTGTGTGTCTTTTGCCAAGATCACTGTAGCAGTCAACGTCTTTACAGTTCAATTCAAAACACTCCTTACAGGTTCACATTTGAGAATTTGACTTCAGTCTGATTATACACATTTATCTGTACCTACTGTTATGTGACACTACTACTAACAAGAGGATTTTGTGTGACTGTAGCTGAGATGTTGAGATGCTGAGCCCTACCTGCTGCAGTCATGAGTTAGCACTATGGAGGTACTGAAGTACAGTGCTTCCATGTATGAACTCACAAAGACTGACATGTAAATAAATAACTTTAAACTCACATGTATGTACCCCTTCAATTAAGTCTGACTTCTGCATCACTGATAAAGGTATTGAAATTTGGAAATACTCATTGTCTTACTTGCAAAATAAATGAGCTTGAAGTTTTCCTTATGTCAATTCAGAACTGGGGAGTGGCCAAAACTGTAAACAAATGAAGGGAACAAATATTTCTTTCTTCCTGCTGTCAAATTTTTATTTCTTGTTTGTTTTGGATTGGCAGTTGTGGAACATTGAAATCAGAAAGAGGCTGAGAAATATGTTTGGCCACCTGTCTGTAATTGAGGCTGGAATCATTGTATTCTGAGCAGGTGAGTAGTAAAGTCTATTCCCAGAAAGAGCCCTGCTGCATTTACTCAGGCAAATGACCCATTCATTTAGCTGATTTTCTTGGCTTTGTTCAAATGTGATTTACCTCTTCCCCCATCTCTCCCCCATCTCAGAAATCAGTAGTAGATTTATTGTATGACAGGAAAGCAGCCAAAGAGGATTTAACCTGTTTCTGCAGTCTCTGTTTATTACTCTCCGTCCAAAAATCTATCACCACTTCCAGAATTTCACTATGCCTTGGAGACTGTGACTGGCTTTGTGCAAAAACTGAGTTTGAAATTATTTTGTCTCCAGTGGGTCTGAACTTCAAATATCATGGCCTGCCCTGTGCTGGGGAAACAGTGTGTAACTTCAATGGCCCCACCATTGATATCAAGACTCCATCTGTCTTCCCAAATGCACAGCAGAGCACAGCTGTTAGGAGTTGCATGCCTCTCCAGCTGTGTATCTGCAAAGAAAGGCCAGTTCATTGCTATCTGCAACCCAAGAAGGGATGGAGTGGTTGACCTTTGCATTGTCAAGGGTGTATTTTTAGTAGCAGGTGAATATTTTGCATTTAGGTATCATTTCAGTATGTGGGCTCAGATGACAAAGATAAGATCTATTCTCGTGGGTTTTTTTCCATCCCACTTTCTGTTTCAGATCTTTGACTCACACATGAAGGGGCTGAGGAGAGACTTGTGCATGCTGAATGCTTCTGTGATTTTGAAATCATATGTTAGTGTTCTGTTTTACTTAAATAGAAAGATAATAGCGAGGGTAGGCTGACTTTATTGTTAACTCAATGAAACTAGTATCTCTTGATAAGAGCAGCAGTGGTAGATTCATTTTTGGTTTCACAAGATGTTCTGCTTGTGATTGTATGAGGTCTGCAAGGTGGAGGTGCAAGGAGGTGCAGGCATACCAGCTGAACAAACAGTTAATAAACTGCAGTTGCAATTATGCTGTGTGGGTTAGGTTACAAGGATGCAGGTGTAACATCCTGCCAGTGCCAAGTGGCATAACCTCACTGCAGTAAGAAATAGCTTGGGCTCACATTTCCTCCATGGCCAAACCAGTGAAAACAACAGGAACTTCGGAGCAGAAATTGATGACAAAATTCAGTGTGAACCTGTGAACTACAGTTATGGTTGATGCATTAGGTTTTCTTTTACTAGGTTTTGAAATTAACCAGAAAATTCCAATTTTAGGGTAGAGTTAAAATAACTGCACAAGGAGGAAAAAAATACGTGGAGTTAATATTAATTGTTACTAAAATTAAAGGAACAAAAATACATGGAGTTAATATTAATTGTTACTAAAATTAAAGCAACATTCTTACACTAAACTTCACTGTGAAGTTTCCAAAGTATCAATTGACTTTGGGATTACATTGTAATTGTTGTGGTTAAAAATAGTCCAACAGCATGTCATCATGAATCTGTAAATAAATTTCAGTACCATAAAGTCCATTACACAAGCCCAACACAAGGACATGTCTTGCAGTAAGTCAGGTTTGTGTGTGCATTTTTAGTGCTTCTAAGTAACTCAATATGTATCTTTAAGATACATAAAAATCTTTAAGAGCCATTGTGGGAAAGTTTCCAGTTACTAACTCTTATTAATATAATTAAAATCCTTAAATAAATCTATTGCAATAATGTCATATACCTGTTTCTCAGATACCCAAAAGGATTGTATTGAACTTGCTGATTTTATTTCAGTGTCATACTAGTTTTAAGTGTGAATTTCAGCAGGAATTTCTTCTGATTTGCCATAGGATTAATGTAAGTAATACTCATAAAAAATGGCAAAATGTATTCCAAGGTATTTTCAGTATTTCCAGTACAACTTCCACATTAATGTGCAAAAGCCATATCTAGGAATTGAACTTTACCAGCAGCAGTGCTTCCAGGCAGCGTATTCCTTCCTGCCTTTGGTAGACTGATACTGGAACAGAGTATTAGACTGATGATATTTTAGAACTGTGAATCCATTTCCTAGCAAGCAGCTGGAGCAGCAGTGCCAAGCTGTGCAGATTTTTAAAAGCCTTGGAGTGGGAGGGAGAAACAAGGCAAGGGAAGGGACAGAACTAAAGAATACAGGTAACTTGCCAGAAAGCCCTTTAGCAGAACAATGCAGTTTTACACTGCCTCTCAGCTGGGCGTGGAGTCACACCTGGCTTTGACAAAAATCACCTAGTGAAAGGGTTTTTCACGAAGAATAGGCAATAGTTTACATGTAATGGCTCAGCAGTTGGACAGAGTGTAGATTAGTGGCATACACTGTGCTCGTGGAAAAGAAACTTGAGAGTCAGCAGGTGTTGCACCCAGCTGGGATGGGGCAGCTGCTTGGCTCCTTCCTGCTGTCAGTCACCTCTGCAGTCAGGGTGTGCTTTGGTAGCTGTCCTGTGCTTCCTCTTACTGAAACACTGCTGTTCTGCTGCTTCACTCTGAAGTGGTTTGCTTCTGAAGAAACACTGGTGTGATGGAGTTGCTTTTCATGTTCCATTAACTTTAAACCTATGCTGTCTGTTCTCTTCTGCAGTGGTTCACTACTAGGATTTGCCCATCACTGTGAAGTTCAGGTTGCTCAGCACCATGGTGGGATTCTTTGTCCAAACAAGCAAATCATTTGCAGCCTGAAATTTTCACTAGCCAACTGTTGCTGGCAATTTGGTCTAGAGGTGGTACACTGAATAACTGGCCCAGCAACCCTGGGGTGAAATTGCAGTTTCAGACACTGAAAACCACACGTCCTTTCCTTTCTTAGCAGTTAAAGTATATGAAGAAAGCATGTTGCTCAGGCAATTTTCAAATTATCTGACTGATGTCTGTTAATATCTTCTGTCTGTAATGCAATTAATTTTAAAACCAGTTCTCTTCGTAGATAAGCTTGCTAGAGCTTTGATACTAAATTAGTAGGCCTTTGTAAATATATTGCCAAACAGAAATAATGTTTATCATACAATCATTACAATAATTTCTTGTATCTATGTATCTTCACAGAAAAGTTTGGTGGTGTAATACTTACAAGTTTGCAAACAAGATATTTTGATTTTTGAAGTTTTGGAAAACTACTTCTGCTGCAATTAATTTGATATATGAGATTGCTTTTGCTCTCCTGACCACGTTTTCATGCCATTGTTGGTGACAAATAATCTGAAGAGGGAAATTTTAAATGAAATTATTTAAGATTCTTTATGTCGTGTCTGTCTATGTGGGAGATAGGTCAGGTAATGCTAACAAGAGGCTGAAGAGTACAGTATTTACAGGTTGTTCTCCCAAAAGAATCTGAGGTTGGACTGTAGTGCTGGGGTTAAAGGGTCAGGGAAATTTATTGAAACATGTGGAATTGAGCTCTGAGAAGTTTTCTTCAGGTAGATTTTGGGCCTTAGACATATCCTGGAAATACCCTGGGAGAAACCAGTTCTCTTGTAAGCCCTGTAGGCCACTTTCCTTAGACTTCTATGATGGCTTGGCTTAGGCAAGGCTCTATCCTACTCGGTTCTTCTGTACTGATGTGTGAGTCTGTGGCCTCTGAAAGGCAAGCAGAGAAGTTGTAGTTTCATGAGGGTATGTGGGACAGTGTAGGCTATGAAACAAGAGCAAGGGAAGCAGCATCTGGAGTTTTGGGATCCTACTCTGCCCTGAGTGTACATTCTGGGTCCTTGTTGTAGTTCATTTTAACAGCTAGACTCTAAGCTAAAATGCCTCTGTTCTTCCATCTGACCTCCTAATCTATTCTGGCATTTTTTTTTTTTTAATTTTTTAGGTTATGACCTGGTGTCCTTGGCAGTCAAAAGTCCTTGCTACACGAGGTGGAATGAAAGATGGGATTTTGAGTGTCTGGCACATAAATTGTGAGAAAATCATCCAAAGTGCAATTACAGATTCACAGGTGAAATGATGAAATGTCTGCATACTTAGGCTATGCTCTTTTTGTATAGCTGTGCTGGTTTGGCAAACTCCCACTGACTTTGAGGGTGGTTCAGCAGTGAGAGGAACAGCAGGATTTTCTTTGGATGTGCAATTGTGCTGTGCTCAGCACCACCATGTGTGATTGACTCAGAAGCAGTTTGTTGTTTCTCATTCACCACTTCTGTCTCCATGCAGAAATGATGGAAGAGTAGATATTCTTGAAGCCAGACACTTTTCATCATCTTTCCTTGCTGGCAATAATAGTCTTGGCCAAAACTCTAAATGCAGAGAGAATGATGAAGGGGAAGAAAAATTCCCAGAGCATTGGGGTGAGGAGAGGTATAAGAGTCAGAGAGAAAACATCTGTTTCTGGAGTTTGAATATTAGGAGACAAAGGAACAGGCTCTCAGCTGTAGTAAAGCAGCATAACTTGGTTTGCTGGAGCTATTACAACCTAGCTAAGGATGTGTTTTGAGGGCTTTTTTATACTAATATGTTGTTACCATGTTTAGATAGGACAATAAAGCAACTGTACTTTGAAGAGTTGAAAACAAGTAAATGACCCTTCTAAATAAATAGATAGACAGATGATTCTGCATCTCATGATGTAAGGATACTTAACCAGCTTTCAAATGATGTCTAAACCAAATCTCCATGTGTTATTTAGACATGTCTGTGCTTTGATGAAGGATTTTGCTGTGAAGAAATGTGTTGCAGAGTGTTTTCCTCGCACCTTGACAGAGAAACTGAAGTTCCTTATATCTCTGTATTGTTCCATGGTGCTGTAGGGCTACACCACATGCAGAGGTTGTTTCTTGCTAAGCCTCCTTGTCTCTGGTGTTATTCATGAACAGAAAAGACCAGATCATTGTTACACAGACATATTCCTGCTTATGAAGACTCCTAATAACTTAATATAATAAATTAAATATAGGGAAAAATTGTGGATCTATCAAGATAGGATCAGAATAAATGCTGTTGTGGATGATTGCAACTTAGATGATTCTGAGTCAACCTCAGACACTTTTAACCACATAAGTTTTACACCCACAGAAATGATCTGACAAACTGTAACTGAATTTCATTTTATAAACCTCTTGCAAATGCTGAAGACCCCAGCTAAGAATGAAGACCTATCAGCACCAGTTGAGCACTTCAGTAATTAAGGTTGACTGTCACTTAGCATATTTAGAACAGAATGACAACTGGAAGATAATAACCTTTTTATAGCACTGGATCAGTTTTTGAGATGCTTCTGATAGAACTATCAGACGAATTTACTAGAAAAGAAAAAAGAAAAAGAATAATTTTGGATGTAATATCCACTCCTTAGGAAAGTTGTTGTGGACCAATGAGTACATATAGGCAGGCAAAATATGTAATTGCTTTGAAAATTACCTGACCTGAACATGGTATTGAAACAATGAAATAAACCCAGAAAGCTCCACTCAAAACCCATGAAAATGAATCATTTCAACTTGTCTGACTTCTCCCTATTGCCCTCCACTGCTTTTTGACTTAAACTGTAAATCAAATTTCAATCAGCGTTACAGATAGTTTTGGGTGCCTCCAAAGATTACAACTCAACATCCTCCTTCAAAGTCATTACAGACACTGAACAGACACAGCATAAGGAATTCACTGAGTTGTAAAATCTCAATCCTAAATATTGACAAAGGTTCTGTATATTTCAGTAACTTAAGAAGGAGCAAAGCTAGAAAATTGATCTCTGCTAAAATAATTTAGTGGTGTTGAAATTCAAGTAAAAAAGTTTAGCAGGAACTCATGTAGCTCAGCACCAGGACAGCAGGTATTTGCATTTAGCCATAGTGTTTCCAGTGAGCCACTCTATCAGCTTCACAATTTAAGGGCAGACTTTGCATTGGCAACAGTGACCTTCATCAGGTATCACAGGGCTGCACAGTTCCTCACATGTTTGTCCTTGTAGTATCTTGAACTAGAAGAGTGCCATTCTCTTGTGTTCATGGAGAACTCAGGTATGAGTGATGGGAGGACACAGGTGACTCATGTTCATTTTAGCATGTCACACATGACTTCTTATTTTTGTGCTTCCTTTTAGGATGTGGTTTATATGATCTGCTTTAGAAACTACTACTCAGAAGATTTTTTTTTATCCTTGGGGTTTAGCCTACCAATGTGATTGTCAGTAACTCACCCAGCCAGAAAAGACAAAGTCCAATAACTTCAGGGCACAAAGCTTCAAATTTCTCTTGCTGCCATGTGCCTAAAAACCTCATGTGTTTTCCTGGCATTGGCATAGCCCTAAAAGGTACAAGAAGTCTATGAGGTAAATGCAGCTCTCGAGAGTCTCAACTGAGTTGCAGATACCTTCTTCCTTCAGTTCAAGTTCAGTGTCTGCTTGTGGGTGAGATTTTTTTACAACCACGTTAATGAGTTTAGTACATTCTTTTTGCTGCTAGACTGGGTAGCTTTCTGCTTTCCATGTGTAGCTCCCAAGATTTACTACAACTGCAGACAAACTCAAAACACAATTCCGCTAAATGGCTTAGTGGAGTCACAGTTAAAAGATCTCTTTAGCAGTAATAACTGAGCAGCTGGAGACAGTACCTCATTATTGGATCAGCTGCTGCAAGCTGTCTGCAAGGTCTGTGCAGCCAGATGGGAAAGCTCAGCAGTGAGAGACATTACCAAGCACAGATGAGACTGACATTGTGAATGCATGGACAATAATAGTTCAGGTTCAATGTGTTCCTTTGGCAGAAATGTCTCCTCAAAGCGGGGCAGACAGTTAAAGCCTACTCCTTATTAAGAATACATTTCCTTCAGCTCCTTATTGATACGAAAACAGTCAATAGAGGATGATAGCTTCCCACATCCTATGCAGCATGTTTCTCTGCGGCAGTAAAGTGGAACATAGTGTGGGTGGTGAAATGACTGGCATAATCAGTGTAGAATTCTGATGTATCTTTCCTTTTCTTTTGTACATGCTTTATTTTACAGGTAACAAAGGGAGAGTCTTGCATATAACCCTGTGCTCAGATCAGAGTAGATTAATTTTTGTTGCAGTGGATGGGACATCTTGTCTGTGGAAAGAACATGGGTCTGGGGAGAGCACGCACAGCAACAAAGCTTTTTAATAACAGTTATTTGAGCTCATTCTTGTGACTTTTTTTCTTGAAAGCCAGTGATTAATGTATTCAGCCCATTCAATAATTCAAAATATGTGTCTTCCTTCCAATAAAAACAGGACAAAGAACAGTACAGTTTATTTAAAAGAACAAAATTTTCTTATCAGTCTATTATGTGAAATGTTAGTAGCTTGTCTTACCCTAAAGGAAAAATATCCTAATTCTGAAGAATAATGTAATGTATATTTCAATTATATTAGCAAACATATAGGAAGGAGTCCAACTGGTGTGTAAAGCCCCAGCATAAAGTGTTAGGTCCTGCTTTTATCTTTGATTTTTGCAATAAATTTTACATTACCTTAGCATCCCCACTCGTAACCACATACTAATTCATATATTTTACCTTGAGTCATTCAAGGATTATGATGAGCAGAGACCAGTTCAGGGGTCTGCCTTGTTCTTTGTATCACATAAATTGTCGTATGGAATCTGTCTAAATACTCCTTGAGTTCTACGTTAAATATGTAATTAAATAGAAATGATTTACAGGGGATTGTTTATTGTTTTTATAACGGTAATGATAATTAGCATAATTAGGAAAATGTCTTAACTAGATTTTTAATGGCTTCCTTTCCTTAAATCCACCAACTATATTTGACAGTGATTTAAAATACAAAAAATTGCATCATAATTCTATTATTGTGCATAGTTATGTAACAAGAAAATTAAGAATTCAGATGGGCATAGGAGCATGTTATTGGGGCCGAACACAACTGTTAGTTCATTTCATAAAGGTTCCAGCTCAATTCTGGTTGCCAGCAAATAGTGCAGCTGTCACCATATTGTGATTTTTATTTAGTGCTCACAAGGAATAAAACCTTTGGATTTTAACATATGTTTGTCTTGCAAGATAGGGCCTCAGAAAGTATTCAGGCTTTTATTTAGTGCTCACAAGGAATAAAACCTTTGGACTTTAACATAAGTTTGCCTTGCAAGATAGGGCCTCAGAAGGTATTCAGATACAGACCAGTAGTGGTATTCATTGAGTTCTGCCTACAAACACCTTTGGAGCTTTGCTGTCATTGTTAGGAATGATCAGAGACAAGGGGTAAGGATTCATTCTTGCATTTTTATATTAAAAGCCCTCTGAGCTCAGAAACTTGTACTGTTTGGAGTCTTGTCTTTTTTTTTTTTTTTTAACAACTGAAAATTTATTTAGAATGTTTCCTGTAGCTGGGAAAGATTAGGATATTAGGGGACTAGAGCAGTGCCAGTCTGTGAAAAATTACACTGTGGTCAAATGCATGAAAAGAAACAGACAGGGGCACAAATTATCTCTGTAAATGAATGTGAAACCATCATGTCTTTAGTTTTCATGACTTTTATAACTTCATCTTGTGCTGCTCGCAAGTTATGTGGTCACTAACTTTAGCTCTGGAAGGTTGAGACCCCTCAGGTGTTTTAGCTACAATAAACCTGCTACTCAGCTACTGGGTTCTCATGTCATCTCATGTGGTCTTCAAAGAAGATCAGAAAATGGTAATATTGGTTGTCAATTGAGAAATTGCTACCAAGAAGCTGATGTCCAAGTGTGGGAAATAGCTTATACTGTGCTTATCTTCTAATACGAACAAGTTTGTTTATAGAGATTTTATCAGACAATTAGAATCTGATTTAAATACTCAAAATAGTATTTTAAATAATTTAAAAGGTTTTAGGGATATTAAAAAACATTTCCCCCCATTCTGAATGTTAAATAAATGAGTAGAATTAGTCTCTTTGCTCATGCAATTTTTAATTTGCCCAGAAATTCTGTCTTTTCTTTGGCAGCACCTGAATTATATTTATATAATTTATATCCAGTATAGGAGGAGGTGCATGACACAAGATGGGAGGCTGTAGCATGGAAGGACCTGACCAATGCTGAAACCATGCACATTTTGTTGGATGCTGAATTGTCAAAATAAGAAAGGCTGTTTCTTAGCTTAAGAACTTCTCATATCTTAGTTACTTACTGCTCAGTGTTGACTAGTCAAGCTGTATTGCCCTAGATGTATGTAAGCAGTGGGAGAAGCCACTGATTTCAAAAGCCCATAACTACAAGAGCACCTTGTTTGTGTGACCTGTAGATCCATTATATGACCATGTCTGAGAAGACATCTAAGTGTGCATTCTGGACTGTAACTAATTTGAAGTGGAATTAAATGCATATTCTAGTGCTTTATTCCGAATGTGCAAAGTGGGAAGCTGCTGAAAGTTGGCCACATTCTTGCATAGCTTCCTCATTCTGCTAGTGCAGAGGTCTTAACATATGAAGTCTTGGTCAAAATTTGAAATCCTGACTTCCTCCCTGTAGAATATGGCATTCTTTTAGCTCACTGTCAGTTACATGCCTGGTATGTTGCTCAGGCCCAGGATGAGACAGAAATCAGAACCCATTTCTAAGAACTCAACTTGTTCTTCATCTGTGGTCTGTATCCACTGAAAGCTGCATCCCCAGGGGTGGCACAGAGGTTTGAGAAAATTTAAGTTGACTAAGATCAGATCTTCATCCCTACAGCCCTGTCCAAGGTGGGGCACTGTACAACATACAGAATCCAAAACTCAAGGTGAAAAATAATTTTTGCCTGAAGAATAACTTCATTGCTCATACAGTACATGTGTATTTCTTCTCAGGCATATCAATATGAATAACAATCACCTGGAGTATAATGACTGAGGAATCCATTTGTTCCCACACTTACAAGCACTAAGTCTGGCAGATGTGCCCAGTTCTGCCCCTACATGACCTGACTTGATGCTACCTACATACACGTTAGGTGAGTTTCTCTGATGCAGTTTATACCTGTTACTTCCCTCCAATTATCTCATTTAGCCAGACTGAGAAGAAAACAGTGACATCAAGTTATCATAGCATTTTTCTTAGCTAGTATGGGCTCCATTCCATAGTGGTGAAACTCTGTGGTGAATGGACTCATATCATGCCTCTTGAGCAGAGATCTCCCCATCTAGAGGAAAATGCAGTTCTCTCTTGCTGCTTCTTTTTTCTACAGGTTTATGCTACTTGTAGTAGTGACAGAAGGTAAAATTTTGTTTTTACCATGTAAGTCCAACTCTATAGGCTTATTTTGTGCAATTCACTAAAAAACACCATTTTGGAAATATTTTGGGGTAGGTCCTAAATTTCAGGTTAGAAGAGGAAAACTGTACATTTTTCTGTAGCACATTTCTTCATGCATTAAAAACTTCTCCTTGGTCAGAACCTATCCTTTCTGATCTCTAAGGTTCTCCAACACTTGGCTCAGAACCACCGTCTGGAAAATTGGGAAATACTTGAATTACAGGATTTGAGTGGGATTTTCTACTGACAAGGGTGCTGTTTGTGACTTTTGGGGAGAAAGAAAAATCATGCCAAAGAGGAAGCAGAATGATGAAATAGTGCAACAGCATAATGAAAGAAAGGCAGTGAAAATATGAGGAAAGAAATGAAGCAAGACTAATGTATGGGAAGGGTGAGACAGGCCTAGGTGAGCTACAAGTTGATAAGGACAATTTTGTTTCCTGAAAGTTTTTAGAATTAGTTTTTGCCTAAGCACGGGTTTGGTAGTTTGCAAGAATAAAAAAATTGTGACATTTCTTATTTCTTGTGTGTTTAAACACAGAATCAAGTCATTGCTTTGGGTGTTGGTAGCAGCCAGTGGGTCAAATTCTCCTCTCAGTTTCACTGATGCAATCTTATTTGTCTGAGAGTCTTTTTCTCTGCTCCTGCTTTGCTTTTGTGTTTGTGTGTCCCTTTGTGTGTACATATTGTATGTTCAGACCAAGAGTGAAAAAAAATATTTATGAATAAGAATAGTTATATGGAAAGTTCTAACTGTGGAATGTTTGTAACAAAGGGAAAAAAAGATGTTTTTCATCATCAAAACTTCCAGTAGAGATCCCTGTAGTTCAGGCCTTTATCTTTACCCTTCCTTCTCTAGTGAGAAACTACTGTCTCTTCTTAATGACATTAGGTAAATGCAGTTGTGTAAAAAAGTTTTAATTTGTGCTTTCTCTTTGTGTTTGTAAGTAGTGTTTAATTACTAAGGATGGATGGAGCAATAATTTTAAAATTAAAATCAATGCAAAATATCTCCACCCCTGAATGTTCCCTGCTTTCTCTTAGCTAATGCCTACCTCCAAGTAAAAACCTCTTGAAGCAACACAAAATAAATCCAAGCCCTTTTTGAGGTGCTCATGGCATTGAAAATGCTCGTCTGTTAATACAGAAGCAGAAACATTTTTCCCAAGAGGTCTATTTGCTGCTTGACAAATACTTGTTGAAGCACTTAAAAATTTCACTGCATGTCTGAGACAGCACTACTGGCATCATAAAATTATGAGTGCTTTATATTATCAACAGTGCTGTATCATATTGATACAGTCATGCCATTTCTCTGAAGCATGGGTTTTCAGAAAAATTTTTAAACACAATGCTGCTTATTTTGGTATGTTTTGCAAACATTTAACATGTATGGAACATTACACAGATAGTAAACAGATCCTACAGATAGTACATGGAGTATCTGTGCTGCAAGAGACAGAGCTTTCCACATAAATTGACAGCTGAAAGCAGCAGATTTTTATTGCTATTGCTTTATTAAGTGCAAAGTATATAAAGGAATAAAATCTAGAGGTTCCAAATGCAAGACAATTAGAACATTAATACCTATGTCCCACAGTTGCTGCAACTTAAATTTCTGAAGCTTAACAATCCACTATACCTATAAAACCAAGAGCTTTGCTGCAGAGAAACAGAGATTTTTAGGTGTCTGTACTTGTACCTAGCACACCACTAACTTTCAGGGTTTTTAAAGAAGTCCAGGTACAAAAGAGTGCAATATATACTCAACAAGGAGTGAGGACCCAAACAAGGATTAGATTCTTGATTTGAAATACCAGTCCATGTAGAGCTCAGTGTGAACATGCACTACAGAGATGATGGAATCCTCAGTCCCAAATACCCCCAATGACTCCATGGCTGACAGAATAAGCTATAAATGCTGTTGTAGCAGAACTACATCAAGCTGCCAAAATTCAGCGTAAGAATACCTCTTTTACCAGACTAGTGAAGCTGTTTTTAAAAGCCCATTTCATTTACACAAACCATGTGGCCCAAACCCAACCTGTTAGGCCCTCCCTATGGTTTTCCTTATCCACTTAAGGTGCTGCTTTGTGAGTCGAGTGTAGACGCCAGGACCACGAGCATTGCCACATTCCTTCTTCCCAAATGAAGTGATGCCTCTCATAATATTATTACATCTTAAAGGTCCACCAGAGTCTCCCTGGAAAAAGGGAAAATACTGTCATTCAAATCAACAAAAGCTAAAAAATGTTTCCTTTAAATAAAATTTTCACTATTTAGATAGAGAAAATAAAAATGTAGCCAGTGTTATTAAGGATCATTTTTTCCTCCTTGGAAATTAGGATTTCTGACAGCAAAACAAATAAAAAAAACAGCATCATATACTTCAATCTAATCTTTTAAGTGTGCGTAATGGGGAATGAATCTAGCTAGGGAAGAATCAGTCTCTTTGAAAATGAAGAAAAAAAGCTGAAAACTTTCCTCATGGAAAGTGTAAGCCTCCAGAAATTCCAATCCTTTTAAGTGCAGTATTTAAATTTTTTAAAATGTGGTAGTCCTTACACAGTTGTGTATTTGACTTGGGACCCAGTTAAAATGCTTTTTATCAGCAAAACGTATTTCAAAGACTTCTGACATCAAATAAGTTGTTCCACTGAGATTAGTTACTTGCAAATGGGCTTGAAAGCTGTTTTGTGGACATTTTAGTCTTAAACTCATTTTACTGAAGATAAGGATAGCTATCTGCCATGCCTGGACACAACTGCAATATTGAAAGGTTGTGAAGGTGAATTTACTCCTCTTATGTTTTGATTTTAAGGCTTGGAAGAACAAGCCTTGGTAAATTCACTGACGTTTGAAAAATTCTTCACTGATTTTAAGAGAGACAGAGATTGTAAATGTGTAACGCTGATACATTATATTTTATTTTTATTATAAAATTATGCAGCCATGGTAGATATACTTACACGACATGAATCCTTATTCTTAGCTCCTGCACATATCATGTTCTCTGTTATGATGGGTTTGCCATTATAATGCCTTTCATCGTTGCATATTTCCCTCCTGATGACAGTGATATTGACTTCCATCAGGGCAGTAGGGAACTTAACTGGACGATTTCTAGTCATACCCCATCCTGCTACTGTGCAAACTGTTCCTGGTTTGGGATCATCATCTGAAGGAGGCAGGGGGATTGTTTGCACAGCCTTATTAAGTTTTGCTCTTCCCTGAAGCTGTAGAAGATATGGAACACAGGTATTATGGCACAGAGTCTAACAGAGGCTCTTGTATATTAACCATTGGATCTTTCCCATTACAGTAATTAATGCAATCCCTTTCTGAACTGAGATTCCTCAGTTCTTTGTGACAGTAGTTATGTCATCAATGTAAGAGTGGGAAAATGAGTATTCTTTGTCTCATGAGAACCCACTTTGATGATCTATTAGCTCTAAAAAACATCTTATTTTACTTCTCTGGCTCTCAGACCATTTAGAAGACAAAATAACAGTAATTACTGATGCTGGAAAAATTGAAGATCAGAAAAGCCAGACATTTTAATTAGAACTCCTTTTCAGACAGAACGTTAGTGCTTTTAACCAAATGTTTTATCTGCATTTGTTTTTATTCCTTTATGGAAAAGCCAGAAACTGAAATGTCTTGATCAAGCTCCAGAATGTATGTACTAGGCGTGGCAACCATTACAGGAACTGTTGATTGCCTAAGATTACCAGTGCATCCCCAATTCCCCAGGCTGTTGGACTAGCAGACCAGACTATATCACTCCAGAAAAAAAGGCCCCAGAAACTCCCTTAGCTCATCTCCCTAGATGAGAAGAAGGAAGAAAATAGTTCAGTGTAGTGTGTATATTCCATAAATCTGTACCTGAAGCAGCATAAGGTCATTTTCCTTGGTACTGGGGTCATAGCATGGATGAGGAATGTCTTTTGCAATCTGAAAAGCTTGCTGTTCTCTTTCTCTTTTGTTCGATGAATGGGCTCCAAGAATAACTTGGCTTTTTTTCCTGAGGAGAGGACTACATAGTTATTTGGATTCACTTTGATGTAACCCTAAATTTTTTGCTGGTAATAATGTATATTGACCAGCTGCTATAATGACCAGCTGCTACAGTCTCTTTTCCTGTGCCTGAAAAGCAACAGTAATTTAGAAATATCTAAAAGATGACCCTGTTCATACAACAGCTAGAAGAAAAATATGACTCAGTGAATCAAACTTCATACTATCTTATTTTCATCTTTTTAGGAGCACAGAAAGGTTTCAGGTACTTGACTCTGTATCCATCCCTATTGCTCCCTTTTGGGAACCAAATGAGTGGTGAATCTGGGGTATGCACCAGATTTGCTGTGGGCACTTGTCTCACCAACAGTGTCCTCTGCAATTTGTACTGAAAATTTGGGAAAATAGGCCACAGCAGTGTTAGTTCAGATATCCTGACTGTATTGAAATGTACTATTGCTTTACTCTTAACATTATTTCAACACCATTTTCTGAATCTGTGTGAGACACAGCTCATTCCTCTTCTCTAGGTTTTTCTGCAGCTTCCTGTCCTTCCAAGATCCTCAAGTGGTGGCAGAGTTGTGCCTGCTGTGGCTCTCTGACAGAGACCAGCAGTCTGGCACTCCTTGGCCAAGCAGGTCAAGCAGACATTATTACCTGACCACAGGTACAGCTGCTTTTGGACAAACAATGCATCCTGCACCTGAGTGGGAGAATATTCTAGGAGATGTGTTGGCACTCATTCATGTCTTATTGTGGAAAATGCAACGCTGGGAAAGTGGTCACTCCTTTCTTTCGTCTATTGAGAGCTGTCTATTGACTGAGCCGTCATTAGGTTAATAATTGTATTTTCTCTCAAACAGAATCTCATTTGGAAACATTCTTTACTTTCTGTTAATACACAGCTTTTGGGCCCAGAGCTCTCTTTATAGTAGGTGCCACAGGTCTCCCTGTCAGGACAAGTGCAGGAGGGATGGATACATTTCTCTGACATCTGCAGAGTCCAGGGGCTCACTGGTCCTGGTCAGGCTGTTGACAGAGCCTGTGTGAGGTCTGGCTCAGTAGCAGCTTCAGTCCTCCTCACAAAAGCAAGTAGGGGTGGGATGTAATTCAAAATTCACTTCTTGCCTTGCTGAAGGACTCAGCAGAGCTCACTATTTGCATCTTGATTTGGGCAGGAGAAGAAAGAAGGCTGGCAAGCCAACACACCAAGCAAGGCAGAGATCTCTCAGTGTCTCCTGACACCTATTTGGAGGATTTCTGCTCCTGTGTTAACCACATGCTGTCTTTTCTGCAGTGAACTATGTATCTCTTATAGAATAAAATTACAAGAATTAATTTTTTTTCTCAGAGCAGAAGTTTAGACTGGATGCTCCTCTCATCTAGTGTACAGGTTGACTGAGAATACAGGGATAAAACTTTTCCCCAAATTCACTGCTTCAGTATTGCTATTCTATGGTAATGTGCAGCTAGAAGTTTTTAGATATCTCTGCAGAAACAGATGTGATCAGTATACCTTGTTATATTTTTTTACTCACTGTAACAGATTTGCTGATAGAACCTATAAAGCACAGTAATCAGAACATGATCATGGTCATGATAAATGGATAAAATTACCAGATATACTAACTCTCCTGTTGGAACAGAGATATCAGACACCTACTAAGGACAATCTCTGAATCAGATTAAGAACTTACACTTTACAATGTGCAGCTGTTAACACCCAGTTTTCCTTAATTAAAGCTCCTCCACAAATAATTCCTCTTTGTGCTTTGATTTGGGCCATGAATGGTCTCGAGTGTGGCGCTACTTCATTTCCCCCAATGATATCCACACACAAACCTAAAAAAGTAAGCCACAAGACACACAGCTGAGCTGACAAATACTGTAAGACACTCCAAGTCTCTTAGAAAACATGGCTGTTGTAATTAGAAGGGATACAGACACACAAGTACGCACACATGTCACAATGATGGTCTTCAGGGTAGAATTTTAAAACCGCTCAGCAGAATTACTTCATTACATTTCAATAATACTGAGCCAAGATCAGTGGGGTGAGCTTGGGCAAAAACCCCACACCAAAGTTTTGTTGCTTTTGCACAGATTTCTTTTCTTGAAGATTACTGATATGGTTAATTTCTTAACTTTCATTGTGAGTAACGATCCCCCCATATCTTAAATATTGTGCAGGGAATATGTAGTATAAGCCACATTATGTGAATCTGTTTTCCAGAAAAAGAGAAAATCAAGCAGTTAAGGTATGTGTATGACTCTGGAAAGAAGGATGAGATAATCATTATGTTTTCTACTCAGAACTCCTCCAAACAGCTCAGACTTTGCAGCTTTACTTAAGACCAATTCATAAATTATTTTGTTTGTGTGAAAGACCAAATGCATGCAGACAGTGGAGAGAAACTAATTATAAGAATTCAAATAATAATTGTGACCACTTCCTTTACATTAATAAATATTAGCTTAAACTGCGTACTTACCTCCATGAATTGCCAGGAGAATGACAGCAGTGAAGGTGTACCAAGGGAGGAAAGCACCCATGATTTCTGTCTGATGTTCCTTCTTGTTCACTCTTTAATATATGTCTATCTACCAATCTATCAATATATATGCATAGATGAAGAGGATGTGGGTTTTATTTTTCCTCTTAAGGGGGTAAGCGTGACAAGGAAACCCTCCCCAGTGATGTACCTTACAGCAGAAGTGTTACTGAGAATTTGCGTCATCTGCTGTGGTGTGAAAACAGGCTCTACCCCACTTTGTGTTCTCTCTGCAGCATTTGCAGAGAACTGATGTATGAGTATAGGGGTGAAACACACTGGGACTCAGCTCACATAAGTTTAGGCTGATTCAGTTGTCCACATGAAGTTGTATACTTTCATTCCAGACACCTCAGAGGGCTTCCAGGTCAGACATGGATTCCAGTCCATTCTCCTTTAATGAAATATCTGTTCTGCTCAGGAGACCCTCAGGGCCAAGGAATCTGATATTTTCTCATTTTAGGGTCTGATCCCACCTCATTAGGTTTGCACTGGCTGAGCTTTCACAAAGCTCTGAGTGTGGTTTCATTGCCTATAGATATTGTTTGCACAGCTTTATTAAGTTTAATGATGATGTTTAAAGTGTCTTAAAAATGTTTTAGGTGTGGTGCAGAAGGCTGTCAGTCTTCTGAAGATGCTGTGCCAGATTTGTCAGCTCTGCGTCTGTATCTGGAAAGCCCACAGTATTACCGCAAATGTGACTAAACGCTGAGTTTTAGGCAACTGAATTGAGTCCTGAAAACTCAGAGTGGCTGGGCACTGGAACAGGCTTCCAGGGGAGTGGTCACAGCACCGGCCTGACAGAGCTCAAGGCATGTTTGGACAATGCTCTTAAGCACATGGTGTGATTCTCGAGGTGTCCTGTGCAGAGCAAGGGGTTGGACTTCAATGGTCCTAGTGGGGCTTCTTTCAACTCAGGGTATTCTATGATTCTTCTATGAATAAGTCTTATCTAGGGCCTTGTAAAGGCACAAATTCTCTCTTGCAAATATATCTCCAAATAGTAAAAATAACTTGCATCAATATTAAATAATTTGGAGTATCAACTATCCTATAACCTATATATTCTATGACTATGAAATGTCACAGTCACACAGACTGGAAGGTTCCTTGAAGTCTTGAGCCCCACAACAGGCAACCTGCAGAAAGGAGTCCACAATAAAGAGCTTGCAGAAATCATCTGTGTTCTTGCTGTATCAAATCATCTGTGAAATCATCTGTGTTCTTGCTGTATCATATCTTGAGCTCACTGGCCCAGTACCATGTGAGTTTCACCTGTAGAAGACCTTGGACAGGCTTTGCTCACATTTGCTGTTGCTCTGCCTTCTGGGACAGAGGATAACTTGGCTGGTGTAGATGTAATTTTAGAGACTGTGGAGCTCTTTGTCACTGATGTGTCTTTGTTGAGACACAGACACCTATGTGACAAGGTGACAGCTCCATGCATTGCTAAAGCTCAGATTTACCAAGATTTAATTTTCTTAAATTTTTCTTCTCATTCCCCATAATTATCATCACTGTGTAGCACTGATGTTCTTTCTAACACTATTCTCCTGGACATAATATCACCAGGCATCATAGGTACAATTCTTTCTTTTATCAGTCACAATTATTTGACAAAGTCTGATTTATGATGTTTTAATTAGCACTCTTACTATATTGAAGCTGTTTCCTGTCTGGACTATTCAGAGGCATGATCAGGACGAACACTTGTGAGCAAAAGTCCTGTATGCTCAGACATGCTTAAATTTGTAATGCTACAATGATTCATCCTTGGATGGTCCTATGTGAGGTGCAATGGCCAGTAAAAAGAGGTTTGGCATGTATCGTCCTATGTTTGCCTGATCTGTTTTCAAGGAAAATCTCTCTGAAAGACATGGAATAAAACACTAGCTAATGTTCCTAGATGTTTTCCAAGTAAATAGATAGAGGTAAATCTATGCCTGCTATCTAAAACCTAATTTCTATGGCCTGTTCATACTATTTTTCAGTTTCTAGTTGTACTTCTATTTACTTCTAAATCATACTTACTTCTAAAGATGTTTCTGAAACTCCACAGACACTAGTGTATCCATGTTTCTTCAAAAATCCCTTCCAATTCTGAGAGATCCATTGACAATGAGAATTAGAAATATGGAGTCTAAACTATTGTTCAGTATCAATTGATGACTTTCTGTACAAGCTCCTGAATGACCTCTCTGACGATCTGCAAAATCCCTGATGGCACAGGTATTAAAGATCAGATTGATATGCATATAACCAGTACCAATTTTGTACCCAAATGCTTTGTCAGAGAGTCATCTTCCTCTTGTAATTTACATCACTGAGGCTGAAAACTTGACATAAAATTGTAGGGTGTGCAATTAGTTGGCTGGGCTCTTTTGGTTATGGCAATAAATTTATGGTGAAGTTTAGATTCTATTGGCCTTTTACATTTAAAGGGAAACACCTAAACAAAGCTTCTTCTCAAGTCAAATTCTTTTATTAGATCCTCTCTTTCTTACTTAATTGTTCTTCAAGAGGAGGGAGGTATTGTAAGCAAAACACTCTGTCCTTTCTCCCTAGAGCGCTCACAAAGCAGAGCCACTCGCTCGGCAAAGCCACTGCCTGAGTAAAAGAACAAGGAGTGCATGCAGTTCTGTGACCAGCCTCTGCCTCTGGGAAGGGTTCCTGTAGGCTGCAGGATCACTTTCAGATCTGTGCATTACTGTGCTGGGGTCTTCTATCCCTTATCTTATACTCTCTCATTTTCACCTTTTTCCTTCCACAGCGACTCTGTTCCTTTTTCCTTCATGCTGCCTTCTTTGGTGCTTGAGGTGAGCACAAGATTTGATTTTAGGACACTTGTTCAGGAGACCAATTTAAACTGTGCTTCTAAACCTTCCAGGTTTGCTGGCACTGAGTTGAGGCAATCTCAGCTCAGCTGAAGGGCTGTTTTCTCGAGCTGGGAAGGGAGGGCAGGACAGAGGTGCAGAGCTGGCAGCTGCCAGGAGCGCAGCAAGGCAGAGCTGGCACACTTTCCCTGTCTTCTCCTTGGGCTACCACGACCCCAGTCCCACCCCAGTGTGTCTGGACACATCCCTTAGTGGCTGGGAGACAAATTCCCAGGGACTTGCTGGAGAAAGGGCAGAATGTATGCTGGACCATACCTATTTTATTTCCTTGTCCAGTACCAGTGCCTCATGGTTGTCTTTTTTCCCTCAGCTATTCACTCAGTGTCCCTGTTTCCATTTATTTGCTCTGTGATACCAGTGGAAAATGTAGTAGCACAGAAATACAAGTAGATGTTGTAAACTTGGGGAGTCCTCAAGCCTTGCAGCAAATCAGCATTCCTTCTATGATGTTGCTAGTACTTGGCAGAAAGAATCCAGCATTAGATATTGTGGTCTATGAACACAGGCATGAATCTGTTTCCTATTTTGTCTCTTATGCTGCTTTCTAATCCAGCTATTTATTGGGACGGTAAAGCCATAAAGGACAAACATAGTTATGCCTTTAGGACTCTCTTTGCAGAGATTACCTGTGGATAGTCTCCAGTGGGTGAATAATTCTGGGATTAGATGGAGAACGGAGAATGACTTTGGGGAACTGGAGCTGGCTGTTTTAAGAGCTGATGAATTCTAATTGTAATTTGTTTTCTTTTAAAAGAGCTTTGGAAGAGTCTTCTGATACATGAATTGTGCTGCACCATGTGCATACTTTCAAACTGGGTTCTAACTAATAAGATTCTGTGATGTAGAAATAAACATTTCTATGCTACAATCTCATTCAACAATGAGATTGAGACTGAGAGCTGCCATCCCGGAATTCTTGAATAAAAATGAGAGCTAGTTATATTGGGCAGGTTGTATTTCAGATTATTTCTAAACATTTTGAATATGGTAGCAAGTGGTGTAACTTCTTCACACAAGGGCAGACAGGGTTTTTTGTAGTGGTTTACCAGCAAGGTGTGCAATACATGCATGCAGACACAGAGGTCTACAATACAGAAATGTCTTTCTCACAAATTTATCTTTTTTTGTGACCACAGATTAGATTTGGTTTTGTGTTTGGCAGTTTTAGAGTCTAGGGTTTTCTGTATCTGAAAGCTGCTCCCCACAAAATTATTTTTAATAAAATACAAATTGCTTTGTCTTACATGTGTGTGGCTGGTCTTGGCCTGTTTTTTATATCCTATATTCCATTACTCATAAAAGTTTGACAGTTCTCAGTGGATTTTGTTAATTTACATATGAATATTTTCAGTCTTTCAACTGAAGATGTTACCTGGGCAGTGGAATTCTGTGGAGCAATTGCTGGCTGCTGATGTACCTTGATCCACAGGAGTGACTTTTGTACTTTATGTGCCCCAGATTACTCAATCTGGGTCCACAGTTTAGGAGCAACTTTTGAACTGCACATGCCCTGACTATTCCTTCACACTGGTGTTCTCTGAAGCCTTCTCAGCTTGCCCTTACATTCATTCTCCCAATTTTTCCCACCAGCTTGAAGATGGCCAGTTTAATTATTCTCACTTTTTTTTTCATTTTTTTTCTTTTTTTTACATTTGAAGCCAACAAGTGCATTGAACACCCTGAGACATCTAGGTGTTATTCAGGGATTGGGCTTTATTTGGTTTTATTAGGAGTTTCAAGAATGAGGCAAGTTTTAAAGAAACTGGAAGAGAAAATCTTGAGAAATCAATCTGCAGTAAAATAACACAATATTAATGATGTAAGGGGAAATTTCAAGCGAGGGAGCTATTAGTAAAAACTTTCAAACCCATTTTCTCTAGGGGACATTTGAATACAAATGAGTGCATGGCAATTTACAGTGCTCCTGACAGCAAATAGCAGCAGCTATGACACCTGGAAGCTCTTCAGCTCTCCTGCTTTCTTTAATTTTTGTACCCTACTAACAAGATGCAAGTACTCACCTAAGAGTAAAAATATTCAAATCCTCAGTTCCTCTGGATAACACATAATGTAATTGCACTTCTGTTGCACTTCAGGTGGCTGCATGGACATTGTGGGTGGACATGAAGTGCATCCTCATTCCTGGCCTTATATGGCTGCCATCTGGGACAAGAATTTAAGTGGAAGAATTAAATTTTTTTAAGAAGAATTTAATTTTTTTGTGGAGGAACTCTTGTGGAAAAGCAATGGGTTTTGACAACAGCACCTTGTGAGAAAGTATCTTAAAACGGGGCAATTTTAGTTTGTCATTGAAGTGAGACATGGTATGCAAGCCTCTAAGTGAAGAAAGATTGAGTATGGATTTTTTTAATAGGCTGTTAAAAGCTGCAGTTCTCTCCCTGGCATGATCCTCAAACTTGTCATTGTTTTTAGTTGCCATAAACTACTGATCTGCATGGCAGAGTTACCTTTGTTAGTGAGATCCTGCCAAAGTCACAGCATAAATAATGTGCTGTTAAAAGACCAAATTAATTCTTTATGCATGTGAAAAAGCAATGTCTTAGAGAAGGGAATATGTCTCAAGGATTTTAAACAAATCTTATGTGTATGTCTGGAATTAAGCCTCAAAATACCCTGAGAAATTAATTTGAATTAGATGTGGACACTATTCCTCTCATTTTGAGTGGCCTAGGCTCACAAACCCAGAATGTCACTCATGACTGTGAGAAGTGATGAGTCTCTTGACAAGTTAAACGTGAGCAGAAGCACCTCTTCCCCACGTGGGATGCTCTGCTGTTGAGCAGCTGACTCAAGGTAAGGGGGACATCTACTGTTCACATTAGGAAGTAAAATGCCCTGTTTTTCTTCAAATGCTCCCTGAATTGCTCTTTAGTTCTGCAATTTTTCCTTCTTATTTTGACTATCTAAAAGGAAAACAGTTAAAACAAACCAGAGCAAACCTGACTTCCTTAATCACAGTGAGGGGAGGTTGGCCAGCCTTCTGTGAGTTGGTCTGAAATAGAGGACACAGTTTCTTCAGAGTGAATTTGACTTCCACTCTTTTTCAGCTGAATCAGTTTTGATTGTAAGGGTAGAAATATTCATTCCTAGCGTTCTCTGTTTAGCAAATTTACAAAAGATAATCAAGTCTTCCTCTTTGGAATTAAGGGATTTTTTAATGGGATCTGGAATTTCTTACTCTTCAGTCAGTATGTCAGAGATAGTCAGTCAGATACATTTATAAAAATTCAGATTTGTTAGCTGTTCAGAGATAAGGGCATTGTCTGTTTCAGATCCTGTGGAGAATGTGCTCTGGTAACTGATCTGGGTTTCTTACAGCACACGGCTTTGGTCTGGCTTTGTCTTTGTTGCTGGGGCAAGCTGAACCAGCCTGGTTTCCTTCTCCGGAGCTGCAAGACAGTGCTCACACAAAACCCATCAACACCTGTTCTATGCCTGGTGCAATTGCAGTGCATGTAAAACTTCTTAATTAATGGATCTCATGTGTTAATGATGTCTGAAATAATTTTTTTCTTAGGCAAAGTAGCATGAATTCAGCAACATGAATCTCTGTGTGGTCCCTGAACCACCTGTTAGAGTCACAGAGTTTTGAGAGACATTTCATTCTCTTTGAGAACATGTGCTTTGCAGATAAAAATAGAAATTTTTGGACTGCAACACTGCCTTTGCAGATATTTTCACAAACAAACTTTAATGTATAAATGAATGAATTATGTCTTTCAGTGGCACATGCATCCTGAATGAAGAAAATTGTTCTTTTACAGTTTGTATTGCTCAAGTCTTTGTTCAGGCTTGAATGAATTTTCCTACTTTAGTGAGATTATCTTCTGAAAATGAAGCACAGGAAACTGGCAGTATGTGTTCTGCAATGTCAAATATTTGGGTTGGATTAAGTATAGCAGGGCAAAATGAAGAAAGACAAATGTTAATAAACACATTTCTGATGATACTGATAGAGCTTGGAACATAGTGGAATTTATTGGTTGCTTAATTCTTAATGTTTATCAGCAGGAAGTGAGTGTATAATTCTTTAACTTTTAACATTCTCCCTTTTTTTTAATATTCACTACTGGGATATCTTGGGTTAGGCAACACACATCCTTATTCCTTAATATGCTGAATCCTGTGTTTAGAAAACTAAGGACAAAAAGTTATTAATATTAAAGATGCTCTAGCAGAGCATTTACCTGTATGCATAATTCTCAGGATAAGCTTTGAGTGTTGATGTGCTACTGATGCCAGCAAAGTTTCAGTCCTTTGCATGATTATGTCATAAATCCAAAGGAGACCTTTCAGAGATTATTGAAAGGCATCAGTAGCAGCTGTCCTTGTGCAAGCAACTCCCCTTATAAAGATGGGAGGCTCTTTCACAAAATTAATTTCAAACTCTGAAAATCTCTGGAGGTCAGTTATCACACAATTATTTCACTAAGCTATACATTGAAATAAATGATTTCTTGCTCCATCTGTTTTAATCATGTTGTTGTAAAACAAAATGGTGTTGGGTTACTTGTCTTTTGACTATCCTCTGAGATGTTGCTCAGCTCCTGTAGTGATTTTCTCTTCCTGTATTTTCTATAAGCTCCAGAATAGATGAATTGGAAGACAGCTGTTCTTGGAACTCATCAGACATCCATTCCTGAAGGAGAACGGCCGAGATTTGGGATTATGGAAACCTTTCCTCATTGTCAGTTTGACCACGCTCCCTTTGATAATGACATAATGCTCCTCAAGGTATTGTTTTAATTACTGTTATATTTTTATGAAAAGAATTTTACTGATGATCATTTTGGCTACTCTTTGGTATTGAAGAGTACATTGTTTAGATAACAGTATCACAGAACAGTCTATTTTTGGTTGTATTAATCTAGATGAAGTTAGAAGATCACTGGCTCTGTGAGCAGAGACGATATTTCAAGCCCATTCTGTGCTCTAAAAAACCCTCTTTTTAATCCATTCACTACAGCAACCCCTCCAAACCACAAAGTACATTCTCCAGTAATTTTTCAAAGGCAATGCTGAAGGGGTGTATGCAATGGAGTCTGGCTCACATCTCTATCCCAGAGTTAGACCTTGCGCTGGACTAAGTAAAAATGGAGATGAAACTTAATGTTAATTTTCTGGTGTAAGCAGGTAAAGTGAAAGTGTGGATAATACAGGACATACTGAGTCAGCTCTAGGAGCACAGAGTGGTCACAAAGGGGAGTAGACTCTGGACACTGCAGAATGAAGCATGGAAAATGTCCTTGCCAACATTATCATCAGATGCCAAAGTGGGGCAGAGTTGTAAGAATTTGAATTTACAGGGAGGTGTCCCTGCCTGTGGCAGGGGGTTGGGACTAGATGCTCTTTAAGGTCCCTTCCAACTGCAACATTCTATTATTCTATTATTCTGTGACCAGAACTTGGTTTTTAGTATTTAGCTGCATCACTGGTTTGACATAGCAATGACATGGGAGGAAGGTAACTGTGTCCCTCTCTGTGCTAGCAGGAACACCTACAGGCATCTGTGGCTCAAGCACCTGAGCATGGTTCATCTCTGAGGAGCTCCTTCCCCCAGGTGTCAGCGAGCATTCTACTCTGCTTCCTTGTCAGCCCAGACCAGGCTCATCTCTCTGGCTTCTCCTGTGGCCACTTGTCAGGAGCACCAGGGTATCTGTGAACACAACACCAAAATGGATCACAAGTAATATTTCTAGAGCTGAAAATCACAACTCCGTTCCAGAATGATAAGGATATCTCAAAATCCTTTGAATTTGATACAGAAGCAAGGATAGTACTAGTGCCAAATCTTACCTCCCATCTCTCCACTTCTGCAGTAATGGAGTATTCAATGGCTTGGAATAAGCTTTCCATCTTTGGAACTTTCCAGCAGCACTGGCGACAATAACTGCAAAGATTTTTTTTTAAAATAAATTTTTGATTTGTTGGAATGCAGTTTTTGGATGGTATAAAGCCAGAATTGTTTTGCTGAGAACCATACAGCACCCTGTGAAATGAATCATGGTGCAGCAATCATAAGACTGAAAATGTCTGTTCAGTACCTGTGAGCCCTCACCAAGCACACTGAGGATATATGTCAGCGTTTGGCTGTGTTTGCATTTACTGACCTCTGCTGAAGGATGGATCTGTCAGGCAAAGGCCAGCAAAACACAGTTTGAATCATTTAACCCCTTTAGAATGTCTCAGAGCAAAAACTGGCAGTCTGAATAAACTGAGACCTGATGTTTCCTCAACTATGTTGCTGCTTTTGTGTCTAATTGCTTATAGTTTTGCTTTCATCTTTGTTCATGGACACATTGCACTGTGGTTTGAGACTTTTGCGTCAGTCAAGCACCAAAATCTGATTTCAACACCGAAGTTTAGTGGCAAGTTAGGTTTGTGAACAGGACATAGATCCAACAACCTAACCCCCATGTAGATTTTACATTTCCCACTGTATCCAATGGAAATCTGGGCTTGGACTCACTGCTCAGGATCAGTTCCTAAGTAGTGAAAAGTGATTTTTAAGGGAAATGTTGGTAAAATGAGACTAAATTATAATTGAAAGTATGTGATGCTTCCCTTCCTTTCTGCATAAGAAATCTAGTTTTTCCTTGTTTTTCCTTTTTTTTCTTTTTCCTTTTTAGCTGAATGATACTGCCAAGCTGAATAAATATGTGCAACTTTTGCCTCTGCCTGACATTTTTGACGATGTTGAACCTAGCACACTCTGCCAGGTGGCTGGCTGGGGAGACAAATCACCAGGAAAGCCATCGAAATATCTCTGGAAGAAACCCTTAAAACTGCCAATAGAAAAAGCACTGACAAACATTATGCCGGTGACCCAAAAATAACCAACAACATGTGCGTGCTACAGGGAAAAGTAAATTATATCTGAGTGGTACTTGTGGGGTAAGAAGCAAAGTTACAAAGAGGGGAACATATATTTAACAATGATCCCCCTCTCACTGGGGACATCTTAGGAGGATGATCATGTTTTAAGTAATTTTAGCAACATTTGTGAGAGACTTTATTGCTGTGAAGTAACTTGTTAAAACTTTGTTTATTTTAGGTCAGTGTACCAATCAAGATCAAGAGCATGGCAATTTGAGCTGGGATTATCTATTAACTTCAGCTATATTTCATTAGCTACAGTGCTCTCTTTAGACACCACCTGTAGTTATGGGAGAAAAAGCAGAGGTATCAGGATGTCAATCATTTGGTCCTTTCCAGAAGTCAGCCTCTGAGTAGTACAGCATTAACTGTATACTCAAAAGAGCTGTTTGGATCTTGCTTTTGATGCTCTCTGTGCTGAATCCAGAAGAGACAACTGATAAAGAGGTGAGAATCAGTTTATACTAGCAATAAAAAATGTATTTTGAGATAGAATTATGATAGCACCCTGCTGCTCCACAGCATTTGCATTGAAGGCTCCCTCAGGTCTGAAAAGCAACCTTCTCTTTATTCCTCACTCAATTCCCACGAATGATGTAAACCTACTGCTCCATTTCATAGGCTGGAAAAGGTTGGAGACAACGTTTCTAAACATGCTTGTGCACTGCAGGTGGCACTGCATGCTCCTCTGGTGAGGAACGGACACTGACAGCTGCTTCTGATCTGTCTTCCAGGGAGATTCAGGTGGGCCATTAATCTGTACTGGTCAGTACTGGGGGACTGTTTCTTTTGGAGAAGCATGTGAAAAACACAAGCATACCTGGAGTTTATACGTGGCTGACTGAAGAAGAATATATTGACTGGGTAAAAAGAACGACTTCCAGTTACACAGATTCATGAAACAAGAGTATTTTAATAAATATTGTGCTGTGCATTAGAGCTGGATGCTGCTGCTTTAGGACTGAAACTTTGCTGGCATCAGTAGCACATCAACACTCAAAGCTTATCCTGAGAATTATGCATACAGGTAAATGCTCTGCTAAAGCACCACCTTTGAAATATACCTCCCAGCTTTACAGCTTTGCTGACACCACCACAGCTTTTTGTAAACAGTTCAAAGTATCCACATTTGTACAGATAACACTTTTACTAAGCTTTAGCAGGAAACTGCCATGTTGAAAACATAATTTGTGTTGGATTTCACTCTACTTCTTACTAGGATGGGAAAGTATTCATTGCACCTGTGATAAAGCAACTTTTGTTAACGTGTACTTACACAAAAATTCAGTTTCAGAATGATAGTGAATGAGAGGTCTGTGGAATGAGAAAAAATAGAACAAAAGCTTAAAAATGTTCAAATATTTATCTGTGTTGTTACTAAACCACAAATACTTCATTTTACCATTATTCAATATTTATCTAAATTCAATTTCAAGGAGTTAAAATATTAAACAGAGAGAAACAGTTTTCCAATTAGTCTTCATTATAAAGATACAAATATAGAGATAAAAATAATGTCTGCGTTTCTTCCCTAGATTTTTTTTCCTCCCTTTAAATTTTTTTTTTAAATTTTGTGCATGTGTTTGTTTTTTTTGGTTTTTTTTGGGGGGGCGGGTGTTGGGTCTGTTGTTTTTTTGTTTGCTTGTTTGTGTTTTGTTTGGTTGATCAAATCAATTAAATCCACTCCCAACTTGGTTCATAATCTCATTCTTTCAGTTAATAGTTCACTCAAAATGTATAAATACTGACTGTAATAGATGTAATTATAGTTCTTTAACACAGCCCCTCACATCTGTCAAAACAAACAGGACTCTGGCTATGGATTTCAATAGACTTCTAATAACAGAAGGACCTGGTGTGTTTCTGAAGAAATCTGTGGTTAGCTTGCTGTACTTCATCGCCTTCCAAATATTTTCTTGGTCTTTTTTAACTAACAATTTTGGAGTGACCATCTGCAGAGTTTCTCTGCTTCTGTGCTTATTGCACTAACACGCACCAAATATTGTAAACTTTGAGATGTTGCAGAGGCATGAATAAATAGCTCCAGAAAAACAACCCACTGGCCTTGATTATTGACCAGGAGCCATGCCAAAGTTCTGAGCAGAGCAGAACAAGCTCATAGAGGATATATATGCAGGAAAGAAGCAACAGAACACCACAAAACTGGGTCAGTCGTTTGTCATAGTGCAATAAAACCTGTCAGTGTGGGGTGTGGGGGCTGTCATGGTTTCGACACTGGCACAATGCCAGTGCCCCCATGAGAACATCCTCTCCCTGGTGTCTGCTGTGAGGTGGTACCCGGAATAAACAAAGCAGGCTCCTACTTAGGGGAAAGGAGTTAAAAAAATGTTTTAAAGTTAAAAAAACTTTATTAACTAAACTACAAACCTAAACTACAAAGAGGGAAGAAAAAAAGAGAAACACAAGGAAAATGAAAACTGCACAGAAACACTCCCCCTCCTCCTCCCACCAAATTCCCAATACATTTACATTTCCCAAAATTATCAACACTGGGTCTGGTATCACCCTTTGGATAATCAAATCCTCAGTTCATCAAGAGTAGAAGGAGTCCTTCCCTGTGCCATGGGCTGCTTGTCACACGTAGCACTGCCCGGAGATCCTTTGCCATTGTGACATCTTCCTTCCATGCCCGGTGCTCTCACCACCGTGCATGGGGCAGGGGCCTGCTTCGAGGGTGGGCTTTTTAAGGATGCCTCGTCCCGTTCCAAACGGAGCACAGTCTCATCTCTGGGACCTCTGTCCCCCCCATTTCTTTTACAACCCCTGGGGCCCAGGGGTCTCCACACTGAACTCTCTTGGCTCTGAGTCCTTGCTTACCCCTGGATGCAGTCTCTGTATCACAAGGAAACAGTCAGTCCATGGCCATACAAAAAAAGAGTCCAGCAAAAATGCCACTCCATCTTCTCCATTCCTCCAACATCTATCTCCCACTTGCCAGACCCCATCACTGGCCCATTTCCTTCTTCATCCTCTACTCTTATCTCTCTTCTAGGAAGGGTTAATGTTCAGTAAAGTTTTCGTTGTCCACAAAGGGTTAAAAGCTCTCACAAGCGGCTGGGCTCCTCCCGGCGCCGCACCCCCGCCCTCTTTCGCTGTAGCAGCACATGGTAACAGTGCCAGGCACGGCTCTCTCTCTCTGGGGGGCGGGGGCTGTCCGATGGCTCCTCTCTCTCCCACCCTTCCACCCTCGTGGGGGGGCCAGGCCTACCTTTCCCAGGGCCACATGGCCTTCTCCTCCCCCCGCCCAGCTAGCAGCAGGGCCGGGGTGAGAGATTTAACACTTCCCACCGGAAATTCACGGAGAGCTCCAAGAGTGAGAGCCCTGCTTTTAATCCCTGCGTGGGTGTTCTCAGAGGCGTGTCCAAACAACACCAGTGGCCACACCAAGTGCCAATATTAAAATCTGAGCACCCATTGGCCTTACCATGGCATATCCCAGAAATCCCAAAAAACATATTTCCTGTGAAACCACCACGGGGGCTTAGACCCAGTTCTTGTCCAAGGTTGTGGGAAAGAGGATCTTAATAGATGTCAGTGAGATTTGGCTCAGTACTGGAATACAGAGAAAACTGTGAAAAACTGAGGGAAAAAAGCAGAAGATATATAAAAGTGGAAAGAATAATGTACCATTGTTCTCACTTTACAGCTGGGGGTCTCAGAGGATGCTGCAACACTGATTAGTCTTTTTTAACTTTGTGAGGTAAATGACAGGAGACTTTTCACACCATGCAGCCCAATGGCCACAAATGGGTGTTCAAATGGCGAAGGCAAGACTTTCACTCCCTCACTCATGTGAACAGTGGCTGACTCTATCACTGACTGAAAGAAGTGAGTGATAAAATCTGGAAGCCGTAACCCAGCAGGTTCACTACAGTTCAGATGCTGGGCTTCCTGTGTGTGATCTCCTGCAATGACTTCATTCACATCATCTTTTTCCTGTTTATGGCTGATGGAGCATGTGGAAGGGTGTTACTGCTAGGCCTGACTGCTCCTGCCAAGCCCCGGTGGCTCCCCCCCACCTTTACCAGAACCCATCTCAGCCCTCAGGGCCAGCATCAAGCAGCAGCCTTGACTCAATTTCTGTCCACCCTGAGGCTTTGCTCCCTCCCCATGTAATAGCAGGGAAATCTTTGCTAGCTTTGGAACATCAGTGTCTTGAGAGAGTGCCTGCCCTCTGTGTGAGGAAGGGCACTTTGGGCCAGGGAGAGTGGCAGGAGTCCTGCAAAGTGTCCCACAGTTCTGGATTTTGCTAGCACCTCTCAAAACACATGGTGGGAGGATAACTGCTTCTGCAGCCAGAGATGGGCAGAAGAAAGGTCCAGGAAAAGGAGGTGACCACTGGTGTCATTCACTGCTAAAAGCACTGCTGGGCTGATTTTCAGAATTGAAATCAAAGCAGGAAAGCCACAGAGAGTATCTCCACTTGGTGCTCATGATTACAATTTTGCAATGACAGACACCAACAAAACCTGAAAAAATATGCTGGAAACACATTCTTTATCAGATTCGGAAGAGATAGTTTTCAGCAGCTTGTGGTAGAGTTTACTAAACATACTAACACAGCATTTGCAATTCCACTTTCACTCAGTGACAGAAATTCATTCTTGTCTCTTCGAACCCAGCAAGCTTTAGCACTAATCTCTAGATGCCTGTGAGGTATCCCCCTGGGCAATACCTCCCAGCTCCTAAACATTGGCTTCTTCTATCAGACCAGCTCTCCGGTGCTATTTTTGTCCCCACTGGAAATTTATGAGTGGATTAAGGGATCCTGCCTCAGGAATCCTTCTGCCCTTGGCCAGGCATATGCTCCTGTCTTTGCCTACACTTTTCCACTTTGTCTGTGCAGAGCTGAGTTCTCTGTCACACTTTTGCCTCTCTATCTGTTTTTACTGAGGTCTTCCAGGTAAGCAATATTTCTTAAGGATTATTTTCTGAGATCTGACTTGCTTGTTGCCTGTCATATAGTCATGACTGAGCACAGGGAGCAGCCCCTAAGGCTGACCAGGCTGTGCAAAGAGCTAAGTGGCACTGACAGGTGATGTGTGGCACTGAGCAGAGCACACAGGGCTGACACACAGCCCTTGCCTCTATCTGTAGAGGGCACTGACAGCTCATACACATCACACTAGGGTGCAGAGGCCAGTCAGGTTTGGTCCTTAGGTTCACACTGCTCTTGTGCTGGGCAGTAGGGCCTGGTGTTTACAGCTTTAGTTTTGGCTGTACATGTAATGCACTGCATGTTCAATTTTTTTAAATTTTTTTTTAAACAAGGCTCTACTTCTCAGTACAGAGGGTGCCATTATCTATTGTCAACAACTGTTGTTTCCTGAAACTGTGGTGGTATGTTTGAAGCATGGACTGCCTTCACAGCTTCTAGTCAAAGCCTTTGTTTTATCTTCTGACTACAGAGCTGCCTGCTATCTAGCAAGTTGTAAAAGTAACCTTCCTTTTGGGCAATGCAATCTGGCACCAGGAAGAAATATTTAGAAAATAGAACTAAAACAAAACAAGCCATCAGATTTTCAAGATATTTTTTTTGAATACTTGCCAGAAGAATCACTTCATCATAGTCAGACAAATTAGAGCAAGTAGTTTTCATATGTCTGCTATATCTTCTAATTACAGATTGCTAATTTAAAAAATGTACCATAATCTTACTAGTGACCTGGCAGCTGGTTCAGACACTTCTACCCTGGTATGCTTATAACCCCACAATCATCTGAACAAGCTTATTTTGGATTGACTTATGCATTTCATGAATAATGTCTAACAGGTTACAAGTAGGTTTAATTTAGTCACAATTCAATACAAGATGGTACAGGTTTTTTCAAAACAAGGAAAGATAGAAAGATAAGCAAAAAAGCCTTTATTAGAAAAGCCCTTATATAATAATACAATAGGAACTTATATACCTTAGCTACTTATGAAAGTATATATTAAATATATAAACAATAGGGTTTCAGAGACTTAATTCTTAAGAATTATTAATACATTTTTTGGGTAAAAAGCAAGAAAAGTTGCCCTATTAACACATTCTTACAACGTCTTTATTTGAGTTAAAAAACAAACCTCTCTGAAGCCATATAGAAAATCAAGATAGGAATAATTAGAGCAGAAGAAATATCAATAAACAAAAACATTAAATATTACTTTACTCATTCTTAATCATTTCTGTACTAGAAAGTATGTAGGTATGGGTATTTCGTTAACTATTAATTAACAAGTCCAGAAAAGAGCCATGAAGATGATCAGAGGAATGGAGCACTTTTCCTGCACTCCTTCTCCAAGAAATACTGAGAGAATTGGGATTGTTCATCCTGGGGAAGAGAAGGCTTTGGGGTGACCTTATTGCTGCCTTCCAGTACCTGAGGGGAGCCTACAAGAAGGATGGGGAGGGACTTGCTACAAGAGCCTGTAGTGACAGGACAAGGGAGAATGGCTTCAAACTAAGAGAGAATAGGTTTTAGATGTTGGAAAGAAATTCTTTACTCAGAGGATAGTGACTGGATCTGCAACCTGTTGCCCAGAAGTTGTGGTTGCCCTGTCCCTGGAATTACTCAAGGCCAGGTTGGGTTGGGATTTGAGCAATGTGATCCAGTGGAAGGTGTCCTTGTCCATGGCAGGGGGGTGGGAATGATGATATTTAAGGCCCTTTCCAATCCAAATGATTTTATGATTCTATGATTTCCATTTTAATGGAAAAATGGTACATGGCTGTTGGTTGAGGTTATCTTGAAGCATTGTAGAGGATGTTACTTATTAGGATGCACTGGTCAGTCTGTCTCAAGCAGTTATTACCAAAACTAAAGCGGATATATTTTTCAGCTCAGAAAGAATACCAAAAAATTGATACGAGAAAAAAGTAGAAATGCTTTGAAAGTAGGTGCATGAAAATAGGATGTACTTTGGACTAGTATGTGTGCAAAACCTGTGATATATTCAAAAGGCAGTGGACCACATTGACAGTGACATGGCTTTCACTGGTTAAAATCTTGGGCATGCACATCCCTTGCCAAAAGCCACAGTCCTGGCTGGATATTGGTCTTAGTGAAGTTTAAGTAACAAATATTTGCACTGAGCTCACAATTATTCTCAGAACTTTGAGCATGCTGATGGAGGACTATGGAAAAACTTGCACTTCTCCCTTTCACTGGCGGTTGTGAGAGGCCCTGTCTTTCAAAGTGGTCCAGCCAGAACTTGTCAACAAATTCCTCCTATATTCAATCCACACCATAATGAAAAGAATAATGTGGAGGCAGCAATTATGCCTGTGTCACTGAAGATATTGCACAGACAGAGACAGAAAAGAAACTTGCTGATACTAATGTGTTGCTCATTTTCTTTCTACAGTATTAGGTGGGTTCTAACCTAGTTCCTTGGTGTGGGTCTATAATCAAATGTAGGTAGGTGAGAACAGGGTGCTGAAAAGGGTGATACAGGGTGCTGTGGTGCTCGTGATTCTAGGTACATCAACTTCAGAAGCTACCACATTCACGGTGGAGTGGAGTTTGTGCTACTCCAGGAGCAGTAATGGATGGGTAAAATTAACTTGTCCTGTGGAATGAGGCTTTGATGCAGCAACAATCAATCAGGGAGTGCCATAGTGAGATTTGGCAGGGACTGCGCATCAGAGCCCTGAATTATTAAAAACCACCTTACTTCATAACGGACTATTCTGTCTTATGAATGATAAGTGGTCTTTGCCTCATTGAGCAGAAAGATTGAGAGTACCTGGACAAGGCGAGAGGACTGCTGGTGGTAAGAAAACACAAAAGCTAGATTGAATTCTAAAGCGATATTTAAATTATTTTTCTTCCAGACCTCTTTCCTTGCCCTGGGTTATCCTGCACCCAGTTACTGAAATCAGGGTCACAGTAACTGTTACCCATTTTGATACTCATATTTGGGTGACAATTTCCAGAAGAGTTTGTTATTCACCAGCAGTGCTGGATTGGGTTTTTCCCTCCTCATGGTGCTCGGCTGCAGTTTAGCCATCCTGGGAAGTGTCTGCCCAGACAAACGCCTCCAGTGACTTTGAAAGGGTTTCCATCTGCACAGTCAGTGGTTTCCAAGTCCTGCTTCAGGCACTTAGGCAATAGACAAAGAAAACCCCTTTCCCTTTCTGCTGATTGTTGAAAACAGACTTTTTATTTTTACATCCAATGTTTCATAAATGAAAAAAACAAATATTTCTCATTTTATAAAACAGAAAAAGCCACTATAGCCAGCATTGGAGGTATTCTGCCCAGTTCTGGCCCAAGTGACCTCCCAGGATCCAGGAGGGAACATGCTGTACACCACATCTTGTGGTGTTGGGGGCTGTTTCCTACTGTCAACAAATATCTGCAGCTGACCTTCCTCTTTGTTTGCTCTGCAGCTTCTTTACAGTCTGGGTGAGATACGTACTCAGCACCCAGGCGGTGTTCGTAGCCCAGAACACTATAGCACAGGAAGAGGACCCATAACACAGTGCGGGGCACAATTAAAACATGGGATTGAGTAGCAGCTATCTGGTTTTAAATAAATCATCCAAGAAAGTGCATCTGATTGTGAACTATTTCAGAAATATTTCTGGCTTAAAAAGCTTATTCTATCATGGTCAAGGAAACATCTAAAATAGCTCATGCTCAGTCCATGACAATTCAGAAGATAAAGCAAAAAAAAAGAAGAATAATGTACCATTATGGAGAAATCACATATTCAGTCTGTCAGATGCACAGCTTGGAAAGATAGCTCCTGCTCTGTATATTTCACTTACATTTTTTCCCAGGTAGTTTTCTTAAAAAATAAATCTTGTGGGCATTTGGTTAAATGACTGAAAATTACCATCAAGATTTGATCAAATAACTAGCATTGATCAACGAATAAAATTTTAAAAAAGACTACTTGTGTATTATATTTTACTGTCTCATATATGCTGAATGTATATAGGGGCATATAAATTACCACATTTCTGAGTAAAAACACTAGGTTGTGTTCTGCACTTGTAATATTGCTAGCTATTGCACCTCCTTAAGCAATACATTAAGAAAGCTGAAAATAACGAAATACAAGCCAAAATAGATTTGGAAGTGCTCTTTGTAGGTTTATAGCTTATAATTTTAAGCTTTCTAGAGGTTTTGTTTCTTAATGAGACCAAATTTGTCACAGGAAATATGCAGTTGTTACTCATTGCTTTCTGATTAGAGCTTGTTTGCAAACATTCCTTTCCAAATTTTGAGCAAAAAACACACAGCAGAGATGATAAAACATTGAAAGCATCATGTGAAATCCTGACCCTGCTGAAATGAGTGACACAGCACTTATGTCACTGGGATCAGCATTCACCCACAATATGTGTGCTCCAGGGAAAGAAAAGTTATATATTTGCAAACAGAGCCATATGATCTATGGAACAAAGGGAAAAGGATGTAGGGAACGTGCGTGAAAATCCTTTTGCCACACTGGGGAAACAAATGGTCCTGTGTTAAGTCCCTCCAACTGCATTGTTCTTGGAGACCTGTCTCTTTCCATGGAAGCCAAGATATTAATTCAGTTTGTTTCCAAACCTGTTCACAGAAGTAGATACCAATTCATACAGCACAGAAATTCCCAAGGACCAGCTGTCAAAAGTCTCCTTTAATGGGGCATTACTCCTGTTAATCCAAAGTCTCAGGTTTCAGCTGGGATAGACATTATGGATGGAGTGTGAGAGCTGTGAACAAGAGAAAGTAATAAAGATGGAATAAAGGAATATAGTCTGCTGAGCTCTTATTTTTAGGGTTCTTTTTGTGTGTGTTACAAGTAAACTTGCACATAGATCAGAGAGAAAGTACAGTATAATAAAGGAGAAAAACAGTATAATGAGGACCAAGGCTGAGCCAGAGAGATTGTGTGGCAGAGAGAAGGAAGAAGGAAATAACCACTCATCCCAAGGAAAGAAAGTATGTGTAACACGGGAAAAAAATCTGAAAAAAGTTCCTGTTGGTGTCCCTGCTCCTTTCAGACCTTCTCTGGTTCTTCCCTGAAATTGTGTTACTTAGGAAATGCAGAAATCCTCCTCTGGCCTTTCTGGGATCACCTAGTTATTCTGGAAAACTTTGATATTTCAAAGACAAGTACTTATGAAATGGAAAGGTTTCTCCTAAAAGAAAAATGCTGATAGATATAAATTTTATATACTTGCATATCTAAATCAATTACTTCAAATTGCCTTTTCTCTGCAATGGAAATCATCCTGGCTTATTGCAAAGAATACATGGAAGCATTAGGTCGTGAAAACACATAAAGCTAACTTAAACAACTCAATATTTCACACATATGACTACGGATTTGCTTGTTAGCAGCACATAGAGCACAAGAAGATAACAAGCTTTTAATAGGTTTGTCATTCATTACAGGAAATATCTACTTAGTCAAGTCCACACTGCTACACAAACGATGTATGAAGCATGGCTAAAACATTTGCAGAAATGTTATAAGAGAATAGCATGACTTAAGTGCAACAAAGTTTCAAAAGACATGTTTTAGTACAGAAAAGTAGAAGTCACAGTAATACTTAAGATATGATTCTCATGAAGGTCTATAGATTTATCAATTTTTTTATCTTAAAAACAGAGGTCAGAATCAACTTGAGTTGCAAGGAAAAGTATATTTCCCACCAATCCTAAACTATCCGATTCTAGTATCTATATCTAGGAAAGCCAAAACAGTGCACTTCCAAATTCTGCACAGGTATCAAGAAAAAATATTTATTCAATTGGAATTTGCCTTGTTATCAGGGACTCGTAGAATTGTAGTATGATTACCATTTGGATTGCATAGAGAAAAGATAAAATCCATACAGTATTTGTGATTTTACTGACTGTTGTGTTATTGTTTATGTCTGGAAAAAACTGGTGAAAATGCTTTTTCAAATCTAATTATTTTATTCTAGTTCTGCATAGAACTACTGAGAGCAGAGGCTTTGTGACAATAGAGAAATGAGTGTGTGTTCCATCAGTTAACTATGCCAAACAGTGAAGGATGAAATAGCCACATTTTCTCAGCATTAAAGCCATTTACGCTATGAACACCTGACCCTCTAAGCAGAACATGCAAAGAGCCATCATTCATATCTTGGAGTTTTTTATTGATAAAGAAACAGAATATCTGAAGATCAGACCGGAAAAGATATTTTTCTGTACAGACAGGTTTTATTTCTGCCTAGATGTACATATGACTTATCTGAGGTGATTTAGATTTCTAGAACCAAGAAGTGCCACCAAAGAAGCACCTCCTGACAAAAGTATTGATAAGGTGTGTGTTTGAAGGCAGAGTTGTGGGCTGTGAGTGGCCAGTCATTGTATCCAGAGAAGCAGATTTCCTGAAGTATAGAAAAGGTATGTGACTTTCTCATACTGTTCTGAAATGCCCTGGTATGGATCTTGGAGGTCTTGGGCACTGAAAGACCTTTCTTTCTCTGGAAATGTAGATGTCTTGAAAGCATTAAAATAGTTTTTATCATAAAAGAGTCACAACATATTTTTTCATCATGTTTCCTCATTTAAATCAACTACGTATTTATTGGGTGTGACAAACCCAGACTTTCCCGCCATGGAAAAAACTTTACCCTTGCTGCCATGTAGTAGAACTTTTACACCTCTTTGTGACTTTTTTTTTGCCTCTTGAACACTTTCTCCAAGCATAGAAGAACTATTTCACTTATTTGTAACCGAATTGAGAGAAAGCCAGAGATTTCTGCTATGCAGATTATTATGGTGATTGTAAAATCACTGGGAATACCTGTTCTGTGAAGAGGCCACACGGGGCAGAGGTCCTGCAGTCAGAGCCAGACGTGACTGGAGCCCATGGAAGCACAGGACTGTGCTACATGGGCTCAGTCAGCAGCGCAGACCTGACAGGGTCCAGCCCCATTTCAATGGCCAACTCAGAGAGTATAAATCATACGCAGTAAATTTGGCTAGCAGCTCCCAGGCTGAACATGCCACGCATTTGCACGTGGACATATTTGCACGTGAACATACTTTTGCTGTGCTCCAAAGAAGCTGTGGCTTTCATTCCTGAGGTTCTCTGCAGGTAACCCAGCACACCCAGTCATTTCTGTGGTAGCTCCTGCAGTTTGTGCCTACCCAGTTCTCAGCATAGCACCTGGTCTGCCCACAGAAAGCATGTAAACATCTCTTGCCTTCAGCAAGTAGGAAATGTCCCAAAGCACCTATTTTTACCAGAGTGGAGTTGCTATGCTACAGCTGAAACAAAGAGTAATTAGCAATTCATTGAAAAGATACAAGAAAAGAAATCATACAAAGGGGAGTCCTTGCCGCTATCTCACTTTCCTGATTCTTATCTCTTACTTCCTATTTCTGGCTTTTCATTTTGGACTTTGCAGCTCAGCTTCCTTTCGGTGTTTCCCTTTGAATTTTTGCTTCTCATATAGCATTGTGCTTACGGCTTTTTGAAGAGGAAGCCTGGGAAAAGGTTGGATTGTTCAGGAATGTGTGGTAACTTATTTTTAGTTTAGGGACTGTCTTTTAGAAATGAGCAACAAGGGTCATGCATTAAATATTTTCCTATGTTTAAAGAGATACTAGTGCTTCCTGCTTATCCCAACTTGATACATTCAAAAGACTGGATAGCAACAGTGGCCAGAACAGTTAAATTCAGAAGACTGGAGGTGGATGTTTCTCTATCTAAAGACTAAAATGAACAAAGCCTATTAATCTAGTGAGGATTCTGTGCCCATATACCAGCACAGACTAATAATGAATCATGAACATTGCCGTTTCATGGGGATTTTTAACAGGTGGGGTCATACTATTCAGAGGGCATAAATGCAACCTCAAGACAGTCCCACAGGCTGTTTTTGCTTGATAAATAGATTATTTACAAAAGAAATGCAAAAATGGTTCTCAGAAGTATTCTGCTGGAAACACAACTCACTGATATTAGATTGTTGGTCCCCTGTAAAGCATGGAACCCAAGGGTTGAAACTTTTTCTGCTTTCAGAAGAAGTGCCAAACATTATATATGGTCATGTAATTATGACATAAGCTGGCAAAAAGACAGCTGCAATTTTGTGCTGTAAATCTAGAAAAAAAATTAGCTCTGATCTGATCCAGAGGTCTTCCACCTTTGAAATATGTTTATACCACAAGTTAAATAGTGGTGGCAAATTCTCTGCTGCTGATGACTGGGGAAACTTCATTAATTCCCTTTGCATCTATTTTCATGGAAGAGCTTAGTTCAGGGTCTTACAGGATTAAACTTTTCACTGGAAAGGAAAGCTTAATGGATTCAACAGGTAAAACAACAGAGAAACATTAAAACCAAAGAGAGTGACACTGGATTTATTTCACTATTTAATCAATGGACAGTGTGGAAGATCATAGTATCCTTATTTCCTCCACAATACTCATATATAATCCAGATATTTATCTGCTCATATTGTTTTATTCCATTATATGTATTTTTTTAATCCATTGTAATAATTTACTTTGGCCTCTAGCTCCAAGCATAGGATATACTTTCCATCTTATTCCAAATAATATTGGCTAGTTGCTAGGGAGTGTGTTAATTCCTTTTACAATTTCTTTTACTCACCACATCTGTGTGTAATTTTTTTATTTATCATCTCTCTAGGACATTTTTCCTGTGAGAAGCCCAAATGTGACATATAGCCCTTTCAGATCTCATTGGGTGTTTTAGACAAGGAGCATTTCCTATAAATATTTACAGAATAGAATTTTACCAGCTGGTAGTTAATACCAGGCATAAATGTCTAAGTATATGTGTGGATGGGTCTGCACACTACACAAGATCTGTGATCTCCTCTGTATCAGTGGGCAGGTATGAGTTTGAAGTGCAGGTGTGAATTAACTTAAGGGTGAGCTTTCCTGCTTCTTACTGCTGCAGGCCTGTGATGCACCAAGTGTGCAAAGCTCTTTTTTTGGCTATTTCACCATTAGGAGCAGATCTGGCCCGGGTATTGAGAGGGTTATTGGCCTTAGCTGTGTTCCCTGGTTCTCTGGTTGAACATTTAGCATCTCTCTCCCACATGTGGCACTGCCCTATGGGATTTATGCTGGCTTCTCAGCCCCACAGCTTGTAGCCTGACCTAGAAATATAAACCAATGTCAGTTTTAGTCGACTCTATGCCAGCAGACATGGACAGTGGTTTACACTATTCTGCTGACCTGAGAACTATGGAAGAAATATTGGGTTGTTGTTTTTTTTAAACAGACTTTTACAATAGTCCAGTTGTGATGGGGTCAGCGGTAGGACATAAATTTGTGATTGATCATTGTAACCTTAAACTTGTGTTCCTCCTCTGGTTTTGGCTGCAATTTTCATTTCCATCTTAGGAGTACTCTTCACTTTTTAGAGGATAGTTGCTTTGTGTTTTGAAGAAAAAGCTGTCTACTACTAATGGAACTAATTGGTGTCAGCTCATGCTTACCTATAGTACTGCCTTGGTTTACATGGGACCTCAACCTAGCTCCTTAATTTTTTACCTCTTTTTTTTTTTTTTTTAACATTGACTTTTGACAAGTGCCAAACATACTAGGCCAGTTGCCCCCCTCCCCTCCCCTCCCCTCCCCTCCCCTCCCCTCCCCTCCCCTCCCCTCCCCTCCCCTCCCCTCCCCAAAAAGTGTTCTTATGAGAGCGAGACAGAATAGTTAAACATTTGATTTTCGGTTTATCAATTCACATTTGCATTCATGAAGAAAAGGCTTTCCTGCTCTCCTGTATTTCTATTCTAGTCCTTCATTTTATTTGGCAGCCTACTGGCAGTGTCCTTAGCCCACTTAAGACACAAGATTCCCAAGTGACAAGCTGGTCATACACAGTTCAGTTTGCTTTGGTTCCCACTAACTTCACTGGCAACAACTTTTGGTATTCAGAGGTTTATTTATGGCTAGCTTTATTCCTCTTTTCCTTTCCTGTAGATTTTTTTTAATGCAGAAATTTTCGTCTCTCCAGTGGCTCATCAGTTTCACTGGACTCCACTTGTTTGCTGTTTCTTGTCAAGTCTCTGGCAGGATAAAGAAAGTCTAAGAGAGGAGACAGGGGAAGCTGAGATTTGTTTTCTATTTATTTACATTGACTTAATTGAAAAGCAGCATCAGAGCATCCCATAGAGTTTGTCAGAATAGAAGTGATGTAGAGGGAGAAGAATCAGCCCCCTGGATCCATGTTAATGCTGTGCAGCCAGTGCTAATGATGGATGGGGATTTCCCCTTTGCTTGTGAAGTTGGGGCAGGTCATTGCTCATTCTCCTGAACTTCCTGTGGAAGATCCCACAAAATGATGGTTCTTTTCTGACCAGTTTTAAGTTATAGCATTAATCTTTGAGTGAAATGTTTAATTCACCTCCACTTAAATACTGATTAGAAAGTACTGCTTCAATGCAATCAGAAAAAACTACTGAAAAATCTGAGCTTGGCTATTAAATGACATGATCTCACTTAATTCCCCAAAATAACCATCCACATCCCCTAAAAGAGTATGGAAAAGATTTATTCTATTAAAGATTATTCTTTCGGCAGCAAGATGATTCAGTGTGATTTTCTTCTGGCCATGCACGCTGTGATAGCAAGGCAGACCTCTCCTGTCAGCAGTGTGCCCGGCGTCAGAGCAATCCCTGTCCTGCAGGAAGGTATGCAACCTCCTCGGGGTTGATTGTTTTTTTACCTTTTTTTTTTTTTCACTCTTGGCAGACGTCCTTGAGCATTTGAAACGGATGTGAGAGAGTTTTTAGTCCTCATGCAAAACAACCAACTAAACATAACAGATTACATCAGCTCAGGCTTTTCAATTCCTGGATGGCAGCAGAGTGCTAATCCAACCTTCATCCTGGATTTCACAAACTGAAACAAGGGAGGCTGGCAGGAGCAGCGCTGCCGGATTGAGGAAGCTGACGACGGTGCAACATGTGGGCAACACACTTTATAAAGCTCATAAACTTGTAGGCTGATGTGTGCAGCTACCACTTTGGATTCTGTACCGCCGCTTCCCTCGGCAAGAGGCACCAGCAGGCTGAGCACTGAGACCTGCTCTCTGGGATGGAGCATTTACCCCTGCAAGACATGAAGGGCTTCCTGTTCCTCACCCTCCTCCTGCTGCCCGTGCCTGCTGGAGCTGCCTGGAGTGCGAAATACGCAGTAGATTGCCCTGATCCCTGTGACAGTAACGCGTGCAAGAGCACCGCGCGCTGTAAGCGAACGGTGCTGGATGACTGTGGCTGCTGCAGAGTGTGTGCAGCTGCTCTGGGGGAGACTTGCTATCGTACTGTCTCGGGTATGGATGGTGTCAAGTGTGGTCCTGGGCTGAAGTGCCAGTTTTACACTGAGGAGGATGACTTTGGTGATGAATTTGGTATCTGCAAAGGTAATGATGTTCACTTTGTATGCGCCCACTGTGGCAATTTGACAGCAACATACATGCAGAGTTTGCCTCTTGCTTGAAAGGAGTAAAATGGGATTTTTATAGCTCATCCTTTAGCCAAGGAAAAAGGGAAAAAAATACCTGCTGTCATTAGAAGGCATTACATGTACTGGGGCAGGTTTATTAATGTGATGATATTGTTTACACATTACCTGGGGACATGTGTAAGGAAAGATGGACAGGGTGTGCTTGGAGATGAGATTTTTGACTGGAGCTTGAGACACCTAGGCACTAGTCCTGTTCTTTCTGTTGATTTAGTGTGTGGGTCTCTATAAATTATAAATACTTTTATCCTGCAAGTGCAATCCTGTCGCAGGATCCCTGTGGCAGCTGCACACTCCTGGGAGTGATGCTCCCTCTGGCACTGCCGGCTGCCTGCCCAGAGACCAGGTGCTCACGCTGGGATCTGGGGGATGGAGAAAGAAGCACAGCCTGAGTGCCTGGAGACTTTGTCCTGTTTAATTTAGTCCTGCCTTTGAGGTGCCCAGTTATCCTAGGGATATGATCAGGGGAGGCAAACAGAAACCCTCCTGCCTGAAGGATGGCAATAACAGAGCAGAAGCTGACTGTGAGATGAGCAGCCAGGCTCTGCATTCAGTTTATTCCAGGTATGTTGCATGCTGATTTCTTTAGTCAGAAGCTAGAATCACATTTTTCTTTTAGGAGCTATTCTCACTCCATTTAAACAGGGCAATCTTTATAGAGTGGCAATGTATTATATTTGTAAGAAGCAGGGTGAGTTTTTTTAAAAATAAACTATTTTAAAAAGAGAGTTTGCAAAGCATTAGTGCAGTGGGTTTTGCTGTGTTTGCGTACCACTTCAGTAAGTATAAACAGATAAGCCTTAGAATAACTTCCTTAAAAGTGGGAATATCTTGGCAGTTAAATATCAGGAGTATTAATAGACTCAGTTAAAGTAATGACTTAGGACCCGATGCTGCAAAAATCACTTCGGCTGATTCACATACAGCACACACACTTATTTACCTTATTTAAAATAAACTCATGGGCATGGTTGAGTGTGAAACCCAAAACTTTATTGCAAATGAGTAGAACTTACACATAAAGATTATATCTTTGGTGAATTCACCAGGAATATATTTTACTGAGATAAATTACTGTTCTTCATTTTATTAAGAATCACCACAGTGCAAGATACTGCCTATAATTCCATTGATAATTGTTTTGAACTCCTCATACGAGTTTCTTAGCAATAGCACCCTTTGAATGGGAAAAAAGAAATATTATGGGACTTGAGATCTGAATCCCCATAGCTGAATCTTGGGTGCTCTGTAGAAAATGCGAAATCAAATGTTTGGGTTTTTTTCCCAATCGGTCAGTGGAAAAACTCTCATTAATTTCAGTAAAGCCATATCTTGGCTTCAAATTTAAATTGAAGCCAAGATATGGCTTTACTGAAAGGTGCTTAAAGCTTCTAGTCCCCATATATTTATTTCCACTAAATATTATAGATGTAATTTTGAATTCTTTTTCTTTCTTCATCTCAGCTTTGAGATAGTACAAGCTCTCCTTGGGCTCAGATATTGTTATTTTATATATCCATATGCAGCTATGATACCAGGTCACTGACTCCTTTTAATAACTTCCATGTTTGTAGTAACTGACAGATGCAGGATGGCTAAATTCTCTCTGGCTTCCTGTTGCCAATTTACTTTGAAATTCTGGAAAAATAATCTGAACTCTCTGTTTTTCAATTTCTTGTTTCAAAAATGGGCAGTATATATTCCAGAACAATTTTTTGGGATTATTTATTATTATTAGGACAGTGCATTTTACTATTATCAATAGCAATGTCATTATGGCCCAAAGCAAAATACTTTTTGGTGCCCTTGATTCCATTAAACCACTGGGAGCTATCTGCAATTTATTTAGGAACAGGATCCTATTAAACAAAAACCTTCTAAAAGACGAATTTACTCAGATCTCAGCATCAAGAAGTGCAAAAAGCAGCATCAGTGCCAGGATTATTCCACACAGAGCCAAGTGCTTTGGGCTCAGACTTATTTCTGCACTGTTGTGCACAGCTCTGCATCCCAATTCTCCAGGCTGAGCACCTGTGGCAGGCAGATTGATGCTCCACGCAGTGTGTGCTCTTTTCTTGTCTCCCAGGGAGGATATGCACACAAGAACAGTTCTAATTAGATGGGATTTTGCTTTTGTTTTATGTGGACAAGCAGCAGATCAAAGAGTCATTCTTGGGAAGGGGAGTGTGCTGAGGGCTAGGAAGATTCTCCATGCTGGAGTGACTAACTGTGCAGTACATTTCAGACAACTGGTTGATCTTCTAGGGCTTTTCCTTTATAAGAATAAATACATAAATACATTTGATACACAGAGAGTTGTAAAATGTTGGCTACACTATAACTATATAACTATATAACTATAGTGCAATATCTTGATTTTCATATTACCTAGGCTGTATGACAAAGCAAAAAGTTTGCATTTCACTCAAGAGGAGACTGAACAAACTGAAAAGGTGATTTTATTGTGGGGTGTTATAAGCAAACATACCATGTCTGGATGAGGAGGTCTCATAGCTGAAAAGGAGAGACTAAATTAGGAGAGAGGTACCATTTGTTCTTACTGTGATCACCTTTCTTAAGTGTTTTGTGGAGGCCTGGGCTGCATGGTTCCTTGGTCCAGCCCTGAATAGTCATTCGTCTGCCTTAGGAGGTGAAGCAGAAACTCTCCAGACCTTGCCATTTAAGGTGACCATGTACCTTGGGTTGGCAAGGACAGTCTGAACATAAAAGCCTTTCTCCTGGGATATCTCAAACATCTCCTGGGAGTGATCACCTGTTTGTGGGTTTGGAAAGGACATGTTAGACATGGATTTTCCCAGTCTCTGCCTCTTCAGCAATGGTTTTGGGAAGCTATCCTGTTCAACAGCAAGGCAGATGAAGATAAGGGCCGCAGCCCCTAGTTTAAACCCTCTGGGAAGTTGTATGGCCCAGCATGTGATACCTGTCAGCTATGGGATAGGGAAAATCTCCTGTTCCTGACTTAATTTTCTCTGGAAAACATTTATTTCCATCCTAGCACCTGCTTTGTAGTGCTCCTCCCCAAGCTTGCTCAGGGATGTGAGGTTTGAATTGGGGCATTATGTGACCAGATGCAGCATAACCAAGGAGCTGCCTTAGTGCCAGAGATCCCCTTAGGCTGTCCTCACTCTTCAGGCTGGAGATGCAGGTGAGCTGTCTGCCATGGGAAGGCAGAACCTGGCTGTCTGAGAAGGTGTTGGGTGGGAGGCTATTCCCGAGGACCCAGTAGCATCTCCAGGTGGATGGTGAGTTTGCTGGATAGCTCCTCAGGGTCAGGCTGCATCCTTCTCCCAGACTGCTGGCCCAGGCCACAGCAGCCCTGCACCAGCATCGGATTGCAGCTCTAAATATCAATGGTCGTGAAAGTCAGATAATATCATAGTGAACTAACTACACAGCGAGTTCAGTGAACTTCTGGAGTCATCTTCCCTTCTAAATTCAGTGCTAGTCCTTTCTATAAGTATATACCTACATAGTCATACTGCCTTTAACTAAGGCAATGTAATGTAAAACTACTTAAATCTAAGAGTGTTTCAGAGAAGAATTACCAGTAGCACATTGTAAATAAGTTACAAGAAATGAAATTATGTATGTAAAGTGTGTCAATATTTGTTAATAGTAGAAGCAGTTAATACTGTAAAAAAGCAGTCAGCATGCTGAAATCCTGTAGCTAAGGTCCAGCTGACCTCCACTCAAAGGTTTTCCACTTTCAAGCAGACCAGCTATTAAGAGATAGCAGCTGACTTGGATCACTGAGAACTGATTTGCCATATTTTTTTTTCCAGAGTGTCCCTATGGTAGCTATGGAATGGAATGCAGGAAAACCTGCAACTGTCCCTCTGGCATCTGTGACAGAGTAACAGGGAAGTGTCTGAAGTTCCCGTTTTTTCAACTGTCTGCTTCAAAGCCTCCAAATCGACGAAAAATATCTTCACACACAGGTAAGACTTTGTGGGAGAGTTGATTTTAGCAGAAAACACCTTGCACATGATCTACTACCACTCTGTGTATGAGTGGTGGGTACTTTGGTGGAGCTGCGAAAACCATTAACGACACAAGGTAGGTTTATTTTTCCTATTCCTTAACATGTGGCAAGGAATTAGGTGAGCCGTGACATGTGCTAGAAACATTTTGAAATACTTTGCAACTGTTGCATGTGCTAGCAGCACCTCGCCTGTGCGGCAGAAGTCTGCGCTAGGGTTTGCATGTCAGTTCAGGATTTCACTACATTGCATTTGCTAGTGTTAGCTAATGCATAGTAAAAACAGCATTTAATTTTCCCTATGAGGACAGAGCTTTATATGTTTTCAGTTGTCAGTGAATGGTTTCATCAAATGTTTTATTGTAGTAATTTGTCACAGTATCATCGGAATAATTTATTTCCTTTACATTTATGTCTGAAGCTTGTAATAGATCTGTCCAGAATTAAAATTTGAAAAAAAAAAAAAAAAAAGGATAAAAGGGAGTGTGACAAGCTGGAGTGTTTTTGATGCACCAAGGAAAGATCACTGAAGCTTTTAGAGGTGGGATTAAAATTTTTCCCCTTTTCCCCCACCCAATGATACTAAGTATGTTTGACTGAACAATGCTTACTCTAAATATAAAGAGAAACCAAAATAAATGCAAATGTGTAGAAGTCAGAAAAAAACCCCAGAGATTTAATTCTAGGTCTACTGGGATCTTTTATAGGGTTTCAATGAAGATTTTTGGATTTCATTTCTTCTCCAACTGCAGCTTGTGTGCAATTTTAAATTTTCTTCCGTTATATTAAACGGTGTAGAGTTTGCTGTCTTAACACATAATTTATCTTTCTCTCTTTCTCTGCTCAGAGAAAGTTAGATTGAAGCAAACTTCTGCAGCTTATATCACATTTAAAGTAATCTCAAAAAAAGCCTCTTACAAGATCAATCAGCCCTGATATTTTTGTATTTTTCTACGTGATTGTGCTCTTTTGCCTTTCCTTCTTCTATTTATTACTGAGGGTCTCAAAATAATGAGTGTGCTTGCTTTTTTCTGTATCTAGCCTATATTCCAAACCTTCCTAGACAGCCCATTTGCATCAGTTCCTCCTCCCCTTTTCTCCTCCCCACTTGCCTTTGGTCCCAAATTTTCTGCTGCCTCAATGTTTAACTGCTTGAATTATCCCAGCCAGGACGAGATATCCACTGCATGGAAACAAACAGTGTTTTTTACCCTTGCAAAATTTCCCAATTACTTCTGTCCTCAGAGGTCTGTCACTGTTAGCAGATCAGGGACACTACAAGTAGTACTCCATGGGGTGGTCACACAGGGCTTCATTTGAAAGGGGTCTTCAGAAGTAACTATAGCATCTAAGTGATCATCAGTGTATTAAAACAGCTGTGAATGCTTCTGTGTTTTAAAGAGGCAAGTTTCTGACCCATATGTTTTATGAAAAACACTATGCCTACATATGCCTAGCGAATTTAATGGTGTCAGAGGTCGTGTACATTGCAATTTTACTCCTTTCACGGTCAAACAGGAGGGCAGCGGACAGCACACTGTGTCCCCAGCCAGCTTGCTGTGCCAAACAACCCCAGTCACAGCTTAGGAATCAGCCTCAGCCAGGGACTGTTTCCAGTTGACAAACTGAGTATCTTTTACCTATTTTTGGAGAGTAAGAGAGTTTAGTGGCACACACGAGGCTATTCCATGCCAGCTGGCCTCTGTCAGAGAATAGCTGCAGGGGAGTGTAATTTACTGCTGTAGTTATTGAGAAGGTGTTGCTTGGTTTTGTGTCACACTGGAGTGAGTATTACAGTCAGAACTGGAAACTGAAGTCAACTCATCAGCCTTATGCTTAAACTATTAGAAAACAGATATGACTTGTGCCTTAATTTGGTAGAAATTCTGCAGCTAGGTAATTGGAGGTAATTTACTGAGTTTTCTGCAAACATACCAGTTAAGGATTTCCCAAAGTATTCATAAAACCAGGGACATTGCTGCAGGATAATATTTTAAAGCTCTCATGTTCATGAAATCCACCTTAATTTTTGTGTTTTTTTCAGATAGCGACATGGCATCAGGGGATGGAAATTCTGTAAAAGAGGAATTCGTTAAAGAGAAAGTTATTCGCTCTCCAGTGATGAAATGGCTAAATCCTCGCTGATATTTACTTACACTTGTAAGACTTTCAAGTGAATGCATTTCTCACAGATTATTGAATATGCAACAACACACTTTAAGAACAAAGTAGATCTATAGTGTATGAATATGTAATCTCTGAAGATCAAATGTGATCCGTTTTTAATGAAAAAAATGTTTACTTACAAATAGACTGTACAGTGTATATGACTTTTGATATTTGTTTTGATAAGTATTTGAACAGAGAAATGTATTGTGGCTTTTTGAATGTATAGTAATACTGAAAATCCAACATGATCATTCAAATAGTGCCAGAGGCTGACTCTTGCCAACCTGATGCTGGAAAAGCTCTCACTGAATGAAGGGGACAGTTTGGGTGAGTGATACTATTGATGTGGAACCATTGTGAAAGAAACACATATAAGCAACACCTCAGATGGAAGGAACACCCCTGTGCAATAACAATAATAACAACAAAAGCACAACAGTGTAAATTAAATAAACCAACATAAATTGTTAACAATTTTCTAGTTTTTGGAAGTTTGGTGACAATTCCTCAGAGACAAATATGCCTTTCTTCAGAGAGAAAACATCCAGCACTTCAGTTTATACATTGTGAATAACTTAGGCAAGATGCTGCAGACATATATTGTATTTAGTTGAATTTCTAAAGTTAAATTTTGTACAGAAAAACAGCAGATTGGTAAATTCTACCAATTTGAAGAAGGGGATCTGAAACAAAAGAAGCTGCTTATCATTATTTAAATATATATGTTTCTATAAACCAGATAGTTGGTGTCATTAAGGCGATATCTGCATTTTTTCTGGAAGAGTGGTGAGAGGCCAGCAAAGGGACCTTCATGCTTTCCATCTTCACTGCTGGCTATGGCCCAGATATGACTCACAGGGAGTTTAACTGAACCAGGGAAGCCTTGAACCCTCAGCAAGTGATAGTGCAGCCACAGACTACAGTATTTTGGTACCCAGTCCTTTGTTTCTCAATTGCATGAGCAAGTGATCCCATTTCAGCCAGGAGAAAAACTTACATGAGTTAGAGTGTTGCAGGAATGGGCAGCCCCTCATTCAGCCTAAGCTGGGTGATGTTTGAGTAAGTTAAAAAATCACCACTGAGAAGGGCTTGCTAATATGCCTGAAAACAACCAGATCCACAGATAATAAAAATTGACGTTGCTGTGTCAGAATGAACCTGGATGCCATGAGTTTAGGAACAGTCTTGTAACACACGGCACTCTCATTGAAAGTGTGGCTTGATTTTAACATTTCCTTTGAAATCAACCTGAGCTTTGACAATGACTGCAGTGAAAGAAAGAACACACAGTACAGCAGCCAGAGTTTAGTTCAGGATCTAAAAGCATGCTTTTAAAACTATGGACAACAGAAACTTGGATGCCTTTAAAGAGATCCAAAGTCAATATCTGTGAAAGCAAGATGCTTTCACCTGGGAAAGCAGGCATGAATCATGCTGATCTGGAACAAGAGGATAATGACAGCAGTAGACATCCAAATGTCACGATGAAAGTGCAGGTTCTCTTGCCATGATAATTGGAGACATACAAACATAAATCTCAAACTAGCATAATACCATATTTTAACCAGTATTGAATGTTAGGGTCTGAGAGGGAATAATGTTTTCTTGGGCTGTTTACTAGCAAGTGAATTGATTCTAATCTACTGATATCAAAAGTAATTTTTTCTTGATTTCAGTGAGAGCAGGGTCAAACCCTTGGTCTTCCAGCAGACTGATGAGAAATATTTAAAGAATGTAGTAAATACTGCATACATTATTAATATTTTGCAAGTGTCATAAATGACATTATGAGTTCTTGAATGTAAATCTAATAAGTCAGTTGGTTTGAAAGAGTGTAATATTATTATTGTTCAATAAAAAACCCACAAAAAACAACAACTGAAAGTATCACTGTCTATTGTGTCTATCTATCAAGAGTAAACCTGCTGGTGATGGTACAGCCATGCCACCTGCAGGTTAGGTATGCTTTTGGTCTCAAATCCACAGAAACAGTTCCACGACGTCTGCATCTACTTCAGCAAATTTCTGGGACCGTTCATGATTGCAGAAAATGACTGGTGTCCCATGTACAGAAAGATTTATGTTCACCATTTCAGCCACCTTCAAAACAAGGTGGCTGGATCCTAGCTGCCTACTTGGAGCAGCCACTCTTTGGACAATTCCAGTACAGGAAGGATTTGGAAGCTGTCTTTTCTTGTTGGCTGGGCCATTGCCATGCCAGGGACTATTAAGCTCTGAAGCAGAGCCTGCAACATCTTGATACTCTTTCATTTTTCATAGAGGAATAACCTGTGAATCCACAACTGGCAAGGCAGGAGAAAGGAGGAGATGGAGAGGAATGCCTTGAAAACATTTTTGGATGATTTTTACTCTTTTTCATCAAATTTATAAAATGCTTTTTTATCTCTTTAGGTACTTCAGTGATAGTTCATTGCACACAGAATAGATTTCAAGCGGAAATTAGAGTCTTTCATCCTTTGATTTTTATCCTTTATCCATTGAAAAAATTATCTGTTGTTACCAGTGACAATGGGACTACACCAGGATAAGAAATAATGGAAATTATCATAGAGACGTAGAATAGTAGAATTGTTTAGGTTGGAAAAGACCTTTAAGACCATTTGAGTGCAACTTTAACCCGACACTGCCAAATCCACTACTATTCCTGAAGTAAAAGCTGTGAAATGGTTCATCACAGAATGCGGTCCTGTCATCTAGTATTTATGTTTTAGTGGGATCATATATTACTTACAGTATTAACATGTTTGGCAAAAAAGCCTTATTTCTGGAGGGTAGCTGTTAGTTTCTCAGCTGCTGAACTCTAAGCTATATAATATATGCAAAGACTCTCATTTTTTTTCTCTAATGTGTGATGACACTGATAAGAACTGTGCTTTAATGCAGTTTGTATTACAGTCTGTATTATAGGGTGTTGCAGACACCATTACAGTTCAAACAATATATAACCAAATGTTTTAGAGCAGTGTCTGAAATACACAGAATTGAAGTCTAAAATATATTTGGATGTATTTCACCCACAATTCAAATAATATGTAAGAAATACATTTCCAGTGTAGATAAATTTTAATGAAAAACAACCTTATCAATATCAACTGTGAGAAACATCTTTAAGGTGCTCTAATGTAAGATTTCATGATATAAAGCATTCCCACTTGTATTGTGAGATTTATCACTGCCTAATCACTATAGTGTGATTAACAATATGAACTTGCCACTCTAACCTGCTAGGACACAGATATTGGAGCAAACACATTGAAGGATACATTTTAAATTAAAATATATGTACATGCTTGCTATCTATTCAAATGGATTGTCAGGTCACAGCAGCACTTTGAAAATATTTCCTGACACCTGCAAAATTGGTAAATGTTTCTGGTTCTTGTTGTGTCTGCTAAAAATAGGATTTTCACAAAGTGGACAGATAACTTCACAACCATCATGATTTTCACTTTGGCTTGTCTTAATATGGTATTCACAAGGGTTTGTCACTGTCCAAGGAAACTGTGGTTAACAAGCTGATATGTTCAGGTTTTTTTTCTCTTCCAAAAGTGGCACCATCTATCTTCTGGGTGGCCAGAAACCACGCACAACTCAACTGCTTGGCTTAATTATTTCAGGAGGGTGAGTTTAGCAATCAAATAGGTGTTAAAACAAGAAGACATGCAAATTCTGAAGTATTCCTTGCCCTCTCATTGGCAGCAGCTGCCAGTGACCCCTGTACAAGTGCTGAGTCCCTCAGTCATGGTTGGGTGGGTGTGTGGCACCCATGCCTGGAGAGACTGGCTTTTCTGCAGGCACCAGTGGGGATCCAGCCACAGCCCTGGCAGCCTAATGTCCCCTGAGCTGCCTTCCTGGTCCCACAAAATGCTCTGTGTAAACAAACAAACTTGTGTTTAGAAGAAGAGAAAGATGGAGATTTCCTTAACTTTATTAGTACATGGTGTTCCTAATCCTCCCTGATCCTCTTCCATTCACCATGATTCCAAACTGGTTGCATCTCAGATTCATGTGCTTGCTCCCTTCCTATTTCTGAAAGCTTTTAAGTAAAAACTCAGTTGAAATTAAGGGCAGCAGTTGATTGATTATGCATGAGCCTATCTTCATTATTCTAAGGAGACAGACTAATTTTTCAAAAAGTTACATAATCAATGCAGTTTTTCTGCTCTGCAAACACTGAGCCTAACTGAAGCATTTTTTGATAAACTGAAACAACAGAAATCCTATGAACATTACTTGAAAATATCTTTCTTCCTCACAGGAGAAACATCTATTTTTGAAGAACAAATAATGGTTTGGAATGCCATTGAAATCCAAACACACTATTAGTATGTTCCTGAAAAAAAAGGTACAATGCTGGGGGAGAATGTACCAGAGCCCTTGCAGCTGTGTCACACTTTCCTGTTTGTTATTTTTAGTTTTCCATTCCTGCTCTTTATTTTGGGCTTTGCTTTGCTTCCTATGTAGCTTCCCCTTAACTCTGTATCGCTCTGCCTTACATATTTCAGGCATTTGGCTCGCTCTCCTTTTTTTTCCTTCTTTTTTTTTTTTTTTTTTTTCTTCAAAGGAAACCCAAGCAATGCTGTCCAGTTTCAGGAAGTCATGTTTCTCTTGGCAGTGGCTGAGTTCTTGGTTTTCTAAAGGCATTTAGGAAATTTAAATTGCTAGTTTTCAGCTTTTAACATACTATGGCTTCATAAGCATAAGAAAAGAGCAGCACACAAAGAAAACTCAAGCCTGTTCTGTAGGAAAGTAGAAGTTGCATTTCCACCTGGGCAGCCACCAGTACCCAGTCTCACCTTAACTTCCCAGCCTGGCACTTAATAAATAAAGGAACATAAATGAGCTCTGGTGAAACATTGTATCGTAAACAAGTTTTGCATCTTTTCCCTCTTCCTTTGTTAATGTATTGAAGTACTCGTAAACTTGTAGGGCCAAGTAACTTAGCTACAGAACAGAGGATGTTTACACCTGTTAAAAATGTACCACGAATTTTGTGTCATGACTGAATGTCATGCAGCCTAGGACCTATCTGCAAAGAATTAGTTAGGAACCTCATCTGATGTTTAAAAACATACAAAGACTTTTGGGGAAAATTTTTGTTTACCCTGCAATGAACTTCTCTATAGCGGAATGCACTTCCTTGCCTGTATGCACTCAGAGATGCAGAAATTAGCAGCCATGTGTGCTCAATCTAAGAGATTTTGTTAAAAAGCCCAGACTAAATCCTTTGGCACGTTAAAACTGATGTCATGATTTCTTGGGCCTTGGCTCCCAAAAGAGGCTGCGAGCTTGGGGCTGGCAATATTGACACTGTCCAACAGAAAGTACAAAACAAATCACAGTGAACAGCAGAGTATCTCTTTCCCTTCCTGAATTCTCTCCCTTCTCTGCTTTACAAAGTCTCTTCAATCTCTGCTGAAATTTGGCCGTGGCCTTGTCAAGAAACAACCTCTGGCTTCCCCTGTCCAGTGTGAGTGCTGTCACTGCCATGCAAAACACTTTACCACCACCACCAGAACGGGCTTAAAGCAACCAATAAAGTAGTGTTTGATGAAAACTATGCCCAAATGCCCTGGGCATTAATTAAGTTAATGAGGTTGGTATAAATTATCTTAAAAATTATCAAGGCTTTACAATAATTACCAGGGATACCAGGTAACCACCAAAGATTCTCTGTCAATCCCTTCCACAACTGGACAGTGGAGAGAAAATAAAACAAAAGACTCATGAGTAAAGGACATGGAGAGATCACCCACTGAATACTATCATGGGCAGGCCAGATTTGACATGGGGAAATTATGATAATTTACTACCAATAAAAAATGAGAACAGGACAATGAAATATAAAACAAATCTTAAAAAACATCTTGTCCCCACCTCTCTTTCCTTCCTGGGTGCTACCTCCTCTCTGCAGTGGTGCAGGGAGATAGGGAATGGAGGATATGCTCAGTTCATCACACATTGTTCCTGCCACTGCTTAGGGAGAGGAGTCCTTTCCCTTCTCCAGTGTCAGGTCCCTCCCATGAGAGACTGTTCTCCATGAACTTCTTTAGCCTGAATCCTTCCCATGGTTTACAGTTCTTCAGGAACTACTCCAGTGTGGGTCCCTTCCCACGGTGTGCAGTCCTTCAAGCACAGCCTTCTCCAGCGTGGGTTCCCTGCAGGGTCACAAGTCCTACCAGGAAACCTGCTCCAGCATGGGCTCCTCTCTCCATGTGTAGGCAGGTCCTTTCTGGGACTCTGCTCCAACAAGGGCCTCCCACAGGGTCACAGCCTCATCTCAGGCATCTACCTGCTCCAGTGTGGGTCTCCTCCAGGGGCTACAGGTAAATCTCTGCATCCCCAGGGGACCTCCATGGGCTGCAGGGGTACAGCAGGGGAACTGCTGTACCATGGTCTGGACCAGGGGCTGCAGGGGAACCTCAGCTCTGGTGCCTGGAACATCTCCTGTCACTCCTTCTGCACTGACCTTGGTGTCTACAGGGTTGCTCCTCTCATATATTTTCACTCTGTTCTTCTGTTAGTGCAATCACATCTGTAAAATATTTTTTTCCTTCTAAAATAAGTTAATTTTTTAATATGTTAATGAAGTGTTATTACATTCTCTGATGTGCTTAGTCTTGGCCAGTGGTGGATCCACTTGGCAGTGGGTGCCCATTGGTTCTGTTGGATGCTGGGGAAGCTTCTGTCATCTTCTCACAGAAGCCACTCTTATAGTCCCCTCACTCCACCAACACCTGGCCACACAAAAGCAATGCCGTGACCTGGACTATAGCTGGGTCCAGATCTCTCCCTGTGTTCAAGTCTGTAGGTAGCTTTGCTTTCTCTTGAATAAGTAGCTAAGTAGATAATCATAGTGTGGTGGCTTTTTTCTATTGATCTCAAGGATGGACACATAAAACGCAGAAGAAGGTAAGATCAGCCTCAGCTGATTCAAGTGTGCAAATACTGGGACATCTGGAACTTGATGATTTCAAGTAGGAAGTATGTGGTAGCTGAGATCAACCCTTACACATGATAAGATAGAGTTATCCAGTGCTGCAGTAAGAATGTAACATAGGGAGGGAGAAAAGCCATATTGGTTTTTCTAGCCCAGTATGTCCCTCATAGTGACCTTTAGCTCCCTAACAGCCGTCAAACTAGACAGTGCTTTTTCTCAGGACTTCCTTGGCATCTGGCAACTTTTTCTAGTGACCAAATCTACAATAACAACAAGACTGTTCTTCTGTACTTCAAACTGTGCCAGCGGCAGAGATACTTGTGCTATGCTGAATGACTCATCTGTGAACAGAGTTGTTGGGCAGACCCCAGCTTAATCACTTCTTGAACTTGTTGTCCACCTGCACCTTCCAGTTTCTTGTAGTCTGAAATAAGACAAATTTTTTGAAACTCATGTTTTTCTATTATATCAGGCAATTTTTAAAGAAGCACCATCCAACCTTAAGTCCTGGGCCCACAGAGTTCATTATCTGACTTGAGCCATGAGAGCCTTCCTGTTCACAGCACATTAACAAATTCAGCTGTGGAGTTTGTGTCTTTTTCTTACATAGAATCATAGAATGGTTTGGGGTGAAAGGAACCGTAAAGATGACCCAGCTCCAACCTCCCTGCCATGGGCAGGGACACTTTACACTAGACCACGTTGCTCAGAGCCCTATCCAACCTGGCCTTGAATACTTCCAGGGATGGAGCATCCACAGCTTCTCAGAACAACTTGTCCCCATGCCTAACCACTGTCACAGTAAAGGTTTCTTCCTAATATTCAATCTAAAGCTACCTTGTTTCACTTTAAAGTAGCTCACCTTTGTCCTTTAAAAGGCCTGTCTCCATCTCTCCTGTAGGTTTCCTTCAGGTACTGGAAGACCTTCATGCTCCCTTCATGTACTGGAAGGAGTTGCCACCATTGCTGTGTGCCTGGGCAGACCTCAGCCAGACCTACCTATCCTGTTCCAATCCCAATTCCCTGATGCCTTCACAGGGTGGTAGGTATGAAACAGCCCTTTCCAATCACTTAAATTTAAACCATTTTGTTTTTAAACTTTTTTGTCCTGTTCCTTAGGCTCTTAACTTTTCAGTAATCTCAGTAATGGAAGGAGAGGATCAGATTTAAAGGTCTGTTGAAAGGCTGCATTTCAGGGGCAGGTGGTACTGCTGCAACAGCATGTGACGTGGCAGTGGCTGGAATTAGCAGGAGAGGAGAGGTCGAAGACCTTATTTCTCCAATTAAGCCTGAGCCTATAATCAGCTCACTGGCCATACACCGTCCTCTTTTACCATACGCTGGATAAGATTTCATTCTCAGGACACCTGATTTCCTATTTGCCAAAAATAGCTCTCTTTGCTCAGCTATGTGAATTACCTGGGTCCACATATAAGTTTCTGCCTGTTCCATGTGCTTTTATGCTGCAAAGGGCTGGTCTATAAAAGTACTAGAATGAATCATATCTTTATTTATGTTTTTAAGCATTTGAATGGAGAGACGAGTTCTTATCTTTGTGACATTTCCCCCCTTGTTATAATTAGACAAGGAGAAGATTAAGAACTAAAAAGCAGCGAAGAAAGGTGAGAACCATAATATGTCATGTTTGGGAACTTGTTTGCTTCACCAGGACATGAAGTACTTCAGTATGACATATAAAATTTGGAGAAAAATTATACAAAATATAATATGTCTAAAATAACATTTTACTTATATGCAATATCTGCCATTTTTCTTTTCTCTTTGCGTTAGTAGAGCCCAAAAACGTTTGAGCCAATCCTGCTTCCGGTGAAGGAAATAGTAAAGAATTCTGTCACTGGAAAATAAATAATAGGATCCATAGCATGCCTGCAGAACATGAAAGTGTGCAGGAAAGTATGAGACTTCATATGCTGTTTAATAGCAGAGCAGGAGTCACTGCAAGAAAAAAAAAATTAAACCAGGGTTAAGCATTCAATGGACAGAAATGCCATTGCATTCATCTGTATTTATTTGTGTTTATTAGTTGGATGTTCCTTACTTTCCTGCATGCATGTGAAAGCCCTTACTGAAGTTTCCCAATTTTTCAACCATCTCTGCTCTCTGGAATGCTTTGGATTTCCAGCCAGGTCTTTGTTGTGAGTAAGGAGTAGGGTCTGTCTATTATCTTGTTCAGGGAAAAGAACTGGTGTTCTTTTTAATGAATTAAAATATGTGTTCTCTATTTTAAAAACACAATATATCCTTACTCCCTGTAAACAATCTGACCTTCAGGTGGAATGCAGCCAGAGGGGCTATAAATAGCACCCTTAGTAAGAGAGGAGACAGAAGCATTGAGAATTCAGCTGGCAGTTCTCACATGGAGAAGTAGCAGATGAGCTACCTCCTGATTTTGTTCTCTGAAAAGCTCAGATAAAAAGTCTGTAGGAACTTGTCTGAATCTGTGTTAGGCAGGTAAGAATATTTTTCTCCAGCAAACAACAACATGTATTACACAAACTTTTTGTCCCTATGTGTTGCTTCCTCCACCATTTCACAAGTATCCTGCAGTCCTTATAGTGTTCCCATGGCCACACTCACAGGCAGAAAGGCACTACAGGCACTGAAGGCAGCAAGTAGAGGGAAGAGGAGGCCCAGTTCCCACCCAGGACCCCACTGATACTCTGCCAAGGCGAGAGTTCTCGCCATCTCTTGTGGGTACCAGTCCAGTGACCTACCTATTGCATCATCTTTCATGAAGTGCTTTCTAAACATTTGCAAGGCACACCTTCAGGTATCTTGTGGTTCAATATGAAGAGGAATGTCAATTAGCTTTATTTCTCTTCGCTATAATTTGGTATGGAAAAACTTGATTATGGTGCAAGGTGTGTACTTTTTCTGTATCCTAAAGCCTAACAACTTTAATGAAGAAGCTCTGAGCATGAGACTGCTACAATTTATTTACTCATCAGAACTCTGCAAGTTTGTTCAACAGTCATGAATGTTTTCTCTGTCTCTGGACAGATGTTTGCTTCCAGCAGGCTTGTGCATCTTTACAACCATTTCTCCAGAGAGACTCATGTGAAAATATTTTTTTTCACACAGGTATTTTGGGAACCAGCATTTTTTCACACAAGTATGTTTGTATGTAAGACAGATGGTGCACATAAATTATACTGACTGTCACCTGCAATTAAATTTTATTAATTTCTCAAGGAATATAAATTAAATCACAGGAAGATCCTCTCTATAGCCTCTGCCCACATATCTCTCAACCTGCTGGGACTGTAGAAGCATTGAAGTCCAGAAGGACAGATAACTCCAATATCAGTTCCTGTTGTAGTTCTCAGACATGCTGCAAAAACACTGTATGTCCTAGGTTTTATTTTATTTCCCAAGCTCATTTCAGTGGCATGTAAATGTGGAAGTCCTGCTTCCCTCCTCAAAACCAGGCCCTCTTCTCTTACAATGGAAACAACATCCTTCTCATCAGAATGAAACTGAATAGACAGACCATCAAAGCTGTGTAAAAGCACCAGCTGCCCGGACACATACCAGGACAGCAAAACTATTTACCCCAGGAGCCTTTCAGAGGATTCAGGTCAATTCCATTGTATGTGGAGTTGACTCACGTAACTTTGAGACCTCATTGTCCCTTTCCCTCTCTGCTTCCCTCCTTTTGTTTCATGCCATTGTTTCTAGGTGGACATTAAAATGCTCTGGGACAAAGACCATGTCTTCCTGTGAACTTACACAGAGTAGAGTACAAAGAAGTCCCAGTACTGTGTGGGACTGTGCAGCCCCACACCACTTTGAGAAAACCACACACATCTAGAGCCAGGCAGCTATGTATGCACACGTGCAAACACCTCGACTTCATATGCTGGCTATGGTTAACAGTGGTACAGTGCTTACAGGGATGTATCACACCTGTAACTCACAACATAATTTCAATATCTCTGTTATCTCCTCTATGACTCTAAGGCTTAAGTTACACAGAAGGAGGATCAGACAAGTGGTATAATTTTGTATAATGAAAACATGGGGGTCACCCAGAGAAGATGTGGATGCTTCACCCCTGGAAGTGTCCAAATCCAGGTTGTATGGGGCTTTGAAAAATATGACCCTTACGTTGCCTTCAAACAAAACCATTCTGTGATTCTATAACACTCCTGTCTCTATTAAAGTAGCTCTTTGAGCTCCTATTTAGCGTTCTCTTGTTGAGTCTTGCTGGGCTAAAGCACATTCAGCCTCACTACTATGCTAATTGGTTTCTTCCTGACTACAATTTAAAAAAAATTCTTATTATAAAAAGTTATTGTATGTATTTTTATCACCACAGATATTTTTCCAGGTGGCAGTTAAAAGTTGTTTCTCAAATAAAGCATGTTTCATTCTCCTCCAACTCTGTAAGACAAAATAACTTCTCATTCTAAAACCTGTTATCTATTCCCTTTCTCACACAACAGGCTTAAATAGTTTTCTTTAATTGTACTTATAATGTTTACTTTATACTCTTTCTGTCCGGTTCTCCTTGGAAGGGTAAGTTTCTTTCCATGATCTGAAACATGTAAGAAAGAGAGCAGAAAAAATAGAAGAAACATTGAGCCAAAATTGAGAGCTGTGAAGCTTTTAGCACTGTAAAGAAATGACTATGTCCTATACTTGTGAGTTAAAAAAATAGCCGTATTTATTCCTTTCATAATGATAACATCCTTATCTCTTAAGCACATTTCCCTTTCCTGTATAAAAATGAAGAAAGTAAGACTCAATATACCTATGTAATATAGCCAGGGATACCCACCAGATGGGGAGAAGTGGAAACGGGCTCAGGTCTCCTGCTAATCCTTGTGGTACTGAAAATAATTTGTCACTCTACCATCTAATCTTATGCCTTAAGATTCTCCCCATGAGGATGAATGTACTGTTTCTGAAGCGCCTCCCCAATAAGTGCTTAGAGAAGGCCAAGTGTGATTTCATACATAAGGTGTAAAGCATGCAAGAATGAATCCCTTGACCATAGTGTCAAATTTCCAAGCAGCAGCTTAAAACGTCTTCAGAATTTTTCCTTGCCATCATGCCTTCATGAAAGGTAAATATTTTTCTTTCTGATATGTACACTTAGCACTTGCAAATGTTTTCATCAGCCACAGGGTGCTGTCTTGTTGCTTGAAAGAAATGATTCAGTCAAAAGTTATATTTGAGAAATAGTCTATTACTAATAAAGTGTGTTTCTAAAAGAGTCAGAAATCTTTTTTAAACTTAGACATTCATTACCAGTGGTATAGGAAATCTCTCCTTATGCTTGAGAATTTTATCTACTACTTTTTAAATTAAAATGAGGCATCATTTTCAGAAAATAGCTTTCTTTGTGCCTTGCAATTTGGAATTTTAAATTCCAAATACTGTAGAGTATTTCTCAGTTTGGGAGAAGGGTCCTTGCCATTGAATTCACACAGACACTCAATCTTCTAGGGAGAAATAAAAGCAAGAAAACATAAATCAAAAGGAAAGAGAAAACCATAAACCTACACCCAGCAATGCTTACTGCAAAGCTGTGGCTTGTCTTGCCTAGCAGATTGTGCCCTACTCAGATCTTGTCTGTCTTATTACTTCTCTCCACCTTGGTTTCCTTGTTTTCTTTCATTCCCCAAGGTGTGACTTCTCTTCTAGTGCTTTGGACCTCTCCCAGGCTGTGCCTCCCTTGTCTCAGGCACACTTCTTGCTGAGTGCTACATACTTCCTATGCCTTTTTCAGGCATCTCATTCACAACCCTCCTGAAAATGCTCTGAGTAGAGCCATATGGGCAGTGTGGAGGTTACCCTCAAGACCTGCAATACAAACCTGCAGTCATGGTCCTTCCTCAGCTGGAAATGCTGCCTCTGAGGGCCAACATGAGCATGACCAGTAATACAGTTGCATGTACAGATTAGGGGATCGAGGATCCATAGAAGCAGCTTGGCAGCTGCCTGGCAAGTCCTTCTGAAGTGTTGCTCTTGCTACCAATCTGAATCCATTTCTTTAGACAAAGAGGGACAAGTGGGGCTGACCCATCATCTTGGCAGTTGTGCAGCACCAGATGTTTGGCTGTTGGGCTGTCTGCACACAAAAGACTTTCTGTTCTAGCAATACTGCCAACATTTCTTCACCTGAACAAGAGAGTACATTTGTTGGCGCTGCCTAAACCAGTTCAGAGTGGAAGAAACTCCACTGACAGGAGACTCTTTTACCGGAATAAATTCATAGCCACAAGGGCTTTTCTTGGCAATTTTCTTCAGACTCACAGCCAAATGTGACCATGATGCACCAGCCTGCCAGTGGAGTGGCAATTTTCTCAAATGATAACATCAAAGACCCCTGATTCCAAGTAAAAGAGCCATGTGCTTTGTTCCCTTCTTGTTAAGAAAGAAATAATTTCTCTGCCTCTGTAAACTTTACTGGGACTGTGCTTGTAATCAAACACCTGAAAATTTCACCATTGGCTGAAAAAGTGTTGCCTAATTCTTGCTGGTCTAAATCTCTTAGTCAAATATGATTTTACTGGATGGAATCTGAGGAGTTAAAAATGCAGTGCAATAAACCAATTGGAATCAAATAAAGAATCGACAAATGATGCAACCTGGACATTTTTAAGAATTACTGTGTCAAGTTTTTTTCCTTAAAGCAGTAGCAAAGTCCTTTGGGAACATTGCAGGTTTGGATATTGGTGAATATTTGTTTTAAATTGTAGCTTGGTAAATTTTATGTAAAATCCAGAAAAAAAAAAGAAAAACATACATCTTAGTATCATGCCATATATATAATATGTAATGTTTATGCATACATGTATATATAATCCACTATAAGTGCAAGTAAACACTTTGTACTCTAAAATGTAGTTCTCTAAGTAAAATCATTGCTTATTACACATCAAATGTTACGAGTAAAATCTATGAGTAAAATTGTTATGATAACATATTATGTTGTTGGTATTTTTTAAACTAAAAACTATCAAGTGACATCTATAATATTCTTCATTTGCTCCAGAATGTTGTTGGTAACATTAACGAGTGATTTTTGGTGATCATAACAATGGATAACTATTTAATTCTGGGGGAAAAAAGACAACAGATAAAGGCTTTTCTGTTTCTCTTTTCATTTGTTTGTTTTGTGTGGAGAGGAAGAGTTTAATATGCTGTATTCTGAGCCAAAAATTGTTGTAAAATGATATTGGCACAAATATCTGAAAAATGCCAGAGATAAGCATAGCTTAGGAAAATAAAGAATAAATATTTTTCAAGAGGAAAGATAGTGGGGTTTTATGTTTAAAAAATGCACTCTCTGTGGTGGCCCTCACTGTCTGTGAGCTCAGTTCTCACATGAGATCGGTTTTATGACTGGTGTATTTAAATTTAGGAATATAAGTGATACTGTAAACTCTATTCCATCATGCAGCTTTTAAAACACTTGGAAATTTCCCTACATGAGACGCAAATGAGATTAATGGGATTCTGTAGCTATCTCCAGGATAAATGGAAAGGCTGTCTGCACACAACTACTCCCATTTCTTGTCAGTCTCCTGATTGCTGTGACTCAGCTCTCATTAGCCAAGTACGTCAGAGGACATCATCACAGCTGAAAGGACTTCAGGACTTAGACTCTACTTCCACTGTAGAGTATTTTCTACGCTAAATTATTATATTAATTATATTTATTATTATTCTGTATTATATTTTCTAAGCTAAAACATAGATCAAAACTGTTTGGAAATGCCATTTGAACACTCAGGACAACCAGATCTCCTGGAGATATTTCTGGACACTTGTGATTCTGTCACTGGAATTCTCCTTCCCCCTTTATGTATTGGGTTTGAGCAATGTCTCAGTGAGACTAGGCTGCCTCCAAGGTGATGTTAGACAAAATCTTAGACTGCCTTGTCCAGCAAGATGACAGTTCAAGCATTTACACTTGTCCCAGACTAAATTTATCTTCAAATTAATCAGATTTTCATACTAAGGGATGCTACTCCCTGTTTGCAAACAAAACAGCAGGTAGGAGATGTGCACAATTCATCCATAGGCATTTGCGTAACTAAAATCCCACCTCTGTAATTGATCTCTCAAGCGAAAAATACACATTTTAATTGCAAAATTGGTATGTTGTTTAGGAATCTAGGACAGTGTATAGCCCTACCTAAGGCTGACCTGAGCTTGCATCCTGTCTCTTCAAAGGCAGAATGTATCTGCCATTCCTTGTAACAGTGGCTAAGCCCTCAGACCATTCATTTGACAGCTTGGTGACAATCTGTGTCCCCAGTGTGTGCTTGACTTCACTGGTGAACCACACCTAGACAATGAACAGTGCTAACCCCCCCCCAAAAAAGATAATAAGTTCTCAAGGTGAGATGCATATGCAGTACAAGGACTCTGAGCAGGGCTTACCACATCAAAAGGAGATATGCTGCAGACACCACCAGTCTGGACTAAGAGAGCTTAATGGTGTGGCCAGTTAGTGTGTGCTAGTGCCAAGGTGACACAGGGCTGTGTTGTCAGCCACAAAGCTGTGGTCGACCTCATGCAGTCTTACCTGGAGGGGCAGGTTGGACTCCAGCTCTCCACTGTCCCCTCTAACTACCACTTACACAATTCTTATTTAAGGCGCTCATACAGTAGCAGAGTAATTTTCTTTCCTTCTAAACCTCTACAATTTTAAACCCAAGTAATTCACAACAATTGTGCACACTCATCTGACCCACTCTTGATGTTCTTTAGAGGGTGAGAGGACTTGTCTCAAACAACTTATTCTCTATAAATTATGTAGGGAATCTGGGGAGAACAGATCACAGAATCACAGAATACAGAATCACAGAATATTCTGGGTTGGAAGGGACTCACAGAAAAACAGTAGTTTTCTGTGCTGCACTTGTGTGAGATAAGTGAGGTGAACACTACCTCAGTCTTTCAGCTGAGATAAATACCACAGCATTCATCTGGACCGTGTGTTAAAGTAGTACTTACAGCTATATACATATTAGATATAGTAAACCATAACACAGTACCAAGGATGTACATTATCTGGCAGTTGGTGAGTGGAAGTTGGAATAGAATGGAATGGAATGGATTGTTTCCATTGGAATCTACAAAACCATCTCACACAAACGTACAATGTAGTGGCAGGGAAATCAAGGACCTTTTTATTGTTTTTAGACCAGTATGAAGTAAAAAGAAGAAAATAGAGTTGTCATGAGGGAGGTAGAGGAATATGTAAAATCGTTGTTGATTGAATAAATAAGTGCATATTCTGTTTGAAAATAAAATTATCCAATAAGACATTGAACTATGGAAACAGAAGAAACTTACAAGCTTTTGAGAACGTTTAGTTTTCTAGAACTTGGATATTTCTGGAAGCAGGGCAGGGTTTGTGAATGTTAGCTTTTCTACCTAACATTGACCTTTGAATATTTAGTTTTGACTGTTATCTTGGACATTTGTCCTCCTAATTGTGACAAATATGAAAGCAATCTGTTAGTCAAACATAAAACAAATCAAAGTGGCCAAAGCATCCATGTAGAGGAAAAGGCATTCTGATTTGGGGTCATAATTTTGTAACGATCATGACTGATATCTCTATTTTCAAAAGGCACTTAACAACAACAGAAATAACTTTTTCCTGTGGAATGAAAAAATAATAATAGAAATATCTTGAGAGATGTTAAACATATGAAGATCACTCACTGAGGTTTCAGAGAGATATAACAAAATACAAGCGTCTCACCATCTGGAAATGGCTCTTGAGGTAGTTACCGGAGAGCAAGAACTACAATAGCAACAAAATACTCAATGACTCAGAAAAATGACAGATCCTTTTTCTTCCTCTCTCCTGAGGAGTGATCCCAAACACCAAACCAGTAGGAGTAAAGAATCTGAAATATTTTGGATGAAATGTGATTCTGACTACTTTCCATCCTGTGTGGTACTTAAATAGAAGATCCAGATTTGTATCTTAAACCCTCACTGAGGAAGGAAGAACTGTGTTAAAACTGTGCATTCAGAGTGTCGCTGTGGATATGAGTAGGGAATTAGGCATTTCCTAAATATCCCAAACATTTTATCTGAGTTCATCTTCACCGGGGCAGCTGGGTCTGGCAGTAGGTTGAAGAATATATCAGCTGTATGAGTAAAGTATTAAGGCATGGTTTAATTCAGGCCACACAATTGTTGAGGCACAACCGAGGGCACAGCTTGCACAGTTTGGAGTTGACACCCCAACAGGTGATGCTAAAAAGGCAATGCGTTGAAAAAAACTAAAGGGACTTTGGGACTTTATGGATTCTAGAGGACTATGAGCTGGGAGAGAACCCAAAGTCCTGAAGGGTGATATCAGAGAGTGGGAGGTGAACTTGCTGCTGTGCTAGGGACTTCATCTGTTAGTCATGAGCTTCTCTTGGAATGGAAAAAACTTGACTTGGGTGGATGGTACACTTTTATGATTTGACAGATACTTGCACTTAATAAAAAACATCAGATACAAAACTTTGTTATAGCCTGCTTAAGAAATAATTTGTGGGTTTTGCAATTTTTTTCACCACAAAGAAAAAGGTATTTTGCCTAGTTTGTGAATTCTTAAACTTAGTTTTGGAAGGAAATGCATCTGATGCAGTAATGGAACCAGCAATTTGCTTTCAAGGTGTGGAAGTCCAGAGGATAAAATGTCGCAAATAGAACAACTAATAACCTGAGACTTCTTAGGATTTCCTCATCCGAAAAGCAGCCAGATCTAATTTGGCTGAGCTTACAGATGAGGACAAATTCACAGAAATCAAGTGGGAGCAGGACTGAAGAACTTTTTACATAGTCATTTAGATTACATAGTCTGCTTGGATAGGAACAATTGAGCATTTTAAGAAATCATATAACATCTACATGTTATCCAGAAGTTACACACTTCAGGTGGAGAAGGTAGTTAAAAATCTTGGTATGAAGTTATATGCCATGGAGAGAGACTGTTTATCAGAGCATGCAGTGACAGAATAGGGGGAATGGATTCAAACTGAAGGAAGATTTTGATTAGATATTTGGAAGAAATTCTTTACTGTGAGGGTGGTGAGGCACCGGCATAGGTTGCCCAGAGAAGTTGGGGATGCCCCATCCCTGTAATTGTTCAGGGCCAGGCTTGATGGAGCTCTGAGTAACCTGGCATAGTGGAAAGTGTCTCTTTAGAACTGGATGACCTCTAAGGTTCCTCCCAAATGAAGCTATTTTATGATCCTATGACATTTATTAATATTATATCACGTACAGCTTTTGTGAGTTTATTCTTAGTCCTTTATAATAACAGCAGAAATTAAGGAAAACAACAGCATCACACACTCAGTGCAGCACTGAAGTACTAAGTACCAAATACAATAAATCTGCAGCCACAAATACGTTTTGGACATGTAGGTTCAACTCTGAGATTTTTCTCTAAATCTTACAGCACAGATGCTAAGCACGATGCTTTTTAACAATGATGAAACAAAATTATTAAACTCTGAGAATTTGGTAATGAATCTGAATAGCTATTACATTACTTGAGAGTTACATTAATCGTACTTTACTTTAGCCAACAGATCTATCTCTTGGTGGCCTTCCTGGTGTGGGCTCTCTAGGACAAAATGTCATTTTGCCTGTAACCACAATATTTCTACAATGCTTTGGAAAAAAAAATATCTAGACCTCCCAAAGTTTGGTTTGTTACTAACTTTCTTGGTCATTCTACTCCAATTCCTTATTGCAAAATCAAGATATTTTGCAAAGATTTTTGGCTAGGAGTGTACCACATATCCATAGAGACTGACATAAAAGTAGGATAGCCAAAATCATTGAAAAACATTTAGAAGCTACATCTTAGATATGTTAGATATCCTAATAGTTTTATTGGTGACTTTTGACACACTGGTAAATACAATTTATATAATAATATTATTTTGCAGAAAGAATATAAGCTTCATATATTCTTAAAGAAAAAACTTGGCACACTATCATAAAGAAAACATTTTAGGCCATGTTTGATAGTATTTGCTGAACGGACTCTGGATTTTTGAATTACCTCTGTATCTCTCATGTGTTCTGTGTTTTCTCTCAAATGAAAACAGCCCAATTATGCAAATCTGCACACACAGATGCAAACTATTCAAGGTTGTCTTCATAAACTTTTGAACCCTTCTGGCACCTAAAAAGGAACACAATCACAAAAGAATTTTAAAGAGTTATTGGAATAATTTATCAGAATAGGGGAGCAAGTACTAGCAAACAATAAGCTGTCATTGGTGTTTTCCAAAGATGCAAACCTGGTTCACAATTCCACATTGCAAGTATTTGTGAGACTTCCAATACGATACCCAAGGACTGTGATTAATGTCATGTGCCTGTTTATTTTTCCCCTGAGAACCTGAAAGAGTAAAAAAAAGATCACAACTAAACAAAAGCATATCAATAACAGGAAACTGTTGGTGAGAAATACCCCGATCTTCCTGTAAATTCACGTCACCACATTCCCCAGGGACAAAGGTGCGTGAACAGCATGGTAAATAATTATGATTTAATATGAGGCCTTGCTATGCTGTTTACAGTTTAACAACAAAAAGGAATTGTTTCTCAAGGCGCAAAATAAGCAAATAATAGAAACACATATCAATATAATCAGGAAATGATGATGTTATGTCTGGGTCAGCTGCTGAAAACAGATTGCAATCTATCAAAGTATCAACCTGATATCCCTGTGCAGCCCAGAGAAACATCAGCAATGGGAGAGAGTCTTTCCCTAGTTTACATGCCTAATTTTGATTGTTTTATGGAAGTGCTGGGGTTTTGCAGAAGATTCTCTATGGCTATTTTTGCTTTCTGATGTTTAGGGAATTTGACACTTGTGTTTGCAGAGGAATTCCTTGCATTTTGCATAATAAAAACTGAAAATAAAACAGGAGAAGGATAGAATGGAAGGAAGAGTAATAGCTGGTCTCTTTTGAGAACATTATTTTGTTGAATCTAGCCAGCAATAATGAGAAAAAATAACATTGGAGAAGCAAACACCACTTTCAGCAGACACCACTGAAGATTCTTAGGTCCTTATTAAAAATATATTTTAATGAGAAATAAAAAACCCATAAGACCTCAGCATTCAATAATTTTTTTCCTTCAGAAGTATTTTTTAGGGCTGCCAAGACAAAATCAGCTGTGTAAAGATCAAATAGAACAATTTACCTTTGATCAGTGGACCAATATTGACAGTAGAGGTCTCAAGCATTTGAACATGCATTCAGTGCACAGACACAGAAAAAAATAATTTCAGAGCCGCTGGTCAGATTTTAAAGTTAAGCAGGGTCAGGTAAGGTCAAAGCTTGAACTGGAAAACATCAAGAATTTTCTTAGTGTTGCCTGAAATAGCACTGATGACTGGAAAGACTTTCCTCTATCACTCAGGGCTGAAATAAAGCATCAAGATTTGAAGTCTGTCAGGTACCAGCTTCTAGGATTGCAAACATTCCTTAAAGCTTCCAAGAACAATTAATATTTGAAGAACTCTGGGGGGTTTTTTTGCCTTTATCCAGACTATTTTCCTTAAAAGTATGATGGAGCTTAGGATCTATGTAGATGTCAGCTCCTGCTGATGGAATCAGTGTGTGCACGCCTGCCATGAATAAAAAGCCTAGGAAGTAAGCAGCAGGCTTTGCACAGCTGCATTAATTCTCCTGGAATTGAAACATATGTTTTATCATAGCCACTGCAGAATGAAGCTACAGTCAATTTTGTTTGGCTGTGCCTGCCTGCCTTATCCAAGCAGATGATTTCTACACTGTTGTTAGTATAATGTCAGTCATCTTAACAGATGCTTGCACTTTTATCTGTACTCTGCATCACATTCCTTGAAGAGAAGGCTGCCAGAAACAAATAGGTTTTCTGAGAGTAAATAAGGGAACAATGGACAATAGGAGCTGTTTTATACTGCTGGATGTAAACAAGAACAACCTAGTTCACATGAAATGAAAAACACTGTTTATCAAGATGTATGTCAGCGGCTGGCAGGTGGCAGATCATATTTGGGATCTGAAAATGCATTAGAGCAGGCCACAGACATTGAGTATGTTTAAAAAAGGCACTTCTGGGGTTGGATGGAGAGAACAGTACAGATCAGGTTAGTTCTGTAAACCAGAGTAAGAAAAAGATAATTTATTTATTTCTAGAAAACTCAAGACATGTAATTGTAAAGTTTCCAAATAGACTATTTCAAATGATCTTTTGAAACGACACTTCAGGACTATCAATTGTTATTACTGTTTTCCAAATACCAGATTAGGAAAAGGACATCACTTTAAAAGACATTAAACTAGTTGTCAGGTTGTCTCTTTTCCCTATAAGTCAGACAGGATGCTTAGAAAGTATATAAGGAACAAGAGAAAACATCTCTGTCCTCTCCAAGCTTTTATCTCTTCTCTCCCCAGCTGCCTTCCTGTATACTCTCAGATTCCAGCCTCTGGTTCTGTTGGATGACATGGCTGGATAAGAGAAAGAGAGGAAGGGAAACATTTGCCAGAGTTGGATGGGAAGGGGAGGTGGTGTTGGCAATAGAGTTACTATTTTTGGCTGACAACTTCTTAAAGATATTCTTTCAATTGATTGCTAGGATTAAAAATCTAGGTTAAAAGATATGTTTAACATGAAGCTCAGCTAAATGCAAGTAAAAAAGTTGTAAGGCCGCTTCTTTCCCTTACTATCCCTTGACAAAGAAGAAATCAGTTCTGTTGCGATAAAATGGGCAAACTCATTTGCACTTCCGTATGCAAGCAAACTCTGTTGCACTGTGCTTACTTTTCAGCACTGCTGAAAATGAAATAAACATTAGGTAATGAATCTAATAAAATAATTAATTTCACCACATTTAATAACTTTTCTTTCCCAAATTACATCCAAAATATTCCATATGAGTTTGCTCCCTTATTGAAAGATAAAATCATTCTCAACATCCTACAAGAATATAACCAAGACTCAGACACTTCAGAGTTAACTGCGCATTTGACTATCCTTGGTGTGTCCAGAAAAATGATAATAAAAAATGATGCCATAACTTTAATCCAAACATTATTCTCCATTGTTGTAAGAACAATGTGCCTGCATGGCATGCTTCCTAAGAATGTCTTAAAACACATAGTGAGTTTTACCTGTGTACCAAACAGGTAATTAGATAGAGGCTGCATATATTTTTCCATTTACATTTGAAGAAGACAAGGTAAGAACAGGGGATGAGTCATCAGAAACATCAGGAATGAATCACATTCACACTGGAAAATGAATCTAAGATTTTGATCTCTTGACAAGAAGAGTTTGTAATATTTCCAAATGTAACAAAATATTTGCAGACAAATAACTTACTGTATCCCTATATCTGCAAGTAAAGTTTGTAAAAGGTACTTACAAAATATTGTATCTGAATTTCTGTGTATTTTTCATATTGCTTTTGCTGTTGCTTGTAACATTAATAAGACAAACAGAAAGTGAGGAACTAGAAACAGAAAAATAATTAAACTCCAGCATGCTATTTTACTCAGCTCACTGGAATATACCTTTCTCACCATGGTTACAAACAGCAACAGGAGCTCAAATGCTCAGATGGTATAAATCATCATTGCTACAATCACTGAAGCAGAACTGAGGCAATTTCTATCTCAGCTGGACTTGGGATCCAGTTAGTCTGTTGTAAGTTTTCACAAGTTCTCTGTGGAAAAGCAAATTACTGTAATGTTCAAATTCCAGTGATTAACTAATGGACATCCATTCCTAAGTCTCAATGGTCTCCAAGGCATCTCCTTTCACAATTCAGAAGTTTTCTCTGCCTGATACTGCAGTGGTGTCTACAACATTGGTGCTAGCATGTGCCTATCCTCACTAGCCAGCACAGGCAAGATTATAGAGCTACTCTGTGATTTCAGAGATGGAAATAACTGGCGACTTTGTGGTTTCTTTGGCAACACTTACATTTAATTGCAAGTCTTTCCACTGAAAATGAACACAATGAAGGAAGTGTTAAACATTTAATTGGATCATTCAAAACAGCAGCAACTGGGGAATATTAAGTTTCGAGACAGGGACAAGATGTTAAGATCACTGGTTAAGATGTATACAAATCCTAACTCCATCTCCTAGACAGGTGAACAAGATGATAACTTTTTAAAAACAATTGGCCATGAAACAGTTTGTTTTGGAACTGGAAGGAGATGCTGAATGCTCAACACTTTCAGGTAAGAGGACTGGAAGCACAAAGGAAATTCTTTCTGCTGGAGGATGGAGGGCTTAGCCATGCACTCTGTGCATTGTGATTCTGTCAAAGGAGAAGAATAACAGAAGAAGTAAATTTTTCCCTTTGTTATTACTTCCGTCTTGATTACTGCTACACAGATGGGGGAATATTCTATAAAGAAGATTAAATATAAGGGAAAGTAGTGCACTCAATGGGTTTATTTCTGAAGTTATGCTGCATTCAAAGAAGGCTGAGCAGCTGCGAAATATAGTTCCTAGGCTATGCATAACAGAAAAATTCCTGTTTGACTGTCAGACAGAGGATTAAAACTACCTCCTCAAGCAAACCCAAATGTTAAGGACATTTTTACAATAGATGGATTTTGATTGTCAGAGCAACAGGTATTTGTGTAGCATTGTGTTTAAGAAAAAAAGACTGCAACACAACATGACTCAAATGTCACCTGTCAAATGACTAATCCTGTTTTTTCTGTATAAAAAATGGTATTCACACAAAGGAAGGCAATGGACTGCTTTCTTTCAAAACTCCAAATTCTTTAATAACTACAACAAGAACAAAAATGTCTATCTTGAGCTATTAAGCATTACACATTATGAGCATCAGCGGTAAAGACCTGAGAACAAAGTTAGGAGTGGGATGGAAAAATTACAGATGCACACAAAATATAAAATACACAGTTAGGTGGGTCTGATGCTGCTCTCATTGTCAGCAGTGTTTTCAAACACTGGAGCTCAACTGGATTCAGTGGTGTCACATCACTAGGGCTGAGGATGGAGCAGGAGTCCCTGCAGGCAGTCTTCTCTTCAGAAAACAGCTAGGTAAGTGCTTAGTCCTGAGATCTCATTGCAAGAATTGAATTAGATTTGGCTCTGTCCCTTTTAATGAGAAAATTGGGATAATACCGGGAAAATAAAGCTTTTGTAGTTTTAGAGTGTTTTGCTCAACGTCTGCCACAAAGGGTTCTCAATAGCCACACTAGATCAACAGTGGCAGAAGATGCAAAATGGCACAGATCAGTGTGCTGTGAATACAGAGTGCAGTGGAGATACATATCCGTTTTTCAAATATGTTTGGTAAAAAGAGAAAGGAGCCAAAATAAACCAGACATGCTGTGTTTAAAAGCTAAAGTGTTTGCAGAAGAAGGATGGCCAGAGTATGTAACAGTAAAAGTATTGTTCTGTGTGAAGAATACAAATGGACAGCGTCAGAAAATCACCCTTCATTGTGAGCATTAAAAAAGGGGAGAGAATCTCTCTTTTGAAGGAGAACAAAAATAGGCAATTTGCAATTGGCAGCTTGGGGATCTGCCTATGAAGTAATTTTAAGCTCTCTGGATTATCCTAGCTTTAGGGGAAACACTGACAGACTGTAAAAATAAATGGTCAATGAAACCTCTTCTGTAATTCATTACGACACTCTTCTTTCTTGTATCTCTATCCCAGTCACACACTTACCACCTGCAGAGCAGACAGCAAGGGAGACACTCCCTTCTCTTTCCTTTCCACATTTTTTCCTTTTCTGCCAACATTCCTTTCTCTGTCTTCTTTATCCACCTCCCACAATCCTTTCTAGATCTCCCAGATAGAAGCTGGACTGACCACCAGAATCCAGGCTACCTCTGTTTTGAAGCTACTCATCTCTGTTTCCTTTTGATTCCAGTGATGCCGCAGTGAAGAATTTCTACTTTGAAACTCCCTGCAGAGTGGACATATCTTTAAAGAAGCCTGGATGTAATTTGGAAAGTAGTACTGCCACTCCACATATCTGGCCCTATTTTTGCTCTCAGAGCCAACTCAGACATGCTCATACAATGCCATGGTTCAGTGAAGTTGCCATGGTCTCCAAGCCCAGCTACTGCTTCCAAACACCATATCACTAGATCCACTCTTTAACAAGAGCACAAGTTTTGCTAATGCTGATAGTACCCCAGGGGCAGTGAGAAAGCATGGATGTAGCCTGTCTTGATGAGATCTGCCATTTTTAAACTGCTGAAGAGAAAAATAATTCCCATTCTAGCCTGAAGCACCTGGTGAAGAACAACAGCACTACACAGGTCTGAGATGACCAGCAAAGCTTCTCTGGGAGGAGAAACTAACTCTCACAACATTTCATTTTAAAATTTTGCACTGAAAGACAGTGCAGATTCACCCTGCTGACACCTGTGGTTCCTCAGGGCCTAAATGCATATTTCTTGTTCTACAAGCAGTTGTTGGCGAACATAAGCCATCAAGATCCTTAGATGATTGTTGCCATCCGTGTCTTTCGTATTGTGCCTTCCTACCTAAATAAAACCAAGAAAACAAACTTTCATCAGTGATCAGTGTAAAAGAGGTATACAGGGTTAGCACAAGGTCTGACAGCTGGACAAAAACCACAGAATTATCAATATTGGAGGCCCTGTCTGAGGGGGTGTCTGGGTACATGTGCAATAATTGTGGGACTATTTTCAGGGCCAGTGGGTGGGCAATGGTCCGTTTTATGGATGACTTATATACCAGGTAGGGAAGACAGTAGAAGTCCAGCACCTCCTATACAGTAGTCTACAAGCATTTGACCTGGAGTAGTGAAAACACTTGATAAAATGGAGCAGGCACCACAGACACCATTTACCGCTGTGAAAGTCTATGGCTGGTTTCAGAGTACATCTTTCTCTCTCCCAGTTGCCACAGGGCCACCCAAACCCCTGAAACATTCTTTGGTAGTAACAGCACAGAATGAACTGGCTCCAGTTCAGTTGGTCTGGACAATGGAGTGGAATACAGGACTGCTTCCAAAATGTAACCTCAGAGCTGAAATACCACACACCAGAACAAAGTGTTCACACCAGATTTGTTATGGCAGTGAGAGATCAGTCAGACAGGATGAGTCAAACATACCCGAAGTGTCAAGACATTGCTTTTCAAATCCATGCAGTCTTTCTTAAGGAAATTAATGGATTAAAAATGAAAGCAATAATTCTCTTCTTCATATAAGAAACAGTCATGGCTGGGAGACACCAGGAAACCTGGCTGCATGACAGGTTAGCCACAGAGCAACAAAAACTGAAGATATGTCGAAACTTTTTCCAGCTGCCTGTAAAAATTACAGCCATTAAGAATCCACTTCTACTGGTGACCAAGTCACCTCCCATGTCTCCATGTGTCTATGAGTAGTAAATTAAAATTTTTTATTAAATTCCAGCTCTGTGAAGCTCAATGCAAATGTTTTTGATAGGGCAGCAGGCCTTTAGGTCAGTAATATTATTTGTCTTTCTGTTCAAGGCCACATATCACCGAATTTTTGTCATCTGCTTCATCAAGTACAGTAGCTTTGATGGTCTTTCCAACTTCTCTTCACTCAAAAACTCTCATGTACTTTTTCACATACACTTATCTGATGCAATGCTCCCGAGCATCAGAGCACCAAGCCAACAGCCCAGCCTATAAATTCTATTCTTCCAAACTCTGTGGCAAAACTTACGCTATATATATAAAATATTAACCCTATTAATCATTACAGTAACACTACAACAAAATATTAAAAATGTACAGGCTGCCTTTGCAGTCCTGGTCATCACATCACACCTAGGTCCATCATTTCACTCTTTTCTCATTGTTTATCAGACCCATTTCCTAAATTATTGGGCTGTGACTGTTTTTAAACTGTCCAGGCAGGGAGGAGTACAGTACTTGTATTACCCCAGACAAATAAATGACAATGATGCAGCAAAAGAGAATTGGCAGAGAGTTCTTAAGAAATGTTGCAATGAGACAACTTGTTTAGAGATGAGAAAACTAAAAGAACACAAGTTCTAAAAGGTGCATGAAATTAATAACATAATTATAGGGGTTAAAGAGCTAAAATAGTGAATCTAATACAGTGTGTCCATAGGCTCTAAGTTGGAATAAATGTGGTAAACCCTGCTGAGACACAAGCCAATGCCAATGCCTGCCATGCTCCTCACGTGGTGCAGGGAGAGCATAGTTATTAATCCAGTGTTTCCATTGGTCTGATCCATCACTGAGAGGTTGCTATCAGAAAGCCAAAGAAATTTCCAGAGAAATCTGGAGCCTCTGGAGAGCAGCATGGTGGCAGCCATCTCCCTTGCCAGATGTTGCAGCTGTCCTCTCCTTTGCCAGGTTTGAGGCGAATGGATTTCTCTTGGATTTGACAGTCTGGTCCACCGCCTAAGAGCCAGACCATCTGAAGCAATGAGAGCAAAGTGTGAGACAAAGCCTTTCTGTGACCAAGTCTGAGTGGCTATACATTATTCTGCTCACCACTGTTTCTGAAAGGTGGTTTCAAACCAGCAAAGGAGGAGAAAGCTGAAAACGACAGTGAGGGTACTGAGAACTTGCTAGAAGAGGCTAGATTGACAAGACAGGCTTGTGTGGCCAGGGCTGATGGGAAAAAGAGTGCTAGCTACAAATACATTGAGGAAAATGTCAGCACATAGAGTTTGCATGCCAGCACAGAGAGTTTGTTTGATTCAAAAGTAATGTTGGCAAAAATGAGATATCAACTGCCCATAAAGAACTTCAGCTAAAAATTGGTAGTTTTCGGTCATGTTCAGGGGTGGCTTTGCAAAAATTGCACTAGGTAAAGGACAAGGATGAGTCCAAGCCATCTGAATGCTTTTAAGATAGAGTTCAATAACTGAGTAACAGTGATTATTATATGAGGTAATGTTTGCAGTAGCTGGAAGGTCTCATTTAATGATGAGAAGGTGGTTCCTTCTATCCTATGTTATTATCACTCACAGACAACATTTTTCTGTAACCATGGCTAACAGAAAAAAAAGGCAGTATCATGTTTCTCCTAATGCAAGTGTTTTAGTAAGAACAAAACAGTCAAAATTGTCAGGGTTGGGAAAATAGCTAGCATGAGCCAGAGGTTGTTTAGCCAGTGCAGCAGCATCTCTGCAAGACAGGAATCCCATCCAGATATCAACAGAGGGTATTGATTTAGACAGTTTTCTGCATAGCAATGGTATGAACTTACTACAACTGCAGTTTAATAAGCAATCTAAAAAGCAAAGCCATACAAAATACATTTGTAAATGCAATTTTTAATACAGGCAGCAGGAATGAGAGTCATGTGAGTATCAGAGCAGGAGAGCTAGAAGGACACCACTCACTTATAGTGATGCTAAAGACAGCATATGGACAAGTACGAGATCCTCCACCACATCAATAACAGTGGCACTGGACAGTTCTCACTGATCCAGGATGAGTTGGTTTTGTTGGAAGAATCCAAACCTTTTGCACATGGAATTGAGAAAAACAGATTGCTGTGGAGAAATACAAGTGATTTTCCTAGAGAAAAAGTATCTAATCAAAGGAGTCTGAGTACAAACAACAGTCATGAAGGTTCTGATCTGCAGAAGTGGCATAAAAACCTGCTAAAGCCAAAAAGTATTAGTGAACTGCACAAATCAGTGCAGCAAAAAAAGCCCCCAAACTCAAAACTGTAGGAGACAGGTTTTTTTTCCCATTTAACTACTTTTATTTAGCATTTTGACATACTGCTTGTAATTGAGCTGCTTCTCTCTCTGATCCCTATACCTCTGAGCCTCTAACTCAGCCATTTAGTGGAATGAGATGATATTTTTTACTAAAACCTTAGAACCTAAATTCTTCAAATATCTTGAGAAAGACCATACACAACTGCCCGGGAAGTGAAGCCCTCTCCAGGGAGTTGCTTTATCTCTTTCAGTGTACTGAAGCCAGGGGCATGAAAGCATTTTCTTTAGCAGCATCCCTTTGAGTTCCTCTGCCTCCTTTGACCTGTACAAAAGCTGCATTCTAGTCTCCTCCCTGTGCAAAGATAACTTGCATAGTTTTGCTGTAGCCGCTGTTTTTTTCTTTGCTGGACTTTTGGCTGACTGACAGTTGATTTGCTTTGGTAGATAGGAATGAAGGTCTGTTTCAAGACTCCCAGTTCTGAAAGATTATCTCTGAGGAAAGATTATCACTTTTGGAGTTGGATGTTTTAAATAGGTACCAAAGAAAGAAATTACCTGAGACTTTTACACAGTTTTTCAGATGAGAGGACACTAAACTGCAACACTTAACGCTGAACTTGGGGCAAGGAAGGTTCCTTTTAAGGCCAGTGAGAAAATTCAGACTCTTTCATACATGTAAATCAGTAAACACCTGGGATAAAGAACCACATTTTCCACATAGTGAAGCAGAACAAGCATGCAAAAATAATAAAAGCTAAGTCTTCTGCATTGTTTCCTGCACTTCCCTAATTTGTTTTAAAAATAATAGATTGATTTCAATAACTCTTAATATGCAAGCTACTATATTAGTTATTATATTCTATAAATAAGTAAATGTGTTGCTAGAAAATAGTGACAGTTTGATCTGTAACTAGGAGAGATCACAGGGTGAGTGCCCTGCACTTGCTAGCTTTTACCCTACAGGGAATAAGGCAGACTCTATGCCATGCCATCATAATATGCACCCATGATTCTTTGTCCCTTCTAAAACTCTATCGGTCTTTATTAGAGCAATTGAGCAGCCATGACAATTCAAGCATGAATGTGAGGACAGCAAGTGAGGACGGCAGAACCCTCACTGCTCAGCCTGAAGATGTGCACAGCTGCAAACTGATGTAATTGAGCCTTACCACCCACAGAGGAAAAAAAGAGGATGAGCAAACTTTTATCTTATGAATAGCTTAAGGGAGAAAAGTCTGCTATATGGCCTGCTTACATGGCTGTGATTTTTCTCTTGTCCTGATAACATTACTACAGTGGGGATCTCCATTGGTCTGGCCTCTTAATAGCTTGATCTCAAAGGCACACTACTGCCATGTAGGTTAAGGGACCCACTCCCCAACAGAGTCATTCCACCAATTTCTTCTCTGGGTTCTCCAAATCTCCTCCTCACAGTAACAGTTGCAGCCTCCTGTGCTGACTGCTGTGTTGAGTTTCTCAGACTATGCCATTATAGCAGAAAAAGACAATTATATTTTCCTGAATGACTTATGCCCGAGTCAATCTTAGAGCTCTCCAATATTGCTCACTCAACATCAGGAGAGGAGCAAGAGGTGAGCACTCATTCTGTGATATCCTGGAAGGGACAAGAATATGGTGAATACCTGAAGCAGGCTAAGAGGTATTGGTTTGAGGCATGGGGAAGGAAGGAAGCATTTTGATCCCTAGTGAATGCCTATGTCTTCCTCCTGCTTAATTAAGACCATACAACTTAGCCTTGCTTTAGGCTTACAATTTAGGATCTGCCACATCACAATAAATCGCAGTGGCACAGGATAAACTATAATTGTGAGCTACTGAGTCCTGCATGTGCATGAATTTCTCTTTCAGACACCTACAGTTTTCAAAATTGTTAATGTGGTTTAGGAACATGCATGGGCCAGTATACCCCAGTAACTTGTGGGATGCATCAAGGCTTTTAGGAAACCTATTACTATTGCAAATGTGATGTTGAGAGCTGACAACTGCCAATGACTTCAGTATAAGTCTTTAGTCTAACTTGAAAACATAGAGCCTATCAATCTTAAGAGAAGAGCATGAGGAGAGCATAGCTTTGTAGAACAGGTCCCTTGTAATTTAAATTACCAGAACAATAATGTGACAGATTAATTTTGAATGATGACTTTAAATACACTCTTTACTAAAAAAAATATAAAAAATAAAGATTTTATTTTTAAAAAATGCTCTTTAAAAAATTCAATTGTATTAATGAATCATTGCAACCTTAGAATTTAGAAGTTAAGTACTGTTTGATCCCATCTAAACTAACAGCTCCTTCATTTTTTCCCAAAAGCTCTATTTCAACATTTTCATTTATAGGGCACTATTTACTTAAGGAGCTGTTACAAGAAAAAAGGACTCCCTCTAGTGTCATTCCCGCCAACATCTTCGAGGATTTGTATGGACCACTGAAAGCTTGTGCCTGCTTTTGATGAGACAACAGAGCATACATACACAACTACTTTGTATCTGTGATATTAAGAAGATTTGGTCCACTATTCTGCACCTCCATTCAGGAAATCGAACTTCAGTGTTTTCCACCTGACACAGTGTAGCCAGTGTTCAGTCTTTCCCATGGTATCTGCTAAGTGTTTGTAACTTACCCACAATGGCAATTTCAGCATAATTTAACCAAAATCAAAGAAATAGGATAGAAGTTGTTTCAAAACATGTTGAGACCTTTGGTGGGGGATTTTTGGTTTTTTGTTCTTGGCTTTGTATTTTTTCCTCCCTAATTGTCTGAAAGCCTATGGGAACCCTAAGAAAATCTTGTCTGCAGCAACAATTTTCAAAGAGTATTATTAATTGAAAATTAAATAGGAACTAATCTTTAAAGTGGTTTCCAGTATCACATGAAAATCCTGTCTTCTCAGTGGAACCTTTTTCCAACCAAATAAAATAAAAAGAAACTGTTATACTGGCTGTCAGATGCAAACAAGCAGATCTCCATCATTATTGGGAAAGAATCAGTGAACTAGTTGCATAATTTTACACATTTGCACAGAACTATTCAGAACTGAGATCAACTACTGGATACGCAGCTGGCATACAGAAACCATTCCATGACTTTTGTAGGTAACGAATATTTTTGTAGGCAACAAATCCTGGTGTGCTTTCAAGACATAATAATTTTTTTGAATAATATATGCTAAATATTATAAAAAGGGGAAAAAAATTAAAACTCCCAAATCAGAGACATATGGGAAAAGAAGAAATAAAAAAGGAAGAAGATTGATGGTGGTTAACAATGATGAAGCATAGTTTAACAGGAATAGTATTTATCCAAATCTTTAACACTTTTCTCTAGAAACCTATGTTCCACTAAAAGCAAGTAGGACCCATGGTTGGAAAATCCTAAATGACTTAAGAAAATGTGCCTTAAAGCTATAGCCATGTAGGCATTGTTCAAGATATGGGCTTTCTCTTTTCAGAAGTCTCAATGTTTGTTTTAAACCTCCATGAAGATTTCTGAGTCACAGCACCAGAGAACAGTTGAGGTGGGAAGGTGCCTCTGGAGCCTGTCCAGACCAACCCCTCTGTTCCAAGTAGGGCCACTGCCAGCCGTTGCTCAGGGCTGTGCCCTCTCAAGTTTTGGGTGTGAATAAAGATGGAGACCCTGCCTGAGCAACCTGTTCTAGTGCTTTATCACAAGCACGAAGAGGATTTTTTGTATTTAAATTCAATTTCCTCTATTTCAGTTTGCACTTAATTGTACTTTCCCTGGACACCTGTAACAAGTCCTGCTCCCTCTTTTCACATGCTCCCATGACCTGTTTATAGACATTGATAGAATAATGGATGAGATTCCCCTGAATTTCCCCTTCTCCGGGCTGAACAATCTCAGCTCTATCAGTCCCTTCTCAGAGTCAATTGACTTTCTTTGGACAAAAGGCAAATTTTAAATGAGCATACAAAAAAGAAGATTATTTTGTTTAAGGAAAGTATTAGTTCAGTGATTCCTGCCATTACTAACTAGAGACTGATTACATTTTTGTGACTGTACTTGTTGCTCTAACGTGAAATAGATTACCTAAAATAACTGCATCATATTCCCAAATTTCATCCATTCATACCATGAATCATGAGGTATTTAAAAAAATATGTCTTGTTCATATTTTTTCATTTTCACAAAGTTTTTGTAGCTCAGCCCAGCAACATTGTTTATTTATTTTTCCTTCTCTGAACTCAGACCTCCAGTGGTGCTCTGGTCCAGCACAGACGTGCCCCTTGCTTGCACAGTGTCCTCCTGCACGTGCCTCAGCAGGCGTGCGTGTGATACCAGGGTCCTCATGCTCCCTATCTTGCTGTCTTTGCGTTTAGCCCCAAAACCCTTCTCAGGCATGGGACACTTCTTTACCTACCTTGTGCCCCTCATTCAAGAACCTTGCTGCAGTATTTTTTGACTACTACTGCTCAAGACCCACAGTGCAAGTGATGCTGTCCCTTCTGAGGTATAATCCAATGACTTTCCCTGCAAACTTCACAGGGTAGGATAAGCTAAGTGAGACCTGCGTAACTCAGGCAAATGATGCAAAGGCAAAACTTTCCCTAGGCTTCCCTGTTGCAGCACAGGAGTTTGCTGATGCACATCTGCTTTTCCAGTATCAGTCATGCTATAAATTGTTATCCCACATTAAATCCTCTTTCTGACCTTCTTGTTCACATCTTAAATAGATGCTTTTTGCAATACCTTCTCCAGACTTTCACAAATCTTCACTGAGTGCAGTCTGAAGTGAATGAAATTTATCAGGCTTCTGCCTTTGAGATCTTGAATAAAGTTTTAAAGTGATATAAGATCCCTCTCCATGATTTCCAACTGGGCACAGATTCCCCCTGCTGTCACATACATTATTCTAAAACTGTAAAGATAGCAAAGCCTGCCAAAAATTTCTAAGGAAAATCTAGACTGAACGTAAATGCTGATTGCAAACCTCAAAGGAAGAGAAGAACCAGACAGCTGACCCAGAAAAGATATTCATGCCATCTCCATTTTTTCTTCTTTTTTTTTTTTTCAGTTTTGGTATCTCAGTTACTTACTCTGCTTGCTTGGTGTCATATTTCAGGTCACAGATTCCAGTCCTATGTGTAAGGGAGTAACAAGTTAAAAAAACAACCGACCTGTTGAGACACATTGCAATGCACCCTGCTAGCTGATAAAATCACAGAAAATTTTATGACTCCAAGGCGGTTTCTGGCACGAATCATTTATGTAACTTAAGGCATGTCTGCATATTTGAATTAAGTGTGGTAAAGGTTTATAAATGACTGGCTGAAATGTGCTCTTTAAAAATGTTTCCTAAGGTGACAGTTTGTGCTTTTAAGCACAGGACTGCAGTGAGGAGGTGTGAACTGTATATTTTTTCTCATTTAGGACCTGTACTTGTTATAATCAGACCTTACCACTACAAATACCTTGGAGGACATTGTAACCAGGTAGAGGTTAGCCTCTTCTCCCAGGAAACAGGATGAGAGGGCATGGTCTTAAGGTGTGCCAGGGGAGATACAGGATGGACATGAGGAGGAATTTCTTCTCAGAAAGGGTGATTAGACATAGGAATGAAGTGCCCAGGGAAATGGTGGAGCCACCTTCTCCCGAAGGTGTTGAAGGAAAGGCTGGATGTGGCAGTCAGAGGCATGGTTGAGTTGTAACGGTGGTGTTTGGTCATAGATTAGCCTCGGTTTCAGAGGCCTTTCTAGCCTAATTGATTCTATGATCATCTCAGCTTCTGAAACCATTGTTTGGTCTACCTGTAACATGTTTCTTTGTTAAAGCAGTGTGATGCGTTTCTTTATGGACAGCATGCAAACACTCTGAGGGATGGAGATGTTCCAGCCATCAGAGGGAAAGGTTTGGGGTACCTCAGAGCAGTCTCCCACTGTGACAGGCAGGCCATGGAGACACCGGGTGCGCAGTGGGTGAATAGGGACAACAGCTGTAACCCACATGTGGGCAGGTCCCCCCCGAAGCACGATGTAACCCACATCAGCGGGATAGCAGGCCCCACCCGAAGCCTGCACGAACCCACAGCCGTGAAGGGCGCGCAAGGCTCTGGGAAAGCACTGCCCCATCTCCCGTCCCAGGCCGGGGCCCCGGGAGCGGGGGCGGGCCGGCGCAGGGGCTGCGCTGTGAGGAGGGCGGGAAGGAGGGGAGGAGGGCGGAGGCCGTCCCCGGCGGCGGGCGGGGAGCGGGGCCGGGGCTGTGACACTCCCCGCCGCTCCCCAGGGCTGCGCCGCGGCCCCACCGCCGCCCGCGCTGGGGGAGCCCGGCCGGGCCGCGGCTCCGGCATGGCCAGCGCCCCCGCCGCGCTGCTGCGGCCAGCGCTGCTGGTGCTGCTGCTGGCCTCCGGCCGGCCCGCTCTCGCAGGTAGGGCCGTGGCGGGGGCCGGAAGGCACCTGCGCCCATGGGGAAGGGGCGGCCCGGCCGCAGCCCCGGCGCCCGCGCTGCTTGGAGGCTGGAGCGACTTGTGGCCGGTGTTCCCGCGAAAGCAGCAGCCCGATGGGGAGTGGCCCTGCCCCGGCCCGGTGGGGCGGCGTGGGCCCCGTGCTCGGGCCAGCTGCCGCCGCAGCCCCTTGGCCGGGAGCGGGGGCGGCGGGCGGGCAGCGCTGGCGGCGCACAGGTGGTGGGACGGCGGGCATTTTGTGAGGGCGTGGTGTCCTCTTGCCGTAGAGTGAAGGCAGAGCTGCCCGCTCGGATGCGAGCCCGCCTTGTGCCTGCCTCCCCTCCTACTGCAGAGACGCTGGGACTTGACATGGCTAGCCTTCCTAATAAAAACGTGGATGCTTTGCAAGCAACGTAGATGTAAACCTTTTCTCTCCACCTCCTATCATAATTTTAGTATGTCATGAGGAAAAGTGCTGAGGTAGAAGCAGGAACATTCCCTGCTCCGTGCGTGGGAAGTAGTAGTCCCGATGATAAAGTATCAGCCAGCAGCTGCAGGTATCTGGGTTTCAGCATGATGTCCTGTGTCTGGCTTTTCAAGACAGGCCAGGCACCTCACGAGTAGTGATGCACGGTAAGGTACGCATCTTGGGCAGTCATCAAAACCATTGAAACGGCCAAAAACTTAACCTGCAAATTCTGTTTCTTCTTGAGATGTAACTTGAAGTACATTGCAATTTGAGCTTGAAAGACTGGTAATAAAGTTTGTTACTTATATATATATATAAACTATTGGATTAGCATGCAGTTGAAGAAGTATGGTTTTTCATCCACTTTCATCCACCTTCTGTTCCTCACTGCAATCCCATATGAGACAAACCAATTGCTGTAACATTCTTTAGAAATGTTGAACGGTCAGTTTCTGTGGTTGTGTGGCATCTGTTTCACTAGCTGAGAAGACTGGTTAGAAATGAACTAATATTTAATTGTAACCTTAAAAAAATAGTTCTTACCTCAGAAGTTAATGAAGAGGTTAATGAAAGGATTAAATTCAGACACTGTAAATGAAATACACCAATCTTTTCTTTCCATGAGAGAATTCCAGTGATGGAGCTCTAAGTGATGTTCATCAGTTCATCAGTGAGCGAAGACCCTGCAACCAGAGTGGATGGAGGAATTTTTTTATTCCTTATAGAGATGTCTCAGATGTACCAAGGATGGCAGAAGATTTGAGTGCCACTGAAATGGCAACCTCTAGTAATAGTAGCATTGTCTTAAATGACATGACAAAGGGTTTTGTGGATATTACTGATAGGGGTGTTAGGCCAACCAGTGCATTATAGCTTGTTGTCAGAGTAGTGTTGTCTGTCCCTGGGGCTGCAGGGAGTGCAAGGCAAAGCCAGATGATGCATTTCCAAACCACCTGGTAGGAACACGAGCCTCTTGCTTCTAGGTGCACCAGCCTGTGATGCTGTGCTTGAGCTGTGTTCAAGCTATTTGCTAGGCTTTGTGGACTGACTTCACCACCAGGAGAGCTTGTTAAAATCCAGCTCTCTTCATTTATTCCAGGTGCTGTTACAGCTATAACTTCACCCAGAGGCAATCTAGCAAAAGGGAAGAAAACAGTCGAAGGCTGGAAAGGAAAAAACCCATGAGCTTCTTATAGGCAGTGCACTGAAATTAGGCTTTAAGTGACTTTTTCAACTCTTCAGTTGTCAGTGCATTTCTGTAATAGAACCAGAAAATAACATTAGCACTGTTCATTTTACATTCAATGCTTTAACTACAGGACTGTCTTATCTGGAAGTCATAGAATGCTTTGGTTTGGAAGGGACCTTTAAACATTGTTTCTGGTGTGTAAAGCATTTGTAGATGCAGCATAGGGATATTCTTCATTGTGTCCATTTTAGGTGAGTGTAAGAGGCTTACACTGGTAGTTTTTGATCTACCCTCGAAATCTCACTAGATTTTACACTGAGAAAGTGTGAATCAACCCTGAGAATTCCCTTTTGAATAATTGTTATATTTAGCCTTAAAGGGCATTCCCAATGAATGTGGCAGCTTCCTTTTCCACTTCCATTTTTCCTGTGTCTGTACATGCTGTTGATACCATGTGCTATCAGTTTAGATAAGCTGACAAAAAATGGAGGAATGTGTTTTCATTATGAAGTGTCCTGTTTTGATTCTTTGGAGGTTTTTTTCACCTCTCATTCTGCTGCATTACTTTTGCTATTTGTCCTTGTAACAAAGCTTCATTAACCCAGCTCCTGTGGGTTGAAATATCAGGACCATGTTTTGGAGAGTGTAAGATTTGCAAGCAAACCATATTATGTATTCTGTGGTAGTGGTGATGTTTTTCAATATCAACAGTGGAATTTGATTATATCTGTGATACGGCAAGTAATGTGTCAAAAAATAATAAAAAGGTTCTGCTAGCTGTAAAAGAAATCATGCCAAGGCACTGTAGGTGGCTCAAAATCTTGTTAACTGGTGGATCAGTGCCTACCTGCCCCACCTTCAGTGATGGATTCTGACTATGAGGAGTTTTATGGAAGGCAGAAGGTTTAACTTACGTTTCTTTTTTTCTTTCCAGAAAATTCATATATAGTGTAAATATCACACTGTTGCCCAGTGGTACTCTGCAAAATATTGACTTCACAGCTTCATTCTAGTTACTCTAAATTGCAGTGAGTGATGCATAATCTCTCTGCCTAATTTCTTCCCCCAAAATCCAATATATGAATTTAGCATAATATAAAAAATTATAATTATTTGACCTATTTCCTGTCTTATTAGTTAGCCCATATTTATACTGGGGATTTGTCTCTAGTTATGTTATTCCACCACTTGCTTTAAAGAGGAGGTATTTCTTTATTTGCCCCACAGAATAACATTTTTATGTACAACAATAGATCCTCTCAGTGTATAAATTTAATCTAAAACCTGCAAGGTGTATTTGAGCATTTTTATGAATGCTTCTTTTAAACTAGAAGCAAACTGCTGGAAAAGCATTCCTTTTTGTTCCATTTGGGATCAGTTTTTCTTAGCAGAGTGGTGACTCTTTCTTTGGAAGAAATGTATGTATTTTAGTAATGTAAAGATCTTTCCTGTGTTTCTCTAGGTATTTAATATAACTTGCTATTACAGAGTTGTTGGCTGTGAGTTTTGCTGAAATCTTACTCTTAGGAAAGCTATGTAGAATTTTTATATATCCTATAGCAAATTTTTAGATACTATTATTGATTGTTATTTCATGAATGAGCTACTAAATTAGATCTTTGATTTGGTACTCTGCACAGAATCCAGTTTAGAGTCAAAGTCATACTTTATAGGAGTTGTCAGAATGTATTAGATTAAGCAAGGGGACAGCCAGTGTAGGAACTGGAACATTTAAACTTAAAAGTCCTCTGCAGTAATGCTTGATTTTAAAATGTGAAAATTCTTTCAGAATGAAGCTAAAAACTGCAAAATAAATATTTAACTGGTGGTGTTCTTACAAGCTGTATCCAAACACAGCTGAAAGCATCATAAACTTCAGCAGATGGAATTTGAAAATAGATATGTCTGGAAAAAAAAAGTCAAGGATCAGCTTGAAGGAATCAAAGCTTTTACTAAATCCTCCTTAAGTACGTCAAGAACAAAAACCCTGCAATGGGTCCATAGAGCCAGTTGATTAAGTTACTAGTATAAAAGAGGGACTCAGAAAGGGCATGGCTGCTGCAGAGAAGCTAAATTAATGGCATTTGCTGCTAATTGGGAAGATTCCCAAACTGAAATTCCTTTTTTAGGGTGGTGGAAGGGGAGGAGAGGGGTTGACGTAAAAGAACTTGGTGATGAAATAACTTGCTTGCTAATGGTAATATCTGATCTCATGCTTAAACTCCCTGGTATCTGAAGCCTGGATGGTGGCAGATTTTATGCTAATATTTAAAACAAGAATTACCAGGGGACTGTAAGCCTGACATCCATAACTCAAATTTGTAGGTATTGTAACAAATGATAAAAGATGCACAAGTGAGATGGATCAATTTTGAAGGAGTCCATAATATTTCTTTAAAGAGTTCCTTACAAACGCCTTGGAGTTTTCTTGATGGGGGTGGCAAGGTGACCAAGATTTAGAGTTTCAAAAGACTTTTTATAAAGTTTGCTGCTAAAGGCTATTTAGCATTCATTGGAGTGCAGGGCTTTGTATATTAAGTAGTTGATTAAATAGGAGGAGTGGTAGATGATTGATATATTTTTTTTTAACGTGTAAGAGGGAAGTTACCAGCAGAATTTTGGAGGATTTGGTCTTTGGATCTGTTGTGTTGTTCAAAATGGCAATAATGGGGATGGTAAAAGCAGTGAGCAGTCACATGAAAACTCTTACTGATGTTACTGTTCCTCAGAGCAGAAAAGAGGGGAGAAGACAATGAAGGAGGCTTGTTCAGATATGAGTGGGTGGCCACCAGGGTGGTGGGGTGGTTGGAAGTTGCATACAGGAAACAAGAGGAATGCCCCACATTAAACTCTGCTTGATCAGGCCTAGCTGCGAGCCTAGCCCTCCTCCTAGCCTTCATAGTCAAAGCTCCCCTATACGGCCTACACCTGTGACTGCCTAAAGCCCATGTAGAAGCCCCCGTTGCCAGCTCTGTGCTGCTAGCAGCCCTTATGCCTGGAAGAGAGGGATGAAAACATCTGAAAATGACACAGGTGGCAGGAAACTTGTGGGTCTTACCTGCAGAGATGACATAGATTGTCTCTGATGGAGATGTAAGAGCATGTTGTAGATGAACCTGTGTCCAAAGAGAAACTAGAGTAATACGTCATAGAGAAATTCTGTTGCAACTCCAAAATAGACTGGGTGTGACAAGCTCAGGAAAAGACCTGAAACAAACAAACAAAAATTAAGGAGTATTTGAAAAAAATTATTCAGCATAATTGCATGGTTCTTACCATTCCAGTCATCACTGTTGGAGATAAGAAAACTGGGCTGTATTCATCCCTTGTCCATTCTGGTATGGCCATGGGCCTCTTATTAAATTGCTTGGATAGGTGAATTTGATATCTGAGATTTATTTTCATTTGTATGTAAATGAGTATAGAGAAAATAATATAAATTGTTTACATATATATAGGTATGAATGAGAAAGGCAGTTTTTTTTTTTTTTGGTGTGTATGTGATTGAGTTTCTTATTTTTTTTCCTTTATTCCTTTCAGTATCATTTTATGGTGGTAGCTTTGTGGAGCTGAACATGGCAGAAGCATTCCCTCAGACATCCTTACAGTTGCAGTTTCGAACAAGCCAGCCACAGGGACTGCTTCTTCTTGCAGCTGGGAAGACCGATTATTGTTTAGTGGAGCTGCGCTCAGGATATGTACAGGTATGCTTTGTAACTGTAGCTAAAAATCATGTGTAGCCTGTGCTTATCAGAGTTTTTCTTAAGGCTGTTATCTATAACAAAGATATCTAAACAAGTTGCTGTTCAGAGAAATTGATAAGTCACCTAATATAATTGATAATTTCAAAGTATGGCTTTTGTTTCTTACAGTTTTATCTCTATAGCCTTTGAGATCTCTAGATCTTAAAATTAAGATTGTTGTGTTCAAAGCATGAGGTTCAGCAGAGACAAAATTTCAGATTTGATGATATTAGCATTACAGAAAATGCTTGGATCTGAGTAATTGTGTTTCTGCAAGGTAAGTTTTTGAAAGATTGCTTTCATTTGGTCTCTCAGGAGTTGTTGTTTCTAGCAGAATTGCCATGGAGTCCATTGCTTCTTCTGCAGTTATTCAAACATCTGTGATGACAAGTAAACCTACACAGAATTTTATTAGGATTTTTTTTTCATATCTGTTTTGTAAATTATATGGTTAGTGTGAAAATATATGAAAATTAATGTATTAGCTATATATTTATGTATGATTGTGAAAAAGATAATTTTGGATTTTTATACTTAAAATTCTGTCTCTTGCAGTTGAGAATTAACTTTGGTGTGGGAGAACGAGTACTGCATTCTCAGCAAAGATCTCAGCTGAATGATTTAGCTTGGCACCTTGTTGAACTACATCATGAACATGATAATGTCACATTGGTAATTGATAAACATGATAGAGCTAGTGCAAAAATGCCTGGAATTCTTTATGAATTAAACATTGATTATGGCTTCTACATAGGTGGTACTGGTAAACTTGATGTTCCCTACCTTGTTGGAGCACTACCCAGTTTCCGAGGATGTATTGATGGTGTGTCATTCAATCAGTTAGAAATTCTGATGCCTCTGAGACCTTCTCCTGGCTTCAAAAACATCCATGAAGTTTCAGCGGGGTGCAGTGATGAATTCTTTGCAGGTGAAGAAGAACCTATTAGTTTCTTCAGTTCCAGGTCCTATATTTCTTTCCCCTCGTGGAATGTGGACAACGAGGGAATCTTCGAGTATGCTTTACAAACCTCAGCTGCACGTGGCTTGCTGCTTTACCAGCCTGGGCAAGCAGGAGATTTCATTGCAATGGAAATGGAAGACGGTTTAATTAAAGCTTATGTTGGAAAACATGAAAGTAGAACCCATCTTTCTTCTCATAGGTCAGTCAATGATAGCCATTGGCATTACATCAAACTGAAATTTACTGCAGAATATTTGCAGCTAACATTGGATGAAGAAACTGTGATAAAGTCATTACCTCCTCAGAGTAAGTTGCCCCTTCTGAAGGGATCCTTCTTTGTAGGTGGCGTAGATGACAGCATACGATCAGAAGTGATGAAGTTAATCTCAGTGTCTGGGAAGTATGCCAGAGGAGGATCCTTCAAAGGCTGCTTAAGGAACCTGAAAGCCAACTCAGAAAAGAAATCACTGAAGAATGTTCTAGTAACTAAGGACATTTCAGCTGGATGTGAACTGCCAAGTTCTTTTAAAGCGAATCTTTCTTTAGAGACAGCTGAAAAGAACTGTCCTGTGAAAGCAGCTCCTGTATTTGCCATTTCCCATGAAAGCTCAATTTCTCTGGGCAAGGAAGACAAAAGCCACCTTTTAGTTCTGAGTAACTTGATTGTGCTAGAGGGTGAACAAGCTTCACTTGAATCTAAGCATATTAAAGTTAACTTAGACTTTCAGAAATTAGGAATGAATCAGTCACAAATTCTTTTTGATATAAAGAAACCACCCTCTCATGGACACTTGAAACTGAATGTTGAACCATTGCAGGAGGTAAATACATTTACTGTGCAGGATGTGTGGCAAGGGAAGATTCTGTATGTCCATGATGGCTCTGAGGACACTTACGATTATTTTAATTTCTCCATTTCTGCCAGCAGTGAGAAGATTGTGCCTCCATATTTGCAAGGAAATGAGCAGCATGTGTTTAGCATTACTGTTACTCCAGTAAATGATGCACCTGAGATCATACTTCCTGAGGGAAACTTGCTTCTTCTCATAGAGAACTCAAAGAAATGTTTGACTAATGATCTGATAAAAGTTCTAGACGAAGATACTGATTCTGTGGGTCTCACACTTTCAGTGCTTGGAAATCTGAATGCAGATGCAGGATTTTTAGAAAATTCAAGGCATCCTGGAAAAGCTATCACTACTTTTTCTAAGGAGGATTTGGACAAAGGCACTGTTTTCTTTGTGCACACAGGTGTCAGGAACTCAAGGATTGTTCTCAGGGCAAGTGATGGTGAGAAGGTGAGCAACACTGTTGTGTTACGTGTCATGGCAGTTCCTCTGGTTTACAGAGTTGTCAACAACTCAGGAATAAATCTTCTGCAAGGTGTTACAGCTCTTATAAGACCTAAGCATCTGGCAGTTGAAACAAATGCTGTCCTCCAGGAACTGGAGATCAGGTATGAGATCACAGAGCCACCTCACTTTGGTCAGGTCCAAAGGCAGCATTCAAGGGGGGTATGGAAGCAAGTCAGCTCTTTTTCTCAGCGCTCTCTTCAGCGCAACCGGGTGAGATACTGTAGCACTTTTAAAGACATTCAGCTGGAAAACATTACTGACCAATTTAAGTTCAAAGTTAGCATAGGAAACAGAATCAGTGAAGAGCACACATTTCCAATCAGAGTGAAATGGTTAAGGTACAATCTATTGAAACACGCTCCTCTAGAAATTGAAAAACCAACAAAGAAGTACTTGAATTCTGATCATCTGTTTGCTGTGATTACAGATCTAGAAATACCTGAAGATGAGCTTCATTTCAAACTTCTGTCCCTACCAAAGAATGGACAGATACTGCTTAATGACCAGCCTTTGAAAGAAGGTTCAGTCTTTAGCCAAAAAGACATTACTGATCGAAAAGTGGCATATGAATTAATCAGCCAGTACCATGAAGGCTATGATTCATTTAGATTTCTCATTTCTACAGAGTATCTGGATTCAAATTTCTATGACTTTGAAGTCTACATCAAACCAGATTTCAGAAATATTATTTTGACTAACAATGGTCTTAATGTTGTTGAAGGGGAAGGAGAATTAATAACAAGTGCAAAACTATTTGTGCAAACACCAGATAATAAAACTTTCCAATATGAAGTTATACAGTTTCCTAAGCATGGAAAATTAAAACTTAGTAATTTTTCTGGTTCATTCGAGAATAATGACAATCTTACAACTTTCACTAATAAAGATATAGCTGATAAGTGCCTTATCTATGTGCATGATGATTCTGAGACCGTGTTTGATGAAATTGTTGTCAGAGCTTACAGCAAAGAGTCAGGAAAGAGGGCAAACTTGGATCCAGAAGTAGAACCTTTGTCAGTAGAAATCAGATTCTGTATTTCCATCCAGCTGAAGAATGATGAGAAGCCAGTTCGTGTAGTTGATAAGATATTTGACATAGTGAGAAATGGGCAGCGATTATTAACTTTGGCAGATCTTTGCTATCATGATCCTGATTCTGATTTTGATGATGGACAGTTGCTATATACTAGACGTGGTATTTCCAATGGGGACTTGGTGCTAACAAATGATACTTTGCATAGACTCTTCCAATTCAAACAAATGGACCTGGAGCAAAAGCAAGTCCTGTTTATACACCATGGTGCAGATTTTGGGCGTTTTGTGCTTTTTGTGACAGATGGCAAGCACTATACTTCCTTGCTTCTGGAAGTTAATGCCACCGACCCTTATGTTAAGTTGGTAAATAATACAGGATTGTTGGTTCAAAAAGGGAAAGAAGAAACTGTTTCAACAGCTAACCTCAGTGCTACTACAAACCAAGACATACGACATGATCATGAGCTTACATACAAGATATTCTCTTTCCCAAAATATGGAAGAATATATGTGAATAATGTGTTAAAGGATTCCTTTACTCAGCTTGATCTGATAAAGGGACATGTGACCTACAGACATGATGACAGCAACAACCTTATTGACACATTTAACTTTACAGTCCATGCTGGAGATGTCGATCTGGATGCTGGACTACAGGTTCGCGTGTACTTGGAAAATCATCAGCAGCCACCAAGGATTGTGAACAAAAACAGTCTCTTGGTTGAAGAAGGAAAACCAGTTAAAATCAGTAAAGGAAAACTGCAAGTAGGTTAACTGTGTTGTCCATTCCTCCAATCTTGTAGTAAGTTTTCCTCAGTTCTTTTTAGCTGTTGGCAGTGTCTTTAGTTTGTGTCTTGTCTTCTTTAACTCCATTTGATTACCACTAATATGACTGCATTCTGGGTGCTTAGCTCAGGAGAAACTGACACTAGCAAGCTTCCATTTTTGGGAAGGAAAATGGATCATGTTAAAGAAAATACTGGCCATAGTTTTGACTCTCTTACATATTGGTGCATAAGAAAATGATCATTTGGAGATTCTGCATGTATATTTTTGTTTTAGTTGTAACAATTATTTGTACTCCATGTAATTGGTCTTAATTGAGCTGATGGAAAATGCCAAGGAAGAAAGGGGTTTTTTTGATTTAATTTGGAGCTAGCCCAGTTAAAATTGTTTGAGAGTGACATCCAAAATTTAAAAAAAAAAGTCACAAGTCTAAGGCCATTTCTGTTTGATTAATTCTTCTCTGCCCAATTTTTGTGTGTAGCCTTCCAGGAGCCACCGCAAGAGGGCTCTGGCTGCATGTAGCTGAAATCCTGAATTCCTTGTTTCAGGCAGGGATCTGTAGATGTGAGGCCAGTAGTTAATTATGCAGTACATTCCTTTTAAAAACTTACAAAACATACTTGGGGTTGCAAAATGGCTCCCATGCAACCTTTATTTAACATGTGTCTGCTTAAAGTATTATATTGTTTTGGGAACTGTGTAACCCAACTAAGTGCCAGTTTAGTTAGGTAGACAATCCCAGAATTAAAAATGAAAAATTCAGAAGAAAATTATAGAATTTCTCCCACTTCCATTTGAATAATTTTGGGATATGTTCTTGAATTGAAGGTTGTTCATGAAAATAGTCCTCCATCTGAGATTGTGTTCACAGTAAGACAGCTTCCAGTACATGGATACATTCGGAAGTTTTCCTCAGAAGAAAGTTATCTCACTTCTGACCAAAGGCCAGCTTTGAGCTTCACACAGCAAGATGTCGACGAGGGCAAAGTTCAGTATGTGCAGACAGTTTCTGACCAACTACATGACCATTTTTTTCTGGATGTGACCAATGGTGTCAGAGCAGTGAGTGGAATAGAGATCTCTGTAGACATCATCCCCAGAATGATTCCACTGGAAGTACAGAACTTTACAGTGTTTGAAGGGGGCTCAAAAGCCCTGATGGAAGACTATTTAAAAATTTCTAGTATACACTTTGCAGGACTCAGCTGTGAATTCATTTTAACTGAGCAGCCAAAACATGGGTATATTGAAAACTCTCGTGTTCCTGGAATAAAGTTAGCCACATTTACCAGAAAACAGGTAATGTCTTTAGATCTTCTTAGACATAGTCTTGATTAATTATTTGCTTTGCTGAAACCTGTGAGATTTTGTGAGAGGTAGATGCAGGAGTTTGAGCTTTATTCTGGCCTTGATTTAAAGAGGTTTCTTTTTTTTCTATCTGGTCATTTGGAGTGGAGAGGGAGACTGCCTTGTTATGGTGAACCACATCACTTCCTTGATGGCACTATTGGCACAGACTAATGTACTATAGCCACAGTAGACTGATGGGCCACTTGCATTCAGCCAGAGTTGTAGATAGTCTGGAAATGTGAGACTTTGGGTGCATTTTGAAAAGATCAGAGGAAGTGCTATGTAGATTGAACAAGAAGAAAAGTGGGAAAAAAGTATTTTTTTAGGTAATTTCTTTGCTCACAGATAGCCACTATATGCACAATGTGCTAATTTTCAGTAATTCAGTTCCAAGAAGCAAGATGGTATCATAGGTCACAATCTACTACTAGCACTGTGTTCAGTTTATAGATTCCAGGAAACATTGTTAAATATAGTGGGGTTGGATTTCCATTTTTCCTTCAGGAGGAAGGAAAGAATGCCAAGACTGGCAAGATATTCTGACTAGAGGAATGGACAGATGAGCAGTAAAATTTACTGTTGTGAATGGAGCAAAGATAGAGGTACAATCTGATATTACATCATAAACAAAATGTTCATACAATAAATACAGAGAGCCATGAATAAGATGTTTTTCAATGCGACATTTATTTTCTTCTAGCCTCTTTAGTTTTTCAGCTTGTTATATTTTTCAGGTGAAACAAGAATTAATCTACTATGTTCATGATGACAGTGAAGAACTAATGGACAGTTTTACTGTGATAGTAAATAACACGGAGTTGTGGAAACAGAGTTTACCCCGAACTGTGTTTGTAACTGTTACTGCAGTAAATGATGAAGCTCCTGTTGTAAAAGCAAACAGAATTCTTCAGGTATGTTTGTCAACCTTTTGAAGTGTTAAAATAATTCCATTAATTCTGAGGCCATTTAATGCACCTTCATTAACAGACTTGTGTCTGGTAGGATAGTCAGTATAATATGTAGTAGTCCTTGGGTTTAGAGAAATTAATGCTAATGAAAGGAGGCAGTACATAGGTTATTTGTATTTAGGAAGATTTTAGACATGGAGAACTGTTTTGGCTGTTGTAAGGTTTATCTAGATGGCTGAGTGAGCATTCTTTTAATCTTAAAGTTATGCGAAGTCTCTTGGACTGATGTAGGGCTTGTGAGGGTGGATGGCTTGCACTTGGATGTTGGTTATATTTTTGTGTTGTTTGCTGAGGTGTCTTGAGGGCTGTTAATGAACATGTAACTTAGAAAAGTACCAAGAATAGTGATGAGAATGAGAATGCCAACTTTTCACTATTGTATTTGCTCAGCCTTCCAACCCTATGCCTCTTGCTATGAAGTGCACTAAAGGGTCAGATCTGCTGAAGTACATTCTACTGCCTGCTCTTGTCCAGATATGCCAGTAAGATGGGACAAGAGAGAATTTATTTTGTGTTGGGTATCTCTTAAACAAAGCAGGAGTGGTTCCCTTTTAAAAAGTTGCAAATAATATAATGCAGTCTGTGGAAATCTAGGGTCATCAAAATATTAGTCCAATCACTGAAGCTATTACTTCACAATATCACAGTGTGATACTGTGAGCTAAGAAAAAACATGTCATCTTTTTTTAACTGCCTTCTCCCCAGAAAATCCTCAAAAAAATTTTAAAGTTACCTTTCGCTAAATCTACCTTTAGCTCTTAATAACCATAGCTGACTTTTTAATCACCAGATCTTTGAAAAGTTATCTATCACTACAGAAGTGACTACTGTCACTTCAGTTTCAGTGCATTTTTAGATTGATTTATTATTTATGTATAGTATTTAAACCAGGATGTATTTGTATAGTATTTGTTTGTGTTACAATAGCAGTCAGTAATGAGAACCATTTTAGTAAGGACACTGTGCCCAAAAACCTCCCCACATGTAAAGACTTTCAATCTGAGGTCTGATGAGTAAAAACAAATTAAAGTAACTCCAAAAATCAGGATGAAATTAACATGGTCAGCTAAGTGGTCACAGTAAACCACCTGGAAGACATCAACATGGAGAAGGTATTTAGGAATAGGCTTGAAAGAAGATAAGCAGGATATTTTGAAGCTGCAATCATTCCCAGTGCTCTGTTGCAATTTATAAATGGGTGGTACCAAAACATGCATTTAATTTTATGTAGTTGATTGTGTATTGAAGAGGGCGAGTGTATTACTCTAAAGATGATGGTAACCTTGTGTTGTATATTTCACATCTTTTCATAAAAGAAAATACATAATTTTTAAACTAGCTGTAGTGTAAGTATTGTACAGCTTCACAGTGAAAGCAAATTAACCTGCAGATGCCCACAACAGAAGATAGCCTGCCCTGTTCAGAGACTCCTGACAGAAGTGCAGACCGCGTTAACAAACATTTGGGTGGCACAGAGCAAAATCTTTCCTGGCTTAAGTAATCACAGTATTACTCTACAGACATCAGCACAGCATGCAGCAATCTTTGTCTAGTCACAGAGAAGAGAGCACCATGTTCAGCCAAGTTTTTTGGGGTCTCAGTTCTGGTGCATTGCTGGCATTAAACTGTTGGCATTGAACTGCTGGGATTGCAGTCTGTTAAATGGATCTAAGGCTGTGTAGTGCAGTGCAATGCAGCTTATGGATTTTTCTAAAAATATCTGTGAATCTAGGCTTCCCAAGAGCAGGATTAACAAAGCTTCACCTTCACAGAGCTGAACTTCTCTACTGGGGAGACAGTCTGTGTACCCTAGAACCAGGATGCTGCATTTGTGCCTGTGGTTCTGCTAGTCATGCAAAAGCTATTGTTAAAAAATCAAGTTTGTATCTGTTGTGAATGGCTATCATTATGTACACATATGATGGATTCATGTGCAATCTAAAATAAATTTGGTGGTCAAGTTATCTGATGGGAGGAATATGCTGAGATGAGTCTTCCTCAAATCAAACTTGCACATCCTCAGTGGATGGAAGAAAATGGGTCCTTAGTCCTCCTAAATATTGAGATGAGATGGGCATTCCTGTGTCGGGTGATGGTGGCTGGCTCCACGTTCAGCCAAACAGTCTGTGCTCCTCAAGAACATTGCTAATGTTAGATACTGAATAATAGACAATGTTGCTTTTAAAAACTCAGTAGCTCTTTTATCTATTTTGTAAGGTTGGAAATGTACAAAAGTATAAAATGACTGACCACTACTGTGAAAACAGAAGTCTACTAGAACGGTTGGAGTTGACTGAAGTTTAGGACCTCAGAAATTCTGCAGATCACAATATAAAGAGTCAGAAAGAAATGCTGAATATTAAAAATACAGGCTAGGATATGGCATCTGCTGCTGAGAAGTGAAGAGGCCAGTGATGTTGGTGTGGGCATGTGGAAGTGAATTTAGGCCTTTGGGCTTCTGTCCAAACTCAAGAAACTTTTGGGTGTGTGCACACATGCTGAATGAGTCTAACTGTAGCTTCCTTGCTCCAGAGACAGCCATAACATCCCTTCTTCAAACAGCCTTGTCTGTTGTATCAATGTTATGAGCACCATGGGGGGAGTTTCAGAGTGACAGACATCCAACCATTTTGGAAATTTTGCTCTATTTTTTTTCTAGGAAACAGAAGTAAATGAGGGTTTAAAGTGTTTTTTTTTTTTTTTTTTTTTTTTTTTCTGGCTCAGAATTTATGACATAACATCTGAGATGCAGAAAGTTTTACTGTCCTGAGAACTTCTGTAATCCATTTAATTTAAATACTTTCCATTGCAATAAATCTGTGAGATGTATTTTTATTTAGAAACTTAAATTATTAGCATTTTAGATATAATTTCTTAAAATTTCCACAGGTTCTCCGCACTTCTTTTTTCTGAAATGGGAATGGGTAAAGGAAAAAGGATGTTTTGAAGAACATTACTATTCTGGCATTATATGCTGCAATTATACATGTTTAAATACATGGGTGGCAATGCTATGAAATGACTGTATTCTCCTGTTGCCACAAGAGGGCTATATTTTCCTAGAATTAGTTTTTTTAAAAAAGCACAAATTTAAACTGGTTATTTTTGTTGTTTTCTCTAAATTGCTCTCTCAAGTGTTAAAATGTGAATACAGACTGTCTGGTAGAACATGTGGCATGCAAGAGATACTGATGAGCTGAATCCTGTAAGTAGAGCAGAATAAATTATTTTACATCAGCAAGGTCATGAACCTTTTTTTGGACCATGAAAAATCATTGTCATGCTACATCATGGAGGCTCAGATACAGTTCTCATGGTGCTCTTCAAGGAGATTTTGATCTCAGATATGAAAAATAATATGCTTGTAACATTCTGCTGTGTTCTCAGTGTTTGCTTCCCTATGGTTCTTTTCAGCTCTTAGATCTTTCATTCTGCAAGGATCATGTTGCAGGCCATGTATAGTACTTAAAAAGCATTAAGTGGTAGTGTCCTGAGACAACAGAATTAAATACTGACGTTACAGACAGAAACGGTTTTCTATAATTAGAAATTTTAATTCTTTTTTCCTTTAGTAAGGAAAATAACTTGAAAGTTAGTGAGTCATTTGTAATAACATGTGTCCATTATAATTTTATTTCTTTGCATATTCTGTATGTGACCTTTTATTTTCTTCATAGAATAATTATGCAAGTACTACTGAGACAAATTAAAAGGTCTCAGTACAAAACCTGTGACACTGATGTGCTTATTTGGTGCCACTCACTAAGTCACCGTGTGCTGTTAGTTGTCATTCTGTGCCATAAGTGTCATTCTGTGCCATAAGTGTCATTCCTTATCAGAATTTAATATTAGTAATTACGTTACAGCAAAATACATATTTCAGGGGAGAAAATTTGTTAGTTGAAGGGTATTTTTTATTATAAACTTACTTTTCAAACTCCTTCTGATTAGAAAAAAAATCAAACTTCATTTTAGTATCTCTTTTTCCATGGCACATATTTTGTGACACAATGTAGGATGAAATCTTTCCTCTGTTGAAGTGTGGTGGCACAAATTTCAGTCTCTTAAAAGGTTTACTTTCATGGTTCATGTTAAAAAATAGAATTAGTATTTAGTGAATTGTGATTGTGGATTTTTGGCTTTGGTAGATGTAAAATGCTCTTTCTAAGGATCATGTGTCCCCTTCAACCATTTGGTGTCATGTTATTACCAGATATTTATTAAGTCTACTTAGACCCTAGGAAGACAGGGAGGAATGATGCAGTGTGTTTTGAAGCTCAAGGTGAGGTATTTAAAGGTTTAGGCTCTTAAGATTTTATGCTATGTTATAAATTGTGTATGGAAATTACTGATATTGATGTAGTGAATATTTTAGAAATTTCACTTCATGTTGAGATAAATATGTATTGTTCTTTGTTAGAACTTCTGTCTGTATTTCCAGATATATAAAGCAGATATGAAGAACAAAATAGGCCATTGCTTATCCTTTCCAAACAAGAAATTACTCAGTCAGATAGGAATGAAACCCAGAGGGCAGTCCTTTCTGCTTGAAATAAGGGACCTTAAAGATCATCTAACTCCCCCTGCCGTGGGCAGGAACATCTCCCACTAGACCAGGCTGCTTGAAGCCTTATCCAACCTGGCTTTGAGCACTGCCAGAATTCGGGAATTCACAACCTTCTTGGGCAGCCTGTTTCAGTATCTCACCACCCTCACAGTAAAGAATTTTACCCTAATACCTCACTGAATTTCCTCTCTTTCAGTGTGTACCCATTCCTTCTTACCCCAGCACTCCAGTTCCTGTCAGAGAATCACTCTCCAGCTTCTTTGTAGGCCCCCTCAGGTACTGGCAGGTGTCTGTGAGGTCCCCACACAATCCTCTCTTCCCCAGGCTGAACAGCCCCCATTTTCTCAGCCTGACTTCATAGAAGGGGTGCTCCAGTCTTTTTATCAATCTCGTGGCTCTCCTCTGAAATTAGACTTAGAATGTGCTCCAGCTTTAGATTTACCAGAAGTAAATAATGGTTTTTATACCATCTTTCTAAAAACTAGTTAGCTATTTTTCTGCAATTGTAACCTGGAAATGGTAGGCAGCTGTTGGAGGCATTGGTTGTTTCATCTCCCTGAGTGCTCTGAGGGCACTAAAAAAGGACCTCTGGTGCATTTTGCTAGAAGAAAATAGTGCAGCTACAAGAACTGTTCCATTTGTATTAGAGTTTGTGCTGTCCCCAGGCTGTTTTTCTTTCATCTTTTCTGCTGGTGAAAGCAGAACGTATTCAGTGTCTTACCTGCTGTGAAATACATGACACTAATATTCATGTGTATGTGTTGGAAAGCAGTTCCTTGACTCAGTTATCATAATACAATTTTTGTTATGTTTCTGAGAATTTAGAGCACTTGCACTCCAACTGTCTGAAACTTTTAACTGGTGTAGGGTGTGTTTGCTTGTATTATTTCAAGGTCTTGTATTTTGCAGACTATTTGCCAGGATGAGCTATGCCAGTCTGTGATCAGAGATTTGGATGGACAGTTAGGAAACCTATTCTAGCTCCAAGTGTTGCACAGCACAAATCTTAGTTCTTCCTTTTTCTTGGAGTCATGTGTCATCCATCCCCGTCCCTCGTCTCCTGTTGTTCCAATTTTCTTTTGTATGCATTTTCTTTATTTATTTTCAAAATTATTTTTGCTTTTCTAGGTCTGGGTGGGTTCAGTCACAGAAATAACTGTTGATGACCTCTGTGCAGAAGACAAGGACTCCTCACCATCAGAACTGGTGTATTCTATTACTCCACCTAGCAATGGACACTTGGCTCTGAAGTCTTCTCCAAACAAGAGCATCCTTACTTTTACCCAGGCTCACATAATTAAAGGGCAGCTGGTATTTGTACACAATGGTATGTGATTTCAAAAATACATCTGATACCAGAACAGTGCTCCTATTCAGTATTTTTTTTGTTTATAATCCATTAAAGATCCCATTGTAACATCACAAAGATCTTGGAACACTGGTTATGTGAAGTATTATACACTGGTTATACATTATCTCTAAAACTAAACGAGATGTCTGATGTCTATTTAAATGTGTGCTCACTGAGAAACCTTGATGTCCTTGTGGTTCATTAGATAGCAGCCTTCTTTCTGAAAGCAGTTTTGCAGTAGGGGAGCATTTCCCTGCACCTTTCGGAGATAGGAAATCCATTTTTTTGACTACTGTGATCAAAAATTTCCTGAAGCCTTTCTGTCTTGCTACAATGCAGAGCTGTTCATGGACCAACAGTCTCACAGATACCTGCCATAGTGCAGTGATGGATGGTGAAGTTATGGTTCATCTGCCTGATGTCAGTGTCCCTTTCAGGTTCTGAAAGAATTAAGCTTTAAACAGTGACTCTTTCTCTTATTGTCCAGAGCTAGAAATCAGGGATTTTTTTTCATTTGGGAGAATGTGTGGGGAATAAAGAAGTCGGGGTAGCTTCATGCATCCTTGAGTGGCAGTAATGGGAAGCCACAGGAAAGAACTTCCCAGTGGGGTTCCAGCCAGAAGAGGTAGGGCTTTCACAGGGTGATAGCAACCTGTTTGCTGCTCCAGCTGTATTACTACTTGCCTCAGTTGAAAGAAAAAAGGAGTTGCTACAGAAGGAATAAATCATTATTTTGGGATGGACATAGAAGAGATAGCTGCTCTCCTGCCAGCCCTGAGGCAGGCTGTGTTCCCTTGAGTGCAGAAGTCACTCCAGATTTGTGATGTCTTCATGAGGCAGAAGTACTGTGCCTTATGATGCACTGTCTTGCTAGGTGCATATGTGTTGCTGAAATTGCTTTACAATTAGCTGCTGGTGAACTGTAAGTATCCTGCTCAAATAATTTGGTCAGGAAATAAAAGGTCAAGAGCATGATAAAAGTGAGCCAAGCTATTTAAATTGTTCCAAGGGAGACTTTGACATGTAAGAAGCCCTATGATGATGGTAGGACAGTGGTAAGTGTGGGGAAATTAATCTGCTCTGTGTTCCAGAAAGGGCAAATGCACATATGTAGTCCTAGAGAGTGAATCTTGATTAATAAAAGTGAAAAGAACAGAAAATTTCATTTTCCAGTGAGTGGGAGTGGAGAGTAAACTTGTAACATAAAATTACCCGGGTTGTGTGTCAGGTCTTGGAGCTGCTCTGGCTTTGCTGTCTGCTCAACCTTATGGTCTCCAGTGCTTCACAAAGTACTCTGGTCATTTCGGTTCTTTGCATTTCTTGGTCAGTGGTTTTCCTCCCTCCTTCATCTTGACCTGTTGCTGGAAATGTAGTTGTTACTCCCATCTTACTGCCTCCAGCCCTGGGGCCTTTCCTTATACCTGGGACCTTTCCTTATGTTTTTGCTGTCATTCAGCTTTTTATCCCTTTTCTCTATGTTTCCTCTGTTCTTTGTTATCAGCCTTACAGTGTGTGCTGGCTACTTTGTCTCCTCTTGGAAGTGCCCCCATCTGCTCTTCCTGCTCACTTCAGCCCTTTCCAAAAGCACAGGTTCTTCTTGGCTGAGGCAGCTCTTCCATCCTCTGGCTACTTCTCATGGCAGTATACAGTTTTTACACCTGTACATGGCAATGACTCTTCATTCTCAGTGTGTTTTTTACTACCAGTGAAAGTACTACTATACTTTGCTTTTATGCCTCTAAATTAGACCTCTCAATTTTCCCTTCACATTGCTCAGCCTTATGAGTTACATTTTGCTGCTTATTCTGTGGTGTGAGTGGCAGATCTTCCTCTTTCTCTCATGTTTTCCCTTGGATTTTTGTTTCTTTCCTCCATAATCTCTGATTGTTCTATCACCAGTGTAAATGCAAAAACTAGAACACACTTTTCTTTTTCTGTACCCCTCTTTCAGCGTAAGAATTTCTGCTCTTTTTCACTCTTGCTTCACTCTTAGGGTTCTCCTCTCTCACTTTTGCAGTATGGGCCCTGCCCTTAAACCCTCACGGTATTTTTCTCAGGGGCGGTAATAAATTGAATTCTTGTTGCTGATGAAGTCTTTGTGCTTCTCAGTGCAGCTTTTACAAACCCTCTTTCTAGTGTCCTTTTAATCACCTCTGATGAGACACATTTTAAAACAATTAATTGTGATAAAATGATAAACACTCCACCCAACCAAAACTTCAAGATGCAGTTCTGTTCCTGACTGCTGATGACAAAATGTCTATGTCAATCAAGCAGTTGACCTGCCTTAGCCAAAAAAGCAAGAGAGGCTGCATAAGCAGGTTCATTTGGGGTTATTTTTCAAATTAGTACAAATAGTAGACTCGCCTTTTTGAATAAGCAGCTGGTTGTTTTTTGTCAGAATATATAATAAAATAAAAACTTTTAAAATAAAAGCAATATGATCAGATCTTCCAGCGCTTCTTCAGCTGCCTGGCTAATATAGGAGTATTTCCTAGGTATATTTTTAACTCAGAACACACATTTGATTATTCTGGTATGTTAATTTATAGTTAGGCAAAGTATGATGATCTTTACATGAAAGTATGTGGTACTCTCTGGCTTTTAGTATCTATATTCTTGTAGCGATATCTTATGGCTAAATTGGGCAAAGCAAATACAAGAGCGTGGTAATTCTTTGCAGCAGTTAATGTTTCACTTTTTTTTTGTCTTTTTACCTAGTTGAATAACATGGAGAACCTCTGCTTAAAAGCAGCCTGTCAGTTCTGAGATATGTATTTTTACAGCAATCCACTCAGACTCCTGGAGGTATTTTGCTATTGCTTGTGCCAAAGTACATACAGGTCCTAAGATTAAAGGGAAAAATGTGCATTTATTATGAGTACACATAACCTCTGAAACAGTTTAAGCTGTGACAACATACCTTCTTCAGCAAAGCTGAAGTGCAGCGAAGAGGCTAAGGAAACAACCCAAGAGTTTATTCAGACCTTTAAATGTAAAACAAAATGAAAGAACATTCAAGTTACCTTTCTCCCCAAATTCCTTCTTTGCCAAAATGTGACTGCCTAAGTGTTTTGGATGCTGCTAAGACATAAATGGAGTTGAAAATTTTGGAGTAATTTTCTCTCCAAGTTTAAGATTTCAGCTCCACCATGTCAGTGAAGAAAGAGAAGGGGGCATTCTTGCTGATTTACATCTAAGGGGTGTCTGGCTTTCACTGAAACCACAGCCAGTAGTTCTTCCTGGGGAATGTGTTAGTTGCATTATCAATTTATTTAATTCTAATCAAGCTACAAGGGCTCTGATAAAAAGTTGCTTTCAGGGTGATCTTGGATATATTGCTAAGGAAACTTTCCTGTCTGCTCATCTGGGAGTTACTTTGGCAGTCACGCTGATACCACCCTAGACTTTGATTGCTGAGATGGAAACCCTTTCTCATCTGCTGGCTCCAGTGAACCCTGCTTGACTCTCTGCATACCCAACACTCACACAGTCAAACAAGGTTTCCTCACTGACTTCACTTCAGGTTTGCCTGAGCAGAATCTGAGGTGCCTCTATCCTTAATTTAATTATTGTGCAACTACAGAATAAAGGCTCTGGCTGGGAGCCCCTGACACGGGACCCTGACCAAAAGGCTTTGCAGTCTAAGCCACGAAAGTCTGAACTCCTCAGCTGCTGCCGTGTCTCTGAGTTCAACCTGCACAGCTCCCCTGCAGCTGCACCCAGAGCTACCTGCCCTGAATGTGTTCTTCAACAATGTTTCGTGGTAGCCAAGAGTGAAAGGTGTCCGGTGTATGTTTGTTTTTTGTGTGACAGACTAATATAAGAATAAATGTATGGTTTTGATTTCCACAGGAGCAATGTCTGGAGGCTTCAACTTTCAGGTGACAGATGGTTTGAACTTTGCACCCCGACAGATTTTTAGCATCACAGCTGAGATGCTGGTCATTAGCCTTGAAGTGAACAAAGGACTTGGAGTCTTTCCAGGTAGGTTTTTTGAGATGATCATGATTTTGTCCGCTGAAAATACTGCCTAAGAGAGAGTTATTTGTCAGATAATTAACTGACTAACTATGGAAAACTGTAGTTGGGAGTATTTATGTGTGTTTTTTAAAAAAGGGTTAATGTTTTCTCAAACAGCATACTGCTTTTTTGCTTTGCAGTCTTTAACCTTTTGATACGTGCAAGCTTGGAGTCATAGAAACTGGCAGTGAAATGTTCAACTACAATGTAGTAATAACACTGTCTGCCTAAGCTCTGGAGATTTCCTATTTAGGTTTGTTTAAAATCTCTGTAGTCCATTCAGATATTTAGAGATTTAGGAGGTTGTGATAGTGCCTTGTAAAAGCAATAGAGGAATGAAGATTGTGGCCATGAGATTCTGAATACCACATGTAAATTTTCTAGATTGCTAGTTCACATTTCTTTTATTTGAAATGAATTATAGACAGCAGCACAGACTCACTGAGGAATCAGAAATCTGGAAAACTTTGATTCATATTTGTGCGTTGGTTCAGCAGCTATTTTTTAATGAAATCATACCATTGAAGGGGTTGATGTGCTAAGAGGTCTCATCAGAGCCATTTATTCCTTTGCAGTCATTGAGTTAGGAATCTAACATTTATTGCAGGATTAAAGGAGAAATAAATATTAGTTTTCTCTCAGTAGTATCTTGCATCACACTTTTATTTGTGATGCCTTCTTTTTTTTGTTTCTCTGAATGTGATCTGTAGGATAAGAGAGATACTAAGAATTGGCCAAGTTCTAGAGGTTGTAAGCTGTACCTTGATTTATTAATTGGATATGGAAGAGGAGCACTTTATCTTCTTAGACTTCCTGAATATAAGTTGCATAAACAAAGGTTTGCAGCAAAAGCCACTTAAACACAGGCAACAAAAAATGAGATTGTAGCAGCATGATCTTCTAATTCAGTCAATATAAATGGGATTCACATAAATCCACTTACAAAGCTTATTAACCTGCAATTTTGGTGTGTAAGGTTGCCTTGGGCACAGGGATTTACTGGAATTCTATCTTAAGCCAATGATAATTGTAAGAAAAGTATGCCTTATACTTTCCATAGAAGGCAAAGTTTTTAGGCTGTCAATCAGTTCTTCCGTTTACAAAATACAGTATTTCTTTCAGCATTGCAAACTGTATTCATCTGAGATTGCAGTTTTTTCCTTGCATTCTCACTTACTTTGGGTTAGCAAAATTCCTTTTAGATGTTATTAAGTGTTACTAGCTTTTTCATATGTTCTCTTTATGGTACTTTTTAGAGACATTCTGAAGCTGTATGGCTTTCAGCTGTACTTTGCCATCTTGAAATGACTATTACAACAACTAGGGTGCCAAATGGTTACTATATATAAAAACAACAGCCAGTGTCCTGTTAAATTTTATAGCCCTACTAAAAAGGGATAATTTTGAGCCAGCTTGAGAAATCTTCTCTCTGGGGTAGTAAAAATTGAATTTATTGTGAAGAATTTACCATGTCTTTGTGACGGGGTGTAAACTAATCTCTAAAGCATATTGTTCTGCAATTTTATAAGAGCATGAACTGCTTTATTTTTTGTGTTGGGTATACCAGATCTGTTTATATAATTCATAGATTTTTTCTGTTTTAACAGAAGCTTGTTTTATTCAGCATACTCAGAAAATTGACTGCTAGATATATTAGCTTTTTCTGCTGTATGCTAGATGTGTGCAATGGAAGGATTTATTTCTTCAGGAAGGCAGTTGTTTAAAAAAGAAATGAGCTGAGTTTCTCTGAGGAGAGTTAAGCCTGACTTGTAGTTAAATGGAAGCAGAGCTGTCAAATCAGTGTGTAGATGAGATGATTTATAACTCTTCAGCAGTGGTAGGGAGAATGCTCATGCCAAAGCATTTTCTAAATCTTAAATGTAGGCAGTAAAAATGTGTAACAAAATTATGAGGCACCAACATTATACTATTGCACTCTACTTGAATTGATTAGCTTGGCCTTACTCAGTGTCACCTGTTCTTGTTGTGTGTCTTCCTCCTCTATCTGTTCCTGTCCCCTGTGTTTGGGTGGGGTTTTTGTGACCTCTCCTTCTGTGATTGGGAACACACAGGCAGTGTTCTCACTTCATTTTCTTTCACCCAGTCTGGTGAAAGAAAATGGTTATTTGCTGGTTGGCAAATAACCTTCCTCTCCCTGTTGAGGTGTCAGACATGAGAACTACTGTGAGTGCCAGGGAAGTTCTTAACTCTCAGGTGAGAAGTGGATGAAGGAGAAGGTTAAGTTTGGGGAGGATGCTGATTTACAGAAGGGCATGATAGACTGTGTTGTCTTTGTCTCTAGACTGTATTTCAGCCTGTGGAGTTCAGTGAGTGAGGTAGGTCTGCTAGGAATTGAGGGAGTTTTGTGACAGATGCCCTTGTTCCCCATGGCCATGCTCTATGATGGCAGTGGTGTGGTTCCCTGGTATGGTAAAGAAAAATTGCAGCAGTAACTTCCATCACTATAGTGCGACCATGCTTTAGAGTTACTTTGTCCTAGTCTGTTAAGGCAATAAGGCCTGATTTGCATAACTAGCAGGTTATGCAAATAACTGCGTTTGCAGGTTTATATGGTCTGATTAACTGTTGTGCTAAGTTGTACGTTCTTGACCACATCTGCTGTATGCACAAGGTCATGGTTCCTTCCCTTCTTGTCAAAGGAAAAAAAAAGGAAAAGAACGGAGAGGTAGAGGAGGGAAACTTCTTGAATTAAATATTGTCTGGGAGAATTTTTCTCAACCTGAGAGACTCCTTCACTTTTCAAAACAGTGTGCACACAGAAAGACATGGGATGGGAAAACAGGAAGAGACAGAAGACCTTATAACAGCTCTGTTTCAAAGCAGTTGTTACTTGAACCAGAGCACAAGCAGATGTGAACAAGCAGTCTCCTGGTATTAATAATGGCTTTAAAAACATCCCTATTCTTCACTGTCCTTACAATGTTTTTTCCTTCTGAATATCATGGCATATATATGTATATAATACATGTGTTATTTTGTCTTATTCTTGTATAAGATAGATTGATAATTCAGACTTCAAGTATATTTAATACCATATAGTCTTTGAACTTATGTATTGAAACCTATAAAGCTTGTTGCTCAAGGAGAAGATAAAATGTGAAAACGGAGGCAGAAGTGGGGATACAGGGGGAATAGGATGATGGGAATCTTGCTTCTCTAAAATGATCATTGAGCTTTAATTTTAGTTTGCCGACTGTGTACCTTGAAACTGCATTAAAAAGAAGCCAGATTTTTTTTTTTAATTTTAGGAAATTACTAGCTAGGAAATTATTGCCCCAGCTGTGTCAAAAATTGTCTTGCTTTGACTAACTCCAGAAAGCTCTTTATAATCTTTAAGACAGAAGGTAGTAACCTTAGTAAGGTTAGTGTCGTGCTATGTATTAAAAGAATTTATCCATCTATCTTAATAAATAATGCATTATTTCAGTTCATGCTGTTACTTCTGTTCCATGGTGTTCTTCCTAGTTTGTTTAATTCAGTATTTATGTTTTAATTTTATAAATGAAAATCCTATTTCATCTTGATAAAGTGTACTTTTGTTAATAATTGATTTTGGTTTATGTATCCACTAGAAACTTTTCCATTTTGAGTCTTCTCTGAGTCAAATCACCTATGTCTTCTGTGGCAACTGGGAATACCAGAAACATTGGAGTTTGAATTTGGTTTTAGACATGTGGTATAGAAACAGAACTTCTTATACATGCTCTGATCTATACTTCAGGTAGTTTTTGCAGAAGCCAGTATTTAGCGATTACATGTGCTGAAGAGACCATTTTTTGAATTTTTAAAATGTGAGTACATCCTACTGATAGGCTTTTTAATTGAAAAAGCTGTTGAAGAGTTTTAACCAGAAGGTAACTAGAAAAAGAGTAACCCTGCTGATCTTAGAAAATGTTATTAAAATGGTAAGTAGAATACCTGGGTGAGAGTGTGAGTTGTGCATGCAAAACTTAGACTTTCGGAAAAAAATCTGCTGTAAATCTTCTTCCCATACTTCACATTTTTTAGGTTCCAGGAAACCTATTTCTCAGCATGATCTGAAAGCTGTAACCAATGATGTGACCAGTGCAGGAAACAGAACTATAACTTTTGTGGTTGTAACTTCCCCAAAACTTGGAAGGCTGATCAGAGTAGATTCTGATGATACCACTCAGGAAATCTTCAGTTTTACACAGTCTATGGTAAGCAGTTACTTTATAACAGCTAGTTGAGGCGTAGATTGTTACTTCAGAGAGCATCTCAGTTGCTCATTCTTTGTGTGATCCATTTATATCTGTTAAGTAATCAGGCATATGTGACCCATCAGTGCAATCACCAAGATTTGCTATGTCATTAAATATCTGGCGTCTAGTAATGAACACAAGAGGAACCTTTGTTCCCTCTGCTTGGATACTAGCAGAGTCTTGGCTATTCCCACTGTTTTGCTTGTAAGACTATTTGTCAGGAAGAACTGTTCTGGTGCCATTAACCAGCAGTCAGAGGTTGGAAGCTTTTAGTTTTTGGCAGAAGGAGCAGCCTTTTTCTCTATGAAAAGTCCAAGTATCAGATCTGTTTCAGCTGTACAAAGTCCTCATGGCTGTCCCCAAGATGACTTTTATTGACTATATTGGCTGTAGTACTAAATGTGTGAAGTATCTTAACTGTGATAGACTCTCTTACTGAATGACTAAAACGTGGCAGCTTATGTAACTTGATGGAAAAATTCTTCTGCAAAAGGAATTACTTGTCTGTGGGCAGAATTTGAATATAACTATCTTTAACACACATTAAGCTATTCTCAGAAAATTAAAGGGAGTGAGATAAAAGAGGGTCAATCTTCTGACTTTGCTCATGGGAAAACACATTTTTACAGGTTTAAAATGTTATTTGATTGAGTATATGAAGGAATAAGAAAATCTATTGGCTAGAATTTGAACTTGGGCAGTAAGACCTGGAAAAAGGACAACATTTTTATTTGTTGTCATCAGGCTTTGAAACAACCTGACCAAGGATGGTTGTAGAATGGATCTCCACCTGGACATTATAAATCAAGATGAACACAGAATGGTTTTCATGAAAAACATGTTGTAATCCTGTTATGTCATTGTTTCAAAAGTTGCTGAGTTTTTTCTTGTTATGTGAAAGCAATGAACTGTATAATGACACTTTACCCTTCTGATCCCAAAATATGTGATTTTTTTGATTGTTAGATGAAACAATTAAGCATGTTAGACAGAAAATATTTCAGCTAAGGTTTTGAAGTGTCACTCCTTTTGCCTGTGGATGTGACCATTATGTGTGTTTATTGGACAGTACCATGTCAGAACATGTCACTTATTCCCTGTAGCTTTAGTTTTTAGTAATGTATAGCTAACATTCCTTTTAACTTTGTAAACTGTGAAAGGTTTTGGGCTGAAATAATATGTATGCTTTTCTTGTCTGTTGGAGATACTTCTATTGACCATTTTAATTTCAAAAAGTGGAGTTAAATGACTTCTTGCAGGTGGAATTCAAGTATCCAAGCAAGACTGCTGTTTATTCTGGTAGAGGGTGGGATGTAAGAGAGAGAAAAGGGATCCTAAATAAACTTTCAGTTCCGTGTGTTTTAATCACAGGGAGTTAAATATGAGTGAAGAAAATAGCATTTATGTTACAAACATTGTACATTGTCCATGTAAGGGAGACTAAAGCATTTCGTTTCTGCTTGATAATAAGCTTGAAAAACTGATTTGAATTGAAAAACATTTTGCATTAGTGTAGGTCTGCGGGTATTCATTGACTTAATTCTGTGTTGAGGAACTTGAAATTTCACTTTGGAAAAGCAGTTACTCCTTTTGCTGGGATGCTGAACTCTTCTGTACTTGCTGTGGTTTATTGCTTTGTTGCCAAAGGGGAAAAAACAGCAAAAAGAAACAGAAATTACTATTGCATTCCAAGACATTTTTCTTGAACACATGTTGTTCAGCTAATACAAGAAAATTATTTGCACATTAAACACTCTTGAGTAACTCCAGAGCTTTTCAACATAATGTTTGATTTTTGTTTTTCTCTGTAGTACTTTCTGTGATATCTTAGAAGTATTTTCATCTCACAGCAAGCCACAGCTTCTTCATTGTATAAAGTCATTGCAGAGGTAAACACAGAAATCCTCACCAATTGCATTCAGTTCTTAGACAGACCTTAGAGTGGAATTGCAGTCAGAAAACCCCAAAATAACGAACCAGTTAAGATGGATAATAAACACTGCTGAATTTAAATGATGTGTATTGTGCCTGTATTTGTTACAAAAATTTGCTGTCCTCAGCTTGAAGTCCTGAAGAGGTTTTGGAAAGTTACCCTGAGCTAAATACCCTTTTGCTATTTTTTTTTTTTTTGTTTGTCCTATAATAGCCATTAAGAATTAAATCAGTATAGGGTATGCAGAAACCTGGAGATGTGCACAAAGGATTTTATCACGTCAGTCTAAATTTTTTAGAGAAAAATAGGATGGTTTTGAGTCTGCTGAGAAAACTGACCTTGAAAGCCCAGTTTGCCTAGTGATCTCAGTGGGGGCTGTTGCAGTAATTCCAGGATTCAGTCTCTCTGTATTTACACCTCAGATTCTATGCTTTTAAACACCAGGGGGGTTTCAGTTTCTTTTTTCACATCCTTCAAGCATATATGGTAGAAATGTGTACTAATGAGTCCCTTCAAGGTGTTTGCAGGGTGTGAGGAGTGTGTTAAAATAGTAAATTTAAAACCAGCACCATCTCAGACAGGAATCTCTCAGGCAGTTACAAACTAACATGCAGGTCTGGTCAGTGGTTGCCTGGGAACTTGCCAAGGATTTAATGGGTGTAGCTGTCATCTCTCCAGGGCAGTGAATGAATTATCAAGCAGACTAGATGCTGAATCTACTGGATAAGATTCAATAAGTAGTCTAGTCTTGCTATAATTAGGAATTCTATTACAGTTCCAATGTATTATAGTATTGATCATAAAATTCAGGTATAGTTCCAGCTGGTGAGAAATAATCTGAAAATACTGCCTTTTGCTTTGGGGTCTAAAGAGATAAAAGGTTTTATGTTACATGTGCATTTGTTTCTCTGGAGATGTACTGCAGTATCTTGCAATACTTCGATGCTTGATTACTTACAGTGGACTGATTAGCTTCCTTGAGTATGATGATCTGCAAGGTCAGTGCAGGCAGGGAGAGGACAAACTAGATTCCTTCTCATCTTTTAGGAACCCCTGTCTTGCTGTGATGTAGAAATGTTCCACTGTGTAGTTCCATCAACTTTTTGCTTGTAAGTGAGAGTAAATATCAGTGGTCATTACACTTCCTTCAGGTTTTCTTAGTCTCTGACCAAGTGTCCTTTGCCATTTGAAGGAAATAACTGCATCAAAGTCCTTCTTAAGCCTTTCATATGCTTTTTCAGGACAAGTAATCCAGCCCTGCTAGTGTCCTTGCAAAGAAAACCCAAGACATTGTTACTTTGATTTACTAAAAATACAGTCCATCTGAGCACATGATCACCATTACTAGTTTGAGGCAGTTTCTCAGTTTGCTCATCATGTAAGACTTTTACTAAACATTCATACCCAGTAACATTTCACTTTTTTTCATGTGTTTATCTGGCAACACAGAGTCCATCTTAAGAGAAATGCAGGATAATCTCAGTGAATGTACAAGCTGGATCATGGGCAGAGGCCGATGGTGTGAGGTTTAGCAAGGCCAAATGCCAGGTCCTGCCCTTGGGTCACAACAACCCCAGGCAGTGCCACAGGCTGGGGCAGAGTGGCTGGAAAGGACCTGGGGGTGCTGGTGACAGCAGCTGAACATGAGCCAGGCTGTGCCCAGGGGGCCAAGAAGGCCAATGGCATCCTGGCCTGGAGCAGCAATGCTGTGGCCAGCAGGGCCAGGGCAGGGATTGTCCCCCTGTGCTGGGCACTGCTGAGGCCACAGCTGCAGTGCTGTGTCCAGTTCTGGGCCCTCACTGCAGGAAAGGCCCTGAGGGGCTGGAGAGAGTGCAGAGAAGGGCAATGGAGCTGGGGCAGGGTCTGGGGCACAAGTGCTGTGAGGAGCAGCTGAGGGAGCTGGGGGTGTTTATCCTGGAGAAAAGGAGGCTCAGGAGAGACCTTATCACTCCCTACAGCTGCCTGAAAGGAGGCTGTGACCAGGTGGGGGTTGGCCTCAATCTGCCCAAGTAAGAAGTCGTAGGATGGGAGGACATGGCCACAGTCTGTGCCAGTGGAGGTTTAAATGGAATAGCAGGACATCTTTCTTCATGTGAAACACAGCTGGGTATTGAACCAGATTGCCCAGAAAAGTGGTTGAATCACCAACTGGATATTTTAAAAGACGTGTAGATGTGGCACTTGGGACATGATTTAGGTGGTGGACTTTGCAGTTCTGGATTAACAGTTGGGTTTGATTGTACAGCTCTTTTGCAACCTAAACAATTCTATGATTCTGTATACTCTGTGCATGGACTAAGGTACAAAGGTCTCTTTGAACAATGTTTTCAAGATACTTTTTCTGTCCTTAACACTCCTCTGCTTATAATCACCTTGCTCTTACACATATGTCTACTTTTTACCTGGAACAGGTTGATGAAGGTGTGGTCATGTATGAACACTTACAGGCTGAGTCAGCTGACTGGAGTGCAGAAGATTTCTTTACATTTACTGTATCCTCTCCACCATCAGCTCTGGATATCCAGATGTTCCATGTTGTCATTTCATATGAAATTGACAGGCATGATCAGAATAGTCGTCTTCTAGCAAATACAGGTAAAAATGCTTCATTGTTTTGGCTCAAAATTGTTTTGGATCTGTCAGAGATCCATTGGAGAAAAACCAAAAATTTCTTTCCCTTCTGTAAGCAGTGACCAGAATACTTCTGAAACAGAGAGTACTGTAGGGTAGTAGCTTGGAATGCTGTGTTCACTGCACCCTTAGAAATGAGATAGCTACATAGGTTTGATGCTTCCTACTGCTATAGAAGATACTTTGTTTTCTATAATGGTAGGTGAAAAACACTATCAGAAGCTTTGAGATACTCATATTTCTTTAATCTTAGTGTATGCATCAGTCAAAAATCTTGTCTTTCATATCTTATTGTATTTTAAAAGTAGTGATAATATATTTTTAGCCATGACATGGAAATCAAGGATGCCACAAAAGATAGAAATTTTCGAGCGTCATCAGGGTTTGCTATGTAGTTTCTGAAATAGTGCAACTATAAAATGTTCAGTTTCTAAGATTCTCTTTTCATTTCTGCCAGGTGCCATAGTCCAGGAAGGAGGTAGAGTATTAATCAACAAAACAAATCTAGATGCTTCAAACCTATTGATTAAGCTACCTGATGTACAACGCTCGGCATATGAAGTCTGGTATCAGGTTGTGTGTTTACCCCAACATGGCATGATTGTTGTTGGAGAACAGAATGTTACCAAAGAAAAGCCTAACTTCTCCCAATATGTACTGGAAAAATTTGGAATTATGTACATACATGATAATTCTGAATCTCTATATGACAATTTCACTTTTGCTGTTTGGTTGAACCTGAAGAGCAAGCCTGCTGCAAAACCCCATAGTGAAGTTTTAGAGGAGATGTTTAATATCACTGTTTTCCCAGTGAATGACCAATCTCCAGTACTGAAGACTAAAAGACTGCACTTGAAAGTCCTGCAGGGAGATGTGTCAATGCTGGGGGCAGAGAATCTGAAAGTTGAAGACTTAGATAATGCTCCAGCTGAGCTGAAATACACCATCGTTAGCAACCCCAATAATGGTTATTTAGCAATGAAAAGCAATCTCAGTGTCTCTATAAAAAATTTCACACAAGCTGATGTTGACAGTGGTAAAGTGTGGTTTGTACAGGATGGAAGTTCATCTTCTGGGGTGTTTTATTTCAGTGTGACTGATGGTAAACATCGTCCTTTATACAAACTGTTCAGTCTTGAAGTTGTACCAATTGCTCTCGTCCTCATCAACCTTACCAATGTTGTGCTGCCGCAGGGCCAGACATCTGTCACTATTACTGACGTTCAGCTTTCAGCCATCACAAATGGAAAAAGCACTAATATTATGTATGAAATAACTCGGCCACTCAAATACGGGCACCTCATGATTGGAAATGAGCAGGTTACTAAATTTGAGCAGGCAGATTTGTACTCAGGAAGGCTCTCTTACCACCTGACAAATCTTACTGCTTCCAGTGATGTACTGGAGTTTATGCTTTTTACTGCAGAAGGCAATCTAACAGGACAAGTGCTGAACATCACAGCGAAGCCTTTAGTACAAATTGTATCTGACCTGCAGATTTCAAATCAAGCAGCTTATAAATTTGGAAGCAGTGACCTGGATGCTTCTGAGCTAGCCAATTTGACAAACAGCAATCCTAGATTTGAAGTGATAGTGCCCCCCTCTCATGGGAGGATTGTTAAGAAAAGGTTTGTGAATGATGCAGCGTTTGAAGATATTCAGATGTTCACCCAGGCTGACATTGATAGTGGTGTTTTGCTTCTAGACATAGACACAAACATGACGGGCATTGATCTGTTGAATGACTCATTTACATTTATACTCAGGGCAGATGCTGTACAGCCTGCTGTTGGCTGTTTTCAGTATTCCATTGTGCCACACAGTCCTCCTCTTGTGCAAGGTTTTACAACAGAAGTGCTTTTTCTAACCAGCATGACCACTTTTAAGGCTCACTCTACCTCAAAGGATGAGGCACTAGTCTCCTCACAGAATGAAGATACTGCAATAGCACTACAGAAGACTAAACCAACCATGTGGCCAGGGCAGAATCATTGGGGAAACCTACATGAGGAAAGTCCCTTGCTAAATCAGGCCATGGGAACAAGTGCATCTGTGGAGCTGAAGATGACAAACCAGGTTAATGCCAGGAGTCCCAGAGAGCAGGCAGGTGAAAGCAGCCCTTGGTACATTATTATCCCCCTCGTCCTGGTGTCTGTCCTACTCATCACTTCTGTTACTTCTGTGTGCATTTTGTTAATGTGTCAGAAGAAAGAGAAGACAAAACCTTCAGTCAAAAGTCAAACAGATGCAATCCTCAGTGGTGCAGATCGATGTCTGGAACGGAGTTTGACTGTGCCCTCTGTCACAGTGACTCCTCTTCTGAAGGGGGCTGAGAGGAGTACAGCCTCTGCATTTGTGGCAGTAAAACAGGAGCAGCTGCTTCCTACAGTGGCTTCTCCAACTACAGAAGGGTATCTGAAAAACAGTTTTTTAAATCTTGATCCTGAAATGATCCAATATTGTCGAAAAACAAACCCAACTTTGAAGCACAATCAGTACTGGGTATAGTTACATCAGTTTTGGTCATGCTAATTGATGTCATATGGAAAAGTGAATACATATTGTTGACATATAATTTGCTCTTTATTACACTCATTTATTATAGGTTAAATGATGCACTGTGTGTTAGATGAAATCTAAATACCTATGAACCTGTGAAATAATAATAACAAAAACCCTACTGATTGCAGTAGTCATGACAGAAGATTTGCAGTTGATATGTCAGCAAAATTCTCAATTCAATGGGGAATTTGGCCTTATGGATTTTGAGTGCACCTCATGTATGCAGTATTTTTTATTTCCCATGAAAGGTAAAATAGAGTGTTCTGTCAATTATTGAATTATTGGGGTTTTCTTTAACTGATTTTGCTATAAAGGTCTTTTATTCCTTCTGAATCACTGCTTCTCTTTGGAGAACTTCAGATTGTTTCACTGAGTAATTTTTCCATGATGGTAATTTCAATAATGTAATTTGAACCTGAAGGCTGTTCAGAGGCCAGTAGTAAAGAAACAAAACTGCATATTTTGACAGGTGACTAAACCTGATATCCAGAATTCAATTCAGCAACAACAGTACAGCAGCGAATAAGGATTCTGGTGCAATACTGTGATGTGTTGTTGGTTTTTGGTTTGGTTTATTTTTTCCTATTTTGTACTGAACTCTAGCCTTTAGTGTCTGAAAACTGCTAAAATACATCCTTTAATTTTCCTCCACATGGCAAAAATTGAGTATCTATCAGTCAGCCTGTCTGCTTAATTAACTTTAGGCTTAGATTATGTCTGGATGTGCATAAAATTTCCTGCTCCTGAGAAAGGGGTAAATTCAGCTTCCAGTGAAGCAAACACAACTTTCTCTGGGATCTGTGTACTCAAGCAGATGGCAGTAGAATCAAGGCCTGGGCTGCATACTGTCATGGGTCCTGAAGCTACTGACAGAAGCAATTCTGCAAGGTACTGTGTGTCCTCTTTGGAAGTTTCACAGTTTACCCCTCATCTTCCAGAGCACTGAACAAATATGCCTTATGCACTGCTACCTAGTACTGTGTACTCCAAATTTGCTCTGGTGATAAGGTGTGCAATAATTTCTGTGCAAAGGGAATATTTTACTCTTTTTGAAAATCCAAGCTCAGTAGTGATGTGCAGTCTCTAGTTAAGGCCCAATTTTATTTCCACTGAGAAGAAATAGTATAATTCCTGTTGACTACAAAGTGTGAACTGACTTCAAGGAAATGGCACTGTAATAATAACCAGTCTCTTATTAACAATCTGTTATAAACTTCTCATCTATTTTTCACCTTTAAATTGATACAGGTTCCATCCAGTGTCTTTGTAAAAACTCTGTTCTCAGCAGTCTCAGCACTGCACCCACTCAGTAAACACTGGACTATCATTTTTATTTAGGTATTGCCATTTTCACTTTTATAGAATGGATTTGCTGACCTCAAGATCCTTGGTGCTATTCATCTCATACTACTTTGTTTTGGATGCTGTTTAAAATTTTTGATGATTACGTGTTTTGGTCATTTATAGATTCTAGTTATGGGAAATTTCACCTACAAGGTGGACCAGATGTAAACTGTGCTTACTGCTATGTTCTGGGAGCTGAACACAGGAGCAGTGGGGGTAGTCCTCATCTCTACCACCTCTGCCATGGGCAGACATGATTGTGGTGCATTTTTAGAGGCCGCTTCAAGAAGAGTAGTCCATATCAGTGGAAAGTATACAAGCCATGTCTTCAGCTGATCAAGTTATTAGAGTACTAGAGACTAAAGGTATGAACCCTTCATATGCTCAAACTAAATGTATTAGAACCTTGTTACACAGTTTTTGCATTTGTCATTACTGTATCTTCCCTGATGCCAGTGTGGAGTTCAAGCATGTGGTCAGTGTGAAGGGCTCTGGGTGTTCGGTGTCACAGCTGGATCTCACTGTAGCTCTGTGTGGGGGACATTTCTGCTTTCCCACAGGAGGTCTTTGAGACTGTTCTGAGCAGCTCCCAGCCAGAGGTGGTGTTGCCAACCACCACAGGGACACCCCTGCACCTTTGTGGAGGTACAGCTGTATGTCTCTGGCCATTTCCTGGGACCCCTTCTACCAACACTGAGCAGACACCAGCTTCCTCCAGATCCCAGCTGTCAGGTGCAGCCTGCCTCCAAGGCCTTCTAGACAGTAGCAGCAACCTGATCCCTTTACACCCTCTCCAGGACACACTACAAAGAAGAGTAAAGAATTTTAATGCCAGCACTTTTGTAACACATGAAGAAGCCTGCTTCGCATTTTTCTGGCTCTGGGACCTTCCTGTCAAGAGCAGAACACACCTCATTCTCCAAATCCTTCCAAGCAGTGCACCTACAATTTGATACCAAAATCTTGCACTGCTGAAAACTCCTCAAGTCTGTCAGCTTGTGACAGGGTGAACAAATATACAGAAATTAAATGTGTACTTTCTGAGATTTTGATGAGTGTATCGGTGTAAAGACAGCTGTGCCTTAATTTGTGGTGTTCAGTGTGTAGTGGAGATGGAACATAGGGCTGATGTAGTGCTGGTGGTGTAAAAAATGACACTGTGACATAATAGTAAAAAAAACCTGCCATTCAGTTATAACTCTGCAATTCAATGGGCATTCGTGAGTTTGACCATTTGCATGGTAGGAGAGAAAAGCACTATATAAGAACATCAAAAAAGGTGGTAGAATTTGTGCTGGCTCTTTTGGCTTTAACATAAGGGGCTGAAATCTTGCTCTGTTTCCGAAATGGTTTTGGTTGACAAGACATGTTCATTTCCAATAGATTAGCCATTATGGGATTATATCTTGTGCATTTTGCTCAATTTTTAAAGCATTGAGGGGTTTTTTTCAGTTTTGTTTTTGTTTTTATAGTTAAAATCAGCCTTGACACCTAATTAATCAGGGAAGTGTGCCAGCATTCAGTTTTCTTCCTCAGTTTTTGCTGCTATGAGACAGCTGTGCCAAAGTGCCTGCCATATTATGGAATGTTTTGATGAAAACTTTGTATGAATGTAAGTTTATTGTTAATCAGTGATTACTTGGTTTAATGCAAAATGCAGAGACAATATTGTAACTGATAACTACATAAGAATTTAGCTTTAAAATCCCATCCTGAGTCCCTAGTAAAAAAATCCCAAAAGTAAGAGCTCTGATTATGTTACACTTTCCCTGTGGACAGTGCAGAATAGTCTTTGGCAGAGGATGGTTTATCTTGTTCATACATAGATACATATAGATAAATCTGCTCAGGCTTAGCTAGTCTAGGTTTGAGATGATAAAAACTAGCTAGGATGAATCTCATACTGGGTTTCCTAAACTACAGTCAATCTAAAAAATGCAAAAAAACCCTACCCCATTTTGTGGTTATGGATTCTTTTGAGATTCTAGGAACGCACATATTTTATGGTCAGAATCTGGGATGAATATTTTTGTTGTTTCCCTTGCCCTTGAAATTGTGTGGGTTTTTGAGTGGAGATGGGGATTCTGAAGGATTCCCCTTTTTACCAAATGGAGTTACAAACTGCAACATGAAAGTGCCTTGAAAACATGTATTAAATCAATAAACTTTTTTGTTTATAATGCATGCATATAATTGTGCTTTTTTTAAAGACCTCTGCAGGGACAGAAGAGAATCCCATTGCCAGTAACAGCGTTCTTCTGAGTTTTCTAATGTTGTATTTTTCAAATTGCACACGTGCTGGGGTGGATGCTGTGCTGTGCCCAGTGCCTCTCAGTGTGTGGGGCTGGAGAAGGAGGCACTTCTCACTGTGCACCTAACATGGCCATGTCCAGCACTGGCAGGAATGTAACATCAAAATAAATGCATTGGTTTGAACTTGCTCAAACAGGACTGCTCCAGGTTTATTTCAGAAAGATTTTCTGTTATTTAACTGCATCTGATTTTAAAATATTAAGTTCTTAAATATATTAATGTTAATACATTAGGGCTGTTTCTTCTTTGATTTTCATCTTGATGGAAAGTGGCCCCTCACTCCAGCCTCGCTCCAGATGCACTGTTGAACCCCATTCTTTTTCTCGATCAGAACTTAGCTGGTTTGCAGTCATTCTTGTAAACTGAGGTATGGAACTTCCTCTTGAGACATCAGAAATGCTGGTGGCCCTGGGGAGCAGTTTCCTGTACACCATGCATTAGTGCCCAGAAATCTGTCCGCAGTAATGAGTTGTGTTCCCCTCCTACACCTCACAAAATACTGGTTTGGAAAGAAGAGAAAATAGGACAGAAATGATCATAAACCCTTTACATTCTCCTTTTATTTATGTATGGATGAGGGCCAGGTACAACTTTTGCTGCAGTAGCCTTTGCTACCTTCTGCAATTCCAAATTCAGCAGAGAGTCTACTTACGTGGCCTCCCGTCTGCTTTGCACCACTTTTTCAAGTCAGTCCTTGTGATGCTATGTTGAAATACATTCTGTGAATATTTTTATACAGGCTGAAAATAATTGTCCTGGCATATTCAATGGAAACTGTATTAATTTATCTTCACTCATTTCAAGCTAAGTAATTCCTGCCAGAGCTTGCATATCCCAAATGCAGTCCCAGAACAAAATGTTCTTTCATTGCAACTGGTGAAATCTATATTTTCACATCTATTTGTAGGGAGATTCTGCATGGTGAAATGCTTGCTTTACATGATCATTTCCTCATTTCCAGTCTTCCTGCTTGGTTATTTCTGTGGGAATGCTTTATACATGCTGGTAGGCACTGCTAGACATGAAGTTATTTGCTGTTTGAGGTTTTAGCTGTGAAGAATTTGCATGGCTTCCCAGTGAGAGGGGCATTACTTCACATAAATTTGTTGGGGAAAAAAAAAGGAGGAGCAGATTGAGAATTGGGATGGGAGTGTCAAAACTCCTTGCAAGAACACAGGCAATAGATCTGAATAAAATTATGCAATGTAAAACATGTGACTGATCACACGTGCTGGAGTGATTTGCTCATACGCTTCATCTTGCATAGGTACAAGATGTGATGCATGAAAACACATTGGGGAGAAAATTCTCTAGAGAATAAAAATTAAGTAATCAAAAGCTTTCTTTTCATATACAAGTATAGACATGCAAGTACATATCAATGAAATTGAATCTCTTAGGGAGAAGCATGGAGGAAGTTGTTTTGAGACATGCAAAGCCCCTGGGAAGCTGCTTTGCTGGCAGTGAGTACTGAGGAAGGAGTTGGTTAGAGAGGCAGGGAGAGATAGGAGGATTACAGATGCAAGCTTTCTGGGATTAGATGGAGTTTCTAAAAATGGGAAGGTCATTTGGAAGCAGACCCATGGGTTTGTTTGAAAGGCAGAGGTGATGTGCTGGGCTGTGCCTTAGGCAAGCAGGCTATGATCCTCCACACTGCTTGGGAAAAGAAAGTGTCAAGGTGAGTTTTGCTCCTACTAGAAGGGAGAGTCCTGCTTAGGGATGGGTGTCAAGAACTAGAAGCTCAGTTTGCCTTTTCTTTTGTTCCCTCTGTAGCTGGAAAGAGCTGTTATTTCTATTAGAAATAAAGAATGTATGACATGAACATTCTGAATTTTGACTTAAGAAGGTTCTTTCAAGAAGTCCAGTTGTGGAGTTCATCAGATCAGGTCACTAAAATCCTTCTTTAAATAACCACCACCCAGACTGGCTGAGTTAAACTGCCTAGGATGTAATTCAGATGTTAGGTCTGTTGGCATGAATGTTACCTTAAAAATAGAGTTGCAATGTTCCTAGTGTCTTGGTCAAAGTGCAGAAAGGAACAGGATGGACTTGCTTTGTTGCTTTGGATTTTGACTGATTGTATTAATTGGAAGCAATTAACGATTAATGGTAAATCTGGCAATCTGCAAATACAAAAGGTATTTATAAGTAAGGCAGCAGAGGTCTTGATTTTGAGCACTGAGCTAACTACACAGAAAAAATTGGACTGAGCTTAATCCTTGAAGAAATGAATGTATCTGGAGAGCTGATTGCATTTACATATGGTTGCACAAATACTGTTGAAAAGCAGCATGAGAATAAGATTAGATCAAGTGTAAAAGTAAGCAGAAGTGGGATGAATCAACTAGAGCAAACAACTGCCTTCTTCATTAACAATCTGAGCAATACATTGACTCAATCTGCATTAGCCATTTAAAGTCCTATACACTTCTAAGAATGCTGCAATATAATCATCAGTGAGTGCCCGTTTTCCTTCCTGAAGTCACCTTGTTCCTGGTTGCAGCATTTAGGCTCATTTAGTCTTCTCTATGGTGCTGATTTCTGGGATCCAGAGACATCTCCTTGGTTCTCATAATGGAATCTGCCCTCAGAAGACAAGTACTTCTGTGCATGCCATTCAAGAACAAGGAGGGAGGTAATGGTTGTTCACCATTGATCTCTGTAATGGCCTACTCTAATCTGAACCCACAATTTAAACTTAAAGGCACTTTAAATCCATTTCCGTTTTATTGGTTCCCCAGAAAGCCTGAAAGGTTGTAAAATGGTGGGTTCATGATGCCTCTGTGTGACTCCTCAGCTCAGGAAGCAGCAGCTTGTTCCCTCTACACCAAGCTCAGCTTGTGCTGTGCTTGGCAGACCTTGGACATTCAGCAGCCTATTTCATGTCCCACTAGGCTGCTGCACAGACAGAGGGCGAGCGCCTTCACTCATGCAGGTCAGTGCAGCCTCTCTGCACTCCTCCTGCTGTTGAGAGAGGCCCGCTCCTGCATCTTCGGTGCAGCTGCAGAGGAAGAAGTTGTTCTCAGGGGCTGTCAGGCAGTGGAGCCCTGACCTAGTTTCACAGATGTCCTACTGCCACCCTGCTGGGGAGTTCTCGGGCTGGCAGCTGTGATCAGAGGGCAGTACTTTGCTAAGAAGTACCTCAGTACATGCTCTGCTTTATTAGAGTTTCATCTTCCTTTAAAAAAACCCAACAAACCAACCTCTTTTTTGAGAAACACAAACACAGAAGAAGAATATATAAATACAGATACATATATATATATATATAATATAAATCACACTCTCTGTCAGATACTGGAGTAGTTGTAAACAGTGCATCTCCTTCCAGGCACTTGTGCTACAAGCTGTATAGAATGGATGTACATAGTAAATGCAGTTTTGCCCATTACCTCAGTGATAGTTTAAGTAATTTTTCCTTTCTTTAACAAGTCTGACTGCCTAGGAATTCACATGTCTCTCTTAAGCAACTGTTTTGTGGTTTAATTGCTCATTGGCCACAAGTCACCAATATATGTTTGTTTTATGGGAAAGTTCAATGAGAAGACATTCCTGTGCATAGATTTTGGAACAGAAAGTTTCTTCTTCTTCAAATATTTGTAACTCCAGACATCTTGGAGCTGATATGTGTATTTCAAAGAATAGCTTGGCTGCTGCTGACAGCTTGTCCAACTTTTATTACTTTGGGAAAAAAGACACCAACCCTGTTACGTGTGGGTAACTGTAGAATAATTTGAAATAAATAGCAACATTTATTTTGTCTAAACACTCTTTTCCGGTATGCAAGACATAGACCTGTTTATTTCTTAGCTATTCATAAAATAAAATAAAGCAAAAATGATGATGCCAGTTGTTTGCACAGCCAATGCAGAATCCACTGAGACTGACTGCCTTTCTTTAGCAAGTGCAGAGCAGCTGTAACTGGAAATGTGTTTGGATGCTGTGTGGGTAAATCATCCAGCTGGTTATACTGACAGCATATGCTTAAGAGATACAAAAGCAAGTATCCAGCAAGTATCTCAAAAAGGTGTTTTATTTTCTTGTTTATGGTTTCCATAGAGAAATGGATGTTGTTGTTTTCCTGTTAGGAGATACTTATATTTACAAAGCATTTGACTGAGCTCAACTTTTTGTCCCGTGCTAGAATAGATGACACAAGTGACTAATAGCTTCTACACAAGCACGTGATATGGAAAGGGGGAGATGTCTGACTCAAAGTCTCTGCAAACTGCCTTTGAAGATTCCACAGACACAGGAAATGACATGGCCTTTCTTGCTTTTAGGACAGACAAATAGGACGCCTACATTCTTTGAAAATAAAATGGATGCTGGAAATTTGGATAGTTACACAGCAAATCTGTAGGCTGTCTGATTGGAAGTGACTCCTCCGTGTCAATTTGCTCCTTCAAACCTGGCTCAGGGGGATCTCACACAGAGGTGTAGTGGGAGCAAGCACTGTTAGCACTAGGGTGTTGCTCAGCCTGTGAAATCTCCTGGGTTGGCCATAGCCACTGATAAAAAGGAAGAATATCAAGTGAGCTCTTTCACTCTGAGGATAAAGAGCAACAAGGACCTGGAATCGCCGTATCTGCATATTGATGACATACACCAGCATTCACTAAATCTTTAACACCCCAGCCGGAGCCCGACAGTGCCTGGTTTCACTGGAAGGTGCTGAAATCAGAATGGCCATTCTTTGGGCTTGTGTGGGATTTACACTCTGCTGACTGATGGAGGAGAGAGCCCGGGCTGGCAGTTCAGGGTCTTAAGTGATCCAGCTCTAGCCTACATCTTGCCACTAGGTTTGCAAATCCCATATACTCTGGGAAAGTCTTGGTGAGGTTAGATAAGGATCATGTAATATTGGGGAAATCCAGATTTAAACCTTCTGTCTCTGACTGAGAACATGTTCTCTTCACTCCCAAAAGAGAGTCCAAACCTGTGAGCCATAGAGGCTCTTTGCAAAAATACTGAAGGAGCAAGAGGACACTAAATCATGCAGGGTGCTCTCCAGACAACCAAGACTTCACTAAGCTGGGTGAGTGTTCTTTTTCCATTACTATGTGCAAAAAGCAAGGGAAAATATGTTTTCTTGCAGATGATTCTCCAGGGCCTTCTGGGAAGGACTACTGAGCTGGTTTAGTTGTTACCTGAGTCCCTGACTGGTGAGTGCTGGCAGTCCATGGTGAATGGAGACTGGCCCTGTCCTGCAGCCCACAGCTGGAAACCAGCCACTCTTTCATGACACAGACTTTTTCCTTTGGTTTGACACAGGCAGCTCCAGGTCTGTATCAGTAGCTACTATGAAAAGTTTTTTCAGATATCTAATGCTCCATGTCTAACACATTACCTTGATGGTTTTATTTGTAATTTTTTTCTTTTTTGATGTAAAGCAACTGACTCCCAGCATGTTTTTGTCTAAGTATTCAGGTATTCTGCAAGAACATCATTGCATACATTTCCTTCTCCAGACAACCACCTGTAGATGTTAATACCAAGGGTTTTTCTTTTCCAATTGTTTTATGACTTCTTTTGTTATTTTCAGTTCTCACATAAATGGTCCCACAGAAATCATATCATCGCACTTTCCTGCAGCCCCAGGCAAAGCAAATTTTCAGACATTTTACTGCCACACAGCAGTTACCCAACAGACTCATTTTCCCATTGCTTTTGTAACAATGCTTACTTGGTTTTCAAGTTTTGATGGGTTGTATTCAACTATGTCTTCTTTGTCTTGACAGATTGTTTTCCAGTTGCTGCTCTATCTTCTTCTGTTTTCTCTAACATCCAATAAATGGGCCCAGCTGGCAGCAGATGTGATTTCACCATGGTAGAGTCTCTTTCTCAGATGAGTACAACACAAAATCACACTCATGAATACAACTCAAAATCAAATCTTGCTGTTTTGGAACCACTTTGCAAGAGGTTATTTTGACTTGCTTTTAAAAATGCAGGAGTCTTCACAGAACACTGCCCAAACTTGCTGCTGAATGAACTTTTATTAAATGCTACTTTTTGAGAGTGGGAATAATAACATAAGGGTGCAGAATCCCTTGTGACATCTTGCCAGGTTTCTCAGGTTTGTGCATTTCAAAACCTGGTTCTGTACTTACCTGAAAGCAATACAAAGAGCTACACATGTCTAAGCTACAAATAGGGTAGGGGCAATATTGGCACAAATTAAGGGCACCATCAAGTGTAAATAAAAATGATTTTTATTGGAAGCTGATATAAAATTTAATCAGCTCAAATATTTCATTTGGCATGGTGATCTTTTGCATATAGTAAGGATGGTGTGAGGTGATGACTACACATTAGGAAAAGCTGGCATAACAGGTGTGTTTGTATAATGCTGTCATCTCTTCATTGAGTTTTCTGGATTTAATGGAATTTCCCAGTGTCTTGTCTGTGCTTTCCTTATTATAGTGAAATAACTAACTAAAGCCAGTGATTATCTGGTACTGAGTCCAGAATTTATCAATGCTTCTCCTTTCCTTGTTCTCATTAACAAAGTGGTAATTTCTTGAATATTAAATGGTGGGAGGTGAGGAGCAGCAACATGAATACCTTCCTGTGGTTGTGTGTTTTATAGGCCCTGGTTCTGCCCTTGCTCAGCTTCACCTTCAGCTCCTTCGCCCCTGTCTTACACAGAAAACATTCAGTGTTTCCTGTTGCTGACCCAGAGCTACATGTGTAGGCTCTGCAGGGGGAACTGGACAGGCTGGATCATGAGGAGAGGCCGATGGTGTGAGGTTCAACAAGGCCCAGTGCCAGGTCCTGCCCTTGGGTCACAACAACCCCAGGCAGTGCCACAGGCTGGGGCAGAGTGGCTGGAAAGGACCTGGGGGTGCTGGTGAGAGCAGCTGAACATGAGCCAGGCTGTGCCCAGGGGGCCAAGAAGGCCAATGGCATCCTGGCCTGGAGCAGCAATGCTGTGGCCAGCAGGGCCAGGGCAGGGATTGTCCCCCTGTGCTGGGCACTGCTGAGGCCACAGCTGCAGTGCTGTGTCCAGCTCTGGGCCCTCACTGCAGGAAAGGCCCTGAGGGGCTGGAGAGAGTGCAGAGAAGGGCAATGGAGCTGGGGCAGGGTCTGGGGCACAAGTGCTGTGAGGAGCAGCTGAGGGAGCTGGGGGTGTTTATCCTGGAGAAAAGGAGCCTCAGGAGAGACCTTATCACTCCCTACAGCTGCCTGAAAGGAGGCTGTGGCCAGGTGGGGGTTGGCCTCTTCTCCCAGGCAACTAGTGACAGAATGACAGGACATAACCTCAATCTGTGCCAGGGGAGTTTCAGGTTGAACTTCAGGAAAAATTTAATCATGGAAATGTTTGTTAAACATTGGAATGGGCTGTCCAGGAATGTGGTTGAATCACTGTCCTTGGATGTCTTCAACAAATGACTGGATGTGGCATTTAGTACCACTGTCTAGTTGCCAAGGTGTGATCAGTCAAAGGTATGCTTGGAGATTTTTCCAGACTAAATAATTCTGTTACTTTGTGATTCTGTGATTCTGTGTCTTGACAAACCAGCCAAAATGTGCCTACATGCTGGCCAGATGGCTGCTGCCTCTTCAAATAGAGACATTGAGGTGGATCTGACTTTGACTCACCATGAGATACTAAATTTGGCTTCTTTCCCCTTTTAGGCTGCTAATTTTCCAATGAATTTGTAATAACTTGTCATCTTTGAGAATGCTGCACCTCTCTCAAACTTGGCTCAAGGTGGATGTTGCACTGAATTTGGAGATGGGAGGCAGACAGGCAGATGGTATGGTTGTACAGGGGTGGTTCCTGTGGAGAAACAAACTAGAAAGGAAGAAATACAATTCAGAGTTCAGTAATTTTACGATGTTTCTTATATTGAAAGACTGAAATGTAAAACAGCTACACTGACAGTACCTAGTAACGTGGATATTTGTAGATAATTGAAGAGCGAGGAATTGTGTTTTAAGACATGTTCTGTGATTGTCAGAGATAGATGTTATAAACACACTGCAAAAGTTTTCCCTCCCCTTCTTCTTCCTGTGGTACTCTCAGTTATTGGGTAATTTTTTGCCCCCCTTCTGACTCCATTTTTTCTTTTCTGAACTTCATTTGTAAGAGGAGAGCGGACTTTGGAAAAACCTCCAAGTGCATTCACACGTAACCTGTATCTGAGGAAAAAAAAGACAAAATGAAGTTTTCCCTCTTCCTGGAAATCAGTGACATTGAACAGCACCTGCATATGAATGCAGATGACTAGAAAACCTGATCAGTGTAACCTGGTCTCCAGCCCAGTTTTAGGTCAAAGAGGATAATCTTGGGCTCTAGTAGCATAAGGAAGAAGTATTATATCCATGCAGCATTGATAGGAGCAAAATGAAATTGATTTTTTGATGCTGATGTCCATGTTTGTGAAGGAAGGAACCTAGACCAGTGTTATAGTGAGGAGAGATATTTGAGGAAATAAAATTTTTCCCTCTTGTGAGAATATTAAGAAGTCACAAATATTTCGCTTTATGAGAAAATGACCGAGATCTGTCTTGTTGATGGCCTGTAGTAGGTTAACAAGTAACCAAGGTAAAAAAAAAAAAGCAGAGTGAATAGAAAACATTTCTGGTGCATGGCTTAAGCATTGCAAAACATACATGAGAACATCATTTTACTGTTGTTTATTTGGAAGTCTTAAATTGAGCCTTCAAACAAAGCCTTTCTTAAATATGAAGACCTGAAGACATTCACAGGCTTGACCAGACTTAAAGTCTGAAAAATTATGAACTCAAGGACAGAGTAAAGTGTTGTCAAGCTGAAGTGCTGTGCTGAAAGAAGGAAGTAAAAATGAATGCCAGCAGCCAAGCAAAGAGATCTACTCACCTCATATTCTTGAAGAAGGGCGAGACAAATGGCTGGCCTATCCTGATTCCTGACTATATACTCATGGGCACCGCACATGAATTCTCCCCTTCCTCGCCTCTACTTTCTCCCATTCCAACAGTCTCCAGTTTCTGGGTCCAGTGAGGGTAGGTACTGCCTGCCTGAGCACATGGGCTTCTGCAGGGGTGGGACGATCATTCGAGTCTTGACTATTTCACACGTTGCTCTCACAAACAGGCTGGTGTCAAATGTTCTCCTAAAATAACAGTTCTTTACCTCTTGGTAATGCTCTTTACCTCTTGGAATCAGTCCGTGGTGTAAGTATTCTGCCAGGCATTTTGGAGTCTAATCAAAGCCACCTTAAATTTTAATGTTGGCCCGAGTGCACTCAGTCTCTGTCCTAGCAGATGTTTTTCTCGAGGACTAGTCAAGTTTTGGTTTGGGAGGGAAGTTAAAGGCTTGGAAGGAAAGAGCAAATCTGGAAGGGTTGCCCTGTACTTCCTTAGGCTTTTGGTAACTGATACTCTTTTTTGGGAGAGTCAAGGAACTGGCTGCAGCTGGGTGCCTGTGCAAAGCCCAGCGAAGACAGTCCTCACAGTGCTGTGCTCCCTGAGCACAGCAGCTCTCCTACTGACCAATGCAGGGACCTTTGGGTCATTCCCCATGTTTAAAAAGAAGAAATCACTATTCCTTTTCAAAAGGAAATTACATTAGCACAAAAATTAACCTATCACCCTCAATGAGCAAGGCAGGAAGTGTCTAGGGTACCGAAGAAAAATATTCTACATGTTTTGTCCTGCATATTCCCACTATGTATACTGCTCACATTCTTGGAAAAATGAAGAAAAGATGTTTCTCACTCTGTTTTTAAATTCCTAAAAGGCATTTTTATTGTATAACATCTAGCTGCTGTTTAGTGTCCTCAATGAAAAAGGACAGTAGTCAGAACAGGTATTTGTATCAGTGGAAATTACCAAAGTAATTGATAAAGAGGCCAGAATCTCTGGGGGTATGCAGGGTAAGTAACCTTTCCTTAATGAACTTTTTCAGACTGGTAAACTGTGTCAGGTTGAGCTTGTGGGTTTTTTGCTTTGTTTTTTCTTGGACAAAAATGTTGTGAAACACCCTGATGCCAAGTTTTTGGTATTGCTGTGTTTCTAATTATAAAATGGCTTAGGCTGGAAGGGGCCTTAAAGTTTCCTAATTCCACTGCCTCTTCCATGAGCTGGGACACCTTTCACTGGAGCCAGTTGCTCAGAGTCCCACATGGTGGGTGCTCTATGCCTGTTCTGAGCATCTTAATCAGGAAATAAATGTTTGTGTTAAATTAAATGATGGAAAATACAAATAAAACCAAGATGATTTATTTTTAGAAAGCTCATTTTCTTGTCTTTTGACACTACTGTTTTGGATTATAATAGCTAAATTGCTAGGGTGAAAACAATGAAAGTTATTGCAATATAAAAAAATAACAGGTTGAATACTATTAATTGCAACTCAAGAAGTAAATGACATGAGCCTTTCCCATTATAAAAATACACAGTATCTTAAAAGCATGATATATCAACAAAATAAATAAAATCAGGTTTCAGAAAATTCATTAAACATTTAAATCTCAACAACAAAAGATTATTTTGAGCAAGAACAGATTTGTTGTGGGTTTTCTGCCTCAGAGTGGAGTTTAAATTAGATTCAATTATTCAGTAGTTTTATGCTTTTTAAGGCCATTAGATGGTAATACCGTCCCAGAAGAAACTGTTTGCCAATCAATTAGAAAGACTCCTAATGGGTTGTTTTAGAATGTACCAGTTATTTGGGTTACATTAGTAATGACAAGAGCTATATATTTGAGGTATATATTCAAAGCTGAGTATTTATATATTTGGGGAATTATAGCAGGTGTAAGGACCTTAATTTTACTAGTAACTTGAAAATATTTTGAGTGTGACTTTCAGCTTTCAAATGTTAAAGGCAGACTAGTGTTCCCCTCTCAACTTCACAATAAATAGAGAATGACACATACTTGTGGTTGGTTCTGCCTGAGATCTCTCTGTCATGAAACAAAACCCTTTCATTGCCCAGAATTTACTGCTGGTCACTCAATTTTGCAGGAAAATATAAGCTTTTGTTTCATTTCTGCTTACTTCAGTTGAAGTTGATATACTAGTGACTTCCTAAACAAAAGGCACATTTTGTATTCCTATATTGATTAGAAGAGCATTCAAGGATTGAAGAGAATTCAAGGATTCAAACTCAGCAGCAGGCAGGAACATTAAGACAAACAATTAAAATTTTATCTCTATGCTCCTCATATTTCAGTTCAATTATTTCCACAGTTTTTAAGCCATGTACAAAATGTGCAGATCTGTGGTTTATCCATGATCACTTGCTCTAAACAGGAGGAAATAGATAATAAGAGGTAGTTAAATATGCCTGCCAAGATGTTAGAAAACTGGCTTTGCATTGTAATTCACACCAATTTAGTCAGTGTCTTTGGGTGAAGTTCATTCATATGGAGACCATTTGCACACGTCTTCGGTGCCAAAATATTAAGAGCATCAGAAAACAATGGCTTAAAAAACACCTATGCTTTATCTTTCGTTTGTCCCCCAAAAATTTATTGACTTTGAATGATGATCATATTTGCTGATTTGATACAAATGTTTACATAATAATGTTTTTAAAAGAATTTTTTGATGCTTATTATGACTAAATCTATGGAATTCAGTCATATTACAGTCTCAGAAATGGAGGAGAGCATGGAAAGTGAATTGCTGCTAATAGGAGAACATAGGAGTGGGAGATCTGAAAGTGGTCTGAAAGCAAAGGTCTCTGCAAGGACTTAGCAGCAGACTGGGCTGCCAAGGCAGGGGCACAGGCTCTAGTCATGTTTTGCAACTCATGTTCTCACTTCCCCTCATGCCAATCACCCCAGTGGGCAGCAGGCAGACAGCCAGTGCCTGCAGTGGCATCCACCCTCTCCTTTCCCACCGCAGTGGGCATAGCCCACCTGTAATATAACAAGGGCATGAGGCCCCACACCTGCTCATGGTGGTCTGTGCCTCTCTGTGCCTTGCTCATCCTGCTCAGATCACACAGCCAACTCTGCCTTTCTCCTGCTTGCTTTATGCCACAGAGCCCTCACCTACAATAGTTGAATTAGTCCCTTTGGTTGAATTTAACTGTCTTGATCTTCTGTAAATCCACCAATGGCCAATTCCACTAGTGACTCTTTCAATGTGTGGTGGAGTAGTGCCGTGTCTGATAGACTGCTCATTGTCCAGAATTTTCAATACTGAGAGAATTCCTGAATACAGGATTCATGTCTCCTCAAGGGCATTAAAAGTGCAATAATGGTAGCAACTGGAGGCAGATACCCACACGTGTCTAAATCTGTCCTAGAGGCAGTTCTTGGCAGTTCCCCTTCCTTGTAATGAATCTATTCACAAGATACAACCATGCTACAGGCTCAACATTTTCTTTTTCATGTGTTTGTGGAAAACACTATTTTATTTTGCGTGCTGACAGCAAACTCATTTTGTTTGACTATCATAAGACCTTTTAAGACAAAACAAAACAAAACAAAAAAAGCAGTGGTACTAACGGGCATAAAACTTGTGTGACCTTGCTTGCAATGTGTCTAAGATGGAGAATTGCTAAGATTCAGGTTTTCTTAGTAACTCCATTATGTCAACATTTCCTGGTTGCAATAGTCATGGGTTTCTCTTTCACTGAAACATGACGAGTTGAGCAATTGGCCTCTTGCTGGGCTGTCTGGAAAGATGACGCTACAAACTGCACTAAATTCACTATTGCAGATCCCCTCTGTCCTCCACTCCTGCAGTGCTTGGTTTTCCCTTTGTTCCATGGGCACCTATGCTTTCCAATTTTATTTTTCACTGGTCTGATGAAGAAACAAAAAATGAAAGAGAAATACAGGGGGAAAAATACAGTGGGAAAAGTAATTGTCCCAGTGCTTAAATAACAAGACAGCTTCAAAGCGCACAAAGAATGAGGTAGTTCTTATCTATTATTATTTTGAAGTTATTTATTTCTATAGGACTCTTGCTGACTTAGAGGGATGATACACTGATTAAACATGACCGTCTGCATGATATTCACTTTTTCTGAAACTTGTACTCTTTTGCTTTATTCTGACATTACAAGTTGATAAGACGACAGTTTGCAGAACTGTTGCTGCAACTATATCTGAAGACCAAAACTAAGAAAAAAAGCAGCCAGTTTTATGAGTGGTAATTTCATATGTGGTTTGTTCATAAAAATGCCAACAATAAAATTACTATTGGCTTCTTTGGACTGAGCTCCTATTGCTGGTATTTGTTCTCTTTTCTCATCCAGGAAAATTTGCTTTTAAATTTCATTCCAAACGCACAAGAACTTGTCAGTGCTTTTTTTTTTTTCCAAAGACAAGTTCCATTTTCCTGTGTTAGCTGTCCGGAAGGATGTGTACTGGGGCTACCCAGTCTTGCTGGTGCAGTTATCACTTCCACTGAAAGGTACCCATGGAACAAGGTCTCACATCATCTGTGTCAGCCTCAGAAAGAAGATGAAAAAGCTTGATTTAACCCAAGGTCAAGTCAGGAGTCTTGCATTGCTGTTATGGGTTTTACCCTGCTGTGCTGTGCATGCTCTGGGGCAGATTTAGGGGCCATAGAATGATTTGTAGATACCAGCTATTGTAATAATAAACTCCAAAGATCACAATTAGTGAATCATTGAAGTAAGAGTTCCATTTGTTGATTACATTTATGCTTGTATATCAATGATAACAGATTTTAAATGGCGCAGAGGCCAATCCCCTTAGAATTTTGAGCTCACAGCTTGTTAACCCCACTTACATTTCTAAACGTGATGGCCACAACTGGAAGTTACCATATCTAGGAGGTTTTGGGACTCTGCTTGTTTTGTGAGACCAAAACCACACTGAGGGTGATCCTAGTGATTTAACACCATTGATTGTCACTGCTTAGGCAAATCCCACAGCACTGTTCAATTCCTTAGCACTGAGCTACTTAACATGACTGTATTCCTGAGCTTCAGTGCAGTGCTAACCCCCAGAACACAGTGGTGCAGCTTGTGGCAGCACCATGTTACATCACTTTTTTGGGCAATGTTTCAGTTCCTGGACCTTATGTTGAAAGAAGTGCATAATCCCCAAAATATTAAGCCTCTTTCAAAGAGAGATTCTTCCCCTGAGCACTGGAAGGCTCCACTGGAGGAGATGAGAGCACAGGTACAGCAGTGCCCTGTGCCTTTCCAGCTGTATATTCCACTGTTCTGGCACTGTTGTGTGAAAAAATAGCCCCATCTTCTGTGGGACTGCAAAGTCCCCAGACAGATTTCCACATATAAAATCAATCTGGGGCACAATTCTTCATCAAAAAGTGTAAAGACTGTTTACACCAGCAAAATGCAGTGACAAAATGCTTAAACTGATAGTGGATGGTAAGAGAATATTTAATCCCAAAGACTCCACTGACATATATAGCTTCCATCAATGAGTTGTGTTAGCCAATCTTTAAAAAGTATATGTGTTCATATGATGGCTTGGCTTCCTGATTCTCTTGGCACTGAGTTATTCTGCAGAACACAAAGGGAATGGCTTCTGTACTGATTATGTTTATGAAACAAGGCATTAGTAGGCAGATCTCTAGAGGATGTTGCATGTGAAGGGAACAGGAGAGAAATGAGTGATCAGAGTGATTTTCATGACCTCAGCATTGAGGAAGATAAGAAGTGGCCCTGTTCTTGAAAAGTATGACATCTGGGGGAAACTGAGTCCTGTGAAACTACTTGTTTTTATGGAAAAAAGAAAAAACAGCTGACTGAAAACAAACAGGAATTTAAGATTATGACCGCAGACACTCAGCATCTGACACAAAGTGCTGAGTAAGTTTGAAAAGATTTCTTCTCCGGCAAACAGGAACTGTTAACTAATCTACTGGCTTAGTTCTGATATATTTTTAAAAGAAATGTTAAAATTCTTGGGGTTTGTTTCCTGAAAGAAAGGTCTAATCCTACAATTATGTCCCATCCGAAGTGCTGTTGAGGCTGCCTACCCTAAATTAAATTCCTCAGCAAGGTGCACTTTAACATGGCAAACAGTACTAAAAACTAGGTTCTTTTAGAGTAATTTTGCTCAGCTGGAAGAGAAGAGACAGCATGGCTCCAGGAAGAAACAAGGAAAGGTTGATGTTTTAGTTGCACACAACTGAACTGAATGACCGAGTACATCTCTACTACGATCTAACAGTCCTGCTCATACAAATGAGAACCCACATTTAAAAATGAAGAACTGAAGATAGTCCTTCACTTCCTAGGGAATTCAAATTATTTCACCTCAGTGGAAGGAATCTGATTTATACACATTCAGCTTCTGATTCCACACTAGCTACTCTGTCCTTAACTGGAATTTAATTTTTAAAGACTTTTAAATATTTTAAAATTTAAATTTTAAATATTCACAATTAGTATTGCAGATGATCACATCATTTTAGTGTGATTGGTAGCCTAGGAGAGGTAGTTGGACAACCTGATTCAATGTTTTAAAGTTATTTAATGGAAATAGATGAATTATTAATAATGAGTAGTTAACCTGATCAACATGGAAATTTCTCTGCATAGAAATAATACATTTTTAAAAATTATTGCTATTGTTAGTTATTGTTATTATTCATCCTGCCTTCATGTTTAAAAAGGCTCAGAATTTGGCCCTACATACATTAGACATTTCAAAAAGTGTGAAAGAAAAGATTTTTAGACTGACTGCCTAAATTGATTTTTCTTCCTTCTTCCTTTTGTTATGATATTTTAAGGTAGTGTGATCAAAACACCCTCAGTGACTCCCAATGTGAAAGAAAGAAGTGAGAGAACACAGAATTTCCTCATGCAGACTTTAGGTCATGAGAGTGTGTGCTGGTTTATGCATTAACAGTTAAAACATGGGGAAGGCATCAATTTCCGTGTGCAGTTGCGTATATTGAGCAATGTTTAACAAAAGCCCAGTGCACACTTTTCTACTTCTCTGCAGAGAAGTGTGGTAGTATTGAATTAACTGATAAATCAATTCCTTGTTGCCTTTTATAAAACTGGGACTGCTTTTGGAAAAAAACTAGGTGTTTAAAAAGTTCTATCTGAAATGGCACAAGTTGATTTTATTTTATTCTTTCATCTGCAGATGTCACCAGTCTTTTCCACTGCATGGAAAAATACAGCTCATTTAGAGGAAATTTAAGCCTGCTGACTTAAATTCGCTTGGCTTTCTGTTGCTGCTTGTGAACCTCACAGTAATAGTCTACAGATCATAAATTTAAAATGGTAAACTAGGAGACAGCATTGTACAATGCTTTTAAACTACTTCTGTCATTTCATCAGTAGGATATAATGTCTGAGTTACTTAAAATGAGGGAAAGAGTGCTCACTGTGACATACTCATCGCAGAAAAACTAGGGTGCTAATCCAGGAAGAATCTAATATTCACGCTGAATGATACTGGGAGAGTTATGTATCTGCCTTGACATTTCAGAAAATAACCACCAATGGTGATTATTCCTCCAAGACTCCACTGTAAACCATATGCTGGATCACTACACTTAAAAGTCAGGTCATGATCTGCATGTCTGAAATAAAAGTTATTTCAGCTGTTGCTGGTAGTCCACAATCTTGCTCATGTTTCTTTACATCTGTGCTCTTCTGGGACTATTTTCATTACACCAAATAATCCAATTAGTCCATTATCTGCACTTAACCTTTATCAAGACAAAGTGACATATTGACTTAACAAGCATTACACAAATGGACAAAGCAGGATGTGCCATTTGAACATTAGTATTCCTCAGAAATTAGGTTAGCTCTAAAATTCACAAGGCCTTTCTTAGTGTTTCCTTCTGAGTAAACAGATTCATTTATAGAAAAATGTGTTTTATGTGACAGAGACATAGTATATTTTAAAATTTCTCACTTGGATACAAGTTTTAAGACATTTGGAGGTGTAGTTCCCACAGACAGTTTTAAAAATAGAGCTGTTTCTTCCATGTTATCATCAATTTTCCAAGATGTCCTGTGCACATTGAATCCATGTATGATTTACAAACCCATGAAGACTGGGATAATTCCAGCAGCAATTTTAGAAGGCAGATATGTAACAAGTGCCACACTGCACACTGGTGCAAAGGTTCATCTATCCCATTGTCCTTTGTCCACCAGTGCCCAATACTGGATACCTACCCAAAATGTAAATCAAGAGAGTACGCATACATAATATTTGTTCAAGTGCTCCTAATATCTTTGGTGCCTTTCTCTACTGCTATTTTGTTTGGTTGCTTCCTAAACATATGTGATTTTTTTTTTTTTTTGCATAAGTTTCTGTGGTGCATGACTAAATAACTAGCACTATGTTGGGATATTAAAAAAGAAAAGAGTGTTAGCCTGAATGTCTTCATGGTATTCATGAGCTTATCTATGTCTTTAGTATCTCTTCTGATTTGCTGCTTTTCAGTCCCAGTCTATATGGTCCTTCTGTATTTTCAGTAATCTGGGTCCAATCAGGATCTTATTTACAGGATAGCACTGTTTGTCTAAATGTATATTGAATGCATTTAGAGAGAGTGCCACCCTCAAAGCAGGTAATCCTGGTCATGGATAGAAAATGAAGACACATCACAAACTTATAAATTCAAGTGGTTTATTCCTTGGGGAATGCCTGTAAAAGAAAATGTGTTTGCTGATAGAGATGCATTACTGGCTAATCCAAATTATCTAACTTGCTCTGCAAAAAAATCCCTCTGCTCCTCAAATAAAGAAACTGTAAAGAATGCTTTGCTTAATTGCTGAACTCATATTAAAATTGGCAGAAAACATGCTTTGCTGTCATTTTTCAGCTGAGTTTGAGTACTAAACTGAGTTCCAGTGACACCATTGTTCAGGACAAGGCCACTGCCAGCAATAACCAGTATTGATAGCTGATAATTATAAATGATAATTATGAATGATAGCTGAAATATTTATTCACAATAACCTCGTATTAAGAATGATAGCTGAAATATTTATTCATGAACACAATTGCAGGCTATACGTGATTGCTCTCTGCACATGCATTTCCATTGGCATGGAAATTACTTGTTTCCTGCTTGGTGTTATTTCTGCTTCAGCTGCTTGGGTCTTGCTGACACTCCTACAGCCAGGCTGCCAGGGGCACAAAGACCAGCTCCAGACCTTGGAGACAGATGTGCTCTTGTCAGTCGGATCAATGAGCAAGGTGGAAGGCAGAGCCACTCTCTTGTGCTGTGGCTCATGGGGCTGTCATTTACTCTGCTCCTTCTGAAAGACAAATGAGCTCTTGAGTGGAAGTGAATTTTCTAATTGAATTATCCAGTGTCCCTGATGGAGAAGACCTTAAGAGCGCAGACCATGCAAAGAAGATATAATCTGAAAGTAAATCTGGTTCACATAGCACATCAACCAGTGCGTCTTTCTGAATTTTGCCCTATTTGTGACCCAATGCATGCAGTATCTGCTGTTTTTGATGTCTAAGATAGAGATTTATCTCTTTTTCTGGGACTGAGTGGATAATACACGAAGCCCTTCTGTTGGAATAAGAAAGGGCTATAGCTGTCACCTAAGTTATTGGCAGGTCTCAAGCAGTTCCCTTGGGATTCCCACCCAGAACTCAGTTAACACCTGTTTGTGAGGCTAAGCTAATCTCCTCGGCATTGGAAAGAAACAATCCCAAGGATGCAGTGAGCCTGGGAATGTTGTGAGACTGGAGATGTGGTGAGGCTGGGGCTGTGGTGTGTGTCCAGTGCCACACCCTGCACAATGCAACAGAGTCTGGCTACGTCCTGGCTGCAATCCAGTCACCTTAGCAGCTCAAACCCTGCTTTTTGCTTTGGAAAACCCCTCCAGGCTCTCCTCTTCAGCAATGCCTTCAGTGATCACTTTCCATCTTGCACCTCTGATTCTGTGTCTTTTACCAACATGAGAAATTCTGTAGGGTCAAGATGGCAGGACGAATCCTTAGCAAAGTTTGTGGCCCTGCCCTACAGAGCAAGGATCAGAGGCTGCCCCTACGGCTGAGGGCTGACTTCAAGGCAGAGGCTGTCTGTGTGCTGTCCCACTCAGGAGCTGGGAAGATCTAGCTGGTCCTGTAGGATGTGAAAGTAGACAATGAGTATTCCTGTCTTACTGCAAGGAAACTGAGTCAGGGAACTGTCAGGACACATCATTTCATTTGATTGTATCACTGTTCCTGACCATTTCCTCCAGATATTTACCATCCGGAATGCTAAAAAAATCACCACATTTCCTCATTTATCATGCATATTTGTTTGTTCCAGCTTCCTGATAAGGACACTTTTGCTGTCTGAATTTGCTTAGGTAATAATATTATACACACTTCCTGCATAGCCTTTTTTTTTGGTTAATATTTTGTTAATATTACTTGTGCATTCATCCTTCACTTCCAGTGACCCCAATAACAAAAATTAATTTAGTAACCCTTGTAAAATAATGTAAATAAAATTTCTAATTTTTATGTGTTGTCAAACATTTGAATTACTCAAATTTAAAGAAGAATAGCACAATACAAAAAATGTATCAGACGACAGTCTGATAGGGGAAGGAGGATTCTCCTGGGTATATAATTGGACACTGCAAAGAAGGCTAGCAGAAGGTCTCAAGTGAAAAGGAGAAATCTCAATCTAAAAAGTTAAATATTCTTACTAGCTAGTGACTCAAAAGGTCTCTATAATCTGATAGTTAACTTAATCTTTCAATTTTTCTTTTTTTTTTCCCAGAAAGGTAGGAAAAGGGGGAAAAAGTTGTTTTCCCATTAAAAAAATTGAAATGGTGTGTTTTGGATGACTTTTGTTTCTAAGAAATTAAATGCTATATATTAAAAAATACTGTTGTTGCATGCAGGAACCAGTAAAGAGTGGATGTATTGCAATACTTTACAAGGGCCGTTTTCCTTAGAAAAAAATTGGCACTACACTATAGAAAAGTTTTTCACACTCTACTTCTGAGGCAAACAGTAAGCCTATAGAGAAGTTCTTGTACAATATGTGGGGTTTAGTGTAGCTTTCTCATTTTTTGCAGGGCCAGTGGAGTGGGGCAGCAGGAATAAAACATTGAAATTCTGAAATACAGAATCAAATCACAGAAAAGAGAACAATTTATCCTAAATTTAAGTGGACCTTTTTCATGTGGTCGTGATTTAACTTGCTGTGTAGAGTACAAGACAACTTGGTAAAATGATTACTAATGTTGTGATTTGCTTTATGTGCACTCTGCATTCCTTCTTTTATTTCACGCTGTTCTATCTGAAGTTTTGATATTTATAGTGAGAAGCAGGTAAATATGGAAAATACATGCAAGATTATGTAGAAAGGCAGAGGAAATATGTATTGATGTGGAGAAAGTAATGCATACACTTTATTAATAGTCTACCTGTAGAAAAATCACTGTAAGTTTGACTTTGTTTGACAGCTGCTTTCTCTAACTCCAGGCAGGTAAAGCTTTGACTGAGGCTGGGACAAAAGTGGAAACAAAGTATTGACTATTCAAACTTTTAGTTGAGAAGTTAGAGTCCGGGGCCTGAGCTCCGTTTTGTCATGAACCTACTGACAATGACAAGGCACAGAAAGGTCACCTTGAGCAGAGCCTTGGTCTCATCATGAGTTTAGGCTGGCCTCAGGTGTCCCCGCTGGCTTAGACCTGGTCAGAGAGGCGCTGCCTCCCCTCCTGGTGGCTTTGCTTTCTTGCCCCACTTCTTCCCATGTGCTGCACTGAGTGAGGGAACTGATTTTCTGGTTTAGATAAAATATATGGTTGAAGTAGAGGCAAATGTTGTGGTTGTCATAATCAAATAAGAACACTGTTTACGAGGCTGAAATTTTTCTTGTTTCTGAATGTTTTAAATGAATCACATTCACATCACAATGTTCAAATATGAGAGGTTTCTGAGGAGGCAACTCCCTAAAGTGTAGGAATAAAACAAGGAATACATAGATGTACATAGGAAGTTGGTAGAAAAAGTAAGAGGAAGGAACAAACAGCTAAAATAAGCATGGAGTGAATAAGGAGGAAATAATATGAAGTTGTGTGTAGATAACCTAATGCCTCAAGAGAAAACAGGAAGAATAATTCCAGCAGAAAAATGGCAAGCACCAAAAAAGTAATAGGAAAAGGTCACTGTTGAGTGTCTGTAAGCAAAACCACAAAACTGTGGTATTTGGAGATAGTGGTAGAAGCATGTAATGATGTAATGGTTGATGTCTGAAAAACTGATTTCTTTTGTATCCATATTTCCTCAATAGAGGGAAATGGATACTGTTCTACCAGTAGCATCTACATACCATCATTTAAAAAAATTCTATTTCCTTTGTGGACTTCAGAGAATTGTAATCAGCTTTAGACAGGGTCATCATCTCTCAGACTGCAACATAATTTGAGCAACAAAACCACTTCATAATCAGTCATGAAGTCTGTAAGCTTCAGGCCAAGCTGATGAGATCCTGGGACATTCCTGTGAGCGTGGGACCCATTAGAAGGATGTTAGTTTCCTCTTTGGGCCTGGAGGCAGTTGAGGGGTATGATGTGGACTGGGCTCTATAATTTTTACGTCCAACAGCTAGATACTAAGAAACTATTTCAAGTTAGGAACATGAGAGAAAAATGTGCTTCTTTACTGTCAGATCATCTTATTCTGGCTCATTAGAGCCACTTCCAGCTCAGCAAGTGGCTTTGCAGCAATACACATTTACTCATCTCACCCTCAACTGACCTGCCTAACATTGTCATTCCCTTAATTTGCAGCTGTCTACCCTGCCTTTGAGTTTTGGATGAAGCAAGAACAACCACAATAAAATGTTCTAAAAATCAGTGGAGCAGAAAATTTTTTAGGAGGTGAGCAAGATATATGAAGGGACTAATAGCTGAGGAGCTAATATGACAGAAGGTTTGATTTGAATTGAAGTTGTAGTACTGCTGCAGGAATAAAAAGTTGCAAGTTAGACTGCAATGTGAGTAGTTACTGCACCCTCAGATAGCACGAACATCTGAGCAAGCACTGGAACTGTTCAGTTTGGGAGAAGTGGAAATGAAGGAAAAAGATTCCAATCTGTAGAAAATTTTACCTGAAGTAAAGCTAACAGCATGCTGTCTAACTGGAAATTGGACGAAGAAAAAAGAGAAAACAAATCTATGATTTCAAAAAGTACTATCAGAATTTAAATCACCATAGGTGCCAAGAGGCTATCTTTTTCCTATCACAGATACTCTGGATGGAAGTTAGTTGGGAACATCAAGATTGGAGGCAGGCTGGGCTGCAGTGACCATGCACTGGTGGAATCTGCAGTCCTGAGGGATATGGGCCAGGTAAGAAGCAAAGTTAGGATCCAGAACTTCACCTAAGAAAATTTAGACCCTGCCCTCAGGTCCAAGGGAGTGGAACAACTCTTTAAGGAAATCTTCCACAGAGTGTGAGACCTGACAAACCCCAGGAGCAAGAATCTGGACACAGAAGGAAAGAGACCAGGATGGCTGAGCAGGGTCCTGCTGGAAATACTAAAGGCAAAGAAGCAAACAAAGAGATGAAGTTCAGTTCTGTAGGGATGCGGTGAGAAAGGTCAAGATGAAGCTGAAGCTGACAAGGGATGCAAAGAACATCAAAAAGGGCTTCAATGGGTGTGTTTACCAGAAAAGGAAGGACAAAGAAAATGTATCACCCTTGGTAAACAAGGCTGGGAAACTTGCAACAACAGATGAGGAGAGGGCTGAGATACTCAACAACTCTTTTGTCTCACTCTTCAAAGGTTTTATCTCTTCCCACACCTTTTGAGTCAGTGGGAGTTACTGACTTGCCAGCATCATTTCTGTGCCTGGGAAGACCATGGAACAAAGCCTCCCAGAAGCTGTGCTAAGGCACAAGGAGGACAGGAATGTGATTGGAGACACCAGCACAGCTTCACCAGGGTTAAGTCCTGTCTGACAAACCCAGTGGCCTTTTGCAGTGGACTGGCTGCATCAGTGGACAAGGGAAGTGCTGTGGATGTCCTGGACTTCTGTAAATCCTTTGACATGGTCCCTCATAACATCCTCTCTTTAAATTGGAGAGAGAGGAATCCCACGCATGGAACGTTCTTTGGATAAGGAACTGGTTGAGAAGTCACATCCCGAGGGTCATGGTCAAGGACTCAGAGTCTGAGTCAGGGACAAGTGGTGCCCCAGAGGTCTGTATTGGGACCACTGTTATTTAACATCATCATCAATGACATAGACAAAGGGCATCCTCAAGCAAGTTTGCAGATGACCCCAAGTTGAGAGATGCTGTTGACACAGCTGAAGGATGGGATGCCATCCAGAGGGACCTGGACAAGCTCAAGTGATCTTATGGAAATCTCATAGGTTTAAAAAAACCAAGTTCAAGGTGCTGCACCTGGGTCAGGACAACCCCAGACAAGAGTAGAACATCAACTTGCAGCACACGTAACACACAGATTTGCTTTTGTAGCAAGAGTAAACACTTAGAACTGTATCCCAATGAGGATCTGAAGGAGCTTTCTGCCTTACAAGCAAAACTGAAATGCCTGATGAACTTAACTATCTTTTTTTCAATTTTTGGTGTTTTTTTGGTTTTTTGAGGGGTTTTTTGGTTTTTTTCAGGGGTTTTTTTTGGTATGATTTTCTTTTTTGGGCTTTTTTTTGGGGGGGGAGGTTGATGTTGGGGTTTTTGTTTGTTTGTTTTTTTGTTTTGTTCTTTTTTTTTTTTTTATTCAGGCTTTACCATTCAGCCAGTTTCCTCCCAGTCTGCCATCAGCAATAAGCATAAATCAGCCACAGTAGGATGCTTCACACTCACCCTGCCTGAAGACACACACTGTTCCATACTGTTGGGCCCATGGCCTTCTCTGAGGAGCTGTCCTGGCAGCCTGGCAGTCTCTGGGAAAGGTGCAGACTATAGCTGCATTAGTTGTAGGCAAAGGATTTGTCCCACTTGCTGTGGCAAGGTACAGAACAGATCACTCTCATAAAAAAGGAAAATGAGCTGTGGGTAAGAGACAGGCAGAAGTAGACTGGAAGCTTGACATATGGGTGGAAACTGCAATGACATCAGCCTTTTTTCCCAAGAAGTCAATAGGTGACAGATGTTGCATGTTAATGTAGATTTCCCCAGGGAGGAAAAAGAAAGGGTGAAGTAAACTGAGTTCACAGCAAAGAAATTAAAATTATGAGACCATACATCAACACTTCAGATTAAAATACATGTAGAAAGTATCTGTTCCCATAGGGGAGATGTGCGCTGGATGGAGGCTGGCAATGAAGCAAGAATCTAAGACAATGTCCTTAATATAGAATAGGCTCCAAATAAGCTTGGATGTGGATATCATCCTCATGATGATCTGCTCAGTGCTCTTTAAAAAGTAAATTTTCAGCACAGACACTAAATGTAATCACTTAGTCATATGTTCTCCTGAAAATACACCCTGTACATGTTAATTTTTGAATGTTGGTTAGAAAAGCCCACGTCAGGGCTCAAATATAGTACCTGTGCTGGAAAATATGGAGAATAAAAGACTTACTCAAATTAATTTATATTCTATAAACATGCAAAAGTTGATTCAGCTCTGTCTATTTGCACAGCTCAATGTCTGGTTTGCTCTGCATCTTTGATAACATGTCTATTGCCCAAGAGTAGAGGTGATTGCTGAATGAAGGTTTCACAATAGGATATTTCACAATAGGCATTACTGCCCTCTTCCTCCATTCCTAAATACAGGAGTTGGTGTGGACATTGTGGTGCATATTCAATAAAACTATTGCATTTTCCACACTGGAGATATTCTCCAATCTTTCCCATAATTTGTTAATCTTCTGCCATTTCCATTGGTAGGGTTACTGCATAGTTACTGCATAGCAGGATACTGACTGGGGTAACAGTGAAACTTTCAGAAAAAGTTTATGTTAGGCAGCTCAAGCTTTTAGGAAAATTCACAAGTCTCCAGACTGTACAAATGTTCACAGGTTTTTCATAGCTTATGATATATTAAAGTTTGGTTCACAGTGTTTTTTTGTTTTTTTTAGACTTGAGATTAAAATTAAAGTAGCTGGTGATTCCAAATAACTCTCCAAACTGCCCGCAAGTTTAAAGATAGCCTCACAGGATCTGGGAGTACTCATGTATGAGAGAGGGGGCAAGAGTGAAAGGAATGTATAAATAAACTCTGGAGTGCTTTTGACAGCTCAAAAATTTGAAGAATGCTGACTGTCACAGCAGTAGAAATTAAACCTGCAGTTGAGTTCCTACTTGTGATATTTAAAAACCCAAATGGGATTAATAATTTTCCTACCCTATTCTATTCGAAGACCAGATAAAATAAAACAATAACACATCCACCCCCTCCTGTGACAGTTGTTGTTCAATGCTCCAACAGTGCATACATGGAGCACTTTGTGATGGCTCTGTGCACAGAGCAGCAGCAGCTGGGTTACACTCCTTGGGATGCTTTCATCATTGGGCAGCATGATATTGCCTAAGCCAGCACCTGGGAGAGGAGCAGGATGATACTGAATGCAGCTCTTGCTGGTGCAAAGGCATAAGAACAGACAGACAGACATTGCATCTGCAGCCCTGTCACTATGGGAGCTGATTAATGCACACTGGTACAGCTGGATGATTTATCACCCCAAAAGAACACTAATTATTGCTTTTCCTATAGCTGGTACCAGGGCTGCAAACATAGCTGATGATGTACATGGTGTTCTCGATTCTGGTCAGTCAAATGGGTGACACACACCCAGCCTGTAGGACAAGCCATTATATCCCCTCTTACACTCAGCCTTTTGTGCCACCCTTTGCCTCACCAAAGAAATTGGGGCCATCTGATTGCAACCCCAGGGAAATACAAGGGAGTAAATAAAATGACCCGGACTTGCTGGTTCCTTACTCTAGTTTTATTGTACTTTGTACTTATAAGATTACAAGTGCATTTGCTTACTATTCAAAGTAAAGATTTTTAAAAGGAAAATGCAGCATTGTTAAAGTGACTTCTGAAGTTCATTTGTAAAGAATTCTGGGAAATGTGATTACAAATGCCTCTAGTCAAAAAGCTTTATAGTCAAGCACTGACCACAAAGTCTGCGGTCCAAAGTCTGCTCTCAAAGTAGCATAAATCTAGTTTAATAACCATGGTTTGGTGGAGCTACTCCAGTTTTACACAGCAGTAACTGGGAACTGAACCTAGATCTTTGCCTTTAAATTTTTTTGTCCAAAAATGGGAAAATAGAAAAAGTATGCTTTTGACAGGGAGTCCCACAGGAATTCAGAGGGTCATCACATGGAATAATTTTCCCAATTTCTCCCCATGACTTCCCACAAAACAAGCAAACAAACAAATAAACAAACAAAGCCAACAAAAAAACCCCAACCCAAAACAGCAGCAGCTCAGTTGCTCAGTGTTGTGTTAGCTCAGCTGTCAAGAGAAAAATAATGCAGATTTTCCTGATGTACACATGAACATAGGTGTGAAACATCTGTAGTGCAATAACTTGCTGTACAGTTGTACTGTGGAGAAGAATTAGTTATTTGCAAAGGCTTTTTAAATGTAGGTGAATTATGACAGCCATCACATTTATAATCATTGTAAAAAGTCTTAATTAAGAAGTCAATAGCAGAACTGCAGGTATGCACTCTTTGATCTTTGCAAAGACTGAAGGCTCAGGTATAGATTGCAGCACAAGGCACAGTGCTGAGGGATTCTGTGATCAACATCTCATTCCCAGGATGTGGTTAGAAGCCTCAGCATCCTTCAGAGTGGTGTGTTAAGTGTAAGGGCTTGTCTGTATAGGGACTTACCCCTGATTAACTCCATGTGTGGACACTCCCATTCCAGAATAGTGGGTGGAGAACAAGTCCTTAAGCTGAAGAAGCATTGTCTCCCTCTTCGTGTTATCCTTGGCCATGACCCCAGTGATGGTTCTGGGAACCTCTGCTGAGGAAGCTGAGAACAAACTGGCAAATAAAGCAAGGATTGCCTCCCCAGACAGCAGAGAGGGCCCATAGTCTGGGGTGCTCTCTGAAACAAAGCCCTGGCATGATTGCTTTTACATACAGCACTATGGCAGGCTTCCTCTGGAAGGAAAATTGGTATCAGCTGTGTCAACATATGCCATAAATAGAATACTTTTCTCAGGAAAATAGCCAGCAAAAGTAGAGCACAGTAATCTTCAGCCCAATATTTGAATATTGCTAATGCCAGAAAAAAGCATTAAAAGGGACAATGGAAGAGGATTATTCTACTTAGGAGAAAAAAAGCATTAAGAAAGACGTTGACCCTGGTATTAGAGTTCGACAAACCTGTGTGAAGAAGAAAACAATTTCATGACAATAGATGAAAATTCAAGAGCAGCATTATGGTTATTTAAAATAGCTGGAATCATTGTAATCCTGAAGAGTCTAGCTGGGAATCCACCCACTGTGGCATTTTGCCAAGATGAATGTGTATATCTCAAAGTTCTTCAAGGGGGCAGCTTATAAAGTGGATTGAGAAAGAGACTAAAGTGTTTTACTAGAATCTCTCTCTTCTCCTAAGACTGTGGAATGTAACTGGCGGATTCCCAAAGGAAAGACACAGCTCAGCCCAGTGCACTGACATTGGCAGGACTGTATAGCTTTAACCTTCCTGAATTTAATGTTTGCAGCATGCATTACTGGCTGATTTAATCACCATTTCTAGAGCAACACTTGGTCAAGCAGCTGAGCACACCTTAGACAGCTGTGCTGTGTTATTATGGGAATGCTTGCTGCAGTGGAGGGAAATGAAGGGCAAGGTCACATCGTTTAGAGAAGCTCTTTGTCTGATTGCAATATTGAGGTCTACACATCCATAAATTGTTCCTTTTCTGTGTTGCAGGGTGAGACATACACAAAACAAATAGGCTGTTTTCTTGAAATATTTTCATAGGGAATAAGATTTCTGTTTCTCCCATGCACTGTAGAGAAACAGGAGCTACTTAAAAAAATAAGCCAAGCAGATTACTGAGCTTGTTTTACTCTTCTTTCTCAGGTAGTTTTATCACCTCTTTGCATGCATATCTCAAAAGAGGCTGTTACTTTGTAAATAGATTGTTTTTATTGTTGTGCTGAGCAGTAGAAGAGGAATGTGGATTTGCAAGGAAGGCAGGGAAAGAGCAGTCAGCCTACCAGTGGTGCTGATGCTGACTGATACCAAGGGCCCAGTTTCTTACAGCTCTTGTGGCAGACTTGAAAAGCTTATTCATTTGGTAGAGCAGCCACAGTATTACCCAGTTGTAAAAATAATAATAGCCTGTGTTGAATTCAGTAGGCTGTGATTAGGTATAGCCAAACAATCATTCATCTTAAGTAACTCACCTTTTTATGCACCTAACACTCCATCTACTTGGGAATTAAATGCATAAAAAAGGCCATTCCTGCTCCTCACTTGTAGTATTTTGCTAATACAGTGCATTTAGATATTTCAGTGTCTAGATTTGAACAGCCTCTGCAAAGTTTTGCTATTTGTGAGTGCTTTAGCACCATCAGAGGCACACAGTGCTATCTCAATTTCCTCTGTGTGTGTGTGTGGGCACGGGGGTCTGAGCTGAGCAGCTGCAGTCAGAGCCCTGCTCACTGGGCTGGTGTGTCCAATGGGCTGGGTGATGATTTTGAAAAGTGCCTGTTTACTAAAACCAAGAACAACAGAGGACGAGACCTCAAGGTAAGCTTAAGGCCTGTGCAAAAGCCAGAGGTAACACTAACAGTTTTGTCCAACATGGTGTTTTTCTTGGCACAAAGTACCATAGAAAGACAAGAGGTGCTTGGAACCGTGGGTTTTAAAGTCTCCTAAAGGTGCAGGATTGGTGCATTTTCAATCCACTTGTCCCTTTTCTGGTGGCTGGTTGGTCCATAAGGTGGGGCATTCCTGGCCAATCATTCTGGAATTCTGAGGCCTCATTGGCTGGCAAGTCTTCCAGTCAGTCCATATTAATGCCATCAGCTCATGAGGTAACTTTCTAGAAAATTCTCTCACTCAGACTTCACCACCCCCCCTTTTAGTGGGCACACACTCATGTTACAGTACTATTTAGCAGTGCTATTCAACTCCATAACTTATTACTTAATAACTTATTACATAAATTAGGTATAACAATCTATTACATTAATTAACAATTCAGAATAAAATTACATTATCAACAATTCATAACTCTGTCTATGAAAGTCATCTTTGTTTATAACAAGGTGGGACCCACTGGTGAGTAGATTAAGTGGCCTGGGGGCCACTCTGGGGCAAGTTTCTCCTTCTTGTAACTGGAGCAGGTGCTAAGACTTTAATCCAATATTACCAGATGTAGCTTATATTTATAAAGCTGTACTCATGAAGGTGGCTTATTTCTAATTTTTGTTTCATGGAGACATTTTTGATATATTGTTAACAGGAAATTTATGGAACAAGGGGCAACAGCTTTAAACTGAAAGAGGGAAGATTCAGATTATTTTCAGGAAGAAATTCCTTGCTGTGAGGGTGGTGAGACACTGGAAGAGGCTGCCCAGGGAAGTTGTGGATGCCTCACCCCTGAAAGCGTTCAAGGCCTCACTGGGTGGGGCTTTGAGCAACATGGTTTAGTAGGAAGGAAATGTCCCTGCCCATGGAAGTGGAGTTGGAATGAGGAGATTTTCACAATCCCTTGCAACTCAAACCATTCTATCCTTCTGTGATCCAGTGGCTGTAAGTCCTACATGTCAAAGCTAGCAGAGAAAAAAAGCAACTGCTGGAATCAGGTCAAGAGACATAACGGATATTTTCTAGATAATGGGAAAAGAAGGTAAATTTGTGAGTGAATGCATTTTATTTTAAGATGTGTTTTTTTTTTAAAGGCTTGATATAATTCTTTTGAACCTCTGGTGAAATAGAATCACTGAACAATCTGAGCTGGAAGGATCAAGTCCAACTCAAAAGTGAATGACTTGGGAGCATGAATACAGGGATCAGACCCACAACTTTGGCACTATTAGCACCATCCTCTAACCTATTGAGCTTGTCCCAGTGTAGCTGATGGAAATTATCTCATTTTTGCATGGTTTGAGCTGATGAGCCTGTATTGACAGCAATAAAGACAGAGTAGAAAGAGAAAAGTTTTGGTTTTATTTCACTTCCTAACATGGGCAAGGTGGATTATGTCTGAAATGTGTTTCTTTTCACTAGTGTGATAAAGGAGCCCAGGATTATTTGTTCATCTGTAGACCTACTCATTGTAGGCATTGAATGTTCAACTTGCTTTGGAGGAAGAAGTTTACATTTCATGCCATGTCTTTAGTGAAGCTTAAGAGGTAGCACGTACAGAATTTGATAACAACCAGGGAAAATATCATAATGGAGGTCAGATTTCTTGGTTTTATTAAGATCTGAAAAAGGTATATGAATCCTGAATTATGCTAGAATTTCTAAACTGTGCAGCTGTATGAATGTGTTTGACCGCCTTTGGGGGTTTTTTTGTGATTTTCTTAGGGGTTTATTTGTTTGTTTGTTTGGGTTTTTTTTGCATACCAAACAATTTCTTTACAATGTCTAACAAATATCTGTCTATATTACTAGGCTCATTAGGAGTCCCAAATATTTTTAATTTAAAAATATTTTAGAACTTGCAATGAAACTGTACTTTAAATTGACATTTACAGTTTTTCCTTAGGAAAAAAGCCTTTTCAGCTTAATTATCCTTTATTTTCTGGAAGGCATTTTCTGTTGTGACCCTAACTATGAGAAATTTTTCTGGCTAAATATTGAGTATTCATAATATTAATTGGTCCATCTGTATTAGATTGATAACACAATGGAGCTCTTTAGAGTAGCTATTATTTGAGCCTGATTGTATTTAATATTTTACTGTGGCAATTCCCAGTGTGAAACAATGAATATGCCTCTGAAACACTTGGCTTATATTCTGTGCTTTAGAGGATGCACAGAGAAACATCTCACACATAACAAGAAGCCACATCAAGAGAGGTTCATGCTAATCATAGCCAGAATATATTTACAATGTAATAGCAAAGATAATCCCAGGTAAGGAGTAGACATCATCCAGTGCTCTTGGAAAGCTCTTACTTTATGATGCAGTTGGTACTGGAGTGTTTCACACAGTGAACAGCAGTTTATGGCACAGCATGGAAGCCTCACAAGGATGAGGTGCCTCAAACCTGGCAGTTCTCCAGCTGGCAATAGGCAGCACTCTCTCCTTTACAGTTAATTTGCCCCTGCATCTGAATGCACTGATTTTGTGTCATCTTCACAAAAGTGTCTCTAAGGTGCTGGGGTAATCTTAGATTTTATGAAATTGACCACACTGGGGATACTTGGCTAAGTGTGTCTGCAAAACTTCCATGAGAGATCAGAGAATTGTAGAATGGTTTTGGCTGGAAGGGACCTTAAATATCACCCATTTCCTGTTTTTCACCACAGGCAGGGATGCCACACGCTAGGTCAGGTTACCCAGGGCCCCATCCAGCCTGGCCTTGAACATTTCCAGGAATGGGTCATCCACAATGTCTCTGGAAAATGTGTTCCCTTGCCTCACTATCTTTTGAGTAAAGAATTTCTTCCCAATAGCTAATCCAAAGCTCTCCTCTTTGGGTTTAAAAACATTTCCCCTTGTTTTATTACTATCTGCCCATGTAAAAAGTTCCTCTCTCTTTTTTTTCATAAGCCCCCTTTAAGTACTGAAAGACCTCAACAGGATGCCCCCAGAGTCTGCTCTCCTCCAGGCTGAGCAACCTCAACTCTCTCAGCCTGTCTTCAGAGGAGAAACGTGCCAGCCCTCTGATCATCTTGGTGGCCTTGTCTGTGCCCTCCTTGTATTGGCAGCCCCAGAGGTGGATACAGCACTCTGGGTGGGGTCTCACAGGGGCAGAACAGAGGACAGAATCCCTTCCCTTGACCTGCTGCTCAGGGATGCAGTGCATGGATGCTGTGCTTCGGAGACAGCCCAGGCCACATGTGGCTCTCTGGGCTGTGAGTGCCCATGGCTGGGTCATGTCCAGCCTCTCACCCACAGCACCCCCAGGTCCTCCTGAGCAGGGCTGGTCCCAGTGATTTTTCCAATCTGCACCCATGTCTGGGATTGTCCCAAACCAGGTGCAGCACTTTGCACTTGGCCTGGTAAAACTTCATGAGGCTCTTGTTAGCCCATTTCTTAAGCTTGTCCAGGTCCTTCTGGGTTGTGTCCTGTTCTTCTGTTGTCAGCTGCACGTGTCACTTTGGTGTCATCTGCAAACTTGAGGAGGGTTCTCTTGATCCCACTCTCTGTGTCATTGATAAAAATATTAAAAGGCACCAGTCCCAAAACAGAGCCCTGAGGGACAGCACTCATCACAAACTCCCACTGGGATATGCAGCCTTTGACCACAACTCACTGGCTGTGTCCATCCAGACAATTCCTAATCCACCAAACAGTCCATCCTTCAAATCCATGTGTCTCCAATTTAGAGATAAGCATGCCCCTTGGACCACATCAAAAACCTTACAGAAGTCCAGGTAGATGGCATTGGATGTTTGCTTTTTCTACTCACAGAAACAGGGTTACTGTTTTTCATATGTGCGAGAAATCAATCTTAAAAAACTGCAGTTAATTCTCTACTGCCCAAAATATACACAACACTAGAGAACAAGAGAATCTTTCCTTGTTTCCTTCTACACTTGCAAGGGCTTGTGACACAAGTTGGTTTTATTTAAGTCGGCCCAAAGATTGGTTCACTAGCAGGTTGGTTAATTTCATGTTTTATATTCACAAGAATGCCAGACTACCAGTCTGTGTGACCAAGGAAGGCAGGACTGCAGCTGTCATGCTCCAAGACCTCTTTCATTCAAGCCTCTGCAAATATTTAACTAAAATATGTCACTCTCCTACATATTTGGTTCCTGGCAAATGTGTATTTCTGGCTGGAGTATTTAAAGCTGCAGAGTTTTCCTTTTAGAAATGTAACTGTAGTAGTTTCCAAGGAAATAATTTCCTCATAAAACTTATCAGGAAAAAGACAGTAGTACCTAATGTGTTTATACATCTTTCAGCTGGTGTCTCTATTGGCAATATGTTTTGAGGAGATTTTGTTTCTCTCTTTACTATGTGCTGTGTTTTTCCTCCAAATTGTTGATGTGTTTATCAGATTTCCTCCAAAGGGAACTAAGTCAGATGCTCCAGTCCCCTGCCTGCTGGCATCATTAGGTTCCATACCCATGCATGAGCCTTATCCCCAGGAAAGTACACAAAGGAGACACTTCCATGATGTCACCATAATAAATAATTTTTTTTTAAATTTTTTTTTTTTTTTGCTTGTGTTGCATATTTGTAATTGTTAAAACACAAGCTTAGTCTTTTCTGTTTTGAAGACCAGATTTAGCCATGCTTGCTTCGGATAAAATCAGTTTTTGGAAGCTCAGCTGCTTTAAAATGAAGTAGAATTAGTCCTGCTGTTTCTGGCATATAAGAGTCATGTCCTATCCTTTCTCATTTTGTTCCTTTCCAACATTACTGTAATACCTGAGTTGCCCAGAAACCTCATGACTGCTTCCAAGCTCTGGGAGTGTGTGGTAGGGAAGTGTGTAAATTTTTGTTTTGTATGTGGAGGATAAGGAAGGCTCCAAGACTTCATGAAACAGCTAGCATGACACACAGAAAGTTTGTTAGAGAGTCCTGAAACGAAAACTTTGTCTGCATGAGTAACTTATGCTAACATATCTTTTTTTTTTCATAGAATCACAGAATCATCAGTGCTGGAAAAGACCCTCAAGATCACCTGTGCCACCATAATCACCCTAAACGCATGTGCCACATCCAGGGACCCTTGAAACACTTCTAGAAGTGGTGACTCCTCCACTTCTGCAGCCCAGGAAAGATTTGTCATCCTTCAGATGGCTTCCTAACTGGTGTCAAAGGTACATGCAGGCTGTGGACAGCAATCTGTGTTTAGTGATTAAGCCATGCCACTTCTTGCCTGCTTCAAATATTGGGTGTAGAACAGGCCCTGTAAAAAGCCCCCCAAAAATATGAGCCAAGATGACAAGGAAGAAAAATTGTCTCTAGCTATCAAAATCCAAAAGCAAGAGTTTAAAAAACTTTAACTGGTGCTGAGCAATCTTCAGTATTACAAGAGCATTTCAGGTCACTCTGTGTGTTTCAGATAAATGTGAGAGGCAAACACAAGTGAAATAGAATTTTTTTTTTAAGAAGACTCAAGGAAACTTTACACAAGAAAATTTCAATGAATTTAAAAATTGGGTTATTGATGAAACAGACAAAATTTTATTCTTTGATGTTTGAATAATATTAGTGTATAAAAGTGTATCTATTGTAGAAAATGATTTTCAATGCTCATCCTGAAGAAAACAAAGCTCTAATATAATCCTAAAAAAAGTGAAGTTATAGCAAAAGCAGAGTAGGACCTTCTCAGAAGTGCACAGCCAGAGCACAATGTGCAAAAAGCAAATATCCAAATGGCAGTTGGATTTAGAGGAACAAAAAAGCCTCATAATGAGAGTGAATTAAGTGCTGGAACACATTCCAGAAAAGCCATGAAATTTCTCTCTTTGGAGATTGTTAAAAGTCAGCTAATAACACATTATACTTTCAGAGATTTCCTTGCAGGAAAACCTGCAACCTGCATTAGGCTAACTAGCACATTTTTACTTTTCTAGACCTAATGTGACTTTTTTGGTTACAAAACATAAGCCAACAGAGGGAGGCAAGGACCCAGGCAGAGGCTTGGGTATAACTGGATCTCTGTCTTTGAAGAGTAGGGTTGCACTCTCATGCAAAGCCTCCTCTTCTGTCAGGAGCTTGTGAGTTACAGTAAACAGCAGAGAGACATTTTTCTGTGTGAATTTATTATTTCTCATTTTCTTTAAAATTCTGTAAATATTGTAATTCTTCATGAGAAAATTAATTATATTTTAACAGTATCTTACTCTTTTGAGGAGAAAAAGCAGCTTTGATTTGAAATATTTTGCTTCCTTTGAGGCACAAAAAAGTAAAAAAAGGAGGTAAACTACATGGCAGAACAGTTTTCATTGGTTTTTGTCAGCTTCAATTCACAGACTGCTTTGTGTGCTTTTTTAACCTTCAGTAATAAGCAGTTAAGATGTTGCATATTTTAAACACATTTTCTAGCAGGAATGGGGACGAAATTGAACTGAAAAGAGAAAAAAAAGATTAAGAAAAATCCCAAGATATTAGACTTTTTTTTTCAAATCCTTGAGAAGTTCTTTTTGCTAGGATACTTACACAATATATCCTTTTGAAGAATTGCATTGTTTGTAAATATTTTATGAAAGAGGATCTTAGATTAAACCCTGCTGAAATATTAATTGGAAGGATTTCAACCAGCTCTGACAAATAGCCTTTAGCTTCATAATGTTCATTAGAGTCTATATTGTTATCTAATCAGCAAAAGCAGTGAAACAGATTCCATTTACATGCCAGGAAGGCATAGTGGGAATAATTCAGTGCTGGGATGCTAAACACAAGTGCTGCCTGGAAACACATCTACAAAAGTAACAGGCTAAATTAATGGTAATTGTCTGTATTTTAAAAGAAAGAGGGTTATCTCCTGTTGCAAGCAACATTCATTTTCCCTGTAGAGGTCACTTATCAAACTGTTTGGCCACACTCCCCTGCTGTTCAGCAGCAATTCTCTGGAAGAACACTTTGGCAGGCCCAGGAATATATGGTGTCTATGTTCCCTGCTTCCTGCTTTTGTTAGGCTTAAAGCTGAATTGCTGCTGGATTCTTTCCAATCACAACATTCTGTAGTGTACTGGTAGCACTCTAAGAATTCGGTTTAAAAGCCAGAAAAACTGGAAAGGGTGACAGGCACCTGTTTAGGGGCAGATCTGATAATCTGAACTCACTGGTACCACAACATTTTCAGAGAAAAAAATTCAGGCCTTAGTCAACCACAGTTAAACACAATTTAACAAAATCTTTTCCCTGCATGCTTACTTGAGTGCCTTGCTGGGTAGCAAACACTTCAATGAGTGCTTGGAATTTGTGATAAAGTACATTTCAGAGAGATTCACATTCAGATAAAGATAGGTATATTCAAATAGAATATTCTTCCTTATTATCTGTGTGATTAATGATGCAGCGGTAGAATATGCTGTGACTTGAATGATCCCTGAAGGAACTGAGAGACTTGCAGGAAACCAGCAAGGGAAATGTGCATCAGCTCTAAGCTATGCATGACGTTTCCCTCTGAATTAAATAGCTGAAAGTGCACTTAAAAGGGTTTTCCTTGGGGAATTTTATGAATAAGAATGAAGATCCTAGGCAGCTTATCTTAGAAGCAAAATACTCTGTCCTGGACAGGAAGAAATAATATTTACTTTTACTTCTTTGGATTTGACACTCTGGTGCTTATTGACTTATTTCACTGGAAATTTTATCCAGCTTTTAACTGCAGGAAAACAATTTCACAGTTAGCACTAAACATACACAGGATTTTAGAAAGGAAGGGTAACGGTTATTTCCTACCTCTGTACAAAATCCTTTTGAAGTCAGTCCTTCTCTCTGTTATAATCTTAAAGCATTTCCTCTAAGATAATAAGCATTTTCTTGAAGGGACAGGTCTGCAGTTCGTCAGAGAGAATAAGAACATGAATTCTATAACTGAAGTGCATCCAAATTTGAAGCCATGTACTTGAATGCCATTAAAAGGAAAGCTAGGATGCAAACATCAGCTATGCATTAGGTTAGTAACCACTATTTCTGCACCATTGATTTCATTCTGATAATAGCTGACACAGTTAAATCAACTCATCACCTCATTCTTATGCTGTCAGTGTGAAAACTCAGACAGTAAAAATAAAAAGTTCCAGCAGAAAGATGGTCAATGTGCCATTATATGAAATGTGAGGGTAGATCTCTTTTTACTGAGTAACAGATATCTCTTTTTCTACAGGCAAAAGAGATTTACAGCTAAATACAGTAAGTTAAACTATATATCATCATTCCCTCTTTATAATGTACATTTTAGTAATGCTGCAAAATGCAAAGCAACTGTAAAGTTCATTGAGGACGAAACTAAACACTCACCACATAAGTTTACTGCAGCTTGTTACCCAACTCTCCATCCTTGCAGAATGACTTTTGGAAAGCACAAGGGTTTGTAACAGTGTCCTATATTAATTTCTGCAGTGGTGGAAATTAAATCCAAAAGAAATGTGCTTGAAAACATTCAATGTTTCTTGCTTCATGTAGAAACATCATCAGGAAGAGAAAAATGTGAGCATCTGCTGTTGAAGTGCAGAAAGGAACAATTGGTGCACGAACCTTGATGGAAAAGCAAAAGTCATGGCAATGAAATAGTGTAAGAGAAAATTAAATCAGGCTCAAATATCTTGGATCTGTTGACAAGATGTTGAGGTGGTTTTTTGGAGCTGATGTTCCAAAGTGATCCCCAAATCACACTGCTATACTGTGACAAATGTTTCCATCGCCAGTCTAGAAACAGTTCTATAATTTCCCCATGTAACACGTTATAAATACAGTGTTAATGCACTGTATTTATAGAAATTGTAGAAATTGTGAAAGTGATGGATTCTAAGTTACTGAACTTTTAATGAGAATTCTAAATGGAGGGAAAAGTAACTGGTCTTTACAAATGATGCAGTTTCTGCTGTTAAAATGAGTCAATAATGGGCTGCAGTCACAGCAATTATCATATGCAGTCACTGGTGTTTGCTTCTGAACCTGGTCAGAGGCTATGCAGCAAACTGTACAGTGAGATCTCTGGACACCTGTGGGAGAGATGCAGACACTTCTGCTTATGGTGAACATATTGCCTGAAGACAGAGCAAAAGGATGTATGGAGGACTCAGCAGTTTCTGGGCTAATTGCTAAACAAATGCTGAAATAAGGGTCAGAATTTTTCATGGACTGTGCTGCTGTGGGTGTCTCACACAGTGGGTCTCTCTATAAAACTCAGCCTCTAGAAAACACCACTGTATTTCCTCTTGTTCTTAAGGGGCATAAATTTAATGTCACAATGGATGTTATATGGTATTTTCTGAAGCTGACTGGTTTGGTGTTCACAAAAATAGCTTTACAATTTAACAGGCAGGATTTTGTATCACACCAAAGCAAGCAGTATTTGCCTACTATTTGCCAGCAAGTCTCAAAGAGATATGTATTTCTAGAACTCCAGACCCTCTAGAATCTCTGAAATGAAACTATGTACAGGTACTCAATACTTAAATGAAAAAGTACATAAATTCCTAAGATTTCTATTATTCTTATTATTATTTCAGACCTCCAGAAGTTTTCTGCTGGCAATGGCAGAAATTCCCTTCCCCCAGAATTGAGCCAGGCTGCAGTTTTCCATAGTACTTAACATGCTGCTATATATTCTCATTTTCCTACAAGTACATGCTCTGGGTTTCAAGTGCTTGTTAAACACAGTTTAACAGTAACTTTGTGGGGAATCATCCCAGGAGGACCTCTGGAAGCTTGAAACAAAGAATTCAGTATACAATAGGCATCTCTCAGAGTTTCCCAGAATAATGAGCAGTACACATGACACAAAGGATTTCTGTGGTTTGAATGCTGCCTTTTTACCAGGAAGTGAGTTGGAAAAGGCTTGGCTTATTTATAAATAAAACATAAATGTTGGGATGCTTATGTGATCAACAGCATGACTTGCTCAAAGTACAAGACTGTAAAGGTCAGTTCTAATTCTCTGTTCCCTCACATCATAGAACAACACAGATAATGTCAGCATTTATAATATTTTTAAAGTTTTGAAAGAAAGCCAGGATCAATATCATGACTGCCTTCTTATGCAGTGTCTTTCAAGATAGGATATTGCTTAATGGTGATCTCCTGTCCTGGCTTCTGCTATCCCTTAAATAATGTTGACAATAGTGGCTTTTTTTTTTTGAAATACCCCAAATTTTGCTGGCATTAACAGATTCAGCCAAAAGGAAAAGATCCATAAAAAGTGTGGGCCTGGTTCTTCTCTCCCTCCTCACTTTTTTACTGACCCTGGAAGAACTGATCTCACTGACTTACTTTGGAGCTAGCCCTGACTCAGCCAAGCTCTACAACATTTAACTTCCATTACACAGGAGATCCTTTTCCTGTTCACAAATCAAACTATAAGCACTTAATCAAATCCCACTAGAGGCCCAGGCAGGTAGAAGGAAGAAGTTACTAGGGCACCAGAAATGAAGACCAATCCAGGGAAGGATGAGCAGAGCACTGCTACACACTAATACATCATTGGGAGTCATAAACACACTTGCTTGATCTGCAAACAATCACAGGGGTGCTTTTTGCCATGAAACAGATGGTATAGGGGAAAAAATGTATTTTTTTCTCCTCCTACTAGTATTCTTGATTTTCAGGAAAACTGAGGAGTCCAAAGCCCTGATGCCTGCTTCTGAAGGCTTAAAGGACTATGCTTGAGGCAGCAGGGTAGTTCGCTGAGAGGGGAGCTTGTCCAGCCCTCACATGCTTGGCCCCAGGACAGCAATGCAGGGAGGCAGATGTTTCAGCTCACCAGACCCACAGTGCTGTGTGCTTGCTGTGCTCTGTAATCCTGACAGAACTCCAGGCACTCTTTCCTCTCTCCACCTCGAGCCTCTGCCCAGGTTTTAGCCAGTTACCAGTCACTGTCTGCCTCCAGTGGAGAGAATCTAGCTATGGGTTAACATCCCCTGCTTCTCCGAAGTTCTTCACCTTGCTGTAGCCCTGCTCTTCACTGTAAGCTAACCTCTATGCCATAGTTTACAGTGCAATTGCCTAAAAACCTTTCTGGGTTTCAGCCAAGTACATTGCAGACTGAACTGGCTTTACCCCAGCCAGCATGGGAAGCACTCATCCCGATTGTGAGGCAGATTGAACATTTTGTAGTTAGATCAGTGTGAATCACCAGGTAAAATAAAGTTGGGAGAGGCCTTTGGCAGAATTTTAGCTGTGGTGTGTCAGGTACTTTAATTGTATGTGGGCAACCACTGATGTAATCCAGAACAAGAAGATTATGTACAGACCAAACAATTATTATTTTACCAGGGTATGCTTGACTGACCTCTGTAAATACAGTAACAAAATTTAAGGCACTGTTTCTCAGCCTTGTTTACAGTGGATTCTTTTTTAAAGTTATATCCAATTCATTAAACAAAAAATCTAACACTTAACTCAAACTGAACTTCCAATCACTGTCTCTATGGGAAAATATTTCAGAACAGACACAGTGACACATACAGAAGCCACTTCTTTCTATGATCAGAAAGCATGTTTGCCAGCAAGGACCTAGGTCCATACAGCAAGCCCTGCAGTCCTTTTCCTTGCTGGAATTCCCATGGGTTCACCTGGGAGACCACAGCATAATTCCTTTCTGGGATAAGAGGGAGGACACACCTTCATCTTGCCCAGGTACAGGCTTGGGATGCAGCTGGGTCACACCTCCAGGAACACAGGCCCAGCATAGGCCTAAAAGGAAACAGGGGATGGAGGAAAAGGAAAGATCCAGGAAAAGGATAGAAAAACATAGCCTGGGAGAGAGAGAAGCAGCAAATAAACATGCAGCATGCAGACACAGAGTCCAAACTGAACCAGATCTGTTCACATGTCTTTTTCAGGTTGAAACCACAGCTGGCCTCAGGGAAGAGCTAGTCTTGAGAGAAACAAACTATTTTAAACTGGCCTCGTGCTCCTGCCCTTTCACAGTGAGTCACACTGTTCTGCCTGCTGCCAGCTTCAAGGCTCAATTCCCAGCTGGGACTTTGTTTGAAAATGTCTGGAGGTCCATACATGCATACTGACAGTGTGCTCACCTTGACTCCTTGAGAAATTGGGGGCTGGGAGGGATTGGAGTATCCCAAACTATTGAAAAAAAAATCCTGGAAAAGGAAAAAAAAATAAAACTGAAATCACAAGGCTGCTAGGAAGTGCAAAGTGCAATGTCAGCACTGTGCTTGCCTGTTGGGCCAGCAGAGGTAGGGGATGCAAATGACTCTGAGCCACAGTGGGAGTTTTTACTGAAACTGTGAATGGTATAGTTAGAGCTGGATGCTAAAAAGTAGCCAAAGCAGTACCACCCAGAGAAAAACAAAGACAAGACTTTAACTGTAGAATTCTTTTCAGGATGTGTATCTGGGTAGAGAACAATTTGAAGTCAGATTTCACATCACCCCTTACAGTAGAAAGTATTTTTCAGTTAAATCCTGAATGGGGCAGCATCAGTCACATGGTTAATTCCAGTCAGAGCATTTGTTCTGAAATAATCTCCTGTAGAAATGGTTGTACATAAAGAGCTGAAGCATGGGTATGCCAAAAAGCAAGAAAATGAATGTCCTGACTCTTATGGTACAGCTGCCTTTGCATGCAGTCAGTCTCCATCAGTGGTTATAGAGTTGCCACTGTTAAATCATCTCCTAAATTCTGTCAGTTTTTGTTACTGTACAAATCTGACCTCATCCTGGTCCCCTGCCAGTGCCAAAGAGCTGCTCTATTTACCCACTGCTAATGCAATATCTAAACTCAAAAGTTTTACAGTAAGATATTTAAGATGGAGGGAGAATAAAAACCACTGCTAGTACAGCAACTTATGCCTGAAACATAGTTTTAGGTAGTTTGCCAGTTTAAGAAAAAAAAGACAAAACCCCTTTGGAAGGGTTAATCAGCTTATGGAAAGTTCCAAGGAGTGCCAGAGCCCTGGGTTAGGATCAGAGAGGTTGCAACAAGCCCTTCCCTAACCTGCAACATTAGTCCTGCTGCCCATAGCCTCAAACAGCCAGGAAGCACAAGGAAAGGCTTTTGAGCTGTGTGTAAATACAGACTAAATGCAGGCTCTGCAACACTGCTTTTACATGTGTTTAATTAGATTGAGTAGATAAATGTGCAGTTGCATCCTGGGGAGTACAGGGAGGGACCCTGTACACCAGGGACAGACATCAGAGAGGTCACAATGGGTCTAATGTCTTTAAAATAAATTTAAGGACTTTATTAAGTCCTTCATTTTTCCATAATGATTTAGCTCTCAGGATGGTTGTGTAAGTATCCTTCTTTGAATATTATGACCGAGAACTCAGTATGATGTGACCATTTCTTTCAGAAATACTGTCAGAGTAGTAAGTGCATGGTTTTTTTTTTTTTTGTTTTGTTTGTTTTGGTTTTGTGGTTGTTGTTATTTTTATTTTTGTCTTGGTTTGAGTTTGCTGTCAGGGTTGCTTGGTTCCATCCATATAATATTTTTGGGACTTGGCATACTGGAAATGCACCACACTTCAGGATAAACAGAAGAAGTGAAATATCTTAACTGGTTTTATGTGTGTGCAATATGTGGTAGCTTTCATTAAGAGGGTGCGGCTGAGCAGCAGGGCATCTGGCTGCTCTTTGCCCAGTTTTAGCTCTACTTCTTAGATTCAGATAAAATCATGAAGAGGAAGAAAAGCATGCTTTGAGACCTGGGCATGCCCAGCTGGGGTAGCCCGGGATCCACTGCAGCCGTGGTAAAAGCCTTTTTGGGTGGCAGCAAGGCAGTGCCAAGCCTGAGAGATACCCACGGAACAAGCAGGCCTCCTCAAGACCCAGGATTGGCTCTATGCAGTTTATTAGAAAGTCAGCAAACTGCTGGAGGTCACTAGAGCAAGAGCAGGAAGAAAAAAGGATGGGCGTTGCACTGTCACCATGTGCGGGAAGAGCGGGAGTAGTGGTGAGGATACTTGTTTTCAACTCTTATGCTGGATTTAAAAGCCTCTTGTTTTAATGCACAATTGTTAGTGCTTTTGGAGACAAGTTGTCTCTATATTGGTGGTGCTACTGTAATTATATTTGCACATTGGGTTTGCAATAACTGTAACATTCTGAATATTCTAATACGTTTAAATTAATTTGTAGTACTTGGAAGTATGAGAGAGACCTCTCTTTGAGGTTGCTGTGCTTACAAGAGCTAGAAAGAAGATTGTGATAAGATATGAACAATGCTCCACTGTGCCTATCCCAGCCCCAAATTTGGTACAGTGTGCATTTTTTAAACAAATTTTTTAAACTTTCATTTAATCCAGACCCTTAGTTCTTGGATCACACAGACTGTCATTCTGCAGCCCCTCCCAAGTAAGGCTGCACCACTCAGCTCTCTTTCCCCCAGGCCTTCTTCCATGCTCAGTTCCAGTTAAGTCTGTCCCAAGTCCTAGCCTGGCTGTAGCTTTTGGGTTCCCCCAGTGCTGCCTACCAAGACACCTCTGATGAGCTGCTCTGACAAAGTCTGCACAGAGGAGGCTCAAGAACAAAAGGTAGAGAACAGGCAGAAAAGGAAAAATGCTATTTTTAGTCATGTCAGATGTCAAAAGGTTTATAGCAGGTTCTTTATAACGTTCTGAGATTTCCTGAAACTCTAAAATTCTTTGAGCTACACTTTTCACAGAAGGAACAATCTTTCTACATCAATTTATGTATAGATCATATGCCAGCCACCTATCTTAGCTTGGCAAACTTTTCCTTCAGTGCAACTTCCAGTAAAACTTTATGTTAAACAGAAAGGAAAATGTTTTATAGATGTCATAAACCCCCCACTTTTTTACTTAAAGCCAAACCACAGTAACTTCATAAAATGAAAAAAATTTCCATAATGCATCAGAGATACTGTGATCAATAGAGTAGAAAATAATCTGTTGTAAAATTCTGACATAAGAATTACAAAAAGAATTAGAGTACATATAATCTGTCTGATAAGTAGCACAAGATTTGTTTTGTGTCATAAAATGTTTGAAGTAAAAAATTACACCACAAACAGTATGTGAATCTAACAAAAACTCTAATGTGTATGGCTGCTAAATAATTTATTTTATTATAGAGAAGTTTTTCTGTTGTTGCTGTAATTTTAATTATTATATTCTTATTATATCAATGTAATACTTTGAACTTTTTTTTTCTGGTCAAATCTTCCTATTGCTCAAACATGTTTCTCACTGGCATCTTCTTGTAAGTAACTGACCTTTTTACTTGTTTTGACTCTTTTTAGGAGAGTAGGAATATGATGAATTATTAACTTTCTTCTGATGTTACTCCATACAATTCAAGTAGATTATTAGATTTTTCTTTTCTCCTTGCTAACAGGGAAGGGAAGGGAAGGGAAGGGAAGGGAAGGGAAGGGAAGGGAAGGGAAGGGAAGGGAAGGGAAGGGAAGGGAAGGGAAGGGAAGGGAAGGGAAGGGAAGGGAAGGGAAGGGAAGGGAAGGGAAGGAAAAAGACTTTCAAAATATTTTCAAAATCCTTGGGGCTGATTTGCAAAATAGTGAAAAAATCTCATCTTTTTTCTGAGAATTAGCAAAATAAAGGTCAAAGATTCAACAGAAATCATTACACTGAAAGAAATATATAAAATGCTCACATGAGAAACTTTTCCAGTTTGCCATGTTACCCAGGCTTTCCAGTGATTTTGTTTGATTTTTGTTTTTGTTCATAAATCTGTGAAAAGACATTTATTACTTGGTATAAAATCCTTCTGAAATTTATCTCCTTCCTCTGCAGATTGGTGGCTGCACAAAAATGTGCCAGTGCTCTCCATCATCCATAAATCAAGTGCATTAGCCACAGCTGTTCAGGACACTCCAGCCCTTCACCAGGGCCAGTGGTGTTACTCTCAGGGACACACATCGGTTTCACCCTTGCTCTAATCCCCCAGTGCACCCCTTTGTAACCACCAGCCTGCTCTTCAGAAATTCACAAGTCACAGCCATTCCCAACCCTTCATTCTAGATTAGCACACAATGGTTGGGTGTTGTTCCCTGGAAAACAAAAGGCTCCAGGGATCTTCTTTCTCAGCTCCCTCTGGTGTGTCCGCAGATTATAGAGATGAAGTCTGTAATAGTTTTTTATATTCTTAGTCCTAAAAACCTCAGCACAGCTGAACTTTGCTCTGTCTTAAAATACTTTTTCTCTCCTTGGGGCTTTTAACACACTAAGTCTTTCAGTTTTACATCAAACCTCTCCTGGACTCCTAACAGTGTTCCTTCAATAAACTCCTTGGCTCAGCTGGAGTCAATGACCTAAGTCCTCTGGCCTGCAGGAAAGGCAGGATTTCAGCTCTCATTCTTGCAAACTCTCTTCATTTTCACTGTACCCCTTCATCTTTATTTTTCATTTCCTATTGCTATTTCCTAAACCTCCTTCATTACTAGTTCATAGAAATTTGTCTCAAATTCTCTATTTCCTTGGCATTTGTTGCTCTTCAAATTCTCCGGTTATAAATTTTGTGTATGTGCTTGTCGTGGGTATCTGTGTCCTGTTGCAAATGAAATCATCAGAGCCTTTTTACTGGCTGGGTACATCTAATGCAAAGTTTCACTGCAAATGTATTTGTTTGCTCAGCTCCCCGAGCCAGCTGACTGTTCTTTTTTAACACCATGTGGTGTTTATTGCCTTGGGATTTAGGTCATTTGAGGATAGAACATGGAGAAATGGACACAAACTGAAAGTGGGGTAATTTAAGCTAAATATAGGAATAAATTCTTTACTGTGAGGGTGGTGAGTCACTGGAATGGGTAACTCAGAGAAGTTGTGGGTTCCCTTGCAGTGACAAGGCCAGGCTGGATGAGAAATTGAGCAATGTGGTCTAAAGGGAAGGGTCCCCTACGACAGGGGGAGTTGGAGCTAGATGATATTTAAAGTCCCTTCCAACTCCTAATATGCTATGATTCTATGTTTTCTTTAGTAATGTTGCTTGTGAATGCAAATAATTCAGGGAACTTTCCTTCTGAATGGAAACGGAACCTCTGATAGCTGGACCCACCTGCATTTCTGGTCCTTGCTGGCCAAGTGATGCAACAGGCACAGACTCACAGAGTGACCTTTCTCTTTGTTGGAAGGATTCCCATGCCTCCTCCTCTTCATGGCCCTTTGACTGGAGATTATTAAGATGCCATGATTTTTAAAGGAGTGTTTGATGTGTGAATTGTTTTGGCTGGCTATCCACAGGATGATATCGATGTGTCTTTAGTGATTGCTCCTTGGATGGGATGTATTTAAAGTGGGAGCTTGAAGCTGTGTTCCAGAATGCAAACAAGTAAAAACCAGAAGTGAAATACTGCCAGCCTGAATGGTGCCCTGCTGTCTCCTCTGAAAGGGTAGAGGTACAATACAGAAAGAAAGATTGATTCAATCTATCTACTGGCTGTTGGGCCAGACTGGGCTGTAAGCAGTTGCTTCTCTAGATGCAGAAAAGATGTTTATTCATGGCAATCTCCACTTAGAATGTACTTGTTATCTTGAAAACTGCCAAGCTGGGAAGCACTGCCCTTCCTGTTTTTTCTACATGCATTTACAACATAGTGAGATCTTAAACTTTCTTTGAAATGCCACTAAAAAGTTTCTCTGTGTTGAATCTCTGTTCTGAGTCTTTGAAGATTCAAAATCACTGCCCCTTTGGATAAGGAGCTTGCTAACAGTGGTACTCTTTGAAACTTGAGCCTTCAAGTTGTTGACTCATACAGCACTTGGCTTAAAAGAAATGACAGTTCTGTAAACCGTTGGTTTTAGTTACAAAAATATCCCCTCCCTCCCTGCAGGGATCAGGAAGAAGCTTTCTCACTTCCCTTCCTCACCAACATTCATGTTCACCAGAATGTTCCCTGTTTAATTCACTTCATACCTGCTGTTTTTTCAGAGTTCTGATGCTATTAACTTTTCTTTCATCCTTTCTAAATGCAATGGTAGAAAACTGGTTTTCTTTAGGGCATGGGGTGTGAAGGACCAAAATTTAGCTACTATCTGAAAGCATAATCAGAAAATGGATTTTGCAAATGTTGTGTCTTGTGGATGGAGTTACAACAGCATTATTTCGAGTCCAGACTTTCAGTATCAAATAACATCTTGAAAAACCAGGAGCTGGCTGAAGTATATTTTAGAAGCTTTATGCTGCGCCTGTCATATATTCTTAAGACACATTGCTCTAAAAATATCTCAGGTCTAGATGATTTTATCCTAAACATGTGGGTAAATGCACATGCATAAAAAAAGGCATAATGATAAATCTAATTTTAATTTTCCTTTGAGAATAAATATTATCAGTTATAAACCAGTCACTAGCAATTAGCAATTCGTTAAAATTTAATCTCCTTGAGTAGATGGTAAGATACTAGATGTGAGTTATGACGACCATGTCTAGATTAAGAAGCTTAATCTTCTTTACTCCTTCTCTGTCAGGTGTGTTGGATAGCTCATATCAGATTTTGTAACATCACTTTGGCTGTTTTTAAGCTTCCCCTCTGCTTCCAAATTGAAACTGGCAAAGACTGGATGTGAACAGCAGTGGTATGAAGTGCAATGCCAGCGGTTCTTGAACAATAGAGTTCCCTGCTGAAGGGCTAACAAAGTTTGGTGTCTCTCAAGCCCCATTTTACTTGTCTTTTGGGAGTGGTCCTTGTGGTCAGCCACCTCCCTGGTCCTGTCCAAGCCCTGCTGTGGAGGGAGCTGGCAGGAGGAGCCTGTGCAGAGCTGTGAGCCAGCGGCTGATCAGCAGAGTCAGCCACGCCAGCAGCCTCAGACTGACGCCTGGCCCTCCTGCATCTGGCAGATAGGCATAGCCTTTGACTCATCTTGTAACAGCGTCCAAGGGCTTGTGTGGTTTGTTTTTGCAGCTCTGATACTTAAAATCAGTTTAATAACACAAAATCCTTCCATTCAGACTGACCTCTTCATGAGAACTGGAGCTGGATTTGAAGAATACAGTTCTTGTTGTAGGCCAGAGTTTGAGGTCACATCTGGATTGCTGTGTGCACCCTAGGGCACCCGAGTCTGAGAAAGGCATGAGCCTACCTACAGGAGGGAGTCCTGCAAAGAGCCTTGAAGGTGATTAAAGAACTAGAACATCTGATGAACAAGGAAAGGCTGACAGAGCTAGGGCTATTCAGCTTGGAGAAGAGAATACTCATGAGGGATTTTAGGAATGTGGATAAAAAACTGATGGGGGAGTCAAGGAGCTGGATTCTTGGCTCTTCTCAGTGAAGCTCAGTGAAAGACAAGAGGCAACAGGCAGGAACTGAAATGCACAAATTTCCATTTAGATACAAGAAAATAACTCTTTTAACCTGAAGGTGATTAAACCCTATAACAAATTACTGAGATGTTGTGGAGTCTCCACCTTTGGAGGTACTCAAAGCCTGTTGGAACAGAGCCCTGGACAGCCTGTGACCTTGCATAGAGCAAGAGGTTGGACAGGGCAATTGTCAGAGATGCCTTCTAGTCTCAGGTGTTGCCCACAGAACATAATGTCAACAAAGTAAATCTGCAATATTTTTAACCTATTGCACAAACAAGGATTTTTGTGTCTTATATATAAACCTGGCAGAAGCCCAAGTGGAAAAACATCCAATTTAGTTGTGCTTATGAAAATTACATATGTAAAACCACAAACACTTCATCAGTGTTAGCCATAAATTCTGATGGTCTTTCTCTCTCTCCCTCTCTGTCCTTGTGACAGAATTGCTCACTGTGACTTCCATTTTCAACCTCAGTGTAGAAGAAGCCACTTCTCCCCTGCTGATACAGGTAGTGCCAACCACCATGTGGGGCTTCCTTGCCCCAGCTCGAGCTCTGCTTCCATAGCCAGCAGCAAAAAGTCCTGTCCAGAAGTGAAAGGGGCAACTTCTGAAAGTTTCAAGATACAAGGGCAGCCCTTGTATCTTGAAACAGCAGCTAGTTTTACTGCTACTACTCTTAGCCAAATTTTCTCCAGTAAAATATCCAGAAGATTTTGAAGGCTTTAACATGTGAGCACATGTTTTAATAAATTAATAGCTGGGGGATTGAAGGTGACCTGAGGCTGCTCCTCAGGTCATAACTGAAGGTCATAAACTGAAGAACTGCAGTGGTTGTAATGTTTGATATTGGAATGATTGACACAAAAGAAGAAGAGCTGCCAGGTCTGGAGAGATGGTCACAAGGGAAATCGTAAGTGATATTCAGAAAAAAATACAAGCTATAGGAACTAGGAAGACTTGTCCTGATGCTAAAAACATTGTAGTCTTATGTAGAAAAAGGGCAGGATAGAAAATATTTTAAATACAAATCATGTGCTTTTTCTGTGTTTTCCCTAGGGGTGGTGGAGTATTTTCATAAATCTATGACTAATTTTTTTAGTTCTGGACCTCAAGCCAACTCTGCAATTACCTAAACCTTTTAGTATTTTTAGTGAGATTACTATATGGGTGTTTTCAGCCAAGTTAGTCACACGCATGAACTCTTATTTTTTTCCTTAACATCTATTATTCATGAAGGTTTAGTAAATAGGATTGAGGAGGCAAACAAGGGGTTAACAGTTCCTTCAGTAATGGAAAGGCCATATAATTGATGTGATAGGTCAAACCTTACCCAGAAATAGAACAGAAAATAAAAATTGCTTTTACAAAAAAAATGCCTATCTTTAGATGTCTAAAGATAGCCAGGTCTATCTAACTTGGCTTTTTCTGTAAAAACATTATGAAAGATGGGAGAGTTTTAATGTAATTAACTGGTGAAGAGAGTAATGAGGCTGTTACTAAAGGGAAGTGACATAGCATGATGGTATTGCCTGGCTGAATGTGAACCTACTGAGTATGCCAGTATTCTTTCCTTAATTATGAGCTAGTAATATGACTTTTATATTAGCTATGTTGCTTTTTAGATTGACATTTTAATTTTTCGTAAGATTGTTTTTATAAATGACAGAATTCTTATAGTTAATCATATATTCAAATTTTCATCTTTTTTCTTTCTTACTTCTTGAACTCAAAATATTCTTTTGAAGTCTTTTAAATCTGTGAAGCTCTATAAATAACTTTTTCTCATATTCATATTGAAGTAACTCAGCTATGTTGAATCTTGAAAAGTTTTACCAAGTATTGTAATAAATGAAAATCTTGTCAGATGCATGCAAACATTTTCCATAACCCTAAGAATTGTTATGGTGTGTAATAAATAACTTGTGAGTAAATAGCATAATTCTCACTCTGCAGGCATTAGAACATATTACTGGACAAAGCAGTAATGTCTTATAGTAGGCTATATCTTGGAAAGCTACCATATGGATCTAGTTGCTGTATAGCAGAGATTTATTAATTTCAGACTTCTTGGGTCCCTGCTTTTCATTCTTTTTGGTATTTAATATTATTTCTAGCAAACCTATTCCCAATTAAAAGGAATAGTTACAAGGGAGGTTTCCAGTTCAGAGTCTTTATAGGAGTCTTTCATTGCTTCTTATGTTAGAAATGATGCTTGAGGGCTGCAAAATTTGAACATCAAACTCATTTTATATGTATTGTAGTAAAATATGAATTTTTTTTTTTGCATTCACAGCTTATATATTTACCATTAGGACGTCCTGTATTCCCTTGCTAAAATTCTTAGTGGGGATCTTATTGAACAACATGGGAATTCAGAAAACAGAAAAAATGTGGTAGATGTAAAGTCTTATGATGCTGGCTGTGCTGTTTCAGTTTTTCTCAACTAGCCTCTGGAGACTGTAGATCTTGGAACAATCCTCTCAGCTCTATTTGGCTCTCTCTCCATCTCTACTTAAAACACAAACCATGAAGGAGAGTGATGGGACCACTGAAGACCTCTGTCTCCCTCACTCCCACATGGTTAAGTTGAAAGCCTTCTCAGCTTGGCTGTCAGGGGCAAGCATTTTGTATTGTGAATTCAAACCCCTGACATTTTTGAGATGTGAATAAATGCCTCACAGCAGGAAAAGGTTAAGCTTGATTATTTGTGTTTTTTCCTTGCTGACAGTGTTTCCAAAATCACACTGCTGTTTTGTTCATGGCCATGTTCTGAGCCTATTAGTTAGTAATAGGCTAATAGTAATTAGTTAGCACTGCTCATAGTGCAGCAGTGCTGAGATGCTCCAACCTTGTACACGTCTCCCTACAAGCCTGTAATAAAGAGCTGGTGGTTTTTTTTCCTCCTCTGAAATGATATGAAGTGAATAGGCCCAGAAGTTGGAAGGGCACAAGGCAGAGTAGGCAATAGAGATGATTATGGCCTGTTCAAGTTTGAGCCCATTTTTGTGGGTAACCAAGGCAGTGAAGGTGTGGTGAGGTGCTCTGACTCGTGTCCAAAGGAAAGCCGCCCCTTCAGCCCCAGGTGCCCAAGCTGCTGACAGGAGCTAAGGCACACGCCACTGTGGCTAGGTGGAGACAGTGTAGGTTTAGCATATATCATGGTTCTATCTTCATTTTGGTCTTGGAGACATGCAGAATCAGACTGCAAAATAAATTGGATGGATTATGCATGCCAGCTGTCTAATACTTGCCAATATTTTGTCATCTTTGGTGCAGAGACAATTTAAGGAGGAAAGCGAGGCAGGATGAGGAGAGTGATGGCTTGATTTTAATCACAGCTGTTTTCTCTCCACTGCCAGGTGTGTTTGGCTGGTAAAATCTAGGGTGTTGAGCTGGCAGTGGTGCTGCAGTTGTGTAATTTGCTCTGCTCAGAGCAGTAGACCTGTGCCAGGAGCTGTGATAGAGGGAAGGTGGATTCAGAGGGGCTGGGGTAAGAAGTTGAACCAGTAGGATGCAGTAATCTGGATCCTCAGTGAATCTAGGCTCCAGAAAACAGAGCACCTTTTATTGACACTGGAAAAATAAATTATTAGGTATATTAGAGGTATTAATTGGATCAGACCTTGTGTTGCTACACCCTGGCAACAATTCCCTCCTTTGCAGGCAAGGGATGAGTATCTGAACTCACATAGGGGTCCCTTCTTTTTGCAATTACTTGACTTAGAGTGAGTTTTATTTATTCACTGCTTTGGTGTTAATAGGTGTTTCTAGCATTTAAAGAAAACTGAAAATTTATTGCAACTTACAAAATCCTTAAAAAAGTGTTTTCTTTTTTCTTTTGGTTTTGCACTGATTAATAGAAAGGCAATGGTCAGTGATTCTTCCTTAACTAAAATGATCAGACTACAGAAGCCTTCCTTTTTTCCTAATGTGGTAAATTATTGTTTTCTTGAATATATTTTTGAATAAGGACTTTAATAAATTTGAGAAGATTAGGGATTGGTTGGGTTGTAAAAGGTACTTTGCAAGGTGTAATGTGGGACTAGCTCTTCTTATTTCAGGTCAAACATTAGCATAAAATAAGGTTTTGTTTGTTTACCCATTTTTGTGGAAATGGCAATGAATGTGGAGTCTATAAGAGAAAAATTATGTGGCTTGTGTTACCACACCTTCAGCAAATGTTTTCTTAGTATCTATTACCCTGAAAAGTATGTTTTGGATTCATGCTAATCAAATCATGTTAACCCCTCATCACATAGCTATGCTGCATCATTTCATGATCCATACTGTCACCGGCATAATAAAGATTGAGATTTTTGAAGTACACCTCTCAAAAACAATTACTAGCAGACTATACCCTCTCTCACTTGTATATTGACCAGTTCTTATAACTTCTACTTGATGATAAAGCTCATTTTTCCAGGAGCCTCCAAGTTCCTGTGGATCACACAAGCTGCATGTCCTTGTATCAGTCCCAGGTGGCCATCTGTGTCTTCTTTCCTCCAACCCATTCAGCCAGGTTTCCTCATCAAGGGTGCATGAGGTGTCAGCAGGTCCAGCTGGAGACCTGCATAACAGGATCAGGCTCACGTGCTTATATTTTGTTTCTCATGACAGTATCAGCAGGAGAGGGACTGTAGGATTGTGGTTTTGGGAGTCAGTAGAAGTGACTGAGTAGAGACTGTGGCTGCTTGGTGGAAGACATGCATCAGTTGTCAACGAAGTGCACCAACTGACTGTGCTGTCCTTATTTCTCATTAACTAAAACGTCCTAAAATTGTTCAGTATGCTGAGTTGGAAGGAACCCTCAAGTATCATTGAGTCCTGGCCCTACAGAGCATCCCAAGAGTCGCACCTGTGCCTGAAAGAATTGTCCAAACACTTCTTGAGCTCTGTCTGGCTTGGTGCTGTGACCATTTCCCTGGGTAGCCTGTTCCAGTGCCCAAACACCCTCTGGGTGAAGAACCTTTTCCTGATATCCTACCGAAACCTCCCAACACAGCTTCAGGCCATTCCCTTGGATCCTGTCGCCAGTCACACAGAGATCAGTGCCTGCCCCTCCTCTTCTCAAGGAGCTTGTAACTGCAGTGAGGTCTCCCCTCAGTCTCCTCATCTCCAGGCTGAACAGACCAAGTGACCTCACCTGCTCCTCCTATGGTTTCCCCTCAAGGCCCTTCTTCATCTTTGTTGCCCACCTTTGGGCTCTTTCTAGTAGTTAAAATATCTTTTTTTACATTGTGGCACCCAGAAGTGCCCCCAGCACCTCATTCAAGGTGAGGCTGCCCCAGTGCAGAGCAGAGCAGGACAATCCCCTCCCTTGCCTGGCTGCTGATGCTGTCCCTGATGCCCCCAGGACACGCTTGGCCCTCCTGGCTGCCAGGGCACTGCTGGCTCATGCTCAACTTGCCATGGACCAGAGCCCCAGGGCCCTTTCCATGGCACTGCTGTGCAGCCTCTCATCCCCCAGTCTGTCTGTACATCCAGGGCTGCCCCATGCCAGGTGCAGAATCTGGCACTTTTCCCTATTGAACTTCATTTGGTTGTTAATGGCTAATTCCTCTAATTGTTGAGATCTCTCTGCAGGGCCTCTTTGCCCTCCAATTATGTGTCATTGTCAAACTTAGAATTCCTTTGAGTCCTGTGTCCAATGTATTGGTATATATTTAATGTGATTTTAAAAATAACTTATTTTCAAAGGAAAAATATTGAATAAGCTCAAGAATGAGAATGCCAGAACAATTTGTTTTATCTCCTACTGAATTCATTGTTGGAGGGGCAAACCTTTCTAAGGCGAAGTCTGGTAGTCAACCCATATGCTGCCTAGGAGCAAAATCTCTCCACATAAAAAAATAATTCTGCATTAAATGCTTTATGTCTGAAGAGTTCTTGTTCTTTAGCAGCTGCAGCATTACAAATTAATTTTGGAGCAAACACCTAAGCCCTGGGGAGTGCTGGAATTTCAGGTACATTGTTATTCTCAGTGATTTTAGTGCATTAATTTCAGGCAGCTTCCAGCTCAGCATGACATGTTGTGGAATTGTTTGTCTGAGGTAGTGAACCTAGATTTGAAAAGGGGTGGGCTTGCAAACCAAAGGTTGATACTATGTTTTTGAAAATTTGCTTCTTCTCAGCATAGCTCTTTCTTTAGGACAAATAATGATGTGAAATAATTCTTACCTTTGATTTGAAGCCTAACGGGGGAAACAAGAAGTCATTTAGGGTCAAGCAACAGCATGATGGTATGGGCCACGGTGCAACACTCCTGTGTGACCTGCTAGGGGTGGGCAAGCCCAACTGCACAGAGTGAAAATGGGACTGGCCCCTGGGCTTCCTGCCAGCCAGTGCAGCCTGGCTGCTCCCTGGGAGCAAACAATAAAAACTGACTAATTTTGTTCCATTTACAAGATGGTGCCCTTTCCTGCCAAAGTCCAAGTTCTCAGAAAAACATTTATTTATTGCTTAGGCAATTTTGTAAAAGCAAGTGAGTTCTGCAAACAGAATAAAACCTGTCAGTGAGTGAGTGTTATTTCTCTAGTTCTGTTTTCACTGGTGTTGAACCCCATTTTTCCCATTTGCTTTTTTTTCTTTTTCTAGCACTACTCTATCTCACCTTACCCGTTTTACATATTAACTGAATTAATTAGTAGGGAAGGATTTGAGCCAGCTGGATTTTACTCTAACTGGATTACCTCACAGGAACATGCAATCCATCAGACAGGCTAAAGTAAACACTTAGCTGGGTCACAGTCTTCCTACAGCCCAGCCCATTTAAAATCCTGTATGAGATCACTGAACTCTCTAAGCAGGTTACATGGTTATCGTTGTGCTGGGGGGGATGTTCTGGTAACAAGGCGTTTGCACCCAGCAATCAGCCGCTCTTGCCTCAGCCAGCTGTGCTGCTGGGAACAGGAGGTGGCAGGGACTTGTGCTCTTCAGTCATTTACAGCATTCCCTATCCAAAGGCAAGGCACATTTTGATGAGAAATGGGATACTCCTACTCTGGCTTTATGGACAGCTGTTTTATTCATTTGAAATACTTTCAGGGATGAAGTTATTTTCTATTCTTCCGTCAATGCAAGCTGAACGTCGAAGTGTGAATGGTGAAACACCCACAGATCTAACCACACTGGCAAGTGGAAATCTGTCAGCATAGTACTAGCAACAGGTATTATCATCATGGGTGCCAGTCCTGTCAAACCTGCCTGTTCAAGCCTCTCTGCTTGCCCCTGTGAGCTGTCTGACAGGAGCCCTCTCTAAAGCACCATCCCCTTTTAGCTGGTTGCTAGCCTGGGATTCCCACTCCCATGGGGAAAATCCTGTTCTGGCCCTCCAGCTACACCAACCACTGTGAGTGAATTCATCTGAATCATTAGCCTGATTTACTAAAGTGCCCTTAAATAATTCCTACCAGCTGCACACTGCTCAGCATCACACCTCAGTGCCTATGGAACTGCTGTCTGCTGCGGCATGGAGAGGGTCTGAAAACCCCTGCACCCCACGGGGCTCTTGCAGTTTTAGTGGGGATTTGCTCCTTTATTTCTGGCTGGAGACTGGATGTGCTGAGCCAAACTGGGAGCATTCAATGGCAGTTCTCATCTTCCTGCCTCTGGGGCTGTCAAGGCAGCAGCTTCTTTGTGTGGCAGAAATACAAATGTTTCTATTTCAGCCATCCAGAATATTCAAATATACTGTACTGAGATTTACTAAGAAAAGACACTTCTAAAATATTAAAATAATTCCATGAATTAATACTTTCTCCCCCTCCTTTAATGCAGAGAACTATATTATGGGGTAATCTGGAGCAATGACAAGAGAGGTAGATCTGCTTATAGCTTGCTGGAGAGACTTAATGGAATAACATCACTCTGAAATGTACAATTGCAACAAAATGGTTTATAAAGAGAACAGAGGAAACAGGAATTGTTTAAAAATGGAAAAAATGTAGCTTTTTTGTGTTTTGGAACAGCTTTCAATAATGTATATTACATTGAAACCAAACAGCCTGGAAAATGCTTTGGAATTTTATTCAGAAGAAAACGGAATTTTTTGGCTTTTATCCAGCTTAAAATAAAGTCATACTACAAAATATGAAAAGCTTTTCTGAACTAGAATTTCCATAATTTGTATGGCTGTTGTTGTATTATCCATGCCTTACTTAAGTTGCAGAAATGGGATGTGAAGACCATTGCAAGGTCAGTTTTTGTAAACAAGTACAAGGAGAATTTATTCTTCCATACATTCAAATTTTCTAGTCCTCTTATTTTGTTATTTTTTCCAGCTGCTGAGAGGTTTTCTGCTGATTTCCTGTTGGAAGGGAAATTCCACTTAAATGTGGAAAGAAGGGAAATCAGAATGGGAAACCAAAGCCAGATGAAAGCAAAGGTATCTTGTCAGTATTACACATGTGGCAGGGAGCAGTAAAATTCTTCATAAGCAGCTGCTCAATTGGAGACACAGTGTAAAGTTCTATTCTTCCAAAATAATGAGAGTTTCCATGTAGGGCTTTGCCACAGTGTGATTTATCTTTCTTCTGCATTAAATCCTTTGGATTCATCCACTGTAGAATCTCAGCCTTGTGATTCAATCTCAGCAACATTTTGACAGGCAAAGAAGTGTCATAAAGCCTTACCCTATTGTCTCCCCTTCTGAAACAGTCCTTGTGAAGGCTGCTGTGTATGACCCGCAGCTGGTAACTCAGCCCCACCCAGCCCTCTGCTCACTCTCCCCACAAGTAGGATGGGTGGGAAGACAGGAAGAGTAAAACTGAATTAACTCATGGGTTAAGATACAGAGAGTTTAAAAGGGAAAGCAAAAGCTGCACAATTAATTCACTGCTTCCCATGGGCAGGAATGTGTCCATTCACCCCCAGGACAGCAAGGCTCCAACATACACGGTGGCGACTTAGGAAACAAACACCACCACTCTGAACTTCTCACTCCTTTCCTCCTTCTCCCTCCAGCTTTATATGCTGAGTATGCCACCATATGGAATGGGACATCCCTGTAGTCATTTGTGGACATCTGCCCTGGCTGTGTCCCCTCCCACGTTCATATGCCCCTGCCTCCCTGTGCATCCTCAGTGGTGGGAAGATGAGGAGCAGAAAAAGCCTTGATACTATGTAAGAACTGCTCAGCAATAACTACAACATCTCTGTGTTACCATCACTCTTTTCAGCACAAATCCAAAGCACAGCCCCATACAAGCTACTGTGAAGAGAACAAACTCCATCCCAGTAACCACAAGTAATCCGAAATTAAGATTTCACTGACTCTATTATCAGATTGTACTCATAAGGTGTGATTCAAAGCACGCTCATTCTTGCATCTGTGTTACCTCACCTGGCAGCCTATTGCTATGGACATTGGTCATTGCAATTCACACATAATTCCAAGTGAAGATATATAATATCATAATTCCTTACATTAATTGGGACAAACTCCTTGGGGATGCCCCAATTCCTTCTGTTTTTAATTTAGTGCTCAAGCATTGTCTCACTTTTTTCTGCCCAGGTTTCCAACTTTGGTTTCAGGCAGCTGTGCACCACCCCACTGCTGCTATGGAGATGGTGCAGTGGCAGTGATGGAGCACACACAAGAGCTCTCCCCTGCCTCGCTCCCCCTCCTCACACAGCATCCCTCTCCACAGTGGAGGATGCCTGAGTGTGTAAATTCTACAGGGGCCTCTGCTACAGCAGCCTTCCTGGGTGCTTTTGGCAGCTGCTGTACCTTGGAGTAGCCACAAATAGCAATCAAATCCTCAGAGATACTCAGGTGTGTGGCAGTGGATTATCCAAAATGAACAGTGCTGCCTTGGAAAAGGTACCACTGCACTGCACATCTGAGTTTATGCGATGGGGTGTTGTTTCTGAAGTTACACACTAAATGTGCTTGCAGACCTTTTGTATGATAAGGGTGGCTCCAGGGAAACAAATCTGTGTTCCACATCTTTTAAAATCTTCCTCTGTGGACTCTCAATTGATAGAGCACAAATACTTTTAATCTGCTCTGAAATGGAAAGCCCAGATTCCTCATCAGGGTGATTTTCTGTTTGTGCTCTTTGCTGATCCTGTTTCTCTTAGGTATTTTCTCCAATATCAGTTCAATGCATATTTAAATTACATGGAAACTCTTCACTCCCTGGACACCTCAAACATTCAACAAATAGTACGCATAATCAACAACATATCATCCAATTGCCAAAAGCTGACTATTATTCTGCATGATCAAATCACTAAATCCCCCGTGTCTTTCTCCTATCTGGGGCATGGATTTAAAAGGCAGCTGTATTCTGACTTCTATTCATTTATTTGGAGCATTGCACAAGCCATGCTAACAATTACATAAATCAGGCTTTGTTTAATGTTAACTGATAGTCTTTTTTGATTACTGGCCAGACTTCTTTTTGAATAATCTGTATTTAGTTCTGTATTAATAACTCTTCTGGGTGCTATTATAAAAACATGACCAATAAAGTCCTTTAAAAGAGTCATTTTACAATGTCCTTCTTCAAAATTCAGCTCATTGCATTAGTTTCCAAAACCACACAGAAAAATCCTTTAAATGAGTATGAATTAGATGGAACATCAGGGCTTTGTTTGATCTTAGACTAATTTGGTATACTGTGGGAGCAGTGTCATTACCCACTGACCCTCCCCACCGCTGGGATAGCCTCAGTGCACGCTGCTCCCCTTGCCAAGCCAATTCCATGTCTGTGACCATGCTCTCACACCAGGTTCCTCCTCCTGTTCCACCTTGTGGAACACGGGAACAGGATGGATTGATGGCTCATCATTTTTACTATAGTTATTTATTGTGGCCTTGCTGTGTGGGCAAAACAGATGCAAAACAGAGAGATTTAGAATACAAACACCAGCTAAGCCATGCAAAGCTGCTTGTGGATCCCTGAGTCAGCAGCATCCTGCTCTGTGTCTGGATGGAGGGGGAGAGAGCAGCCCTGCAGCCTACTGACACATTGCTCCACAGCTCTGCAAGCTGCATGCATGTGTCAACACCTGCCCTTCCTCCTCAGAGTGGTCCTGCTGCAATGTCACCTGCTGAGCTGGCAGCAGGGATGGAGTGGCAGACTGCTGCTAGGTCACCATTTATCTTGTCTGACGCACAGCCAGTCAAGTGATCTCAATCAAATATTGTTGGAAAAGGGCTTTCACAGTCTGTGGGGAAATGGATCCCATCTGTCTCTGAGCAGTGACATGCCTCATCTTTGCTTATGTGATGGATTCTTTCTCATACCACATGTTATGTTAGCTAGGCTTGCCAGCCACAAACACTTCAGTAGTTTCACAGGGACTGTGATAGCTCTTTGCTCAGCTGAGCTGGTTTGTCTGCCATAGGCAGGATTTCATTAGTGTTGAAGACAATAAAAAAGAGCCAAGGAATTACTACCTTTTTTCTTGCTCTGTAGGAACAATCTGATACACATTGGGTCTGCTGAGCTGTTTTAATGAGATTGCATTTCCATGTGAGATCTGATCCTGGGGCACTCTTGACCCATCAGCTTTAAACAGGTTGCCAACAACCAGTTACTCATAAAGATTAAAAGCTCCAGTTTATTCCAAGCTGGAAATAAATGAACTCCGTCCAGTTTACTGGGCTTCCTCACTTCTTCCATCACTCATCTCTGGCAGAAGTGTTAGTGTCAAGACTCCATTGACTTCTCCATGTCTCTGGCTGCAGATGTTCTCAGCACATTAGAGCTGTTTTGAAACAGTTGTGGTGAAAATAATTAGAACAGCATAGAATAATTTACTTTGGGAAGCATCTTTAAGATCACTGAGTCCAATCATTAATGTAGACTGCCAAGTACATCAGTAAACCATGTCCCTGGACTTACAGCTCTGTTCTTCCAATATACATTTGTGAGGGTATTGATTTCCAGTATATTCTCTGTTCTACATCAACATTTTCAAGGAATTTAATGTTTCTGAATCACTGGAGTATTCTATTCTTTTAAAGGAATTCTACATATGCCCCATTTATGCAAGGGTGTGTTGTTCTTGGCATTCAGGTAGGATGGACTTAGTTAAGTGCTATCTGTACCTCATTTATATTGATGTCACTTGTAGTAAACTTATTGATTGACCAAGTTTGGCACTTAGCATTTCATAGTTTTCTATTATGCAAGGCATTGGGGATGTAGAAAAAAATTGTATTTTGCTTTTAATTCTTTGGGACATAACCTGGGATCCAAATCCATCCCTTTGTATCAGGCTGTTATGGCTTGTTGGAGTGTGTTTTGGAGATAGAAAACTGTGGCTCGTCTTATACGGCAGGTCCATTTCCCTTATTGATTGCTAAAACTAAGTAACTGGGGAAAGAAATTATTTTTTCTTCCTATTTATATTTTTATGCTAAAAGACAAGCAACTGCGGTAGCATTGTTTGTTCAGGCCTTGCAGTCTCATCCTGCTTCTCTTTAAACAGCTCAGACCAACTCTGTGAATGATTTGGAAGCACTCCTGGCAGCTGGGTTGTGTGAGCAGATGTGTGAAAGGCACCCCTCAGCCACCTCTCCAGGAACTGTGCTGCCCCCAAACCTGGCTGTCCCATCCTGTGTCCCATTCCAGCTGCTGCTCCTCATGGGGAGAAGATTGGTGATACCAGCAGGGAAAAATTGCCTGTGTGGCACCGTTTTGACCAGCAGTTCCCGCAAGCTAGGCAGGCTCCTCTCTGACCTGCAGTTTGCCTACTCCAGCTAGCCTGCTTTGGAACCAGATTGTCCCTGACCTACTTCTTTCCTGTCCGTGGCCCAGCTTGGCTACTTTCTTCACTGCTGCATGCCCTGGCACCCCACAGCTCCCTTTCCATCTGCATGGCAACTAACATACCTTACCCCACAACAACACATTCCTAACACTTATCAGCTCGTTCCCTTTGTGGAAAGATCACTGTAACCCGATGTGCTCCCTCTGATATTTGGCAGCTTTGCCTGGGGAGACGAGCAGGGAGAGAAGAGTTGAGAGAGCATCTCTGACTGCAAGGGCAGAAATTTTTGCTTTTTGCATACAGTTTTCATTTCCCCCAGCAAATGCTGGAACCAGCCAAAAGAATTCCTTCTTATGCCAACTTGAGTACATCAAGAAGTCATTTAATGCATGTCCAACTTTGGACAGAGCTGTTTTGATTTAGTAATCTCACAAATACATGCCAAAGTATGTAGTTTTCTAGTAATAACTTTAGCCTTGGCAGTATGACTTTCAGAACAAATACCAGGTTTTAAAATCTATCATGGATGTGTTTGCAATTAGTTCATTTTTTATCTTTCAGATTTAAGAGGAGGATTTACTTAAAGGTGGACAGGCAATAATTTGATCTATATACCAAAATAGGGCTTTGCTAATGAGGGAGAAAACAAGCAATTGTCTAATGCAAGATATACAGAAATTTATCTGTCTTTATAGAAAATTATTCCCTCTAGCACTTTTTAAAACTCACAATACAGCTGAACACTATGATCTTTCTGCACATCTAATTTGAAGTGATCCTTTAATACATTATTAAAGATTTAAAGTGTGAAAATTCAAGAACCATTGAGATTCAGGTTTTGGCTAGGGGACTTTATTCTGAAAAATTCAGGTTCCTGAGAATTTAACTTTTCTGTTTTGGAGATATTGCCAGCTACCTCAACAAGAGAAGGTCCCTGCTTCTTTATTTTCATTTCTTCTTATTCTAGTGATTATTAAATAAGGAAAAAGTTTCAGGAAAACGTACTTTGTGGGAAGCAACTTCTGGCAAGAATAAAATGTCTTATCCGGCATTTTGAAGCAATGAAGTTATCCAGCAGCCTATTAATATCTAACCTACTATTGCTGTGTCCTTGACTGTGGTTTTGAATAACGTCTGCCTCTGAATCTCTTTTTGTCCTTTTTCTTTCTTTGCTTTCCTCCTCCACCTCTATGCAGTCCCCTTCCAAATCATGCAATAAATTCTCAGTCTAGGATACAAAGTCAAATCCATGTTTCATAAACAACACAACTCTTCCAGATTTTCCCTTTATTGGGGAAAAAGTTAGAGCCCTCTTAGTAGCCAACATATAAAACACAAATATAAATTCCTGCTGAAATAGCTATATATTAAGGAACCCGTTTTAGTTATTGCTGGTGTCTGTGAATGTAATTTTCCCTCATACACTCTTGTCTGCTATTGTTGCATGAACATTGCAAAGATTTTGGAGGGTGTCTCTTGACTACACTGTTTATTTCATTATTAGAATTTAATTATTAAAAATTAAGAATTTGCTGATAATCTCCTTAAAACAGTGTCTATTTTCACAGAAGAGCCTCAGTTTGACAGCAGCCAGTCTATTAATGCAGGAAACTTGTACAGAATATTTGTACAGAATAGCTTGTATAAAATATTTGCTAGTCCCTGCCAGATTCAAATACCACTAAAATGTTTCCAGTACTTTGATTGCAATACTAGTGAAGACCTCACATTTTCTTTATTTAGTCACAAAAAAGTACAAATTTTAGTTTTCAGCAAAGTTTACAGTAAAAGCATCACATACTTATACTCTGCCTTAGTCTGCTATATCTGGTGTACTTGTTCTATTTACAGCAACCACAGATATTTCCAAGAAACATTTATATTGACAGGAAAAATATTGAAAGTATACATTGGCGGAAGTATCAAATATAATACATTTCACTTAGTAAAACATCAATTAAATGTACCTGGCAGTTTTCATACATTGGTAAGGAGGTAGAGAGCACTGGGCTTCAGCCTGCAACGTGACCTCCCACTCTTGCTCCAGACACCAACCTCCACTTTATATATTAAGAAGCCCATTACAGTTTCAACAATTATGTGAGTAACAGGGTCTGGGCAGTGCAAGGCACGTGGGATCATCCATTACAGCTGCAAACTGTCATTCAGTTATAATACTCACTCACAGCTGCTCTGTAACTCCTCTGACTGGAGTCAGCTCATGCAAACCTCAAGGTTTCCCTTTCCAGGGACAGATTTGCCCCCTTCTCATAGTGATTCACAGGACAGCAAAATGAGGTTCCTTGAGCAGAGCCTGAGATTTCTGCATTGTTGAAGAAGCATCCTAATATTTGGGACTGCCTTCAGCCCAAGGAAACATACTTAATATGTGTATTTGGCCCTGGAAAGCCACCATGTTTAAGGAAGCCCTGCTTGTACATATGTGTAACAGGTCACTATTGAACCCTCATCTCCTTGATACCCACTGAGACACCCAGCTAGTACAAATCTTTATGAATTTAAAGACAGGCTAGCTCAACAGTGAAGTGGAATGGTAAGGCATAATCTGTTTTCAACATAACATTCTTCATACTCCCATACATCTCAGCTGTATGTTTATAGAATGGCATATCAACATTTCAATCCAGCACTCTATCCCACATAAGACTTGGACAATACTATCAGGTACATGGTGTGATTCTTGGAGTTGTCCTGTGCAGGCCAGGTGTTGGATTTCAACAATCAGTACAGGGACTAACAGGGGGACCTTCCAGCTCAGGCTATTCTTTGATTCTGTGATTTACTTTGTATTATCATGTGGTGGCAGCTCCCTGTCTTTTGCTTCAGAATGGATTCTGTGGAAATTCTGTTCTGTTCTAATTCAAATACTTTTATACCTAATAGAAACAAAAAAATTTCTTACTGATAGATACCTTTTGGGCAATAATCTTTCAAAAAATTAACCAAGTGTAAAACCACTTTGGAAGGAAGGAAGAGGTGAAAACTTCTATCAAAGTAATGCAACTAGAGAAAAACATGTGTGCTTTTGGGTATGCAACTGTCCCCATTATGTTCTGAAGAAGCAGCTGAGAAAAATTTTTCATGTCCCAAATCTTATGAGTAGATGTTCAGTTTTCTTTCTTCCAAATCTTACTACATTTATGAACACTGACTCTCTTATCATTTTAGACCACCATGACAATAGCAGCACTAGGGGCTCAAAATTTAGGATATATGATGGGTCTTTCAAATCTAATGGAAATACATTCATCTCATTTGCCTGGAATTATTTTTATCTCATTTTTGTGTCTCTTGGTTAAAATAAAAATTTAAATTCAGTGATTGCTTACTGTCGGGACCCAGGACATCCCTCTGGCTGTCCTGAGCAGCCAAGATCCCTGCCAGGGGTCTCAGAGACCCTGGCACAGAGCCCAAAATGCCTCTGTGAGTTTGATTATGGCCCGTGGAGCAAATTACCAACCTTCTATGAAGATCAGTAAGCCACAACAGTTGAAGTAGAATATTAGTGAAGTTATCACAGGGTGGAAAAGTAGATTTTAGGGTTTTTGGTATGGGGGTTCAGGAGGCAAGATGGAGGGAACTGGGTGTGTCCAGCCTTTCTCCTTCTTCTTCTTGGCCTCCATCTTCTGCTGTGATGTTGGCACTTACAGATTGGTTTAGAGTAGAAGCTCACTGTCTAACATAGGTGATGGGCATTGGGAAGTAATTGTAAACATTGCACACGTAGTTTGTAGTATAAAGACATAACACCACCCCGGGGGCAGGCAGAGTGCCTCAGACTGTCTTGCTGAGCTGACCTCAGCAGGGCAGGAGAAAATTTTTTATAGATAAGATAAAATAAACAACCTTGAGACCGAGAAATGAAGAGCTCTGACTCCTTCTTTAAGCGCCGGGCTGGGAAAACAGACTTTGGAACTTTTCTCGGGGTCACTCTGACAAACTAATGATCCCGACAGCTTACCTGTCCAGATAGAGAAATTGTCACCGTTGAGCAAGAAATGACACAAATTCACCAGAAGGCTGGTTTGCACAATAGTAGCTTTAATATGAAAATTCTCTTCTTTTATAGATAGGTTTGACACATTCTACTTGATTGGCTAATTAACAAAAACATCTTTCTCACAAGCAGTCCTTCAGAAGAACAGAAAAACAGAGCAGGAAAACACCACCTGCAGGTTGTTTACACTAACAAGTTATCATTGTTTCTCTGCAACTCCCTAAAAAGTCTCACAAGTCCACTGTGAGAAAATGAATCCCATTTTCTCACTCTCTGACCAGGCTGTCACATCCACAGAGAAATCACCAATAGGCCCTAAATAAAGGTATATTTGAAGGGTTGTTATTTCAGTAAGGAATAAAAATTACACTGAAATCGGCCTTAGCAGAAAAGATTTTATTGTGGCCAATGGAAATAAATCCAGTTGGAAGCCAGACACTAGAGGTGTTCCCCAGGGATTCAGTGCTGGGACCAGTCCTGTTTATTACTGCTGTCGATGATCTGGACAAGGGGATTGAGTGTACCCTCAACCAATTTGCACATGACACCCAGTTGGGTTGGAGTGTTGATCTGCTGCAGATCCTCTGCAGGGGGATCAGGACAGGCTGGATCATGGGCTGAGGCTGATGGTGTGAGGTTCAACAAGGCCCAGTGCCAGGTCCTGCCCTTGGGTCACAACAGCCCCAGGCAGCGCCACAGGCTGGGGCAGAGTGGCTGGAAAGGACCTGGGGGTGCTGGTGAGAGCAGCTGAACATGAGCCAGGCTGTGCCCAGGGGGCCAAGAAGGCCAATGGCATCCTGGCCTGGAGCAGCAATGCTGTGGCCAGCAGGGCCAGGGCAGGGATTGTCCCCCTGTGCTGGGCACTGTGAGGCAATCACTCAAATCCTGTGTCTAGCTTGGGACCCCTCAGTTTAGGAAGGATATTAGGTGCTGGAGTGAGGGAAGGAGACCAGAGAAGGGCAATGAGCTGGGGAAGAATCTAGAAATTAAGTGTTATAATGAGCTGCAGAGGTAGTTTGGGTTCTTTATTGTGGAGAAAAGGAGGCTCAGGGGAGACCGCATCACTCACTGCAACTCCCTTGAAAGGAGGTTATAGCCAGGTAGGTTCAGTCTCCTCTGCCATGTCTCAAGTGAAAGGATGGAGTAAATGTCTTTAAATTGCATCAGGGGAAGTGTGGGTAAATGACTGGGGCTAAAATCAGAGAAAACATGGAAGTCATATCCACATTCCAGCAGAAGTAATAACAGCAGAGAAATTATAGGGTGAAATGCAGATGATACTCCCTGACTGGGATTACCCACTTCCTAAGTGCAACCACTTCCCAGTGAACATGATGCATGATGAATCACTCAAGCTCTTCTTAAAGTCAAAACCAGTATAAAAGTAAGTTAAAATGGGGAGAAATAAAAGAAAACTCCATCATAATTTCTAGGATCAGTCAACAGGATGAACATGTCGTCTTCTCCATGGGAATGCCTATTGGGTAGGAATTGCACTTCATGCATGCTGACTTATTACCTGGACCTAACTTTTACTGGTGATTAGATCTTGTCTCCTTATTGCTTGGAATATATTTTTGCAGCCAAATACTATCACCATCAATCTTTGAGCTTTAACATGTCACAATTTTCTACTATATTAATAAAGAACGTATTCTGTAAACTGTGATCAAGAGTCCTTCACAGGCTCCAGCAGTTGCTGGCAGCAGGTAACACTGTGGAGACCTGGGAAGGGGTCTGTTGTGTGTCCCTGAACAAGCTGAACTGCCCTCCAATCCAGGTGGGGTCACCATCTCTGCAAGTGTTCAAGAAGTGCCTGGATGTGGCACCTCAAATTCAGAGACAAAACCTTTCTAAAGTCAATATAGATGCAGATTACATGCTTCAGGCTAGATGGTGTGTATTCTAGCCCTTTGCATCAAATGCCAAGCAAGTGGATTTTTTTTTGAGAAATACATGAAAACCTACTACACTCAGAGCAGACTCTGAAGATACTGCTGTTAATTCTGGTACTTTCTCAAAGCACTGTGCATGTAAGATATGGCAACATATAGGTTGGTGTAATTAACTTCTGAATCTAGGAAACTGTAAATTAGTACAAGATTTAAACTGCATATATTTGAAAGGAAATAAATAGAAAATTTGTGCAGTGAGTATGCTGGAGGACATTTCATTGTGAGCAGTCAGTAACCAGGATAGTTCACATCCTCTGGTGATAATTATTATGCACAAGAGTTTATTTTGCATGAGTAGCTATTTTCAAAGTACAGAGAATGAATGTGAATGTATGCATGCATGTGTAACTACACAGGCATTCATAACTTGAAATTATGGTCCTGATATTTCAGACAACAGAAAAAGCAATATAAAATAAAGGCTTATTCCATTGCCTTGTTCTGTGCCTGCTAACATCTGTGCATGCTTGTTTTCAAGGACCTACAGCAACCCAAGCTCATCTGTTTGAGTGAAGCCCTCACTTCTGCACAGTAGCACAATTCCTCCTTTATGGCAAGTTGTTCAGTGTATGGGACTCTCACAGGCACAGCAACTCTCAGCAGACAGCAATAGTAATATTATTAGGCTGGAGACTTGCCTCTAAAAATATAAATATACAGTTATTTCCTGGTAAAACTACCATCAGATGGTATCTGTAATAAAAACCTCTCTTCCCACATCCATCTCCTTCTGCCTAAACTGTAAGGATTTTTCTACTGTTCCCTGACATTTCAAGCTGTTCCCTGGTCCCCTGATGCTTATGGCTGCACAATAGCGTTTTTCACAGTTAATCTCAGTTTAATATATAAACACATCATTTCCAGAAATGGAGGTCCAAGTCTTTCAGACATGGTCAAAATTTCCTTTTGGAGACCCTAACATGACCTCAGCACAGTGCCTTTAATGTAAGAAAGTAGTGTTTTTACCTTGAGATACTGTTGTGGGTAACAGCTCTTGAGACAGAGCCAGGGAAGAGAAAAAACACACCGGCCCTCTGAGATCAAGGCCATGGCTGCTAAATCTCTGCCCTCCCATTCCCACAGGCAGGCACTGACATGGTTATTATGAAGCCTGCTTTCCTCCCAAAGTGATTGAAGTTAAATTTGTCCTTTTCTCCTGTGACTTTTACTCTGATACGGGCACGGGTTGATGGTCAGCATTAGGGATGACCCAGACAGATCCGAGACACAGACCTGGGCCAGAAAGGGACAGGCAGGACTCAGCAAGAGGGAGGGGCTCACCCAAACCAAGCAACAGACATGTTGCTTTCCTCTGCTTTCCAGAGAGGCTCTTGACTGCAAACATCTTGTTTCTTCAGGAAACAGTGTCTGCAAAAGAATTTACAAATTGAAAATATGACCTGGTAAGTCACTTTTAAAGGGTGCTAGCTCCAGTGCAGCCAGTGTCAGTACTGGGCAATGAGCTCAAAGTGCTGGCCTACCTTATCTTAGGCATCCCCGAGTTGACAATAAACATTTCTATGCCTTCTGTGTGGGAAATAATACACCACTATGCTCAAAATCCTCTCTGTGAACTGAGAGAAAGCATGACACAAAAAAAGCCAAGAATTTATTGTTACTGCAACAAAAATCTTAATGGCCTACTTCAAGAATTATTAATTAATCTACAATTCAAGACTGTAGATGTTATTATTGCAGAAGAAGGGAGACCAGGCATGCAGTCTGTACAGTAAAAGTCTCAATCATAGCAATAAAATTGTCATGTGAGTATTTAATATTTTCTACCCCTTTCTTTGGACATATGCTCACCCTTCCACTTTCCTCCAGACCTTCAGGAACTCTAAAGGTTTGGAGGAAAGTGACAGAGCTCACTTGGACCAACTGGAGAGGACAGCAACATCAACCATAGCCCTTGGAGTCATTCACCATGAGGAATGTGATGGTCATGGCATTGCATTCTTCCTCCTTCCTGATATGTACTTGGGATAAAAGGTTTTTTTTTTAAATGCTTTCCAAAGCAATTTTTTACCTTTCTTTTGCTTTCCTGGTCTATGGCTTCATTTTACAAATGCATTTACTACATAGAGTAATATCTGTGTATGTTAGATATTATTCCTTGTTCCCTTTGTTAGCTGTCAAATTAGATTAATCCACATTTCTAAAATGGACAACTGGTGAGTCTCGAGTGCCAGGAGTGTGGCCCATCTCTCACTGCTCCATCCCCCTAAGCCTCTGTGATGCATTTTATATCTCCACTTCTCACATCCTCTGCTGTCATACCACACCTCTATTTCTTTGCCCCATATTGTGTGTCAGAGTCTTAAACATCTCATTTAGCACAGTGCCACTGCCAGCTATGTAAAAGCATGATTGTACCACACAAGTATAGCATAAACACAAGTAGAGGGAATTAGCCATAGGCACCTGGTTAACTGGAGGTTAAACAAAGCTAAACAGAGCTGCAGGCAAGTCAAGAGATATTCAGACAGAGCAAACCTGAGGAGTCTCAGTCACGAGGCCTTGGAGAGCCCCTGCAGAGCTCATGGGTTCTTGCTGGAAGGCAGTACTGCACTGCAGGGCTACAGGTTTACACAGCAGAGAGGTCTTGTCTCTGGAGATATTTAGGTTTCCATAACAATTCTCTAATAGGAACACATTAACAAAGAACTCAAAACATTTCACAGTCATCTTCCAACCACGATGTATGTGCAGGGACTGAGAAGCTTGGGTTTTCTTTGAGAGCTGCTGGGTTGTAGGAGCAGCTGAGGTCACCTGGTCTGCTCAGCCTGGAGGAAAGGAGACTGAGGGGGGACCCCACTGCAGCTACAACTTCCCTGGGAGGGGAAGAGGAGGGGCAGGCACTGATCTCATCTCTGAGTGAGCAGTGACAGAACCTGAGGCAATGGCCTGGAGTTGTGTCAGGGGAGGTTTAGGATGGATATTAGGAAAAAGTTCTTCCCCCAGAGGGTGTTTGGGCACTGGAACAGCTCCTCAGGGCAGCGATCACAGCACCAGCCTGACAGAGCTCACTTGGACAATGCTCTCAGGCACAGGGTGTGATTCCTGGGGATGGTGCTGTGTAGGGCCAGGAGCTGGACTTGATGATCCTTGTGGGTTTCTCAGACTCAACATACTCTGTGATTCTGTAAAAACTCACATGGTGAATTTCAATGCTATCTATAAGAGGCTAAGCACAGCTCCAGAAATTACTGTGGGTTAGGATGATTCTTGCCACTGTGGTTCTCTCATGGTCTGGGATGTTTGTGTGACTGAAATCACCTGGTGTCCTAAGTTTACTTCTTTAGATGTTTTTTGTATTTCACACTTACTGCACATATTTTTGGTCACTGCTTTTTGGTAAGTATTTTATTGTGGCTAAATAGAAATATTTTCAAAAGTTCTTTCATGTTGTTTTATCCTTAGCAAGGACAAATTTAAAAGTTTCTATTTCCAGTAGTTTAGCATATGAAAGAAAATTCTATTACTTATTCAGAAATTATTGAGACTTTGTTTTTTTCCCAGATTGTTTGATCAGTCTGAGTGATCCGGCATGTTTAGGACACTACATGTGAACAGGGTTTAAGAACTAGAGCTGGCCTTCCCATGAGTTGGCAGTTGTGTACCTCAGGGTGTACCTGTCAGGGTGTACCTGAGGTACCTGTCCTGTACCTGGGGTCAGCCCAGCTCCCAGTGAGTAGCCAGTTCTGGGTATGGTTCATTTGCAGACTCCTGCAGGAGTTCCCCCAAGCTGGACTCTGCCTCCCAGACCAGCCTGTGGCACTGCCTGGCTCTGGGAACTGCTGAGACCAGCAGCCAGGCAAGGGGAGAGCAGTGTCTGTGCTCTGGGACACCCATCACTGACTTCATGGGCAGACAGCCAAAATACCCACTCTGTGTGTCTGGCTGATTCTCTTCACCTCTTCTGTTCCTGTTTTAGTTTGACGGATAGGGCATGAAAAAGCACTTTGGAAGGGCATTGGCATAACCTGTCCTGGCGCTACAAAAACACTAAATAAAGAGGAACAGCAGAGCTTTCCAAAATGCTATTCCTCTGCTTCTTTGTGAAATGCAGAACCCAAGTTTTCAGACAGTCTTTTAAATATCTTAGTAATCTTTCAAAAATGTTTAAACAATTCCAACTCCAGCTGTACTTACAGTTGGCTTAAATTTTTCTTTCATACCAAACATATTTAACAGAGGCTGCATTATTTTACAGCACATTGGAATTTCAAATTAGCTTGATTTGCTCTCATATTATTTCATTGCTTTTGATATATCTTATACATAAGTAATTCAGACATGCTGAACATTGCGCAGTGTTGTTGAAAAGTAGCACAAAGAAAAGAAAAAAAAGCCTTATAAAGTATTCAAAGGTGCAGTTTTAAAATTGCAACACAATATATGAAAAGTTCTCTAAAAAACTCACATTGTAACAGATTTGTATGTATTTAAATATCAGATCATTAAAAAAAAATCTATTATAGTCTCTTTATTCTACCTCAAGAGACTTTAAAAGGTTTTTCACATGCTACAGTTGCCCTATAATCACATTTCCAGAAAATGAATTCAAAACTGAAAATATAATTTATTACCCTAGAGTAAAATATAATGTGGTGATTCATCTCATCTAAAAGCCGCTGCTTTCTTTGTCACCTTTGTAAGGAGCATTCATTTCCCTGCCATGAGCACAATTTACAAATTCATCCCAAGGCTCAGATAGCATCATTAGCATATATTTAGCAGTAGCAGACAGTGAGCAGCAGGTACAAATGGCTGGCTGATGAGCTAACATGCTTTGGGCACTCTTCCAGCTTGTATGATAAGAGAGAAAATACACTACTTCAAAGTCTGCGAGTCACAAAACAATTAGCAGAAGAGAATGACAAAATGAACTAAATACTCAGCACTGAACAGGGGTATAGATATACTGACATGATGTTTATAATTCTAGTCAACACATGAAATTATAATCTGAGTGAAGAGTTGCATCAGTGTGTTATAGAATCATTTAAATATCTATTTGTTTCTTTGTGTGTTTTGTGGTTTTTGTCTGTTTGGCTTCTTCTTATTTTTTTTTTAAGGGAGGTGCCAGTAATGAAAAAGCAGGCATTTGCTGCCTACCATCAGTGTGGGCAATAAGAATCCAACAAATCATAGCTGGGAGATACTGCTGTCAACAGGATTTTAATATTTTCATTTTATTGAAGGATGCCAGTTTCCTTATATGTTGATGAATAAATGTGCAAGAACTAGCAAGTGTGTTCGTTGTAATTTGTTTTCTTACAACCTGAAAGTAGATACCTGGTACTGTTACTCAGTGAAACCTGTATCAGCAAGCCCTGACACAGGCATAGAGTCCACTTCAAAATACCCTCATAATTAATCTTCTATTATGTTAAAAAGACATATCTTGAAGAAGGTGAGAAAGACTATGTTGCAGTTTGTGGTTTACCCTAACTCAGCCTCATTTCCTAGTAATTGCGACACTCGAAACCTTGTCACTGGTTTCAGAAAAGCTTACTGCCTGAGCACCATGCAGGATCACCACAATTCACACATGAAATATTGGATATTTTATCAGACAGGACCATTCAGTGGGACCTGGATAGGCTGGAGAGCTGGGTGGAGAGAACCCTAATGAAGTTCATCAAGGGCAAGTGCAGGGTCCTGCACCTGGGGAGGAATAACCCCAAATATCAGCTCAGGCTGGGGCTGCCCTACTAAAGAGCAGTTCTGCTGAGAAGGACCTGGGAATCCTGGTGGGTGACAAGTTGACAATGATCCAGCTGTGTGTCCTGGTGGCCAGGAGGCCCAGTGGGATCCTGGGTGGATCAGGATGTGTGTGGCCAGCAGGTAAAGGGAGGTGATCCTGTCCCTCTACTTGGCCCTGTAAGGCCACATCTGGAGTGCCCAGTTCTGAGTTTCTCAGTACCAGACAGAAAAGGAGCTACTGGCAAAGGGTCACAAAGATGATCAGGGGTCTGGAGCATCTCCTTATGAGACTGAGGGAGCTGGGACTATTTGGAAAAGAGACGCACATAAATCCATCTAAGACTACCAATGCACATAAACATCTCAAAGGCAAGTGCCAAGAGGACAGTGCCAGACTTGTTTTGGTCGTGCCCAGTGGCAGGACAAGGAGGCCATGAACTAAAACACAGGAAGTTCTACCTCAACAAGAAGAAAGCTTCTTTACACTGAGGGTGACACTGGATAGGCTGCCCAGAGAAGTCATGGAGTCTCCCTCACTGGAGATGTTCAAAACCCACCTGGACATGTCTTGTGTCACCTGTCTTGGTGACACTGCCTTGGCAGGGGATTGGACTGGATGATCTCCTGGGGTCCCTTCCAGCCCTAATACATCTGTGATTCTGTGAAAGACAGTTTAAAGCAAAAAAAATAGCCAGCATTTCCAGATGAGTGTAAGTTCAAATTCACCTGGCACTCTGAATTCCTAAAGAGAGGCTCTCAGCTTAGCTGGGAAGTGTTCGGTCTCACCCTTGGTATGTAAGTGTTGGGACTCAACCCTCTGGAATTATGAACTCTCCTACCAGAGAGAAGCCTGCATAATCAACCAGAAGAAACTGAACACAGTTTAAGGTTTCAGTTACTGGACACTGCACTTAGGGGGCAGATGCATAATCTAGACCTTGCTCTCCTTCAGGTAACCTCTAGCAATATCATCACAACTCTAAGAAAACTCAGCTAGAGCAAGGTCCAGTACATCTGTGCTGATGAATTTTACATGCACCTTAAGCATTGAGGTATTTGACTGTAGGAAGACCTGAGCAACCTTGAGGGAGGTGTAAAGTGCCTTGAGGGAGGTGCAAAGTGCATCTCCATCGCATCACTTCCCAAAACATAAACATGAAAATGAAAATAGTTATGGAATTAGGCACTTTTAGGATTGAGTGGTGGCTGATGAAGGTATTTTAAATATATAATTTGAGAATTAGATGCCTCTTTGAATGTATCCCCAAACATTCTTGTTTTGCAGCTCATGGCAGCAGCTCATATGTTGGCTTTACTACACTCTGGGACACATCTCTGCTTTGGGCTCCTTAGTATTGTTCATCAATATTGTTCATCATCAAGAAAAGCCCACTTACATTATCTCCCCAATGATAGAGATTAGGTTCTGCTCACTGTCAGACTATGAAATTACAAACATTTGAGCAGGAATTAAAAATTAGTCAGAAAGAGTTCAAATTAACCACTGAGACAGTATTTCAGTGACAGTTATTCACAAGAGAAAAGAAGTATCTGACAAGTAAAATCTTGACAAAAGTTTTAATGAATTTTTCATACAAATTCTAAGAATGCAGCCAGCCCAACTGAAGTAATGCAATCAATGCAGAAAGGATACATGTAAGGAAAGTTTATACAAAAAGAGTTGTTTCAGACAGAACATGCCTGATGCACCAATAATAGGAAAAAAGTTGAGTCACCCCTACACATAAACATGTAGATAACATTGCCAAATGCTAGAGATCACAATTCAATTTTATCAATCTGTTTTTGCCAGTTTTCCTTTGTTATGCTTGTTCCTCCCCCGGGCAGCGGGGACAGTGACTGGTCTGTAGGAACACAGCTGAGCAGAGGGCTGTGAGCAGAAGGATGGCATCGTGTGCTGTGAAGGGCAGAAGGCACATCGTGCCTCGCACACGTGGCGATGTACTGCAGCAACCCTGAGAACCATGTAGGCTTGAAAAGCCTTTTCTCACCCTGCTTTTCTGGTTTTGAGACTCCTGTAGATAGGCAGCTGTAGCTCCTACTGGGAATCTGACCTGTACTAGAGCAGTCTTAGCCTCTAATCCCAGTTTAGAAAAGATGCTAGAAGTGAGAAAAGTTGCTCAGATTCTGTATAAATTCTAGAATATACAGGAAATTATTTGGCATCTTTTCTGTGCAAAAATTTTCAGATTAGTTTGCATGTGTCAGCCACATGTAGGAATTTAGGTATTAGAGCTGCATAACTCCCTATGCAAATGCTGGGAACTCTTGTTCAGTATTAAGTTTAACTTGATTTACTTTATTTCAGTATGTGAGCAAACAAGGCTAAATGGAATAGCATGAATCCTGAATGTACATAAGATTTTAACGTGGTTTAACTAATCTACTTTAGGTCTATTTTGAATGAAATTTCCTGACTATCCAAGCAGATAACTGCTTAAGGCCCATAAGGAATGCAGAGCCTGTAAACCTAGCTTAAGGTGCCTGGCTTATGGAGATGATCTCTGCACTGGGTGACTTGACTCCCTGAACAATTTGCATACACATTTCCCAGGGGGAGAAGCAAAAGATCATATTGAAGTAGTCAGCGGATGGAATGAGCACTGGAGTAATGAGCACACAGCCCCTTGAGAGCTTATGTCCTTCCTGTACAGTTTCAGATGAAAGCTTTTATAGCCAGGGGATTAACATCCCAGACTACTCTTTGGAAGGTGGGCACCTACAGTGTGTCCTGCTAAGGAACAAGGTCGTGCTGAGCCCTGACTGGTGCCAGTGTGAATGTTACTGTCTCCTGCACAACGTCCTGGATAGCGCTGAAATAGTTTCACCCATGAGTAAGGGAATCCCAGCTCCTTTGGCTCAGAGATCCAGGAACATATGTCTCAGGAACAAGCATCTGTGATAAGTGTGAGCTAAGGCTTGTCCTTTGCTTGCTGTCTCAAAGTGCAGAAGAATGCAAAGGAGGTTGTGGGATGACCTTGACACCATTTGAGCATTTACTGCCAGAGGTTACTCCTTGCAGGGCTGCTCCTGTATTTTAGACCAAGCAATAATGATTCTAAAGAGAAAATAGCCACAACTGCCTTCTGCAGGTTACTTCACCCATTGGGCATTCATGATTCAGAATGATCCAAGGGGAAACCTGCAGCATCTTTGCTTCTCTCTTTGGTTGTCAACAAACAGCTCCACAGTCTGCACTTGAGCTATGAGGAGAGAGACAATTATTTCCCCCTTCCTTCTAATCTTCCTGCCCTAACAAGTTTCAGACAGGCTTTCCTTACCACCACACTGATGCACTGAACAATGTTGCAAGGTGCAGAGTCTGCCCTTTATCCGGTTACTACTGTGAGCAGTTAAAATTCCTTCCTCCCCACTCCCAGGCACAGGGAGATTCATATTGCTCAACTTCTTCAACCAAATACACTCCTTAACTGCGGTTTAAAGTGTGAGCAACCAGTTCTTGAAATGAGACACACTTCCTTGCCACTGCATGTGCTGTGGGGGTATGGAGAGCAGAGCCCAGAAACTTACCTATTTGAGACACTGCGAGACTGAAGTGTTGCTGCTGACAACCACCTCGGGGAAAAGACCAGCAGAATAGGACAAGCTCACCACTGAGCTGCACACCACTGCAGCATGATGGATTGGCCACATCCTTTTGCTAGGTTTCACATACATCATCATAACTTCATTTTTACTTCTGACATTCATGACGCTGAAAACAGAGCTTAAAGGCACCTTGCCACACCATTTACCCTAAAGCAGAGACACAGCTGCCTTTCAGCTACAGTTTCTGAATGGATGTTGCTTATGGAACAGTCCAAGCTGTCTGAGAGCAGCTGTCCATGCTTATTCAGAAGTGACTCCCACAGAGGTAGCGGCAAGGAAAAGAAAAGAAACTGAATACACTGCATGTTTGAAATTAAAGACGCTCCCAGAGAAGGTAATTGAGCTTGAGAAGGCATGCTTTTCTTACCAACTAGCAATTCTTCATTAGCACATTCAGTCAGTTTGCATTAATCTATTGGACAGACTGTTTCTACACAGCAACTACCCATGGGCACAAAGCAAACCTGGTACCACACTCTGACAGCAGGGACCTTACCTCTGATAAGCTTGCTTCACAGATCCTGAACAATGATGCAAGCAAACAAGGTTTTCCCAATGCTTACTAAAGCTCTGAAAAACCCTTTCTATGTTTCTTACAATTATATGAAATTAAATCTACCCTTGATAGATAAGCACTAGCACAGATTTAACACAGCAATTGAATCAGCAGCATGGTCCTAAAGTCCTTTGATTTAAAAACTGGGGTAGTCATCTTGCCTGCATTTTCTTTAAGCAAAGCAAAATGAAAAATACTGAACGTGGCAGCCCCCTGCCAGGATGGCACTGGGGGACTCTGACAATTATCATTTTGCAAGTGCGGTTTTGCAACATTGTTCACGTGTTTGCAACCAGAAATTGTCTGTGAAACTGAACTGCTGTTTGCAGCTCTTTCCCCAGTCACCTTAGGAAGCACTGGGGCGGAGGTGATGGGTGTGGCAGCCTCCTGCAGGACAGGGAGGCAGCCAAGTGCCCCTCAAGGACAGCAGAGGAACTAAATGTCTCCTGCAACTCTTACCTGAGGGCTAGTGACTAGAAATTGCAGGGAGGAAACTCTTTCAACACTGTTTCACCATCTTCACTTTTAATTAAAGAACTGACTCTAGGTTTTTTACCAAAGAAAAGATCTTTAAAAATAGCATGGAGTGTACCAACAGAAATACAGTCACCTTAACTCATTGCAAATAAAACTTTGTACTGTCTCACCGAGCTCTAAAATTTTTAATGTATTTATGCGATGTTCTTCCCCTGCATTATTTTCTCCATAAAAAATAGTTGTTAATGCCATTTAAAACACTCAAGAAAGAAAAGATGAAATTCAAAATTCCTGATTTTATCTTCTCACAGAAGGTTTTCATGCTCCTTGGAAATGTCTTTTAAAACCAAAAGCAGTACCATTCTTAATTTCAAATGATAATGTTATATTCCCCAAAATAGGGGATGGTTTTGATTAAAATTGCAGGATAGAGCTTTTTGACAGGCAACTTCAAAATTCTGTATGTTAAATTCAGTTGTAAATGAGCACAGGAGGGGAATAGTCTGGGTTGAACACTTCTGGGTTGATGGAGGGATGTAATTTCAACTTAGTGAGCCTGATATTCTTCCCAGTGGAGTCAAGCAAAAAAAAATCCCATTGATTTCAAAGTAGGACCAAATTAAGTGGCAAGTCTATCAGTCAATCAGTACAGAAGATGCCTTTTAACTTTAGAAAATTAAGTTTTATTGTATCTATTACTAATTTGTATTTAAATTAACTCAGGGCATGCCTGAGCTTTGCTGCCAACCGCATGAGTCTGAAGCATATCAAAATTACATTACTTACATATATTACACAATTTACTTTTCTATGTGCAACACATACTATACTGCACTGTGTTACATTGAGAAATTATGGAATTACAAGGCAGCATCTCAAGCCTTAGGAAATGCCAGAAGTAAGTTAGCTCATGTGGCTAATTCTGCTCTCCTGTGAATATACATCCAAAATATACATCCAAATGATCACTCTATGATTAATCTCAGAAGGCCTTTATCATTCTATTCATGGAATAAACAGTGAGAATCCTGAGTGAGAATCTTTGCTACTCAACATGTGGCTCCATCCCTAATTTCCTAAATAATACTCACAGTTCATTCTGAAGGCAAAATATTAATTTTCTCAGGAGGGATTTTTTTAAAATAAATCAATATATGAGCACTAATTTCAAGGAGATTATACTTACATTTTCAACATTCCAACAATATGATCTGGGTTTACTATTCCTCTATTGCTGCTAATGGATTACAAATGTTCTCCAACTTGTGATGGTCTCCCTAAAGAAATGAATACCTGATTATTTTTTTCCAGACAACTTTGCATTTGAAGTATTTCCTTCATCCAAAGCAGAATGTGCAAAACCTTCAGTGAAAATTGTGAATTTCCAGCACCTTATTCGGTGTAACTCCTGGGTTTAAACTCAAGCCTACACAAAATGGAGAGCATATAAATGATTTATATCCCATGGCTTATATTGCATAGAGCCTGGGTAGAGACAGGGACAGAGTCGAGTTCTCTGAACATTGCTCTGCAGGCTGACAGCCACCCGTACCTGATCTTCACTCCCCTGGACTTTCTCACAGTGCAGAGTACAGCTGATGCTGAAAAAGAATTAAGGATTAGCCAGACAACAACCTCTCTGAAAGACCTTAAGCTGATTAGCACAGTGCTTTATATCATGTCCACTTAATCAGGCAGGGAAACAGTGCAAATGTCTCATGAGGTGTCTTGATATACTAGTTACCACAGGCAACTTTAATGCTGAAATATTTTTTGATTTTTCTTTTTTTTTTTTCCCCTGAATAATTAATCTTAGTATTCCTTAATACAGAGGTTCTTATGTGCACAATTTCCTAAACTGATCTCCTCTTCCCAAGAAAAAAAGTGTGTGACAAAACACGTGAGACCACACTGACATCCACTGTGCTGCGTGACTGGGCCTGAATTGCAGCATCTCCTTCAGCCCCAAAACCTACAGTTCTTCAACAGTTTTCAGGTGCTCACGAGACCATTGAGCAAAGAAAGTAACTTCTAATGATGGAAACAAAACATTGCTGTCCTCACCACCAGCAGAACTAAAGCTGCCCATTTTCTGCCTGCTCATGATGGCTACTTAGAAACAAGCAAAAGCCTTGGATGCTTTGGAAGCTCAAGGTATTCATTAGGCACAGGAGGAACAGGCCTTTGTAGTCACAGGGCTTTCTTTCCTCACCATTTTCTTATCTTCATGCTCCTCTTCAGCCATCTCTGACATCCACCTTCTTGTAGCTGCCAGGCACAACATCAAACTTGTGTTCCAGGCTGCTGCTCCTCTTCTCCCACAGCCAGGCCTAAAAAGCCAGCAGCACCCATTGACAGCTTCTTTGCTCAGCTTGTGGCCTGAGAAGTGCAGATCCTCTGAACGAAGGGGAAAAGAATTACAGTCAAAGCCTCACTTGCTGCTGACTAAGGTTAGCATGAAGATTGCCTGGAGGAAAAGGGAGTTATAGAAAATTCATCTGTTAAAACTGCAGGTCCCAGAAACACTTTGGTAAAACTTGGAAACAGATGGACACATTTTCACATGTGCAGAAAGCACATCTAAGGTTGTAAAAGATAATGAGTCTGCCAAATATCAACTCCTTTCTCCAAAGTATGAAAGAACTAAAGATTTCCAGCCAAATTGTTTACAGAATTTAAAAAGAAAACATCCTTTTAGAAAATTTTATGAACTCCTTTTGAGAAATAGCTGAGCAATTCTCACTTAAGCTTCCCAGAAGAATTCAGGTTGCAGCAGACAACCAGCAAGGAAGATGCTAGCTGGAATGGTGAAGGTCTGGCAAAATAATCAGGTACTGCCAACCAGAATAATCAGGTACTGCCAATCAGGTAGTGCCAACGTTGTAATTCACCAAAAAGATACCTGTGCCTCATCCAGTAATGTTGGCATTATCAATGCATGCAGCTGATTAAGGTTTTCTACAACCAAACCAATTTTATTTGTAATAAGAATGTAGAGAACGTGCACAAATCATTGGGGTAACTCTCTTCTGTAAATATCACAAAAAAAAAGGGATAGGAATCAAACATCTAATAATTTTAGTATGCTGCTAATTTCTAACTGTAAACCCTACAATATGAACAGAAATATTATTCACTCTCCACTTGCTGGTTATTTTATGTAAATATATTACCCTGAAGGGTTCATTCCAGTGTTCACAGGATTCAGCACCCTAACACAAACCAATAGCTCAGAGGATCTTCTTGCAGATATCAAACCCCAACAAGCATACTAGATTCTTACTACTTATCAACACAATAACTGCGATGCATTGAAAACAAATTACATGAATCACATGAAACAAAAGGGTTTATGATACAGAGCAAATTTGCTTTCTTTCACATTTATTTATTTAAATTGTTAGATTTCCTTTGGTGCTTCCACAGTCCCACACAATATACATTCACATTACTGTAGAGTACACTTGGATCCCAGACCACGCCACTCAGTAGTCAGTCAGTCATAAGTGGTCAATGTCATAATTGGTCCAAATACAATTAATACTGTAGTTCTTATATAGTGCAGCAAGCATTAATAGAGTGCAGGCACCCTACATCATAAACTCATGCTGAGCTAGAAGACACTTGTCAGGATCATTAAGTCCAACTCCTGACTCCAGACAGGAATCCCCAAGACACACCATATGCCAGAGCATTGTCTAAACACTTCTGGAACTCTGTCAGTCTTGGTGCTTGGACCACTTCCCTGGGAAGTCTGCTCCAGTGCCCAAACACCCTCTGGGTGAAGAACCCTTTCCTGGTATCCAACCTAAACCTCACCTGACACAACTTCAGGCCATTTCCTTGAGACCCGTCACTGGTCACCACGGAGATGAGATCAGTGCCTGCCCCTCCTCCTCATGAGGATGTTGAAGAGCACAGCAAAGTCTCCCCTCAGTCTCCTCCAGGCTGAACAGACCAAGTGACCTCAGCTGTTACTCATCAGGTTTCCCCTCCAGAACCTTCAACATCCTCATGGCCCTCCTCTGGACGCTCTCTAGTAGTTTAATGTCTGATACTGAGGCACCCAGAAGTGCCCCCAGCACTGGAGGTGAGGCTGCCCCAGTGCAGAGCAGAGCAGGACAATCCCCTCCCTTGCCTGGCTGCTGATGCTGTCCCTGATGCCCCCAGGACACGCTTGGCCCTCCTGGCTGCCAGGGCACTGCTGGCTCATGTTCAACTTGCCATGGACCAGAGCCCCAGGGCCCTTTCCATGGCACTGCTGTGCAGCCTCTCGTTCCCCAGTCTGTCTGTACATCCAGGGCTGCCCCATGCCAGGTGCAGAATCTGGCACCAGCCCTTGTTGAACTTCACATGATTGGTGATTGCCTGGCCCTCTGATTTGTCCATCTCTCTGTGGGGCTTTTCTGCCCTTATGGGCATGCAGAGTCACTTCTGTCTTAGCCTCATCATCAAACTTAGTACCCCTTTGAGTTCTGTGTTCAAGTGATTTATGAAGACAGGGAAGAGCACAGGGCCTGAGATGGAGCTCTGTGGAACCCCACTGGTGACCAGTCACCAGCCTGATACAACACCCTTTACTGCAACTCCTTGTGCTCCACCCATCAGCCAGTTCAACTTCAACTCTATAATGACTGAGGAAAAGAAGAAAACGCTAATATAGATGTAGACCAGAACCTTTCTGTACTCTGCAATAATTTAAACCAGGATTCCAACCAAAATTTTCCAGTACATCAAATTTAACCAATTACTACACTCACTTTTCCTGTGCTCAAATAAATTCACAAATGAGAAAGTAAGGTGAAGGCCATGACAGTTTATTAGGGAAAACTGTACCTGTCTGATAACGTTGTATGAATACATATCACAGCTTAATTTCCTCCTGGTCATGAACATGTCATTGATATCAACCTCCTAAAATACTTCTACTGAACCAAGATCAATTTCTGAACAGGTCTTAATACCTCTAGGTAGAATCAGCTTGATTATAGTCTGATCTACTTACTGTAAAGACATTTACTAAAACAGTATGTCGCTTAAGCAAACATTAGCCATGGAACTCAGCTCAAACCTAGTTCATGACTCTGTCACATAATTAAATGACATATGGGAAAGCAGGAGTACTGCTGGGAAGAGCTGTTAGGAGAAGTGGTGAGTTTTGAATGTAGAATGAGACGCCATGAGGAAGGTAAAGAGCAAGTCAGCTCTGTGACTGTGGTCCTTATTTTATGGTCAATCTTGTTTGCAGAACTGTTTCAACAGGCTGGAAATGGAGTCTTTCCTCACTGATTGTCCTTTCTTTTACAAATACTTGCTTTCCCCTCTTCATTATTCTGTATTTTACTGCTTTATGTGTGTACTAGAAGCACCACCAAACAGCTTGTGCAAAACAGCCATCTCCAAAAATTTGGGGATGAATCTTAGAGCCAAAACTACATTCTTAAGTGTTATTCCTCTGAAACAGAGGTGTGGGGTTAAACTACAAAACCTCACATGATCGTTTGAAAGAACTGCACATTTCTGCTGCATAGGTGAGGAATGATTTGTACTTAACTGTAACTGTTGCTCAACTTCCTTTTCCAGGCTTTGTTTAAGCTATTTTTGATTAATTCAATTAAACAAAAAATAAACATTTTGCTTCTTTTTCTTATTTTTGTTCAGGAGAAAAAAGATAGGATAAACAAAAACCCTCTTTCATACTGACCTATAAGAAGGAAATCAATAGGTAAGAAATACAGACTTAATTCAAGGGAAGTAAGCCATAAACCTCTTTAAAAGATAGTGTTTACATATCTATAAATGCACCCTGCTTGTCAAAAATATTTATACAAAAATTAAGACAACTGTTAATTCTTGAGTGTTACAAACATAAAAATGCCACCTGCTTTCCAAGTCAGTTCAGCCAAGCCTTCAGATAATTTATTTACTGATAATCCCCAAAAAACTTTTAACTTAGTAAACTAATGAATCACAGTGGAGTTTAAACTCAGACAACTGGCAGTGCAGATGCAAGTCTGAAGTTAAACTGAATCAGCAACTGAACAAAGCGCAAATAATTTGAAACTTAATAAAAATGTTGCAGCCACATAGCTTGCATTAATATCCCCTTGATATATGTAATTTTTATTAGGCTAGCTCTTCAACTTTCTACTTACAGTAATGTTGTATACCAAAAAAAACAACAAAAAACCAAAAAAAAAAAACCCAAACAAAAACCACCAAAAAACCTCACCCCTTACTATTATTTCTTTCAGAAAGGGAATTAAGTGGTGTATTTTTGTACATGTGCTTAACATCCTAGTACATTTAACAAGTACTCTCAATTTCCAGGGAAAGTGTGAATAAATTTAACTTTTCCCCTTTGAGCCAACATTCGTCGTAAGAAAGTACTTGCTATGCAAACTGGATGGCAGCTGAATTTTTTTTCCAGTCAATGTGAGGTTTCATCATCAGTTCCCGTCATAGGCACCAACCCTTCATTCATTTAATCATAAAAATGTGACTTACTAGAAAAGGAAAAATAGAGTCTAAAGGCACAGAATCACATAGCTGCTCTAGTAGGAGTCTGTAAACAGAGAATTGCTTGAATTTAGGAAATCCAAATCTAGGAAAGTAAAAAGGCATCTGAAGCAGGCATTTATCTAGCCAACTTCCTTAAATACCCAAAGGGCTTTGAGGTCTATGAAGTATGCACTAAGATACCGTATTTCAAAAAGCAATAAGGCAAATAGTATACTCATTATTTCAAAAAAGTTACAATGGTGTAGGCATACACAGTACAACTTAGTTACAATGCGTGGTACTGTTTCTACTACATAGCCCTATAACTGTTTCCTTTCTACATAATCAGAGATTAAACCCGGGTTCCAGGTGAACAAACCCATCCTTGTACCGCCATCTACCACTGGCAGCAGCTCTTCAGCAGCATTTGCTCTGCTGCCTGGGTCACGTTCATGCTGAGCAAAGTCCACAAATCAGGGACTAAACACTGTCATACTTGTGAAGAGCTTCTTCTAGCTTTTGTGTCACTTTTTGAAAAAAGAGTATTTGCTGTTGCAAGAAATGCTGCATCTGTGATTTAAAGTCCCTCACACGAATTTTGTGGAAATGATTAATTTCTGCAAGGGTTGCAAAGGAAATAATGTTACAACGTTCTTGAATGCCCTCAGCTTTTTGGAGCTCCATCTTCCCCTCTTCCACGTGCCGCTTACTCTCCTTTACTTTGGTAAGGGCTCCTGTGTAAAGAACAAAATGAAACAGTTGAACTGTGAGGACCATGTAGACTTGACTACTGAACTTTAACAAGTGATTTAATAACAACAAGGATTTGTATAAGACTTATTCTCAGTGTATTTACAGATGTGCACAGACATATGTGTGAACGAAAGACAATAAAACAAAAGCTTTTTAATGTAAGAAAAATCACAGACCAGTGGATCCTCTGTATAAAATAAAACTCAATACTTTTTTAAGGCTCAAGCACACTAAAGTTACTAGAAATCCTATTTTACAACCTTAAAAATCAGATGGTGTCCTTCTGAGAATATGTTACCATTATACCAGCAGAAGAGTAAGTGAAAGCACAAGAAAACTAGTCAGGTCATTTTAAGCCTACATAAATACCAGAAAAATAACCTTGTGAAGGACTGGACTATGTGAAATATCCCTTTTCCAATCCTTGTGAAATGTCAAAAGCATATCTTAATACACAAAATCTTGTCAAACATGTTTTTGCTTTTACACCAGAGATACTCCAAAACTAATTCTTGATTACCAGTAAATCTAAAAGTTTATCTCAAAATCGTAGATGTCCAAGCAGACCTTACGCTTACACAGTGTTGTAAAATGTAGTAGAAAAGCAGAGTTATAGAACTGACAATCCTCCCTCTCCAAATGGCTAATGAAGGCACACACATCCTACAAAAGCAAAGTATCACCCAAAACAGACCTACCCAAACCAGAGCCATCTTAAGACATTCATATTTGACTCAATTTCCCACAGAGCAACTTCTTCGCCTTACTTATTTTATTCATATAACTAAACCAAATCAGACTAGTACAGCTTTTACCATCTCACTAGATTCTTGTTCCTGTAAATATTCGTAATATCTTAACTCTCCTATCAGATTACACTTCTTACATGTGACTACAGCATGCTGCCTGAAGGCCAAGGGCAGTGTCTGTCTCTGGGGGCTGTGAGGCAGAGGCAGAGGCAGTGTTCCACACCTTCCTGGCTCCCATGGCATGTGAGCCAGGGTGGGATGGCTAAGAGCTTGGCACTGGTTGCTTCTGCTGATTAACCTCATCATCTCCAGCCTGGCTCCAAAAATGCCACTGAAAAACCTTTTCCACATGCAGTGGTGCCGGCAGTGACACTGTGCCAGAAGATCTGGATGTTGTCCTCTAAGGAGTAAGGAATCTGTGAGGTAGGGTATGATCTGAAAAACATTTAATCCCTTATCCTACAAGAAGAACACTTTTTTCAACAAATTTAGGCTTAGCAAAAATTTTTCTGTGCTCTGTGGGCATGACAGGAATCTATGCACAGCTGTGAAAAACTGAAATTTGGGACTTACTGGAAGCCAGATGTAGCTGGTTAAATAAACACGACAATTCTTCAGTCGTGATGTGGGAAACAGCTTTAGATGTTATTTCAAAAATGACCAAATTGGAAAAGAAATACTGAAATGCACAGCATCAGCAGATGAAAGCATAAGTAAGCTATGAAGCATGTATAATCTTCAGATTATTTTACATCAATAAAAAACATACATTACCAAACACAACTGCTCTCCAGACTAGATATATTATGTATTTTTTGCTATTAAAAATAAAAGAGAAGAGAAAGATTTATAATTAGTGAAGCAATCCAGTGGGGAAAGTACAGTGTGATCACTAACACTGCTCTACTAATGCATGTGGATCATACTGGCCCTGTAATGGAATTTCTTTTAAAACCTGGACAGACTTTAACCAGATGTCTGCAATATATGACAAAGCTCATACATATGCTTTAGTATAAATCTGTACTTTATTGCTTGTTTTTTTTCAATGCCTTTAAATGAAACTTTAAATTATACCCGAGAATTAGTAATATAATTAATCTTAAAATAACTCTATAGAGGGATAATATTATCTTATTTGAGGACAGTCAAAGAATTCTCCCTAAACACAGAGAAAAAAACCTCCAAACCACGTCCTTTACTCTAAGAAGAAATGAATTGTTTTAAAATGTCATTTTTAACCTGTTCAGCATCTACTGACATTTACAAGACTTAGTTTAGCAAATCCAAAGTAACCAAAGTTATTCATTTTCATGGCTTTGAAAGCAGCTTAAGTAACAAAAAATTGCCCATTTTTCTCCAAACAGCTTTCCATAATCCACACTTCTTGTACTTTAATCTATGTGAGCAAGACCCTGAACTGGAACAGAGATTTCTCCATGTGGAAGGTTCAATGACTCATCCTACAGTGAACAGAAGACAGGGAACTGGGGACTGGAGAGCAGCCCTTGTGTACATCCCTGGTGAAGAGAAGGGTCTTGTGCAGAGATGTCTCAGTAGGTGATGGAAACCTTTAACGACTCCCAGCTCACAAGTCTGGACCTGCTGCACCCCAGGCTGCAGAGCATGAACTCGCCCAGCCCCGCCCTCACCAATCGATCCATCCCACTCAGCGCCTTCTCTGGCACCTCACAGCTCCTGCTGCCAGCCGGGGGTGCATGCTGGGGTGAGCAAGGCCCACTGGGCTAGAAGTACACCTGCAGAAATTTCTCCTGGTTTCTGATTTTAATTATGTGAATACCTAGTATTGGTTTGGACAACAAAAAAAAAAAAGATGATGTATTTAAAAGAAAAGAAGGCTGAATCACAGCAGTCAGAGAAGAGACTAAAACATCTTTAAGGAAGAAGAAACAGAAGGAGCCATCTCCCAATGCATATTACCTCAAGGAAGCCTCCTGCAGAGTACATGCCTGGGGTAAATACATACCAGTGCACTGTTCCCAGAGGGATGGAATACATAAAAATAAATTCTTGGGCTCTTTTTTTAGATCCAGATGTACAGATTCTGTTCAATCTTGCTCATGCATTTAAAGACCTTCTGTCAGGAGTCACTTCCCAGTGATCGAGACTAGCTTTCAACAAGTGAAGAGGGCCTGGATTAAAAATTATGCAAAAAACTGTGCCACATCTATTTCTGTTCTTAAAGGTGGGGAAAAGCTTATATGAATGCTGCTTGCCACTGCCCAAATCCTTACAGTAAACAGACTCCTGTACTCACTGCAGCTAAGGGTTTAAAAGAGATTCAGATTTCAGTTCTTCTTTTGAAATATGAAATTAGACAACACAAGATGATACAAACACATTCAACAAGGAACAGTCATGCTAGCAAAATCTGTGCTAGTGTATTGTGCTAGAAGCCAAGAAAACAGGAACAATGCAGAGTTCTCAATAGAAATAAATAATTTCAAGCCATAAAACAGTGTACTAGCAGCAACTTAAATGGGTGGTAAGGAGTTATGAGGGAAAAAATAAGTGTATTGAGACAGTAAGCTACTCATGCAAACATGAGATTGCTATGAGGTCGAAGGAGTTGTACACATTCAGGAAAAGAAAATATCCTGAACCCAAAAGCACTTAGATTTGGGTCAAAAAATCTATTTTCACATCATCTGCAGTTTTATTCCAGTAACAAATGTTTTGAGATTGTGTGACGTGTCAGATAAGGATGGGTTTGGATCCATACACTCAATTTCCCTCCACACAGTTAGTACACGTGTACTCCTATGAGCCCATGCTGATGTATATGCATCTCCAAGTCCAAGCTGCAGCCTTCAGCGTGGCCAGAAGGCAGAAGTTTTGGGGTTCCTGTCTTGCAGATTGCAATCCAGACTGCTTTTCACTCAATTCCTTAGTCTCCTTAGGAAGGCTGGCTTGTCCTGTGCCTACCAGCCCATGCAATCAGAATCCAAAAAGCAGTGATACCAGCAAAGGATGTATCATCTTTCCCTTTCCACCTCTCCTCAAAGCACCCAAACATCAGCTCTGAAGTGCTGCATGCAACAGATAGGAGTGAAACATCAGCTGTGTCCAAAGCTACTAATCCACACAAAGAATTCTTCAGGGCAGGAGCCCTTTTTTTGCTCTCTATTTGCACAGTGTTTACCACAATGACATCTGTTTCATGGCGGGGCTTGCTCCATTCTTAAAAACCACAAACAGTACATTGCTGTAGCAGCAGCAATTTAACTGCATACAGTAATGCTGCACATGGATGAAACACAAAGAAGCATCAGTTCAACACTGCTGAATACAGCACCTGAAGCAGTGGTAAGCACCAGCTGAATTCACTGGGGTCTGAAATCCACTGTCAGTCTCAAGAATCCATTAAGTCACCAATATATCAAAGTCTTCAGTATCTCACTTCAAAATATTCAACTTGAAAACTCACCCACTTGTAAGAGCCAGCTGGTTATTTTTTTATACCTCATGATTGTAATGCCTTTATCATTGCAGCTACTAAAGTATCTCTTTCACAGTGATAAATTATACTAAACCAGAGCAAACACATTTTTTAATGAGCTCTCAGCAGCTGTACCTCAGAAATCTTGTGCCAATAAACTTATCTATGCAATAAATATTTCATTTTTCTACTATCAGCAAGATATAAAATAACATTTAGCGCACTACTTACTAGAAGGTGAAACAACATAATTTCCACACCATTCATCTGTCCAGCATATAAAATACTCTAATAGGATGCATAATGTGTCCTTCAAAGCATCTTAATGAAGAGAGAGCTTTGAACTTGTCAAACAACTCCCTTAGCTTTATTTTTCTTACAAGAAATCTAAGAAACCATCTCTAATGGAAAAGGAAATAAACATATTAATGATGCTACTTTCATAAAAAGATGTAGAAGCAGATAATGTAACTAGAAACATTTTCTTTTTTCTTACTTAATGATGAGATTATTTAACTAGAGATCTTAGCTTAAAGATGTGAAAAAGCAAACCCTAGGTAGCTCACGTGCATGGAAACAACATTATTTCTAATCCAGCAGATTGCTGCCAGGGCAAGTTGGTCTACATCGTTGTCCCTCTTACTCCAGATCTGGCAAAGATGCTGTTACAAGGTGTCTCAAATGACTAATCCAATAAAAGAATGCAAGTGGGCCTGGGGAGAGAGATGATGCCTTAGCTCTATCATTGGCTTAGCTATGTGATCCAGGTCAGCTCTGGGTTACACAGTCATTAGCTCCAACACAAGGGAAATTGCAGAAGCATTTCAGGAGCGTCCTGTATTCAGCTAGGGTAGAGTTAGTGTCATCTCACTACTGTTACAGTGCTTTGTTTTAGATTCAGAATGAGAATGGTGTTGATAACCCACTGATGTTTGGGTTTTTGCCATGGCATATTTCCGAGTCAAGGACTTCTTTTTCTGCCTCCTAGTCTCATGTTCTGCCAGTGAGGAGGTGCACAAAAGAAAACTGGACAGCTGGGCAGGTGACTGGAACTGACCAAAGGAACATTCCATTCCACAGAAGCCATGCCCAGGATATAAACTGAGGGAGTTACCCAGAAGCACAGCAGATCTGGATTTGGAAGGGGGTCTGACAGTCAGTGGGTGCTGAGCAACTGCATTGTACATCACCTGTTTGTTTCGTTTTTATTGTCATTATTATTAATTACCATTATTACTGCATTTTACTTTAGTACCAATTATTAAACTGTTCTTATCTCAACATATAAATTTTATTTCAAGTCTCCTCTCCATTCCACTGGGGTTAGGGTGGGGGAAGAGAGAGCAAAGGGCTGAGTGAGCGATTGCTCAGTGCCTAGCTTCCAGCTGTGCTCAAACCACCACAATGAGATAACACATAGTGTGAAATCCAACTCTGAAAAAATCCCCAAACTTCTCCTTGTCCATCGAAAGCGAAATAGTAACAGAACAGAGATTTTGCTACACTGACAGATTATTTTCTTAAGAATGCGCTGAGCACTGATTAGCAAAAGAAGCCTACAGTGAGATTCTGCAAATTCTTTACATTTTCTGGCCAAGATTTATAATGGAAAGCAGCATAATAGGAATTGGCCTGAAATTAAAACCAGAAGACAGGGGAAAAGTACCATTACAGTTATTAATATTGGAATTAGTTGCTTTTAAAAAAATCTAGTTTTACAGTTTTACACCAAAAAAAGCAAGTGATTTTCAAAACCAAAGTCTTTGCATTTAAAAGATGACATTCTTCTCCTTTAAGGCACAAGAACACTTTAACAACATTCCCTTTTCCATAGTGAAATGTCAAAAATATAAAACTCAAATCCATCAAACTGCAATTACTTTAGTATTATAGAGGTTTTTGTAGATGCATAAAAATAGCTATAATGCTTTTAGAACCTGCAGCCTAACAATAGTTGAAGAAGTGAGCTTTGTTTTCCCTTGTTTTGTTGCCCATTGCTCAAAAAAAGCCCAGAACAACATAATACTATCCTGTAAATTTAGGTTTATAAATTACAGCACTCTGCTGACATCTAGATCAACACTGACTACAGAATTATTAAAATCAGACGTAATTATTTGCTCTTTCAGTTACCCTGCTGCAAAGCTTATTGAAACTGACACTAAAAAACACATTCTTCAGTTAAAAATGAAGTCGCTTGGTAATTTACACAATTCAAGAGCTCGCACAGTCTTTGTTAGATATTTCAGGACATTAATTGGCTGTAACCTCATCTGACGGTCTTAACTTATAAATTCATTTAATTAACACAAACCAAATTAACAATGATGCTAGAATGCACAGTGTAAAATGTCGTTTTTTCAACACTACCAGTGTGACTGGTAGTCTAACTAATATCTTTTTAAATTTTAAATAGGAGGATTATTAAGATCTGATTAGACTCTTTAAGTATACATTTGTCAGTTAGTGCACACAGAGGAAGAGCTGATTTATTTACCAAAATCTACAAGGACTGTAATCATACCTGCGCATGTTCAGAGAGTGTAAAATTATCACACTACTGAAAAAATATTTAAATCTCTACACTGTCAATGTGCATTTAAGTCCAGAGTACCCCAGAGGAATCTAGTAGCAATGTTCTCCTGGGCCACTGCTATGTGAGCAGATGCCATAGCTTGCCTTTGGAGGAGTTGGTAATGGAAAATGAGAGCAACATGGTCTAGTAAATGAAAGAAACATCACAGAATTATCATTTTAATGCATCTACCGCCCCACATAATGCCATTAATAATTTTTTTAAACCCCAACAAAACATAATGCTAGGTAGCCACATAGAAAAAGTGTGTAAAACGCAATTAATATTTTCCATTCAAATGTTGAATGCAGAGATGCTAAAACTGTTATCTTCTCATGCATTGTACACTAGCAGTCTTCTAAGCAAACAAATGACCTTATTTTAGACACTAAAGCATGTTTAAACTGTGTTTGTGAATAGTTTTGACTTTACAAGCATTTACAGTGATGTCTGAAAGGAGGCCCACCAGGAATCATTTGACTGTAGAATCCAGCTAAACTATGTGTACAGCTGTCTGTTATCACAAACATAACATTTTGCACCACAGCCTGAGAGGCAAATGCCAACTAATGCTGGGTTTGCCCAGTTCTAAGGCATTCTGTACTTTTTGGCACTCAAACGTACCATTCAAAAGACTTTTTCTTTGGTGTGGTTTCAGCTGGCAGTGCAGACTAGAGGGACCAAAAAGAGTGAAACATAAACTAGACTGGTCATCAGAAACACAGTGCATTTGCCCATTAGAAAGGTAGTCATGTGTTTTAGGACCACACTTGAAAACCTAGGCAATTGGAATTTGCAGAAGTACCAAGATGAAACCTTTCAGTCATTTTTAGTACTTCTCATTAGTTTACATCTAACTAGGGCATCAAACAAGCTTTCTAATACAGAACTACTCTGCTTTTCCAGAATTGGAGTTGGTCACAGTTGTCACAGGTTTTGTGAATTTTTTGTGAATTTTTCCTAATTAGGATGCTAGGAACAAGTACTTTATGTTAGAAAGATGCTCCAGAGTTTTAACAGCTTTTGCAAAAGCCCTGTTCATACTGCTGACTTCAAGACAACAACCACCAGAAATTATGCTGTCTATGGATAAAATAAATTAATTTTTAGTAGAAATAGTTAACAACAAATGAGCAGAAATGTCTCCTCCTTCTCCTCCTCTCCAAAATGGATGTGTGCACTATTACATTAAATGCTGACTTCTTTCCTTGTTACAAAAAAATTTTTGTAAGATTCATGGGAAGTGGATGGACGGGGAACCAGGTAACACTGTGTATCAACATCCAACTATTACTGAGAAGTAAGTATAAATTCAAGTTCCATTGACTCTTACATCACTGCTTTATAGGGCCACAATGAAACACCTGCTTTTGGATGTTGTTTTCTGTTAAGACTAAAAGGGAAGCAAAGAACAACTACAACTTACAGTGTTTGCTTGTCCACTATCATCTGTTTAGCTCCACTACTGTCGTAAGATGAGCAAATAAAACATGTATAGGCAGTTTAACATAAATTCATATAAAAGAGTGAAGATGCAAATGAAATGCAGATACTAGTTTACGTTATCCTAGTACCCTTTATGTGCCCTCTCTTAGATTTCTGAACATTTCTCTGCAAGAACAAAAATAAGTTTTCTTGTTTGAAAAAGTGCTTTTTCTGCAGTTTCTCTGTATAAACAAAAAGAAGTAGAATTTCTGTAGCAGAAAAAAACATTCAAGGTAAGCCATCATTAATGCAACCAATTAAAATATGTTAAATAATACAAAAGCAGAACATGTAAAAATTTTAATATAATGCTACACTTACATTCTTTAAAAGATAAGCTTCTTTAGTATACTGCTAGTTATAGGCAGCACAGCTATTCATGCATATAAAGATTCAAAATCACACTCACTCTATAAAAAATCAGAATAGTACAGAATAGTAAGTTGCTTTTACTATGGGACAACAAAACAATGTAAACTCCAAATCACAGGATGAACCTGGTTTTCACATTGTTAATTAACTGCATGCAGGCATAAAAAGCACAGCTCAGTTCACTATGATTATAGGAGTTGTCCACCCATGATGTGTACCTACTTAAAACAAAGGCTGAAAACATCACACTTCTTCCTGTTCTGCTACAATAACAAGCCAGAGCCACTGGCAAGAACTGAACAGATTGTTTAAATGTTGGTGGGTTGTTTGGGGGTTTTTTCCATTTTATTTAAGTCCTCATGGCTTTTATGAAAGATACAAACAAAGCTGCATAAGAAAGCATGTGCCATTTGTTTGCTCTAGTCTGCTGATAAGGCTCATGTTTGGGAACTCAGCCAAATGTAATTTCCTATTTTTTTCAATTAAAATTTTCAAATTCTGTGTTATTTGAACCAGGAAATTTAAAATACATAAGATGCCAACTGGCTAAGTTTACACAATCTGCACTTACTGACTTGGCATTTTAACTGTTCAAACAAAGTCTAACAATGAAGTCATGGAAAGATGCTGGAAAGGCTGAAACATGTCCTTGTTCTAAAGGTGACTTACTAACTAAAGAAGTCAGGCAGCTTGTTTATTTTTGATAATTTGCTAACAAAGAACTGGAAGAGCTCTGGGAGCTTCCTTCCATTTTCAGTCTACCAATTTTTGTCTTCCATACTTGGATAGAAGCCCTATCAGCCAGACTAGGAGCACCCAGGGCTTCAGAACAACCAGACCTCTCTACAGATTCTCCATATGTCTCTCAAAAGGCATTACTTTGTCTTCAAAATAGAATTCCTTTTTCTACAGTATAATTTTTAATTTTTCAATGTCTACACTGTTCTACTACTCCCTCATTGCTCACTGAGTCTTCCCAGTGGATAAAGCCTAACTACTTGTGGTGAGCACATGGTATTGGGACATTTTCTATGATCTGACTACAAATCTGATGATGATTTGTATTTAAATAAATATGCACTGCCTGTAGTCAAACCTAGAGGTGTGAGCTCCAATCAAAACTTCTCCAGTTAGGACTAGCAGGGTAGACTGGACAGACTTTCTGGTGTGCACTAAGGCATGTAGTCCCTCCCACAGAAGGAACAGCTATAGTCTTCCTCTGATACCAGCAGGTTTTGAAAAAAACAACCCACTTGTGTGTTATGAGCCATGAAATGTCTGTTACTGAAAGTGTATGATACCAGACCAGTTTCAAAAGGTAACAGGAAAATGACCCATCACAACAGCATGAATCTCGCTCCCTTAAAAAGCAACAGAGATTGTGAGGGAGTGGAAAAGGAAAATTAATCATATATTAAGAAGACCGATTTATCTTTCATATAGACAGGGCACAGAAGTCCTTTTTTTCCTCCTCCTACTGTTTAATTTTCTTCCAGTAAAGGCATTGCTCAATTTTACTCCTGTCCTCTGACGTCACACAAACTAAGGCAGCTGTAATTTTATACAGTTTCTAAATGAGAAGATTCTTTCACATTTTAGCTCCATTTCCTTAAGGTTACCCTCAAATATTGTGAGACAATATTGGGTAATGCAGCAGCAAGCAGACAGTGTTACATTGTCATGTGACAGCTACAGGGAGGCTGACACGGCAAAAAATAGAAGTCATCCTGGAGCATCCTTTCTCTCCAAGGCTCTTACACAGATGAAACACCCATCTCCTTTTACTGCTGCAAGGGTCATCTGGCTAGGATTGCATGCCTAGCTCTTACCCAGCAGCTACCTGAGTTGAAGCCCATGCAGAGTGTATTCATCTGAGGGACAGAGAAGGAAAAAATCCTACAAGGCGGATAATAGGAAAAACAGCGCTGAGAAAAACCCCATCTGCACAACAAATTTAAGAGCTTAGGAAGTAAGCATAGGAGAAAAGCACTGCTTTTATACTGTGATATAAAGCTTTAGGTGCCAATATTAACCAGTCTGATTTATTCATTAATTCCAATACCACTTCTCCATGGGGTGAGGAGGGAGAAGGGGGAAGCTGAAAAACTTAGAGAGTTCCAGGTTTCAGTGCTGTTTGGATTTTCTGGTGCTTTAAATTTTGATGCACTTCCATCTGGATAGATTTTTTACCTACAGTTTTGTAAATAATATAAAAATATATATGTAATATTTGTAAATATTCTAAAAACACAGCATGTACATTCTTTAAAGAATTCTAGACATAATTCTATGTCTTTAATTAAGTTTGCTTCAGGTAAATAAGACTATTTGCTTTATTTTACTTTTCACAAACAGTGACCAGAAAACAGTAAGTAATTCAGGTATTTTTAAAAGATAATTCTCTTAAATCCTGGCATGCAAATGAAATGGAATTGCCTGTATCTCAAGAAACATTTAGACCACTTTTTCAGGTCTCTTTTGTAAAAACCATAGCCAGAAATTTCTCAAACAAGAACATCATAATGTTAAGAGAGAAGAAATCTGGAAAGCACAGATGAAACAGCATGTCAGTCAGTACTTCCTCCACTTTCATGAATTGCAAGAGGTCAATTATAGTAATTCCTAAAACAAAATTTGAAAGCAAGATATCCAAAACTCTCCCAACTTCTCTACCCTCACTAAGCAAATATGAAGACAAGAGAGCCAGACAAGAATGAGCTAGGATACTAGCATATACTGTCTCCAATTCCCACAAGTGCATGAATTTTCTGAACTTGCATGGGCCTGCAGTGAGCATTTGTGTTGTACAGAAGTAGGAAGATTGCATCAAGTTGAGCAAAGCTTTAGCAATTAATACTTAGAAATTATTTCACCAAGAATGCCTAGGGAATTTCCCCAAGTAGACCTTAAATGCATAAAAGAGAAGGAATTATCCATTACAAATGGGAAGCTGCTTTGCTTCTCAAAATTAAAAAAAACGGAACCAGTATTTCTCGAACGATACACCAGTTCTGCAACAGAAAATGATAAATGCAGCTTAGTGTTTTGCACCTCTGGAACTTAATATCCCTCTTCTGCAAATGTTTCGCCAGAGGCTAAAGAAAACTGTGTACAAGTGTATCTGTCTAATATGCACCTTCCATTCCAAAAACCCCACATACATGCCCAAGTATGTTTCCATGCATGCGCAGCAGAAGCATTTACCTACAAGGAGCTGAGGGCTAGATGCATGAAAGTATTGGGATATTTAGAAGCTTGAGACACCACTCTCCCATTGTCTACCCTATCCAGGCACTGGTTCTCCCTAATCACTTAATTTTCCAAATAAGACCTAAGAACAGAAGTCATTGTAAGGGACATATGCCTTGATACTGATATGTTCTACACCAGCCTCAGTGGAACTCTCAAACCAAACATTTCCAGATGGAAATATGGGGTTTTCAACTTGGCACATTCTTTGCTGTAGGACTCAATCGAATAAATCCGAGACCAGACCAGGGTGCACATGAAACCAAGAAAGGTCTCAAAGCATTGACCTGTTGATCCTCGACTGGCATGTGGTACAGAAATGTTCAAATACTTTGTCTGTCTCCTCTGTAGCAGGAACATTAACTCTTCCTGCAGAAAATTACTTAAACACTAGGAATTCAAGATGAAAGAAAAGCAATCTTGTAAAATCTCCTATTGAAGCTATTGCCATTTCATAAAATATCAATTAACAATATTAGTAAGATAGCTAACAGTTTGAAAATATTTCCACAGTCCATTGGTACACGTGTTTTACACAAATTACACAAATCAGATCACATATGATGTCCTCAGCATAGAAGGCAGAAAGACCTGAATCCCAAAACAATTAAAAGCACAACAGTTAACACATTTTCTTGGTTAGATGCAGACAAAGCAATGGCAAAGCTTACATGGCTTTGGTTCATAATTCTAGAGAAAAAGAAAAAGCCCACATAGAGGGGAACTTTTATCTCTGTGGCTCTTTTTGCATAAGTTGCAGAAAGTTTTTAAACAAAACCTCAGACATGCAGAGTTCTCAGTCCATGGCACAAACTGCACTTAGAAATCATATTCAGCAGCTCTTCAGCAGTACAGCAAAAGCATACAAGGGCAAGACAGTTAAAATTACAGAACCACAGATTATGCTGAGTAGGAAGAGACCCACAGGTACCATGAGTTCAACTCAGCCCTACAAAAGACATACCAAGAGTTACACTAGGTGCCTGACGGAATTGTCCAAATGGAAATCTCCAAAACAGGCGCCTATTCTAGTGCCCAAAAACCATCTGGGTGAAGAACGTTTTCCTGATACCCAGCCTCGACCTCAGCTGACACAACTTCAGGCCATTCCCTCGGGTCATGTCATCAATCACACAGAGATCAGGGCCTGCCCCTCCTCTTCCCCTCACAAGGAAGTTGCAAGCTGCAATGAGTTCTCCCCTCAGTCTCCTCTTCTCCAGGCTGAACAGACCAAGTGACCTCAGCTGTTCCTCATCAGGTTTCCCCTCAGAACCTTCAACATCCTCATGGCCCTCCTCCAGACGCTCTCTAGTAGTTTAATGTCTGATACTGAGGCACCCAGAAGTGCCCCCAGCACTGGAGGTGAGGCTGCCCCAGTGCAGAGCAGAGCAGGACAATCCCCTCCCTTGCCTGGCTGCTGATGCTGTCCCTGATGCTCCCAGGACACGCTTGGCCCTCCTGGCTGCCAGGGCACTGCTGGCTCATGCTCAACTTGCCATGGACCAGAGCCCCAGGGCCTTTCCATGGCACTGCTGTGCAGCCTCTCATTCCCCTGTCTGTCTGTACATCCAGGGCTGCCCCATGCCAGGTGCAGAATCTGGCACCAGCCCTTGTTGAACTTCATATGGTTGGTGATTGCCCATCTCTCTCTCTTATCTGTCAGGGTCTCTCTGCAGTGCCTCCCTCCCTCTGAGGGAGTAAACAGCTCCTCCCAGATTTTTATCACTGGAACATGCTTAGTGTCCCTTCCAGTCCTTTATCCGAGTCATGTATGAAGATGTCAAAGAGCACAGGCCTGACAATGGAGCCCTGTGGAACCCCCCTAGTAACAGGTCCCCAGTCTGATACCACCCCATTCACTGTAACCCTTTGTGCCCAGCCCATGAGCCAGCTCTCACCCATCCCATGATGTGTTTGTCCAGCTGTGAGCTGGACATTTTGTCCAGAAGGATCCTGTGAGACAGAGCAATGGAAGCTTTAGTGAAATCCAAAAAGATGACACCAACTGGTTTCCCTTGACCAACTTTATGGATTATCTTGTCATAAAAAAAAGGGAAGACTCAATAAGCAGGATTTTACTCTCATGAAGCTGTGCTGGATGTGACCAAGGACTGCATGGTCTTTCAGGTGTTTTTCAACACCTCTCAGAATAAGCTTCTTCATAACTTCACCAGGCACTGACATGAGACTGACAGGCCCGTGGAAGGGGTCCTCCTTCTCGCTCTTTAGAACTGGGACAACGTTTGCCAGCTTCCAGTCAGCTGGGACCTCTTGGGATTTCCAAGACTGCTCAAAAATCAATGAGAGTAGCTTCATAATGATATCACCCTGCCCTCTGAGCATGCTTGCATGCATCCTGTCAGGCCTCATAGATTTGCAGGGATCCAGCTTGAGCTGGGAGGGTCAGGAGTTGATCATTCTCACACTCAGTCCTCCGGCTCTATGCACAGACACAGGCAAGTTTTGGTACAGCAGCCTTTGTTCTTTCATCCTGCTTAGGTCCAAGGGAATATCATCTTGGGTTTTATCAGAAGTAAGTAACATATTTGCATTATGTAGCAAAAAAAGAGCACTGCTTCTAATTTCAGGGTTCATAGTTTTAAAGGCATGGCCATTTATACAATGAATCAGTCAGGCTGCTGCTTCTGCAACTTTTAAGGGCAGAAGTTTGTAAAATTGTAAAATACTGCTTAATGAGCCTGCTCACTAGAAAACAAAACACATGAAGAAAGACATATCAACCCTCTTTTTCACATGACTTCTTATCACAAACATAGTTTCATAGCTATTGACTATACAAACAGATATTTGTGTAGTCTATAGGGACAATATTATTTCTCAAAATTGGCAACTATCCCAGACAGTAAATTTAAAACAAAGCCTTTATGTTGCAAGAACACCAAACAGTTCATATTTTCATCTGAAGTTTACAGATTGGCATTGAAAAGCTGTACCTTCTTAATAGTATTCTTTAGGAGTAATAAACCAGCAATATGGAGCACAAAACACTACTCTCAGTTTTTGTCTAGTTTGCTGTCTGGTAACAGAAACAACAAAAACTACCCAACTCGCACAACTCTGTTCCCGTCATGGCCATGCACACTCAAGAGACAGAGACCACCCTCTCAAGCCCCTGCCATATTCCTATGACTACAAGTGCTGTGGTTGATACTGCGAACACAGTGTTAGCTCAGAGGTGCTGGAGCATTAACAGCTGCATGCAGGGGAGCTGGACATTTCTCCAGTCTGCTCCAGGACAGTGCCTAGCCCAAAATCAACTCTACATACTTCATGCTCATGCACTGCTCTAGTTATTTACATGAACCTTCAGCAGTTCAGCAAGGTACACTTTACCAGTAAGCGTAAATTCATTAGAACTACAAAAGAAATAAGGATGGTTTCAGCACGTATCTTATTAGTCCCAGTCCTCTCTTCAAAGGTTTGCTTCCAAAAATACTTCAGTGAAGACCTCCATATAACCTTAAAGCCTGAGGATATATTATTTAAATAGTATATACAGTCTGCTGAATTTTTCCATCTAACACAAGTATCTGTCCCTTTATTTTTTCCAGAAGCTTACAGATAATCCTATTAGATGACAACTCACTTTAACATGCTCTGCTCCCAAACATGAGGCATTGCCAAGGCCACTCATCCCTCCAAATCTAAAATATTTGAAAGCTGTTATCAAAACACAATACCACAGCAGCTAGCAAAGAAACTCCTCAAATGCTAACCTTCACACCTCCCTTTCTTCTTCAAAATAAAATTAAGATTGTTTAAGTTTCCACTCACAATTTTTGATATTTGACAGCAGAATGGAAATCAGATTTTGATGCATACAATTTTCATGAAAAGCTTATTTTCCTAAATATCAATAAATTGTGCACTTTGTAGCAACTCTATTTCCTCAGATGTTCCCAGCAATGCATACCTCTAGACACCTGTCTTTCAGCTCTGTTGAAAAAACTTTTCCAACTCTTTTTACCAAACTTAGTGTACTGTTTCAGATGCAAAACCCCTGGAAATTTCATGTAAGGACAATAAGACTGATTTGCTCTGGACGACAATTCACTTGGGATTTAATCTCCAAAATAATTTTCTACAAAGCTCATGCATTTGCTTGGGTAACTTATGGAAAACCATTTCTGCAGAGCATATGTGATGTTTTCTTGGCCTTGGTGTTACAACTGAAAGGCCCACACTGTCCTGAACTTTGAGATGAAAACTACAGGTAAGGAAGATAACAAAAAAAAGAATTAATGATGGACTTACCTACTTGCAATGGTAAAGAATGCATGACTATCAATAATTTAACAGCAGTATCTCCTCATATACAGTACTTCAAACTTCTTTTTCTCTGAAGACGTGTCATTAGTTACACAGCAGATTTCTTTTCATTTTTGAATTTCTTTCTTTCTGACAGGTTACAAAGTACCTTACAACTAGCAATCCGAACCTGGGCAGCGTGTTTTAGCTAGAAAGACGCTGAAAGGATAACAGGTAACCAGCATCTGTTCATGATAATAAGGGTGAAGGTTGAACAACTAAGAACACTGTAGCTGACCATTACTCTTTCACAAACAACACCGGACACTTGGCTGAACAAAGATGCCCCAGCAGCCTCAAACATCTCATCAGACTGATGCTGCAAAACACACACCTCCACGTGCACCTAGAACAGAGTGCTCAATCAGAGGAGTACCTGCATCATCATATTACTTCATATTCAGTACCTAATAGACAAAAGATTCAAGATACCTCACATACCTCAGAGTAACAGATGTTTGCATACCACTTGATTTCCAGCTCGAAAACAAGCCAAATAAATTTTAATATATAGGCAGTTTAGTTCAACGTGGTTACTTTGAGAGATATGCAGCCGAACACAGCAACCTCTGATCAGCAAAACTCCCAACTATGTTTAGGCCTTTGGCACATAATAAAAATTGTCATTGATGTGTTGTTTGTATTTCTAGAGAGAGTTTACCTAAGTAAACATAGAAATATTGAACACAAAGCCAGCAAGCCAGATACAAGGCAAATTAAGGCACTGGTTCCTATATCGGTTGCATGCCACTGATACACAAAAGTTAAATTGTTTCAGAAAATACAAAAGGGTCTTACCTTTCTGCACATGGATGATATCTGGAAAATTGGCCAAATGCCCCTGATACAACGCTAACAAATCCATCACAGGATCTAGGTCCTGCCGGGGCTGATCTGCAAAGAGGTCCCCGATGGCATCATAGGCTTCTGCAGTGAAGGCTATGGCTTGGTTGAGGCCAGCTGAAAAGGCTTGCTGGTCCAGCTCAAATGCCTGACTGAGGCACTTGAAGGAGTGCCCCACCTTCTGGTATTCCTTCTTGAAACCAGTGACTTGTTTGCGGGCAAACTCGTTGGCCGTGTGATTAAGTTGCAGGGCACTCTCATCCATCTTCTTGGTGAAGGCTTTGAAGCCATCCACCTGGCTTTCTACCTCCTGCAAGTCCAGGCTGGCCCCAGGGCCTGTGGGGACACTGATGGTCAGAAAAAAGTTGGCACCCACCATCTCATCCTTTTCAGCCTTGCGCTTGCCTTGTTTCCAGGCCTTCTCATCCGTGCTGGGACAGGTGAGGAAGTGCTGGAAAGCATCACACTGAGCGAGCACAGGGTGGCTGCACATGTGGTCCATCCACCAGGCCAGGCCTTTGCGACGTTTGGAGATGAAGTCCTCCTCAAAGCGGCCAGTGGCCTGCTTCTCTGGCAAGTGTGGCACAGAGATGACAGGGAACTTCTCAGCCAGGCGCCCATAGAGCCAGTCAAAGTGCTTGTAGCGGCGGTGCACCTGCTGCCCGGTGTGGCTGGGCACCAGCTTGTAGGCGATGTAGCTCTTCATGCCCTTGAATTTGGTCTGTTTGGTGGGGTCCTCGATGGAGCACTGGAAGGGGTAGGGGTTCTCTTGCCACTCGGGGCCCCTGGGGCCCAGCACCACGCACAGCTTGTCCCCGTCCTTGACGAAGCCCGACGCCTCGCCCAGCACAAAGGCCTCCCCGCCGGACTTGACGAAGGTGGAGAAGCGATTGAGATTGCGGCTCACCGTGGCCGAGCTCTTGGCGGCGCCGCCGCCGCCAGGGGGGTGCGGGTGTCCCGGCGGGTGTCCCGCGCCGCGGGGGCCCAGGGACGGCTCGGAGCGGGTGGACAGGCGGTACCGGCCCGGGGCGCCGCCGCCCGCCGCCTCGTAGTCGGGGTAGGAGCTGCCCAGGGCGCCCGGCTCGTCGGCCACCGTGGAGCTGTCGTCCCAGTCATCGTCCCAGTCGTCATCGCTGCCCTGGCTGGGCTGGTAGGAGCCGCCGTAGGGCGGAAAGGGATACCCGGCGGGGGGCGGCGGGAAGGGCTCGGGCGGGGGCTGCTGCGCCGCCGGCTTGAAGGCAGCGGGGGGCGGCAGCGGCTCGAATCCGCCGACGGGGACGTTTGCGTAGCGGGCGGGCGGCGGCGGCTCGGCGGCGGGGGCGCGGATCACCTGCACGTAAGAAGCCGGGAAGAGCCCGCGGTCCCCGCGGCTGTTGACGCCCTCTAACCACCCCTCGATGTCCTGCTCGCTGCACAGGCTCAGCACCTCGTGCTCCCGCAGAGAGATCTCACCCGGGTTCTCCGACCTGAAGTCGTACAGCGCCCGCGCCCTCAGCGCCATCGCCGCCCACCGGGGCGCTCCCTGCGCCGCCGCCCCTCACCGCGTCGCACTGGCGGGGCTGCCGCAAAGAGTGCCGCCGACCTCGGGCTCCTCGTCCCGTCGGCGGCCTGCCCGGTGCAGCGTCCGGTGCAGCTCCCGGTGCAGCTCCGGTGCCGCTCCCGGAGCCGGCGGCGGGCGCGGGGCCGGGCCGGGCCGTCCCACGTCGCCAGTTGCGCTAATCCAGAGCCGAGCGGCAGGGCGGAGCAGCCGAGCGCGGAGCAGCCGAGCGCAGAGCGGCCACCCCCATCGATGGCCCCCCCACCCCCTCCGTACGCCCCCTGCCGGCCGCGGGCCCGAGGGGCCGCGCCCAGCGCCCCCGGGCCCGGAGTGTCCCGGCCCCGCCGGGCCTCCGCCGCCCGACCGCCGCCAGCGCCTCCCGATGCCTCGAGGGCGCGTCAGCTCTTCCCCGCGTCCGGCCGGGAGGCCTCCACAGCCCTCGGATCTTCTCCCCGCACTCCGGTGCGGCCGCCGCGGGAGCTGCGCCAGGCGGCTGCTGCGGGGCCGCGCCGGTGCTCCTGGCGCTCCTCAGGCTGCCTGCTGTGGCCAGAGGAAAAAGAATGTCAGGGTGCGTTTTGCTCGTGGATAACGCGTATTTTAGCCTTCGCAGAAAATGTAGAAATGCCACTGATGTTGGTTTGCTGCGGAACAGCCTCAGTCCGGTCGAGGTGCTTTTTTTCCCTGCGTGGTTATTTCCCCACCTGTTGCTCCTGTGTTGTCTAGTCATATGAATCCCGTCCCCTTAATCATCTTTTACCTCTATTTGGATCCCTAGGTAGAAGTTTCTCTCAAAATTTCTACCTGTTCACAAACAATTAGAAGGAAGTGTTTCAGAGGAGATGTATAAAGTTCTGGTCCCCAGTTCTTCATGTTTTCCCATTAGTATCCCGTTATCTTGCTTATTTTTCTGCCATAGTTTAGAGAGTATGTTACTTCATAGATTTGTGTCAAATAATTTGTCTTCATCTGAAAGCAATTCACTGGAACACTACAAGACCCAGGGTTTCCTTTCACTGCTGGTTTTAGTGTTTGGTACCTGGGGTTTACGTTTTACACTTCTTCAGACCTTCATTTTCTCCACAATTAGTTCACGTATCATCACAGTACTTTCCTGTTACTGTTGCTCAGTTTGTCTACTCATTTTTTTTTTTAATATGTCAGCTCACCCCAGTCTAGCATGTTAGCCCCAAACTCCTTTAATGCTTCAATCTGGAAGTCTGTTTTAATTACTGAGTACAATGACCAAAGAAACATGTAATTCACCATATAACCTGCTCCTCAGTAGCCAGCCCTGTGGAACACATTTGTGTTGCAGCAAGTTTACAGAGAGCAATTCTGAGTATCTACTGCAGTGCTAAGGTGAGAAACATCAGCTGTCTCCTGAGAGAGAGCTGGCAGCTGGTAGGAACACCCTGACCTGGCCTGGTCATCATCGCTCACCACTGACCAGCAGGTCCTGAGGGGATCCTCAAACCCTGCATGAGGACCTGTTAGTGCTCTTAGAACCACCACAGCTCTCTTTCTGTCGGTCAGTATCTGTCCCTGCAGCTGATGCACCGTCAGTGTCTGCCTTTCACACAGGTCTGGTTCTCTCTGCTAAACACAGAGACAGCCATGGCAGCTGGCCCATAGCCACCATGCTGCTGTCCACCTGCTGGCCAACTTACAGCAAGGACTAAAACCCCAACAGGAGATACATATGGATCAGTTTGACCTTGGTTTTAGATTTCATCCCAAATTCTGACTGCTGCAGATCAAGGTAAGTGACTTTGGATTCCCTCCAAAGTTACTGCTAACATTGATCTGGGAAATCTTGTGCATTCATGTGAATCCTCACAGGTTAAACTACAGAAGAATAGTCCTTGGTCTGCCTTCTCTATACCACTTATTGCATTATGTTTAACTGCGCCTGATCCAACTCCTTTCCAAAACTTTTCACTCTTACTCATCTAAATTTCGATGTTCTTAATGATTAATGTTGTTTTCTCTGAATAGATAAAAAATTATTTTTTGTCATGTGAACAGTACTAGACATGATGCTGACTAGCTTGATTTGTTTTAGGCAGATATTAAAGATTTACTCTTATTAGACAATGTGGAGTGACAAACAGATGCCTTGCACAAGTGCAAAGCTGGTTCAGGAATGGGGTTTTCCTGCTCCAGGTAGTCATGCTGACAGTGCTGTGGCTGTCACAGCCAGGACAGGACAAAGGGACGACTTTGAGCTGGGCATCTCTCTTACTTCCTTGGGTCTGGTGGAGGTGGCAGCTGTCCTACTTCCTCCTGCTCCCCTCAGTGCTTCTGTTCTGATTTATATCTAGTAAGTATTGGCTTGATGTTTACATCTCAAAGGAACAGAAGCAAAGGTGTCAAGTCCAACAGGGACAAAAACTGCTACCAGGAGAATTTGAAGGCATAAGATCTATAAAGCTACTGAAAGTAGTATTTCTTAATTACTCAGGTGAAATTTTTAAAGTAGTTATTCTCTAAGATCTTTCTGTTTTATCTGAAGACTTTAATGAAAAATTAAGTTATGTGACATTGAGTCATGGTTTTTCCAGCACTAATGTTTTCAATAAGGCAAAAAGATGAAAGGAAAATGTGTGCTATGTTAGTTTCCTAGTGATCAAAACTGCAGAAAGAATTTGGAACAAGAAAAAGGTTGCAAATGACGTTTTCCATAATTTTCCACCTGTGAGCCAATTCTGATTACCACAGTGCTGAGGCACTCTGTTGTGCATATTATAAATAGCATCTTAAAACCATCAATTATTATTTTCAAGAAAAATGACCTGCAAAATTAGAAGCCATTCTAACAAGCATTTTAAAAATGTTTGAAAAAAAGAACAGCTTTCAAAGTCCTCAATAACCATCTTCAGTGCCAAGCAGAATAGCTGGATTTACTGACCTTTTTTCTTGCTGTTTGGGCTAGGAGAGACAATGGTTTCAAAGTAAGAATGGTGCATAGTGACTTAGAGCATTTTAGCTGCACAAAGCAAGTGTCTCAGTGCTTTGCTTGGTCAGGAATTTCTACCATCTTCATTGGGAATTGAATTTTCAGAGGCAAAGTGAATGTTACTATAAAGACTAATAACCTGTAATTCAGTGAAAATGTCTATTATTTACTATGTTCCAAGGGACCTGTAATTTGAGGGAGTAAAGCTGAAAAGCAGACTAAAACCAAATGGCTAGCAAAGACTGTATATGGGCTATCTCATTGTATGTGAGTTAGTTGTCTCAAGACACCATTAATATGTGCTAAAAGAGATGTTTGAAAGCAGCGTGATTTTTTTGCTGATCAAGTGCAGAAAATTAGAGTAAAAAATTTGGAAACATTTAAACATTTTTGAAAAAAATGTATGGTTTTAATGTATCTTGAATTAAGAAAAAGTGAATGAAGAGAGGCTCAGAACTCAAATGTAATGGGAGCTTATATTGCCCTGTGTAACTTCTCATTGAAGGTGTCAAATCTTTCCATCTTTATTTTGTTACTATTCCTTTGTGCTATTACTTTGCTGTTTTAGTAAGAAAAGCAAAATGAATTTTCACCAGAGAAGATGAAACTTTGGTGGCACTAAGGCTTTTCTTTATGATGGTACTCCTCTGTAGACCCTGGGAAAAATGTTTGTGTGGACACTGAGCAATGCTATTGTAGGAAATACACTGAATAGTGCTTCGTGCAAGGAAATGGCTACAAATAGGTTGGTTTTCATCAATATAATTTCTAAGAGCAAGTTTGATTAAATCCTTACACAGTACATGTGATTTTTTTGGGGGGATTTTGCTACTTGTGGTAAATCTGTAGCTGGTGTTACTACCTCATCATAACTAGAGCCGAGTGTAATTTTTGGAAACCATACAGATTGATAAGAAATTTCACTTAGTAGGGGAATAAACTGTTTTGCTTCCATTTTTATGTAATCTCTGATAGGGATGTCACAGTTCTGGTGCCTGGCTGAGCTGCCACTAGAGGGCACAAAATGATTTTAAACACAAAATTGTTTAAACATTTTACTTGCTAAACGTAAAAAGCTAAAGGCAAAGACTTTGACTAAAGACTTTGAACTATCAAATCAGTAAAGAAAGTGCTATAAATTTGACAAACGTTATTCTAGTGGTATTTTTTCAGTTTCTGAAAGATGGAATATGATTTTAATTGAAATACTTGAAAACATAAAACTGAGAGAAATGAAAACACTTTATAGTGTTCTATTAACTGAAATTTAGGAGAAGATGCAGTGAGATGTAGAAGGAAACAAAATATTTTTCTATCACAAGCATGAATTAAACAAAAGTTGCGTTGCTTTTTTTCAAACTAGGTTGTGTAAAGTTAGAGATAATTGATCAGAAACACTGAGGCTTTTGCTTGGCCTTTGCGATATGGATCAGCTATCTCAGCCCCAGTCTGTGTAATCGGTGGCTGCTGCTCAGTCATTCTCCACTCTCCATTTAATATTCCTTGGAATGCGTGTCTGTCTCCATTTCCTGTCCAAAGGGATAATGCTTCAAACCATCTAAGGATGCTGTCAGGATAAATCCTTTATGTATGCAGTTCTTCCATGCTGTGGCAGGGGTGATACGTGCCAGGTTGACATTCTGAGGGTGCTGAGCCTCTCATGGTTATGGACAAATGGGTCCATGCCACCTGCCAGTCCCTGGGCCTGCACACAGGCAGAATTTACCTGCTGAGTCAAGACTGAGACAGCAAAAGAGGATGAATGAGCCTGCTGTAGTTTGTCCTGAGACACCTAAGTCCTTGAAGGATTATCTCAATCTTACATTTATCAATCTAATACCTTTAGTAATAACAAATACTTGATAAAAAGCAAAACACAAAGCTAAGTGGGTCGCTGATGTTGAGGCCAGCACTATGTCCATGTACCATATAAATGTGGCATGAAAATAAAGTTATACCAGCAATAAACCCATTGTATAGGATGAATAAGTCATAGCATAGTAAGAATAAAGAATTGAGCATTCATTAATTTCCTGCATGCATATTTCCCTGTCTTCACCCAGGACAGAGAAATTGCAGAGAAGACGTCCTTAGCAGGGTCTCTGGTTATGTTAACGCTGGGAAAATAAATACTGATAGCCTCTAAAAATCCACAGGACTTGAACTGAAGTTGCTGAGGTAAGTGCAGAAAGGTGCCTGGCAGAGGCTGGTTGCCCAGTGAGGGACTTGTCACTGGCAGCTCTTGACAGTTATATATGGGTCAGGGTGGATGAGGCTTGGCACTACTTTATGAATTTTTACTGTCTGTCATTGAATTTTATGAGTGACTTCTCAGTCTCAGCCTGGAAACCAGGACAAGTGCTCACTAACTTAGGCAGCAAACCAGTTTTGGTGGCATTTTGACCATCAAAGTATCTTTTATTTTCTCAGAGCTTGTGTTTAAGCTGATACAGTGCATTCTGTATCAGGAGATAGGGGCATTTCCATTAAGGCTAATTAATATTTGGGTATTTATAAGATATTTTTTCTCTTCGAGGAGAAAAATTTTGTTCAGGTTGTTGCTTGAGGACATGGACTACTTGAAGGATGGCCAAGGAGTTACTCATTTGTCTGTGTCAGCTCAAGACATGGAGAGTTCTGAGAAGCTGAGTGACTCAAATGACACTGCATACAGTTTTAGCTTCCGTGTTTTGCTGGTCTTTTGGAGAACATAGAGGCCTGCAAATATTGAAGTGGTGAAGAAGGTTCTTGCTGTACTTGCTTAGGGCCATATATTTGTGAGAAAGTGAATGACATTAATTCCCTATCACAGATGGTGTAGCCTGGTGCTTCCTTGTTTTGAACATTTGTTTTAGGATGGAGTTCAATGCAGAGATGTATAGGGGATCCCATACCATTAGTGAAATCCTAAGAGATTATAATTTCCTAAGAGAAACAGTATCAGAACCTGTCTCTGGTTGTTCTGTATGCATTTAGAGTGTGTATTGCTACCCGTAAATACAAACTGCTCATGTAAGCAGAATTGTCTAAATCTAAAATACATTTTTATAAAAGGACAAATGAAAGTAGAAATGGAAAAAATAAGGAGTTGGTAGCAATATCAATTGATACAAGAGAAGGCTCAAAATATATTAAAAATTATATGGTCAGTGGGAGGTCAGGACATATTCAATTAGCAACAGAATCCTAGCAATAATTTAAAGAGTAGGACATGAAGATGGCAAAATTACCAAAGATGATACAGGTATCCATAAGGTACAAAGGTATTAAATACATGCAAAGTTATTCAATACATATTTCTGCTCTATGTGGAAAGATTATGCTTAGAGTTTTTCATGCTGATAAATTGTGTTCTATTGGTAGCTAATAAGACTGTTTAGTAGAAAGTGCTATGCTTTTATATCTTTGTAACTCATAAAAACAGGGTAATAGAAAGACTGTCCCAAAAGCTGTCCAGAGTATTACTTTTAATTTTAAGATTACATTACCACTGAACAAATCTCAGGGGACTAGAGAAATCCTGCTCTTTGTAGACCATGGTGATCATTAACACTTGAATAACTGATGGAGAGGTGTGATGAGTTTTCCATCAACTGAAGTCTTGAAATAAAGATTTGATCTCTTCCTTAAATACGTGTTCTTTTTCAAACATATTATGGGCTGGCTTCGTGAGGAAGTTATCAAATGAGATAATGCGCATTCTGTTCAGGGTGTCACACTAGAGATCACCACTGATCCTTCTGCCCTTTAAATCTGGAATAAAATAAATCTGGAAACCTTATCTGTCTCGACACTGTAGTCATTTCAGACTGACGTTTCTAGCAGGTTTAGGTTAAATATTGCTATGGTTATTATGATAGGGTCTAGAGTTCATATTTCTTCACTTAGTTGTCTCATAGTCTCCTAATCTGTATTGAGTCTCTCGGTTTCATTCCGGGATCAAGTCCTGAGGCTCCATATATCCATTAAGGCAGAGGCTGTATTTATGGAGTGTCTTGCACGGTACATACTAATCATGCCACCAGTGCTTGGGTAATTGTGGTAAAGTTGCAAAATATAATTGAACTGCTATTAAAATGCGTACAGCTGTCACCAGAGCAGGTAGCTTATGAGCTTCTGTCTGCCTTGTAAGACGGAGTACAAGAATTATATTTTTATTAGTCACATTCTGCTTTGAAAATCATTCCCCTTCATTGATTTTTCATGATAGCTATATCAATGGATCATTTTTAGTTAAGAGTTGGACTTATTTAAACCCAACATCCAAATTAGCTTATTCACAGACAGAAGCCATGCCTGCTCTTGGTGCATACTCCAGTGTGCTGCTGTGATGTCTGTGGAACAGATAACTCCCATGCCCAGGCTGAGAAGGGAATGGTATATCCTGGAAAGTGAGGAGTGGAACTATAAATAAAGGAGTTAGTGCCACTGGAACCCAAAACATTCTCAGATCCCATCTTGCCTCTTGTGGGAAATCAGACACATACAGAGAACTACTCATGTCGTCTCTCTGGGTGTCTGAATCATCTGCAGGAGCAGCCAGCTTCTACTCCTGGTACTGTGGTGGTAAGGAGGAATGTTCCAGCCAGCCCTGGAGGCTGCACATTAGCACCTGAGTGAGGAAGTCTTGCTGGATCAAACCAACTCCATGCAGAGCCAGTGAGAGGGATAACTGCGCAGATTAGCTACTTTATACTGATTCAGTAAACCAGTTTGAGCTGATGAAGACTTGACTAGGAATTTTGGGATGGCTAGTTCAGGTAGGGCACTTCCACTTTTATCCCCATGTCATCCAACTCTGCTAAGAACAAATTAAACTTTTAGAGATTCTGACATGGATATATCTGCTTACATGATGAAATATACAATTAATAGATAAGATAATTGAAGAGATGTGCAATTGGAAAGAAAGGTAGTTGAAAATCGTAGCTGAAGTAACTTCATCTCTTTCAGCCTAGGATACCAAGGGTTCAGTCCATGTACATGTTCCTTTTCTATTAACAATCAAAAATTTTTGAAGTAATATTAAAATGTATTTCTCAGTCCCTAAAAATGCTTATTTTACAAAAAAGTCAAATATTTCTTGCTGAAGGTTTAAATATTATATTTTTAAGTATTTTTTATATATCTACTGGTTTTAACTTGGGATTGAGTGTATTTTCTTGACAGTAGCTGCTGTGGTGTGGATTTGCTGGAAACAGTGTTGGTAACAAGGATGTTTTAGCTCTCCCTGAGAGAGCTGTGTGCCAAGACCTACCTGCCCTGGTTCTACAGTTTTCTGTCTCCTCTTCATGCACAGACCTGCTGCTGCAGCTTCTGTGCCATGTAGCAGAGCTCAGCAATCGCATGCTTCATTGCCAGTGCTCACTGGGGTCAGGAGCAACCCAAAGCACAAACCCACACATCAAGGAGCACGAGAGGAACTGTGAATTATTCTCTGTTTGCACCAGTTCAATTTGTGCAAGCTGCTGCTAGACATACTTCCCCTTGAAAGGCTGGCATCAGCAGTATTACCATGTGGCTAAAGAGGGTTACTTTTAAAGTAGATTGTTGGGATTTGTGGTGAAAATGCAGCCCAGCATGGCACAGACAGCAGAAATCTTCACTCTAGTTTTAACCTGAATGGGGAGTCCTGAGCTGGAGTGCCATGTTTCTCAAGTGGTTTTTTTAATAAGGGATGACTTTTCAGCCTGAGCCCAGAAGTAGAGAGTCTGAGTTTTCTGAACCTGAGCACACAGGGACAGTACTTCTGGCTCCAGAGTTAGCATAAGTGGGGTCACCTCAGTACCCGATGTACAGTACAGGTGTAACTCTTTAGGCTTAACTTCTGTGTTCACAATGTGGGGCTATTGAGCTGCTGTCCTCTGGGTGAGAGGGGACAGCCACTGTCTCTGGTAGTTGGCAAAGACAGAGGTCTGCATGTCTTCCAAACAGAAGGTGTACCTGATGTTTTCAGAAATATTTCTACTCACTTTAAAAACCAGTCTTGTATGGTTACTCAGATTAAAAAGGAACATTTTGATTCCTGGGTATGAAGTAAGTAAGGAATGTGAGACCTTTCTCTCTGAGCAGGAGTGTTGCCACCATGATACACCAGAAACTTCCTTTTCTCTTTTCCAGTGCTGCAGCTAAATTGTTATTGAATGACTGGTGGGTATCAAGTCAGCCTTGGCTCACTGTATTACCAATATTGGACCCTATAGAGAGATCTCAAATGCCCTGGGTGCAGCAGAAACCATAAAAAGGCAGCAAGGCAATGAAAGGCATTTTTGGGCTTTCTGCCCACGAGAATCTTATGGAAATTTATATTTTTTACCTTCTTTTTAGAGACTAGTGCCATATCGATGCATTTTCTTCTGTATGAAGGCATTTTTCACAGTGCTTATATTCATGCCTTAAATCATCTTTAGCCATTTGGAGGAGCAGTTTGATCAATTACAAAGGTAATCCCTCACTGTTGGGAACTGAGAAGGCTCAGTAACACTTGTTCTGCAGGGCTTGCACAGGCTGATCACTTATTCTGGGCCAGAATTTTATAGACAGCCAATTTCACAGTTCCTAATTTAACCACATCAGCATGTCTTAAACCTGTCTTAAGCTGTAGCTGTTCTGAAATCCTTTGCTGTTGATTAATATCTCAGTCTGCTGCCCATGAGCAATATTAACACCTTTCTATGTGACATTCACATTCAGTTCTAATCAGATTATAAAAGTAAAATATCATATAAAATATGTGAGAACAGATCTTTCCAGATTATTCAGAAACTGTCTGCCAAGTACTTTGAGGTTGTTCTGGTAAACACATAAAAATCAGGCACCCAAGACCTTTTGATAAATTACCACTTAAAAAAAGGAGGGAAACATTTTCCTATGCTCTTCTTGGTGCTAAAATGCAGGAATTCGGTGGCAGGTCCATACTCCAGTGTGGTCCCTGTTACATGAAGGCTCGGATACCAGGTCAGAGGAAGTTCCCATTTACCAAGGAGCATGGATATAGGCTTTTGTAAAGATCTGTCTACAAGAGAAGGTAAAGTTTGGCTGGATAAATCTGTGCTATGTCTGGGTCAAGGTGTTTCAGTGACTTCTGAGTGAATGAATCTCACTGAATTGTGAGCAAGTACAGACTTGGGCACAGAGTGATGCAGAGAGACTTGCAATGTAGAACAATCAGACTTCACATTCTCCACCCAGTTTTGTGAGGCAGACCTGTGTACATAACCAGGCCTGTGTGTAACCATGGTATTAACATATATAGAACAGATGATATGATTTTGGCTGTATGGTCTAAGTCCTTGCCAAGTTTCCAGTAGCTTAACCATGATCTAATTTGAAATAATTAAATCAGTTATGTTTTTTTTAGATCATCTTTCTCATCTATAGGGCTATGAATATCATCACTGCAATCATAGCTAGAATAGTTTTTATAATTACTTGTAAGTTTAAGTGATAAAATTTACAAAACTCTGTATTTTTACAAAATTTACAAAACAAAAATCACCAAAACAGATTGCTAACTTGTGATCCTGAACACTATCCCAATACTTGTTTAAGCTTGTACAGTTTTTGTATATATGGCCTGTAAAGTTTAAATTCTACACTAGTCCTGTATCTAGAATTCAGTTTCTGAAGTCCATGTTACATCTTCTACCAGATTGCTGTCTGATGAACTCCTAGATGTAGAAATCTAGATCTGATTTGCTATTTGATCTTAAACCAACATGCAAATTGAACACAGGCCATATGAGGGAAAAGTGCGGGGTTGAATAGAAATGCAGGGACATATGTTTTATATTTGGTTTAGTTTGTTAGAAAACATTACACTCTTGAATTCTGGTTTATTAAAAATATAATTGCATTTGATGGAAATTTACAATTCAGACTTTATTTTGCTTTTCTTGTACAAATTTTTTCTGACTTTTAGCACAATTAATGGGCAAAATACAAGAATTGTACCACCCACTTTTCTAAAACAAATTGCTTCAAATATCTTTAAGTCTAAACAACAAAAATGTAAATCTTTCTCATAAATGGACATGTGCCGACATACAAGTTTAGGATTTTAATTTGAAACTAAAGGAACTCTCTAGCTTCAGCCAGTGAGAGCCCAGGTTTTGTTCATCATAGTTTTCTTGTATTCCTAAAATTGTATTTGTATTCAGTTTCATTTGAATATGGTTTTGATTTGTCCAAACAGCAGATGGCTGTGATAAAGCGTCTGTTTTTAACTTGGCACTTTCCGTTCCACATTCCTTTACTATTCATAGCACACCAGTCATGGTAGTCTCCAGTACACATAAAAGGAGGCAGTTCGACTTGCAGATGCAGTTACCCTCAAATATGTGAGTATTTACAAACCCGTAGCATTATTTCTTTTTAATATTGAGAAGACCACATAGATATAGAAGGCGGATATTTTTTCATCTCCGCCACTCTCGTGAAATGTGAGACACTGGAACAGAAACTAAAGCTGAGTCTGCAGCAAGGAACCCCTGTATTTAAAATTAGATTCATGTAGGGCCTGTGTTCCTATGGGGAAAGGGGGATTATCATTGGCAGAAAAATTTGCTCTTGAAGACAGAGTTGTGGGATTGCCTAAATTGTCAAGCAACATGGACAATTAAATACTCAGCAGATTAAATCACACGATTACCTAAAATGTGCAAGAAAAAAGCCATTTGTGCAAGAGCAATGTCTTTTTATTACTGAGGTTTCACAAAGAAGAACTTGGTACTTTTGTAAACAAAAATCTTTTCTTCAGTTGTTATGTTAAACAAAACCAATTTTCTGAAATATCTTTAAAAGTTTTCTTTCAAAGTAATTTGACAGAAAGTATAATTTCTATTTATTGTGTTTTCAACAAATAAAGTAAATAATTTCTTTTTCTTATAGTTTGAAACACGCAACACACTTCTAAAAAGTAATCTCTTGAGAGTTTTTTGGTTCAGAGGCTTGAACTGTGGAAATAGGGATTTTTCTCTTGATGGTATCTTTCAGTTCATGGGCTTTTCCAGAGAGAAGAATTTAATGTCAAAAATTGGAAAACAGATTTTTAAAATTTCTATAAGATTCACAACTTGTCCATTCCTTCTTTAATGTTTATGACTATGTATAACAAATGCTTACTGCTTAGAAACACAATTCCCACTACTTAACTCAAAACTGTGCTCCATTTTCAATATGTTATCAAATAGATTATTTTCTTTTCTTCTGCTGAGACTAGCCTGAGTTTGCTACTGTTTGAACAGCCTGTGTTTTCAACCTATGTGTAGCTGTAGGCAAGCAGTATAAAGTTTACATCAAACAGTAAACTCAGCATACAAAAAATATATACAAAGAATTTCCTTTAATAAATACAGCTACTTGCTTACTACACCCTGCAGCATTGAATGACTGATAAAATTTTGTTACATTAAGAATGATTTTATCTCACCGATAACTATTGACATGGTTCTAATTCTTTTCCACTGAGTTCTTCATTTCAACAACCAAAATGCCATCATGGCAGAAAAGTGCAGACAAGTCTTTGTTCTCCACTCCGTCGGGTAATTTGTATTGTCTGGTGAAGCTTCTGGATATGAAACCATGCTCGTCCATCCTGGGTCCGTGCTGAGCTTTGATCAGGAGCCAGCCTTCGAAAGTCTGGATAATGATATCTTCGGGGCGGAACTGCACAACATCCAGCAAGACCCGGAATTGTGTGTTTTCCTCCTCCTGGCCACTCTTCCCGGCCCCAGCTGTGCTTTCTGGGGCGCACCTTCGGTCGCTCGGTGCTGTGGTGGCAGGGCCCGGCAAAGCATATAAAAGGTGGTTCAGTTTGTGTGCTTCCAGCTCCTGGCCAACAAACTGCTCCTGGTAGCGTACAGGAGTTTCCACCCAATGTCTTACGACAGCTTCTGCCATTGCTGAGGCAGAAGGATCAGCTGCTGCTCCTGCTGTGTTGGGAAACTGCAGAGTCACACTGAGCTTTTCCCAGCCGTGTGTCTTACCCACAGACCAGTCTATCAGTTGATGTCGCCTTTCACTTTTAGAACAGGCAGAGCTTAACATTTAATACAGTGTCCTGTGCTGCAGTGCTGTGAGATTTGTTTCGTCTTTTATCCACTAACAATAGAGCACTATTTATAGCACTGCAGTATTGAGTGGCTCCAACACATGCATGGCTTTCATGCAGGAATAGTAAAAGAAACATTTTAATACTCGTCTTATTGCAATATTATGCTGTATATAATTTTGCATAATGATTACACAAATAATGTGAATATTTTTTTTATTTAAATGGAAGTTCAATACTTTGGTTTTTCCAAGGGATATGTGGTAATAAGTACAAAATCTGTATTTCTAATTGAATTGTATGTTCTGATTGAAATGTGTAGCTAGTGAGGGAAGAGGTTTAATTACCTTGGCAGCAGGAATGGAGCAGATTGCAGGTTAGCTAAACTGTGAAGTTAGCAAGTGCATTGGACATTTTTGCAGAAGCTGTGCATAGGTGAAATTTGGGCATGGTCACCCCAGGACACCATGTTTTTGGTGGGAGGAGGGAACCATCTCTGCCCAAAAAGGGGGAGCCTGAAGGGGTGAATCTGCAATCTTAGTGACCTACAAACACAGCAGAGACATCTCCAACATGTCAGGGAGTCAGCCACAAGAGTGCAGACAGAACTACAATGAAAGTTCATGTTTCAGAGCTTCCAGAAGAGGCTAGAGTTATTTTCCCCCAGGGGCATAGTAAAGACAATTCTAAATCCCTAATACTACCACATTGTCCCAGTAACTCCCATCCTCTGTTGCTTAACAGCTTGAACCTGTGATCTCATCTACTGCATGTGTCTGCAAAGCAGGACTGATGACTTCCAAGGCTCTCTGAGGTGTAATTATGGAAGCACAAAATGTTTTTTGCGAATGGAAATGACCTTTGGAGATCATCTATACCAACCCCCTGCTAAATCATGTTCACCTAGAACAGGTTGCACAGGATCACATTCAGGTGGGTTTGAAGTGTCTACAGAGAAGGAGCTTCTACAACCTCTGCCTTGTAATTTTCTTGTCGTTCTATGATTACAGGGCAGGTAATGCCTACAAAGGTCAATAGTTTGTTTAACAAGAGCTAAGCGAAAAGTGCAATAAAGAAGGAAAGTAATTTCTAAATTTTAGCATGTTTGTTAGAATATCACTCTAGCTGAGCTTTGTAATGTGAAGCAGAATGTGTTATGGCAATTTATGGGGAAGATTTTTTTGTTTGATTTGTTAGTGCAGTAAAAGTTGCCCTAGAGCTAGAAATGATCAAATAAGACACTTTTATTCCTTCTTGTTTGGCTATTGTTGTTCAGAGTTCTCTCTCTCCCTTGTCCTTATATGTTCCATTACCATAGTTATTATAGGATCTTTGGTTGCTATTGGAGTAATGAAGAAAGAGGCAACTATACTTCAATATTTATCAGATATTGGCTTCTTTATTGCATTTATAGCAGGGCAGAATTATGAGATGTATGTGTAATTAAAGCTTTAAGGCTGCCATTTGATTTTAAACTTATAAAGGCTGCATTGGAATGTAAGGAAATTTTCAAAGTTCAAGATAACTTACATTAAAGGCCAACTGTTTAATTGAGTATTGTGAGAAAGAAGTATTGTGAGTAAGGAGAGTTAGGCTACTTTATTTAACTATTGGCTCTTCTCCTCTTAAAGTGTCCTCCTGAAATAATTTTAAAATGCAATTCTGTATGTATGATTGACTAAAATAGTGATAAAACCAACCTGGATCATTGCTTGTTATCTGTTCAGATGTTTTCTCTTTTGCTAGCAAATGATTCACTTGATGAAGAAACTTTAACCCTGAAGTGAAGCAATATGCCAGGCTGGTTGTTGATATTATGCTTATACAGATTCTTGAAAGCTGTTGTTCTCCCTAATTAATTCTGTGATGGTAGCCTGACTTATTTTGCATCAGTTTTGCACTTCATTAATAAATGTACTCTACAGGAATATCACTTTTAAATTTTGTTTTATTTATTCCCATTATCTCTGGAAAAAAATACACTTGCCCATAGTTACACTTCAAATGGAAACCGAAGTCACCATCTCACTGCAAGTCACTGTGGGACAGCTGTATCTATTCGCAGAAACAGCTGTGTTAGTCTTTCAAATGTCTGTGCTAAGCATACTTGAAGCTGTCTGGTCTAATTAGCACAAAAGATTCTTTGAATACCCTTTAAATTCATGTTGCATGCAAAATGCTGCAGAAGGTTATAGGATCCCTTCCTACTCTGTAGGACAAGAAATCAGAAAGATTTTGATAATGAAGCTGTAGAGCCTATTTCTGCTTTCCCATCCTGCCCTCTCCTCTCTTCAGTCCCTTCTCTCAGTTTGTCACCTGTGGTCTCACGAATTAGCACAATGCTTCTTATCTCTTTGTTACTAACGTGGGGAATATGCCACGTGGAACACACAAACACCCTTGATTTTCGGCTTTCAAATCTAAACATGGGCGCAGTGCGGCAACACTGAGGCACTTCTGATGCTCATGGTGCTGTGTTCTTCAAATATCTAGAGCAGGATTCTAGAGCAATACGTTTTAATAACAGTTGATTACCAGGGTCTTTTTAAGCCTTCAGAGCAGATCCGACAGGAGCAGGATTAACGTCCTAAATCACCAGATCGGTGCCTCAGGTTTTGTTTCTCGATTTTACCGTGCCTCGAAGGCCTCTCCCGGTGCTGCCCAGGGAAAGCACTGCAGAAGTGTTCTTCCGAAGCAGCAGCCGGGCATCTCGGCTACCCACGCCGTTGTCCCTCCCCGGTGTCCGCCTCCCGCCCCGGTTTTCCAGCGCGGCGCCGGAATGCGCGGTCACGGCCTGCCGGGAGCGCGCGGTGCCGGCTGCGCGGGGCACAGCGACATCTCCTGGCGAGGCTGGGAACTGCTCCGGCCGGCCGCGCGCTCGGCGTGAGGGAACGCCGGATAAGGGCTCTGCTCTCCTTCACACCGATATAAGCTACTTTCTCAGTATTTTGGAAGGGGGTGGCGGAAAAAATATTTCATTCACGTCCTGGGCTGCATCCAAAGCAGCGTGGCCTGGAGGTCGAGGGAGGGGATTCTGCCCCTCTGCCTGCAGTGCTGCGTCCAGCTCTGATGTCCTCAGCTTGAGCACGGCATAGAGCCGATGGAGTGGGTCCGGAGGAGCATCAACAGGATGATCACAGCGCTGGAGAATCTCTCCTGCAGAGACAGGGTGGGGAGTTAGGGATTTTCATCCTGGAGAAGAGAATCCTCCAGGGACTCTTTGTTGTGGCCTTCCAGTATGTAAAGAGGGCTTACAAGAGAGCTGGTGAGGGATTTTTGACAAGGACATGTAGTGGTAGGACAAGAGAGGATGGCTTTAAACTGAGAGTAGGTTTAGATTAGATATTCGAAAGGAATTCATTACTGTGTAGGTTGTGAAACACTGGAACAGGTTGTCTGCAGAAGTTGTGGATGCCTCATCCCTGGAAGTGCTCAAGGCAGATTGAGTGGGACTTTGAGCCATCTGATCTAGTGGATGGTGTCCCTGCCCATGGCAGGAAGCTTAGAACTCGATGATTTTTAATGTTTCTTTCAGCTCAAACCTTTCTATGATTATATGATGCTATTAAATATATGAAGTGGGCATCCTGGTAAAGCTGTATTTTAAACTGCAAAAATCTAAGGTGCAAAAAATCATGAGAGTAACACATTTCTGATGCATTTCTTAAATAAATACAGGTCCATCTTGCTTGACACAACTTTGAAGTAGTAGCTTACTCTGTCACAATCCTCTGTGTGATTGATTCCCCAAAGATAAATTTGTATTTCAACTACCATTGAAATTCAGTAACTGTTGAAAGGGGGAAAATGTGAAAAGGCTGGCAGGCTGAATTGAACAAGAACTCTTATAGAAGAAGCTAACAGGGTAAATTCACATCAGGGCCATGTAATTATCCAAATGAATCTGGATGATGCACTGAAGTTACTTTTACGGAAGCACACAGGGATGCCACTCATTAACTACTTCACATGTCATTCAAAAGAGATATTGTCACTTAAAACTTTGCAGTACATATTACATGAAAGAAGAAGTAGTTACTTTCCTTTTAGCAATGTTCTGTTATGTCCAATCGGGGAATACAGGCTTTGTGGTTGGTACCAAAGAGCTAGATATAAGGTATATGTGACAATGTAAGTGGGGTGATACATATGAAAACGCCATGGTAAAGAGTTATTTTCCACATGATATTTAATATATTTGTTTAGAGTGAGAAAATTACCATCTCGCTTCCATCACTTTGAATCCATTGATCCTTAAAGCTATGAGCTGTCTCTTTAGCTGGATTGTTAGATCTGGATCTGTGTAAGCGCTGAAGAAATAAGCAATGTAACCACGAGTCCTGCAAGTGCCTAATCAGCAAATACTAAGTGTTCTGTTTTCAATAAATATTGAGGGATTTTTTTTTTTTAAGTAATGGCTCATTCCAATCACATGGTGTTTATATTGGTCAGTGAATCACAACATAACTCTTTCTGCAGCAAGACTTCATGCTGTGTTATAAAAATTCTTGCTAGTAGTAAAGACTGTGTTGTTACATAGCCAGCTTTACTCAAGGGAGACTTCTGTTTGTGGGTCATGTCCTTCAAAACCTGGAAAAGGCTGGATCTGACCAACCTCTTGGAAAATCTCTTCAGGGCACTGATGCTGTCTTGTAACTTATGGGCCTCTTAAGAAGTGGAAAACTAATCCCAGCTTTTGCACTAAGAATCAAGTGTTTGCTCATTTGTTAGGAAGTATGGTAAGAAATACAAGTAGTCATGGAATGAACTATCATTTCGACACATTGCAACCACTATTACAAGACTTTTTCTTAACATGTTGAGATGATAGAAGAGCAGATGAAGGATGAAGCTGAAGCAGATGAAGGTTGACAGGACCACAGCAGCTGCTGTTGGAACAATAGCTTTACAGAATAGTGAAGGTATGAAATACAACATGTAGAACAATTATTTTTAAATTTCACATTACTGTAAAAGTTACAGTGAGGTCATGCAACTCTTTACACAAATCTGCTTTGTTTTTCACATGGCTTGTTTTTCCATATTTGCATGTATGCTAGAGGCAAATGCATCTGTGTCTCACAAATTCTTGAGGAATTCCTATAGAAAGCAAACTCTTTAAAGTGATAATAATCTGTTCAATTTTTGCAGACAAAACAGTGGAGAGGAAATGAACAATTGAAAGAGAATAATGTGCCTTAGGGGGTCAAAAGCTCTGTTTTGCTATTGAAAGTCAGGATCCAAAGCACTCTTGCTGTAGAAACAGTCTTACTTTTCACCAGTTAAAAATCAACTAGTGTTCCAAGAAGAATGCCAATTTTCAGGTTTCCTACTCCTCTGCCTTCTTGAAGGTTTTACTTGAGACTTGGTAGGAATATCTCAAGGCAATGAAGTACAATCAGACTTATGTATTTTGGGGCTGTTAAAATTTCACAGCTAGTGCTGGCATGTATATTTAAGATGTGAAACCCCTATCCATGGGGACATCTTCAGCTGAGCATATTTTCATGTGGACCACTTCAGTAAAAATAATACAAGTACTGAAAATCTCACCTATGAAGTTCTGGAAAGCAAAATTTATGCTTTTTAAAATTATGTACTCTGTAGGTCCTACATTACACATAAATATGCTAGTATGTAATTAGCACAAAACACCGACTATCTCCTTTTGGTTTTTGATGTTTGTTTCTTTCTTTTTCCTAAGAAGAAAGTGAAGATATGTGGTGTACTGATCCTCTGGATATATTTGTAGTAAGAAAGTACTTCAGAAAGTAATTGAACTCACTAAATGAATTTTGAGATTTAAGAAGTTCTGTGTTCAAAGAATCCATGAAAACTCAGCCAAGAATTCATTGGGTCTGAGTGTCAACGTGTTGGTCTGGTTGGCTGGTGACTGGCTGCAGATCCTGGGGTAGAAGTACTTCATCCAGAAAGTCTTTTAAAAAAAACTGCTGGGATTTTGTGAAGGATTTACAGGAAGAGTTTGCTGTGGTTAGTGAACAGTTCCTCTCTGGAATGACATAAATATGCTGTTTGATTTCGATATACCCTGGGAATTAACTACTGTGTCAAGCATCTTTAGCTGACAAGGAGCATCTGGAGACTGACTGGGTAAGTAGTTAGAGTGGAAGGCTTACTCCAAAATCTCAAATTTAGAGTGACTGATAGGATATTGATAGTGGCTCAACGCTATTGTTTTCATGTGGTAACTTAGTGGATAATATGAAATTCTTAGAAGGAAAGCAAATAGTTCATTGGCAAAAATACTGTCTCACCTTGTCCCTGCACATGGTGAAGCCGATCAAAATCTGGCTCCTATGTCAGAACTGTTATTTCCCTTAGTGTTGTAATTAAAAAAATAGTCTCATATTGTCCTAATTTCCTGACTTTGGCAATGCCAGAAAGGCTGCAGAGGTGGTAAAATCTGCTGCTAGAAATCCTTTTCTGTTGATAGTTTTCAGTTAAGTATGAGGAACAAATTCTGATCTATAAACTACATAATCCTTTATCTTTACTGGACTTGCCCTTAAGTGTGTATCAGTGCAGAATTCATGTCCTTAATATTAACACTATCATCTATACTACTTCTGAAATTATATTTTCTTTCCTAGTATGCGTTCATCTCAGAACACAGAACTTGACCAGATTCTTTTTTTTAAGATTACAAATTAATTTACTGTGAACCTTAATTAATGGGATGTGGATAAGTAGGTTATTCCATATACATGAGTCATGAATGCTTTAAAAAAGTGTTAAGTCTGAAATTTAGAACTCTTTTTCTCCTTTCTCTTATTCAACTTTCTGTTTATGCATGTTAGAATTTGAAAAATCTAAAAAAGTTTTCAGGCCTGCTTTGTATACTTGCCTATTTGCAAAGACCTCATGCCACATATGTTGGAAAAAATGGAAATTTGTTTTTCTTCATAAAAAAGCCTTTGTATCATATAAAATATTGGCAGAATCTAACCCAGTCTTTGCCATACCCTTTAAAGAAAGATCTCTGTACATGTCCACATTTATTTAACATGACCAGAAACCTGATTAGTAGGAAAGGTAGCCCTTTCTTTTCATTGCTACAGTACTTTCCTCCCAACAGGTATTTGTTAATACAGCTATTTTTATAACACAGATGATCATCACTGCTGCGAAAATCTGTTGCTTTTATGTTGTTCTACTGAAGGTCAGAAGATCGTTAATTAAACTTTATTTTACTAAGGTTTATGTTTACATAGCATGCTCTGCAAGCAATAAAGTGTTTGTAGTGAGGTCATGAGAGAAAAATAATATTTACAAAGGCAGATTTAACTCACATGTTATAGAAACAATTTTATTTTCACAGTAGAAGCTCTTTCCTCCATATTAATCTTTGCTGTACTAAGGAGGTAAATTAAGTCTGTGGAGGCTAATGGAGTAGTTCTGTAGTCAAAGATTAATAGTTAGTACAACCGAGCTTGAATGTGATTACTTACTCTTAGAGAGAAGTTTTAAAAAATAATTTGTGTATTTGCTGGGCATAAGTGTTCACTTAGCTATTCCATATAGTTGCAGCTTTCTTAGGGGCCAGTTAAAGCTACTTATAGATAGCAGACTGTGGACTTCGTTGTTGATAAAGCCTTCGTTGTGAGGGGCTTATTTGTGCAGGGATGAACAAAGCCACAGGAAAATAATTCAGAAGAGTTAATCATAAGCAAAACCACAGAAGGGGCTTTGACATACAGTCAAAGGACTTAGCATTGTTGGCATTTTGTTATCAATTCAAAACATACTCAGTTTTACAAAGAGAATGACTGATGGATGGATAAAGAAGATTGAAGTAGAATGAAAGACAAAATGTTCTAAACACAAGGAAATTTGGTTATTAGCATACAAGCAAGCTGTCCTTCTGTAATCTGTACTGAGTGATAGTAGCTAAAGGCAGCTGGATGTTGAATAATTCGTGGTTATCTGTCCAATTTGTTAACTCCCTACTCTCATTGCTATTCCCAGAGCATTTACTGAAGATATCAGCAAAGTAAAGGCTACAGGATTAAATTTTATTCTAGCAGAAATCCAGGACAGAAAGAACCACCAGACAGTTTCATATAGGCTCCAAACTGTCTCACCACTATTCATTTTCTACCACTGTTGGAATTTTGCTGTGGAAACAAATAGCAAAGAAAACAATAACAGGATTAAGAACAATGACAGACTATTAAATCACATACCACTTGTTCACAGCCTATGGCATTTTTTTTCCACTGGTTCAATGTTAGATTTGTTTTGGCAATGGCCTTTCTTTTTTTTTTAATAATGTACAACATTTTAGAGTTAAGAACATGACCTAAAGGAAGAAGGGATGCTTTCTAGTTCCTCCCTACTTTGATATAGTTTTATGTTGTTTTTCATTTAGTTCTCCAACCTCACACTGTGTAGTTTGGAGACAGGCCCCTTTTCTGCTCAGGAACAAGAGTCAGGGCCAAATCAGATGCCAAATCATGCTTCATTCTTCCTTTGTATAGTGAGCCATAGAGACCAGTTAGCCACCAGTGTGCAAACAATAGTAATGAGTTCTTCTATGAACCATAATTATGGGAGGGCTGACATGCACAGACTGCAGCACAGTAGAGATTTGGGACCAATATACAAACAACTGGTAATTCTTTAATCTAAGGTCTAGTCTAGAACCATAGGAAACCAGCATCCTAAGTTTAGGTACTTAAATAGTGCGAGAGGCCTCTGCTATTTTGAGAAATCACATACAGTTTCCTGTTGCTATTGTTTCCAGAGTAAAAAAAGCATCCTGTTGATACCATAAAAAGACACCAAACTATTCTGCAATCTGGAAAAGTGTGTTTTAGTTCTCTTACTGTTGCAGTTCTGCACTCTGATTATGTAGCATCATTATGTTAATATTTTTTCTCAGCAGTTCAATTTCTTTAGTCTTTAAATCCACTTAACATACTCTGATAAAAATTTTAACTTCCTGGTTTCAAATGTCACACATTGATTTCATGTATGTATTTTTTTTCCATATCCAAGTGTTAAGCAAGCATTAGACAGGTAATGTGGTTACAAGATATGCTTGCTACATACCAATTACGTGTCAGGTGCATGACTACTTGAAAAATTCAGTCCCATTTGAGAAGACAAAAAGCCATTAGGGCCTTCCAAAATGTAGTTGCTGCACTTGCCTCTTGTTACCCTTTATGTTCCCGTCTTCTGTGTGGGTGAGTTCATTAGGAGCTGTCTTTCCAACTCCAAGCTGGCTGGCATATGAGGCTGCCATATGTACCATGTACTCTGAGCTCTGCCTTTTGGTACACTTGGTACACATGAGCTCTGCCTTTTGTACCAACTAATATGGAGTTGATTGCCTGCATGTTTAAAACAGTTGGACTGATGCCTTCTGTTACTCGATACAAACCCCTGCAGTTATTACCTCCAGATGTGGGGAGAAAGGCTGGCAGAAAAAGCCATTAGCCCATGGTTTGTTCCACTACAGCAGGTCTGAGCTGGAACGTCAAGACCTACAGCGGTGCTAGGCACTGAGAGCTGTACTTCCAGGAAATATTAAAAGTGGTCTGGCCAGTAGCGACTTGATATTAAATATTACAGAATCCTTTCTGGTTTATATTAGGTGCCCAAAATCAATAAATACTTGGACCTTTAATTTTCTGTGCCTCATTCCTGCTTCTGAAAAAAGGCAATAATAATCTCTCATTTTAGTGGATTGTTATGAAAATGAACTGCCTAGTATCATAGACTCATAGAATCTTAGAAACATAGTATCTGTGAAGAAGTTAGTGTCAGATTATGTGACCAAACAAAGAGATTTCTGTCCTCAGACAGAATTTGTCAAGTGGTGAGTAAAAAACAATAAAGACATGAGGCCACATGCATCAATAATTCTTTACTAAAAACAAAGAAGGAAAATTTAATTCTGACTGATATAGTAGTCAAGTGGAAAATATACAGTAGAGTTCTATAATTGGACAGCACATTATAATATACAGGCACACGCAGGCTGAAATAAATGTGCATAGGAAATCTGAAATTTAGCATATTCTTACTAAGTGTTTTTAAAATTTACTGCATTACAGCCACAATTGTTAGGTTTCTGTTCCTCTTTGTTTTTCACAAGATACACTTTGCTATAAGGATGTGAGATATGCAGAAAGGCAGAATCACATTTGGGAATTAATTCAGATAGAAATATACAGTTTTCTAAAGTGAAGTTATATGTGAGTACACCATGACTTCTGTTTGCTCCTCTCCCTTGAGAATGATGAGTCAGCTGATGCGGTAAAATGAAACCTCTTGGCGCTTCACTGTCTAGAGACTGAATCTATTGGGTGTTTTCTGCCCACTGTTCCAGCAGGGGTACACCAGTACTTTCACACCTGCAGCTGAATGATATTAGGAAATATAGGCAGGATTTGTTGGACCCAGGTTAAAATGTTTAGACTGGAAGTCTATTTATATACCACAGAATTTGTTGGGACTTTTATCAATACCTGTTTGTATGCAGTAATGTCTTCTGAAAGCTAGCCATTAAAACAGCGAGTGTGTGAAAAACATTACTTTTGTCTACGGCTCAGTTCAAAGACAATGCATTAATATGCATGCTGAACTGCTGAGCAGGGTGAAAATGAAAAATTAGTGATCAACACTAATAAGAATCATTTGCTCTAAGCACAAATGGACAGTGATTTTTCCCCACAATATAAACAGCTTTACTTGAAAGAATGTTCCAGTATCTGGAAAATTTAGTACCATTACTTATGGGTTTTTATGTGTTCAGAATAACAACAATATTTAGCTTTAATTCTCTGAATAAGTATTAGCAGAATTGCATGTTAATCAATTAACAAATTCACCTCCATTTTATTCTTAAAGCCTCCGCATAGAAGCAAGAGATCAAATTTCACATTAGTTACACAGAAAAGTAGTTTGTTGTTTTGCCAGGACTGTAAAAATCATATATGGTCCAGATCTACCCATATCCTTCATGCTGAAGTAAACCAGAAATAAAATATAACAGGTATTCCTTGTCCCATATTCTTCAGATATGTTAGAGGCAAGGAACCTATACTTTGGCTGCTGGCCTCTCCCTCAGTGGAAAAATCTAAAACAGGTTAATGAGAGTAAAACAGCCCTGTAAAGCATGCTTTGGACTTGCTTCAAGAGCTGAAATCCATAGTTAAAGTATAAAATTCTTAGCCCTTAAAGAGCTTTTACACAACCTTACCATATTTCAGTCAGTTTTCCTGATTTGAGTTACAGTTTGGCTGAGACCATCATCAGCATCTTTGACACTGTTATTCACAGAATTTTTCTGTGTGGGAAATGATCCACAAGAATCATCAAGTCCAACTCTTAATTAAGTAGTCTATAGCAGGGATTGAACCTACAACCCTGGTGTAAATAGCACCATGCTCTAGGCAACTAACCCAGACTCAGGGTCATTACTTGCATTTCTTCATTGCACACCTTCTTGCTTGTTTTTTCCATCCTGAAGACTATGTGGAGGATGTTCAAAAGACAAACAAAGCAAGAATTCTTCAAGATGGAGTCAGAATATCCATACCCTTATCTTATATTCCTCTCCTTTGGAGTTGTAATTGCATGAAGAATAGATGAAAGAATTGCAACGAAGTGGCTGAATTCACATGCAATATTTAGACCCTCATTCTGGAAATACATAAAAACAGTGAGAAAAAGGGGCAGTGTTATTGTAAAATTCCCACTCACACAGTAAAATGCCTGAGTGGAAATGCATTTCCAAGAGTACATGGTCTCCATTGTATTTATCCCCCTACTCTTGTCTCTAATGCACCTAAGCTTCTTGGATACATGGGACTGTTCCTTAGCATGTCTGCAGCATTGTTTGTGCTGCTCAGATGATTATCACTAACTGGTTTTGTTACTGACAAGATAGGTTTAGACTCCACCTGCTGAGACATTAGCAAGAAAGGATGGCTGGACTTTGGTTAGGGACACTGCCTTGGGAGTAAGAAATCCAATTTGGTTCTTATCTCTAGGGTAGGTTTTTCTCTTTGGCTTCTGGAAAATCACAGGCTCCTTATTCCACTTCCAAAGAGTGCAGGAAGAAGCATCGGCATCATAGCCCTGTTTAGATTATTATTATTTTTAGGAGAAACAGTACCTTCTAAACACATATGTAAAAACTTACGCAAAATATCATATGAAGCTTTTAGAGGAAAAGGAGCAAACAAGGAGGATCACAAAAATTTTAAGTATGAAGGTGTACCACTAGTCACAAAGAAGAAATTGAGTTTAACGTGAACATATCTTTAACATTCCTGATGAAATCAAAGAACAGCTTGCTGACTCAGGTATCAAAGGCAAACAGTAGAAGGGGTAAGCCTTCCCAGCTGCCCTGCTATGGCACCAAGTATGTAGCTTGCTGGTAGGTGGCTGCTTGGGCATCATTATAGTGCATCTGATATTACAGGGATGCAGCAAGTGGAGAGTGGGTATTCAGAAAATAAGAAAAACACATACTAATTAGAGTTTGTCAAAGGGTTGCATTTGAATAGAAATTAAGATGTTTTCAGCAGACTTACTTACAATTTGTTGCTGTTGGTAAAGCAAATATAATTGTATTATCCTCTGCAAGGCTATTGTTTTTTGTTTAAATCACCCATAGAACATTAGTTTGCTAGGAAAACACAAAAAGTGCATATTCATAGACTTATCACACTATAGTACTATTAATAGATGCAATAAAAGCTCTTGCAGGATGAAATTGCTTCAATTCAATTTAAAATTAACAACTGTACACTCAACTTTCAGCCCTCTCTTGGGCAAATTTCATATTGAAATTGAATTTCTCATTCCTTTGGACTGAAAGAGCAAAGGAACAAAAGGATTAAATATTTATTTTTATAATGCCTATACTGTAGAATGAGTAAAAAAAAAATAAGCCTTAGCTATTAGCTGGACATTATTAGGAAAAAATGTTGCAGTGAAGGTAAGAGAGACAAAGGACTGTATATGCTAATGTGTAAAACTGCATATGTGAAAAACGTACTACAAAGAATTGTGATTCACCCAGCATTGCCATTATAGCAATAGTTGGCTGTAGCCCTGCGATTATCTCTCTTACCTATATACTTGCAGTTTCCTGTAAATAATAACACGGAATTTAAGTCAGTATCTTAGAGTTTGTATAAAATAAGGAGCCTATAAAATGAGCATTGTACCTATTCTTAGTCTGCAGTTACATTTTACTATAAGGGTATATGGAATTAGTTTCATACCTGAGTCTCTTCAAAACTTAATGCATATTTAATGATACAGGCCTTTGCACAAAGTCTGTCAGCAGGGAGCCTTATCCTGACAGAAATCTAGTCACACATTTCCCTATGCTGAATCCCAGAGCAGGTTAGTAGAGCCTGAAAGGTGAGTGGCAGTGATGAGGAATGCTGAGAGATACCCTGATTCACAGCAACTTGCTTCTGCCTGTGAACAGAATAGCTATTTCAAGGTTCCTTACTGATACTTAAAATGAAATATTTGGCACCTCCTTTTAGTTCCTTTATTTGGATAATACTAAGTGAGTTTTAAAATGCACTAATTCTGCGGTTTTAAATACAGTAAGTAACTGTGGTTATCTCAGAAAAAAGCAGTTAATGCAGACCTAATCTTGCCTGTAGGGAGAGCAAGTTCACATTTACTGTAATTGTCATTAATATTTCTATTCATTTGGTACCTCTTCCTAGGAAAAAAAAGAGCAAGACAGCTGAGCACATAATCTCTTTCTGGACTGAATCCTTCCCTGTCAGTGACCATCTTCTGTTCTTCAGGGCATAGAAGCACTTGGTCCTTTGTTAAATGGCAATAACCCTTACTCCATGCTTATTATGGGCAAATGGTTAGATAGCTTTCACAACTTTAATAATATTAAATTTTGTAATATAATAGGGAGTTACAACAGAGTTTGCCTTTAGCTATTTTCTTCACCTGATTTTATACAGCCCAATGAAGAGAATTAAATTGTTTAAATAGCTTATTTCTGTCCAGCTAGTTCAGTCGATAATGTCTTTTATTCCTGCCAACCTCTGTATTTTTCTCGAAAGGATTCTATTCATTTTACTTTATTATTTTTCATATGTTTGTTTGGGAGGGAAAGAAACATTTATCAGAAGCTTTATTCTACAAGGAGGAATAAAGAAGAACAAAATTTATGTATTGTTATAAGTTCTAGCAACTGAGCAATCTCAAAGGTACAACTACCACCAAAAAGCATCCAAAATGCTCTATATAAGGTAGCGATGCATATTAGAGACTTCTTTGACCTTCTTCCAGATACCCAAGGGAAAATAGGGCTTGCCAACAAACCATTCCATTTTTTTTTCATGGAAATCAGCTGAGATCTGCGGAGGCTTTTCACACCAATACCAGTGGGCAACTTTTACTTTCAGGTACCACCAACGTGAACAATAGTATGTTTGGGACCTGTTTTGCAAGATCTGCTGTGGGTTCATTTTTCTATAATCACACCCCTTTCCACAAACCTGACTTTTTCCAGTCATCCTTCCCACTGAAATGTCCTAAAGCAAGTTCCAATTCTTCTTTCCCTGCTTTCAATCAGTTCCAAGAACTTAAACTCTCAAACACACATGTTGAGCATTACCACTTCTCCACCACAGCAGAACTCAATACTGTTTTTTCCCATTTATTGCAAATCAATCTTCACCTTCTGAGACTTCATAAAATTCTCTCTCTGACTCCTTCCATGTCTCTATTCTGATTCTATGGGGCCAAATTTTATTTCTATTCCTCCTATGGAATTCTGTAAGACAAAGGATTTAAACAAGCAGAATCCCACTATTATATCTCACTTTATCCCAACTCTTGTTGCCACTTCCCTGTGCTTTAAGGATTCAGAAGCTACACAGTGTGCTGTTATAATCTTGGATGATAGCTTCCAGTCATTAGGGAACAGTATTACTGGAAGTATCTTCTGGGCTGGGAACAAGGTACAGCAGAGAGAGCTGTGAGAGCAATGGCATTTCAGGGTCAGCTGCCCATGTCCAAACAGATGGCATCTTGTTTTCTCTAATTAAAAAATCTTCCATGCAGAAAGTAACAGTGTCAGGTCTTGTCATGCTAATTTAGCCAAAGTTCAAAGATAAAACATGAACTCCAAAAACACACAGGCTACATGGTCAAAGTGCAAAATACATCTTTTGATCAATGTGCTAGTTATGAGACAAGTAATTATATCACCAAATTTCCTTTTAGAGTTTAGTTTTGATTGGATAAACACATCTAAGCTACTTCACTTGCTTGCTTTACTTTTCCCTTTTGGCCATGGATGAGGTATGCTGGGTAGCCAGAATTCAAGAGCTGTGTTTTCCTTTCAGGTCTGGCTAGCTATAGAAGTAAGTGCATAAGACCTATGAAAATCCAGTTCAAATACCAAGAAAACTTCTGAACAAAGTAGCCATTACGTGAAAGTCAGGTAGCCGGTGTCTTGCTTCTATTGAAAAGAGTGATTTTAATAGAAACATGAATTAGGTCTTTAAATCAAGTATAGCATCTTTGTAAACATGAGTATAGGCTTTTCTACTTTTTCTGAGACAAAGGCTTACGCCTTTCAGAGAGATTATGTTCTCAGTATTGCTATAATCATAAACGTTATGCTGAAGATGCAAATATTATTTATGTTTTTAAAAGTAGATTTCTGCATGTGACTTCAGAATGGTCAATCATTCTCATTATGAAGATCACCCATTTTGCAGAGGATTCCTTTCTTATTTCCACTCACTAATAGAACAGTTTCTTAAAAATCTATGATTCAAAATAAATAGTGAAAACTTGACCTGTGAATTTCTAAGGTAAAGCTGAGATAAGAAAACCATTAGGAAGGACCTATTTAATATCTGCTTCTATAAACACTGTAAGTAGGCCTTTAGGATGTGCTTTAAACAAAAAAAGAGCTCCTAAGGATACGTTGCATAGCAAAATGCAGGTTTAATTATAACTTGTGTTCACGTGCCTACATAGTTTAAATTGCCTAATATGAATAAAAGAATTACATTTGTGTAAACTGGTAAGTGGCATTCAGACTCTAAGGCGTGTTACTATTTTGTCCTTTCTCTTCTTAATGTGCTACCTAGATGAGACTAAAACCTGAAACAAAGGTATGTCCATACCAAGACATCATTTTTTATTAATTTTTAGCATTTATTTTATTACTTTTGCTGGAAAGCGTTTTTCTTTTCATTTACTACTCAGAAACAAAGTAAGTTAAAGTGCAGAAAACCTTGAACCATAGAAACTTAGTATCTGATTTCATTATATCCAGAAGAGATGAAATGGGCATCTACACATATTGCTACAATGCTTTGCCAAGCATATTCCTAATATATGCTATATTTACACTACAAGCTAAGTTTAGTTTTATGAGTCTGTAGTAACACAGACTTCTTGGGAGACACGACTATTAAGGAAAACACAGTGCAAGTATATAAGATGGGACAACACATTCAGTATAAATATGAAACACAAGGTCATATGGAAATTGCAATTTCTTTTGTTTCAGAATTATCTGTACCTTCATTTGCATTGAGACTTTATAATTCCTCTCACCAATTCCTAATGTGCCATTATAGAATCTTCCTCCTTTGGTGAGAAGAGAAAGACTGATGCAGACAACAGTCACCCATGTTCAAGGTTCCTGCAGAGCTTTATCTCTTTAATGACCTTCCTCTCCTTTGGACAGGCAGACCTGTGGGATGGGCACTGTAAATCTTCAAACACAACAGATGCATTATGTAGGTCATAAGATACATTTTCTTCTAGTAAAGCAATGACATTTTTTTCACACCTTAGTAAGAGTATGATTTGAAAACTTATGAACTTAAGAAGTATTTTCTGAGCCCTAATAAGAAGGTGAAAGGCTGTAAGAACTGGATCAGAACCCAGGCCATTTATAATTTGAAAGAGACTGAGTATTGTGTCTCCCATTTTTTAGGGGTAAATTTGGAGCACAAGTACAATTCTAGCCTAACAGAACTCTCATCATGGAAACAAAAGAAAAAGCTACAAAGGGACACATGTACTTGCATGTTAACACTAAAGCAAAGACCACAAAGTCTAACTGTACTGCTTCTATTTACATATTCATTCAGCAAAAAGGCAAAGCAATCTGAACATGAGAGATAAATATTTGAATACTTTGTAAACAATATTACTACAAACTTTGAGCAAAAATGTAGTCCTCATAAAATTATAAGTCACAAAGTTAAGTCACAAAAATTGGAAGTTTCAGTTAATCCCAGAAAACCAGACATTATGAAAAACATCACTTGATTTCTTGGGGTTTACCTTCCTTGTTAGCAGGGACATGAAGGTAAGGTACAAATTTTAATCCATCTCTTGATGTTTACCACAGTGCCACAGGCAATAGAGAATTAAACCTGATCAGAACTGTGAATTTATTTTTTAAAAAATCTTCATGAGACCACTATTTTCTACATTTCACAAAAAAGAAATCAAGCAAAGATGCAAATGCTTTCTTAAGTGCATATGACAAGAAACCCTAAAGCCCTAAGTCTAAGGCTTCCAGATTCCTAAGTCTCTTAAACAAACAAGCCCTGCTACCAAGGCAAATATCTGTGGCCATTTAATCTTCAAATTGTGCTAATAATTCAAACAAGGTTACCAGTTTAGGACTAGGACTGTTAACTACATATTTTATTGCTGTGGGACTGTTTAAAAACCTAACATAGAACAGCCATGAAATTAAAAATGAGTCTACAGCACTACCAACTTGAGCTGGGATGACAGAGAAATGAAAAAATATCATATGTAAATTCCAGCCTAATTGGCAATATAATCTATTCAAATTTCCTCATGCAAATTTTTTTGCATCATTTTATCAACAGTAACATTTTTTTGGTGCACAGGAAGGAGTAAATATCCTACATAAAATCAACTGTAATATTATAATCACTTTATTCATAACCCATAGGTTTAAATTAATTATTAATTATAATTATACTAAGTTTATATCAGTGTAACTGCAGTGGGAAACTGGTTTCTACTTTTGACCTTGTTCCATCATTAACCTTTGCTTTTAGACTGCATATTGTTATTTTGCCAGTGAGGTTACCTGAAGGTCAGCCAAATATTTCAGGAAACAAGAGAGAGAACAGGTGGAAAATCCTTTTTGAAATCTGTTTGCTTGTTTTCATATCCATGTGTTCTTTTACAGACAAAAAAAAAAAAAAAAAAAAAATATATATATATATATATATATATATATATATAAAACTATAGTACACATGATGACCAAAATGCCAGAAGGTAGCAAAGCATTAGAGCAAAGAAAAAGAGATTTTTGACTGAGAGGTTTTGCTTCTCTCATAGGGTTCATTCACCTTTGGCTGTAGTATCTCTGCATGTTGACATTTGTCAATATATCAGATAAAGAGCTGCAAATTGCTTCAAACATTATTTACTCAGAGTACCTTCTCCCTTTCCCCGTAAGTTACATGAGTTTGATTAACAGCAGACTCCAAGTCACTTACTGAAATTTGAGCTGCAAATAAAACTGCTGACTGCTCTTGGCATCTATTTAATATTTAAACTCTCCTAATGAAAACCTCATTCTTTCATTTTTCTGCCCAGCTCTTTTTATGTTTTTATGCCTTCTGGATATTTCTAGGAAATACTTTTGGTCACAATTTGCCACATGCCTTTATGGTTAAAATGTATACTTAGGAATCTGTTACCATTAGATCATTCAAATATTTCTTCTTATCAGTTTTCCAGCTGCTGAACAACAGAACTCTTCTAACTAATCTTAACTTCCTATTTGGTCCAACTTCTTTTCTATTCTGCCAGTGAAGTCAGAGACTCTTTTATCACATCATTTGTATTCTTGAAGTAAGCACAGTTTGTACCTTCTAAGGCATCCAGTTCTAAATTTCTAGCCATAACAAATAAAGGGGTTTTGTAGCATTTGGGAGCCTTTATATTACTGTATGAGCATCCTGAATCAAAGAAGTCCACATTTTTATGGGAGGGTTTTTTCTACAGATTTTATTTTTCCAGAGTAAGTATATGGTATTAACCTGAAGGTAAAAATTATGTTTTATTTTCCAGCTAACTATCCTATGAGTAGCCAAGATGGGACAACTGCTGGTGTAACAACCTTGTACCATGGAAAACTAATATTGATAAGTATAAGTAAGGCAGCCTCTTCCAGTATTTTCAAAGATAGTAAATGCTTTTCTTCTCAACTTTAATTAGAAGGGCAAAATATCTCACCCCTCCAGTAATTAATGTTCTCAAGCAGAGCTGTCAGGTCTCCTTATATCAGTAAAACCTGGTGATTAAAACAACCACCTTCTTGCTAATAATAAAAAAAACATCACTTGCCTTTCCCATATTAAAAATTGGGTGGGATGCAGAGAGCAAGGGGAGAACAAACATACCATGTACTTTGTTCTCTTAAAGAATGAAATTATTCTCATGTGGCAAAGTGGTTTAGATTGTCTCAGTCACTGATGTGCTACTAGGTCTCTTTGTTTTAGGAAACCTTTTGTAAGATACCCAGCTTTCAGGTCATTCAAACCATGATGTGCCAATACTATACCTAGGTACATCTACTGGATTAATAGCAGCACTGCTTTCTGCAGGACTTCTACACAAGCATTATTATGACAGAATCTATTTAACTAACAAGACTGGAAATTAAAGCAATATGACTACAGTATGCCTGTCATTCAAGATGTTTTCCAAGATAATGCTCACTGAACAATTTGTCATATATACAGCTGACTATGCAATTCCAAAAAATATACTAATTCCATTCAAATATATTTGGAAATAGGGATATTCATAAGTATTTACATTTTAAATTCCCATTTTGCTGATATCTATTAAGTAACAAATATGATACCTGTTAAGTAACACCTTTATGTCAAATCCACCACCCAAGTTTGCTAACTCCTTGTACTACAAATGCTTGAATTTGTCAGATGTTACTCTTAAGTTAAAATGCTCAAAATCATTAAATTGCAGTGACAGAAGCAATGGATGATAGAATGTTGTACTTAGGACTTCTCAGGGTCAAAGTCTGAGTCTCAGATTGATTATTTTTCATACAAGTTTACTGAAAATTATTCTTGCGACAGGATTTCACTGAAGATAAACTTGTGCTTCTGTGCATAAGCTCACTTCCATTTTTGGAACCAGACTGACTACCTCACAGCCAACACATGACGTTTGCTCCATTTAAATACTTTGATCTCTTCCTTCCTATCTTGACATATGAGTTCCTGCTGACAAGATTCTTTATGAAAATAACTTACATGCATTAGGTATATGTATTCCAATATGAAGCTGAACTTCATTTTAGATGAAAGAAATCTTATAGGACTTGCTAGAAAAATCTCAGCAACATCATGACTACTACGTAGGCTGGAAGGTATGTGCTATAGGACTTGTGTTCTGCTTACATTCTGCCACTGTTCAATGGTAATCTCCACTTTATGTAGTAAAATCAATGTGCCATAAGGCTATGCAATGGCCAAAGGAATAATGTGTTTACAGTGAACAGTAGGATTAATACATACATTTAAGCTTGGCTTCTCTTTTGATCAAGTTTGTGGGATTTTCAGTGTATACATGAGAAATTTCTTGATTTTTTAAAACTGATTTTGTATTCAGATCATGAGGTTTTGTTTATAAACTAGAAAGAAAATCACATTTATAAAATAGAACAAACATTTTTCTTTGGATATGTAAACACACTGCATCTTCATAATCAGATCTATCAACTTCATATAAAACAGAGAGGTCTTCTAGTTCTTTTTCTCCAGATGTGCATCAGTGCTAAGTAACTAAACTAAACTACATCTGAGAAATGTTATTATAACTCATGGCTACTTTCAGAAATTCTACTAGCTTTGATTGTGATGTCTGTCCATGTTGAAATATCCTTCCCATTATTTTCCAGTAGCTGAACTGAATCTTCCTTGCAATAAAAACCAATTACTTCTTTTTCTATCACAGCAGCATCTCTGCACCAACTCTCTAGATTCATAATTCTATTTTCTTCTCAATCAGCTATAGAAGAAATAATTACTAGTCCTTTCCTATTTGTCTCACAGGAAACAGTTCTGAAATATCTGCTTGTTCTTGATCTCATTTCAGTCACCCTTAATTTAGAGAAGCATCAAAAGGCAGCAAGTCTCAGGAATGATGTATTACTGCTAAAAAACAAGAAATAAAGGGTTTTATTTGTTAAGGGGAAAGCACTGCAAAACATTAAAAATCACATGTGATGACAGAAGTGTGATGAAATCAGTTTCTTGCAGCTCCTCTGTTACATTATTGAGAGGCCTGCTTTACTGACCCCTGTAGTGGCTAAAATAGTCTTTACACTGTAGTCCCCCCTGTAAAAAGGACATTTCAGGATCAAGAGACAGCTGCCAGCAATTGCTGTGACTACATGAAAAACAGTCAAAAAGTGAATAGCAGGAAGGGCCTAGCCTGTATCCCTCCTTCCACCCATTACCTATTAAAGTACTAAAATTAGTGAACTTCTAAATGATTAAAAAGAAAAAATCATTGGTTCTCATCTAAATTAAACTTAAGTAGCTACGCAGATGTATTTGATATTGAATCCCAAAGCAAAGAAAGGACTACCAAAGGAATAATTTTTTTTTTCTAGACTAGATGTATGCAGAAAATGAATTATCCATTGGCAAGATGTGTTTTGGGCAGGCATAAGGGGAATGTTTTACCAACACTCTCTGGATATAGTAACTGAGACTGGCCACAACAGGCCTCAATTAGTTACAAAATTCAGAGCAGTAATTGTAATTTATGTTTCCCCACCCCGCTTTACTAGATGTAGGTGAACGGCTCACCAATATCCTTAAAAATATTGATTCCCCGTTGCTCCTGGCTCCTCATTGACCCGTTTTCTTTCACCTAGGTTCCTTACCTACTCTCCTACTTCTTTTTTACTCTGTTTTTTCCCCCTTATTCTTTCACTTGATGCCTCATTTTTAGATTTCCTATCCCACTGTCATGCACAGGGAGAAGTTTCCTTCCATTTCTCCAGGAATCAGGCTTCCCTACTAATGCCTCAAGTTTGTGAAAAAGCCTCCAGGTTAGGACGTCAGGTTGCAGTAGGAGACATGGACGTTTCTTTCACGGGTGCTTAGGGGAACCATCACAGAATCAATCAGATTGGGAAGGAAACCTATGGCTGGATCATCAAATCCAACCTGTGACCAAACACTACGACTTAACTAGACCACGAACACTAAGTGCCATGTCCAGTCTTTCTTTAAACACCTCCAGCGGTGGTGACTCCTCAGCCTCCCTGGACGGCTCGTTCTAGTGTGTAACCATCCCTTCTATGAAGAAATGCTTCCTGGTGTCCAACCGAACCCCCCTCCCCCGGCTTTGCTTAGGACCATGTCCTCTCGTCCTCTCACTGGTTGCCTGGAAGAGGCTGACCTCCACCTGGCCACAGCCTCCTTTCAGGCAGCTGTAGAGAATGATAAGGTCTCTCCTGAGCCTCCTTTTCTCCAGGATAAACACCCCCAGCTCCCTCAGCTGCTCCTCACAGCACTTGTGCCCCAGTGTGTTGCCCTTCTCTGGGACCTGTTAGGCTGCGGGACGAGAGAACCCCAAAAGCCGCCGCGGCGCGACTGCAGCGTCCCTACGCCTTTAAGGGCGGCCCGGCCGCGCCCCCACGTGTGCGATCAGCTGACGGCGCGTCCCGCCCCCGCCCGCCCCTGCCCCGCTCCCTCCGCCGCGAGGTGCGGGCGGCAGCGCGGCTCTGACAGCGCCGCCGGGGCAGCGCCCGCGCCCCCCGCCCGCCCCCGGCGCGCCCGCCCGGCCCCGCCGCGCCGCCCGCCCCGCGCCCCGGCCCCGCCGCTGCCCCGCGCCGCCGCTGTCCCCGCCGGCCCAGCGCCGCTGTCAGCCGGGCGGGCGCCCGCGGCCCCTCCGGAGAGCTCGGCAGCGCGGCGCCCGGCGCCTCCCCGGTACATGGATTACCTGGTAGGTTCCCGGCGGCAGCGGACCGTCGGACATTTTAACTGAGGGGCTGGGGCGGCGTCCGCGGCGCGACGGGGTGCGGGGGGCAGCCCGGGGCCGGGGGGTAGCCGGGTCCGGCCGCGCTGCCGCGCCCGGCCCGGCGGGCTGTTAACGGGCGATAAAGCGGCCGGGCCCCGCTCATTTGGCCGCTATTAGGTTGCTAAAGCCGTGACCCGGGTCGCTGTTTTTTTCCTAAACGCTGGAGCTTAGGGCATGCTTCAGTGAACTAAATTGCTACCCGCGAACGGGATCAGCCGGGCGCCCGGGCAGCTGGTATTCGGGGGTAGTGTTTATGGCTCTTTAATGAATATTGGCTCCATTCGTCTGTGAAAGATCGTATCGCGGGCATGCACCTCAGCTGGGATCGTGGCTGGTGTTTGCACTCACCCGCGCACCCTCGGCGGGCGAAAGCCCTGTGGCACGGCTGGCTCATGAGCAGGTGGCTTTGTTTTAGTATGGTACCTGCCTACCTGGTCTTTTCAGCCTAGCAGTGGGGGGGGGGGGGGGGTGTAGGGTGTAACGAGCACACTCCGTCGCTCCAGTCCTGTTGGCATCCCATTGCTCTAGTCTTGTGGTTTCGAGCTCTGTGCTGTGAACTGGTGCCCGCTCCTTCACCGTGAAATGCTGCGAAGCGTCAGCTGGGGCAGTGAAGAGCAGGCATCTTCTGGCCATCCCTGTTCGTTGTTGGTGTCAAGTGGGACCAGGAAGTATTTGGAGTCAGAATCTTGACTCTGTCATTCGTACTTTTTCGCACGGGATGCTCACGGGTGTATGTTTTCAAGAGAGGCTCATCAAATGCAACAGAATCTCTGGAGATGCTCTTTTTAATGAACAGAATATTTGCCATGGTGAGATGAGAGCTGCATGCAGTGTCTGGCTTTTCCTTTTCTGGTAACTAACTAAACAAGAAATACATTAAATTATTACTTTGTTCTTCTTGCGTCTACGGAGCTAAGATTTGTTTTGGTTTATTGAGCCTTGCAACCCCCAAAGTGTTCTAGGCTTGCCTTTCTGAATTTGAATACTACAGAGAGACACTAGAAAATGAGTCCCGGATGGCAGAAATGGCAGGCAGACTTCTCTTTAACAGCCTAGTTAATGAAATACTGATAATAAACTTGCTGGGTATCAAGTGCAGCCTCATAGCTCCTTGAGAGCCTGGAGCTGTTTCTGAGATATTTTTTTTTCCTTTATAAACTTATGGCCAGATGAAACTGGCCATTCTGTACTTTTTCAAATGCTTGCATTAACCTTTGTGACTGCTACAGGCTGTTGTGTGGAAGGCCAACCACTCTGAGAACAATAAATTTAATAAGCCTTGCAAACTAAGAGCATGTTTTTGTATTAACTAAAGGGGGGAGGGGATTAAATAGCTCTGTTTTTTTAAATTTTTTTTTTCTTCCCCTGACTCCTATTCTCCAGCTGATCCTTTTCCTCTTTTTTGTCATGTGGCCTTCTTTAGTGTCAGTTCTAAAAACTGTCATTGATTATGAGGTTCAGGCACCTCAGAAAGTCTGCTCTAACAACAACGACAAAAATTGTGATGGTGACTTAGACAACTAGTTGTGTAAATCTGTTTTTGGCTTGTTGTCACAGTCTGCCCTGGTGTAAAGATGGGCCTACTCATTATCTATGCAAGACTTGAAGTTAAGTGTGAATGTTAAGCTATGGCTGTAGAACAATTGTCTCATTATTTCCATAGCAAAAAGAGCTGTACATGTTAAGGAATTTTGTGTTTTGTGCATTTATGTTGGGTTCTTGCACGTACATGGGCATGAAAACACAAACAGAAGGTTTCTGGTTCCTCATGTGGGGCACCTGTGTTGCAGCCTGCCGGCAGTGAGGTTTTCTCCCATGCTTGCAGTGTGAGGCAGAGAGCAAAGGATGAGTTGTTTCCTCTTGCAGTAGTGCTGAGACAGAGTATTTGATGAGTTTTGGTTATCAGTGGGGCTGAGTGAGGGAGTGTAGTGGAAGGAGGTGAGGACAGATGAGGTCAGGTTTGTTGCTGCATGAACTCAGGGGTCAGTGCATCTCCACAAGTAGCCTGCTCTCAGCCAGCTCTTCCCAGACTGGCATAGGAAGGTTCTTTTCCTGATTTTAGCTGCATAGGACCTACACTGATGGAGAAGTCTTTTTTTTTCATTAAGAATCAGATCCCTAGAAGTAATGAACATCTGAAGCACCTTCCAATATCATCAGGTTATTGAAAGCGCTCAAAACCTTCTCAGAGTGAAGTCAGTTGCAGCCAGCTTGGACTATGGCCTAAAACTTTTATGGGCAGATACCCAAAACCTGAGTAGTGCCTTTCCTACTTTAAGTGTGATCCTCGATTTATGGCTAATGCCATTTGATAATAAATTGGTACTAAAAGAGTATCTCCTGCGATGCTCTGGTCTGTTTTTGCAGTTTTACATTGTAAGAAAAAAGTATCACTGGCCTCTGTATCTTTCATAGCTAGAAGAGGCTCTTCACCCTGGTGCCTCTTTTGTGTTGCTATAATTATGATGTTAGGAGTGGTGTGGGGGTTTTTTGTTTGTTTGTTTGTTTTTAAATCAACATGATTAAATCAAATCCAACCTGTAAAAAGAATATATCTTCACTCAGAGGCACCTTTTACTCACACGGGTTGTTCTGCTTGCATTTAGTTAACTCTTTTAAAACATGGTGTGAACACAGCTGCATCAATGTAGAGTTGCAGGTTTTTGTGACTACATAATCTAGGGTACGGTCTGCAACCTTCTTCAGCTTCATTCTTGCTACATTGTGTCTGGAAGGATTTTAGTGTGCTCAGAGACTTGTGTTGGTTGGCCTCTGTTCTGTAGACTATGCTTAATTTAAGGAGTTATGCCACGATGCATCTTGTGAAAAGCATGGCATGTGACCAGTCTTACAGTTCTTGCTTGGAGAACTTGTGGGGAAACAATAAAAATGCTTTGGTTTTTCTAATGTGCTGCAATTACAATGCAGATTTTAAGCTCCTGAGTAGACTTTCACAATACACTTCTTCATTGGCATCGTCTGCACTGGGCAAAGTTCTTACATGCTTCTGTTCTATATATCAGCCTGATCTGTGCAGAATTTTTAAAAACCGCTTGAGAGAGTGATGTGGAAATTTGAATCTGTCTCTTCACAAAGGAAAGGTGTTATATTTGCCTAAGAGGTTTATAATAAAAAATTGATAACCTGTTTAATTTTTTATTTTTAGCATTTTCATTATGATAACTTATCCGTAAATTATATCCCAAGATACTATATACTGTCTTAGTTGTAGATAAAAATATTTCCTGGGGAGGTATTGAAGAGCATATTCTGACCTGAACTGGAAGATAACTCTTTTTGGATGATGAACTGTTTCAGCTTTAGTAATTTTTTTTGTTTTTCATTTTTTTGTGTCCCTTTTCTGAGGAGTTAAACAGGAACATGGGTTCTGCAGTGTCAAGAGAGTGCACTCTCCTAGTGTGCTAGAATCCTTGTTGCTTTGTTGGGGATTGGTTTCTTTTAACTGTAACAAGTTTGGGTGCGTTCTTGTTGTTCTTTGTACACTTGTTAGCAGATAAAAACTATTTTGCTCCAGTATACATGCACATGAAATCTAAAATTTGGTAAGTTTTTGAGTGAATTCAACTAAATTTTCAAATTTTAAATGAATATTTGAATAGGCCTTGAACTGACTTAAGACTTTCTGCTTTGTTTCTGAACAGTCTTGACCTCACAATCTGAATAGTTAATGTTCAGACAAAGTCTTGGTTGGGGAAAGCTGCAAAATCCAAACTGGTGTTCTTAAAGTGTTAGGTGATATTAAAAAAAAAAAAAAGTTTTTGAGCAACTTTCCTTTTTTGGGCTTCCTACTTTTAAGACTTTTCTTTTAAATAGTTAGACTCTTTAATTTAATTGGACAGGTTAGATTCAGAAAGTGGCAATGTGGGATGGATCAAGATCACGTAGTGATTCTGGTATACTTCAGATCCAGTCTTTCCATTGCTGTTGCCAGTTCCATTGTTTGGTATCTGCAGGTCACAGAAAACATTTTTTCTCGCGCCGCAAATGCGTTAGAGAGGCGTATGTTTGAAGGTAAGAGTTTTACTTCACTGAAACTTTGTAAACCTGGAGATGCAGTCCTTTGAGTAAGGAAAAATGGGTCCATACTAGCAACTCTGTATTTTTCTTCTGAGGCGCATGTGTGATGTGGATACATTGCCTGCAACATGAGCAGCCATGGGTCTATAGGCAGGGCCATGTCCCCTTACTGTTTGCTGAACACCCCTCTCCTGGGAATTCTGTCTTTTGTAATGTAACAATAAGGAACATTTGGGCTCTATGTTGACTCATCTATCAGCTGTAACAGCCTTGAAAACTTACCCCTTCTGTAGAGCACAAGGGCTTCTATTTTATTATCGTCCCTTCAGTTTGGGAGGTTGATTAGACACGACGATGAGGGGTCTGACAGTTGTTTCAAAATAAATGTATAGCTGAATGCAGGAAAGAAAACAACAGCTGTAAGGTGCATGCAGCTCTATTAGTGTTTGGATCAGATGTGAATCTTTTAATTCGAGAAGGTAATGTTTACGTAGGTTTGCATTGCCCAGTGATCACAGACGACGTGAATTTAATATTTTTCAAATGAAACCAGATGGAGGCATTTACTTCACTAATGGGTTTTTCCACCACAGGCCTAGATCAGAATTAATGTCTGAAGAATATAGTAAGAATACTTGGTCTTCAATTCCAGCTCTTGCTATGTATTACTAGACCATGTTGCTCTGCAGCGTGCTGCTCCTGAATTCTTCAGTCAGACCTCCAAGCTTCAAGGCAGCATGGTGATGAATTTCACAAAAGATTAGAAATGCAAGCTTTTAGTAAGTGAGAATATCTGCATTTAGTAAGGACAAAATATTCCTTCTAATACCACATGCTGATTAACATTTTTGGCTTGTTGTCAGTATCATCAGCTCATGTTTTTTAATACTGCCAGCTTGTGATGTTTATTCTTTTAAACGGAGTTCTGAAGTTTTGTGATTGTATGAGGATATTAGCTCTCCATTAATAAAAGAAGCATTTTTAGTTTAGTTTAAAACCACAAATGTGGCCCAAAGAGCTGTAAAGTCCTATGAAAAAAACCACAACAGTATTTAAAATCTTTTGCTTCTTTGTGTTTTGGCTTGTGCTGCTATGCGTTATGTTGGTTTTGCTGTTTTTCACTGTGTGTGCAGGATAACTTTCTGAAGTGCAAACTGTCTGACTGTGACTATATAAAAGTCCTTGTGGACGTAAGTAGGATATTTGCAATCTAACAAAAGATGGCTCATGCCAGGGCTCTTCAGCATACAAAATCTATTTTTTCTCTCTGGCAACCTGGTAAGGTGACTAAATTAATTGTCAATGAGTGTGTAAGTAAGTTCTCTCTATCTGAGGAAGAGATGCAAAGAAGGAAATGTAGCTGACAAGTGCTCTTATGCTAGATGCAGTCCTGCCCTAGAACTTTTTTGCTTGTAAGAACAAACTGTAGGAAGAGCATGAGTCTTTGATGCTCTGTATGTTTTGGTGGAGGAACAGAAGAAAAATTTGTTCACAGGACACACATTAGCTTCTGGCATTGGAGAATCTGGGTAAGCAAGATGGCATCCAAGATCCACTAGGAGCTGTTGATATGGGGGAAGTAAGTTTGCAGATTTCTTTTTTTAATTATGACTTGGAGCTTTTGTACAGAAGAAACATCCATTTTCCACATTTTATTAGCTTTTATAATAACTGTTGCTTAGTTTTCCTTTATATGATTTTGACTATAATAGAGGTAAAAAGCTTAAACCAATTAAAAATGAAGTAATAGTTTTGTAATCTGTAATACAAATTTCATGAGAAATACAAATGAGCATTGAGAGCACAGCTCTGGCAGTGAATAAGAGGGAGAAGGGAATGCAGAGATTACAAGGGAGTTTCATGTTTGTGTTTAGTTGTATAAACTGCATATGCTTTGGGTGGGCTGATGCAGAGACAAATATTAAGAATGCATATTGAACCCAGGAAGAAAATCTAGTATCTTTTGATATTTGTAATAAAATGGCAGATGAAATTCAGTGTTGATACATGCAAAGTTGCATATATTTTTAGAAGAAGTCACATGGCAGTACAGATGCATGGATAGGCCCTAAAATATCATCAGTACTCAGGAAAGGGAATGAGGATCATTCTTTAAAATGTCATCTCAACCCAGACATCTGTCAACAAATTTTGAGTATTAAGAAGGAAAAAGAGGGGAAGATCTCATTTTTACATTGCTTAAATATAAGGCTTGCTCTTGTCTTACTTGCTGCATTTCTGGTTGCATCATTTCAGAAAGAGTATTAAAAAAGTCAAAGAAAATACAGAGAAGGATGATGTGGTAATTGAAGAAAAGCAATTTCTTCCATACAAGCAGAGATATATAGTTGCAGCTCTTCAGTCTGAAGAAAAGACAGCTGACTGGTATGAGGAGGTAATAGTCTAGATTTCTTTTGAATCAGAAAGAGATTAGGCGATAAGCAATTTTTTTTCTATACAGAAGAGCTCACAGTTATAATCCAAGGACTGTGTTTTTATGTGAGTGTAGTTGAATTCTCACTTGTGCAGTAATGTTAGGAGGTGAAAACGAGTAGACCAGGAATTTGTACAGTGTCTTCAAAGACAGGTCCACTGTGGGTCGGTATTAAATTGATGTTCAGATATGATGGTAGGAAATCCTGAAGTTGTGATTACTGAAACATAAGGATAGGCCCATGAGGTATGATTCCCTGGATATCCTGATGCTTTGCTGTGGACTAAAGATATCCTTCTCATTATTCCTCCTCATTGAGGAGGAATCTAGAATCAGTTCTTGAACAGGAAATTGCAGTTAGGAAATTGAGATATTCTGAGTGGTGTCCAGGAATGCTGTTTGGTGTAATCAAAATTTCATTGACTGCACAGAACGTGGGATTTTTCAATTCAGAGGTATTTATGAAGATACGTAATCTGCTCCAGGGGCACAAAGCTAACAGATTCCTTCTGCTTGAAAGTATGTATGAGGAAAGGCTATTGGCTTTCTGACATCTGTGTTTTAACAAGTTTGTAACTTTTTATGTAAGGCCCACAACACTGAGTGAACCTGAAACTGTATAGACAACCTGTGTAGAGGGATGATGCATTCTACAATAAATGTTCTCTTTTCTCAGTGCTTTCTTCTTGCCTAGAAACTTGCATAATTTCTGGTTTCAGCAAGACTGGAGAAAAGGTCCAGAATTCTTGAGAAACGTCTATGCTGCTCTTGCAGCTGTTAATTTTCTGCTGGCTAATCTGTATCTTACACTGCCTCAGCCACTTCAGTCCTGGAAGCAGTAATGGAAAACTGTTCTACTGAGAATATTGCCTAAAAGAGAGGAGAGCATTGTTCTCTGGTGCAGCCACTTGATTACTTTTTATGATGACAAGAGATTTCTTGGATTTAGTCCTATTTTCTGTTCACATATCATTGCTTTTCCATCAACATCAGGTTTCTTCTAGTCTCTAAACTGAGATTTATTTTTCTAATGATTATGTATAAGAAGATTGGTATTTTAGAAATCTAATTATTCAGTATTAAAGGAGAATATGAAAATATTTTCTGTGCCTTTTTTTCCCTGAGAACAGTATTAAAAAGAATTCAGGGAGTTTAAATTAGAAATGTTATTAATGGAATGTGCTAGAGGACTGTGACATCTTGTGCAGAAAGGGGAACCTTGAAGTTACTAGTTGGAGTTCAGTAGGCAAGGTTAGCAAACAGCAGTTCTGGTCAAAGTTCCTGCTACCTTTACTAGTAGTGTTGTTGTGTGTGGTTTTTGGTACCCACATGTTCCTTAAAACACATAAACACTGAGAATTTGTTTCAGGCTCTATACTTAAAGGTACCTTAAAACCTGCATATTTTATACACTTGTATTGCTAATTTTTGCAATTTTATACAATGAAAAAGATGCAGATAAGAATAGAGGTGGAAAAGCTTTTGCCTGGAACATCCAGCAATTCCAAGCGATTACTGGGTTGTATCACTTCATTATAAATGAGCAGAGGTGTACCTTGATCTTAAATGTATTAAAGAAAAACATCACCAGAAGAAAAAAAACCCTCTAACATCTTCCTTTTCTTGTTTTGCTTTCTGTTTTTGTGGTCTTGGAGCTGTATTCAGTGCTGTAATTTATTTAGGACTATGCCACAGTGAGTTGAGGTCGAGGTGAGTATTTCTTCTGGGTGGCAGAATTAACTGCTCCTGCAGTTCTGTCAGGTGTTGGGTCTTTTGGTTCTTTCCTGAGAACTTGGTTAGGATCACCCTCCCCTTTTGCCCACCATTAGCCTCAAGGTTCCTGAGGCTAATGCTTTCAACTCGGTGGTTGAAGTCATCAGTTGCAGAACATGCTCTAATTAATCTTTTCAAAATCTGGTCTTTTGTAAATATTATGAGTAGGGATTTAATCTTGTATTTGCTGACAAAATAGATATTTAAAACAATGGCTTTGTGAGTTGCAGATTGTGTGCCTGTGTCAGAGCTGAATGAGATTTTTTTTGAACACCAAATACTGAAATTGCTTTGTACTGATAGCAGAATACTTGAAAAAATGGAGAGAACAGATGCTTGTTGTGAATTGAATGCTGCACAGCTGCAGGGCAGACATCTAAGTCATTATAAAAAGCCACATTTTTACAAGGTATGATTAAAATAACAAAGTCTTGGATGAATAGGAAAGTTAGCTATGAGTTTGCTTTCCAGTGGGAGAAATTATTTAATGTTTGTGAGATGACCCTTTGCCAAGGCAGAGGGTGCCTTTTGACAGAGGCGCATGCATATATTGTTTGACATATTTGATCTGATGACTCCATTTTTTGCTTTAGACATGTGAAATCACATCTGTGAAGAATTAGTCTTTGTAGAATTGTGTCAAACTAGGTATCTTTCTTTCATAGTATTTGTAGGTATATTTTTACATTTTTTTTCTTTTATTTTCATGCCTACCGTGTAAAATCCTTTCAGAAAGCAACAATAAACTGTAAGTAAATTACGTGTAAATTTTCCAACAATTGTTTTGTTGCCCAATTGTATGGTCCCAAGTGAGTTGCTGCAACCAAAGTAATGAAAGATTACAAGTGTGAAGAATAAACTCCTGATTGCAGCAACAGAAAATCAACTGTCTTCAGTGGTCAGACTGATAGTCTGAAGGATAGTATCACTAAACTTTTAATTATTTAAATCAATTCCTGTCACTTTTTCAAGGATTAAACTGAAATACTTCTGGGGAGGGAATGTAAATTTTCAGAAGAAAGGATAGGTGAATATAATAAATATTAATAGTAGTGTTGGATTTAATGACCCTTTTTACCACAATAGAATGTAGTTTATAAGCATTTTCTTGGAGGCTTGAAGAAGGGATTATCTTAATATTTCACTGGGAAACATTAAGGGAAACATTAATCAATACTGTATGTGACAGAATTCATGCCTTATAATAATTAAAATAGCCTGTGGTTTTAGAATGTTAACAATAGCAAACCCAACAATGGATAAGTAAGGTAACATGGGATGTAGGTTATTTTATTTTGCTGAAGCAAGGATCTACAGGGGCTTGCTGGAGAATTTGAACTGCAGTTTAGTTCTCCCACTAGTGCATAGCCTGGAAGTAGTAAACAAAAATTAAAAAACAAAGAAAACAATTTATAATGCTGTGCTTGTCTAGAATAAAAGCAAACTGTATACATGAAGAAGCTATAATGGTTTGCTGCTGCTGCATGTTTACTTCTCTTGCAAGCTGAAATAATAATTTACTTTATGTACAAAGTTGTGTCTGCCAGCAACATAGATTCTGCCAGGATACTGAAAATGCAAATCATTCAGTGTATCACCTGGTGTTTAAGTATGGGCTTAAACTGCCACAGACCAAGGTTAAACATTAGGAAACTTTCTAGTAGAGAGGGTAATGAAGCACTGAACTAAATTGCTTGGGGAAATCATCCATCCCTGGAACCTTTGGAACAAGGTCTGCAAGTACTGTCAGGAGGGGTATGGTTTATGACCCCGCCCCACCACTTTGTGTAACTGTAGGATTTCTTAAAGTCAGTTCCTGTTTCTCTGTCAATTTTTTCTTTCTGGGAGACGCTCAGAGCACAAGAGATAGACTTTGATGTTTGGTCTTAAAGCTGAAAAAAAAATCTGCTTAAACTGAAATGGTGTTTCAAGTCAGCATCTCCTTGTCATTAACAGCATGCTAGATTACTTCCAGTAAGAAATGAAAATCAACTGTACTGTTGAAGTTTGCTTTCAGTTTTTTTTGCTGTGCTTTTTGACTTTCAGACAGTTCAGTGAAATACTGTTTGTTTAAAATTTAGATGTAGCAATTAACAGCAAAAGAAAAATGTTGCTAAACATTTTTTTAGTACTTGTAATTAATAAGACCTATTGTTTTGGTTTTTTGTAAATCCCAATTCTGTTTAAATGGGTATTTCAATTCAATTTTTTTTTTTTTTTTTGGAGGGAGGAAGAAATTAGAAAGCCGATGCTGAAAAGATGTTTTGATTGGTATGTTTGAAGTCTATATCATCCAACACTTTTTCTTAGATAATGTGTGGTCTTTTGAAACATGTAATGAAAATGTTCCGCTTGAAGGCTTTAAGTTTTGTTTTTCAAATACCTTTTATAAAGTAATTCCTCAATTACTCTTCTGAACAAATAATTATAAGCTTAGTTTATTTTACCTAGTTGTATAGGAAATGTGGCAAACCTACAGTAGTTTTTATTTTGGTGTTGGAGAGCTGCATTTATTTCCTGGCTTTGTTGTGCTAATTAAAGAAGGTGTTTTTCATCTGTTTCATCAGAAATTCGTAGTCCATCCTCAGCCTCTCTGGGTGACAGCAGAAGACATAGAATTGTGGCATCACAGCAGATTGGAAGTTGAGCAAGTTGAGGGTAAAAACTTTTAATATGATTATTCTCAGCTTAAGAACAGATTAAATAAAATGTTCTATTTTTGTGTTCTACTTTAGAAAGCTAAAGCAATAAGGCTCCAGAAATGTGCAAACATTAAATTATATGCATTATTCTGGTATATTGAGGAAGACAGTTTCAGTAATGGTAAAAGGAGAGAAAAATATAAACGCAGAAGTTCTTTACAGTCTACTAAGAGGCCAAAAAGAACTCAATTAAAATGATTCTTGCGGATTGTTTTTAAATCAGAGTAGATAAAAATAAATGAAACTGAAAGCTTACACACAAATTATTAACGTTGTGTACAGGCATTTTTGGGATCATTAGATAAATTGAGGCCTATAATGAAATACTGAACTAGTGAGTGTGAAGGTGTTTATGCCTCTACACTTAGCTGCTTCTGTATGAAAGGTAGTATGTATCTGTATAACCTGAATTTATATGGCATTTTTCTAAGGTTTTTTAATACAGCTTTGAAAAAGGTGTTTCTTTCAGGGGAGAGGGGAGAGATGGGAAGAAAAGTAGTTCTTAATAAACAGCATTCTTGATAATGTTTTTATTTTAATTCCTTTAGACTATGTCTGAATGTATCCAGCTCTCATTTGCTGTTTGTAGAATTGGCATTTACACGGTAAGGCAATGTTCTAAGTATTTTTGTTAGTGTTAATGCCATTTGAGTGAAAAGAAGTTACTTAAGTTTTTTAGGATTGGATTTAAGTAATGCAGATAGCAGTAGATTTTTGTCCTTTCAAAGATTTACTAATAGCAGAAGAGAAAAAGTATCCTCCACTTTAGTTAAAAAAAGGTAAAGAAAAATTCAGCCAGCCTCTTGAGTGTAAGAAGATTTAGAATTCATGGGCATCAGTTGCTGAAAATTCTTGCGTAATATAATTGCTGGAGGGTTTATGTACATTTACCATTAAATGTCTATGATGTTTGAGTAATGTCACATATTGAAACATGTTAGCTAAATGCACACATTTTAAGAGTTTTCTGGAGAGCCTTAACATTTTGGAAATGTTTTTAAGTTAAACTTAGCAAAACTGATATAAAAGAAATAAGAAGTTTACTTCAATTATGTGTCCTGAATATGCTAGCATTTTTTTTCTGCTCCCGGTTCTTCTAATTAATGTTGAGAACACTTAGATGAATGGGATTTTGTAGAAATTAACTTTAATTAATACATTACAATAATGTAGTGTACACAGAGCTTACACAATGTATATAACTCGATTTCTCAAATCATGCTTCATATCCTGGAGCTTTTGTAGTGGGAATGCTGCTCCTTCTGTTAGCATATTTCAGGAGGAAGCCTGGAACATGCCACTTCATACAGTCAAAAGTATGGATGAGTTTTGACTAATTGTGAGGTGGCCTATGTGCCATCAGTAAATCTTACTTGAGGATAGAATCTCAAAGCTTAACGTTTTCTTTTGTTCACAGAATTTGGTTCCAGGTAGTGTTAAATATCTGCTTGAGGCTTTTTTCCCCCGTAACATTTGCCTGCTTTCTGTTTTCAACATCTGAAAACCTTTCAAATGGTAGAAAAGATGAGTCAAAGGCATATTTCCTTATGGTATTTAAATTTCTTAGGAAGAATTTCTAAGTCTAAAAATTACTATGTGGTAAGAGTATGCTATCTTAAGGATCAGAGAGGATTACAGTCTGAGGTTTCAATGGCTGCAAGGTACTCAAATGGTCTGCTAGTTCTTTAGAAGGCTAGAGTAAGCTGCTCAAATTAATTTGAGAGAATGTCCAAGTATAAATATGTGTGAATTATGGACCTGGTATGAGAAGATAAAATGTAGTACATCCTCTGATAGTAATCAGTTCTGTTTTAGTTTAAAATAGGTCAAGTGTTGTCTATATACTCAAGTGCTCTAAGTTGTGGTAGTTGCAGTTATAGTGATAGTTTAAGTGGTATCTCACTCTGACCTTTTGGGCAGCAAAATACTTAATTTTATCAAATGTTTTAAATTGAAAAATAAAACAGCTTGCTGAATTTATTCAAATGAAAGAAATTTATTTTATTGACTGCTGGTACTTAAGGGGGGATAAGTGAGGAGATGATGACCAGGCTTCAGAGCATCTGGAGATGCATCGTTATGGCCACAGTGTACCAGGCAGGGCATGCCATGTAAAGTGCATTTGAAGGCTAAAGTAGTTCCTTTAGGAGAATGCTAGCTGCAGAGAGTACTTGCTTACATGAAATGCCTCTCATTGGAAAGGATCTGACTGGAAGGTAGGCTTCTACAGTTTTGGTGTCAGTAAACAGAGAGGCCTGCTGAAATGAGAGCTGTGAAGGACAGTGTGATAGTTTCTGTCTCTGCACCATGCCCTGCTTGTGCTTGTAACTGTCACCAGATTTGTTACTCAGGTGTGTCAGGAGTCTGGCAGCTGTTAGGTACTGAGTGCTCCATACTGATGTCAAGAAGCAAACTTCCACAAAACTCCAGTTCATGTTTTCCTTCTAATTAATTCCTTGGGTGTTGTGCTTTCTGCTTTCTGCATGCTATTTTGCAGATTCAGTTGATTTTCCATTTGCTAGCTAATTGATTTTTATCCAAAATCTAAGCAGTCTCTCAGATGCCAGTCCTTAGCAGCACCATGTGTTCAGCTTGTACTGAGGTACTAGGACACTTCCCGTTCTGCATGTCCTCTTGGTGCAGTGCTGCAAGCAAGCCTCTTAGTCCTTTGGACTACAGACGTCTCAACTGTTAGCCTGTTATCAAGCTGCTTATCAGTAACACACTAAAGCACCCATTACATCAACTGTACTACATCATTAAATTGGCTTCCTGTTTTTATGGAATGTACAGGTTATGAGATGGGGGAAGAGTTTATGTGGTGATCTATGGCAAAACAGCCTGTGCTGCCTGCCGTGAGGAGAAAACCTCCACCTTTGCAAGAATATAGGGGGAGATGTAATGCCTATTTCAGGTGAATTAACTAGATGAAATTCCTTTAAAGTGTATACCCTTGAAGGGAGGAAGAGCAAAGCAGAGGTGGTAAATATGAAAACTATATAGATTTTTGTAGGGGTCTGACACTGGTAAATGTTTCTGTCTAAAAGGAAAACATTATCATAAACTCAAATGAAAACTTTTGTGATTAAGAGATCAACCAGCCAATGAAAATAAAATTCAACTTGTTTCACATAGCTTGTTTCAGAAGTTTTTCAGGTACAGTTTCTGCCTCTTCCACCATATGAGCATCTGCATCAGATGTGTCAATTGGATGTGTGGGAGCAGGCAGATAAATTTGTGAATCTGCGTGACTGTGGAGACTGTAAGCATATGACAGCTTGTAACAAAGGCTATAATTTATTTTCTTTCTGTCTCTGATTTAATTTTCTTAATCAGGTTAAGATCCTATTAAAATAATGATAGAGAATTCTACCTATGTGAACCTCAGAGGGAAAATAGTCCACTTTTTTGTCTTGTAAAACAGTTTTTATGATAGAACACTTGCCATCTTTATACATATTAAAACACTTGCCACCTTTATACTCCATCTTGGAAATTGTGTGTGTCATTGTGTTCCTACGCCTATACTCTGGAAGGTTCTTTGATACTCTGTCCTAGCCCTTAGACTTTTTTATTTTCATCCATTTGCATATAATTTTAAGCTTTTTTCAACAGGGGTAATAAGGCATTCTTTCTGTCCCTAACCTTTAAATGTGACTGCAGGAACATGCAAAATGTAATTTTTCACGTAACTTCTTGTTTTAGATAGAAAAACAAGGACAAAACCCTCTACAGGGGTCAGAACCATGCAAAAATACCTGAGGAGGCCAAGTGGAAGTATGATCTTTTACTGGTGTATATTAGAAGGTAAAATACTGAAAAATGCATTTTCCTGTTTCAGGAAATTCAAAAGTAATTTTTTCTTGATTTCAAAATATGGCATCAGTAGATAAATAATTTTGTTTCAAAGCAGTACAAGGATAACAAAAAGTTCCCTGTAACTCTTTCTGCTTTCAAATGCTGGATATGGCAAAAGCAATGCACTGTGGCAACATTGCATCAATGCTGGCATCTTCTTCCTGAAAATCATGAGTAACTGATACTTTAGTTTCAGTAACCTCTTAGCTTGAATTTGAATGCAATGAGAAGTGGAAATAAATTAAGCATGTTTACAGCTTTGCTTGCTATAGTTTGTATATGGTCGGTACAGTAAATGATGCAAATGTGCTTTTAGTTTTCTGGTTTACTTTGGGCTTACTTACATTTGTCTTTGTTTATAATGATAAATTCATGTCTTGGAATGGTTTGGCTGGAATCAGCTGTTGTGCTAAGGAATTTGTCTGATGTTAGAAAACAGAAATAACATTTGCTCATGAAGTGATGGAGAGAAAGCTCTTTAAAGAAGAGAAATCAACTAAGCCAGCAACTAAAGGCAGCCATGAAATAGGAGGCAATCATGGAAACATGCCTGGGAGTAGCCAGGCTGTGACTTAGAGTGTGGAAAGCTTCCTATGAGACTCTTCCCCTCCTTAACGCAGTTTCCCATTGGAAAATACTAGGTTAAAGTAGTAACAATGTTCATATAGCATATCCTGCCTACTCCTCCCTTTCCCATGTCGTGTCCTTGACATAAGCAGCATAACAAAAGCACAAAAGTGCAGCAGGAAAAAGTCCTTTTATGTGCTACCCTTGGGGAAATGTGGATAATTCCATTCACAGTCACTGCTGATATTCTGTGGATAGCCTTTTGGAAAAGTCCAAATATTTTTAACTTCCAGCCTTAAATGAAAGGTTCTTGCTATCAGCTGAGTTTTGGCAGTGACTTGCATTGGGTGGGACTGTGCCTGCTGTGTTGTTGCAAACCAGTAGTCAAGCTGCTTGAACCATGCTAGTTGTGATTTGTGTTGCTACCAACCTGAACAGGAGAAAGAGGGGCAGAGTTTCCTGATGCATATGTCACTCTGTGCATGTGAATGTGAATGCATGTGAATGTTACATACATTGTGGGTTTTGAACTATAAGTTGAGACTTTCTTTTCTACTTTTCCTGAAATAAAGGAATAGTTATAGCATTTTTTCAAATGAGGAAAGTAAAAACAAGTGAAGCGGAGAGTGTCAAGACTGGGCCAGGAGAGTGGATCAGAGTACAATTCTCTTCCCTGTCTTTCCACAGAGTTCCTTGGTTAAAGTGAACTGTGCTGACATTGCTGAGAGTCTTTCCTTGTGGCCAGAGCTCATGTTACCTGCCCAAAGAGCTCAGCAGTTTGGTGCAGCTAATGCTGCTGCGACAGCATTGCTTTCCTGGGCTACTCAGTGACATACAGTCGGTTTCCAGCTCTTTGAGAACCTCTGACAATTAGTTACTGCTTTCACTGGAAAGGTATGGTTTGCTAAATCAGCCTGTTGATTTTTGTCAGAATCTCTATTGGACAAATATGCAAGTTGGAATAGAGCTTTGTCCTGGGCTGTGGACTTGAATACATGTTTTGTTCCATCTGATTTGTCACTGCTGTCCATGGCTCCTTGCTGCTCTAGAGAACAGCAGTGTTGTTCCACAGGCCATTAGCTTTAGGGAGGACAACAGGAAAACCCAGATCATCATTACAAAAGTCTCTAATCTTTTCTGTTCAGACAAGATGCTGTTCAATTTGCATTTATCAAAGCTGTGGGGTTAGTTATCCTGTACATAAGTGCTGTTTTGCTTTTTCTCTTTGAAAGTCAGGATTCCTAATCTTCATTCTTGCTGCCTGTCCAGAAAAGAGTTGTGTAATGTGTTGTCAAATGTTGTATTTTGCCTTCATGGCGCTCCACACGGAAAATAAACTACTCTTGTTAGGCTCAAATGATGCAGGGAGTGATGGTATGAGCATGGGATTTTTCTGATTGTCTCTGCTGATCATCTGTTTTTGGTGTAGTTTGCAAAGTAGCCTCTTTAATTACAAAATGAAAAAAATTAATTTAATATAGTAGGTTAAAAGGTAATTTGTAAGTACATTGCAAAGTAAAAATATTCAAAATTTAAACAATCTCCTATGAAAAAATGATCTATTTGAAATCAGAGGTGCCCTCAGATTGTGGACTATGAAAGATAGCAGGGGATTCAACTAATGTTGAATTAGTGGCAAATTGCAAATATATTACTTCACTGTATCATTTGAATTATTGAACGGGTGAACTAGAAGTGGCTCTTCAGGGGAAGTGAGTTTTTTCTTTTATGTTCTATAATCCTGTGGCTGGGACATGCATAGTAATGAGATGTCCAGAAGAGCAAATTGATTTGCAAGGATTCCTGACTGGGCAATTCTAAGTTGAGATGAAAAGCAAGCTCCCTGTGATTATGGTCAAAGTTGCACTCCCTGCTATTTGTGCGCATGCAATCATACCCTCTACCTTGTGCAGTTGGATAAGTAAGAATCTAGTAGGTGATCTGCAAGTGGAAATGGGGAGCTACAGTGATATGTATCACTCATAATATTTTGCATGTAGCTGCAGGGTTTTTTTATTGCTGGTTTTTTTAGTCATAATCTTGCCAAAAACTGTGTTGTTTTTGCATATGAGTTGTAAAGTATTTGTTGCTAGTCTGTATTTGCCTTTAGCAGCAATTGGAAAACCACAGAGCACTAGAAATTATGCTTGCAGAATAATTGCATCTTTCACAAGACTACATGTTTCAGTAGAAGTGGGAAAAGTTTGTTCTGCAGCTCCTAAACTTTTGTTCAGTCAGCTCAAAAATTGTCTGTTAGTCTTAGAGTGAGAGAAGATTGCTTTTTCCTGTGAACTGCATGCACTGTATCCTGAGGCCATCAATAATAAGTTACTATTATGATTGCTACTGTAAATAGTTAAACTCTGTTTTCTGATGACATCCTGTGTTTGTTCAAGAACAGGTACCTGTTAAGGGAAGAAGTCATACAAGTGGATAATAGATTTAAAAAAAAAAAAAAGTAGTGCATCAAATGCCACAAAATTTAATCTGTTCATCAATTATCTTTTTTCTTTTTTTTTTTTTTTGGTAGAAAGACACTTCTAATTCTTACCATCACTATACGTATATCCATGGTGTTTCTAGTTTTTCTTCTCCCTCTAAAGTTGAAAATGTTTGCCTAGGTGTTGAAGTTCGTTTTCTAAGTGGTTTGCTGAATATCTGTTGCTACAGCTTCTTTATAATTCTAGTCTGCTGTCTTCAAAGTAGTTTGAGATTGTATGTATAATTAAAACCATAAATGCTTTTGGAAAGGCTGTTCTACAGCATCTTTTAGAGCCTGTTAAAGTAAATAGTGTTTTTAGATCTGCCTTCTATTACAGTGTTTGTATTTTGATTAGTTGGCTTTTATTGTATACAAATCATAAACCTAGTTATATTTTGTCATAGGAAAACTTTTGAGTGCCATTTCATTTTTATAGCAAAGATTTATATAGTACAAAACCAGATTGAATTTTTACTGTGTTTATATTGCTGGGTATTATGTTGTTTAAGAGTAGAAAACAACTGTGTTTAATAGATGTCATAAATTCATACTATGGTTCCACTCTTATGACTATATATATCTAAATTTCAACAGGAAGCTTTTAAGTAAGTGTTGCTAGGATCTCAGATGCCATTTTGGGCAATAGACCCTTAGGAAATGGTTGAAATGTGAGAGGTCGTATAAGAATTATCTTTTGTCAGGGAAAGCAAAGCTACATCCAGCTATGACATGGTGTGTTGTAACCAAGATTTTAAAATTCTCTTTCTGGTATTGTCACAATTGCCTGTGTCCATGCAGGCAAAAATCTAGTACCTCTATTTGCAGCAGTGTTTGTCTCAGGGCTTCCCAAACTTACAGCTTGATTTTTTAGCTTTATGTAATGCTACCAGTGAACGTTCTAGACCTGCCTTGTTTCACTCAATCCTTCTGGTGTCTTCAAGACCTCACTGACACAAATTATTTGTCATGCAATTATTTTATCATGGACTGTCTTGTGTTGGAAGGGACCTGCAAGGATCATTGAGTCAAACTTCTGGTGCTGCACAGGACAACCCAAAAAATTCCAGCATGTGCATTTTCAAAATCCTTGATTTATGTACTGGGACCTTTACACATTACAGAAAAATAACATTGGTGGATTTTCAGATACAATCCTGCAGAGCTTCTCATCTGAAAGAGGTTTTTTTAAAAATTAGAGTCAGGAAACAGCAACAGCCAATGGAATAAAATGTCCCACTTTTTCCTCCTCTTCTCCAAATCAAAGTGTAATTTAAGAGAGGGACACACAGGACTGCTGTATGTTTCCTGGACTTCCAGCTGGATGCTGATGACAGAACTGAGAGTAGCTGCTCAGCAGCATTTTCAAAACTTCATTTTAGCCTTGGGCACATACTGGCACCACGTTGAACAGATCCATAATCTTCCAGTGGTTTCTTTTTCAAAACAAGGCAACATGTTTCCATGTAGCTGGGACTTTTACAAGGACATGTAGTGATATAGGACAATGGGGAATGGCTTTGAACTGAAATATTTACTTTAGATATTAGGGAGAAATTATTTGCTGTTATAGGTTGCTGTGAGAAACTGTGGATGCCCCATCCCTGGAAGTATTCAAGGATAGATTGGATGTTGCTTTGAGCAACCTGGTTTAGTGAAACATGTCCTCAACATTAATAAATGTTGCATCTCAGGCAAAAACCACAACCTGTCTTCTTTTTGCTTATCTTTGTCTCAAATTCCATTAATCATGGATTTTTTTAACCACTCTTTACACTGTAATGTAATCAGACAACATGCACTTTACCTTAATGGAAGATAATTATTTGTAGCCCAATTCTAAAAGTGCACACACTTCCAAAACATGTGAGGTTTTGTTTCTTAACCAGGCGCGTGTTGTGGTAGTGCTGTCTTGGAGATCTGCTTACTTCATTAAGTTGTCTTCTTGGATTTAGTGGAAGACATTCTAGTGCAATTCTCTGGAATACGTACGTGTAAGTAATAACCCTTCTCTACACAGTCATACCTAGAGGCCCGACAGAGGTTGATACTCTGTTCCATACTGACTTGAGTCTCTGCTGAGACAGAGCAAGCTACAGGCAGACAGGGATTACCTCAAACACATCAGTGTATTGGGAAACCATGCAAGATCTTGCCACGTGCACTTCTTGACTGTGTGTGGAAAAAGAGGTGGGATTTGTTGTGAAGTTGAATCTTTACAGGCAGAAGATCTGGAACCATGAGGGGAAAGTAAAGCAAATGTCTTGATTAAGACTTGACAAAGACTTCTGGTTATTTACATCAGGATTTGTGTTTCAGATTCTTTTGCCTTGCTCTTCATAAGAGTTGTGTGTTGTATTTTTTCTCTGCTTGAATTTATTTGCCATGGAAGAGAATGAGTCTGCTAAGAGAGAGGTTTATGAGCAGATTAAGTCATATAGTGGGATGTTAGAAAGAAGTAACTCTTTGTTTCAGTGGTTCTAAAATGCTTTTCACCATGCCATCTCGCTTGACTTTGAATAAGAACATGATTCTGAAAGGGATCAAGGCTGGAAATGCACACTTTAATTGTCATGTCAGATTAAAAAGCAATGGCCACGGTAGGTGAGAACCCCAAATACTGGACCTCAGCCTTGCAGGAAAGAGTAATATAGGGATCATAAAAGAGAATTTTAAATCCAAATAACCCATAAATAAGACTGTCAAAACATATATTTAAAAAGAAAGAAGAAGAAAACCAGTCAAAAACGCAACTCCAAGCAGAAAACCCAGGAAACAACTACTGTGGAGTAACCTAAGTTGAACTGAGGCTCTGGAACTATTGGATAATGAGCGAGAAAACCACAATAAAGGAAACTTTTGTTTTAGGTGTGTTTTGTGCTGAGCCTGTAATTAATTAATCTTTTATAAGCTATCACTCTCCAAGAATAACTTAAAGGTTGACAAATCAGCTCTAGATGGAGAATATGAATAAAGCTCTAAGTAAGTGCAAAATCTGAATGTATTCAAAATGCCCATGGAACTCTTCATCATGATGGTTTTATTATTCCATATGTTGTATTCCCAGATCTCACAGATAGTGGCTCAACTTTCCCAATGAGACACAATCTATTTTGTTTTTCAGTGGGCTAAACTGAAGTGTAAAATGAAAAGAATTTACTGATATTCCACAGCAAGTTGTATCCAAGATCTTGTGGTTCCGACTCACAATGCATGCCTTGGCTGATTGGTGTCTGGGCATTTGAATACTTATATAAGCCTTCTGCTCTTTTTATCAGTGAAATTAGAAAAAAACCAAAAAGTTGTGATTCCAAATTTGTTTGCAAATTCTAGCATGGGATTCAGAAAGAGGGGTTTTGTGGCTTCTTTTGTGGGAGTTAAGGATTTTCTCTTTGAAGATTCTGTAGTGTGGGAAGCTCTTTCCTGAGGAAGGAAGATGTTAGTAATCTGCTCAAGCTCTTGAATAATATTGCAAGGAATGCCACTTAATTTCATGTTGTCACTTCTCTGTTCTCCTCTGACTTCTTTCAAGCTTTCTTTACATGGCTGCTTTATATGAGATACATGCACCAGGTAAGTGGCATCATTTTTTTCTTCTAGCATCTGATTCAAATGAAGTAACCATTTTCCCCCCATATATGTTAACTGTGATATTGTGTGTGACCAGGGTTCAAGATTTTCTGGTTTTGATTCCCTGTTCCCCTCATTGCTGGAATATTTTTGTTAAGAAAAACTGCTTGTGTTATATTTCAGCTTGTGTATTGCCTGCTTACTGTAGCAACTGCCACAGGGAATGATTTCTTTTCTTAAGGACGAGTGGGGTACTGAAAAGAAACTATAAAACTGGTATATAAATTTTTACTATTATATGCTCAGTATGTTGAACTATTGCAGGTCTCCGTGTTGCTGTTTAAGCACCGGACACTGCTGTATTCCTTAGCTCTTAAACTGACATAAGTAACTTTCTGTAGGCTTTGTCTGTGTTTTGTACTGAAAGCAGACTCCTTATTTGAAGAATAGGCTTTGAGTCTTGATGGGGTTTTCCAAGATTATTTTGGGGTATCAAAAAAAGTCTTCCTGTAAAGGTCTTTTTTAAGAGCTGTTTTGGGTTGGACAAGGTTGAAATACTTTTTGGAAGAAAGGCTTAATAGGGAAAAGTGTTTTATAGACTGATGACTTAAAGGATTTTTGTGTTGCTGATGCAAAAGTTCATGGCACAGATTGTGAAGTATAAGAAGCCTCAGAAATAGGGAGTCTCCCTTAATGCACAAATGTTTCTGTTTTTCATGTTCACATGATAACATCATAACAAATAGAGCTGAAAGAAGGAAGAGTCATCTAATTAATTCCTGGCTCAGAAGCGGGATGAACTATGACCAAACCAAACCAGGCTGCTTTTCTGAAAAAAAGCACATCAGGTTCCATAATCTCTTCTACAAACTCTTCCTGAGCTCAACTAGCCCTACTTTTTACACACTGTTTTTCTAAGATCTAGCCTAATTTTTTTGTTAATATTTCTTTCTTCAGTTTAAACTTTTTAGCTCAAGGTTACATGGGGCTTTGAGCAACCCGGTCTAGTGGAAGCTGTCCCTGTTGGCGGGGAGATTGGAATTAGATGATCTTAATGGTCCCTTCCAAACCAAACCATTCTATGATTCTTTGTCTTACAGACAGCAAAAAGGTGCACTCTGCTGGATTAAAAACTGCCTGGATGGCTGGCCCAGAGAGTGGTGGTGAGTGGAGTTACATCCAGCTGGTGGCTGCTCATCAGTGGAGTTCCCCAGGGCTCAGTACTGGGGGCATTTCTGTCTGCTGGAGGGCAGGAAGGCTCTGCAGGGGGATCTGGACAGGCTGGATCATGGGCTGTGGCCAGTGGTGTGAGATTCAACAAGGCCCAGTGCCAGGTCCTGCCCTTGGGTCACAACAACCCCAGGCAGTGCCACAGGCTGGGGCAGAGTGGCTGGAAAGGACCTGGGGGTGCTGGTGACAGCAGCTGAACATGAGCCAGGCTGTGCCCAGGGGGCCAGGAAGGCCAATGGCATCCTGGCCTGGAGCAGCAATGCTGTGGCCAGCAGGGCCAGGGCAGGGATTGTCCCCCTGTGCTGGGCACTGCTGAGGCCACAGCTGCAGTGCTGTGTCCAGCTCTGGGCCCTCACTGCAGGAAAGGCCCTGAGGGGCTGGAGAGAGTGCAGAGAAGGGCAATGGAGCTGGGGCAGGGTCTGGGGCACAAGTGCTGTGAGGAGCAGCTGAGGGAGCTGGGGGTGTTTATCCTGGAGAAAAGGAGGCTCAGGGGTGACCTTATCACTCCCTACAGCTGCCTGAAAGGAGGCTGTGGCCAGGTGGGGATCAGCTTCTTCTCTGCCAGCAAGCAATGTGATAAAAAGAAATGACCTCAAGATGTGCCAGGCAAAGTTCAGAGTGGATATTAGGAAAATGTGTTCCTAATCAACTATTTGTACTTAAAATCCACTAATACCCACCATCAATATTCCACCATGGAAAGGGTGGTGAAGCTTTGGAGCAGGCTTCCCAGGCAAGTGGCTCATTCACCAACTGTTGGGGTATTTAAAAGATGTGTGGATGTGGCACTAAGGCATCTCTTTTAGTGGTGGACTTGGTCCTGCTGGATTAATGCTTGGACTTAAAGATCATAAAAACATTCCCTAACCTAAATGGTTCTAAGATTCTTTCCTATCTATAATAGTAAACTTTGAACTAAAAAACCCATTTCAAAATGCATCCAGCATTGGATGGTGTTTGGTTTACAGGGAGTATGACTTGCTGTGTAATTAGATTTCAGTCCTTAATTGCGTTTCATAGAACCATAAAAAAAACTTGTGCTTGTTCTATGAAACTGCAGGAAAAACAAAACCTCTCCATTTTTAGCATTAGAGAATTAAAGCATTACTTTATTCTGGCCAGGATATTGTTCTGGCCAGGATGTGCAACAGAAGCAATTTCATCCCCTCATTGCCTGGGTTGTGCAGAGAAAATCATTCAATCACATGTAATTTTTACTGGATTTTTCACATATCGATACAGTCAAAACCCAAAGAAATTAATTGGTTCAATATTAATTGGTCCCAAGTTACACAGTTCTTTGTATTTGGTTTCCAATTGGTTATTGATCTCTTCACCTTTGATGGTTCTCATTCTTTGTTTTCTTACCTATGTTTTTGCAAACCAGGAGTCTCCAGCCATGCCAGGAGTGATTTTGGAGCTGATGGTCATTAATGGTCCTTATCTTTTGTGCATCTTCTATGTTACTCCCAGTCTGCTCAGATGTTAAGTCCTTTGAAAGGAAACATTAAGTCGTTTACCCTGGGCAAAGGTGTACAAAACCCCTGACTAAAGTTATATAAAAAATTTAAAGTTATATAATTTCCAACAGTACGTGGCAGGAACCTTAAAGATCATCCAGTTCCAACCATCCTTCCATGGGCAGGGACACCTTCCACTATCCCAGGTTGCTGAGAGTGCCTTTCAACCTGGCCTTGAACACTGCCAGGGATGGGGCATCAATGGCTGCTCTGGGGAACCTGTGCTGGTGCCTCACCACCCCCACAGTGAAGAGTTTCTTCCTAACATCTAACTAAGCTTCTTCTCTTTTAGTTTAAAGCCATTGCCCCTCATCACTCTCCCTCTTATTTATTTATTTTATTCATTTAATTTTATTAATTTCATTATTTTTGGTTGAGTATTCAGTTTTATTATTGTTTTATTATTATAGACCAAATAACTCCAGTGAAGGTGTTTACTATGATCTTTTACAGAGAGAATTCATTCTATTTGTGATTTAACACTCAGAAAGTTGCTAAAAGTTGGAAATGTGTTTAAAGGGTTAAGCCAATATATGTGATTTTTATGAAATGTAGTGTTCTTTCTTTTTTTTTTCTTTCTTTTTTTACTGCTAAATATTTGAACAAATCGTAAGTTTGCTTCACATTCTTGTTGCATGTCACCAAAAGCCAACTATTGGCTGTTGTACCAGGACTCTCTTCACCTTTACCTTCAGACAGTTTTTGCTATTTTTTGTAACTTAAAGTTTTGGTAACAAAACATTAAATTACAAAATTATCAGTTTTCTAGGTTTTCTCTTAATTTTTACTTTAATTATATGGTCCTACTTACCTGAATTGGAAATTTAAAAATCTATTAGAAGGGTAGTAATTTTTTATGGAGGAGAGTTTCTTGATTTCCCCCACCAGTTTTGGATTGTTCCTGTGAGCTGAAGGGGCAAATAGCAGTCCTTACCAAGTAATGTGATTTTTTTTTTCAGTGCTGTCACTATCAAAATGGCAAAGTTGAGCTATGTCAGCTTGAGCTGGTTCAGCATATTTACAAGATGAGATACTGTGCAGCTGGTTTTAGACTCTCATATCTTTGAAATACCCTTATACAGTTTCTGATCAGCAGGTCCTAGCTGGCTTATGAGGTGAAATTAATGTTAAACTTCTCCTTTTTGTAGGAAACCTAATGTGAATTCCCCTGATTAAAACTGAAGTGGAATGAAGTTCAAGAGCAAGGGGAAGAAGCTGTTTAGGGAGAAGTAATAATTTATTTTTTTTAATTACATGGTGGATGTGTGGAATAAGTCTTCAAATGGAGTAAAACCAAACCCAGAAAAATGAAAACCACAGGAATGAAAACTAATTTTCAAACAATACATTTCTGTTGGCCTATTTTTGAGCAACATTTGTAAACAATTTGGTTTTGGGCTAATTCCTATTCTGTAAAATTAAAACAGAAGTAGATTGTATTGTTAAATATTATTAAAATACTGAATTTTGAATGGCATATTGATTTAAAATAAAGCCGAAATATACAAGTGAGCCTATTTTCAATGAAGTGACTTTAGACAATTATCTAATAATTTGAGCAGAAGGCTATATACAATTTATGTCTTAAAAGTACCTTTGCAATTGTAAAGAAAACATTATATTTGTAGAACTCAGCATCACATGTGGTTTTTTTTTCAATAAGTGTGAAAGCAGAATGCTTTCATAATGGCAGTTAATATTATGAAATATATTTTACAGTGATTGTGAGATTAAGATAATTTAAAGAAACAATCTCTGTAGGTTGAGGACTTGACCTGCAATGCAGTATTTTGGAGGGTTGATTTGGCTTGCTGTGTTTTTTTGGAACTTGTTGAGTTTTTCTCCTCCCCCATGTCCCAGCAGATAAGGCCTTTCTTGGTCTTCTTTTATGGAAACACAGTATATAACTTGAAGTTCAGATTGTATTTTTGTGCTGAAATATAGGATCGTTCTAGTATATGACATTCTACTTGATGCCAACAATAGTGATAAGAGGAAGCAAAAGTAGTTATGTATGGGTCCAGAGGTGTCCTGTGCTAGCTTGTGTCAGATGAGTGTATGTATTTGGAGTACCTTTTGTCCTGTAGAGAAAATCTGAGGATGAGGAGTGCCTGAATGTAAGCTGTAACTCTTTCAGGTAACCTATCACTTTAAGTAGGCAAGTGCCCAAAGTGCAAGCAAGCCTCAGTTACATCTTAGTGCCATGATGCTATAATTAAGCCAGGAAAGGGTCCTTTGGCAGGGCCCAATAATGCCTTTTTCAAGGGTTATGAGTCTTGGGAACATACAGAAAGGTGTAGAAAAACACCTGTAGCTTGGCAAACAATAACCTTCTCTGGCAAAACTTGGGTTTGTCTCAGTCAAGTATTTTGATCAAGCTACATAGATCTATAAACAATAACATGAGTATTTTTTTCTATAGTTCAATATCCCTTTATATTTCTTTGTTTAAAGCTGAAAACCAACTGCTTCATGAGGAAGTGATAAGGATGACTTTATTTTTGTTGGGGAAGTCCAGGTTGAAAGTTCTGAGTTGCCACAGAGTGTGAATTGGAGGATATAAGTATGGGGGCCCTCCCTATTTTAGCAGAAGCCTTTTTAAAGCTTTACACAAAGGGGTCTATGGAACATGAACTAAATTTTTTTTCTAAATGGCTAAACAGGATGTAGATATAAATAATAATTCAATACAAACTTGTTTTGGTGGAGCTTTCTCACACACAGCTTCTTGTATATTGAGAAATACAGTTTCCTTTCAGAGTTTTTTCACTAGTTTCCGGACGGTGCTTAAGAAGAATTCATACCATTTAAAAAGTATTTGAAACCTCTTTTTCCAAGGTGTTGTAATTTCTTTTTGCTAACAGTAATTTTTTTTCTTAATAAAAAATCATTCTGACTTTTCTCAACTCTCTGCCAAATATTAATGGTTGAGCAAGAAAGTGGTCAGGTATTGGAGTTGAAACTTCTCATACATACCCTGTTAATAAAACAAATGTTTGGATTCTCTCTTTTTAGAGCACTCCTATTCTTGAATACAAGGTGAATACTAGTTTAATGACACTTTCCTCAAAAATTGCAGGCAGATTTGTTGTAACAATAATCACTCTATCACTTTAAGCCCCCTTAGTTTTGTTTTAGTTTAAATGTGCCTGCTCAATAGCTTGTCTGTGGTTTATTCCATGCAGTCAAATCACTGTTGCTGACATGCACTTTCTACATAGCAACAAGGAAATCCTTTGTGAAGTTACCACAGACAGAGATTTAACAGAGAGGCAGTTGTAGAATGTGAAACCACTTCTAATTCTGGCAGAATGCTTGACTGTTTAATCTTCATGTTGGAAATACTGTCCTACCTTGAGGGCAGATTCATGGTTGATGTAACCTGAAGAAAATAGGAAAACCTCTGATTGGCTAAGATAGGAGAGTTAGGAAATACTTTTGTATGAAAGCAGGAAAGAAATGCTTGTCAATCTTGTTGACATTTTATAACATCTTGTTCAGACAGGCTAGTTTTGAATCACTGGGGTGTCTTCAGTGGGAGTGAATTTAGGTACAGATGGGGTTGGTTGGTTGGTTGGTTTTTTTGGCAGCATAGTTTGTATTAAGTTATTTCTTGCTTTGAGTGGTGTTGCTACACAACAGGCTTTATATATTTTTATTCCTTTGTATTCTCCTATATTATCTTATTTTGTAAAGTTAACTAGCCAAAATGTTTCTTTTTCCTCCCATTTGTCTTCCACAGTTAAATTAGAAATGATTCTCATAGCAATACTACTCCTGGCTGACCTTATAGGTTTGCTAATTTCTTGTATAATTCTTTTCAAATTGGACCATCTTCTCTCAGCAGAAGTGTTTTCTCCTTCTAGTCATGACTAATTTATAATGCCTAATTCTTTCTTATGAGTATCTAAATTGTTGAGGGGAACCAGGATCACCTTACCTGTCATTGCTGGTAAGGGCTTTGTGCTTTGCCTTCTACATTTGCCTTACCCGGTGTTAGAGATTTATGTGCTTATTTTTGTATTTCTGTGGCTCAACTTCTGCTGCACTCAGTCACCTGCTTTGATTAAATAATATGTTAGCCTTCTACTTCTTGAACTATGTCTGAATGGAAGGTCACTTGTGGCACTCAAGCTAACCTGTTTTGTCTGTGAGTGAAAATCATTCTGTAATACTGCCCCTCTGTTTTGTATAGACAGAAGATTTTGGGGAGGATTCTGAAACCCAAGAGGTGTATGCATGCAATGTGCACTCATCCTTTCTTTGCCTTTTCCATGGTGGTTTCTTCTAATTGTTACAGATTTAATGCTTACTGCCTCAAGTGCTTGGTCTGCAAGGTGTTAGTAGGAATGTCTATAAAGTTTCTTTGTGTTTTCTTTCTGTTCTTACCTTCTTTTTTTTCAAATTCTCTTCTTTTTCTTTTAATGGTCCTCCTTTTAAGCCAATTCCTTGTCTAAGCCTTGACTTGTTAGGCTTTGTCTTCTGTGAGCTACTGACTGCTAAAAGTTCTCTGTGACTCTTTAGTTATTATCTGTTACTTGATTTTTTCCTAAAACATTTTCTCACTAAAAAATCATTTCTCAAAGACTTTTTTGGTGTTCACAAACTCAAAACTTTGGCAATTTTTTTTTATTTTCTGGGGAAGTGCTAGTTTTCTGACTTTGGAATTCCTTTTTGGTAATCTTTAATCTGCTATGAGGAACTGAGAGATGACTTGAAGCTCAAAATATGTCCAGAGGTTCGGAGAACAGAGCAAAGTGAATCTTCAAGATTGAGATTGTCCATCTCCTTATACGCGTAAATCTTTATAGGAATAAATCTTTGTTTGGATACCTGCGCTTGTGGAAGATGGAAATCAGTGACTCAACAATGATGCTATCCAGTCCTGTGTTCCCACTGAAAGTAGGAAGAGTCAGCACAATGCTGAATCTTGAATTTACCAAAAGTGGGTTTTACTTTCTATCTAGTTTGTACCTCTCATGCCTCTCTGAAGCTGCTGTGAGTTCTTACTCCCAGGTTTTTGAATACACACTGCTGATTGGTTTTCTTCAGTCTACAGTAAAAACATCCATACTGTGGTTCTCAGAATCTGGTAATATGTATTCTCAGAGAATTTTTTAATGAAATCTGATGATGATTCAAGCTCAAAACAAAAAACACCCCACCTACCTTTCCCAAATAAAAAAAATAAGAGTAAGATGAGAGGCGGAGGAAGAATATTTTTGTTTCAGCCTTTTATCTGGTCATCTGTGGGATTTGGGGAAGATGCATATTCTTGTGCCGACCAGTTTGTTAGTTTGATGAAAGCCTTTTCTAAGGCATTGAAAGGAATGTGGAGAATGGAGGACAGTGGTTGTCAGGGTTCTTAGTTGCCTCTTCTCTGGTTCACATGACTGAATTCAATTTGATTGTTGCATCTGAAAACAAGAATATGTTTTTTTCTGAAATCAGACTCTGGCCTGTGTTGCTTCCTTCATTTCCACTATTGTAGGAAGTGGTTTGCCTATGAGCTGATAATTTTACCTGCTCTGCACCCAAAATGTGGAGATCAGATGTTGATAATAGCCTCCTACTGTCAATTCCTTAGGGCATTTGATTGAGGCACCTGGTGGCTAAAGTAATTTAGCATAACTGAAGCATCTCTGGGTCTGTTTTAGAGTAACATTTGAATAAAATCAATGCATACATGTTAATGATTTGAAAACTCTGGTGTTCATTTCCATCTTTAAACTAATTGCACTTTTTTTTGAAAATTAGTACCAGAAACAGTGACAATACTTGTTGTAAGCAAATTACTCATGTAGACATGGTCTGTTCTTCTTCCTGAGTCCCAGTCATTATTTTAGCTTATGCCTGTACATTGCTAATTTGACTGTCTCATACCACATTCTGTAGAATTTCTGTCTGCTTCAGTTGTCTTGCTGCATGACTGGTCATAAGAAACATGTCCTACAGAGCTATTTCTTGTGTGCTTCTATACCATGTGGGTATTGCCTGAGGGCTTAGCACACTGTGATTGCAAAGCAGTGTTTGCTTATTAAAACTCTGAAGAGTTTATCACTCACAGTGTGTATGGTTTCATGTAAAAATACTGAGAAAAATCCTGCTATGCTGTAGAGAGTGGTTATAAACCATGCAATTCCTATCTGAAAAATCCTAGTAATTTCCCTCCTCTCTTCCAGGACTGTGGGTTTAGATACTGTGAGACTGTGTGGTCCTTCTCTGCCCTTATTTTCAAATGGACATTCAGCTATTAAACATAATGTTAGTTTATTGTTCCTAATTCTCGATTTTCTGCAGAAAATAATGGAGAATTTAAAAGAAGCAAATATTACCAATTCTCCTTAAATTTTACTGGTGTTTCTCAAAAAAACTTGCTGACTAGTCTTCTGCATTGCCCAGCACTGTCTAGCAAGAGTCTACATTACCAGTGGTTATTCATCTTAACTTCAGCTGCTACTAGTAACTTGTTTCTTCCAGGTCAGGAGAATGAGAAACAGCTGCAGTTCCTGGATGTAGGTGTCAAGGTTCACACCTTGCCCTGAAGTGGCTGAGTGAAGGTAGATGATTGTTCCCTGGATAATATAAGTGCATCAGTAGCTACCATGAATTGTGTGGCTCAAATCTTAATTGGTGTTATTGAATCTGTTGACTGGCAGACTCTGGGCATAAAAATTAATATTAAAATACTGTTTTGTCTTTTGTCAGATGTCAAATGCGTTGGTGCACAGAAATGGAACAGACTGTATCATAAGTTTGTGATACTAATACATAATTTGAAAATTAATTCTGATGGCAAGTGGACTCATGGGAAATGACATTGAATTGAATGTTATAAAAGTATAGTCTGACACAGCCTTGGTATGTAAACCAATTTAATTGTAAATCAATGTGGTTGTCTAAACTGCACATGAAGAAATTTCCTAGATACCAATTCAAAGGAGGAATATAATGAAACCCAGAAACTGGGTATAGTGTAACTAAAAGAGAACAGATTAGCTGGGTTGCAAAGTGGAGGTCTGTGCCCACTTTACAATTGAGTGCTTCATATTTTAGTGAATTTGAAATAAATGACCAGTGTAACATGAATGCATGTTGAATGAAATAGCTACATATGAAGACTAGAACAGAGGGGTAGTATGTAACTCAGCAAAATAGTTTGTATGTGTTAGCTTGACATGCAAACTGAGAAGTGACAAAGCTATGACAATTAGTGAAGTGGACTGCTGTGACTGGATAAAACTTACTGATCCTTTCTTTTCTTTGGGAAAGAAGCAAATGTGGATGCTAAAAACAGGATAGTGATGCAGTTTGATAAATAACTGTTTTTCCTTTACCTAAAGCATGACAGACATATTTTCCCATCTCTCTACTAAAAATGTATGGAAGTAAAATACCTCCAGCTCTGTTTAAAAACAAAAAAGGTGACAGTTTTAAAATCCTTCCCATTCTGATTTCAGAGATCACTGCAGCATTTGGGACTCTTTTCTTAGAATAATTACATTAAAGAGGAAAATTAATTTTTGTAGAGGGTTGTACATTTTTTTTAGTATGTAGAGGAGCTTGATGCTGTAAGATCATGTTGAAGTTTTAACAGCATTTGAAGGGCTAAATATTTATATGGTTGTTTCATTATATTTGCCTTGAACAGCAAGCAGTCTTAGAGGTATGAAACCTCAGGTTTTCATGAGGTAGTCTACAAACAATATTTCAGAGCCTTACACATGCATAGTTCAATGCTCTGTTGTACATTTTGTCTTAGCAGCCACTGGCAGACATAGAATCACAGAACCAATTAGGCTGGAAAAGACCTGTGAGATCACAGAGAGCACCTGTCAACTAGGCCATGGCACTAAGTGCCACATCCAGTCCTAAACACTTCCAGGGATGGTGACTCTGACACGTCTTTGGGCAGGCTATTTCAATGCTTGACAACCCTTTTGTGAAATAATCCCTTCTGATGTCCAACCTGAACTGTCCCTGGTGCAGCTTGAGACTATGTCCTCTCTTCCTCTTCCTGAAAATTTGTATGGAAATCTATATTTTACTTTTCTTACTAAAACATAATCTGTAAATGTCTGTTCCTAAAATCAGTCAGCTTTTGTGAAATTGCAGTCTGTTTATACCTAGCCCTGTTAGCATTTTCTACTCACTGCTGAAGGTTCTGTCCTAGGATTAAAAAAAAAAATTAATCTTGCCTCCCCTTTGACCAATGTACCTTATAGTAAACTCAGCCCCATTTTAACACATAATCAGCTATAACCTTCTGGCTGTGATCCAATGCTGAAGATACAGAAGGACTTTTACAGCAGTAACTTTGAAACTGGCAGAAGTGTGTAGAATGTTCTGGTACTGATGACAAAAGCCACATCCCTGTCTGTGTGCTGGCATCTGATTTCTTCTTCTTCATTAACATCTAAAGTGATGGTCAAATGCACCTTTGATCTGCATGGAATGGATGGAGAGAAGTGTGGTTTACCTGTCTTAGCTGCTAGAACATAGTTAGAGTGCTCCCATATCTGCTCAAGTCCAAATCACCCAGTTTAGTTTAAAACACTGTCTTTGATAACTTATGCATTGTCTCTTTCCAGGAAAGCAAGTGGAAATTCTGCAAGTATTCCTTTAAATCTGACATATGAGTGACATTCTCCCTCAGAAGACCCATACATCAAACTCTTCCAGACCATTTAAAATTTAGGAGACATTAGAATTGTCTGATTGCAAAGCCGGGCTATCACAGATTGGGAAATATACAAGCTAGATAATCCTGCCTAATTTACCTTCTGTGTTTCATGTGTGTTTTGGTATACCCTTTAATTACCTAACATTGCTTTGTTTTCCTTCTTCCTTTCCCCATTGAACCCATGAGTCATTCATTGCACAGGATGGGTGGTGGTAATTTAATTAGCTACTGCTAACAATTGTGGAGAAAAACTGAGTTAGATGTTATTGCTTCAAATTCTTTTTTGCTGTTTATTCTGAAGCAGGATTAGAGCACAAAGATAGCCATATTACGTCAGCCCAAATACATTGCTTGACCAGCAATGTGTTTTACAAGAGCCATAAACAAATTCCTATGAAATTATAAGGACAGGAAATGTGTATCCACTAATGTTACCTGATAAATTACAAGTTTGCAGCTCTTTCAAGCCCAAGAGATTTTGGAGTTTGGTGTGGCTTATGTTCTCTTATCATCTGTAGATTTGTGTCTCTGACTATGTCCAGCTTCTTCAAGAAGTCAGGAAGAGTACATGGCCTATAATACACCACCTATTAAGCTGGGGGTTCTTCAGGTGAGCTGTCAGTTCCACAAGGAACCACTCATGTCCTTCTGAAGTTGTGTCTGCTGAGCTGGACTCAATGGCTCTTAAACCTTGTATGGGAAGAGATGTTTGCAGTTACCTCTACCATCACCCTCTAGAATCTACCTAAACTTTGATATGTGTGTCAGACCTCTCTAAAATTCTCTTTTCCTGAATAAAGAAACCAAGATTGCTTAGGTTTAAGATTTCTTGAAGGAGATGTTATCCTGTATTTTGATCATCCTTTGTTTTTGTCCTTTTTCTACATCTGTTAACGTTTTTGATATAAAGGAAGTAAAAAATCTTGGGTATAGTCTTAGGTATAAATATGGTTATATTGAAACATAGATTTACACAATGGCTTGATGATGTTCCTATCCTAATTCTATGTTTGTTTTTTTTTTTAATCAGGGACTAAACTGCTGTTTTAAAGGGATTGTCATAACCCCATATCTTTTTTTCTGAGCAATAGACCATATCCATATCAACTTATTAGGAGTGCTGGTTTTTTTTTCCCTTCATGTAGATCATTATTTGTTGAATGTCGCCTTCCATTCTGATGTCTGTTCGGTTTCATTGTCCTTCCATGAAGCTTTACCCTGCACTGTTTTGAGTAACTTGACATTTCTTGCTGCTTACCTTTGCCACAGCAGATCCATCACAGTTCCTTGAGAAATTTTGCAAGTGGCCTCCCTGCACAGCAGAATTGACCCTCTGTTTCCTGACACTTCAATTACTCGTCCATACAAGGCTTTTCTTTTTTTGTCACGATGACTTGGGTTTCTTCAGCTTTTGAAGAATTTTGTAGAAAGCTTACTGAAAATACATCTTGACTATGCTTTTGTGGGTCTTTCTGTGGCAGTCGTGGCTACTGTCAGGGTACCTCACAAATGCTGAATTTCATTTATTCATGTTGTAAAACGTCTTCAATTATAGAACAGAGCATAAAGTAGCTGAAGTCTAAACTGTGTAATAACTTACTTCCCAGTTTCAGACTCAGTAATTTTTTTTCTCTCAGTTTTTTCCCCCTAGAATTCTCATCCTCCTGGAACATGCCATGATTTCTGCTACATATCCATAATGCTGGCTGTAGCACTGACTAGTTCTTCTCTAAGTCATGCTTCAGCTAAGTCATACTCCTGTTGGGTATCTAAAATAGCATGTATCTTTGAAATGTGTAAGTGTTCTAACAGAATCACTCCGTGGCAGAAATGAAGGAATTACATTTACCAAGCTGACATCTTCTGTTTGTAATGAGAGAATCTCTTGCCTTGTTCAGATTTCTACAACAAACAATGTTGCATAATCTATAGATTTGTAAAACAGACTAAATTAGCTGTAATTTGTCCTGTACAGGTCCAGGATTGTTGCAGTGCCTTTGTCTTCACTGTCAAAAGACTTAAGAAGGACAGATAAACATCATCACCAGAGACATTTCTTTGTCACTTCAAATCTGAGATTGGTGTTCATGACACCAGCTGGTCCTGTGGCACCATCCAGCGTTGTATGGTGTACAGAGAGTATAGCAAAGGCCAGCAATGCACCACATAACCATTGATCCACATAATGATACGTGGTAGCAATGTAATAGCAAATTGCTTTTCAATTTTATTCACTGTACTCATAGACTTTCCCCAGGATTTGTCTGCAAAATCTGTGTAAATTATTTGTTTTCTTGCATTTTGAATGGCACATCTCCATTTTCTGAGAGAATTAAAAAAACCCGAAAAACCCCACAGGTTTCTGTGGAACAGAAAATCGATGCATAACAGGAAACAACATGGAAAATTCCCATTATCCCACTGTTTTACTGTAGTGGAAAGGTTGGGCTTGGAAAGAGGTGGTTTATGCACATAGATTTTTATTCCCATCTGGCACAGAATTGGATTTGATCACTGTGTCCTGACATTGTGAAAGGAGGTCTTCAGTTCCCCAACATTTTTTGGTAGTCAGCACATGCTGGGGTGTGCCCGTGAGCTACATGGGAGCCCAACCAGTCAAAAGGTTTCTCTCTGCTGCAATCTTGCAGCTGCGGGGGAGTGATAAATTAAGTGTGAATGTGAGAGTATATATTTGTCAGTAGATAATAAAATTTGTGAATAGACACTTGTCTGATCTACTGCTGTTGTCATGCAGGAGGTAGGAGGCAGAGGATAAGGGAACAAGTAGGAGAATGGAGGTAGGAAAATCGGGATTTCCTTCAATCAGGTGCCATCCCCTCATGATTCTGCATTTCTCCAGGGGAAATCTCAAAGTTTTTTTAGGATTTTTATTAGCACTGTAGAGTTTTAATATTTCTACTGTTCCAGTATTGCCATCTGCAAAACTGTTTTCCCACACAGACAGGGAGTTTCTTCACTGGTGTATTTACACCAGTGAATACACTGGTGTAAATACACCAGTGAAATACTTATTGAAGCTAGCAAAGAAAACAGGAAAGGAAGGAAAACAGTGGGAGAGGGCAAAAGTAGATCAGTAGCTATAGAGAGTATATGTGGTAGACTGATTAGTAGGAGTGATGTATGTATTTTTACACTTCTTTTTTTTCCCCCTGCAGTTGTTTGCATTTCTTGAACATTTTTTCCATTGGCAAAACAGAACATTCTACAAAAGGTGGCTTTTAGGATCCTTTAGCATAGGCCATATGGCTACAGCAGGAAAACCAGGTAATTGCCTAGACTTTGTGCAACTATGGAAGAAGACAGCCTTTCTGCTGGGTCTTAAGTTGTGTTGACTTCTTGCAATATTGTGTATGTAACTACTAATTGTAATTGGAATAGTAATTTCTTGTGTAGATAGAGTCTAAGTGAAGAACAGGAAGGTCAAATGCTAAATTTTATTTCTCATTGCCTTTCCTAGTAAACCTCATTTTCCAGTGATGCCTTTTTTAGCCCAGAGCATGATGGATGTAGATTATGTATTGTACCTAGTATAGATGGAGCTCAAGATGATGATGTACAAGTGGAGCTCATCAGTTACTATAGCTCTGCTTCAGGATGCTGGACCTGCAGGGTCTTGAGGTTAACAACCAGATGAGATGGTGATTGTTCCAAGCTTTGGCAATCTGTGTAACCATATCTAGTATGAGTTGATAATATAATGCCCAGTAGTTGGTAAACCTGTGTTATCTGTCAGTAACTCAGCTGGTTATGTGGTAGCCATTACTCTTTGTGAGCCTTCCTCGAACTGTTGAGGGTTTGTCTGTTATGGAAATGATAGGGTGGCATTGCCAAAGCTATTCTTAATAGTGGTTGGTATTTACACAGTCCCATCCACTTGTTTTTCAAAATATGAGATTCCTATCATTTACAGCCATCTTGGAAACTTTGGCTGTTTTGCATAACCCCTCGTCTGACTGCTCCACAGCATGCTTGTTAGCTAAACACTGTTCCCTCTCAAAGCCTTCCCACCTTCCTGTGGAGCCTGGAGGAGTAACACCTATTTCATACAACACTTCTCATGAAGTGATGTATGAAGAACTTAGTAGCATGTACAAAGTTTTAATCTGTTTACTTATACAAGAATCAACTCTTCTGTTCAGTAATCTCTGTCATGAGGACTATACGCAGCCGGACTTTTTAAAAGCAGACATCAGGGTTTTGCTAATGATTGGTGGGTTTGGGGAAACTCACATGTTCTGGGTTGTCTTTTAAAGAATTATGATGTACCTCTTGCTTCAGCATTGGGAATTCTGTTTGCTATCACAGGGACTCTGTCATCACTCTGCATGCCAGCAGCACATCTGCTTCCTGTTTTCTCTGGTACAGGTGAATGCAGGTCTTTTTGTTTCTACTCTGCCTGTGAAAAGTTCTGGAACTGATTTTTTTTCCTCCCCATTTTAAAGAGGGAATTTAGTTTTGCTTCCAAAAAACCTGTATGTTTTGTGTCCAGTACTAATTTTCTTGAATGTGTTTTTTACACTGGCTGCAGGTAGAGAGCAGCACTGAGCTTTTTCTCACGACTTTGTTTTGTTACTGTATTATCTGCTTGAAGAGTCATGCAGTTCTTTTCATTCTTCTGATGACCATATGTAATGGGCAGTGTGATGTTTCTTATGAAAACCCATCCTCCCTGATCTCCAAAAGCATGGAAGATGATACCATGCAGGCCTGGGGATTCAAATTAATATGATTTTCACTTTTCTGTGTCTTTCTTCCATGAAAGTAGGTTTGAAAACATGCTGTCAGTTTATAGATTAAATTTGTAGGAATCTGGTCAACCACTAAGTTAACAAGATTAAAGTAAATGAAAAGTTAGGCATCTCACCAGACGTTCAGTTTTGCATTGCAGCTGGCCAGCACTGAAGCGGACACTACAGCTAAGGACAGAAAAGTCTTGGGTGTCCCTGGTATGACTTTGTGCTCAAAGCAGGGTCAGCAAAGATGCCAGACCATATGGCTCAGAGCTTTTTGCAGTCTGTCTTTAACTTCCAAGAGCAGGGACCACACAGCACTTTTGTGCAACCTGCACCACTGCTGCACTGTTCCTGTAGGAGAAAGGCTTCCCTTTATCTCCAGTTTGAACTTGCTGCCTGTGGCTTGTGCCTGATGTGTCATTCAGCCACCATGACACAGCCTGACTCTTTATTGTCAGTAACCTGTCTGTAGGCAGAAGAGGGCTGCTCTGAGGTGCTCTTGAAGCCTTCCCTTCACCAGGCTCCCCTGTACCTCAGGGTCACCTCACTGTGCAGGTGCTCCAGTCCCCGAGCATCCAGGTGGGCCTGTGCTGGGCTCACACCAGTTTGGCACGTGGGAGTCCTGCAGTGGAGAGCCCAAACCAAGGACTCAGTATCTTGTCTTGGTGTTGTCTAAAAAGTACTGAATCATGGGGGAACCATCACTTTCCTCCATCTCCTGGTTGTGCCTGTACTCCTGTAGTGATGTATACTGCTGCCCTTGGTTGCTGCCAGCCCTGAGGCCTTTTCTGCAGAGCTGCTGCCCAGGCAGGCCATATCTAGCCTGCACTGCAGCCTGAGGCTCTGAATTCCTTGGGCAGGGCTTTTCTCCATGCTGAACTGCACGAGGCTCTCCCCAACTTCCTGCACCCTACCCTACCCTACCCAGGTCCCTCTGGATGGCAGCCCTGCTCTCCAGTGCTTTTTCCCCCAGTTTGACGTCATCTGCAGACTTGGAAAGTGTGACTTCTGCCATGTGACTGATAAAGGACCAGTCCCTGCTTTTGCTTCAGTAGTTCTCCACTTGGTTACTGCAGTCCTGGTAGAGTACAAGACATTACCTGCTGCCTCTAAGCCAATCATTCAATCAGTTTTTATCCATCCTAAGTTGTCTGCTTAAGATGGTAATCCTTTTCTTCTTGTAGAGGTCTTGCTCTGTGACTTTCCCAGGGACCAAATTTAGACTGATAACCCTGTAGGTCCCTGGCCAGTTCTTCTTGGGCCTTTTGAAGATGGTGTGCCATTGGCATTGCTTGGGACCTACCCCCCTGCCCCCATCTCAGCCACCACTGAGATCATCCTTGAGTGGAGCCTTTCTGTGGGCTGCGGTCTCTCACACAGCCCCTTACAGTCCTCTCACACTGCTGGAAATTCTCCTTGTGAATAGTCTGTGAGTGATCTTTTTGGTAAATGTGTCTGAGACCAGTAGAGCAGCAGAATATGCTGAAGCACAGCAAGGAGGCAAGCTTCAAGTAAGGGCTTCTAAAACATCGATTTCCGGCCTATTTTCTAACCACTTCTTGTATTCCCTCTGCATTGTTATAATCTTTAAAGAATGTACCTTGAACACGACTTAGATGTGTAGCTGGTTCAGATACACACAATGCCTTGCTCCTGGTTATAAGTGAAAATCAAGGTGATTATTGGACTTTTCAGACTTGCTGTGTGAAGAAATCTTTGTATCTTTACTTCAGTGGTTTTCTGGTACTGACAGGTAAAACCCAAGAGACCAGGTTGTATTTTTAGGAGATGTTAATAAAACTTGCCCACTTTCTTTCTGAGGTAATTGAATGAGAAGTGTTTCCTCCAGTATATACAGTATATAAGTTTGTGTGATTGTCTTGAATTTTCTCAACTTGGTTGAACTGAATTTCTGTAGTTGGTTTCAGAATTCCCTGTTTAGTGGATATGGCTTTGAGTTGCAGATCTGTTTTGTTAGGAAGAGCTAGGAGACAATAGCATCAGAAAATTACTTAAAGACTTGTTTAGCAAACACATTTTTTCAGATTAAAAAGCTGTACCCTGTCAAATGCACTCCAGCAAGGGTATAGAGGGAATTCAGAAGGTGTGGCTCCTAAGCAGCCTTTTCTCAGTACCAGCTCTGTCTCTCAGTAAAGTCGGCTGCAGTCTGGCAGCAGACCACTGAAATTGCAGTTCACAAGTGTTAACAATTAAATGTATTTTTACGGAGGTTTGTTTAAAGTCTCTTATGCACCAACACACCCACCTCCCCTGCCAAAAAACCCCAAACCAACCAAACCCACAAAAAACAAACGAGGAAGCCAAAGTATTTTTCTTTTAAACCTTAATTCCTGTGGCGAGTGTTGCCCCCACACCCGCGCCCGTTTCTCTCCGATCTCTACGGGATTCATCGTTTTCCTTATATAAGAATATCTCGACTGCTGGATTCTTTTGGAAGCTCGGCCCGGTCTGGCAGCCTGCGTGGTAAAGCAGGGGTGTCAAAGGCGCCGCAGCAGCAGGACAGGAGCACCGTGCGCGCCGCCGGCTGCCTGCGCCGCGGCTGTGCCCCGTGTCCGGCGCTGGCCGTGTCCGGCGGTTGGCCGTGTCCGTGTCCGGCCGTGTCCGGCGCTGGCCGTGCCCGTGTCCGGCGGTGTCCGTGTCAGGACGTGGCCGTGGCCGGCGCTGGCCGCGCCCGTGGCCGAGTCCGGCGGTGTGCGTGTCCGGCCGTGTCCTCTCGGGTGGCGCGGGGCTGGCGGGGCGCGGTTCCCCCGGCCCCCACGGGGGGGCGCCCTGCGCGGCGGCGAGCGGCGGGCAGCGCCCCCTGGCGGGCGGCGCGGTGACACGGAGCCCCCGCTGTCGCCGAGCGCCGCAGCCGCGCCCCGCCCGCCTTTGGCGCCCGTCGGGCGTGGGGCTGGGTGAGTGCGGCCCAGGCTGCTGGAAAACGTTCCGAGCTGCAGTTAGGAGCACGATTCGTGTTCCAGCGAGGAGCTGGCCTGCCATGTTGTTGTGAAAATACTGCTTGCAGTCTTAATTTTAAGCTGTAGTTTAAGACATGGAGCCTTCATTCCTACTGGGGATGAATAAGTTTTCGATCCCTGCCAAGAAGAAGGGTGTAACCTAGGGTTCTGTTGTGAGGAGAAGGCTAAGTAATGCAGGAATTTTCCTGAAGTCAAGCAGATGGGGGAAAGTGAGTGACTGTGTGTGTGTGGTGTGAGGTGAGATGAGAGAGCTGATTTACTTGAGGTTTTGTCTCCACTGTTTCCCCTACTATTATTGTGCCTTCAGTACAATACAGGAAAATCCTTGGATTTGCAAGTATCTAAAGCAGTTACTGGGAGACTTTGTGGTCTGAGGCACAGGACACCGGATGGGGTGATGAATAAAGCTTGGAGTAAGTTTATCTGTTTGTTCAGGAGAACAAGGATGGCATGACCCTGTGAGACCAAGACTACAGAGAGACTACAAGGCTGGCAATAGCAGTCAAGACTGCAGAAAGGGAGAGCTAAATTGGGGTAGTTCCCTTGGGGTGTGTGAAATGGTGCAGTGTAGCACCTCATGGAAAACAGACACTTCCTGCACAGTGGAAGTTTTGGGTGAGTGGGTGCTTGAGCCTGATACCTGAGAGACAGAAAAATTAGCGATGTACTGGTGTCAGGGCAGAGGGATGTGAAATGTAGGAACAGAAAGGCAACATTCCTGTCTTCAGCCCCCAACATTTCCAGGGTTTTTTCCTGTGGGAAGCCAAGAGACAACCACCTTCTGCAGTGCTGCTGCTCTGCAGGAACAGTGACAATCCACAGCAATGTTCCTTCTTAGCTAAACAGGGGAGAAAAGGGAGGAAGGAGGATGCTAGGGAGGATCCACAGCGGTCTGTTTTGTTTGCAGTTGTCCTGCAAATCTATATGTCTGTTAGGCTCTGTGTGATTTGTCTTAGGTTTCTTGTGTTTGGGTCTTTTAAATTTGATTTTTTTATAGAAACAAAGCACTTGTTGGCATGTGAGTAATGAATAGTGGAGTGGTTACTCCCTGTAGCATTTATGTGGGAGATAAGAACATAAAAACTGTCCTACTTTGTACCTGCAATCTGTTTGGGATCTCCAGAATTCAGTAAAAACATAAAAAATTCCCCATGTGAACTTCTTGAATTTTATGAAGATTTTTGATGGTTCCTAATGGTTAAATTTGAGTTTTAAAGACTTTGTTTCCCTTACTATCTGTCTGTCTTTTTTCCTAGCATTGCAGCTCTCCAAATGTGTTTGCTGGTGGGTGAATGGGTAGAACCTATTTGGTTTTTGTCAATTATAGTATTCTGTAGTATCTTGTAACAGTAGAGTTATGCTGTATTGTAGATTTCAAGGTGGGGGAATCTTGTTTGTCTCTTTGTTAGTTTGTTTGTTTTCCCGGAAGTAGCCACTTATTTAGCATAGTTACTGTTTTTACAAATGCATCATCTCCAGATCATTATGCAGGTTTTTCCAGAGAAGGAACTTTATCCATCTTCTTTTCCCAGTTATGGAGTATTTGCAGAAGAGAAAGAGCAAAACTGCCACTGTGACTTTTCAAGGTAGGGTTGTTTTTACATAGCTAATTATTTGATATAGGTGCAAGATTCTTGAGACAAGAAGAAGTTTCCTGTGACACCTTTACTCCTCCGTTTGGCATTCTGGCATTTCCATTATCTTGATTAAGTTGTTAGGCACTCCGAAAGAAAAGACATGCCCGGAAGATAGATTTGTCTGGTTTGCAAGGAGAACCAATGTAAATCCCTTCTGGTTAGACAGTTGTGCTGTTGGCGGAGGCAGGTTCTGAATTGTCTCACCTTAGGTCTTGTGTTGCAAAGCTCATGAAGAAAGCTGAAGAGTGCCAAGAAGTACAGAGGAGAGAGATTCCGGGTATATTTGAGAACAAACAAAACCTAGAAGAAAACCTCAGGATGCAAACAAACAAGCTGGCACTGAAATTCAGCAGTGGTGGCTTCAAATGTGAAAGAGCATGGTGTTAATCTGAGGGAAGGGTGTGGAGGGGTAAGGCAAATGAAGATCAAGAGTTCTTAACTCTTTATTAAGATTTCATTGTTCAGCCAGGAATAAGTTTTCAAACTCAAGGGAGTGAGAATTATCACAAGTGTCTAGGTAGTTGTGTGTTTGAGATCCTGTTTCATTGAAACACCTACCTTGTTCATAATGTTATGGACTGCTGTTGTGATATTTTTTAAATTCTTTTCTTGGAAAAATGTTAAAACCTGTATAATGAGGGAATGGTTAAAATGAGACTTCAGGGGATAGCTCAGCTGCCAGGACAGTGATGCTGCTGAAAAGGAATTTTGCTCTGAGATTTATGATCCCCCCCGCAGCTTTCTGCTCGGTTTGACATTGGAGATCAAGCACGTGCATATAGTGCTTGTATTATCCTGTTTTCTTTTTTGCCAGGTTTACAAGTTGGTTTGTGTTTTTCACCCATAGTGGGGATTTCTGGCAGTTCAGTGTACATGAATGGTCTGTATGGGGGACCAGATTAGCGCCAGAGGCTGATGGCATGTGAGAGGCAGGAATGTGCAGTGCAGAACTGACACAGAAAGGGGTGAGCCTACCCTTTTGACATCACTGAGTGCTGGATGTCTCATGATATCTTTTGCTGCACCTCTTTGAGTTAATAGAGACTAAAAAGTGTCCACTCCATGTGTGCTCTTGTTTCATACTGTGGAGGAAAAGGTCATCAGCCTTTATGTTGGCTGCAAATGCTCTGTGCTCTAAGCACCTCTTAGATCATTTCACAAACCAATACTGTCTACTTGTTTGTAGCAGCATTGTAAGCATATTATTTGCAGCAGTGTAATGAAGTTTGTATTGGTGTTGGTCTCAAGATTTCAAGAAAGTTTGCATGAAAAGGTTAGTTTTAGAAGTTTTGTAGAAAACAGTGAAAGGACAGCTAATACAGAGGAAAGTGATCAAGGGTATTCTGTTCATATTATCCTGTTGCTGATGAACAATTTATTGAAAAAGATGATTCTTAATTCAAATCCTTCAGTTTCTTTGAAACAGAATCGTGAAGTCTTGGAACTTATTTTCAGAGATTATAACATTATCTACAGTGGAGACCTAAGAGAATTTGTTCAGCTGCTGAGTGAAAAGTTAATTTGCCAACATCAAGTTTCCACAAGCCTTCTTCCTTTATACTTTCTAGGCCTTCTGGGTTTTCCCACCTGTTGCTTTATTATCTGTTTCTCTGAGCTCCTTTAAATTGCTTGTTGGAGAAACAGAGAAAAAGTACAATGTTGGAGATGTAATACTGTAACTCAGAGAAATTTTAATGCTAGAGTTAAACTGTTCTAGAAATTTAAGCCCAGAAAACTGATAACTTTTTAAAATGGAGTTATTTTTTCTGCTTATGTAGTAATTATGTGAGCTACAGTGTTAGCAAGCAGAAAGTGTTAGTTTTTCTGCTCTTACAGGGTTGTGATGTTTCAGGGCTTGCAGTTCTTTCATACCTTGTTGGATGACTCAGTAATCTCTTCTGAACCCGTCTTTGCCCTGTGTTTTTCTGATAATCTTTATTGAACTGCTCTAACTCCTAACAAAAGCCTTATCTCATCAGATTATATTAAACATTCAGAAAGTACTCTTGAAAATATATTCTTAGTCTTGAATGAGAGTGGATTGCTCTTCATGCGGCTACCATGAATGTTCTTGCACTTCTGGCATTTACCAGGTAAGTCTTGCCTGCATGTTAAAAACATTTTCCTTGTTCATGTGAAGTTGATGCTCTATTCATATTAGTCTTAGGAGTGTCTGGTCCAAATCAGGGTGTTCACCAAGACAGCATTCCAGTGCCAACTTTGCATCATCTGGTTCAATATAAGCTGCTGAGAAATTCTTGTAAGCTGTTCGTTTGGATTCTTGCTTAAAGGAGGAGTGTTGGCTTGAACTCTGTTGTTATGTCTGAGAGACCTGTATCATCAGTCATCAAGACATAAATCTTGTAAGAAATTTGTGCCTAATTTTGTTCACAGATGTCCTCTATCATACTTCTGGGCATTACTATTTGTGGTTTTCTAGGTCATTAATTAGTCTCAGTCTTTTCATCTTAGACAAATGCCATACTCTAGATTTTGCTACATGTGAGAGCTGAAGGACATTCTGTGGCACTAATGTGTGCTGAATAATCCTTAAATAGTAATATAGAACTGTGCAAGGTAGGAGCGTACATCTTCTATCTGCAAAGTGTTACCTGAAACAGAAAGAATTTATCATGAAAGGAAGAAATTTATCATATTTAAGGCTTGGTGTGGAAAAAGTGTGCCTTACATGATTTTTATATGCAAGTTATTAAATGTAAACTGAATTTCCAGAGAGAGCTTTCTTAGAATACTGTATTGTCTATTTAGCCCCATCTGTTTCATTTTGCAGTTCCTTGGAGAGGGCTGACATTTGTGTTGTGGCTTACTGAGAGTTTCAGGTCAGGTAGAATTTGTTTGTTTTATTTTCTTTTTATCTGCGTTGGCTCAATTTAAATTCAGATTTATCTCATGTTTAAGGATGTCTTTTTTTATGCCTGTTTGGCTCATGAGAACATCTCCAAGACTCCTACAGGCCTTATGTAGTTCAGAATCATTCCAGACTTTTCTAACTAATATGTTTTGAATTTGACCTGAAAACATTAGAAATTACTTTCTGTGTTTTTTTTCAGTCTCTCTCTCTTTTTTTTTTTTTATTCCCACACTGTGCTTTGCACAAACTTGATATTAAATAACATAACAAACTACAAAGCTGTTGACATCTTATGTTTTCATTGCTAGCAAGTATTGTTTGCCTAAGATTTATCTCCTGAGAGGAGAAGGGATTGCTTTAGAGAAATATGCTTGCCTTCACTAGCCTAACAATTGGTAATCTGTTCCAGTGTGGGTGTGTATGCACACTCTTCCCTGAAATGTTTTCTCAGTCGTTAGGTTCCCTATAGTAAGTTCCCATATGGGAAAAGGAAGTGTAGTTTCAGCAGAAACTGATCTTTTTCTGAATGACAATTTTGGTGTCTTTCAAGCTCACCGCACTCAGGATGAATTTCCTCTACTGCATTGGCTTGAATAAAAGCTGTCTAAAGTAAAACATGGTCATCCAGAAGGAACCATTTCAATTCTTGAGTCAGTGCAGACTTTACAAATCTGTTTATGTGGACACATAGATTATTTTTGGATCTAAGTAGAAAAAAGGACAGTTTGCTACTTCTCAAAATGGAGTAAATAAAAGCTGTTTAAGTCAAACTACTCTCTGTCTTATGAGCTGGTGTTGCTTGCTTCACTGATTAAATTGCTGCTGGTATTCAGTTCTAAGTGACCTCTAGCTAGAGTTTGGCACATCTGTGAAAATCCTAGGGATTGCATACATGTGACCAGCAGCATAAGTTAGCTTGGAGAACCTTTTACTAGATGTGAGAGGTGAACAGCATATCTCAGCTTTTGCACCTGAAGTTCTCTAACGTGATGCTTGCAAGCAAAACATAATTTCTTCCATTGAGATTTGGATGCATTTTCTATAGAATTTAGTGAAATGCACCAAACATGGTACAAGAATTAAAAGTTTACAAAAAGCTTTCTGAAGCAGACAGCCAGATGAAATACACTGAAGTCAGTATGTTACGTCTTTTGGCTCTGTCCTCTAGACTTACTCCATTTGACACGTGGGAGAGGATGAGCAACATTCTTCCTCATTTGTGTCCAGCTGCAAAGGATCTTGCTGTGTCCTCTCAGTTGTAGCAGGAGTTGTGATAGTGACCATCTCACTTTCAAGATCTGCAGGTCTCCTTCCTTTCCTAAGCCAGTGCCTGTGGCTGGTTTCATACCTATAGCAGGGAGAGAAAGTGAAAATTTCAAAAGGGTGGTGTTGTTGCTCCCCTGCCTCCTTTCTTTTTTGTCTTGCAGAAGTGATTTCTGCTTCCACATATTTTGAAGTCCCTGTGACAGGCTAGGTAAGCAGGAAACCTTTTCTGCTGCTCTGTCCCACAGGACAACCTATGGAAAAGTTTGCTTTTCTTCTTGGGTCTGACATGCACTAGAATCCTCCTGAAAGAGGTATTTTTCTCAGAATTGGGAATACTGAAAATATTGGGCAATTTTGTTTTAAATGGGGAGTTATGCTGGTTTTGTACTTTATGCTGTTTGTTCTCTCTTGAGTCTTAAGATTAATAAGCTGAAATCAGCCTATAGCAGTTGTAACTTAGTGAGCTCTGTGTTGTCTGTGTCAGCTACTTCTCTGAATGTGAACTATATGTATGAGATGCTTCAGCATAATGTGGGCTTCTGCCAGCTCTGTGAAATGTTGAGCAGCCCACAGTGGCACTGGTGAGCTGTTCAACCAGGCGTGGAACTACTCATCTCAAGGATGTGCACTGTCTTCTCTCTCTTTCAGTAAATCTGTGGTTGCTGGTTGTCCAGACAATATATGTTGGATATCCAAACCAATAGATGTAAATCCAGAAGGGTTTACTCTGATCATGTTTATTATCAGATTAAAAGATTATAATAAATCTTTGGATGCCCTCTAAGCTACAACACTATTTTGGGGTGAAAGTCAAACAATCTAATTCTGATTTGAGTATTTTCAGTTGTAAAAAACTCACTATGCTCTGAGCGAGAAGTTCTAATGTTTAATTGCCTCTCCTTTCATGAATGCCTGTGGCATTTTTGACCCTCTTCTGTATGTTTTGAGGAAGATTGCTCTTACTCTTTAACTTTTAAGGTGAGTTTATGAGTTCCTCAGTCCCTGAATTATCTGAGATTTTTTTTTCTATTCTTTCACCATTCTATTCTGTTGACTCTTCCCTGACCTATTTCATTCTGTTTTTCTCCAGATTGAACACTCTGCTTTGCAGACAATAGGACAAACAACAGCAATGCCATGGGATTGTTCTTGTGTCAACTGCAGACATCATAGTTTCTTGCTTTCCCAATTTAGTAATTCCCTAATCTCCAAAACAGACATTGGTCCTTTGAGGCTATGAATGATCCTTATAGATGGCCTGTGCAAATTGAGTTCCTATGCCCAAAAACATTTTCAGAGACTTTATTTCCCAGGGCAGAAAGTACTATCACCTTTTTAATGTCTAGATAGAAATATGTGCAACTTCGTTTCTTTTTAGGCCTGCCGTTTACTGCCGGTGCTCAGAACAGTTGGTGTGGCGTGCCATTTTCTTTCTACACTCTTTTCTCTAAGAAACCCTTCACATTCAGTCACTTTAAAAAGAATTATCTTCCACAGATTCCTCCAAGCAGTGTGGCTTTTGAGTTTTGCTGTGTTCCCAGATACCTAGTAATATATTGAAAAACTGTGTTTTTCATTTTTTTTTCAATGTTCTCTCACTGTTTCTGATGATTTTGTGCTTCATTGGGATGGGTGCTCTTAAATATCAAACAGTATGGGCTAGGGCCTGTATGATCACAGTAGAAATGCATCACTCCATCACGGTACCTTGTTTAAAGGTATAGCCAGGAGCCCATAAATCAAATAAATTTACATAGTTTTAAAAGTGTTTTGTTGGTATTGTATTTTTCTAGTGGGTTAAGGAAAATACACTCAGTTTGGCACTGTAGGATAGTACAGAAGACTAAGAATATTACATAAAAACTTACTTTAATACACCCAGTTTAAGAACAGTAAGTCTATTGTCTGTATACCTGTTGATTGGCATTCCTTTTTTGATTTATGTTAATTGTTCATAATAAAATCTTTCATCAGCTACTTCGCTACATAAAAAATTATTTTTCTTTACAAAATCTGCTTTAGGCTGACAGGCATAATTATTTAGTGCATCCAATTTGTCTTTTGTAAATATTGACATAGCAGTTCTGTTCTTGCTGTTCTTGTAAACTTTTCCAATTCCAGTTTTTCAAACCTTAATGGCAGTAAGCCCTACCAGTCTAGCCGGTACCTATGCCACCTCTCAGCATGCTTGAATCCAGCTTTGCTGATGTAAAAGTGTCCAGTTAATAGCCACTGTTTAACATCATCCTGACTTACTGTTGGAATGGAAACTATTGAATCATCGTCATGAGAATGTTGTTTGCCTTTTCTCAGACAGTTGTGTGTACTGAACTTACGCTTTTCTTTGTTATTTTCAGGAATGCTACAATTTTCATCGAATAATGCTTTTTTTTTTTTCCCCAGAAGAAGAGGACTCCTTGAAGACTGTTTGTCTAGAAATTCCAGGTTTTCTCTTCTCTTTCTGTTCTTCTTCAACTTACATAATTTTCTTTTAGTATTAGGTCCCAGAAGTCATCTTGTGATGTGAGAACAGCTGATACCCTGTTAATGAAGTGAGATGATTTTAATCAGGCTGCCAAAGATGAATTAGTATCTTTTGTGTAAGAAAAATAAAATAACTGAAGTGATTTTCAGTATGAGCGTTGTGTTGGTAACTATTTCTTTACTATAGGCTGGCTTTACTTCTAAATCTAAACATAGGAATATATCTGTGACCTTAGATATTCACTGTGAAAGAGAAGAGTTTTCCTTGTGGAGGAACCTGTTTCCTTTTACTGGGTATAGAAAACAGTAAAGAACTTAAGTAATTATAAGGCTTCAGATTTGTACATGACTTATGGTAGATATGAAACTGATCATCTTTTTTCAGATATAAAAAGGGGGAACTACCAGAAGAAGCATTTAGATTTCAGTTAGAATTCTTTCCTTTTCTAGTATCAAGACTTCAAGTGTCTCTACAGGTAGGGTTTACCTTTAATCCCTTTGTTGTGGTTTAACCCCAGCCAGCAGCCAAGACCAGGCAGGTGCTTGCTCACTGCTCCACCAGCAGGATCCGGAAGAGGATCAGAAGGGTAAAAGCTGGAGAACTTGGGTGCTGAGGTAAAGACAGTTTAACAGGGAAAGCAAAAGATGCACACCCTGGCAGAGCAAACAAGGAATTAATTCACTGCTTCCCATGGGCATGCAAGGTTTCATCAATCTCTGGGAGAGCAGTACCCCATCATGCAAGAGTGTCTTGGGAAGACAAAACACCATTGTTGCAAATGTCCCCCCATTCCTTCTTCTTCCCCTTCTTTATATATGAGCATGACGTCTTTTCTGTTGCCAAGGTATGGAGGGTTTCTTTACAGGTAGTGCTTACTCACTTTGTTGTGGTTTAACCCCAGCCGTGGTCTGGAACATCCCTTTGCTCAGCTGGGGTCACCTGTCCTGGCTGTGTCTCCTCCCAGCCTCCCAGGCACCCCCAGTCCCCTCCCAGACCACCATGGCAGTAGGAGAAGCAGAAAAGGCCTTGGCTCTGTGTGAGCTCTACTCAGCAATAACAAAAGCATCTCTGTATTGTCAGCCCTGTGTTCAACAGAAATCCAAAGCACAGCCCCGTGCCAGCCGCTGTCAAGAAAGTTAACTCTACCCCAGCAAAAACCAGCATACCCTTGTTCACGAGTGACTTCAAGTAAAAAAGTAACTTGTAAGAAAAAGGTAATAATTTGCGTACATAAAATGTAAAAGTTAATTTTTATGTGTTCCAAATAAATTCTTCAGGTTGAATTTTACAGTTTACCAGCTTTTATCTTAAAATCTCTTTGCAGATCTGTTGGAGAGATAGAATGATTAATGTGGTCAGCACTTCCTGATGGGAACTTGAGCGTGAAAATTGAGTCTCTTTAGCTTTCCAGTTTATATAACCATTGGGTGGTTTGGGTTGGATGGGATTAATAAGATCATTTACTTCAATCCCCTTGTCACGGGCCTGTACACCTTCTACTAAAGAGGTTGTTCAAAGCCCCACCTAGCCTTCTTTAGAACATTTCTAAGGATGGGTCATCCCAGGTTCTCTGGGCAACCTGTTCCAGTGCCTCACGAGCATCACAGAAGAGTTTCCTAATATGTAGCATGAATCTATCCTCTTTCAGTGTGAAGCCATTCCCCCTTGCCCTATCACTACATGCCCTTGTCAAAAGTCCCTCTCCAGCTTTCCTGTAGGCCCCTTCAGGTACTGGAAAGTACTGTAAGGCCTCCCCAGAGCCTTCTTTCCTCTGGACTGAACAAGCCCAGCTCTCTCAACCTACTTATAGGATGGGTACTTGAGCCCTCTGAGCATTTTTGTGACCCTTCCTGGGTCTGCTCTAGGAGGTCTGTGTCCTTCTTATGTTGGATGCCCCAGAGCAGCATGCAGTGCTCCAGGTGGGATGTCATCAGGGCACAGCAGAGGAGCAGGATCCTCTCTCTCCCTTGCCCTGCTTGTCACTTCACTGTATGCAGTCCAGGGCATTATTGGCTTTTTGTACAGTGAGTGTACATTGCTGGGTCATATTGAGCTTTTTGGCTAACGCATGTCCCAAGCTGCTCTGAATCTGGTCTGTGCTCAGCTTGTGTATGGACTGCCCCAACCCAGGTGCAGCACTTAGTGCTTGGCTTTGTTGAGCTTCATGTGGTTTGCACAGGTCCTTTTCTTGAGCCTGTCAAGACCCTTCTGGAAGGCATCCCTTCCCTCCTGTGTGTCACCTTCACCACATTGTTTGGTGCTGTTGACAAACTTGCTGAAGGTACACTTGATCCCACCATCCATGTTGCCAATAAAGATTTTTGGCCAAGCTAGTCCCAATATTGCCTGTGAGGAATGGCGTTTGTTCCACTCCACGTGGACACTGAGTCATTGACTGTGTCGCTTTGCCTGTGGCCATCCAGCCAATTCCTTACTCACTGAATGTTCCACCACTATCAAATCCATTGTCCCCAGTTTAGGGACAATATTGTCATGCAGGACAATGTCAGATGCTTTGCACAAGTTCAGGTGGATGATGTAAGTTGCTGTTCCCTCATCCATCACCCATCCCTAATCCTGTCAGAGAAGGCCACCAGGTTTGTCAGGCATGATTTACGCTTTAGGAAAATGTGCTGGATATTACCATTCACCTCCTTGTTTCCCTTGTGCATTAGCATAGCTTTTAGGAGAATCTGCTCCATGATCTTGCTGGGAGCTAAGGTGGCACTCTCAGCCTTGAAGTTTCCCATGTCTTCCTTATTTCTCTTTTAAAAATGGGGACTGTATTTCCCCTTTTTTAGTTGGTGGGAACTTTACTGAACTGCCATGACCTCTCAAATATGATTCACACCACCTTAGCCACTTCCTTGGCCAGCTCCCTCAGGACCTGTGGATGTACAATGCCTCGTTTCATGAGCTTGTGTACTTTCAGGTTCCTCAGATATTGAACCTGATCTTCTTCTATGGTGGGTGAGTAATTCTATAATCTCCCAGTCCTTGCCTTTTCCTTCTGCTACTTGGGCAGTATGGCTGGAACATTTTTTGGTGAAGACTGAAAGCAACAAAATCATTGAGTAATTCAGCCTTCTTCTTATTCTTGTCCATTTCTTTCTGAACAGGCACTATATTTTCCCTAATCTTCCTTTTATCAGTCACACAAATATACCCTTGATGTCCTTGACCAGATTTAGTTATTATGAGGTTTTTAACTTTCCTAACCTGATTCTTGGTTGCTTGGTATTCCTCCCAGGCTACCTATCACTCGGAGAAGGAAGTTACCACCAATATATTCCAAGAACCTCCTAGATTGCATATGCTCTGCTGTGCTGTTCCTCCAACAGAAATTCTGGAGGCTGAAGTTCCCCATGAGGACCAGGACAAGTGAATGTGAGGCTGCTCCTGCCTGTCTCTAGTCAATCTCATCAGCTTTGTCTTGCTGTTTGAGTGGCCTGTTTGAGTGGCCTGTAGCAAATCCACAGTATAATGTCACCTGTGAAGAAACTAATCTGTATTTCTTTTTGTCTACTGTGACAAAAATGCTGTGACTTGCTTTTGTGGGTTCTGCAGAGCAAGTATATTTGCACATTCTCTAAAAAATTGTTTTAAGAAGAAAAAGGAGTAGAATGTTTGCAGAGGTTTTTGGGAGAGCGTTTTAAGATCTTGAAGAATCTTGAAGTTTCTGAGAGGTTATTCACATTTTGATACTCTGCCATACAGAAATAAAATCCCCAAACACCACAAAACAACAGCAAATGAAAGCTGTCTGTGTAACTTCACAATATTCTAATTACAGATTTCCCAATTGTTCTTAACATTTTATTCCCACCTCAGTTGTTTTCCATCCCTACCATTTGTCGCCATCAAGTTTCAAATTGCCACAGGTAACTTACCTTTTATTGTTCTGGAATCTGGGAGACTTTAGTAACTATGTAGTGTAATTGTATGACACTTGCCTTGTGATTGGAGTGATTACATGGCCATTTTGCTATTTTGTATTCTGCAAAACAGTAATAACTTTTTGTTTTCATAATGAGGTGGTTTAATTTGTCTTCAGCGTACTTACAGATGTAAGATGCAAATGTGCTACTTGCAGTAGTTTCATCATCATAATTACCATGTGAGATGTGCTCAATTAACAAAATTCACAATCTCCTTTCTTCAAATTTTGTGCATCAGTTTCTAATGGATCAAAATTTTTTGTTAGTGAGTGTAGTGCTTTTAAGGATGGATTCTTCAAAACCTGTCAAGCTTACTGGTTGGACTTAATTCCTTTCAGTTAGAACGGCCGTGGCACAAATATGTCCTTGTGCTTATATTCTGCTGAATTCCTAGTCATTTTAAGATTGTGATTGAAGTGGTTTGAACATGTGAGTAATTTCCTAGCAACTCTTTTAAGCAGCTGAATGCAATACGTTTTTATTAGTTAGTCTATGGATTATCCACAACCTTTACTTTAAAAAGACTTGAGTCTATAGCATTTGGTAGAAATAAATTTGTTGTGCTTAAAATTGGAAAAAATAATTATTGTTGTGCTTGCAACACTGGGAATGTGATTTGTGTAGCCTTGTAATGTTTGTGCATGTGTGAAAATGGATAGCTTTTCGGGATACAAACAGATTATTGTCTGTATTGTCTGATTATTGTCTGTCTTTTCCAGTCTGAAAAAGACTGGAAAATGGAAAAAAGACTCAGAAGGTGCAGCTGCACTGGTGGGAAAGCAGAAGAGGGCACTGCACAGCTACCTGGTGACTCCCTCTGGGGAGCAGCTGCAGCTCTCTTCCCTGTGTGCTCCAATTAATTCTGTGCTCTGCAAGACATTTAAGTAAAGAAACATAGCCTTTTGTTTCATATTATGTGGATTTATAGAATTGTTGAAGGAGTTACTGGTCAACCAGTAACTCCAGATGTCTTCCGTGGGACTGGCTTCTCAAGGTTCTGTCTCTGATTCTGCTTGTGAGAGGTGTTGTTTCTAATCTGGTGGAGACTTTTTGGAGGTGTGTGGAAGGGTTGTGCTGTGGCAGTGAGCAGTAGATGGCAGTGCTGTCCTGTTGCACAGCATGAAGAGGAGTCACTGAAGTTTTAAGTCCTGCGAAACATGCCCTTCACTATGTGTCTGCTGCTGAAACATTGACAGCTGGGGCATATATTGTTCTGCCTAAACTTAGGTTAGTTCTCTTAAGACAATACTCCATGCAGAAACTTGGAGGAGACAGGAGATTCTGTGTATTTCTAAACAAATACTAAGTGTGTGTGTATTCTGCAGTTATCTGTTTTGTACATGATTCAGACATTAAAGTGCCTAATGCTAGTATGATGCCATTTAATCCCATTGCAAAGATAATGAAGAATTGCTGTGATATGTGCACATTTTCACCCTCCTTTCCCAAGGGGAAATGCTTGATTTCTGCAGAAACGAGTGCTGGTTTGTGATGCACAGTTCATTCCTGTAAATCTCCCACTTCCCCATATTGAAATATCTCTACAGTCTGAAAACTTGATGACTCATAGTGTATCAGTCTTTTGAGTCATAAGTCAGGGCCAATCTCTTGGCTTTTCTAGTACCGGAAATCTTAGTGGAGATTTTTTCTGTTTATCCATGAACACACTTTGAACGGAAAGGCTACTTGATCACTCTTTTTTTTTCTCCCCATTTTAAAGTAATCTGATTGCAACAATACATTTTTTTAGTCCCCCATCCTTTTTTTATTTTATTTTTTACAGAATTTTTTGCTTGTTTTATTGAAACACTAATCTTTTAATCTAAGTCACAAGAAAAGGTTATTATTATTGATTCTCTCATGGCGTGGTAGCAGAAAGTTCCTCAGACTATTTGATCTAGGTAACAGTCTGAACTTGTTTCTTTTCTAAATTGTTATTGAAACTTTATATATAGAACTCAGATATTTAAATGTTAAGATAGTTGTAATGTTCACAGTAGTACTGAATTAAAACGTCTTGATGACTTTAGTGTACTTTTATTTACAGTTTTATTTCAGTGATGAAGCACAATATAGCAGTTGTGACTTCATACCTACTCTTAAAAACAGATATTTTTTCAAGTTAGACAGAGAGTTAAATTGTGTTTGCAAGTTTAGTTTGAGTGATTTTTGTGTGTTGGTGTGCAGATATACAGGATTTTTGCAGGTTCTTTAAAGTAAGTATGGAATTAATTTTTCTGCAGTAATTTTGTGAAACTTTTAGGGATGCACTGTTTTATGACAGGTCATTCATGTTAACATACTAGTTATGTTTTTTGGCAATAAGGAAATTACTAACATCAGCTTATAAATGTTTAAAATCCAGTTTTAATAGTTATTTAACTTCCATTGAGCTGCTTATAGTGGCAGAACTAAATTTTGCTACTTGTCCTTTTTTTTTTATTTACAAAGAAAAGTATTTCAGGACCTAGGATTGTAATCTTACAGTGTTTTCAATATGAAATACCACCATAACAGTATATTGTCACAGAATGTCCTGAGTTGAAAGGGACCCACAAGAATCATTGAAGTCCAACAGTATTCAGATTGCTTTCAAAAGATTAGAGAAAAAGACTTAAATGATAGAATGTAAACTTTTAAAGATGAGACTTGTATCAAAATGGTTGTTAAAACCTGCCTTTGTTTCCTGAATTGATACATCTTCAGGACCAGCAAACCAGCTTTATAGACAGTTTTTCCAGAAAGACTGAGGACTGTTTGTTGTAAACTTATACATCATAAAAACAAAACAGTTAGCTAAGAAATATAGATTCAGTGGTCAAAAATCTGGGAACAATATAATTGCTGGAAACCTAGTATTAGTGGATATTTAACAGAAAGAAATGGTGCATTTGATGACAAAGCCAAATGTTTTGTGCAGATTATTGATTTGGTTACATAATGCATTATATTTTAAAAAATTACAAGAATCTTTTGAAGGGCAGTGTTAGAAAAGCACCCTAGAAACTATCAGATGTGAGCTTTGCAGGAAAAAAGCCCCCAGTAATCTTTGTTTTTTTGCTTTTGTTTTCTTTTTGTAGTAGATGAAGCTTTGACAATTTAAAGTTTGTGGTATGCTGTGTAGTATGTTTACCTATTTAAACCGTGTCTTGGAAAGCCATGATTTGTTTTTCTGGAAGCAGGAAAAAATTGGCTTTACTTTTAGTTTTTGCATAGCCAGACTTGCTCTTAGGTTTGTAATATTTAGAGAAGTTCAATAGGGGGCCCTTGGTGCTTTGATCTAGTGCCATGCTGCAGTTTAATGAGAGAGGGGTTTTCAATATTGTCTGCGATATTGCAAATTCTGCCAGCTCTGTCTTAAATAAGAAAATGCAAGATTTACACCTCAGAAACCTTCTCCTTTTTCTGGGCACTCTTTCTGTTTGAAACAGGTAATTACAAAAACCTCCGGATCAATTTTTGTAAAGGGGCACCCTGATGGGTGCCATGACTGAAGTGTGACATGAGCCTTTTCCAATACAATGGGTGGCCTAACATTCCTCGGGAAGGCCAAGCTCATTAAATATTCTCTTCTTTTTTTCCTCCCTCTCCCCCTCTTCATGCACTTAGCTTGAGTTGTGCTAAGTCTGAGGTTTCTTCACTGAGGACTTAGGAAAATTGCATAGAGTTCTCAGATTGAATTTTTTATGTGTATGACTTCATGATGGCATTAGCATGTGCTTTGATCCATGTGTGAATGGCACTGGGTCGGCTCTTATTGCCATATCCAGATGGTGTTACAGGGAACAAACAGTTGTGTTTTAGGATTTCTCAATAGACTGTCTAGACTGGTCTTGCAGCAGACAGATACAGCCACCCATCAAATTAGCGTTTGTCAGATTTATGGTAATGGTTCACCAAAGCCTTCCTGTCATTGACATTAAGATTTACGCCTCCAAAGTTATTTTGTCTTCCGCAGCGTGTAAAGTCTGATCATATGTATGTGTGTGATTATCTATATGTAGATGTATATTTGCATATATAAATTTTTAACTAAAGGGGAAGAAAGCAACTGAAGAGAGGTAATTGCTATGGTGAGAGGCAGAATTTTTAAAGTATTTTTTTAAGAGGCTGATTCCTACAGCTGTATTGATTAGGGAAGCTTTCTCTTGCCAGTCCATCCCCTCCCTTCAAATGATAATACGGATGTTCTGTTCTAGCCAGTGTCTCCCATATGCCCTTTTTAGAAAGAAAAACATGTATGTGGATTACTACGGCTAGATTTTGCACTTTCATGTTACACTGCAGTAATACGAGCTGCTCCCTGTACGCAGTGGGAATAACCTTTTGACAGGCAGTATGTCCATTCTCAGTGGAAATGTTTTTCCAAGTCTGGCCAGCACTCCTTTGATCATGCCACCTCAAACGTAGGGGTCATAGCTACTATGCAATGTAAGAACCACTGATGGTTGACCAGGGGAGAGATGATTTTGAGGAGAGCATGTTTAAAATAAGCCAAATGTTTTGAAGTATCTTTTTGTTTCATTTTTTTGGGGGGGCGGGGGGGGGGCATCAGTAATTTCTGTTACAGTGGGAATGCTAAGCAGGAGCATTGGGGAAATTTTAAATTATGCTAAGGCATGCTGGTACATTTGATGGTGGAAACAAGAGGTGGTGTAAATTTAAAATATCTGAATTGCAGTGGCAAGCTCTGGGCTTTAACATGCCACAGCATGTTTTGAAAGTGTCTTCCTGTTACAAGGATATTTCAAGAATAGCAAAGGGAGTAATGGGATGATGGACCCAGATGTTATAATAAACTATATATTTGAGGAGCACTACCACTTAATGAAGAAACAATTTTACACAATACTTGGATTAATTTGCAAGTCTCTCCATGGTATGTGCTTTGGAAAGTCTGTCCCCTTTTTGCTAGGAAATAATTATTACTGATCATGAATCAGAACAAGAATTCAATTAAATATAAAGCCATTTTACAGATAGTTTTATCCTCTGCCATTGCTATTTTTCTTGCTTTAAGGAGAGTTGTAACATTGGAAGAAAGTAAATATATCTGGTAAATTTGCAAATATAATTAAATATGTAAATGCTAATTGACAAGAATCAGCTCTAGGGAAACAATGTTCCCTGTGCACTGTTTTGTGGACTCATAACCTCTCTGCTACACAGCAGCAGTGTGTTGCTGAATCTTGGAAAAAGCAGATACCTTATACTTTGCAAATCTGTGATCCGAGACATTGATGGTATAATACTTGTTTGTGTTTTTTGGTAGATTTCTGTGATTTATGTATTCTGAGCATGTTTGACTGTTACATAGCTTTTCTCTTAAAATTTTTTAGTGAAAAGAATATTAAATATCAAAGAAACAAATCTAACAGGAGAATAGGAATTCTTTTTATGCAGAGAAGAAAAAAGGCTGGTCTTTCTTGTATTTTTTTCTCTTTTTTTAATATTTCTTAGGGATATTATCTATGACTGTTGGGTCTAATAGTTTGTCAAACTTCATCTCTCTCTTTTACCTTCTCCTGTCTGAGGGGCAGCATATTTTTCATTCTGCTTTTTAAGCAGAGTAAGAGAAAAATTCTTGGTTCTGATTTCCTTCCTGTGCTCCAATTTTATAAAAATAAGCATATGTTGCATTCAGATATTTTAATTAACCTGCTAATTTTCCATATCAACTTAAAATTAGCTAGTATTAGTACAGCATTTAGATAATTGAGTAAACATTGTAACTGGACTATAGTTTTATTCTGATTTTAACTGGATGTTTTGAAACATGTCTCTAAAAACAACAAATATAGATTTATTTTTATTTTTATTTTTTTTTTCAAGACCAGTAAATTATACTTGGTTACTTTTTTTACTCCTTGCTTATGGTGCACTGGAAAACTGTACACAACCTGGGAGACTCTAGATGTAAAATTTTTCTTAGAAGTTGAAGAATTGAAATTTTTCTTTCAGCCTACTTCTGGTTTTGTTTTGATATATTGAAAACTTGGAATGAAATATTACTCCATGCTGCCTTAACTTGTATCAATCAGCTTAAAAATTTTACTTAGTTTAAATTTTCAAGAATTGTTACTTCTACAGCAACTTTTACTTACTTATACACAAGATAATAAGAGTGTTTATACAAGCATTTCTCACCTTAATTAATGTGTTTTAACATAACTTTGTTGTTCATTGCAAATGAATTTGTCAGGGGTGGGCTAAAAGGTTCACATTTTTTTGTGTGCTTGTGTTTTGGTTTCCCTCAACCCCCTGAGTCTCACTTTCGGGTCAGTCTAAACTTACAAAAAGTAACAGAGGGACTGATAAAAGAGTGGGCCTGGCCAGGTTCCTGGCAGGATGGTGTGTTGTGGTGTCTGAGGTCAGCGTGCTACAAACTGTTGTCAGTTCTGAGAGGCAAAGACCCCTGATACCACAGCAAAGGATGGTTTGCTCTGTGAGCATGTGGCTGAAGTGGAGAAGGAAAACTTAAGAGCTGCTGGGTGGTGGTGCTGGGTATTGCCATCACAATATTGCCCTTGCAATATCTTCTAGAAAGAGGTGGCCCACCCATGGTGCCTAACTCGAGAGATGTGCAGGCAGCAGGATTTAGAACTTTTTGTTGGCTTTGTGCTTGTGTGAGTCACTGTTTTTGTTTTGTTGTTTTTTTTTGGTTTTTTTTTGTTTTTTTTTTAAAGAAATTTTTTTAACAGGTGATGAACTGGGAAAGAAAGAGGTTCCATCTCCCCTCTCTTCTGACAATGTGAAGAGAGAAGTGGGAGTGGGGAGGAAACAAACTATGGCAACTGGTGTGCGAGACACGGGGGCAGAGGAGTGGAGTAAGTGCTGAAAAGCAAGTGAGCAGCTGAGAGTGGCCTGATTTTTTAAAATAAATTGGGGCCAGCCTGTCCCTGCCAGCCTAAAGGCAGAAGCTTTCTGCAGCTTGCCTGCCTGAACAGCAGAACCAAGGGCACTCTGCTGCTGGACTCTGCCTGGGCGACTGCTCTGAATCCCAGGTCCATCACCTGCACCCCAGAGGCAGTGTGGTCTCCAATTCTGCCCCACACTTCTCCATCTGTGCAGACGTTGACAAAAATTGGGTGAGGGGAAGAGCAGAACTGCTTGAGCTAATCTTGCATCAGAAGAGAAATCCTGTAGAGCCATGGCCTAATTCCCTTGTCAATGCACACCGCCCTCACACCCAAACTTGCAAGTTTTTTAAATCCCAGCTATCTGGCCTAGGTGGGAATATAAACTAGACCTCAGGTATTGTTTAACTGAGTCTGGCAACCTGCCTGCTGTGCAAATGAGGATACTGAGTAAGTAGATCTGGCAGTCCTTCAGAGCTGTCCCAGAGCTCTCCCAGAAGCACAGGCAGATGCTTGATGATTCCTTTCCAGTGAATGCGTGAGAGGGTTCTCTTTTCCCCTGACTATAAAAACAAAGAAAAAACACCCCGGTCATTGTGATACACCTCTAGATATGTTTTCATTGGTAAAGAAACAATAAATTGGGTACTGATTACTCACCCTGTGACTAAGCTGGTGTGCGTGCTTTGTTCTGAGCACCTGGGCAAAAGTGGTAGTGAATCAACATGTCTGCATTGGATCAAGCAGTCTGTGGAAGTCTATTCAAATTAATAAACTGTTCAGGTTTTTGTAAGGGTCCTCCCCAGTGATGGTAGATTTTTAAGAACACTATTGACTTACACACTGTTTTTCTTGGAAAATGTTGTCACTTTAAACTTGTATAGATGAAATATCACAGAAGGGCGCTGTAGGATTTGTGTTGTTTTCACATGACAATTGAGGTGGGAAGGGATCTTGGAAGGTCTGTAGTCTAACCTTGTGGTCAAAGGAGGGTCAACTTAAGGTCTGACTAGGTTGCTCAAGGCTTTGTTCAGCTTAGTTCTGGTCTTGAAACCAAGTGGAAGAAACCATCAAAGATAAGGACTGTGGAGCCTGTCTGGGCAGTACTGGACTGTTCCCGTGGGCCAAAAGCATTTTCTTCAATTCCGTCTGAACCTCTTGGGCTTCAATTTGTCCATTGTTTCTTGTCCTCACTCCATTTACAGCTGTATGCATCCCTTCTGAAAGTTCCCAGGACATTTATCTGGATATCTCAATTGCTTTAGATTGTCTCGAAGATTATGATGTGTTTATACTGCTGTGGCTTTCTTAGATTTTGTAAGTGAGATTTCTTTTAGCAGAGGGTGCAGCCCAAGACTGCACTGTGATTTCTGAGAGCTGGCACATTCAGTATGTCACATGTAGTATAAGTACAAAATAAATTTGAACAAATAGAAATTTTTACTTTTGGCAATATTGTCATCTGAAACATAAGGAAAATATGTGATGCCTTGATGCATTTGCATTAACAAATGCCTCTTCTGAAAGAGGGAAATTAGTGTCTCGGCAAGTAACAAAGGGAAATGGGTTTATTTATTTTATATATGCTGCTAAATTTAAGGCTTAGAGATGAGAGACTGATTTTAATTTCATGTAGAATACCTAGGGCATCCACAAAGACACTAAAAAGTCAACAAAACCAAAAGACAGCAACATGTTAATATGCTACTGTTTTTACATAGCAGGCCAACCTGAAATTGTTGTTAAAATATCCAGCTCTATGAAAACAGATGTCTTTACTCTCTCTGCTCCACAGATAGATTTTTCTTTAATGGCTATCAAGTAGGTAAGTGCTTCATGTGTTTCTCTTTTGTTTCCTTATGACTTTTTGATAATCATAAGGAAATATGAGTTGAGCTACATGCTGCATCAGTACATGCTGAGCTGCAGTCTAGCCTGTGCACAATTTGCTGTGTAATTAAAATTAATTTGAAAACACTTCAGGTACGTAAGCACTAATCTATGTGTGAGAGTTCACTGAGTTAGGCTAACTTGCATGGTGTATGTATGTAATGTATGGAAGTACTCAGAATCCACGTCTTAATTAACATTTGCCTTCCTTTTGTGTATTACCTGAAAAAGCTTAAGTATCACTTGTTTGTGTGTAGCTCCACACAGTTGTTTGAGCTGTCTAGGGCCTGTGTAAAGCACTTGTTTTATTTTTAAATCAGTGAGCCCCTGCTTTTAAAAAGGGACTGTGTCATGTTCTCTTCCTCTGCCTGATCCAGATGCACTGGAGCTTTTGCTGTCTTGCACAGTATCTACAATGATTGCTTTCTAAAGCCTGTGCCTTAGGTAGTTAATTTTCTGCAGTGGTACAATAGCATTTTGGATGCATGTGAATAGCCAGTATTAAAAATCTAGCATCAAGGCCAGAAACTATTTTGTAATACAAGGCTTGACTAACAAAAAGTACTGTTTACTGAAGTGAGTAGCTTGTTTATTAGAGCAGAAAACTAGGAGTTGCTGGAACTGGGAAGAGATGAGAAGTCAGAACTACAGAATGGTCTCTGCCTTGATTGATCTACTTTTATGTTACCTCTGTTCTAGCTGAAAACCAGTGGAATTGGATATAAGAAATCTGTTGAATTTTTTTTGCTCCTGCTCTATCCTTACTTCTATATAAAACAGCATTTTCTTCATTCTTAAAAACCTTTTCATGAAACTTCTTAAATCGTATTTTTTGTTAAGACAAAAATGTTGCTCAAATGTTCTGCTCAAAATGCGTGGTAATGTGATATGAGTGCCGAGGGAAATTCAATATGGTACTCTGAGATGGTGCTTTACTTTTTCTCTTTGTGGGCACTGAACCCATTCCTATAATCACAATGCTATCGCAGAGGAAATTTTGCTGAACTAATAATTGCCTTGCGGTCGAGACACCACCACAAGTATTTCACTGCTGAAGTCAGCTGCGGTGGAAATGAGCCTCCCTCCCCTGATTTGGCCCATAGCAATGATCTCTCAACTGCCATCATCACAGAAATTAATGGAGAAACGGATCCCCTCCCACGCGTTAGCATGAAATCAAGCACCCGATCTTGGAAAGAATCTGCGCGCAGACCAGCGGGCCGCCTGGCGCGGGTGAGCAATCCCCACGTGCCGCTTCCCGGGGCAGGGTGCCTGTTGATTCACTTGGAACGCCTCATCCCTGGGGTGTAGTGCTCAGTGATACTCAGCCTAGGGGTGATGAATACATGGATAGCTATGCTTGAATCCACATTCCTAGAGAAGGGGTGCAGTCTCCTGGACAGCCAAAGATGGTAAGAGTTTTTAGCTACTGTTACTATGTAAGCATCTAAGAGTACTACAAATAGTTCCCAATAAAAAAGCCTAATCAAATTCCTCCTACATTCTTTTTATGTCAATCCTTTCAGTTGTAGGGTTTTGAAGCCTTAGCCTCCTAGGGTTTAAAATTGGCAATTGCAAAAACAAAAAGCATTCCCCAACAAATGAGCAAATCCCCCTGAAGGAATGAGGCTATGCCATCCGGAAGATTCTCTTTTTCTTTGTGTGTTCATTTTGGTGGGCCCTACATATGCATTGTATATGTTGATACTGAAGATAAAAACTTGACCTTTTTCATGCAGAACCTCTTAACCTGGGAGGATGTGACTGTAGAATAAGCACAATTGGGGAATAGCATCTCTTCAGTATTGAAACGTTTTCCTTTGGTTGTTTGGATGGAAGCATTGACCAAAATGAGTTAAGCACTGTTATTATCAGGCTATTAAAAAATCACAGAAAAAAACCTGATTGGAACTTGATGCCATATTCCAAAGTCTCTCCCTACAGACTCATGAATGTAAATGATATTTAAAATAAATTATTTGAATACTGGCTCAGCTGGTAAAGAGAAAACTGTATTTACTAGGCGGGGTATAAAAATCCAGTGAAATAATTCAGGAATCTTCACCTTCATGATGTTGAATACCTCTAGAACTTTTAGATTCTCAGATTTCTGAATGAAACTTTCAAGTGTTGCAAGTGTTGGGGATGAACAAATTTATGTGCCCATTCATTTACAGTGTGGAGAACACTCAAGCTAATGAGCAGAAAATGCTGAAGGGTATGGCTGACAGTTCTGCCACATGATCTGCAGTGTAAAGTGGTTGAAAACTGCAGGATCATTATGTCAGTATTTTTTTAAGAGGAAAGTGTGGTTGTGAAACTGTAACTGACATTTCTCCCTTTGACAGAATAGAAAATCAAAGGTTTTGTTTGTTCATTTTTAAAATAATGTTATCTCATGTCTGTATTGGAAGAGAGGTGTTTTGTAGTGTTGGAGAAGTATTTTTCCCTATGTGTGGTCAATGGAGAGATCCAGCAAGTATAGGATGTTTGCTTTCTTTGCCAATATTTGTTTTCAGTATCAATTTATAATGGCAAAAATGATGACATCAAATTCTTTAAAAACAAATCCATACAATCTGGTTTTTGTTTTCACTGTACTAAGATATCAGTGATGAAGTCTGTTTCTAATAACTAGCTAATGAGCCACTGAAATAGCTCTTGTTGCTGACATTCTTTCTGGGAAGATTGATTAAATTCCTCAATATGCTACAGTAAAAAAGTAGATCTAGTGTGCAACCAACACAGGAAATGTTATGAGCAAATTGCTCTTCCACTCATGGTGGTTCTTACACTGAGACTAATGAATATTGCAGGAATTTGGAATGTAGAATAGGACTAGTATGACTTTTCAAATGTATTTGGAATTTGTGGAATGGCAAGCATGAGCAATCTTGCTTAATTTTTAACCCTAATGTAACTGGAAAAGTGTTTCTTTGAAATTTTCCTTGAGTTCCGACTCTACTGACCAGACATACAAAGTACGTAGTCCAAGTATATGGTGATGGTCTTATTCTGCTTTAGAAGCATTAATAGTTTCAAATCAAGATCAAAAGAAGGTCCAATATATGTAGCATATCATGCAGCTTAATCTACCCTAAGTGCATAACACATATATAACACTGACCCTCAATTGGCATGTTAGTGATGCAAAGGAGTTAAGAGTTTAAATTTTGTTTAAGCCTCAAGGTATTGTTAATTCTTGCTAAAATAAGTCATCCACAATATGCACTTAAGGGAAATTCAAAGCTATTAAAGCAGATGGCCTGCCAAAAATCATAAGTCATCTATGACAGTCTAATAATGTTAAATTCTTTGAATATATGTAAAAATGGGGAAACTTGCAGTCTAATTCCTGAAAATGTGGGAAGCACGGAATTGTATGAGAACACTAATGATGAGTTGCACTGCCAATTCAGACAATTCTTTGTTATATGTAGTTTAATTTAATGGGGTGCTTAATTGTTGACATAAGTTCAGCAGTTTGTCCAGGAAATATGTTTTTGTTTGTCCTCAATGAGATCCTGTGTGACACCTGCAAGATAACTGTTTTTTTGGTCAGTGTTTTTGTCTAGCCAGGCAGCATCAAATTAATTTTAACCAGAAAATCATGAAGAGTTCTTTGCTATCCTGAAATGCTACATATGAGCTGCTTTTGTTTCCTAGTTAAAAGATTCATGATAGCACAATAATGCAATACTGTCATACTGCTTCTTACATGTAGACTTTTTCACTTTTGTTTTTTTTTTTTGCGGTTGGTCTTTCCCACTGCTTGACTTTTCTGATACTTCTGAACCCACATAGCTTTAAAATTATGGAATGAAGTCCAACTCACATGCTTGATATAGTTAATTTTTGATAAAATATGTACTTCTACCACATTTTCTGTGCTGGTAGGTTCACTAAGGAAATTCTTAATTTCTTGGTTCAGTATTATTTCAACTGGCATCTGTGGTATATCAAACTGTCCCTGAAGGATTTTCTTCTGTGTTTATCTGACACGCAAGAAAAATTTTTCTAGGAAATGCCACTGCATAGTATGGTTGATTGAAGGAGAAAATATATTGCTATTAGGCTGGAATGTAAGGTTTAACAGAAGAGAAAAGCAGGAGACAGCAGGAAGAAGAATCATGATACATTTGTCATTAAAATACTTCAGTGTGCCTGGAAGGCCAAGTAGGTTTGAATGTTTTTACAATGGAGTTCATATGTATGCTTTGTGCAAAAATATTTGCCTGGTTTCATATTGTTGAATGGTGTGCTAATTGCTATCAATGTGATTTTTCTAATGTGAACATTTCCAAATCAATTTATGGTCTGTTGGAACTTCATCTTATTTGTAAAAGATTGTTTTTCCAAGTATTTTTATTGGGATAGGACTTAACTGTTTTTACCATTTAAGGCTTTACAATGTCCCCAGCTGAAAAAAATCTTCAAACATTTAGACTACAGCTTAATAGTTCATTTTGATTCTTGTTTCTGGACACAAGTCAAATATGAGACTTCTCAGCTCAGTTGTGTCCTCTTACAATAAACTACTTTAAATTGCTCTAGTTCCCTTGTATTTGATGGACGTAACAATCATGTTCTCATATTTTTTGATGTCTTTAAAGGAAAACTAGCACTGAAGTTTGCATTTTGTTATTTGCTTTAGACTATGTTTCCATGTAGAATGGTTTTCTTTTGAAGTACATATAGGTTGGATCAGTGCCACAACTAAATTCCAAATCTAAACAAGATAAAAAAACAAAAAGATATGTAATTATTGCATTTCTTCTAGGGTATGGAACTTAGACCCTTGGCTGCTTTACAGACATTGCACTATGGCTTGGATTATGTTGAACGTCAATGGTATTTCACTAGAAGTAATACATTAATAGCAACATGTTCTTCCCCTTTCCTGCTAATTTTCCTAGGGTATTTTCCCTGTTGTTTTTCTAAATTTTACATTAGCCTCAACTTAGTGAAGTTAGGCATATTTAAAAATAGATTTAATAAAATTTGTTTCTAAGAATGATTTTAAAAATAACCTAATTTACTGCTAGTGTCAGTTTGAAGATTTAGGCAAAGGTGCATATGTTTTGGAAATCACAGTTGACCTCCTTAATATCAAAGATTTTTGAGAGTTTTTTTTTAGGAAAATTACTCAAGACAGCATATGTTCTCTAGAATTTATCATTATTTACTTAATTTTGAACCCTAGGCCTAGATATTGTAGGAATCCTAAAAACCAGAAGGTTTTAAGAAAGAAAGGTTTCAAGAAAGCGGGCCTCAGACAGTAAGATAGTTAGATGCTAAAGCAGCAGAAATGTTAGTAATGCAAACGTGAGAAAGTTTGAGAATAGAACAATAGGCCTATGTTAGGTGCTGCCTTAAGTAGTAACAAGTTTTCTTAATGTATATCTTTAGAAGGTTGAAGTTTTGAATAGACTTTTGTGCTTTGACTTCTATGAAGAAGCTATTGTTTTAGAAACTAGGCCGCTTAGCAAAATTACGTATGCTTTATATTATTGGACAGAATTATTGTCAATGTTCTTGTTCTCTATGTGATTGGTTGAAACGCAGATAGAAATGGCTTTATGATATGCTGTAATGTTAAGTTTCTTTGGCATTCTTCTTAGTTCAGCGAGATGGTTGCATCTGTTATGTCTCCATTGTTGTAACAATGTTTTTGAGACTGATGCGCTAATAAAACCTCTCAGACGCTGACAAAGAGTGCACCGTTCCGTTCGTGCTTGTACAGTTATTGCGAAGGCAGATATTTTGTTCTTCTCCATCAAATTATTTCTGACTTTGAAGAGAGAACACTTAATGCTTTAAAAAAGGTCTGAAATAGTTTAGTTTCCTGTGGTAAGGAACTTGGAAAATTCAATAGGAAAACCAGTAGCTGTTAGTAAATGTTCAGATTTGATCAGCATGATTAATAGTAGCAGAAGAACTTCTGCTTCATCGTTCTGCCTAACTGATGAGTCCTGAGGAATGGTCAGTCTTATGCTTTTTTTTATATGTTGCTCCATATTGTTTAATTTGGTTTTCTTGGTACACATCAGTTGAGGATAGTGACGTGAACACAATTTGCCTCTACTCTGTTGCAGGAGATCTAAGGGCTTGTGCTATCCTTTGGGCACCAGAAATTTCAACTTGTCAGAGAATGCAAAGAGCATTCTGACAATCTCTGATTTATATAGGTTTTATGAAATGGTTGTATACGATGAGTAGAGGACCTTTTTTTTGCAGTAAGTACTTCAAAATCTGATCTTTCTGCTCTTGACCTGCAGAACTGGAAGCGACTGCAGTCTTGGAGGATCTCTTAGTTTAATTCCTTTGGTTCAATATCTATCCAGAAGGTCCCTGGTACTTCCTGCTCAACTGTACAAGTCCAAGCTAGGTTGTCCAAGGTTGTATGTAAAGCTGATGCCACACTACCAGCTCTTACTCTGTTGGGCTGTGGGATGTGGGGCAGAGTTTTTGCTTCCTACTAGTCTACAGAGATAGTGTTTTAATGCAGAAGTACATCAACATCCTGTTCTTCTCTCTGATCTGCAAACCTCTCATGTAAAAGTTAATCTATGTGCAGGATGATTCTACCTCCAGGTACCACATAAGGATTGTGTGCGGTGCACTAGGAAACCAAGGTGTAATGTCTTTTTCCCTGCTTTAATAGATTGTCATTGCTTCCTGATTAGGCAGTGATCTCTTTAAGACATAATTTGTGATTTTATGCTTTTCTGGCAATAATCTTGACGGCATAATCTTAAGAATTTCTTGTGAAGATGAGGAAACCTGATCAATTATATGTTTCTTCAAATAAAGAGGCTTATTTTGTTATTACTTATGAAAGTAAAATTCTTCCAATGCTTTTTCAGTTACAGTGATTTTTGACATGTTTTGGAGCAGTTAGTTTCCTCTGGCATCCTAGGCTTTGTAACTCTGTTCCCCAATAACATAATCAAACTGCACTCCTTAGTCCTTGTATAAAATGGTATGATATATTCCATGCATTGTTGTATCTCTTAATTGTAATAAATTGGTTTGAAGAATTACTTGTGGGCTGTGAAAGCATCATTTTCAGTGAAAAATCTCAGTGGGATGAATAGAACTGTGTGCATCTTTTCAAATCATGTTATGTGTGTTCTCTGTGTTTCAAAAATAATGATTTAATGTTATGTAGGTAATTGGCAGTTGCTGAAGTGTCACTGTTTAAGTTTATTATGCCTTTATATTACAAAATCACAACTTCCAGTTCTTTATTGCAATTCTTTAGCAATCGGCTTTAGTAATCTTTAGGAAAGTGAATGTAAAAATTTAAGATATTTAAAACAAAAGGTTGAGTTAAAGCCAGTGTACTGCTTTTACAACTAATCCTATGTCTTAGTCTCTAACAGACAACTGTCTTCCATTTCTTAAGCCTGTTTTTATTCATTGTCTCACTCAGAATTATGCTACCAGCTACAGATTGCTTACATTTCTCTGATAATCAGACTATCATCATTATGGCAATTCTTGCTGGTCTTCAGTGACTTTTTCTCTCGAGCCAGCAAAAAGAAGTTTCCCAGCTTGGCAAGATTTATGCTGATCTAGAATAAAAGATAAAATTTTAGTTCCCGTAAGAAGCAGTGAGTCAGTTCTTACTGAAGTGTCTGCAACCTCCTTAAAACATGTATTAAATCTCCCATAGCTAAACATTAAATCAGCTGAGGTACCAAGCATCCCAGAGCTGTGCTCAGTTATCTGAGCAACATGTTAAGTGCATTTCTGCTTGGATTTGTGATTGTATTCATCAACATCAGGTGTATTCTCAAGTAACAATCTGTTGCTTTTTTAAATGACAAAAAATTTTATGGAACTGTTGCGTAATGATTATCTGAAATAAACCAAGCAGCTCATCACACTTTCCATGAAAGCAGTATCATTGGGAAACAGATTGCACAGGAAGGGCTCAGGTGGAGGGCGTCTTTAAAAAGTGTTAGTTTCCTAGAGCTGACTGGAGGCTGCGCCTACTCAAAGGAGAAAAATTTAATTGCCCTTAAAAGGCTTTCAGCAGTTCTGAGACTTAAAAAAAAAAAAAAAAAAAAGTGGCATAGCGATACACTCCTGTGGATTGAAGTGTTTCATGCCTCTTAATTGATAAAAAGTGGTGGTTGTTTCACCAGGAGAAATTTCTTGGCTTGGGCTGTCAGCACCACACAGCAGGCACACTGACTTACCCGTGAGTCTGCATAGCTGTAGGGCAGGCTGCTTGGTGAGCAAACCACAATACTGGGTGTTTTTACAAAAAAATAAATCTGGTTCTTGCCAACTTCCATTTTCACCTAAAAAAAAGTTAAAATTCAGCCATGGCTTTTCAAAGGTAACATAATCAGTGTGTTTGGAATTTGTCTACACAATATTTTTTACCGCTTATTTGGGATTTTTTTTCCCACCTAACTCAAAAAGATGAATAGGCATTGGTCAATATATACTAAAAAAGAAAAAAAAATATCCCCTTTGTGTGGTAGTTGTGGGAATTTTTGTGGGTTTTTTTTTTTTAATTTGGTTTAGTTTATTTTTTTAACAGTGCAAACTCATGAAAACAACTATTATCTGTAGTTGACACATTTCTCTGTAGGATCTATTCCCTTCCCTATCAGCTGAAAATCCCCATCTCAAACTGAGTTGTGTTTCCCAAACTTTCAGGCACTAGAAGTAGAGCATCTCTTGGCATTCTCTTTAAAATGGCTTAGAGGCTAGTAGTCCTTGATTTATGCATGCTCAGGAATAATAAATTTCAGTTCTGATTTTGCAGTTCTAAGTGAACAAAATAGCCAAAGGAGTCTTGATCAGCAGGGTGGCAGCTGAGAAGCTCCACGTGGGCAGACATGCCATATGTAGGCAGAAAAAATATCCAAACTTGCAACTGGAGACGGGAGAAATGTGAAATGCCTGTGTTGGAGCATGAGATGTTTTCAATGGCTGAAGTTTCTCAAACCTAGCTCATTAAGAGTTTGATTGAGGCTAAACCTGTTCTGCATTCCAAGAGGCTCTCATTGATTAAAATTTGAAGAATTTTTAATGGTACTTGAGATTCATATGCCTTCCTCTAATTGTATATTTTGGATTAATGTTTTTGTGTGGGTTGGTCTGTTTCCTCCCATGGTAGTAATGTGCTGTGCTAGCCAAGTAAAACTGTTATGCTGTATAAGGGGGTGGGAAGAGAGGTTCCTGTGTATATTCCTTAGGGTCTTTTGGTCAAAACAGGTATTCTCTTGAAGTTTCTTATTTTTTGTAAATCTAGTGTACTGGGAAAGTAGGAGGAAAAGGCCACATAAGATTGAAATAATTCATAGGGAACCTAATGCATAAGAGATATTTTAGCCTGCAATTACCTAGTGTTTCAAATTCAGCACTGGAGGCTGGTAATGCCATGAACTGGTAATAGTTTATTGGATCTCCCATTTGTGACTGCACTAATATTAGTATAATTCTTGCTCCATTTTCTGGTGTTGAAAAGCAGTATTGTCTTTAGTGTTCCAAGCAGAAGAATTCTTTGGCCAGAAGATTTGCATAGTCTGCAAAATCAGGCTATCCTTGTTCTGTCCACCTCCTTCTATTATCTAAATCCTCCGATTACTTCTTGTTGGATTGTGTATACTGGTGAAGCTATTTAGATGTTAAGTCCATACACTGTTTCTATTTTAGTAACTTTTGTTGCATCAGTTTCTACTCTTGTCTTCTTTCCTTATCCCCTGATAATATTGGGGCAATCAAGCATTTGTTGATTTGTTCAGTTCTTGGTTTGGTATGTATGAGCAGAGAGCAGCAGGGATTCCTGAGCAGGCTTCAGAGTCACAGTTGAAATTGTACTTTGCCTCTTATTGTCACACTGCCATGATTGTGTTTAATTTTGCTTTATGATATTTTGCAAATTGATTCTAAAGCTCTCATGTTTGTGGCTTCCCCCTGCCCCACCGATGTCAATGGATCCTTTTCTTCTCTCTCTTCCTGTTTATTTTTTTTTGGTTTGTTGGTTGGTTTTTTTGGCTTTTTGTTTGTTTGTTTTTTCTTTTCTTGTTTGTGTGCATTTAGTTTGTTGTTGGGTGGTGTTTTTTGTTGGTTAGCTGGTTGATTGGTTTAGTTTGGGGTTTTTTGCACAGTTTTTTTTACTTTGACTGATACTTACAGTCTTGTACTTACTATTCTATCTCAGCTATGAACTTGTTCAGTAAGACCAGACTTTATAGAAAACAGTCTGGACCTCTGTCCTCAGAGATTTCTCCTCTTTTCTCTCAGATTTGATGTCAAGTGTTAGTTTTGAAATCTTTCATAAGAAGGATCAAGACGTGTCTTGGGGCTTAATCTCAGAGGAAACTTTGCCTCAAGTAAACATTAGTTATTTCTTCTTCTTCCCTCAAAACACTTAGAGTTTCTCTAGGATACTTTGCTTTTTGATACTCAAGAGAAATACTCAGCCCAGGAATTATTTTCTTTTGTTTATTATTATGATGCCAAACAGCTCTGAAAGCTTTGGATGAAACTGGTTGGGAAAAATACACAGGAGTTTGCCTGTTTCTGTAATGTTACTGATACAATGGATGGAAGAATTCAGATCTTGTTACTTTTTTCAGGCGTTTTTTCACTAGTATCACCTGAATCCCCCTTGAGATCTTCTGGCTGTTAGTACATGAGGACAGACTTCTCTTGTTTGTGCTTAGCTGTTCCCATGCTTTTTTCAACTATGTTTCAAGTTCATTTGTGTTTATTTTAAGTTAACTGGAGTTTTTTGAGACCCTTTTGTTATATAGATCCTTGTGCAAAATGCAGAAGCTTCACTTCACAGGACGTGATGGGTCTTTTTCTCTTAATGTACTTTGAATTTGCCTGCAAATTTTAAGAGTAGGACAGCAGCAGTAACTTTTCTTTTTCTTTAGTTTTTAAGTGCATGGAATGCAATGCAAGTCTTCATTTACCTCCGTCTAGTATACAGCCAGATTCCTCTTTGCACCAGATATTTTTCTTTAATTTTTTCCTTTGACCCATTCCGGCATGGGGCTTAAAGACGTCACTCTACTGTTTCAATAAATCCTCTTTTTGATATTGTTACCAAAGTCATCCTATGTGTGCCATGTATGTCGAATACTAATGGCCAAGGTGTTGTGTGCTTGTGAATGGTTTTTGAGGAGAAAAAAGAAACAAAGCATGTTTTTGCATGTAGGTGGCATGTAGTCGAGTAGGCAGCTCACAAAAAAAATCAAACACCAAGTGGTCTGTGTGCTTCCTTCTGCTTTTGTGATCCCATGTGAACAGAACAGAATTATTCATTCAATGCTGAAAAAAAAAATTGTTTGGTAACCCACCTTGTAGCACACATAAATAATGGAAAAGCTTTTTATATTTTGTCTCAGAAGCTCTACAGGGATGGCTTTTAGCAAGCCTGATAGCTCAAAGGTGTGATTTTGTTTTAGTTGTTGTTATTTGTGTGGTTTTTTTGAGGGGGTGTACTAAGAAAAAAATGTATACATATTTTATCCTTACCAGAAATTAGAAGTGACAGGAAGTGTCACATCCTTAACTTTTGCACATTTGGGTGGTGCTGCTACTGCCTTTTTTGCTGGTATTTTTGATGATTCTTCAGGCTTTTTTTAGTGTGGTTGTGTGTCCTTAAGCTGTGAAACAAACTGTTTGCAAAGGCTTTCTTTCATTCATCTTTTTTGTTGTCTTTGTCTCTTGCTGTTAAATGTGAATGGACGGGTGAATTGAATGAGTTACTCTTGTGCAATAAAACAAGTGGAAAGCAAACTGTCAGAGAGGAAACAACTTGAGCAATACTTCTACACTTGATGGAACTTAGAAGTGTCCAAAAGCCCCCTTGCAGCTTGACTTGACACTGCAGTGAAGCAATGATTATCTTCTGTTCAGAGTACCACCTATGCATGTGCTTATAACCGTTTGCTGACTCAGCTTTGGTTTATCATAGCTGTCTGCCATTTAATTTCATGTAGGTTTTTAAATCATACTACTTCACTGAATATCTGAGTACATCTAGAACTTGATATTTATTACTTCTTTCTTTCTTCTAGTGTGAATGTAAGGGAGAATCATAATTTGGTTTTGATTTTATAGGGAGTGGGCAAGAGATTAAGGTCAGAGAAGCTCATTTTCCATTTTGGTTGTGAGGTTTGTGGTTTATTTTGGCTGATGGTAGGGAAAGGACTCCTGTTGCCTTACAGCTTCTTCCAGGGAAATTATGTCTTTGGCTGCATTTATTGAATTTTTATGATTCCTGAACTTCGGGTCAAGCCTTCATCTAAGAGCAGTTCATCTGATATCAGATAAAACAAATTATCTCCTGCAATTTGACCCACTGTAATTGTATTATCATGACCATGAAGTCCTTTGAAATTATAGCTCTGAATGGCAGTGTCGTATTTGGCCTGTCAGAAGTCATCCAGTTCTTTCTTTTTAACTGTATTTCCTCTAAGCCTTCTCTATTGGTAGCAGAGTTATCAAATATGTTAAAACATGAATATGTCTCTGTCATTTGTCTGGTTTTAGTGCTTGAGCCTGTGTCATGTGTCTTGTTCATCTGGACTACAAGGGATGTTGAAAGTTTTTTAAGGCTATTGCTTCTTTTGAGGTTCCAGAATATGGCTACGCTGAAATACCAAGAGGCTTTTGATAGGGGATGGTAAACAATTACAACCAATGAATCCAAATGTATTTCTTCATGGTCAGAAGGCAGAATTTGAGATTCCTGCTCTGGACCATATGTTGCTTCATCCCTGCAATAGAGGAGGATCTATGTGAACCACTTGAAATTCAACAAGGTCAAGGGCAAGGCTCTGCACCTGAGGCAAGACAATCCCAAGCACCTCAGGTTGGGCAGAGAATAGGTTGTGAGCAGAGAATAGGTTGTGAGCAGCTCTGCTGAGAAGAACTTGGCTGTGCTGGTGCATGGGAGGCTGGACATGACCCACTCATGTGCACTCATGGCCCAGAGAACCAAACGTGTCCTGGGCTGCATCCAAAGGGATGTGGCCAGCAGGAGAGGGGAAGGGGATTGTGCCCTTCTCCTCTGCTCTGGTGAGACACCACTTGCTGCATGCAGCCCTGGGGTCCCCAGCATAGGAAGGCAATGGAGCTTTTGGAGTTGGTCCAGGGGAGGCCTGAGCATCTCTTCTATGAAGACAGGCTGAGAGAGCTGGGTGCACTCAGCCTGGAGAAGAAAATGCTTCAAGAGATCTCATAGCACCTTCCAGCAGTGCTGAAATGACCAGCCAAGAAAGCTGTGAGGCACTTTTGACAAGTGCATGTAGTGATAGGACAAGAGGGAATGGTTTTAAACTAAAAGAGGGCAGATTTATATAAGGTGTTAGGAAGAAATTCTCTACTGTGAGGTTAGTGAGATCCTGAAGCAGATTGTCCAGAGTGTTGTGGTGATTCTTCCTAGGAAGTGTTGGGTGTGACTTTGAGCAAACTTGTCTGGTGAAAGGTGTCTTGGCCCCTGGCAGGGCAACAGGACCTAGATGATCTTTACAGTCCCTTCCATCCCAATCAATTCTATGATTCTATGGTTTCTGTGAGGTGGGATATCACCAGGGCTGTTTGCTCTTTAAAATTGACTCACTTCCTTGAGAAGTTGTTTTCTTCTGTCCTTTTTTTATATTATCCTGTCTTTAATGCCTATACTTGTTGGTTTTTCTGCAGCACAGGCTGATATAAAGTTGAAAAGGAGTAGGTGCATGTGGAGAAGGAGTGCTTTTGGTTCAGTCTGTGGGCTGGCCACTCACTCCTTGGCCAGGTTAAACTAGAGGACTGCTTTATCCTGTGCAAGGAGTGATGTAGCAGGTTAGGAGACCTTGAGCCTTCCATTGAAGATCGGATTCTTATTGAGGTGGAGGATCTTGAGAACAGTGGTCACTGCTTAATGAGGTTATGGGCAGTCAGAGAAGGTGTCTAGTCATGATGCTGGGATTTTTACCTGTGCCGGACATCACTCAGGCTGACAGTGGCTACATGCATCTACATTCATCTCTTTCAGTAGCCACAAAATGAACAACAATCCTAGGTTTTGTCCTTATTACTGAAGTCATATAGATGAAGATGAATCCTGTTTGGTTTTGGGTTTTTTTTAGAGGTATAACTACCTGTACAGCAGTATGGAAACTGAGGAGCCTGCGTATTTAGCTCACATTGTGAAATGCATGGAATTTTGTTGTACTAATTAAAGTTAAGGTATTCATACGGTTAAAATTTATTTATTATTTATGTATATTTATATATACATCACCCCCCCCCCCCCCTTTACACAATGTATAATTTCATTCTGATGCCTTGTGTGGTTTATTACTTGCATTCAATTATGCCACTGTTATTCTCAGTTGTTTCCTATCGTTAACATTATGACTGTCTGTCTTGTGTCATTGCACCCCTCCTTCACATTACCTCTTCAAGGTTGGAGATTTCTTGTGCTTGCTTGATGTCAGACAACATCAGAGATATGAAACCTACTGTGTGCAAATTTTACTTTTTTAATTAACTCCTTGAGTTTTATCAACAGCTTCAGATAAAAACTAGTCCTCTGGATGTCTGTGCAAGTACTAGAAGTCTGTTTGTTCAAAGATACCTTAAATGAAAAATAAATTGTAAAAGGAGACCATATCCATAAGTAAAACCAAGAGAGGGGGAAGGGAGCAGAGTTAGGGTTGAGCTTTCAAACTTAATTCTGTATTTCAAGAGCTCTGAATGCTTGGTTTGTTAGCATTAGTGCTGCACTAACTTAAAGTATTTTTCCATGAGTGTGTGTGTGTTTAACCAACTAAGCATGAAATCCCTTGCTTCTGTTTGTCCCTATTAAATAGTGGCAACAAAAGAAACAGACAGGAGATGGGTCCAGAACAAAGCAGAAATAATGGAGTATTTCACCCCAAAAAGGAGAGTGAAACGAGAAGTAGAATGAGTAGTCAAAGACAGACTCAACAGCTGGAGGCAGTTTAATGTGTTGTAGAGAGTACTAATTCAGGGACATTTGCTGCCCAGATCTTCAATCTGTGATCTCTGAGTGGCACATATATCAAAAGTGTTTGGCCATCCCTGCTATAAACACAATATGCCTTTCCCAGAAGAAATCTCCATAGGGCTTTAAAGGGACACTGTCTAGGATTGTCAGCATAAATACTGATGTGCGTAAAACCCAGAATCATCTTCTTGGGTTGGGAATCTGTGAGGAGGAGTAGAACTGGCTAGCTTCTTCCCTTAACTCTTAAAAAATTGTGATACATGCGCATTCAGCATTCCTGCACACTGACAAGTAAAATGAAAGTAACAGTGTTGCTGAATATTGCAAAGGTTTCTACAGACTGCAGCACCTATTACTCCCAGTTTTCTGGATTAATCCATCCTTTTTTTTCAAAAACTGATTAAATGCATACATTTTAAAAGATACCCTATTGTTTTATTTTCTGTACTTAAAAACATGTTTGTCCATTAAAAAATGAATTCCTGACTCTCCCTGCCTGCCTCTCTTTTCATGCCTATTTTCCTCATCCAGTGGCTATAGCTTTAAGTGTGATATTCTCAAAAATTATGAAAGCTGACAATTTGACATGTCGTTTCCTTTATACTAAGTAAGGTCTTACCCTGATAAGATGAGAAGGCTCAGAAAAATGTTCAGCTTTTGCTGCTAGCAGTGGGGTCTGAGTACATGACCATATCCTAAACAACCTTTCAGTGACTGTGCCGACTAGCTCTGCTTGACCCTGTATTTGCAGTTCTAATGTTTTCTTTTCTGTCTGCTCCAACACTTTCTCTTAGAGGCCCTGTTTGGGTTTCGAGTTTGTTTTGCAATACCTAAAAGACATGATTTTATTGCCCATTGAGCAAATCAAGTTTGGGAATCAATGGAGGAGACTTCCAGGTCTCTATCTAGCTAGTTAATTTGAGCTTCTTTTATGCCTTTTGGGTTGGCTAAATGGAGTGGAAAGTATGGTGGTTTGGGAAAGAACTGACCACTAGCTGTGAATTAAGCAACTCTCTTAATGTTTTTGATGTATTTTGTTTTGGAATTCTGGAATTACTTCTTTAGTTACTGGTACACTTTTCTTGCACTTTTGTGGTTTTCAGAGTGCATTGTAATATGTGACGACATGTTAAATAATATGTAGCTCTAGTCCATGGTTATAAAATATTTCAGGATGCATTTCCTGTCTATAATGAAATACTGAATATAAGTTGCAATTTTATTTGCAAGGTCTGTGACTTCTGAATTTTCTACTCCCCACAGATACTGTGTAGCTACTAGATGCAGCTGCCACAGTTGTGACAATAAAGGTTTAGTCTCTATAATGGATGCTTAAATGGCCCAAACTTTGTTAGGGAGCAGGTAACTTGGGGCTGCTAGAGAACAGGAAGAGACTGATCAGACTGTTTTTATAGTGATATTTCCACTGGGAAAGATGTTCATTGCGCTTGAGTAAGGAGGGTTGCAAAACAACTTTATAAAGTCTAAATCTGTTTTTACAAGCATCCTCTACAATGTACTCTAGAATTTCTCATCTCAACTTCTGCTTAGTGCTATACACAATAGCTTAAGTTTCAGCAACTTTTGAAGCTAGAATATTTTAAAAAATGTTTTCATTACAACTAAACCAAGTTACTGAAGGAAATTAACCTAGCAGAAAGACAAAGTCATGAACATAGCAAAGATAAGGGAATCATACCAAATAAAATACAAGAGTGGTCTGGGGGAAGTCACGTTCCTGTCTTCCAGGGGTCTGTCTGAAATTTTCATGCCTAACTGTGCTTAATAGTGAAGGATACGTGAGGGGTGATGAGTCTACGTATGCTACTTTGGAGATTTTTGATCTTGTGTTTCATCCGCAGCATATAAAGATTCTCCAGTCTAAGTTGGACTTAAGGAGTTTGCGGTAGAGAGATCCTGAGTTTCACAGACCTGCCTGTCACCACAGAGCCTCCATATGTGTTTTACAAAGAGCAGAAATTGTCTTTCACAGAGCTATATGTCATTAGTTGCTGTCAGGGCTTGAGTGTCACATTTGGTTGCATAAGAACCAGCACAGTGGCTGGACAGAGAAGCACAGAATTCCATCAGCTCATCTATTCCTTTATGTTTTTCAATGTCACATCAAGAGGTTGTTGCAAAGATGCCATGATGACAGGGACAAGTGGAATCCTTTTAAGGACTGGCTATAGAGGGTCTGACACACAGCCTCAGGAGCTCTGGCAAGCTCTGAAGGATTTCATGAGGCCCTTCAGCTTGATATCCATTAAGTGGAAGCTCTGTTTAAAGGAGTTTATCTTTTTCAATGAATTCAGTTGGCCTTTCTCACTTATGTACCACTGTAGAATGTTTGCTGTGGCTTTGTAGAACCTGTGAGATAAGTATAAACTAGTAAATGAATGAAACAGCAGTAAATAAAGCTAGTAGACAAGTTTATTCCTTTGAGGTATGGACATATACAAGAACAAACCTTAAAAAAAAAATTTTTGAATCAAACGTTAAAAAAAATAAGTAAATAAAGCTAGTAGAAAAGTTTATTCCTTTGAGGTATGGACATATACAAGAGCAAACCTTAAAAAAAATTTGAATCAAATCCTCATAGAGGCAAAGCTATTATTTTTTAAATCTACTGCTTTTATTCAGCTTAAATATTATTGTACATATTCTTACTTCTTCTAAAGTGTTGCTTTTCAGTCTTTTAAAAGATGCTGAAGTAGTTTTGTAGCTTTCACTGAATTTATCTTTTGCTTCTTCAAAGCAATGAAAACTGTTTTGGCAGCATGTGTAATAGCTTACCATCTATATACTGAAAGAATCCAATTAAAGTTCTGTGTTGAGTGAGCCATCCTTTTATAATCACATTCTCACTGGACGACTTGCTTGCAGGGTCAGACCCCTCTGTTTGCATTAGAGCCTCACTGACATCAGTTCAGTTTCTCTGTTCCTCCAGTAGCTCTCAGTGAGAAAACCTGGGCAGTTGTCAAGACAAACTAGGTTAAGGTTGCAAAGACTGGATTTCTTTTCCCGCAATTGGTGCAGTGCAGACTTGTGGTTAAAATGGAAATAAAGAGCTGGGGCTATGTAAAAACAGAATGTGTGAGAAAGGGCTGATTGCACAGACATGTTTTCCCTTCCCTATTAGAGCAGATGTCTTCCTTTGATATAAAGGTGGCAGATACTGGGGAAAAAGTTATTTGTGTCTATGTATATTGGAGTGGTGGAAGTCTACCTTGGAAATCAGTGGGTAATTATGCACCATACATAAAATATAAATTTCCTAGCTTTCCTGGAATTGTATGCTTTTAGATTTTTACATTAAAAGTTTCTAAATTGCATATAAACAAAGAACTGAAGATCTTAATGAGGGCCTAAGAAACCCTTTGGAAAACTTGGCCTACTTTGGCAGAACCGTTTAAGAGAAGTGAGCAGAAATCTGAAGTAGGCTTTGTGTAGAGAGATTTAATTTGTTTACGTTGTGATTAATTTGTACTTCTCCAGGGAAAGTGAGATACCGGTCTGGTTTTTACTAGAGCTATGTCCAGAAAGATTTATTTGTTTATTTATTTATTTATTTACAAGCTGTTGTTCTGAGCTGAAATGCGTGACAAAGCAAGCCCAGAAAGGATGTTAGTGGAGCAAAGGTCTCTGATTCTTTCCTGTGACAACGGGTAGAGCCTGGTCAGTAGCTGCTCAGGACTGGCTCTGATACTCACACCAGGTATTGCATGAAATTAGCACAGGAAGGAAACTCAGGCATAATCAGCTGCAGAGCTGTATAGGGCATGAGCCTGTCTCGTGGTGTGAGCAGTTTGTGGTACTTGGGAAATGGGCACACAGCTTTTTGATGTTTAGGTGAAAAGTTAACATGTATACTTGTTTTGTTATAAAGTTTTTCTAGATTTCAGTTGAGGTGATCTTAGTCTATTAGTTGTTGACTTAGTCAAAATAATAAGTTGTAATAATACTTTGCTTCTCTCCAATGCCTTCAAGTTTATAAACTTCCTTCTTAGAAGGTTGAACAAATAAACATTTGCCATAAAAGAAAACTAACTTCTTCCTTTTGCTTTTGTTTTGCCTATCCTGGCAGTGTTTTAGAGCACTTTGCTGCAAGGGACCGCCACCACCTCGACCTGAGTATGACTTGGTTTGCATAGGCCTCTCTGGTTCTGGCAAGACAAGTCTCCTGTCTCAGCTCTGCAGTGAAAGCGCGGAGAATATCGTGTCTACCACAGGTAGGATGCTCCCTTTATTCCATGGTGTGCTGGAATATTGCCCAAAGATGACTGCTGGAACACAAAGCAAAGGCTGTAGAGAACTTCAGCCTACTTATCTTGCTGTTGAAAGTACCTGAGGGATCACTTTGCAGCTACCACTACTTTCTTTCAGTATTTGGTCATGTATTGGGGAATATCCATGAGAACATACAATTTGGAGTATGTTAAATGTCAAAAATGTGTGGTCTAATGAAGCAGAACCATAACATACAGTAGTACTGTGCTGTAGACACACATTAAAATGTTTCTTTCTTCTCATTTTACTTTTGATTTTTGAACAGTCTCACTGTGTATTGGAGAAAAACGAAGAGAATATGCTGTAAAATAGGATAGAACAGTGATGCTGTGAGACTTTAACTGTGATTTGTTTCTGTGCATACTTGGTCCATGCTTCCTTGTGGTATATACTAGCAACCAAAATAAAAAAAAAAGGAAATATCAATTTTTGGTGATAATCCCAGCTTTCCAGCTTTTTAGATGAGCTACAGGCTTGTTTATGCAGTAAGGGCAGATTGTGATCAAAGAATTAATTTACAGAAAGTTTCATTGATACTGATAGACAGTACAAGCACAGATAAGAGGTATCTTAAGTCCAAAAAATTTGAATAAACATCTTGATAATGGTGAACCAGAATACCTAATACTGAAAAACATGTTTTGATTAAAAAAACCCCAAAACAACAAACAAAAAGCAAACAAAGAACAAAACAGCACTAGAAAAACCAAAAAAGGACCATAAATTAAGAGGAGGGAGTACCTGGCTGTAAAGTTCAGGAAGAGGGCAGATTAGGTCATGGAGGTTGAAGAAATCAGGTTCAGTGGCTGCAGCAATTATTAAGGTTGGTTTGTTGATGGAACTGATACTAAGTGTTGTGCAAGTACCTTGTGTTTACAGTAACATGGCTTTGTGCTGTAACTGTGGTTCATGGGCTTGAATGTCATGATTGTGCCTTAGCAACCCTAACTGCTTTTCAGCGTATGTTTTCTTAATTTACAAGAACATAAGATTATTTAATATAAATGTAATTAAAATGTAAAACAGGTACAAGAAAATAGTGTTTTTATTAACCTGTGAATAGTTAACCTGTGGCCTCTGTGATAGTTAGAGAGATCTGACAGTTAGCTATGAGAAGGTGATTAACTCAAAAAAGTTAGAAAGAAACTGTACAGTAATGAACCTTTTAAATTTTTTTTATCCCTCTCTTGAGCTTTATCTCTGGGATTAAAATAGATTATACTTAAATATTCTAGACCCTGAAATAAATAGTAACAGCAATATGAATAGAAGTATAGAGCTACCAGAGAAAGTAATGAAAATACCACTAATTAAGAACTAAATTAATTTTGTTTGTCTAGAGACATGCATAAAATACCATTATATGATTAGGTAACTTGAGGGATGAAAACCAACTCTGGAGAATACAAGGCAGGCAAACCAAAATGGTGCACATCTAGGGTACTCAGCTTATAATAAATCTTAAATGTGGCATATCAGACCATATTGTGGAGAATCCTAGAATACAATGTGACCACTTTTCCACTCAGGTTTCAAGCTATAATGTATATTTTTGCTTTTTTCATCAATGCCACTCAGGTCCATTCCATTTTTTCCCTTTTTTTAGAATGAGTTTAGGATTTCTCTAAAGATAGCAATCGGCAAAATATTTCATAGTTATTCCCTTCAGATTTTCTTGTAACTTCCTCTATTGTATCTAGCACTGATCTTAGTAGGAGTACTGTAACATCTACCAGGGAGGAAAAACATCTTGTTTCTCTTTAATGATAGCTAATAAACTTGAAGTGAAGTACATTTTCTCAAAACCTCTTTACTCAGTTCACAGGTATGTAATCATGTTGAAACTACTTGTGCTAGATGGAAATAAATTTAATGTCTGTCTGGATATTTTTTGCTGAAAAAGCACACACAATTTTTCCTTTGTAAAGTATTATGTATGCTTATATATATTATGCACCGAACATGCAAAATTTAGTGTATAATACATTGGTATGGCTGGGAGCCTTTCACATTCCCTTTCTTTTGTCTGTCTGCATTTTCAATTAAGGATAAAGGTCACATTTTGGCAGTGTTTTTTTTTTGGTTGGCTGGATTTTTAAATTTTTATTTCAGTTTTAAGCAAAAATCAGGCTAATTGAAGACTCTTTGATATTTCCAATGCTTATGACCATTGTAATACATCCAAATAAGGTCTGTAGAAGGATCTTTCAGTTAATAACATTTATAGAAAGAATTAATAATCCAGTTGCAACCAAAACCTATGGAGTTTAAATGGAAGAATACAATGATTTGAATTCGACATTGTTTTCAAGGTCTTCTAAAATTTGCAGAATGATCACCTCATATTAGTGGTAGTCTGGATTGTCCAATTTAGCTCTAGATGCAGTAACAGATGATTTTATAGAAGTATAAAATATATAGAAGTATATTATGGTAGAAGGTCTGGATGGAAGTTTTGTGCTAAATTTTGTGTGCCGGATACTTACAATTGAAAATTACATTGCTTATCCTGATTTATTCTTGTTCCACTCTATGGCACTCCTCCACCTCTTACCCCCTTCCCACTGCCTTTTAACTTACTTTTTAAACCTATTGAAATGGAATTTCTCAGGCAAAATCCTGGTTCTTGATGGAAAAAGTTGATTTTTTCTGAATATGTGCAATTGATTCCGAATGGCCCCTTTAACAAATAGCTTACTAATGTTCTGTATTTCTCTCCTTAGGTTTTAGTATAAAAGCAGTGCCATTCCAGAATGCAATTTTGAACGTAAAAGAACTTGGAGGTATGGCATTTATTCCTTTGTTTATAAAACATGCATGTCTAAATCTCATCATAACTGTCAGTTGTTTTAAATTGTTAGTTATTTTAAATTTTAAAATTATAGATCAGTACAGCTGTAGTTAAAAATCTCAGCAGATAAAATTGAGAATAGCTGTACAAATCCTGACCTCAAAGAACAAAGGGTAAAAAGTAGGAGGAGTGGAAGGCGTGTGGTGTATCTCCTTAATGTAATTTCTTGGATTGCAGTGGTTGAGTTACACAGAAATACAAACTGGACTGTAATTTTAGTATGGCTCACATGGCAGCTCAAGGAAGTGTATGTTCCTTGCGTTTATTGTATGTATAAACTTTCGCTTATAAGAACTGGCTCAGGTAACTATGTGAACATTTGTCAAAACCAATATATTTACGGCACCACTGAAAGTGTTGCAAAGGCAGCCAACTTATAATGAGTTATATTCTTTGAGAGCTGTTCTCTTGTTTGGTTTATTGAATTCTGGAGCAATGGTTGTTTTACGGTTGTAGGATTTTTTTAAACTTTTCTATATACAGGCAACCTATTTGGCTCCTATTCTCACTCTGAGTCTCAAGTGAGGCTGTTTGTTAGAAGCAAGAAAACAGTCTCCTGTGGAGAGTTCTCATGGAGTCTACTATTCTTCTAATTTGAAACCCACTTAGATCTCCTTCATATTCTAGATTTCTGTATATCTTATTCATTATTTATGTAAATATCGTAGACTTAATATTGAGGATATTTATTAGCTTTTTCAGTGAGCTTATTACCTCTCCTAAATTATCTGGGGTAGAATTTGACTTGGTTCTTGAGGAAAGTTTCAGGTGATCTAGTTGCATAGTAGTTGTCTTACCTGAACTTGTTCCAAGAAGGCTTTGTGAAAAGCACGTGTGAAAGGCATAGCATTTCCTCTTTACTGCCACTGGCCCCTGGATTTGAACATACATGTTCCTGTTTGAGCTTGCATTCTGCAGAAAAAAACCCAGTAAATTTTCTTTCATAAAGGAACCACTCAGGGATAGTGTAGGTACTGCTTGAGTGTGTTATGTGCATTATGTGCACTCAGTTATAATGTCACTTTTTGGATTTTTTTAAAAAATAGGGTGAATAATTTGCAGTCTTGTTTATATGTTCTGCTACCTAAGCTATATGAAATATTTAATTCATGTAGATAAATACAATTTTTTAATCAAGAATTGAATCTGTGATTAGATAGCAGATCCTTGTTAAAGTCTCTTAACATTTTCTGATCATATGGGTATGTGTGTTTTGAGAAATCTTATCTTAGTGGAGAGTTTTGGCTCATGATGAGGAGTAATCCAGAATACTTGATTTGTTGTTTCATCCATTTATCTGTTCTCAAAGACAGAGGGATTGTCAGAATTTTTTACTGCACCTTTTACTTCCTTTTTCCTTTGACCTATAGGTGTTTGCATGTCTGTATGTAAAACTTATCTAATCTGATTTCTTATAGGAAATACTGTAGAAAAATGCTAGTTCCCTTACCTTTTTATTGTCTGGTAAGAGAGCAAAAGCAAGCTTCCAAAAGTTTGTTATGTTCCAAAAGTTGGTGGTCACAAGTAGCATTCCCCAGGACTCATTATGGGTTCCAGTTTTGTTTAATATCTTTATTGATGGTCTAGAAAAGGGGATCAAGTGCATTCTTGGTTTGCAGATGACACCCAGTTGGGTGGGAGTGTGGATCTGCTGGAGGGCATGAAAGGCTCTGCAGAGGGATCTGGGCAGGTTGGATCATGGGCTGAGGCTGATGGTGTGAGGTTCAACAAGGCCCAGTGCCAGGTCCTGTCCTTGGGTCACAGCAACCGCAGGCAGTGCCACAGGCTGGGGCAGAGTGGCTGGAAAGGACCTGGGGTGCTGGTGAGAGCAGCTGAACATGAGCCAGGCTGTGCCCAGGGGGCCAAGAAGGCCAATGGCATCCTGGCCTGGAGCAGCAATGCTGTGGCCAGCAGGGCCAGGGCAGGGATTGTCCCCCTGTGCTGGGCACTGCTGAGGCCACAGCTGCAGTGCTGTGTCCAGCTCTGGGCCCTCACTGCAGGAAAGGCCCTGAGGGGCTGGAGAGAGTGCAGAGAAGGAACTGGGGAAAAAGAAGGGTCTGGAGCACAAGTGCTGTGAGGAGTGGCTGAGGAAACTCCTCAGCTGAGGGAGTATTTCGTCTGGAGAAAAGGAAGGTCAGAGGTGACTTTGTCACTCTCTACAACAGCCTGAAAGGAGATTGTGGCCAGGTAGGGGTCGCTCTCTTCTTGCTGTCAACCAGCGACAGGATGACAGGACATGGCCTTGAGTTGCACCAGCGGAGGTGCAGACTGGACATCAGGAAGAATTTCTTAATGAAAACAGTTGTTAAACATTGGAATGACCACCGAGGGAGTCACCATCCCTGTAAGTGTTCAAGAAACAACTGGACATGGCTCTTAGTGCCATGATCTAGTTTACAAGGTGGTGATAGGTCAAAGGTTGTACTCGAAGATCTTAGAGGTCTTTTCCAGCTTAAATCATTCTGTGATTCTCTAGTCAGCATTTAACCTCTTAGCTGAGAAATGTGTTCCTGTTTGATGAGGGTAAAACCTGAGCTTTCTGGAGTAGGCATGGTTTCTCTCTTGCTCCTATATGAAAATAAACCAAAACATTTTTCATTTGTCACCCTAGGACATCATTGTTAAATTTTGTTCTGGAATTTCTGCTTCTGATGTTGAAGAGAAACTATGTTTTGCCTGATTGCTGTGGATTTTTTGTCTTATTCCTGCTTTTTTGCCTTCAGTCATTATGCTACTGTTATATAATTTCTCTTTACTGTAGTGTGGAGGTCTTATCCAGACATTTGATCTTGGAAACTTGAAGGAAGGCATCTTTCTTTAACAACCACTGCCTGTTGTTACATGTTATTCACAGTGACATTCTATATAGTTTTAATGTTTTGTTGCTTTGTCTTTTTAGGTTTAGGTAACAGGAATCTTCGTATGTCATCATACAGTAACATATTAACAGCCAGCATTTAAAACACAGCAGAAGTTGTATTGCTTAAGGTTCTTATATTCAGCAGCCAAGCATTTATATGAAACAGATGCTGTGTAGTATCCTTTCTGTTTCATTGAAGCAGTATTCTTCCTTGAGGTTAAAGATGGTGCTAGTTTTTACTGTCTGATTGTCTCCAAAGCTGATAATGAAGCCAGGTTTTATTTCTTTGTTTCTACAGGGATTGTAAATTTTCAGGCAAAATATAGAGAACATAGTCTCCCTTCTCTAATCTATTCAAGGAATGATTATCTCTTCATCCTCCTTTAAGATTTAGGGACTGGGAACAAAATTTTGTTGTACTCTCTTTGCAGAAGTTTTTCTTTGAAGCACATGATTCTAGAATATTAAAAATTCAACACAATTTCTGTTTTTTTATTGGTTTTTTTTTCCTAAGGCAGGAACTTGCAGTCCTAACAGAAAATAAAGGGTTTTTCCAATTTGTTAAATGGTAAATGTTTTGTTTAAAAACCTAGAATTTGATTCTGAAAAAGTAAGAATATATAGAGAGCTTTCAAATCTAACATTAGGCTTTCTTGAATTACTTGAAAAGAAAGTCTTGCTTTATTTGCTGACCAAGTTGAACTGCCTGTTCTTTCAGTTGCTATTTTGCTATACCAATAATCCCTTCCTTGTCCCCAAGAAGCTAAAAAATAATGTCATTTTTCCCCCAAAAAATTTGGTCCAAAAGATAATAAGTATAATTTAAATTATTGTGGAGATGTGCCATGCCCTTGTCCACATTCTTTCAGAATGTACTATTACCAGAACAATTGGAAATGTCTGTCTTTATTATGTGACTCTGCTGAGTAATGATATGGAAAGAAACTACGGTTGTGATGATTTCCTCTTACAATGCAGTAATTTGTTGTGGGAACTATGGCTGACACTGTGTGATGAACATGGAGAGGAGTGAGAGAAGACTGTAAAAATAAGGCAGATGATAATGTTTGTTGTTCAGAAGATTCTAACAGTGTTTTGCTGAAAAAAGTTTGGGATGCTGAATGCTGAGATTGGTTCTCAAGATAGATAATGGAGGTGTAAAGGCAATAGGAAGATTTTTCTTTGGTTCTAACAAATTTCAATCTGAAGACACAGTGGCTGAAAGCACCATTTATTCCCTGTTTTTTAAAGCCATTTGCACTTGTAATGCTTTCAAAACTGAATATAAATTTCTGGTTTAGATATTTCTTCAGGTCTATATGAAGATTTAAGGTCCATCCTGATAGTCAACTAAGAATTTTTAGTTGTCTTTTTAGAATAAATTATTTAATAATTTAGTTTGTATCTTGTAAATAAAGGCTTAGAAACTACAAGTGAGATGCCAAGTAATAAGCCACATCAAATTTAAAAGAATGATTCTGGTTGTGAGCAAGTCTTCTTCTTACAAAGTATAAAAATGCTAACAACATTAGGCTATAGGATTTAGTAATGTTCCCTCTTTTATTTATTTAGATATATTGTCTTATGTTTGTGTTAGGTTTTGTGATACACCCTAAAGCCATTTTCTCAAAAGTAGAGAGTACATGTTGTGTAGTCATATTGGAAAATTCATTTACAACCAAAATCTGTTATGTGCTTAGCAAGAGTGGAGTGGTTAATATCAGGAATGCTCTTGTCTCCAGCTGGTTGAGCATACCCAGGAAAAGAGATGAGAACTTTCCTCCCCACTCCTGTTACTTCTTAAGCTTGATTACCAAAGTCATAAATTCACATTCTTAGGCCAGCTAAATTAATTGTCTAGGTGACAGCTTGAGAACAAATAGCTTTAAATAGGTTTAGTTAAACAAAGCATGCGTATTTTTGCCTTAATTTGGAAGTAAAGAGCAGCAGAAACGAGAGTAGGAGGAGAAGCCACCCTGTTGTGCAATCCAAGTTGAATGGAAAATATGAAATTCTGGAGAAGACAGCAACAGTTGTCAGGTAATATCTACCTGGTGAAAAAATGATGGATGTGGGATGAAGGTAATGTTGCTCTATTAATAAGAGTTTAAAATTCAAATATTTTGGGAAATTTCTTTCCTTTGCTTTATGGAAGTAGAGTACAGAACACCCTTCTAGCAACGCAGAGCAGCTAACATTTCATCAAGTTAGTCATCAGAAAACTGATCCCACAAGTAAATGCCAGCCTAAGTCATCTAGAGAGGGCTGAACTAACACAAAGCAATAAAACCTCCATACTGTACTTGACTAAAAGGCACTTGACACCTCTACAAAATCTGGTTGTGGAGTACATGCAATGCCATCTGTGACATAGCTGCATCAAACAGTTTACAGAATGTCTTAGCAGATGAAATTTTTAGATGACCCTGTTGGGCTGTCCATGCTGTGAGTCGCACAGATACATTCCGTTTCCAAAAGCATTAAAGTTAGATCTGTTTGCTATCAGTCATGCTCAGCCTGCTGTTCAAATGGTGCCTAAACCCAGGCTCTGTCACTTAGTTTCCTCATTTCATAGATAAGAAAGATCATTTACATCTGCTTAAGGACCTCTTTAATGGGAGTCTGAGGAAGCTCTTATTCAGCATAGTGATCTTACCACTGTTCTTTGGAAGTACTGTGCTTTTGCTACAACTGGGGTTTTTTTTACAGTGTGAAAGGACAACCTGCAGTTCGTCTCACTGCAAGTAGGAACCATGCAAGCAATGCCTATGAAAGCTGTGTAAATAGGATAAGCAAAATACAGAATTTCCTAGTTAAGCTTTTTGTGGGTGTAAACTGGTTGTTTTTGTTTGTGAGATATTTTGTGGAGAGAAAAGCAGAACATTTGGTTTGCTTAAAAGTCTGTGCCTCATGTTGGGCTTGCAAGGTCATTTTCTTCAGGCAGAATCAAAGGACAGAGTATAGCAGCTTAGTTAAGCATCAAAAATTATACAAATATTTTAAGAACATCCCCCGAAGTTTTATCTGTGATTCTAGACAGATGAAGCTTTGAACTTCTGTGGACCAATTCACAAAAAGGCTAAATGGAAATACACAGCTGTGGTAGACTTTCCACTTCTTTTGTATGACTATTAGTTTGAAGTGCCATAGAGGAAGTTGCATTTTGAACTTTATTTGAGGTTAGCTGTGCTGTTATCAAAGCTGTGACTGCAGCTCAGGGGAGGGTACATTTGAACCTGGCTGGGTGCTGGCAGCAGTCTGTCTGTGGAGTTGTGCCTCTGCTTCTGAGACCCTGGCTGTCTCAGAGTTCTCTAGCAGATGTTGGAGACGGACACAGATGCAGGTTATCTTGATGCCAGCCAGTCTTTGCTAGCCCTAGAGAGGATACTGTGTGTTTGTGAATTTAAAAAACAAATAACCCCAAACTCTTAAAAAAACAGAAGAAGAAGTGATGAAGAATGGCTGGCTGTGCCACCTTCTGCAAACTATTGAATCTTTAGATACTGGGCTTAAATAGATGCTAAAGCATATTGCAGGGCACACATATCCATCTCTTTTTAAAAAATTATTTTGTAATTTTTAAAATTAACTTTATAATGAATTTTATGTTCTTGACTAGAACAGGAGATATTTATTTCAAATTGCAAGGGTTTTTTAACATGGTCGTATAAAATACACAAACCAAGTAGATCAAACTGACTTTCTGCAGGCAGGTGTAAGTATAATGTTTTTAAAGCTTCCAAGTGCTTGAAACCTGAATATTGTTCCGACAGATTTAAATATCAGAGTAAGGCGGAGATTCAAATTTGGAAACAGCATATAAGTTAGCTAATAAGGAAAATACTGAAGGCTTGACTTCCAGATTAATCTCCCTGGGAAAGCCTGGAAGGAAGAGAAGAGATGACAGAGATGGTTTCCATAAACTTTGGTTTGGTAAGAAAAATAAAATAAGGTACCATAAACTTATATGCATTTCTGATTTTGTATGTTTGAATACAAAAGCAGACAACTTTTTCCTCAACTTTTTCTGTCTTTTGTTTTTTCCTTCTATGCTGTTTTTTATACCATATTTGAATTGCTGCAGTGAATATAGCTGATTTGGCACTCTCAGAATATTCCTCTTTCTGAGGAAAAAGTGCCAATTTCCCGCTGCCGTGTTTTGTGCATTGCAGGAGTACACTGCCTGAAAGCCTAGAGAAAGTAAGCTGTGATCACTTGGCCATAGACCCTAGGAATCAGAAGTCCTGGGACTTTTGCAAATGGGAGAAGGTTTTGGTTTAGCATCTGCATCGTTGCAGTAGCCATACAAAGTGGCCATAGAATGATGACTGACATTACAGCAGTGAAAACGTTTGTGTCTCTGTGCGGATGTCTCTGTCAGATGGGGCAAATTCCATGCAGATTATTCGTAGCAGGTATCTTAAACGGGATTTATAAATTTGTGTGTCATAAAAAGGAGCCAGCACATAAAAAAAAAAAAAAACCAACAAAAAACAACAAACAACCAATTAAAACCAAATAAAAAAACCCCTATTGTATACAGGATTTATTCAAGGGTGGAATACTGGGAAACCTGCCTGACATAGATAAGGAGCAACCATATCTCTTGAAGATGTTGAGATTTCTAAGTTTTCAGGCATATTCTTGGCTACTCAGGAAAATACATCAGTTTTACTTGTGGGGATATGATGTGAAGTGACAGTATAAACTCTACATAGACTTAGAAACATGTATTTTCCTGCGGTTTTCTTGGGGTGAGAGACTAGGGTATATTTACAAATTTTGCAAGAATGGATAAGAGATTTATTTTTCCCTTCCCTTTTTTCTTACTACCCCACCCATGGCCAGTGCTGTACACAAAAAGATTTTGTGGCAGAGTCATTGGCATTTTTTCGCCTTTATGCTTATTAGAAATGTTCTGTTTAATATCAGTAGTGGAATGATCTATATAATATTTTAATTAACTATAAAACCTTCAGAGTATGTAGGTGAGTGGATGATATATTTGAAGTGGTAGAAAAGCTGTTTGCAGCCTGCGTTCTTTCATGTGCTCAAGTTAACTGTTTTTGATGGGAAGGGAAAAAAATGTTTTTCCCTCTATTTGAGACTATAACTTCTCCAGACCTGTGATGTGTTTTGAGGTTAACAGGAGCTTTAATTTGCAGACTAGACTGTGTTGAAGCAAGGGCTCTGTGACGTTCATTGTGCTCTCGATGCAGAGTTGCTTCTTCTGACAAGTAACAAATTTGATACATGCAAATTTCTTTCAGTGGATTTTTTTCTGTAATGCTATGTTCTGTTCTCCTGAAAAAGAAGGGAATTGAATTGAAAAGGAGGGAATTGGATGTAGCCTCCAACCACCACTGTGAATGAAGAAGTAAATAGAAGTATTCATAGCCGAAAGATAGATTTGCAGCTCTGTGTTTTGCATAATTTTTACAGGAGTGTGTACTTGTACTTGTGTGTACTGGTTCAGGTGCATGTTAAACTGCACATAACTCAAAATCTTCCTCCCAGCTCCTAAGGGGTACTGTTACACTGATGCAAATAATTAACAGTATTAGTATGGGCACACTGTTCCTTTGATGATAAATAAAAAAAGTTTTGATATTTAAAAATTTTAAAATGAATGTCTTTAAAATTACATTTAGTTGAGTAAACCTGTCCTGTAGTAATGCTAAATGATTGGGGTTTTTTATTACATCATCCTCTCATTTTTCTGTAAGGAGAGGTTTGTTTTTTTTCCCTGTTATAAAGTAATTCAAGCCTACGTTTGATTGAATAGCAGTGTTTCTTTTAGAATAGGTAGTGTGGTTTTGTTGTAGTTTGGATTTTGGTGGGTTTTCCCCCCTAGTTTATTTGTAAATTGCGTATTTCAGTCACATCACAGGACTCAACCCACTCCTGTAAGTTCCTTCATTGCTGAGGGAAACAAATCATATGCTTAGCCATAAGTAGTGGCTCTTGCTTGTGTTTGAAGAAGCTGCTACCCTGAATGTCACATTTTAGTGAACCTGTCACATAGCACATTCCTTAGGTTCACATTCCTTCTGTTATGTGGACTGTTTTTCTGATGTTTTGGAGATTTATTATTTTTTTAATCTTAGTTAAGGCAACTTATTCATTGGAGAAACAGTCATATGGTTCAAAGCTGTTAGAGAAACACGTGATAGCAGGCTGACAAATCTAAGTGCTTATTCTGTGTGTTACTATTGTTTGATGGGATGTTTTGGGTACTAGTTGAGTTAAATTCCTGCTTTTATCACATCAGTCTTCTGAGAGCCTAAGGATATTTAATGGATACACATTATATTCTGGATTTCCAAAGACCTTAGACTTTGAATCTTCCTGTCTTTGAAGCTGCTGGAATGGATGAAAAAATTAATAATAAGATAGTTTTGCTGGACTGCACCTAAAAGTAACTGCTTGCTTTCTAAGGCTGAATTTGTCATGCCACAAGGTGTGAGTGGCTGAATACTTCATAGGCAAGTATTTCCTTCCCAGGATAACTCCAGGATCACTCCACTGTTCTGAGGAAAGAAACTGAGAGCAGATTCTGTTCTCTGGATATGAAGAGTTAAGGCAAAAGAATATAAGGTTATTTGTCTTGTAGAAATTGTGACTTCCAGCTGCTGATAGGTTATTGATGCCAAGAATTATTTTTCTAGTGCATTTGCCAGAAAAATGGTTTAAAATGGCACCCTAAGGTACATGCTTTATCAGTTTTTTCCTTGTCTGCTTAATGTAAATTACTTTTATTCTTAAACCTCAGGTGATTTCCTCAGAACTGAAGTGTAAGCAATTTCAGGGCATGTCATTAGAGTAATGGAAGATCCCAAAGAAAATACCAAGTTTCATGGGATGTTTTTCTTATGGGAAGTTGGTTCTTATGACTATGACATGGTGACTGAGCAGGGCTGGAGAGGAAAGCATTGCTATACTTTGGTGGTGGTTCTTTTGGAACAACTGAAGTGGAGGAACAAAGTTGAGTTGCTAAAGAATCTGAACCAAAAAGACAGGACTGTAAGGTCAACAAATCTGATACTCCTTTTCTGGCTTCAGTGTCCCATGTAGGGATCCATGAGCTGCTTTCTTCCAGGTGCCTGGATATAAGAGGTCAAATGCTCTGCAGTTTACCACAGTTTTTCTTTTTAGAGTGAGTATGGTTACCAAGGGAAGACTCAGATTCTAGCAGTGACATGTGATTGAAAAGTAGCTGACTGATGCTTAGAGCAAATAAGACAGATGTTATGTTGGTAGGAAAAAAAAATGTTCAAAGAACTGATCATGATCTTGGTCTTTAAGTTCATAGAAAATGATTCTCTACTAGTTTTTAAAGTAATGTGATACTTCAGATGCCTGTGACACTGCTGTGTGTGTCCCTCTGGCAGCTTGCTCTAGTTGGTTCTGAAGTAGACAGCTGTTCAGAAGGACTGGGATATATAACAGTTGCTATAAAATTATTTACAAGGACAGTGGACAGATATTCATGTTCTACAGAAACATAGAATTAGCTTTCAATGCATTCTGTATGTATAATATTAATCTTCAGATCCTGATGATAAAATAAATAAAACATCCGTCCTGTTTGTCATTTTTATTTTGAGTCTAGTTGAATTAACAGAGAGATTAAGCAAGGTCTTGACTAAGTCCTGTGACTGTTCACATTTAAGTAGTCAGCTCTGTAGGTCTTTTGCAGAAAAAAAAGACCATACCAATATTAGGTATGACTTCAGTATTCTCTGTAGGAAAAAGTGTGTGTGCTTGTGTGTTGACAGCTTGTGCTGGGTGCAGATACAGAAACAAAGTGTTCAGGGTTCCAGTGTGACTAGTAAAAAGACAAGAGTAACTCTATTAGGTGAGATTTGAATACTCATGAGTTGCATACCTAAATTTCATGGAACAAATGTTTATTTCTTCCTTCACTTGTATTTAGTGACTGTCTTTTTTGTTGCACAATGTGTAAATTAAGTTAATATTTTAAATATTGTATTAATCTTGTGATCGTTTTGTTGCATTAAAATCTCATTATGTTTCTCAGAAATTTTGTAGTTTTTTGTTTCACTGAAAAGTGGAATTTTATTATTTTAACCTCTTGGTTCTTGTGTATATATGGAAGTTCACTTCTCTCTGTCTCAAAATAAGAAAAGTCTCTATAAAAGGTACCTTCTGCACATTTCTGCAAGTCACTGTCTGGCAGACATGTCAAATTTTCTACTAGACTATTGCTGCCGCTCTTCACTGTTTAGTGTTTGTCCCCATGAGTGTAGTGCCAGATCCAGACATACAAAGAATAGCCCATATCCAAATCATAGTTTAGATAGTTTGACAGCTGTCAAATACAATTTTTTTTCCCCTACCTCATTGCTACAACATATGCTGCTCTCCAGGGGAGACAAAAGCTTTCTGTTGATAACCTTAGTGCTTGGCTTCTGTTGAGATGGCTGAGTGCTGCTGAACTGTGTCCTAAAAATTACTGTGGCATATAAGCCTATACAGTCACTCATGTGTCTGCTGTTGGGCTCTTCCAGAATCCTTAGTGTGGTTGACAGAGCAAAAGTAGTTGAACTGAATGCCTTTGCATGTAGTCACCCTAGCTCCTCATTCACTGTTCAACTCACTATTGTATCATCATTCTCCTCATTAAGTATCTAATTACTTTAATAGGCTTTCCTGACACCTTTTTTCCCCAATTATGAAGTGGTTGCCTGATTGTTTGGAGATGAACTGGAAGACCTTATCAGAAATGAGCAACTGCCATGACAGAAGCTGCAGGTTTATGACAAGAAGCTGCAGGGCAAAGTGAAAAAGAATGGGTAAAGGTTTAGGTATTAGTGCCAAGATATTCCAGTGAGAAGGTAAAGGATTAGACTCTGTGATACTGTCAGCGTGGTAGTTCTGCCAGTACTCATTAACAGAGCAGAAGCTTTAATGGAAGAAAGCTGCATTGAGTCAACTTCCTTCCTTATTTAAACAATGTTGATTTGATATTGGAGTGTGTGTGTATGTTGGATTTTTTTAATACTCTTTTTCTTTTTATTCTTTTAATGATGGTTAAGAGAGAAAATTTAGTTAATTATTTTGATAATTCTAAATAGATGGTTTATTTTCACTTACAAGTGTTACATTTGTTAAACTATTCTTGTTTTAATTAGTTCTCATTATTGTCTTGAAAGGAGCTGACAATATCAGGAAATACTGGAGTCGTTACTACCAAGGATCCCAAGGGGTAATATTTGTACTAGACAGCGCCTCCTCGGAAGATGATCTAGAAACTGCTAGGAATGAGCTGCATTCTGCTCTTCAGCACCCACAGTTATGTACTTTGCCGTTTTTAATACTGGCCAATCACCAAGACAAGCCAGCAGCTCGCTCAGTACAAGAGGTATGTTAATGTGTCAGCTTGTTGCCTGTTTGTATTTACTTTCTGCACACCACTGATCCCTTATCACTTATTACCTGGACATCCTGGTTAAGGACTGGCCTCAGTTTCTTCTTTACTGTAAGTACGCAGACCAGCAACAGTCCCAGTCCCCAAAAACGTAGCCCACTGCACTCTATACAGACTTAGTTGTTCTGGAAAACAGACAAGTAGTATTTGGATACAAGCAGATCTTCTGCTTTCACCATATTTTGCTTAAGGGAAGAAAGATGTTTTTAAAACTACTCTTGTGAAAAGCTGCTGGGACAGTGATTTTTTGTTTAACTTGGGTTTTTATTTGCTATTAGTTTTAATTTTACACTGTTCCATTACTCCATTCTTTTCCACTGCTTAAAGCAATATGTTGCAGCCATAGGTTGTCTTTTTTATGTAAAAGCTTTTTTCTGAACGGCTGTGTACTGATTTGAGGTCAGAATTGCAATTCTTGTTCTGAAGTCCTGAACTGTTTCTCATCTTCCTGTTCCAAGGAGCAATGTTTTCGTCTAATTTCTAGCTATCATGCAGTAAATTATGTAATTGTTCTATTCAGTGTACCTTTTGCCCTTCAGTTTCTGAGAAATTTGTCTTGTCTACATTCCTATCATGTCAGATACATTTGAGGAAATGCTGAAAATTACTTCTGAAATTGTAGGAAGAAGTAAAATCGGGTTGTGTCATTCTGTTCATAAATGTCATTTAAAGGACTCCTCCTCTTAAAGATTATATGAGGAATCCATTTGTTCTGTGATTGCAGCACCTTACTGTGTTGCTGCTTTGTATTTAAACTGATTCTTTCTTAGATTTTTCTTTTTCTGAAATATGAAGTTACAGACTTTGAGCTCAGAACAAACATCTGTAGAATAGCTGCTCTTAGTACACTATAGTTGAACATACGGTCTTTTTTTCTTTATTGCTACTTATGTCTCCTTTCTGAGTCAAAAGAAATTAAGCTTATTATATGTTAGGAAATGGCATAAATGTAAGTGGAGTACAGCAGTGCTTTTTAAGAAGAGATTGTGACAGGTTTGTAAACTACACAAATTACACTGTAAAATATTTTTAAAAATTGTTGGTCCTTTTCCCTGAAAATTAATTCTTAGGAGAAAGGAAAAAAAATGGAATTTGGATTGAAAATATCAAGTTACATAAAAAAGTAAACAAAAGTTATGCAGGGATAGAACCTACAAGTTCTAGGTCGTGTTCATGTAAAAAACAGACTTAGAAAAAATTAATTAATGGTTAAAGGAAATGTAATATGGATTTTGATATGTAAGTTTGATAATTTGGCATGGTTTATTATACAGCATAAAAGCAAATTTGGCCTAGTTCATTGTACAGCATAAAAGCAAAAACCTCCCACTTAAAAAATGAAAATATCCTGATTGGATTTTATCATCCAAATATAGTCTATATGCCTTGGCTTTAACTTTTTCATAGAGCAATACAGATCACATTTTTCATCATCAGTAGGGCTGTTTCTTATATGATTGAAGTATTACTTATTTTACTATATTTTTCACTTTTAAAGTGGTCAAATTTGGTTCAATATTAAGTGAAGTTTTTTATAGCAAATAAAATTTAAGAAATGTTCTTTCTCCAATTTCATATTAATAATGAATGCAATGCCAGTTGGTTTGCTTAACAGCAAATTATACTTGTAACTCTCACATTTTGCAGGTGAACTCACGTGGGTAGACTTTTGGGCCTGAACTGAATTTTCTGTGTATCTCGACTTAACGTTTCTTTTCTTTTATTGTCAGTACCCTCATTTTCACCTCATTCTTCATTACCAGTTGCTTGAGATCTCAGTAGAGTAATAGATCTCTATATGCTTACAATAGCATTTAAATGGGTTTTTACTACATGCTTAAAAAAAAATCTTACAGTTTATTATGGTAGCAGATAAGTCTTGATTGCTAATGTATGAGTACAACAGAATGTGTGCAGAATACCACAGATTTGTTAAATGTGCACAGTACATGCATATTCTCAGGGGAAAACTCACACTGAATCAAGAGCTCAGTGATTTTGAAGATCTTTAGTTAAGAGTACTGGAAAGAGTAATTAAAAGAAAAAGAAACAAAAAAAGGGAAAAAAAGAGAGAGAAAATGTCACGAAGTTGTTACATTGTCTCTGAAAAAAATGATGATCTGTGCTTGCTGTGTGTACAAAGAAGAAGCCTTCTTTAGCCTTTTTTACCAATGTTGAAATGGTAATTTCTTGCTTTCCTAATGCTTTGCTGTGCTATTTTCCTCCTTATTGAGATGTGGAATAGAAGTAAAATGATGAATTGCAAGATCATTGCTTATATAAAACAAACATATTAAAGTATGTAACAAATGTAACATGTTGAGCATTGAGAGTTTTATTAGAAATTTTTGCAGAATGAAGTCCATTAATTATAGGTATTTTCTTGATATTTTTCATGTACTAGAAGACAGATGAATCACAGTTGAAATTTAAAAATATGTATGCATTTTTTAGGCAACAAATTGCCTTTCTTTAATGGATATGAAAGGACTCCTTGGAGTATAATTAAGGAAAATGTCTGAGTTGAGTGGTGCATAATAGGAAATGTAGAAAAATATTTATCTACAACAAAAATTCTTCACAAAACTGTGCAAGTGCCAAGCAGTTTCTGCAACAGATGTTAGTTATATTTTTTGTTGGGAAGTGCAGTTGCTTCAGTTTTTCACAATGTTGTACTTTATTTAATGTGTTTTTTTCCATACATTGCTTAGGTAGAAATGATACTGTAGAATCTATATGCTGTAAGTAATAAACAATGTCATGAATAGTTCAATTCACAGCTATAGTAGGTACTTGCAAAAATATTCAAATAACTTACTTAATTTATGAAATGCAATTTAACCTAATACATTTTGCAGAATATACTTCATATTACTGTAGTGACCAGGGAAAATTACAGGAGAAGCCAAGCTGAAATACTAATCAGTAAATGTAATCCTTTTTTCCCCTGAGCTCTGTTGCTGGTTATCTGTTTTCTAGTTATATTTTGATTTTTAAATGAACTCAAGAAGGTAACTTTGGCATGGCATTTCATTTCAGAAACTGTAAGTAAAGATGTTTCTCTTATGCAGACTTCTTTGGTGGTTATTCTGTCTTCCCATGTCAAAGATATTTGTAACTTGCTTTTTTTTCTGTGACAATAGCATGTATTTAGACGCATTTGAATATCTGCTAAGTCCCTGCTGAAATAAAGACTGCATATATTAACCAGGCTGTAAAACTGATACAATTGTTTTTGTTCCAGTGGGTTTGCTCCAGAATAAATTTATTTTAGATTGAAATTACAGTAATGAAGAATTAATCCTATATAAGTCAGTTCTGACTGTAGTTTTGGAAAACTTATGAAATAGCAAATAAAAAATTTTACAAATGAAAAATAAATTTAGTTACGCAGCATATCAGGGAAGGTGGTGGCATATCAGTTTGGCCATGGTTTCTGAAATACAGGCTGCAGTTCCAAAACAATCTAATTATATGTTTTTTAAGTAAGTATCTTTCTGACAGAATGTGCTTTTGCTTTTCCACACAAAAGTACTTTTGATTGTCAAAACTGGTTTTGATTAGTCAGATTTCTCTTACAGTGTTAAAATATTGCAGGAGAGTAATGGTGATAAAAATGCTTCAAATTGCTTTAAAAGGGAACAGGCATTACTGTGATTATCAACTTGTTAATTTTTATTTTGGAATGCGTGCTACTTTGTGTATGAGTACCAGAAGCTGGATGTTGCAGTGGATTCTTGTGAGTTGAACCAGTGTTCACTTTTCTCCCAGGTCAGAGCAATATTTAGGAGCTGCATGTATTGGAAGTTGTCTGTAGCCACTATATTTTAGGAGCAGGCTTTTCTGGATGCTTGTCTGGATCAGTTTGGGACTCCTGGAAGCCATATAGGGCTGGCCAAAGGAGGAACCAAATGGAACTAGTTTTTCCAGTTCACTGGTGAAGCAGCTTCTTGTTTGGAAGTGTGCTGGATTTGAGATGTTTCTATTTTTATATTTAAGTCTCTTTTTAAGATTGTAGGTGCATTAGATGATCAGTGTAGATCCACTCCATTTGAACTATTCTATTCTAAGACCATATGTGTGAAGACATTGATATAGTATAACCTGTAGATGGGTTTGTATTCAGTTATCCTAAAATTCAGGGAAATAATAAATTTCTTTCATATATTTAAATTGGTGACAACTAGTAACAGGAGAAATCACTGAAGATCTGTTCTAAATTCCCTTTTTTTAAAAAAAAAAGATAGAACATTTTAATATAGACGTACTAGTTAACAGTAAATCAACCTATTCTCAGCCTATTTTAAGATTATACCATTGTTTTAAATATGGAAAAGAAAAGAATAGTGTGGAAAACTTATACTGATCACAAGTGCTGAATTTTTTTCTTGCATACAAGACCTTACTTTAAATTTGACTTGATGGGGGTGTGAAACTCCATTGGAGAGTCATTTTCATTGCCCTTTTTTTCTTTGATATACCAAGTGCAAACAATATTTTCAAAAGTGAGCGTGAAAGGTTTGTTGCTTATTTACACAGATTGTGATGCATTTATCTTTTTGAGATTATATGGATTTTGAATCACTGACAGTGTTTAATTAGGTTTTCTGTTAGCAGAATAGTGGAAGGTGACTCTCCTAATGAAAAAAGCCATCTTAAGGCTGTGAGGGCTGTTATTTATTACTCTGCTAGTTTCTTCTCTGTTATGTCTAGAAATAATTTTGTACATATAGTGTCTTCTTGAAGTCTTAAATATCTTAGAACTGAATAACCAAGAGAATGCTCAGGTTTGTCAGCATCTGTGGGGGCTCTTACTGGTGGTGGGGATCTGGAGCATGCTGCAAATTGGGCTTTCTAGGCCTGCCAATGGTCTGAGTTGGCTACTTAGTATGACAGGCTCAATTCCAGGATGTAATCACTTCTTTATATTCCAGTGTCTTTGTACTGTTTTTCCATAATTCATGCTGTTTGTGGTTTCTGCTAGTTAGGGGAAAATGGTTCCTCTTTGGAAACCCTTTCAGTGTATGAGTAATAGATGTCATTACTAGCAATCTGAAAAACTGCATTGAACAGTGACTACTAAAGAGGTTTAGCTTCAGAGACTATGTAGTATCTTAGCTCACAGATTTGAGCAAATGTTTTCCCCAGGAGCAGGTACTGCAAAAACTTAGCCTACAACCAAGAGTGAAAATGAAATTTTCTCTGCAGTGTGTCCCATCCTCACCCTGGTCAAGCCTCTCAAATCAGAATTTTCAAGGACCAGCTGTTGCAAATCTGTGCGCTTTGTGACAGGGACATCCAGAGCAAAGTTAAATCGGGGACAGATTTTCAGTTCCTCAAGGAACTGTTTCTGAGATGATTTATCTTCAGATTACTGCAGTAAATAGCCAAAGTATAGATTCCTACCCTGTTTTTGAGATCATAGTGACCTTAGTGACCTTAATATTTGCAATCCCCTCACTGCAAATACTTCTTTTCGTCCAAGGTGTATCCCCTGATACTTGAAGATTGTTTTGGAGCTGGACTCTGCTATTTTCAGTATTGGCTGCTTCCTTCACAACTGTGGCCTTTGAGGGAACAGAAGAGTTATTTGTCAGACTTCAGTTATGAACTCATTTGCAGGAGAGGAGAATATTATTAAACTCGTGTTTAGACAATAGTAGTTTTGCCCTGCTTAGAACAATAAAGAAGTAACTCCTATTTGTATCTCCCATATGAACTTCCATACTGATTAAAAATTTCATCATACCTATTAGGAAAATGATTTAGATATAAAAGGATCCTATGATAAAAATATATATATATAAAAATGCAATCTAAAAAGCTAACCAATTTTAATAAATGTGTGAGTGGATCCACATCCTAGCTAAATGTGAACAGCAAGCAATTTCATGCAGTTGCAAAACTGAATCCAAACAGTAACCACACGTTTTCCTTGACTGAGTTTGTGGTTCAATCATGTTTTAAAATAAACAAAGCCATAACAGGTAAAATTGTCAATATATTAATTAGATTAAAAAAATGAATTGGTATAGTTGATAATGTTTTGTGAATAATATCACTTAGTAAAGCTTACTATTGCTGTCCCAGTGTATGTGGGACAAAGAAACAAAAACAAAGAAAAATATCTCTCTGAATAGTAAATTCCAGTTGTGCTCTTGACAAATGTGTGAGTCTGCAAGGAAATGAGTTCAAAAACTGCCACTAGAAACTCTGATTTGGAATGGTGTTCCTGAAGACACCAAAAAAATTGCTCAAGCACACCTGCAAAAATGCACATATTACACAATGTACAAGAACATAAAGAGTCGGAGTAGCTAAGACACAGGAGTAGAAGTCCTGTCCACACATACCCATTTCACAACATGAAACTGTACTTAGAGAAATAAATCTCTTGAATGGCCTTTTGTAGCGAATGGTGCCAGGTACACGTACGCAAAAAAAGCAGCTGCATATCTTGGAGTAGATGTTAAAGAGTATTGCTGTATATAGTTTTGAACCCCAGACGTGGATTTTTGCAGCACTATTTGTGTCTCCAAATGCTTGTTTTATCTGCATATGGATGCTGTGTACTTTGAGTATTTATTTCATCAGCAGTATTGGTTTGCTTGCTGGCCTCTTTGCCTCCCCCATCTTTCAGGTGTGACAGTCTGTCTGTATGACCATGTGATGAACTGGTTTGGACCTAAAAATTACTTAACTACTATCCTTCCTCAAGGTCTTATTTTTAAATAAATTCAGATGAGAAGAAAATTGGATAATTGGCATACAGGCACAAACAAGGGGTGGGAGGAAGGTGTAAAACTAGAACTGGTGTGGAAAGTTGGAGGTGTGGGCATCTAAAATCCAGTGATAGTTGAACCCTTCTATCTACCACATTACTTCTTATGCTTTTTTGGCTTATCCCTCTACAGTGAACCATAGTAAAGGAAGATTATACAGGAAATACTGGAAAATAATATTTCCCTCTTACTTAAAAATGAATGTTCTAGAATAGGTGTGCAATTACTTTTACTGGACTTGAGAGAGATAGGAAAGAAACATATTTTCACTATGTTTTGAAAATTTAGTGTCTTTGTTGACTTCCAAGCAAAGAAAGAAGAGAGAAAATGTTGTTCAAAGAGGAGTTGGCTGCACTTGCAGAACTAAACACAATGACTGTAAAGACAGAGCATAGTATCTAAAAATAAAAAGTAAATTTATGAGAGAAAGTTTAAAATGCTTTCAGATACAAATCTATATGCATAGTTTAGTAAATGTTTTTCATAAATATTTGTATACTTAAAAATGCTTATATAGTATTCAGTAAGGACTGTTACAGAACAGCACAGCTTTTTACAGTTCTTTCTGAAACCTTTTTGCTTGGTAAAAATTTGGTGTGCTTTAGTAGAGAATTAAATTAAATCCTGAGGCCTTTTGGATACAAATCTGACCACACAATCATTATGGCTCTTTTGAGCCTCTAGGTCTCTGATATTGCTGTTCTGGGGAATTCTTGAATCCTCAGAAATTTAATTACCGTTAGTGACATCTTACATGAACAAGAGAAGTCGTATTTCTTTCAGAATTAATAACTATTACAAATGGAACAAAATAGTGGCTATATAACTACTTTCCAAATATAACTCTACCATTTTAGCAAAAAATATCTCAGGATCATTTGAAAAATAATGGAAAAGTGTTTAGTAATGCATTGGATCAAGTTTGTGAAAACTCTTCTATTGTAAAAATGATTTAGTATGTGTTTTTCTTTCAAACATTCATCTTACATGGATGTATGTATATATGTATGTATATGTATGTATGTATGTATATGTACCAGAATGAAGTCTTGAGTTCAATAATACAAGCTGCTGCTTTTTAAAAGATGAGGACTTATTCCTCTATTTTTCTTTTTAGTGCTAAAATAAGTTTGCTGATTAAAGGCAAGTTAAATATACTGTGAACCTTGTATTTACCTAGGAAAAGATAATTTTTAGTAGTTGAACTACATAATTTATATTTGGTACTCAATATAACAAATGAATTAAAAGAAATGTTTTTCAAGTTGATTATGATATAATCAATATTATATTCAACATAATATTCAACATAATATTCGTTCCATTAGAGTAGGTATGCAGGGTATGAAATTAATTTCTGGCCACAGTCCGTTCTACAGGAATTACACACTCACACACATGGGAAATCATGTTGAGCATCTTAATTGGTCATGTCAGGGAAGTTCAACAATAACCATAGCAGGAGAAAATGTATCCATTTTATATCTATGTAAGTATTTCAAGTTGGATTTTAATTATGTGCCACAAAAGTAGAAAATTTTCAGCTGCATCAATACTACCTACACTGTGATACAGCATAGGTTATTATTGTCTGTAATTACCAACACCCTGAAGATCTTGCTGGAAATGTGTGTAAACAGAGTTTCTTAAAACCTGCATCAAATAGAAGGTGCTCAGAACTCAGCCTGAGCATGGGAGGCTTTGTGTTCCCTATGAAACTCAAAATTTCTGAAGATGCTTGAGGAGAATTTCACTTGAAACTGAGCTGCAGCATGAGGAAAAACAAACCTGAAAATTGAGGTGTCATAGGCCTATCAGAGGCTGATTCTTTAGATTTTTGAGCGTAAAATTCCTATGAGCGAAAACAAACCATAAATCTCTGGAGATGGAGATGTTGGCATGTATGTGAGAATTCATGAAACAATGATGTTTTCCCAAGTGACAGGATGGGGAAAGGATCATCTTTGCATCAGTGGTCTGGATGTTACTGAAACAATGCTACAATTGTCAAAGGCCAGGAAGGAAACACATACTACTGTAAGGTGAGATTAAATTCCTTCCTATCCATTCTCAGTTTTGAGCACATTTTTTTTATCCTGGCATTCTTTCAAGCCATTATGCTCCTGGAAAAATCTTGGATGCACTCCGGGTGTGGTGGATGACAAAAATCAAAGACTGCGGTGAGCTTGATTGCTGGACAGGACACTGCTGTTTTTGCAAATGAACTAGAGAGAAGGAGTAACAGGAGAAAGGGAAGAGGACTGCTGACAAGTTTCATGCACCTCTTTCCCTGTTACTTCCCAAGACTTTACTGGCAGTAAAGCAGAAGAGATGAGTAGAGAGCATTCAGGGGTTCAAACAAAAACAAAGAATGACATGGAATTCTGCAAATTCAAAAGTAGTGAAGGGCCCCACAGTTCAGAGACTATGAGGATGCAGTACTGAGTTTTTACTTAAAGAAAATTGGAGCCATTGAAGGCCTTCTTCTATAGCAATATAGGCTGAACAGTGTCCATTATTTCCTCAGAAACCACTTCTGTTCTGTGCATAATGACTTTTGGTTCAAAAAGAGGAAACCATTTTCCCATCCACTTCTTGCAGTGATTCAACAGCAGATGCAGACATGCTTCTGAAGTAACATGAGTTATCCACTCTGGCATCTGGGAACAATTGTCTTCATAAGACTAGAAGCAGGGTTTTGAATATAATGACATTATTCTAATGATGTTTTGTTGATACTGCAGCATATCATTAGTCATGCTGGAATCTTTATAAGCATAAATGTTTTCTCAAAATAGTTTAAGTGTTTAGAAAATTTATTAGAGCAGTCTGACACGAAACAGTAACTTCTGTTAGAATCTGAACTGCCTGAAGTTTTGAGTTAGTATAGAAAAGAACTTTTTGAAGGATCATACAAATTAACTAGGTAACATATTTTAAAAAAGGCAAAGTTAGACAATTTTTCATTTGAAAATGTGTTCATTTATTATTCAGATTTACACACATCATCCTAATATTTTTTCCTACTGTTTTTAAAACCAGAGTGTTGACAGTGTATTGAATAATCCATTCCTATGACTACGTATTTCTCAATATCTTTGCTTTTTCTGATCTGTTCTGTTATATTTAGTTGTTCAGGTTCTGATTAGATGCAAAGTCACAGGGGTCAGAAAGCCTGTGCTGTATTAATACTGTCTTAAAAGTAAAGATTCAGTATTAATGTGTGGGCATCTTTAAAGTTAATGCATGCTGGAGTTCCATTTCAAGTATTAATAGGCATCTATTGCCTATTAATAGATGTGTGAGGCATCTAGCAAACTGATTAAAAAAAAAGAAAGCCAACAAAAAGCTCAACCTGCTTTAGTGAATGAATGAGCTTTGCTTAAAAGACTTTTCATTTTATCCACACATATCTCCAGAGGTAGATAATTTGGATTACTGCATATACCGTTATGTATTTGTTACAATTGCATTATTTATTTAAAAACAAGTTGTTTCATCTGTCTCTCTGTTAATACAAGCTTATTCTGTGAATTTTTTTTTCAATATTTTTTCATAATGCATTATCACAGTATTTATAGTCTCATTTTGGTTTTTGTGTTACTCTGGTAATAAATACCAGGAAATAGTTCACCACATTTTATGAAACATTTAAGTACTTTAAGGATTTCTTTCCTTTGCTTTCCTATAGGTTTGTTCTGTACAGTAATTCTGCTACAACAGATCATATATTAACTACAAATCTACTACAGATATTCTGTTCCAATTTATTTACCTTTGTTCCTTGTTAATTATGCCTTTACTCATGGCTGAGGATAAAGGGAGTAAGAGAGTTAAAAATATATAACTCATTTTGAATAAGCAGTATTAATGCATGTGATGTCTGTAACCTGTGTTTGCACAGACCCTTATTAAACAGTCAGTGCTCTTCATTGAGTAATTTAATCTGTTCTGTGAATCAAAATTTATTACTTAAAATTATTACTGTATTTTAAATTTTTAAAATTTGGTTTGAGCTTTTTTGTTTTTGTGTTTTTTACTAAAAAATTGCCCTATGTACATAAAGGACAAACAGAGGCCAGAGACATGGTACTGTACATTCTTGAAGTATTGCACGTGCCTGCACATCTGTCATGTAGCAGAAGAGTTTATGTAGTTTTTGCTTGACTACCTTTTTTTGTGGACATGCTACTTGTATCATTTCTCATGAAATTCAGAATGTATGATTTGTTTAAATTAAAGTCATAATTGAATGAAAATGGGTGTTGACTCATTCTGGAATAGCTAAGTATTTATGTGATGGAGAGAAAACTCTCCCATTATCTTCCATTATTATTTCTCTTGCTCATTTTCTTAAAGTGAGTTTGAGTTTTATTGAAACCTCAGTCTTAACACTTTAAAAATACTCTTACTCTTGTAAAATCTTCAGAAAAACAAGAAAAAACATTTTAAAGCCAAAATGGACTGTTGTTAAAGTGGGGGAAAAAAAAGCTTAGTATTTTTCTTTTCTGGTTTATTATACAGAAGGCTGTTTTTTTACAAAAAAGGGTTTTTTTTTTTTTCTTCTTTTCTTTTTTTTTTCTTTTTTTCCCTCCACTATTCTCAGTCTCTTTTGATCATTGATCTGGGTGACCCCACGCTCAGGGGTTTTTTCTTCATTTGACATGGACAGATTTTTGAAGTATAGCTCTCCTTTGGGAACCTCGGGCAGTTCCACTTGACTAACCTGTGATCTAATGAGCAGTAATGCAGGGTTACAGTGACCATTTTGTTTGCTTTGAGGGAGGATGGCTAGACAGAGAGTGGGAGAGAGGCGGTGTCTGCTGAGAAAAAAGATGCAGGGTGATCGAACAGTGTGAAAAAGACTTGTTAGCCCACATTAGTGTGCCTGATTTACTTCACAACAGGTCAGGAAAGGCCAAAGGCAGGGTTGTCATTAAATTGCAAAGTTGAAAATCCCGGTATTCAAAAGCATTCAAATTTCTGAAAGTTGTAAATTAGAAAGTTTGTGGTTCATGTTGAATTTGGCAGAAAGATATACAGAAGTACCAGCTTCTATAAAACATGAATAGTACATTATAAAATCATGCTGTAAATAAAAAGAAAACCAGCTTTTTAAAGTACTTTCATGGTTGACTGTTTTACAATGAGACTGGGTGCGAAAGAAAGGCCAAACACTAACAAGGTCGTTGCACTTTCTTTATGAGCCCTGGGGACCCCTTAATTATGTGCCCGTGCTGCTTATTTTGAGATCTGTAGAATGTATGTGTACACGTGTTTGTATAATATATAATTTTTATTTGTATGTATTAAATCCATACACATATGTACATACACATATGAATATGTATATAAAAATAAGATTTTTAGCTCAACTTGCCCAGGAATGTAGATTTTTAATCTTTTGCAGCATGTTATGATACTTTTTTGCCCTCATATCCTTGATTGTTTCTCTTGGAGTTAACATTAATCTTCATGCCTTTGGTACTGAAATAGGCATAGATTTATCTTAAATTTACATTTACAAATGCAGACAGACACAAAAACAGTCTTTATGTACTAAAACGTTATTTTTCTAATAGTAAAGCTTGCTTCTGAGCACTTGAATTAGACTTGACAGCCTGCTTCGTTGAAATTGCAAAAATGTAAAATTGAAGCTACCTATTCCTGAAATTACATTTACTCTTCTGTTTCATTCACTTACTTGGCAGTGGCCTGAATCTCCATGAGTTGGAGAGTACAAGCAGTTGCATTGATAGCCTTTAACTCATAACAAACTCTTGTCATTGCTATTTCTGATCTGGCTGGCTTTAGTGAAAATCGAAGTGCAGCCTTTTAGCTGTATTATCATTGTGCATTGTAGCAGTAGGTAATAAAACAAATGGGTGGTCTTAGGGGTAAGGTGCTTTTTTCTGTCTGCTACCAGAAGTTTCACTAATTGATTCTTACTTCTGTTGGCTGTCAAAAGTCAGGTTTTCACTATTGCCATACAACTGTGTTAAGTTTTAGATTGTACTGTGTAGACAGATGTAATTGTCTTGATCCTTGTGTCTTTTTGCAATTAGAAATACATGAAATTAAACAGCTGAGAAGAACTGACCCATAACTAAGACTCTATTTCTTACCTGACTTCAGGGGGCTGTGCTCCCACTGATCATTCAAATAATTTCACTGACATTTAAGGGAGTATCTCTTCTTGGTTGAAGGGAAGAGAAGACAACAGGATGTCAGGCTTCAGTGTTTGCATTGAACATTAACTTTTGGTTTTAACTTGTATTGGATTATGTATTAATATGTGGTGCCAGATTATTTTTGGTTTATCTTGGTCATGTTTTGTTTACAGTAGGTATAAGGTATAGTTTTACCTCCTGGTAACCTGAGGTTTAACAGATAGTTGAATGTGGGTAACAAAGTACTTTTTTATATTCAGTGCTGCATTTATCAACTAATTTCACAGTGTGTCATTCCTGTTTTTAACACATTGTAAAATACACTTTTTATTAGAACTTGAAATAGGATTAGTGTATTTTGAAACAGCATGGTGTTCAAAGTAGCTTGGTTGTTACTATACCCAAACACTAGTCTCAAAAAAAATGTGCTATGATGTGTATGCTTCCATTTTCTCAATTATTTTAACTGATATTTAGTTGCAGCAGCTTGGTGGACGTACGTTCTAGGAAACTCTGCATTGAGCTAGCTTTCTCCGTAGCTTTAGGTCATGTTAGTCAATGGAAACTTATTAGGGCATAAAATGATGGGGAAATGTTTAACAAATCAGAATACTGAGTCAAGGTACATTTAAGCCTTACTAGTATTCTCTTTCCATTTACTTTCTCCATTCCCTAAATAATGTTGTCTGTGCAGTCTCTATGCACTCTTTATTAGCTCTTCTATTTGATTTAATTATTCAGTTACTCAGTGTGTCTGAATTAAGTCATCTCCGCCAATCTGCTTATTACAAAGCATTTGGTCAGTGAGAAGAGACTAATGTCATCTTGCTAGACTAATTTTTGTGGGTCTGTATTTAGGAATCAAGACACTGGAGCAGTATTTCAAAATTGATTTATAAAAAATAGTCAGTTCAAGAGTGTATTATAGATTCTGCCAGTCACAGGCTCTGGAAGAGTAAATATTACTTACTCATGTGAAGAAAAGGGAAATTTTCATATGTTCTTATTAGCTTTCCTTAAGATGTGAATAGCTTTTGCTGGTTGGTGCTTTAAAAACCGCAAAAAGTCTACTGCAACATAAACTGTTTTCACATAAATTTGCCAGGTATTCTATGAAATGAGTAAGTTCTTTTTTGATGATAATATTGTTTCTTGATTCAGGAAGACAGCCGACAAAAGAAGATGGGATACAGCCAAATGCAGGCTTCTGGAATTTTTTTTTCCCAGTTCATATTTACATTTTTAGAAAGCATTTCTTTTAAGACAGAGATTTTAAATTTTGCTATAAGCATTAGAATGCAACATGCAAAGTTTTTCTTTTTTATCTGGATGTCATGATATAAAACCTCTAGCAAAACCTTCCTGTGGGTTCAGTTCCCATGGTCTATCCACTCTATAATCCTTAATAGTGTGAAGTAGTTATTATTTAATCTGCATCATGCATGGATAGGGTGCAAAAAAAGTTTAGTGAAACAAAAGAATCAAAATATAAAAGTAGTTGCAGGTGCTCTTTTTCTAAAGAAAATGGGCGTGACTTCTTGCATTTTTCTGAGGCCATTATTTGCATCTCAGCATTATATTTGTGAAGTATAATTCTCAAACTGTCCTAAACTGGCAATGCAGTAGCTAATATGTTGTATAAAAACCTAATATGTTGTATAGAAGTTTTATATTCTGCCAAAGGACTCTGACAATTCAGTTTTTAGTACCTGTAAAATGGGTTTAAAATGTTCCCCAGATGTATTTGGCTACTTCTCCTTTTGAAAATCATTCCTTCTGTGCAATAGGAAAAAAAAAATTGCTTAACTAAGAAAACAAATTCAACAATGCCACCCTTTCCCTGCATAAATAAGAAGCTGGGGGTGGTAATACTATGTCTGGGAAAGGAAGCAAAAATGCATGCTTGGATATCCATTGCTGGCTGTTGTAGGGGGTGTGCTTGCCAGCAGTTTCTGGCAAGCTTATTCCTTCCAAACGCTCTCCAAACTTGCCAGACAGTTAAAAAGTCTTTTGCCTGTTAGTCACCTTTCACTTACTTGTAGCATTAGAAGAAATGTTTATTGACTGAAGAACTGCCTGTTTTGAAATCAGGAACATTGAATTGGGTTTTTTGTTTTGTTACGTGTTGGTTTGTTGATATTTACTTGACAGCAGGGTTTAGTTAGGAATATACTTACAGGCTGTTAGTAACCCAACTGGGTCAAAGCTCAGAGGGTCTGCTCTTGTGGGTAGTAAACTCAGGGTTTGGCTGATGTTTTTTGTGCATGTAAAAGGCATCAGATCATCAATCCCTGACCCCTGTGCAGAGGGATGGATGCTGTAGAAGTGGATTGCATTTAAACAATGGCAAAGCACTTTCACCGCTTTTGGTAGAACCTAACTGAGAGATAATTAAAAAATCTCCTGTGTCTGGCCTCTTTGTATTAGTTTGGTTCAGTTGTGGTCTGGTGTTTGGATCCACTTCTGTATAATACTGATCAGGATGTGTATGGGTTTGAATCTCCCTAAGGCATCTGGGGACAAAACAAGTAGCATTTGTATCTGAACCCTAAAATAGAGGCCGTTCAGAGAGAGAGAGGATTTGGAGGGAGGAATCAGATACAATGAAGGAGGAGAAACTTGACTATTGTCCTAGGTAGAAGCATGCCAGAGGGGAGATTAGAAATCTAGCTTATTGGATATGAAATATTTTGCAAAACTGTCCTTCTCAGAAAAGGTCAGATTCATAAATGTGGTTCCATTCCTTCTACTCAATTTTCTTCTTAAAGTTGCAAAATCTGAGTTAAAGAGATGCCTCAGATGTAAGCCATTAAACCAGAGATGGCTGGAGTTATATCTATCACTATATTGCACCTTCCTTCAGGGTTTTTAGATGGGAGGATGTCTGGGTCTTTTTCATGCATCTTGCTCCCTGCACTTACATGTTTGACTGAAGTAGAAGTGTAGTATTGGAGCATGTCAGTCTTTAAATGTAATTGCTTGTCATCTCTGAGGTACTGAAGCAGTCTGCCATTATTTTACAGTAATTTAAGCACTGGTAGACTTACCAGGTACAACCACAAAGCTAATGGCCTTTTAATTATTAGTGATTCCAATGAGAGTTTGTATGTTAAGCAGAAATTAAGAGCTTAATGCAAAAGTTTAGACAAACAAAGGAAAATAAGACTACTAGCACTAACTGATGCTATCATTCTAATAATTGAATACTTCTAATTTTCTCCATTTCTGACATGGTTGTTATTCAGGCTGCTTCACAGTGCTTTTTATATGCATAGAACCTCATGTACACAAATTGAAGAAACGTGGTATCAGTCATAAGAACTGTGGTCACAGAGAGTCCCACACCACACATATGTTGCTGTTGTGGTCACAGTATTGTTTTCTTTCACTGTAGGAGTAACGCAAATAATTTAAACCATAAATCAGTGTGCTGGTCTTCTTGTCCTGGCATTGCATTTATTTCAGTTTATGTTTTCTGAAAAGCACAATTTCAAATATTTTGAGAACCTGCAATGAATAACTAGGAGTGCTTGACAATACAGTGTATATTGCCAGGGTATTGTGATCAAGCAATGAAAGAAGAGTTGACTTGCCCTCTTCAGGATAATCTATCAGACACTTGCTGTGTTGACAAAATACTGACTTAGTTGACTAAAATACATCAAATGTTGGAAAAATCTGCCGAATGAATAACCTAATAACCTTCTTAGGTATTTTTTTGCATCTGAAAATTGATTTTGTTTTTTGAATTAAAATTTGGTTTAAATTTTGAATTTATATTAAAAATACAGTTTTTAGTGTACTTATATAGCTATATGTTGCTTTACAACCTGCTGGAGAGCAAGAGCTGCAAATTAATTGAAAGAGGTAGTGATGTTCTCTGACACTTCACCATTGTCATTCAAAACCTTTCTTGACACTTTGGAGAAGATTTTGATTTCTTTGATATCAGTTTGTATTCTCCTTTATTGCAATAATTGGAAATAAATATGGCACTTTCAAGTTCTGACATGGCATTCTTGAGTTTTCTGAGACATAGAAAATATAGAGCATCTTCTAAGTAGTTTATCTGTTGTAAAGAAATTACTCTGTATGCTGGATTAATTTTAGTATGTATTAGTATTAGTATTTTCCTATGAAGGATGTCTGTCCTAGGAACAGTTGAGTCATTCTCTGAGTTTAATGCTTTTTGAGAGCTACATTGATTTAATATTCTCTATTTGTGTGATCATTTTCCTCCTTGTCAATTCAGCTATGATATTAGAGAATGCAGAAATAATCTATGGACATTTTACTAATGTATAAGTCAAAGGCCATAATTCTCCTTACTTTAGAGATTTAAAATTTCCTGTTACCATTTAGATTATTTAATTTGTTTCCATTTATTTTGCTTGACTTTATGTTCTTAATAGAGTATTAATTCATCTTGTGTGCAAAAAGAAATTATTTCTATTTGGTAGTATTTCAGAATTCCCCTCTTGGGGCAATTATTTCAGACTATCAGCATGAATATACAGAATGTGATTGCTAATAGATAACAACTCTTTAATTTTGATTAATAGGCAAAAAATAGTGTCAGCTGGCTTGTTCGTGACTTTGTTTGCAAGCTTTGATAAAATTCTGAATTTTTCTAGCCATGAAAAGAAAGCTGTAAATCTGAATCCTAGGTCTCTTCTATGGAACTTAAATGTTCTTTTATCAGTTACTTAGTTCTTAATTTAGACCAATGACGCATTTCAGAAGGCAGTGCAAGTTTTGTTAAAGACTGCTATAAAGTATTATTACTTGAAATTTGTGTCAACCTTGTACCTATTTAAGGAATTTGCTATTTGAGCTCCACAAAAGACTCAACAAGAAACTGATGAAGTTCTATTGAAATACAGGAAAAATCTGTCAGAAATCCTGCAAAACACCACAGAATTCCACAAATATAGCATTTTTCAGCTGACTGCACTCTGGACAACTACCGTCTCCCACAACAGTGATAGGACTGATCAGGACCATCAGTCTAACATCTATCACTGTTGTCTCTCTTGCATCTTCAGACCTCATTAGATGGATGCTTTGTGCAGAGTTCAGAAATAGTGAAATGTTTTCTTATCTGCAGCTTTTTTTGCTGGGACAGATGTGATTATTCACAGGATGTTTATAACTATCTTACTCAAAACCACTCTGAAAATCTAAATTTCTGCTTGTAAGTGGAAAATTGAAGTCTGTTCTTGTTGAGCAAATGTTTACTTCTTGGCTATTGAAAGACTTTCAAAAAGAGTTTGGTTCTGTCACCTTGTTATTTAAAACCTCTCTAATTTTGCTTTCAATTTCTAGAAATCATAGAATGGTCTGGGTTGGAGGGAACGTAAGGATCACCTGGTTCCAACCCCTCTGATGTGGACAGGAGTGCCAGCCACTAGCCCAGGTTGCTCAGGGCACCATCCAGCCTGGCCTTATCTACCCATTTAGTGGCATACTTCCTGCAAAGGAAGGATTATGGCTATTACTACCATAAGCTTTCTGTTCATGATCTTTCAGGCGCTGAGGAAAACTTCCAAAATTAAACTTTATCATCATAGTTTTCTATGGCAAGCATGTATCAATACCACCCTTCTAATCACTCAATTTTACTTCTTTAAATTGTGTGCTTGGTATTGCATCTTACAAGGTTTTCCTGTACTATGGTACTATATTTAAGGGCCATATCAGCTTTTTTGTATTTCATAACACTAGAGAATATTATTTACACATAGTATCCGAAGTTTTGCTTTAGAAGAGCCAATCTACATGTCTCTTGTAGTCTGTTTCTGAGGCTGGCAGGCTATTGTTAGAAAATACAAGAGAGGGGTTTTTTTTGTCATGCAGTAGTAATCTCCTGCTTGTCTTTGCAGACGCAAGGTTTTCATCTTAAGTTTAAGAGGCAAATAACAGGGGAGAAGAGATGAAGAGGAGAAAAGCAAACTATAGGCCTAGAAAATTCCTTTTCTTTCTTTTTTCCCCCCATGAAACTACTTCTGCAGAAAAAAAAATATTGACAGACAGGGTGTGCCAGCTAATGTCACCAAGCATTGAGTGGAAAGAAGAATACTAAAAAGCAGAAAATTAGAGCTGTGCTTGCCTGTTACCTCCCCAAAAGAATTGAAATTGCCAGCGTTTGGGACTCCTTGTCAGAGGCTGAGATCCTCACCTGTCTGGTGCTCTGCAAATCGGCTCTGGTGACCATCATCCCTCAGAAATGTGTGTCTGAGAGCAATTAGAATTTTACCAAAGAATACTGAAAAAAAAAATTAAGTACATGTATGTCATGTAGTTTCTGAATTCTTTAAAGATAGAAACAAAGGCCACCACAGAAGCAAATTAAAGCCCCTGGGAGCTGACATGGTTATTGAAAGCTTTAACAGAGCTGCCCTGCCATAGAAACCTGCTTTCCTATTGTCATTCATTTTAGTCTCTGAAAAGAAATTTATGATCAAAGTTTTGTTTGAGCACAATGTAAGCACTCAGATTAGATTTTGGCAAAGTTAGACAGGGATTTAGATATTTTATTTTAATTTTTTTCCTTTTTTTGGCACTTGTCTTCTAGTGAGAAAAATGTTTTGCCCTTAAAATGCTTTGCCCTTAAAAAAAAGAGTATCTGTTTACAAGATTTTCTTTAATTACATTAGATCTGTGTTTCTTGTTTTATATCTCCTACTACTGTTTTATGATAACTCCAATCTAGAGCATCTTTTGTGGGTGATGTAAATGGAAATACATAAATGAAATAAAACCTATGTATACTTCAAGTATTTTTATTCTTACGTTGCTTCTATATATAAAGCTTCCACCTTGAGGATTCTCCAGCAAAAGCCCATTGTCCAATTTTTCAGTTGTCATTGGCAGAAAGAGATTTTATTTTTAACAGAATATCATAATATAATGCTTTCTTAGCATAAGAGCTAGTGATCCATTGTTCTGTTGGATAACTAATAAAGTTTGCTTTAATCCTTCCCTTTTTGAGGGAAGGAAATTAAGGTGAGAATTAATCCTAGCAGAAGTCATTACAATCACTAAGATGTATGAAATATAGGTTCATTTCTTTGTATTTACTGTTGACCTGCTGTGTAAGACTTTGTGGGAATAGGTTATTTCTGTTCTCCTGCTTATGTCCATATAGGAGAGTCCTGTAAGTGCTCTAAATGATAATGAAGATACGAAGTTTTGAATATCTTGGAAATTCAAGTACAAGGAGAAGGAACATTGATTTCTGTGAAAGATGAAGTTTCTTCTCCACAAAAAAAAAAAGCTCTAAAAGATTGTGACAGTGAAATGAGTTATTTGTATTGATAAGAGGTAATTTAAAACAAGGATCAAGAAAAATCTGAATGTATGCATTTCACTTTACATATAGTCACGCTGGTATAGGCTAAAATTATGAAGTAGCTTTAGAAATGCTTTCTCATGATGTGATCAAAGCAACAAGCACAGTCAGCCAGTTTGAGTCTTCTGTCTTGAATGCCCATGGGAAGTAGGAGTGTTAACTTAGTCCTGCATGTGAGGTTTGTAAAAAGAATGCACTAGAAGCTAAGAAGCACATTTAGAAGTCTGCCTTTAAGATTTTGTTGAAAGAAAGAAATCACAATAGAGGTTCCCCCTCTGCTGGTAGAGAGTTCAATATTCATGACATTGCAGTGTGTCTAGACACAGGTAAATTCGTTTGAGTTTGAACACATGTATGCGAAGAAAGAGCCGCTGTTACACAGTATAAACTATTGCCAATTTGCTAAAAGAATTTTAAAGTGAGATACAGTACAACTAAAGTTATCAAGTTCCATGTCTATTTATTTTAGCTGGCCTGTAAGTAATTAATGTCAAGTGCCCAATAGGGAGTGTAAACTATTGTGTTGTCAGTACCTAACCAGTGGCTGTTCAGCTTGGTATTTACCCATTTCAGTGCTGTTCAAGATTTTTGTCCTAGTAAACAAACCCTTTTCACTTATCCTTTTTAAGAGATTTTCAATTTGATTTAATTAATCATCTGCTTAAAATATTACCCTATGCATACTTGTCAGGAGAATTTCTCAACTCCTTCTGTGGTGGGAAGTGCCTGTGCCAAATTTTGCATATTTTCTTTGAGCACTTGTGAAGAAGAGTGAAAATTTTAGAGGTACTGGAGGCAAGAGAAATAGATTATGCATGGTGAGAAGCAGGTACTGTTATCCACTAGAACATGAATTACCAGCAAAGTACATGTGAAAAGACAAACAAAAATCCATCTAATTTAAACTCTCTAAAACCTGGGTGAATTGGTGCTGCCTAGTGTGTTTGTCCTGAGGCTGGTATGAAAACTATTGTCTCAGTAACCTCAACAGTGCAGTATCTTTTCCTCTACCACAGACATGGTTGCTTCTCAGGAGGGCAGATAATTCTACTGGCTTTCACTGGTTTTTTCCAGCTTCTCTTTCTTGTATTGGGCTAGGTGAAAACTCACTCAAAGCTGCAGATACGCTGTTCAGTAAGGTGGAGAATCAGTTAATTCTTTAAAATTTAAAATGTTGTAGCTACTTGTTTACCTCTGTATTTGTCTGAAATAAAATGCAAATGGTTACTATTTCTGTAGAAAATATGCTAAGGTTTCAGGTTTTGAAATATATAATGAAATTTTTTGTATTTTGGTATAACAAATATTAATACAATTTGAGTAGCTATTTGAAATAAATGTTATGACCTATCTCAAGATATTTGAATTTCTTGTGAATGTAATTAAGGCTGTATTACAACTGTAAATGAAAACCTTTACTTTTTTTGTGTATTCATATATTAATGTGAATATAAAAGTTAAATTTATTTAGGCAGGTTTAATGTTGTCTCTCCATACATCTAGACAGTGGAAGCAAGACAGAATGAGGTTTTTTTCCCTTCAGAGATGAAAATTTTAAGAGGACCATGGATGATGACCATTCTGTGATCATTGAGCTAAACCGGAGTGGAATTTCTGATACCAAAGAAGCAATGAGTAGTCTTGAAATTCTTACAATTTGTTTTTGTAGCTTTTTACATTAAAACTGATAGACAGTGGTAATATCGTTTCCCTTCTTCCTTTGTTTAGTATGAGCTGAATGATTTTAATGTGCAAGAAAGCAACTAGGCTTTTGCCAAAAAATTTGATTTTGATTTTCATATTTTTAAGGTATTTATGGATTTATTAAGGCCTTTTTTGATCAATCTCTCTGTTCCTTTGAGGAAAAATTGCTCTGTCCTTTTGATAATTTTTTTGTGTGCAACCTTTGCTTTCTGTGGCGAATCTTAATCCATATGAATTGTACTTTCCTTTTTTGGTTACTTATTTTAGATTTGAATTAAGAACCAGCATGACTTCTTAACCTTTGGTTTTATGCTTGCCTTTCAGTATGGTGTAAGTTCTCCCTACTGCTAAATCTGTTACTTTGTTTTGGGCAATATAGTCAGATATGAGTAAATTTTCTCATTATGCTATCATCAAAAATAATCAGTTACTGTACAAACAAGGTCATAATTAAAACTTTTCAGATAGCTTCGTATTATTTCATTTTTTTGAACTTAGCAAAATTTTATCTAAGTTTTGAGACTGGGTATTCAGAACTTGATTAAATACCCACTTGAGATATTAAATACTAATATAAACTGGTGAAGGGTAGAGTTGATTTGAAAATTTGGCTACTCCTGTAAGCATGGTAAGTTAAAAATTTCCCCTGTTTATACAGCCTTTGGCAATTTATGCAATGTGTTTTGTCACCTGTTTTGCTGTCTCGTGAAGAGCTGGAACTTTTATGAAGAAATAGAAAATATGACTTTGAATCCTTGACGTCTTTAAATAAATGCACATATTGATAGTGACAGATTGCTAAACTTGGCGTTAGACACTTAGTTGTGTTTCTTGCCAAAAGTAATCCAGATGTGCATAATTTATCCGCCTGCCATATGTGCACTGACATGTCTTTCTATAATCAACTGTCTGTTGAGTATTGTTAAACAGTTAAATGTTCTTTATCAACTATCTTTTTGAATAATGCTAATAACTCCTTTAAGGAGATAAGAAGCAGCAAGACCATAAAACCAGCTTTCTTAAACTGAAGAAGGCAACTTTGGTTTTTTGATTGTCCAAAAAAAGCATGCAGTTTAAGGAAAAACTGTTGCTAAAAGAAGCGTATTTAAAGTCCATCTTAGGCGGTGTTATATAACTAAGGTGGATGCATATTTTATGTAATCTCATTATGATGGGACAGATCTTTGTTGTGACTGTGTAAAGGAAGTTGCTATGGAATAACTACATTAATTAATAAGGATTTTTTTTGTATGAGGTGCTTGTTGAAAGGAGAAAATGAACTTTACTTGACAAACAGTAACCAAGCATGTCTTGGCATTAAGTTCAGAAAGATTTGTAGGAGGACATTTGTATCATTTGGAGTATTTCATCATATTGTCGGAAGAAGCAACTCCCATTTTATGGCATGTTTTGCAATGTGTGTTTGTTCTTCATTTGTCTTCAGAAAGTTATTTATTGATTAGTAGAGGTGCATGACCCAAGTGGAAAAATTTCTGTAAAAAGAGTTTCTATCCAATGAGTTTCCTATGCCAAAATTCTGTTTGCCAACAGATTTCTGTTTGATCCATAGAAATAATCCCCCTTTGTTTTCTATAGGCTTATCCTTTCACCTCATTGACATAATGTTATCAGAATATTGACATGGATAATCTCACATTCATCAATCTCTGAGTCAGATCCCAGTGCTCACCTCGGAGGTATATAGGAAGGTATATGGTGGTCATGTAGAGCAAAATTCACAGTGTCTCGTGGTTCTGAGTTTTCCCTGAGGAGAAGGGTGTCTGGCACTGTCTGATGTTCCTGTGCATACAGGTAAGTATTTATCCCTACAGTTATATAGATATCTATCTGTTGTACATAGGCCTGTCTTTGTAGCTATCTGCTTTGGTTTTTTGAACTCCCCCCCAGCAGTTGCATAACTTGTGGCATGATTAGCTGCTCCTCTTCATCATCCTGGGAGGTCTCAGTCATGACCTTTCCAACTGCTGATCTCTGTCATTAAGATGAGAATAGGTGTACATAAGCTGTTGAGAGCACTCACTGTGGGATTCTTATTTCCATAAGGTCATCCACATCTGAGCAACTCATCTTGGTTTGTACTAGGAAGAGGCAGAATGCCGACTTAATGTCCTGAAATTGGGCTGTCATGCTAGGCAGCTAGTATATAAGACCATCCTTTTAGAAGGCATCTTTGCTGAAATGCTCTGAAGACACTCCCTAGTTTGTAGAAGCATGCTTCTGATTTGTAAACTTTGGTGTTTAAGATTTCAGCTTAACTCTGACCAATTCACTTGATCTAAATTGAAATATTGATTCAGTGCTCTGAGCTGTTACACTGCTGGAGATCTCAAAGATACAGGCTGTGTGGATGTGTTGTGGAAGAGTACGGCTGTGCAAATGCCAGCAGTAAGCAGGAAAGTTGGGAAGCTTCTTCAGCCAAGTTTGTTGGGTGTTGTTTAATATTTCAAAATAATTTGAAGTTGCTAGGGCCTTACATAAGTTGGTCGTAGATTAACATTGATCCATTGCTGCTTGAAAACCTGTGCTTGAGCTACTCTGTTAGAAATTGACCTTTCAAAAAAACAAGTCAAACTCTGAAATCAAAGCTGCGTGGGGTGTTCTTAGCTGCTTCTGAGAATTGATTGTCCTATTGAGCTGTTTTCTAGAGAATGCAATTTGTCACCAATTTTTTAAGTTATGTAATGTTTTTTTGAGTTAATGTAATGTTTGATGAAAGAATAGTAGCGTGCAAAATATGGGGAAGCACATTTTCTGAAGATGTTATCATGGTTTCTTATGAAGGCACATCTTCTTGCACTTGAGAAATACTGTGGAATCTATGTATCATGTATTGCAAGCCAGCAGTTTGCACCTGAAAGGAAATTTAACTTATTTCAGCCGTGATTCCTTGCCATGTGAGCATTCTTCAAAAGTGTAAATGATATGTTTTTAAATTTATATACTTTGGGATTGAGAAACTATTGATGCTTTATTCTCTCATTTATTCTTGGTGTTTTGTCCTTTGTTATAATATTTAGCAAAATGCTGTGAAATTCATGCATGTATTCACACAGCCATTAAAAACAAAACAAAACAAAAAACAAGACTCAAAACCTCATACATTACAAAAAATTTGTAATTTTTATAGTCCTTCAGGTAACATATATCAGGGATTAATTCACTCCTTTATTAATGTGCATTCAGTGTAGTACTTTACCTCAGCTTTATAATTATTTTATAAAATATACTCTTTGTTATTTGATCACTTCAGATTGAAGAGAACTGCTTCTTTATAAAGAGTTCCAGGTGAGAGAATTCTTGAGCTTTTTTCAGAAAATGCTATTGTGAATTCTCAGATATGTGTTGATACTTGCACTTTATGAAATACTGTGTTGTTTTTCATTGTTTGTATGTTAGCTAGTTTTCCAAACCTCTGAGAACCCTTTAGCCTCCACAAGCTACAGACATATGTCTTATATGAAAAAATCTCTTCTGTTTTTATTAGTTATGTCCTGAATATGATACAGCTGTCATTGTTATCCGAAGAATTATGGTCTGGAATCTTAATTGTTAATTTTCTTACTTAAGCTTGTTCTGTCTTAATTCTGTGAGCCAAAAACTCTTTTGAAAAAAAGCAATTTAATAAATGTTACTACAGTATTTCTTTATATGACCATCTGAAAATTAATAATTGCAGCATTTTGAAATGCATATCACTGGTCATTTGGTCAGTATTGGTGACATCCTGGCCACTTTTAATGTGATGGTTTTGTCAGTTGTGATGTTTTTGGGGAGTCCAGAGTGGAAAGGGGGAATATGGAGGAGAGGAAAGAGAATTCAAAATTAATCTCTGTGTGTGTGAGTGTGTGTGTGTGTGAGTGTGTGTGTGTGTGTGTGTGAGAGTGTGTTTACATACATCTTCCAGACAGTGCTGCAGTGAATATTTTCTGAAATAGTATCTATCTGTGGACTGTAGTTCTGCTGCCCAGCAGCATTTAGTCAGTTTAGTTTGTCTTCAGTTACATTTACCCAAAGACTAATTAAAACTACTAGAAAAGTGGTTTTGGCCCATGAAGAGCTAACCTGGCAACTGAACTCTCTCATTACATTTCCACCTATATGTCTTGCTAAAGTAGGCAAGACTCTGGATTGGCTATAGTTGGAGAGGTTAGTTGAAAAGATTAAAGGTGACTTGTAAATGGAAAATGGCAACTTTGCACTTTTGAATTCTAAACACATCTGGTCTAGTGTTCTTCTTGCTGAGTGGTAGGTCTGCCAAGACTTGTTGCAGACTTTGTAGAGCAGTAATAATAAACCTGTTCAGAGGTTTAAAAGAACTTGGCATGCCATATGACAGGTTCTCGAGTAGTTTGTCAGGAGCCAAGTGTACTGTAATAGACCCGTTTTAAATTGTTGGCTTACACGAAAACTAGAGATGTCTGCATTTTCTCCTTCTTTCCCCCCTTCCCCCGAACTACAAAAGGCAGATGAATTTATTAAAATGCTTCTTTAGAGTATGTTATTGAGCTGTGAAATAGACCAATTGATAAACATTATTGTAAGTTTGCAGATGCAGTCTCATTTATGCCTGTAGGCAAGATAAATTTATCTACTTGTGTTAGAGGAGCTTTAATCAGATAATTTGTTATTGCAAGCAGTTTAGATCATGAAGTGAGTAGTTTTTCAACAGGACTTTACAGTGTGTGTAGACTTTGCTGGTCCTGTTCTTTATCATGAGAAATATAAGACACAGTCAGGTGTAAGGAAAATAAGTAGTATACTTTTCATTCTTGCCTTCAATAAAGTATATGTAACAGCAGAAATACACAATATTTCTAGAGGAATATACAGACCATAAAATATTGTTCATTACAGTACAGAGAAAACACCAGATGTTTGGATAACAACATTCTTCTAAAGAAGTAAAATATGTATGAATAACATAACAAAAAATTTTGACCCTTTTTCCTAGAAGTAAAGGAGATTGAGGTTATAATAGAGGCCTAAGCCTGTGACATCCAGCGTGAATTTTCCTTTGCTGAAAAGATGCGTGCTTTTATGAAGACTGAGTTGTCTTACTGTGATGTACAAGTCTGTGCTGGTCTTCATTTCTGAGTTTTTTGCTAGTTTTACAGAACTTGCAGTTTACACAAGAAAATCTGTGGTTTAGGATGTGGAAACCTTAATCCCTTTGACATCCTCTACTGCTGTTCCGGAAAGGTTAAGCTTTTCTGAGAGCATCTTCATCTTATTCAAGATGAAACAAGAAGTGAATGCCACACATAGATGCTTTAACTGGTTGAATGAAAATTTTCTCTGAGAAGAAATCCTATGTTCATGCTTCTTTCTCTCATACAGATCAAGCATTTAACTGGTTGTTGAATTCTTGGTGCAGGAATGTGTAATTGAGCAAAAAAACTTCAGGCAGAATCACTTCAATCTAGCTGTGTCATTCTTCTTGGTTTTAGTCTTCTTTCCTCTCTTTGTGATGGAGAGGTCCCTAAAGAGGGGATAGCTTAGAAGAAATCAGGGAAATCCCAGACCTTATTTGTCTTTCAGAGGGGATAGCTTAGAAGAAGTCAGGGAAATCCCAGACCTTATTTGTCTTTCAGAGTCAGTCTTTTTAAAATTGTATTTTATTTTAATTTTTTGTATTTGCAAATTATTTATGTATAGTGTACAGTAGATTTAACATCCTTGATTTTCCCAATATTTTCAAATCCTATTGCTTTCAATATAGCAGTATCTCTTCAAGAGCGCCAAAAAAGTTTTTTCCAAGTATTTGCTGTTGTTTCAGTTTTTGGGGGGTTTAGGTGTTGGAAGGTTAATTGTTGGGTTGATTGGTGTTTTCAATTCTTTTAAGCCACCAAAGCTCCACTAGTGACAGGAAAAATCACATTATCAATGATATATAAATAAATCACAGTATAATGTTTTAGATTATAGCATCCCGAAGAAAACTATGTTCCAGCTTACTATAAACGAGGAACAAGACAGTGAGGAAAGGAGAGAGGAACTTGAGAAGCACAGGAGATTTTAGAGGATTAAGAGAAAACTTGAGAACTGATCACCTAATCTGCTCCACCCAGATAATAGGAAAGGAAAAACAGGAGTACTCCCAGCAGGAAGACTAATCTATAGTAATTGCAATTAAGGGCAAAACTATTCATGTGTCTCCTCTCAGAGATTTCTAATGATTTGGTGAACTATAGTAATTTATTTTTTTTTTTAATACAGGAAAAAAAATTCCATTACCCATTTTTCTTTGATCACCTAGAAAAATATTCAGGAATATTAAAAATACCAAAATAGTTAGGAAAATAAAGACTGGTTAACAGGCCTCTAATCTTCCATCTCTTTATCCCCCAAAGCCCCTGAATCTTCCTTCTCTCAGTAAAATGTAGATTACTGTAAACTTTGGGCAAATTGAGCAAGATTTTGCGCTCAGGCAGAAATGGCAGGCATGAACAGTGGAAGCTGAACTATGAGTTTGGCTTGTGGACGTAATCTGATTCATTCAAGAAGTTTTTAGAATTAAGTTAAATATATCTTTTAGTATGAATTTTGCTTGAATTTTAATAGTATGAGCTTCTCTTAAAATCACTTGTAATGGAAACCTGCTCTTCTAAGAAAGTTTTTCATGAGCATACTTAAGTATTCTGAAAATGAAGCAAAACACACAAGACTTTGGCTCAGGTTTTAGAACACAGTAGGGGAAAAAGTTTTCTGAAGGGATCAGTCAATTGCGTTTATTGCAGTTGTGCAGCTGCTCTGCTGCTCTTCCTGACTCTGCCCAGTTCTGACATGGAGAAGAGAAGCAGCATCTCACTGGGTGTGAGAAGGCATCTCTGCTTTGGTTCCTTAAAGTTCCATTCCATAAGGATGGGATACAAAATGGACTGAGATTTTTGGGTCAATCTGGTGGTTAAAGCCCAGAGTAAATGCTCCAAGGAACTGGAACAATAGTTAATTGGGTGTGAGAAGGCATCTCTGCTTTGGTTCCTTAAGGTTCCATTCCATAAGGATGGGATACAAAATGGACTGAGATTTTTGGGTCAATCTGGTGGTTAAAGCCCAGAGTAAATGCTCCAAGGAACTGGAACAATAGTTAATTTAATTGCTATGTTACCTGAAGGGGGGCGGGGGGGAGGAGTGGGAGAAGAGGTATTGGAGAAATAAACAATCATCAAACCCCAACTTTTGTTCATTATATAATTACAGAATGTCCTGGGTGGAAACACCCCCCCCCATAGTCATTGAAGGCCAGTTCCTGGCCCTGCACAGGACAGCCCCAAGAAGCACTCCATGTGCCTGAGAGCATTGTCTAAACACTTGAACTCTGGCAAGCTTTATGTTTTTAAAATAGTTTGGCTCTTGGCTCTGCTCTAGTAAGAATTCACAGAAAGGGTGATTAGATGCTGGAATGGGCTGCCTAGGGGAGTGGTGGAGTCACTGTTCCTGGAAGTGTTTAAGGGAAGAATGGACATGGCACTTAATGCTGTGGTCTAATTGACATGGTAGTGTTTGCTCTTAGGTTGGACTCAATGATCTCAGAGGGCTTTTCCAGCCTAATTGATTCTGTGATTCTGGCTTTCATTTGGTTTTATATGTATGATGGTAAATAGACAGGACACAGGATTTTTATGGTAGTGTTTCTGACATGGTTGTTCTTTCCCTGGGTTCCTATATCCCTTCTTTACTTCCTAAACCTTCCTAGCATACTCTAATCTCATTGATTTTTACTGTATTTATTTGCATAAAGAGTATTTTGCAGTCAATATGAACACCAAAGTAGTACTACTTCCCCAAGGAAAAGTTCCACTTCGGTTATAGTCTCTTTTTTTCTGGTTGTCTCTTTTTTTTAGAACCTGCTAGAGTGCTTTGGCGGATTTTGTGGAGATGCAGTGTGTCAAGACTTGGTTGGCAAAGCAAATATGGAAATGTTTGCATATAAATGTTTCCCAAGTGTTTTGAAGTAATAAACCTACAATTATAATCAAGGTCAATCATAATCTCAGGTCAACATATCAAACTACTTTTAAAGACGTAGTTTCATCAGTTTTCCAAGTGGGAACAGGGATTGTGATTTCCTGCAGGAGAGAAGGAATGCACTTGGTTGTCCTGGCTGGCTCCACACAGTTTTCAATTCCTGCCCTAGTTGAGAAGCAGTTTAGAGCTTGGTAAAATATATGAGTATTTGATCTTACTCCTTTCAGAAGCCATTGATGTGCATTTGTTGTAACTGAAGGCATCTCACCTTATGTAGCCCTTCATTTGCTAAGATCTCTTTGGTTCCTTTCTCAATCTGAAGCATGATCAATATTTTTTATTTTTTATTTTATAGCTATATAAGAATATAAAAAGCATATTAATATTTATCATTGTTATTAAAATAGGCATGTACATTAATATCAGCAGAAAAATATTCTTGAGTTTATTGTTATCTATTCATTAGAAACTTACACAAGTGATTTTTGCACCCATGTCACATTGCATAATAGTTGGTAAACTCAGCCTCATTTCTTAAAGCAGTGGCTTTGTGGCATCTCAGTGGTTTACTGATGTATGAGAATTTCACTGGGCCTCACTTACAAGAGAACTTGATATGGCATTTGTTACGCAGAATATGAGCCAATGATGTAAAACTAAAAAAATAAAAAGTGCTCAGAAGTTTTGTGCAACAACCAGCTTTCAGTGTTCCACCAGAAAAATTAAGGTATTTTACAATCTTTAAGATCATATAAGAAATACTGTGTAAAATCATCTAAAGATGAAGAGCATGTCTGTGCAGTGTTTTCCATTTCCCTGCTGCAGGAGGACTATGGGCAGACCAGGTGTCATGCAGCCGCGTTGTTGTGGCACTGGGCCCAGGATGCCCTGGCGCGTAGCACACCACTGTAGGCACTCCTTTCTTGGTCTCACATAATGATCAAGGTTAAAGCTCAAGCAAAGGAAGCTCAGGCCAGCCTTCAAGATACACTTTGGATACCTAAATAATGATCATTGCAATTTACTAGTACAAAATATATATAACAATTTAGGATTATATTTCTGTGCATATTCTAATGAAGCGAAATGAAGATCACAGTTCTTTAGGCAAGTCTTGTCTCAGCTGAAAGCTGGAGACAGTGTTTCAATTGATGTCATTACTTGATGCATACTGTGAAGAGACTTTTCTGCTACTGGTCTCTGAGCCTGTAATTAATAGGGAACAGAAGGTTACACTGCATTCAAAGAAATGTCTTGCAAAGTTCAGGACTGGAAGAAGACTGTCTGTGCTGTCTCAGCACCACAGCCACTTGTGAGGGGAAAATTCCATGGTCTGAATGCAGGGCTTGGTGCTGTGCATGCTATCACTGTGCTGCAGGGCAAAGGTGCATTTTACAGAGAGATTGCAGGGTGCCTGCAGTGTGAAAAGTTTATTATTTATTTCTCCGAATGTCTTCTGAAGTTAAAAATGCAGCTGTACAAGAAGCTTGATCCTTCATATTGGAATGTTAAAAGGACATTGATAGGTTGGGGGTTTTTATCATTGTTTTTCATGGTGCTTTTTTGGAAGTTATTGTCATAGCTAAAAACCCCAGTAATTCCTATTTGTAAAGAGCTTTAATGTTACTTAGTTTTTTCTGGGTTTAGCAGCCTTGATAACATTTGCACAGAGGCATCCAAAATCTGGAGATGCACATTTGAGGAAGAAAACAAGTGTTGTGTTACATTAATTGATCTAGTCTTCTGTCATGCAGCATCACTGCAAACATAGGTGCCTTGTGATGTGATGTGTAGACTGCAAATAGCTAATTGACTCTGATCTCTGTTAATTAGTGCAATTAAATCTTATAATGAAGCTTTGAAGAGGTCATCTGAATTAGATGAAAGCTGAGGCTTTACTCAGTGTCAGAGCCTTGATGTTAATTGTTTAGTCCTGTGACCCAGCAAAAGGAAGACTTACTGATAATGTGGTCTTAATACAGGAGTTTCTGTTGTAGTATTTTAAAATTTGTGTGATTGTGTCACTACCTCTGTTTCACTATAGCCATACTTCAGCACATTATGTAAAATAATTAGATCAAGACCTGAGGGCACCTAAAGCCACATAATATGCTCAAGACATTGTTTAAATTATGAAATTATCTATTCTAATATAAAGAAAAAATGAAAACTTAGAATGGTGTATTTATAATAAAATAGCAGTTTTGGAACACAGAAATGAATGTTCTGTGATTGAAAAAGCCCTTCACTTTCTTTTTTCCTTCCTGGAATTGGAGATTAATCTCTATGAATGTCACACACTAGACTGTTTATATTTCTGTTTAATCAATCTAACCTTCTTGGTGTAGGGAGTAATACTTCGTAAGCTACAGTCTCTCATATAGTTGTTATTTTTGATGCTGTATGATTTGTTCATTCTAAAAAAATGCACTTACCTAGTTTTATAAATGAGCTAAATAATGTTAAAAAATTGCTAGTTCAAGTTTCAGATTTCAATAATTTGAAAGACTGAAATGAGAAAAAAACTAAACCAAACCCCCTGGTGGGGCCTCAGCTGGAGTGCTGTGTCCAGTTCTGGACTCCTCAGGATGTGAGAGACACAGAGGTCCTGGAGTGGGTCCAGCTCAGGACAATTAAAGCACTGGAATGTTTCTGTTGTGGGGAAAGGCTGGAGCTGGGCCTCTTCAGCCTTGAGAGGAGATGATTGAGAGGGCACCTTATCAGTGTCTGCCCGCAGGCGGGGGTCAGAGCAGGGACCGGGCTCTGCAACGGGACAAGAGACAATGGTCAGAAACTGCTGCACAGGAAATTCCACCTGAACACGAGGAAGAAATGCGTGGGTGACCAGGCACTGGAACAGATCGTCCAGAGAGGTTGTGGAGGTGCCCTCCCTGGAGATATTCTGGGAATGGTTGCAACTGGTTGCAATCCTGTGCTTTGTGCTCCAGGAGGGCCCTGATGGTTCAGGGAGATGGGACCAGATCACTGTGGGTCCAACATGACCCATTCTGTGAGAATGGAAACTCTCAATTTCAAATAGATGTTTTGATGGGAGATATTTATAGACTTTGATATATTTAAAATATTTAGGTATTTCCCAGAGTACAACCTAATGAAGACTAAGTGTTATATGGACAGAAGATTATAGGTCATCCTTTCTGGAAATTCCTGATGATAGTGTTTGCTCTTTGAGACCTAGTAAGTTGAAATCAAAATTTCTTATTAATCTAGTTGTGCCTTCTTTATAGGGACTTAACTAGTGCATGCTAGACAGCAAAAGATTAGGCTTATAGCTCTGAGTTGAACAGTTTTGGATAGCGTCTGTCTGATCAAGCTTGTTATGTTCTTTCCCTCAGATAGGCTGACTTCGTTAAATTAGAGATGGCCACGTGAGATACTCCTGTAGTTTCAGGATTCTTTTTCCAGGATTTTATGTTCTCCGCAGATGTGAAATAAAAAAGTTATTTCAGAAGAGTTAGAGAATTAAGAGCAATTTTAGTAGACTGATTTTTAGACAGCATTTATATTTAAAACTGTTTAGAGAATTGCCACAATATAATTTATGAAGTTGCTTTAGAGTGTAAAAATTATCTTTCAGCCTAAGTTCCCAATATATTGATAGTGGCTTAAAGGACCAATCGCTAGCTGTGAAAATTATCTTAATTTCCATGTATAATAAAAGATGTTTGCCCAACTTGTTTGTTTGGGCATTGGAATTCTGTCATAAATTCAGTGCTTGTTTAAAGGACACTTGAATATATAGACATTGTTTTATTTGTCTTACACAGAAGATGAGGGGTTTATTTTCAACACAACAATATAAAATTAGTCTTCACAGCAATAGATAAAGTATATATATTTCAAGTTTGATTAGTACTAGGAGGCAGCACGCATTATGGTGGCTAGCTAGAAACACACTTGTATGGAATAATTGTAGCTAAGTGTGGTTGATTAAAATGAATTTTTTACATGTATAATTTCTGTCAGTTATTACAGATAAAGAATTTTAGTTGTTAAAAAAAACCAGAGATTTTTATCTTCCAAGTCTGCAAAATTTGCTAGAGAAAACTGAAAAAGTTAATTAAGCTACTTTGTGTAAAATAGAATATAACCAATGACAAAAGAGAGATCTGCCAAAGGACAGTGGTGGAGTTTCCTAATATAGTGGAGAATGTTGTACAGTGCAGATATGTGGAAATTTGTGCTTTAATCTGCTGTGTCATAAAAAGTGTTATAATATAAATATCATAGCCTTGAGGAATTTCATAGAATATGGCCCAAGTCGCATGCCTGAACTGTTTATAGAAGGACAGAGAAACATACCCAACAAAAATGCAGTTTTGTGAAATGCATTCTTTATATGACTCGGCCACAGCTGGGAGGGTTTCCTTTTGTACCTTGATGTGAGATGCATTCTTCACTGAGCCTGTGGCTTCATCAGATCTTTAGAACTTGCAGGTGAAGGTCATGATTATTTCCTAATAGTTCCTGGGTGGTGATTCAGTTATCATTGGTCTCCATCTTGTTCCTAAGACCTGATTGCCAGACTAAGGAAACAAGGTGGGGTAGGAAAAGTCCCTCAAAGTAGCATAACCATGTTATCTGATGTGGGAGTGTAAAGTAAGCCTGGTAAATCAGGTAGCTGTGTAGTTTATGAACACGGGTCTAGGGTTGTTTCTTTGCTTGTCTGCATTGTGTATATGGAACTTTTTAACCAGATGCCATCCTCAGAGATAAAAACAGCTTCCTTCTCACTGCAGTAACTGTTCCCTCTGCTTTGGGTTCCAGTTTTGCCTGTTTTTAATTAAAACTATGTTGAACTTTTTCCCCTTTACCAGCTGAAGATGGGTTGCAGTTTTTTTCTGTAGCTGCAGACTGGACCAGGAACATTTTGAATTTCTTTGGCTATGTCCATAATAAAAGTTTTACGGAAAAATGTCCTGATTAACTTAAAGCCAAAACCACTGAGCTAATTTCTGGACACTGGTAGTCAGTGTTCCAAGGATCATTCCCTAAAGACCATTTCTGTGAGGCCACTCGGTTTTGCAGACTAAGGGAGTATACCACCCTAGATGCATGTCATTTTGTACCAGTTGGCCTCAGTTCCCTGGAAGTTACTCATGGACATGTTTAATTTACAGTTACAAATGTTTCTGAAAGGTTTGTTGTGTATGAACTATTTTGACTAAATATATACTGTGTGGTACCATTCCATGTTGGGTGACAGTGAACAGGTAGTTAGTAGTGACATCCAACAAACACCTTCACCAATGGGCAACAGGGGCAACTGCTCACGTGTGCTGAATTATGTAGCCAGCAGCACATAGAGAGTGCTGTGCTTCTAACCTGCATGATTTTTGCGTGAGTGCTGTTGCCCTCTCAACTCTCTGCTAATATCTTGCAGATGTGTGTAAAATATGTGAAGGTAATAATTTTATTTTTTTGCTCTTTAGGAGGTCACGGTTTTTATTGGTGCATTTTTATTTGCTCATTTTAGTTGAAGTTTTCTCCCTTTGATTCTCATGCGATTATCAGAATCATGCATCCCAGTTCAGAAGAGCATACCTATTTCCCAGACCCTGTCATACAAGTATTAGATTTTAATTAAACTCTGAATGATCTGTTTCAAATACATTGGACTTTAAGTATGAAAACTTTTTAAAACTCTTGAAGATAATTTATTTTAAAATATTGAACCGGTCACCATTCTAAACAGCTTCAAAACCTAAAAGAGTAAATGTGTGTAGACATTGCTTTGTTGTTTCTTTTGTATAGGAATACAAGTAGCCGTAGGGCTTGAGGTCTTCTGTTCTTTTGCCTGACTACCAAGGTTCTGTCCAACTACTCTCACTGCCTTGGCTATAAAATATATGGCTGCACTCTAAAAGCTAAATAGAACTATTGTGAGTAAGTTGATTTTTCTGGAAGTTTTATGTAAGCGAGAGTTAAGTCTTTGGTGTAATATACATCAGTTAGAAGTAAGCAGCCTTTGCTTTCAATGCTAGACACTGCCTTAAGGCAGAAGAAATTACACTGTCATACAGAGGATCTGTAGCTGTTGCTATTTTGGTATTTGATTTCTTCATTGTCACATAGTTGAAAGCTGTCCAGGAGATGAAGAAGTGTAAGCTGACAAGGAAAGAAAATGACCAGCTTATGGAGGATATAGGAGTGAGGAGTAGTGTATATATGTAAGAGTCGTTTGTACTACTTGCTGCTTTTCTTCTATGTATCTGTTCATTCTCAGAGAAAGTAGTGGCTCCCAAGGATAAAAAATTGCCAAGTAGCAAAGACTTAAGAGGGTTAAATGCTGATTAAATACTTTAGTAATAATTAATGAAGTTGGTTATCATCTGACTGATGGTAGTGCACTTTGCCATGATACAAAGATGTATTTTATGGTATGGCTTTTAATACACAACAGTGGCTGTCTTGAGTTTTGAAGAAAATTCCTGGAAGTACCCAGTGCTGGAAAAAGGCTTGTCTGTAACAGCTTGTGAAAATATGTAGTCATCATGCCTGTCATTGTGTCTTTCTTCAAAAGACTGGAAGTATTTTAGATCCAAGTTTATAAGTTGGAAATAGACAATTTATTAACAGGTTCTTTTAAATTTATGTGCTACTGCTAATGAATGAGCAAATGGCTAATGAACTTAGGGAAATGTATCCATAACAGCTTCTAAAAAAACGGTAGGAATGAACATGAGGCATATGTAATTGAAGGCATCAGCAAATATTAAGAAATCCTGGTAGCAGCTGCCAATAAATCTCACTTGGGAAGCGAAACATATCTGACCTACCCAAGAATGAAGTATGTGACAGTATTCAAAATCACCTTGCATCTCTCAAACAGATCAAAACAAACATCAACAGTTTGAGGCTTTCAAACATCTCAGTAGCAGGGCAATAACAGCCTGCATTCTTGCATACAAATTGACCCTGCATTAAAGAGGGTGCTGGGGCTGGTTTGTGAGGGATGAGTAACAGGCTCAGTATGTACAGCCTAGTGAGGTACACATAGGCTATGAAAACAACTGCTTTTGAGTTAACTGAAACAATTGTTTATGAGTTATTGAAGACTAACAAGGAAGGGAGGGTTTGTTCTGATTTGTGTAGTAATTGGAATTAGTATTGATGACATTAAAAGATGTCCCATTGTGTGGGATTCTTTTCTCAAATGATACTGAAGGGGTTGGAGGAGAAATGGTATAAAGCACAAGAATTACAGTCTTTAAAACCAGAGCAGAACAAATTCAAGAATCTTATTGTAAGAAGTTATCTTGTATTGTGAATGTTAAGCAAAATACATGTCCTTAAAGATACTTTGCTCTAGCTGTTTTGACACACTTTTATTGCATTTTCCAAAATACAGTGAAAAATTACTCCCAGTAGTTCTGCAAGGGAACTGAACATTCTTCTTTTCAAACTGGAATGAGGAGCCAAGTAGTAGGCTAGGGTGAGGGAAAGAAGAGGTGTAATGACAAACTTGTGGACTTGCCTAAAGAAATGTTGTTTTGGATCTCTGTTAAGCACTGGCTGAAATGCCACACTGGCTGAAGTTCCCTGTTCCCTTGTAATTACAAGGGTATAATCACACCAGCAACACCTCTGCTGCTTTCATTAAGAGCAATATAGGGAAGTAAATACTTAAATTACCAGTTCATTCCATCAGCCTGAAGTCCTTGTTTTTTATGTTACCAGAAAACCTTACTTATAACAATTATTATATTTTCTTAAGAAGTAGATTTTGGGCTCTGAATTCCCCAGGCAGATAGATTTATTTTTTTTTTTTAAAAAAACAATGTTTTGTTGAATTCAAGGGAACTGACCAAATTAATTCTGTTTGGGGAACTGATGCTAGAACGAGAGCAAGAGGAAAATCTGCAGAAAATATTCCTTGGACAAAGACAGCTAAATAGATAAATAACCTACCAATATTTCTGCCAAGCACTTTTTAGTTGTAATTGTAATATCATATAAAATGACGTCTTTTATAATGAGGGAAATCATAGGGTATTCATTTTGAAGTCTTTGAAAATTATGAGAGGGAACAAAACTTAATCACAAGGGATGTGCTGAGTACATAGAATATCACATAATTTTATTTTTTTTTAATGTGAATTAACAAATCCCTGTACTTAATCCCTGTATTTTAGTTTTGGAATGTATTTGCTGTAGTCTTAGTGTATACTCAAGTTTCCATCAGTGAAAATATTTAAGGAAGAAAGGCAGTTGGAGCTATCTTTTGTGTGGAGGCTTAAATTATTTCCTTCATTGCTGGGAACAATTAGTTGCAGGAAACATTAAGAGATATCTCTGTCTTCCAATTCTCTCTCATCAGTTGTTGCCAGTAATTAGTTTTTAAACAAACAAATAAACAAACAAACCCCAAACCAAACAAAAAAAAAACCTCAAAAACCCAAACAGTTTCCTATAATATAACTTGGTCCTCACCTTTTTGTCACAGTTCTTGCTTAAGTACAATATCCAGGTAACACATATAAACCAAAATTGCCCCCCCCCCCCCACCTTCAACATTGTACTTCTTCAGTTTACCCAAGTCAGAGTTCCATATTTTTACTTTAAATCTCATAGTCATCTGACGTGTAGTAAAGATTTCACTGCCTGCCATTCTCTATTTTGTTAATGGCAGATACATGCTGCATCATTTTGATAGCTTTAAAAGTGTTAAGATCTTTCACTTCAGATAAGAATATATTTTGCAGCAAACTCACATGGCTCCTATCTGCTATTATATGATTATTGTTTTTAAGCCATAAAAAGAAAGAGTTCTATCTTCCAATCATGTTAGTGTTTTCTTTGACACCTCAGGTCTCTGGAAGAAAGAAAAAAGAGAACTTTCTTACCCTATCAGATTTGGACTGTCCTTTTTTTTCCTCACTTTTGCATCTCATGCTGTCTGATGAACTGTGAAAATGCTTTCATCTGCAGATTGACCACAATTTAGTAAAGAAGTAAACACTTCACTGGATAACAGTTTGTTTTCCAGTGTCTGAGAATACTAGCTTGCTTGTATACACTTAGAAATTACTATTTTCTGTGTAGTTACTATTTATATTTAGCTCAATTTTTTAGTGGGGTTGTGGATTTCTGTTGTAGAAAATTAAGTCTTAAATATTCATTGACTCAGCTGGAAAAACTGTTTGTGCATACATTATATATACATAAATAAAATGTATGTTATTTATACTTTTTAAAATTGTAGTTTTAAGGCCATCAGCATTAGTATGTAATGAAATAACTTCTGACCATCTGCCTTATTATCCCTGTCAAGCAGTGTCCGTCATAATCACTTAACACATTTTCAAGATGCTGGTGATGTGTCCAAGCTAATTCCTTTTACGTATTTTCCATAATTACTTCATCATTTAAATGAGATAATTATCCAATATTTAACTAAGTGCTAAGAAATTCAGACTTCAAGCTTTATCTTGAAGCAAAGACTAATTAAATACCTCAGTATCAAATTATGTGTTTCTTACTAAATATTATCGAAGTGTCATAAAACTGCATTCAATTCTGCTTAAAAAGAAAGAAAAGCAAAGAGAACATGGCAGACAGGTTTTATAATGGCAAAATAAATAGGCACATCATGTAATGGTAAGTCCTTAGCATCCAGAAACAGAACCATCTTTATAGTGACTGAAATTATTTCTTCTGTGGCATTGCTGTAATGTCACAGTTCTCAATTTCAATTGTTAATATGTATTTGTATACATTACAAAAACGGTGAAGTGCATTAAAAAAATGTTAAATGTAAAATGAAAAGTCCTACATGCTTTAGAAAAATTGTTAGTAGAAAAAAATACCCCAAAAGTTCTTTTAATAAGAAAGTTGATTTAAATGAATTCCAGGACTAGTTGAACTAGAATAAACTAGAAGTTGAACTAGAATAGTTCATGTTTAGGACTCAGTCCTTCTGAGAGTTGAGCAATACAGTTTAAAAGTCCATACAGGTATTCTCCCAGAGAACTCTTACGTAGAATGCTGCAGTTCATAGGCTTCAAGGTCCTAGGATGGGTAATATATTTAATCTGGAATATGTATTCTGCAGTGATCACACTTAGGTAGAATTCTAGGTGTTATTAAAATACGAGTTCCTGGATAGTACTCAAGGATCACAGTTATTATTTCACTGTTTTTCATTACTAGTTTAGAGCATTTCAAATCTTTCCTGTTGTGTTCTGGAGTGGTGTGAGGTTTATATATTGCAGAACCAAATGTGTGATGCTGTGGCTGGAACACCACAACTTACAGCTCTGCCCTGCCCCACATGTGTACATTGGGAGAAGGGCCTTTCTGAACATGCAGATAAACAGTAAATTTCAAAGAAGTATAGCTGTGATGACATTTAGGTTTTCAAGTCTTCCATAGAAATTCCCAGCAGCAGTATTCTAGGATCATGTCTGCAGTTTCTAGAAGGAGCTACCACTGTTCTCCATAATTTTCAGTTATTCTTACAGGAAAAAGTACTGGAAGAACATGCAGCCCCCCTGCCACCCCCTTTTTCATTTTCTTTTGTGAGAGGTACTCTAGATGACAACTAGCATCTTTATGGCCAAGAGTTGTGTATATCATAAGATAATGTCTAAGTGACAAGAAAGAGAAAAATTGTAGAAAACCAGCGATACCAGATCTTAGATTTTTTGGCCTTTCTTTGGTCTGAGAGTAGGATTTTGTCTGCAGGATGTTTGGTGAGAAGACTATGTGGAGTCAGGATACAGATAAAGGCAGTACGATGGTGTAGTTATCCAGGTAAAGCAAATGTATGAACAAGATGTTTGGGCAGTCTGTGCCCAGACTACTGTTGCCATGGAGCATGACCACTTATTTATGTGCATCTCTTTTACCTGTGGTTAGAGACTGGACTTCTAAAATTATTTACTTCTAAAGATCCTTATGTCAGTATCTCTGAGAAAACTAAGTCCTGCACATGTTGAGGCAGGCAACTGGGTGAATAAGAGTCAGTCCCGCTGGTGTCCTTGACAGTGTGTGTGCTGCAGCATCAGCACAGATGCTGATGGCCAGAGCTGAATTTAAAGCCTTGACATGTGACATGGGAAATTCACATGTAACAAAAGGAGCTTGGATTGGGTTGGTTGGTTAGTTGGTTGGCTGTTGTTTGTTTGGGTTTTTTATTAACTTAAAAGAGATATTCTATTAACATGTTTGTTCAAGGATGAAACACTTCTTTTCTCCCTAGGCTTTCCTTTAAAAGTAGCTTGCTCCAGTTTGTTTTCCTGCCTTTATTTTCCCATCAAACATACTGGACTTTTGGTTAAAAATATAAAAACCAAGGTAGTCTCTTTTAAAACCTTGAGTGTTGCTCTTATTGACCTTGGCAAAAAGAAGATGCTTTGAAACTCAGTAAGAGGATGAGTTTTTCATCAGCCTTTTATTGCTCACTACATGTGAGCAGCCCAGAAGAAAATTCCCAGGGAGGTAGGAAAGGAGACAAGGTGACAATCTCCCTAACTGGAGGAGGATGTCACATTCCCTAGATGCCCCTTTTGGGCAAGGGGAGGGTAGGTCATTTCTAGTTCTCATTTTTTGACTTGCCTGCATTTTTAAAAAGTCTGCTTGTTTATTTCTTCACAGTTTTTATAAACTATGGCATGCTTCAGGAATTAATCCCGAATACTCCTTGTTTACTTCTGTAGAAGAGTGCATCACAAGCATCTTATGAAAATCCAAGCTTACTTGTGGCAAATGTGGGTAGATTTCTTCAGCAAAACACCCCAAAGAAATGAAAACTTAAAAATTCTAATTAAAGTTAACTAGTTAAAGGATGCAGTCTATAAAAACCTCCTAGTCTTGCAGTATAAAGAGTAATAAAATATGTTATTCTTTTAAATAAATAAGAGGTAATAATAAGGGAATACTATTGTCACTCTTTTAGTCTTTTTAGAAGACTGTGTGTACAATCTTTCTTCTTTTGCAGGTTACTTTTAAAAGTTTGAAGACCATCCAGTGAAAACTAGCTGGTTTTGGATTTAGTAATTACACATTATTGTGTAATAACTTTTACTGGCTGTGCTGCTTGAACTGGGTTGGTTAGATGGTGTCTGTTGCTTCCATTTCTTTTTGCCAAAATGTTTGTTAGGTTTTTTTTACAACAAGCTGGGACATACTGTGGCTGTCAGAATAAGAATAAATACAAAATTAAAGGGTATTTGATAAAATAATTGGGTGACAGAACCTTCCTCTGTGTGTAGATAAAAATCAAAAAATGGCGTGTTCTAATATTCTTTTGACAATTTGATTAATTACCAGTTTATGAGTTCTAAAAGGGTTTGTCAATTAAAATAATGTGTGAATGTTATGTCAGCTTGAAGAATTTGACATTCAGACATGTACATAAATTATGTTAGCTATTCCTGGACCTTAAGTTTGAGAAGAACAGAGATGGGGACTTTTTATTCACTTGGTCATTTCCTTGGTTATCAGGAGTATATCTCTCTGTAGTTATTGTCCTTAAGCAGAGCAGTCTGCCTCATCTAGTCAGCTTTGCAGTTTGCTTTCCAGTTTGGAATGGCTCCCTTTTTAGTGAACAGGGTCTTTCTTTTAGATCTGTTTTAAGCTTCTCCTCCTAGAACTTGACAAACTATAACATTAAAACATGAACTGGGAAAAACACTTCTCTTAAGAGAACACAGTTTGCTTGTTCATAAATGAGAGGCAAGAGAACTCTGTACATAATAGCTATGACTGCTTTTTTCTTGTTTTCCTGCTTCTTATCTATTTGGTTTTCTGTGGTTTTGTACTACAAGGTGTGAGAATACATTATCCTGCTATGAAAGAACCTGAATTGCTTTATTATTCTTGTTTTAAAAATCGGATTCAATTCTCAGTGATCTGCTGTTCCATTATACACAAGTCATTATTAGCACAGACCACTGTGAGTTTTCACAAAGGTCTATAGGAAGGAAAGTGTTATGGTGAGAGGTCAGCTATGAAAACTGAAAAACCAGGCAGGCCAGGAATATAGAGGCTTTTCTCAAGGTTAACAATACTGAAAATTTTAAAGTGCATCAATTACCTCTTCAGTGAGACTTACCTGCCTTGGTAGCCTGTGTAATAGAAAATGTTTAAAATGTGGACTTGTAATACAATTATAAATGTGGATGCAACATAAAACTTTCTGCTTAGCTTTTTGAAGGATTTATCTCCAAAGCTTGTTTAAATTACATTTCGATGTTAAATTAACTTTCATATGTCTAGACAAGTATTTGTACTGCACTATTCTTTTGAGGATTTTTCTGCTCTATTAGTTTAAGAGAGCCCTCCCCACAACTACGCCATTCATGAGTGTGCATCAATACAATCAGGTAAGAGGATCGAGTCTGAAGTGTTTAGAGAAGAAAAATAAATACACTACAGTGATGAAAGAAATGAAGATATTGTTTCATTTTTTCAGTAAATAATGGGTTTAATAATTAATAGTTTATGCTAAGATAATCAAGGACTGTCAGCATTGGTTCTTCTGTGGTTTTTTCTTCCCGTATTATTTTAAACTGCTTAAAATCTGGATGCAGGGATACAGCATGGGACTACAGTAAGTCTATCACTGCTTATTGGGTTTAGACACTTGCATTAGCTTGTGTCGTGCCTGTGTAAGTAAAATAGAAAGTTGATTTAGTGACCAAAGAAAGCCTCCAAAATGCCTTGTATTTCTAGATTTCTTTTTTTTTTTTCTTTTTTTTTTTTATCTTGGCACTAAGTTTCCATGCAAAAGCATGTATTTTAACTGACTCTGTAACTGCCTCATTTGCCCTTTTGGTCAGTGGGTTGATAGCTGTCTTTCTGCAGAATTACTGTTTTGTTCAGTATCTGCCTATTTTCAGTATTTTGTAAATCTGAAGTTGAGATATCGACTGGTTTTGAGGATATTTGCCTGAAATGTACAGCACAATCTAAACATCATCTCCCTTATCTCCCTGATTCAAAAGAAGGGAAAGTCTGTGGTTTAGTATGGTGTTCATTCACAGTTTTACCTTTAGAAATGTTCATCTGTTTATATTTTTACTTTTCTTATTCATGAGCTCTGTCTGGCAACAAAAAGTAGTCTCACACCCTGCAGACTACTGGAATGCTCTGAGTACATTATGGTCCCACGTTGAGAGAGGGTGAATTGACAGCTGAAAGTATTAATAGAATAATAATTTTTAAAAAAATTATTATTGTATTAGTAATTCTGTAAGCTGAAGCTTCTGGAAAAGATGTTTGCTCAGAAAAGATGCAGGGCTTGACTCTTACTATGCTCCTAAACTAGTCTGCATGGAAACTATTGAAGAAGCATAAAACTTTACCAAAATAATATTGGTGGTTAAAGCTTTCTCTTTAGGAAAAGCATCTGAGGAAACAAATTAAAAGACATGTATTTTTTGGCCCCTATGGTGTACTGGTGGAAAACCTCTGTGGATTACACCAGAGACTGTATTGTGGCAATCTGGGAGTAGAATTGAACATTTTGCTCCCCATAAGTATTTTCTATGGGCTAGAGAGGGAGTTCATATTATGACTGACTTTATTAGAGTTAAAACGAATGAAAACAAAGTCTTTATAGACTAGATTTCCCAGTGTATTTTTTCAACTGCTTATATTTTGTTCACTACTGAATTTTAAGTTCAGTGAATTTTGAAATACATTTTAAAGAGACTCTAGACTTGTTGGTATTCATAGTAGACACATCTAAACATAATTAATCTCTTTTTGGCAAATACTGTTTTCTGTAGTTGAGTTAAAGATACACTGCTATAGAGCCTTAGGGATTACACCTGAATTTCATTAAGGAAGTCTAAATAATATCCAGAGGAATCTCCCCATGTAGAATTGCTCTGGACTGGTTAGGACAAGATGGGATGAAGCTCTCCCCCCAGCCCTGAAACCAGTTGTATTGTTTGCTTTTTGTAAGAATAAAATTGTATTGAGATGAACAGGATATTGTCTGTGAATAATTCAGAGAGTGAAGACAGATCTATTGTGCTGGAGTTTCATTTTCAAGGCATGATATGTTTCATAAGCATTTTTTTTAAATAAAATTGTCAGATTTTAACTAAATACAGAGAGTTGATGTACAATACAAGATGTTGGGAAATAAATTAATTATAAGAACACCACTTAAAGCCTAGTCTGCCTAGGTGACTGAAAATTCATAGGCATTATTCACTATTCATATTAAGTCCATTTTTCTTCTGGGGAAGAACTTTGATACTGTAGATTAATCCACACAGATTATTTGTTTATGAATAGGGTAAAGATTTGAAAATGCCGAAATCTTCTATTCCATACTAGTTTTGGTTTTTGTTTTCTTTTTATTTAGGGGCAGACAGTCATGGTCATCTTAGTTTTTTCTTTTCCTTCTAAACCTACTGCTGTGCGTTACAGAGCCCACTTTAAGAACTGAGTTATGTATGACAGGTGGTAGGAGTGTTACCTGTGCTTGTACTGTGCAAATGTACTGCACAATGTATTGCCAAATTGGGAACAGTAAGAGGAAACTTTTTTCTTATCTGAAACAAAAGGCTTGACACAGATTTTGAGGTATTTGTTATCAATATTAGGTCTTGCATTTTTGCTTTGTTCAATATATAATGGCTGTCCTGGCATTTTACTTTTTGAATTTAGAGAATTGTCAAAGTCCATTAGATTAGTCTGTTGGAAATCAGTCCAATGCTTGAGTTATCTGAATGTTTCCTTTCTCATAACCCATTTCTGTGCAGTAAAGAACAACTTTTGTCTTTGTCAGTTCCTCCTGAGAGCTGAGTAATGAAACTGCTCAAGCTCACTCACCAGGCATTAAAGTAGCTGGATTTGAAACTTCTAAACAAATTTCTTTTCTGGGAACACTTGTGGTGTTTGTCAGTTTGTTAAAGTTTGGACTAGACACAACTCCAGGATGATAGTTGTTCAAATGTATTCCTGCAGACGAGACCTTTAAAAGTTTACAGAATAATTCCAGTTCTGTTTAAGGTTCTAACTAGGTCAGTTCAAGGCTTATATAGAGAAAACATTTCTTAAAAATCACAGCTTTCTGAGGGTTGGCCAACTGTCAGACTCTCATGCAGTAATGTATTTCCTATCATTAAACTGATTGCTTCTGTAACTAAATGGGTTTCTTTTCTCCCTCTGAATTAAAATGCCTTGCAAAAGTATGACATGTGAAAGTTTGTGATTAAGGGCTCCGTATATAAAGTGAGATAGCGATAGTCGCCTGAAGATTCAGGTGAACCCTGTTTATGTCTAGTACTGCACATGAGTTTCAGGGTTATGAGGATCTCTATACAATTAGTTATTCGAAGTAGTAATCTTGCTAGATAGATTTATTACCAGTAGAACAAGTTCATGTTAGGAAGTCCTCACATTTAAAACAATTTCTGGCATTTTTTTAAAATGTCTTATCAGAGCTGTAGAACTGGGATTTTACAAGATGAAGGCTTATAAGGGTTTTGCAGGCTGATAACTGACTATTATAAGGGAGTTTTGCTCCTGTTTTATCATGCAGACGCTGTCTGAATTTTTCAGGGGAAGTGCAAGTTTGTTGTGCTATTGGTACCTCCTTTCAATATTAATGCTTCCTGGTTTGAAAGGTTTTTTTTTTTCTCGCAGCTACTTCCTCTCCTGAAAAAGAAAGGTAGAAAGGTCGGGGGAGTGTTTTGCTAGCTCCTTGAAAAGTTTTGGAGAGTTGAGCAAGTTATAAACCGTTGAAAATTGTCATAATCTGTCCAGCTTTTTCCTTTGTACAGGGTGTTCCTGGATTCCTGCCAAAATCACTAAGCATTATTAGCACAACACTTGAACCATCTTAGTGTCTTGCGTCAGTATGACACACACAATTTAAACTCCAGACAGGACGCAGATAAAATAGTGGTGGCTACGGCTGCAGCTGCTTTCCTCCCTGTTAAATACCCTTTGGCCCAGACAAAGGTGTCCTGGGGCAGGTAATCAAAAAAGGATGAGATCAGGTGTCATGTCTGCTGACTGATGTTAATAATCTGTGTTTTCCTAATCACTCTTTACCGAGGAAAGAATTGTGACCTACCCAAGGCTACTTGCTGTGAATCCTCAACAGTATCCTTCTTCTTCTGAAGGTGCCTAAACACACTGGCCCTTAAAACTGCAAGGATAAAACTCCAAAACAGGGGGTTTTCATTCTGTTTTGCTCCATGCATTGTTCCCGCTGTAATTAACTGCCTTATGGTAATGGTGAATTCCAATGCAAAAAAAATTAAACTAAAATTGAGAACTTCTTTCTTTCTAATTGGAAGATACAAAAGCAGATCTCTGCTTTTGTCACAGAGTGTCATGCAAATTGCATGGGTTATACTTTCTTCATGAGGTCTAACCTGCATATAGAGAGGTAGAACTCATTCTCCAGAGGCTGCCTGGAATCAAGGAAATGTCCTTTACAGAAAATAGGGTCCTACTGATGAATGTAATTATTTTTGTATTTTAATGGCAGTTGAGAGGACAAAACTCAGTCTGCATAAGCAGGTCTACACCCTCCCCCCCCCCCCCCCCCCCCCCCCCCCCACTTTTACTTGCACTTGTTTCTGAGTACTTGCTTTTATAACATTGAAATTTCAGGAGCAGAGGATAGTTAGTGCTTGGTGTGGAGTTGCCTTGTTAATGTGTGAAGGGACTTCACTTCTAAGACTAGGCTTTTAGAAGAAGAGCTGTAATCTTTTTTTAAATAGTGAGATGGAGACAGTATTCTGGCAACTTGTTTGATGCACAATCTGTAGACATGGACTGCAAAGGAGTAATGTTCAAGCCAGCTTGGACTCAGAAGCAGCAATGGACTCTTGTAGAAATTTCTTTTGGTTTAGGGGAAGAATAAGCCATGCAGTGTCACTGCTGACTAATATGAGTGTGTTCTTTACCAGGGGACATGCTAGTTGCCTAGTTTGGGTTTCCATTCTAGCACTTGTCTATGTTTCTCTCACCTACAAATACATTAAAATCCTTTAGGCCAGATGAAAAGCTTTAGTGTCTGGAGGGCTGGATGCAAGAAGAGAAAGCTTCAATGATTAGGTTTGAGAGTTAGAACTGCTGTGGTAGTCTTCTGCACTTTAGCAGCCAGGTTGATAGTGTAGAGAAAAAGCTGTTAGAAAAATCTAGAAGCCTTTAAGAGTTTGGGTGGGAAAGAGGGAAGCAAGAGAACAAAGCTGGACTGTAAAACAGCTAGACATAAAATGTGTCTATTTCTAACATAATGTAAATGAGTGGATGAGGGTGAAGAGAATGAATAAACAGCAGATGGAAATCATGCAGACTGTAGAGTCCAAAAAAATAATCACTTTGTCATGGTGTATGACTGCATGTATCTTTTTTCAAGACTTCCCACGTCATGCCTTTGAGCGTCTTCTCTAACCAGGTCATGAGCAGCCTTTTGATGATGTCCAGAGGACTTTTGTTTTCTGCAGTGCCCCATTTGTTGTCATGTAGGGAACATTTTTCTAATAAATGGTTTTACATTTTTTGGCCTTACCATCCTCTGTGACTGAGTAATTGATTTCCAGCAGACCTGCTTTTTGTGTGCTCAAACTTAGTTTAACATGTCCCCAAAACAATAGGGATTTGCCAATGTCTCTTGAAATTTTTATGGAGATGGGAAAACAATGAATGTGTTGCATCTTTAATGTATGTAGCAATATATTCAATGATATATGTGAAACACAATTAATTATTGCGATTTTATATTATATGTTTCAAACTTTCAAGTGAAATAAAATAATCTTTTAATGCAATGTTGATAATGCTGGAAGATAAGGATAGGACATGGTTATTACATGGGAAATGAAGGATATCTAGTAATATGTTCTATTACATTGGCTGGAGTGGGCTGGCTGGCAAAGTTGGCTGCTTTTGAAAAGAGAGAGACATCTTACTTACCTGTTTTGTAGTTTCTCATTTGACAAAGTGTGAAATTACATTTTATTTCTTTTGTTTTCCCTTTGGGGTCTAGAGTTTGCTGTTTTCTGTCTTAAAGTTACTGGAAGCCTTTCTCTTGATGGATGTACCTGCACAGTTGCACATGTTTTCTATCATCACAGAACAGGTTTAATGCACTATGTTATGTTTTTGATTAGCAGTGCAACTACTATATCAGAATAGGTACTTTTCCGTTATAAAGGTGAGGAAAAAGAGCAATTTCAAGTTGAAGATTATGTTCTTCTGAAGTTCTAAATGCATAATTTCCTAGATTGAAACAGGTTTCAATGTTTGTTGTTTAAAAAGAACAGAGATAAGGAACTTTCTTTTTGATTTGGATGGAAAATTTCCTTGTACAATGGAAAAATATTAGTGACAACTTTCAGGGTATGATAAAGGAATGTTCAGAGTTCACATTTTCTATACAAATGCTTGATGAAAAACTGCTTATATACACAAAACCTTCTATGGATGAGAAGTATATTGGAGTTTAGAGAACTTGGGATAAAGAATACCTGTGTTTACCCACAAAATTGTTTACAAAAGACTGAAGCATTATGGTGGGTGATGTAACATTGGGAACTATGCCAAGAAAGGTATCACATAAGGCTTGTCTACATGAAGAAATAGCCCAAAATATCTGTCAAGGAATAGGTCTTCTGCAGTAGCTCTCTGAGATGGATGTTAAAAGTGTCTTTTTTATTCCACTTTGAAAGTGGATTTAGCTAAACCACAGGAAAACTTTTAGTAAAAGTCTGTGGGGGTATTGAACAGAATAGGTGTAGTACTTCTATGTTTTCAGAATGCCCTCCCCATGCAGATTTGTCATTGCAGCAGTTTTGACCATTTCTAGGAGAATTTTCCTTTTGGTTTCATGACAGCATGTAGCCTGAGAAAACCTTTTAAGTATATTTATGAAATAATAAGCATAGAAATGAAGGCTCTTAAAAACTGATATGAATATTACAATGCTGGTCATGAGCAGTTAAATATGCTATATTAACATTGATTATAAATTTCTGCCTCTTACTTGATAGCAGAAATCAATTCAACCTGTACTAATTTCAAGATCATAAAACTCCCATACTTTTGGCACAGAAAAGGCCAGAACTTTTCAAAACAAGCCAGATGGAAAGTCAGGTTCTGGAATCCTTCAGCTTTTAAGGCTGAATGTGAATAACAAAGCAAAACACATATCATGGACTTGGTCAGAAAGTCTAATATATTTTAGCAGCAGCCTAGGAAAAAAAATTTGTTGCATGTTTAATGCTCAAAAAGTTGGTGCTTAGCAATGTTTCACCAGAAGAACTGAAACAGAACAGAATGCAATTCAAGTTATCATCCTTGTCACAATGATCTCAACAGATTCTTCTGATATTAAAAGATGTAATTTTGTAACTGCTTCCAAAGTAATGTTTGTCACTCTCATCAGAGGCCTTGTTATGAAGATATATTATTCTAATATATAATTTTACATTTTAACAGTAAGAATAAATAACTTTATAGTAAAATTCCCATATTTAAATCTTCCAGCTATATATACTATACTAAAGTTTAAAATATGATTTACTAACAGAATATGTTATAATTTGTAATGAATCCTTTTAGAGAAGGTTGGTTAAATGCATTCTCTGCATGAAGGAACTTTCTTTGCAATCCACTTAGTCATTCACACTGTTCTCATGCTTTGCTCTGCTTCAAATGGGGTATTGCTGCCTCTTCCACCAGAGACAGCACATGTGCTGTAAGAGTTCAGCACAGAGTACTGTGGAGTTTCTCAATGGAATGATGTGCCTTTCTTATGTTGTTTAGGTTCTCACCTCCTTGGGAAAGATACAGCCCCTTGCCTGTATGTGTGTACTTTGTTTAAAGTATTGTTTTGTCAGAAATGGGGAAAACTTGGCAGGTTTTGGTGTTTGCAGTGTGTGACCTGCCCTGGCTGAAGCATACTGTGGCTCCTAAGAGTGCCCTGCAGCTGTTTGTGGCACAGGCGGCTGGGTCTGTTAGGCTTCATCTACGGGGAAACCCCTCAGCTGCCGAGAGCCAACCATTGGTCATGTCTGCCTTTTACATGGTAAAATATTTATCCTCTGGTTTTGTTTGTGAAATTGTTTTGGTAAATGTATCACTTGTATCTAAGAGCAAGTCTTAGCAGTGAGACAGGAATAGCTATTCATGACTGGGAAATTGTCAAAGAACAAAGCTTAGTAAGAGCCAAAATAATAAAGAAATTGATCCCACTCCTCCACCAGTTCAGTCTGCACATATTATCTGAATGTGGTGTCAAAACAGCATGGGCAGCTATAGTAGATTAAAACCGCTTTTTGTCTTTTTTTTTTCTTGAAAGACCAAACTTTTCTGTTACTGTGTTTGTGACTTTGCTTCAAGGACATAGGGCTAGACTTTACGGTTTGTTTAGCTATGAAGGGATGACAGACTAGGGGGGTGGTAAGGGGAGCTTAGTTTTGGAATGTAAATACATGTAGAGCTCTTCTCCTTTTGTTTAGCATCTCTTTAAACTAAGACAAAAAAAATCAGTGAATGAATGAATAGCAGCATGGTGAAATACCTAAATGTTTGAGTTAAAATTTTTGGATGTTTGAAATCCTATTTGGATCCTTTTCCCAGATCGCTGTGCATTCATATGCACTCAGCAGGAAACTTCATGGAGATGCACATTTGGGCAGAAGGTCTTTGGCGGTGCCTTTTTCTTAACTTGCGTCTTTTCTTCTTTTGAAGAAAGTAATGGCTTAAGTCTGACTGAAGAACAATCTTTTTTGTATGTTCCTTATAAGAATTTACTTATGGTTCACAGATTTTACCCACCATCTATGTCTGCAGTCCTTTGGATTTAAAACAGCATATATCCCTCTGCAGACAACAGGAAACGCCAAATTAAAGACTTAATGACATACTGCTGAAAGAAGACAAAAGGTGACAAATTATAAAACAGCCAGCTAAACTTTTAAAGAAAACGCTGGAAAAAAATCCCACATTCAAACCGCTTGAAAAGGATGCGGATATTGTTACACTTGCAGACATTTTAATAGAAATTAGACTGAATCATGCTTAATATTAACTTAAACATTTAAAAAGAACAGGTTTCAAAAAATAGTATTTTCCTAGAACAATGAAAACAGCTTCTGGGGTATTTTTAAAAAGTGAATAATATGTTTTAACCTTGTTATGGGATGTCTAAAGCATAGACACCATTTTTGTAATTGTGGAACCAGTGAATATATGACTTTTATCCTTTAAAAATTATTAACCTCTGTTGCTGATGTGAGTGCAGTTGTGTTCATTTCCCTTGCAGTTGTGGCTTGGCTGTGTTCTCCAGACTGGCAGCCTCTAGCTTGATTTACTATGGGTGGAACATCCTTTGATCTCCTGTTGAGTTCTGGAGAGATGGTGGAAAAGGAGCAAGATAAGTGAAAAAGAGAAGGGAGGGAGAAATATACAGATGAAAAAGCAAAGTTACAGACCTTTCCTGTCTGATCCTAGGGACCTTAATCTTCTAATTTATTTAATCATTTTAATATTTACATTCTTTGATGGTAAACATTTTATGTTTTAGTATCCCTGGTGCCATGAACTTAATTTTGGAGTGTAGCACTTAGTAAATTAACAGAGGGTGCTGCTTTTGATCAAGAAATGGCAAAAATGTGAATAATTTTCAACTGATAGTTTTGAGAACAGTTGTGTTGTATTTACATTAAGTACTGCTCCCCGCTTACCGTAAAGATTTGTACTTAAAGAGTTACCAACTCAGTAGCTTTCTCATACAAACCTGAAGTCAGATCAGAGTGAATCTGTCAGTAACATCACAGTAAACAATCACCGTTATAAGACTCTGGTGAATCTTTTTATTCATATGTTCTTATAATTATGTTTTTATATTCCTTTCACTGTAATATTGAGAAATACACAGGACTCATACATGGTACCCATTTGACTGATAAATGCTGTTGTTGCACTGGAGAGTTTTGTTCAGTGAGTGGCTGGTTTTGCGTTTTGTTGGATTTTGCAGGGGTGTGGGGAAGGGAGGGCATTTGGTTAGTTTGGTTGCAGCGGTTTTTGTTGGGTTTTGTTTTAGAGGTTGGAAATAAAAAGAGGACTGATTCGTTGGGATTTCCTCATGGAATCCAATTGCATATTAAAAGAGAGAGAGCTCTTTATTCATTACTTCAGTTCTCATGAAAATAAATGTTTAAGTTGTGTTTGCAGGCCTGTGTGAATTGTTCTAACTCTGTTTATGATGATAAATTCAACTGATCACCTAACACTTAAACAAGCATCTTCATCCTCTGTATGCCTCAAAAGAAGTTTGTCGTATATATTTTATATATAGAGATATATAAGATCCAGTTTTCTGCCATTGTGCTGAGAATATTCTGACCAGCTTTGTCTTGTTTTTGGAATTTGTCTGCATCCATCTGCTCTTTTTGTTGTTACACATGCATTCTAAGCACTGAGGCTGAGCCTCTGTTCTGTGTGTGCAGTATCTATTGCAATGGGTGCAAGTCAACAGCCGTGCATCACGCATTGCAGTAAAACTGAGTAATTAACAAGTGTGTGTGTGTGTGTGTGTGTGTGCGAGACGAGCTATTGTCATTGTCAATGTGTAACACTAAAAAACACTGCGAGATGGGTGAAAGAGAGAAGACCCACCAAGTTATTTTTTATTCTTGATAGTGTGAGAGGCTGATTTAATTTCCTTGGCTTAAGACTAAACTGAAATATTTACCCCACTTTTTCCCATAGAAAAAAAATTTTGCCATTGCAAAAGCACTCCTTTTTTTACTGCTTCAGCAGTTAAAAACTTGATTAATTTTTAGTTGGGCTTGCTTTTATAAAAGTGGTATAAGTCCATTTCATGTTTGTCTTTTAATATACTGCTTCTAACAATGTTTTTAAGCTGAAGAGCTATTTAGAAAAAAAAAATGAATAGTCAAACTCAAATCATAGTACTTTCTTGATAGTCTGTGCTCTCGAGGGTATTATTCAGGCTAGTTTTGAAGAACTGAACAGCCACACTGTATTTATGTGCATCATAGGAGAAATACACATTTGTAAACTCTCTTGGGCTGTAACTGAGTTCTAATAGATGTCTGTACAGCAAATCATGCAGTGGGGCCCCAGTTTCTAGTGGGGTTTGTAGATTCTACCATGATAAAAAATAATAAAGGAGAATCTTCTTGTAAAGATAATTTAACCTCAGGGTGTTGCCTTTTTGTGCATGCACATGTATATATACATTTATATGCACACACACACAAACTCAGTTATTCAGTTATTAGCTGTTCAGCCAGAATTTTTGGTTTAATACCTACAAAACCATTAGTTCCTCATTTGAAATATAGGAACGTTAAAATTTATTAAAAATATTCAAAATCTAATTTACAAAAAATGAAAAGTAAAGATAAGTATATAAACAATTTTTTTTACAATTATTTGTTTCTCTTATTCATATGATGGAAAATATTAATTCAGACATTCCCTAGTGATTTTCAGTATCTGGTAGAATTGGAGCAGTGCTTGAAATATGATAATCTTGCAGAATGAATGAGTAATCATGAACAGTATTTAGCAAGTGAATTTTAAGTTTTAAAATGTAGCCACTCTTGTAAAGTCCTGACAGAAAGCAAAAACAAAGACGAAAAAAATCAGTCGCCTCAGATAAATCTGACACTAGCTAGAGCAAAGGAAGTTTCCTGATGGGTGTACTACCTTCTGACAGCAGCAAGGAAAGGGCTTTAATCCCGCAAGAGGGAGACAGTGAATGTGACTGCTGTTGAGGTGCTTGGCTGGCATGGAGTGGAAGCAGCAAAAGAGTAATAGGATTAGAGTTGTTCCTTCTTTAGGACTTTCCACCTTTCCGTTTGTGGTTAGAGGAAGATGAGAGCCAGCTCTTAGCTCACCTGAGTCTTTCAGAAGCCTCTGGCTCCTAAAATTATACTTCATGGGTGTGGAGGACATCTTTTTGTTACATTTAGGTGCAAGCAAACAGAAGTAGTTTGTAGGTTCTGCTAAAAAACAAATAATAGTTACACCCAAAGCTAATTTTGTGTTAGAGGAAAGTACATACTTTCTGTGCAAGTTCAGGTATAATATTCCAACCATACAAGCACAAAATTAGCTCTCTTTACAGCTATAGTTTCTCTTTATGCAAATATTATTTTAATCTTGGTTTAGGTCCTGTGGAGAGAGCATGGTGGTTAGTCCTAAAAACTGTCCTATGTTTATGCCCAGAATCTGCCTGCCCAGTGTGTTACAGCCATGACTTCAAAAGTCAGTTCGCAGGAACGGGAAACAGTGTTTTTTCTCCTGTGGCATTTCAGCCTTGGGTCTGAACTGCAGAGCTGCCAAAATTGCTAGTCATCATGGTAGAGTGAATCAAGGGGTTTGTTTATTACTGAGAATGCCAGCAATTCTAGAAATTAAGCAAGACAGTCGACTGAATTGCACAGGCTATCAAACTATCAAGTTGATGCCATCAAAGGGCATCAACTTTTAGTAAGATATGGTCAAAATTATCTTCTGCAGAAAATCCCCAGCGGCATCGAAGAATGATGCCGTGAAGAACAGACCTGCCACTGGCAATGCTCCAGCCCTGCAGATGTGAGGCGGAGGAGGTTCTGCACGATTAGGGGAGTGGAGAATACGCTGCATTCAGCCTGAAAACTCTGCCCTCGTTTACAATCCTAGGTTGCTTACTATGGGTAGAAGGTGGCAGGAACTAAGAATATTTCATAAAATTGTTTAGGCAAAAAGTGAAAGCAAAAGATGAAAAAAACAAAAGTTGAACTGTTTAGAAAGAGATCATAGTTCAACCTATTACAAAAGGGCTTGTCACTTCACAAAAATGCTTATACAAATAAAAATCCATAATCTTAAACTGGCCCCATGAAAACTGTCAAAGTGTGTTTTGAATGAATGGTTTTAATGGTTGGTTTGCCATGTATTTTTGATGTCCTTGAAACACAGCTCTCTTGTGGTGCACCAGATATTTTAAAGTGGTTTATCACTGTTATCTTGGCTACCACCACTATTCTGCATTGAGCCAATGGGACTCTCCACCACTCCAATGAAGTTTTCTAGCTGCTGAAATGCAACATAACATAAACGACCACAGCTTACCTTGTGCACTTCTTGAAATAGATAACCCAGTTCCTTACTGTCTTGCCTCATTTCTTGAGGGAGATGGGGTGGCTTTATGTAGGTTTTTTGGGCTTTTTCCTATTGGTGTTGGTCTTCCTCCATAAAAGCCTTGGGACCCATATTTCTTAATTAGAAAAAAAAATTATTTTAAACTGTGCAGTATTGTTTTAATAAGTAGAATGCACTCATTTAGCTTTTCACTGGTTTTCTTGCTCTCCAGTATGAGCCTTTTTGACTCTCCTTACAGTACCTTTTCCTGCTCATAGGGATGTTCCATTTAGCTGCCCTTCTGGTAGTTCATACCCTGCTCTCCGAGGCTCCTTCTTCTTGAAATTTGCCAATTACACAGCTCAAGACATGAAGTAGCCATTTGTTACTTAGCTGGTGTCTCCTTCTTCTCTTTCTTCCCAGATGATATGTGTTCCTCTTGTGTTTTCACTCTTGCTGTGTTTGTGTAGCACTTATCAAAACAGACCTAAACAATGTAATGGATGTATGTGTCAATGATAATCAAAGCCACAGTGTTTAAACTGCTTTGTGAAGGTTTGGGTTTCCTCAGTGTTCTGAGGTGTGTTTGGAAACAATTAGGTCTGTTTTTTGGAAAGAGATCCTTCAGAGTAGGAACAGTTTTTCTTAGTCTATGCTGAAAAATTCCAAAGGCAAGTTTTCTGTTGAGTGGTTTAAATAGTTCTGGGAAATGACAATCTAGATTAATTTTTCTACATTCCAACTTTGCATCTGAAAGAAACTCTTACTGAAATACAAATTAAATAGCTAGTGTAATAGCCCTCAGACAAATGCTGAGTTTAATAGACAGGTCTGTATTATAGCTGCGTCTCTACCGGGACACACGTTTCAATCAGGATTTGTCATGTGTAGTATGTATGTTTTGCTGAAACCATTTGCAAATAACTGCATCTGTTAGCTATTGGTGTCCTTGCTTAATTGGCAAGTTTAAAATAACGGCTTATACTTATGTGCTTCTGATTCTTTCTTTTGCAAAACAGATGAACCTCTGTATTCCAAGAATTGTTCCAGATCATATTTTCTGGCAGTGCTCCTACCTTTAGCCATTGTATGAATTAAAATGTGCTTTCCAGCCCTTGCTTAAGTTGTCAGAAAAGTCTCTATAGAATTGACATGCAAACAGTTTTTGCAATCTTTTTTTTTTAATTTTTTGTAAGAAATGTTAAATTTTCTTGAGCAACATCTCTTGTTTTGACTAGTGGAAGATCTAAAAATACACTACTGTATTGACTGAACTAATTACATTTCAGATCTAGCCACTACCATCTGGATCTCTCTCTTTCTGGTTACATTTTCATTGCACAGATTGCACATGAGTGATTAGTACCATGAATGAGTTGTCCAAATTTTGTTCTGGGTGTTAGCAGCAGCTCTGCAGAGCTGCACACAAGTCACCGTGCCCTTTATCTTCCTCTGTGGATACTGTGTTTCAGTCAGGGAGTCCTCAAGTCAGCAGTGATGTGAAGTAAGTGAGGATGGTCCGGTGACAAATTGCCAGAGTAACCAGGACCCATCTTCTAAACAAGAGAGACTGACTGCAAGGAAGCTGTGTTTCTCTTGTCTGGCAAAGAGAAAGCTGAAATGCAGTAAGAATACTTGAGAAGCAGTTGGAAAGATAATGAAATCAAACTCTTCTTGGTGAAACAAGGTGACATAAGGGATAATAGCCAGAAGCTGTGTGTTGGGTGACTCAATCTGGGCACTGGGAGAGGATCTTCCCCAGGAGAGCATGGTTGCACTCAGAGGAGTTATGAAGTCTCTCTTCAGGGATTTTCAAGACTCACAGAGATAAAGTCACAACTAACCTGCCCATCCCTGATGGTGTTATTCCAGACTGGTGCCTGAAGTCACACAGAGATACAGAGGTCCCGTAACCCTTTCCTGGGGTTCCCTGATGCTCATGAGCAGAGTGGAGTGAGATCTTGATTCCTACCAGTGAATTGTGGACAAAACTTTTTGCTCAAGGCAAGTGCTCTGCCAGGCCACAGGTTTCAGCTTTGATAAGCAGCTATTACGTACCTGAAACTTCCTCGAGGTTTTCAACCCACATGTCGCTTAAATTGGGAATTTTTCCATTCCTGGCTGTAGTTTATAGCAAGTACCTGAGCAGTACAGTTTAGTTCTGATAGATTGCAGGCTAATGGGCGTGCTGCCCGAAGGAAGCCTAGCTGAAGCTATCAAGTTAAGTTGAGGCTGAAGGCTCTCCTGCACTTGAGTGAAATGTTCTGTGCCACACATATATACCAGTCAGCAATGCTTGCATGAAGACCTAAAGTAACTCTTGACAATATTGTACACTTCTCTGTTCTTTCTGCTGTTTCTAAGATATTTTTAACATAGTCTTTTTCCTCTCATTCTTGTAACATACATGTTTTTGCTGTTGGCAGAATGTCACAGGTGATAGCTTGTGGATAAAACACTGCAACTAGAGAGAAAACTGGATGGCATGACTGGCCCCATCCATGAAAAGCAAAGGTCTTTTATTTATGTACCTAATAAAGAATGACCTAGTGTTGCTTCTGAAAGATCTATGATGTTTTCAAAACAGAGGAACATTTAAATTTTGCCAGTCCAAGTCACATGATTTGTTGTAGAAAGTGTTCAAAAAGCAGCAGTCCAAATCATGCAGTCCACCAGCATTAGCAAAAATGGTGACCTTTTTTTTAACTTGAACCGGCCAATAATTTAAGAAGAAACAGATTTTAGGGGAGTCTGTCAACAACAAATAAGATTTGAAGAAGTGATGATCAGCTGGGAGGTATGTACTGTAGAGAGGTATGAAAAATTCTCAAACAGATCCAGTAATGTATGGGTTGAAAAAATGGTGAAAATCTAAGTTGGATACTGTATTTAACAAGCCGTTTTAATTTTTTTTTTCTTATTTTTTTCTGCCAGCTATGTGCTTGTCCAGTTTCTTCTCATTTCCAAGCTGCAAGTTTTTGTTCCCAGTGGTGGTACTAATACCGCTGTTGGAGCTGGAGGATAGACATGTCTTTGCTGTAAACAGAATCAGTGAAATTCTGCATCTCTCAATGTACTTGCCTTTCTTTTCAGAGAGGTGTTTGTCCTAGGATGTCTCCATGGTCCATTTTAGAGTGCAGCCACACTGTTACATGGGAAGGCTGTAAACTTCTTCCAGCCATTCTGTTGCAGAATGAGACAAATGGGATACTTCCCGAGAAGTGAAAACTTGCGCTAGTTCTGCTTCCTCATGGTTTTCTGTCCCATTATACTGTTTGTCAGTCAATGCTACATTAACATCTAATACCATTTTCTTCTCCAATTATTTTACTTGTGTTTACAAAGCAAGTCTGGAACATTTTCTAATTTTTTGTATAGGTCTGTTTTTTGTGTTTAGTCATTGGGCCAAAGCAGCTTCTCTTCAAGAGGTATCAAAAACAGTTTGTCAGTGATAGCATGAGGTTTATGGCCTGCTCCATGGGGCATAATTAAATGTGGAATTCAGCCCCTTCTTGCAGAATAACTTTGACACATCTGGTTTAAACAGTTTTAGTGCAGTGAGGAGATAAGTAGAAGTTTCTTTGCACAGTAGATTAGTTTCAGATGAGGTATAGGATCCTCTGAAATTCAGGTTCACAGAAGAAGTACACCAATGGGACAGCCACCCAAGGAAAGCACAAAGTCACCCATTGAATATGTTAAAATTAATGGTCGGCCTGCAGAGCAATAAAATAAAAAAGAAAAAAATAAATGTCTTGTCACAGTCCCAGAAGGAAATGTAGGGTAATTGCCCAGAAAAGGAGAAGGACCAGTGCTGAATTCTTTTACAAAATCCCTATTCTTTCCCTGCTTTCTTTGCCAGAGCACCTCTGATCCAGTTTTATTCCATCTTCCCCTTCAGTATGTTCATGTTTTTACAGATATAGCACGTTTTATGGCACCCACTAAAGTTATCTGCTGTGAAATTCAATTATTTAAATACTTTGTCCTTTTGTTACCCTTTTCTAATGGATTGCCAATACATATTGCTTTCTCATCAGATACTGATAGTCCCTTTAGTAGACTTTTACTATTCTGTAAAATGGTGATGAACACACAATATGGCTTATAGGTAGTGAAGTACAAAGTAGTTGTTTCAGCACTTTACTCTCAAATAGAAAAATACAGTTTGTGTCTGCTTAATATTCACTATTGTTTAAGCTATACAGTGTTTAAGGCATGTTTCTGATAGGTAACTATGAACATTCAGACATATCATTTCTGCATACATTTTACAAACATATTTTTCCTCGTTTTGAGGAAAATTAAGATATGAAGGAGAGGTTTAGTAATTTTTGTGTGCATTAAGGCAGTATTTGTGAAGGCCTTATGAAGTCTTAATATGAACTGTGTGTTTATTTGTGTTAAAAAGTAGAATACCTAGTCTGAATTGCTGACTGCTGGAAGTTAGCAGACTGGCATAAATAAAGCATGGCACATTATCATGCAGATCATCTTTACATAAATTTTTTCTAGTTCACATTTTATTGCTTAAGTAATCTTTAGTTGTATGTTTTGTCAAAGAAGACTAGTTAAGAATCTGAGAAACATGATTTTTAGGTGGTTGGTTGTAAAATCTGTGAAGTAGCTCAAGAAATATCTCACTTTTGCAGACAGCAGAAATACAGTAGTTCTTGACCAAAAGTTGAAGTGATATAAAATAAGTTGAATGAATGCAAGTGTGCTAGCAAGGTCCTTTGGTCTCCTGTCTCAGTGGAGGTAGAGGATGGAGATCTTTGTGGCAGCAAAGGCACAAGAGTTATTGATGTCTTAGAAACCATGGAAGTACCTTAGGTATGATCACAAAGGACTTAGGGCTTCTTTCCCTCAAAAGGTAGTGGGATTAATAGTCCAAGTACATGTACACCAATGACCACAGCATGGGCAACAAACAGGAGGAGCTGAAAGCCTTTGCACAGCAAAAAAATCATAAAATAGTTGCCATCATGGAAACATGATAGGAAGACTTGCACAACTAGAGTGCTGTAGTAGAGGGCTAGAAATTCTTCAGAACAGATTGGCAAGGAAAGAGAGGCAGTGAAGTAGCCCTCTGCTTAAGGGGTATGTTTTGATTGTCTAGATCTTAATAATAGTGACAAGAGGATTAGCCATTTATGGGTTAGGATCAAGAGAAGGATGACAAGGCAGATATCCTGCTGGGAATCTGTTAAGAGACTGCCCAGTCATGATGGAGCAGCAGATGAAATATTCTATAAACAGCTTGAAGAAGTTTCATGATCATTGGCCCTTGTTCTTGTGGCGGGCTTCAACTTAGCACATGTCTGCTGGAAATTCAATACAGTGGAGACGAAACAGCCAAGTAAATTTCTGGAGTATGTGGAAGACAACTTCCTCACACAGCTGGCGTGTGAACCAGTGAGGGAAGATGGACCTGCTCTTTGTGAGCAGAGAAGGAATGATGGATGATGTGGTGGTCAGAGGCTGTCTTAGGCACAGGTGTCATAAAAATTAGAGTTTTCAGTTCTGGAACATGTGAGGAGGGGGTTCAGCAGAGCTGCCATCCTGGACTTGCAGGGGGCAAAGGAGTCCAGGATGACTTTTCAAGGAGGAAATCCTGGAGGTGCAGGAGCAGGCCCTCCAGTCTGCTGAAACACAAGCCAGTGGTGGAGGAGACAAAACTAACTAACTGAACAGAGGGCTTTGGCTGGAACTCAGGGATAACAAAGAGAGTTTATGACCTTTGGAAGAAGGGGCAGGCAACTGAGGGGGCCTACAAGGATGTTGTGAGGTTATGCAGGGAGAAAATTAGAAGGCCCAAAGCCCAATTAGAACTTAATCTGGCTGCTGACATAAAAGGCATTTAGAATATTTGTATAAATATGTTAGCAACAAAAGTAGGACTAAAGAGAATCTCCATTCTTTATTGACTGCAGGGGGAAACATAGTAGCAAAAGATGAGGAAGAGGCCATGGTATTTAAGGCTTGTTCTTCCTCTTTAATAGTAAGATCAGTTGTTCACTCAAGACTAGGAGCCAGATGGGAACCACCAAAGGATAGTGAGGGAACTGGCAGAAGTGGTCACCAATCCACTTTCCATTATTTACAAGCTGTTTTGGCAAACTGGGTGGGTCCCAAACAGCCTTCTCAGAGGCTGGCAAATATAATACCAATGTACAAGGAGGATCTGGGGAACTACAGGCCTGTCATCCTGATCTCAGTGCTGGAAAGGTCACAGAGCAGATCATTTGACTGCCATCACACAGCATATACAGGGTCTGCCTGGTATTGGGCCCAGGCAGAAAGGCAGATCTCTGCTTGGCCAGAGATCCTTGCTGATCTCCTTGTGTGACAGACTACCTGCCTGGTAGATGAGGGAAAGGATATTGTCTATCTGGGCTTCAGTAATGCCTTTGACACTTCACTGCCTCAGAGAAGCTGGCTTCTCATGGCTTGGTACTCTAACTAGCTGAAAAACTATCTGGATGGCCAGGCCCAGAGGATGGTGATGAATGGAGCTACATCCTGTTGGTCACTAGTGGGGTTCCTCGGTGCTCAGTGTCAAGACCAGTTCTGTTTACCTCTTTATCAGTGACCTGGATGAGGGGATGAAGTGCATCCTCAGTCACTTTGAACCAGACACCAAGTTGGGTGAGAGTGTTAATCTGGTGGAGAGCAGGAAGGCTCTGCAAAAGGATCTGGACTGGCTGGACTAATGGGTGAGCTAGAGGTTCATCAAGTCACAACACCTCGGGTAGCACTACAGTCTTGGGAATTTGTGTCTGGAAAGACACTGGAGGTGTCTGAACATGAGCCAGGCTGTGCCCAGGTGGCCAGGAAGGCCAATGGCATCCTGGCCTGGAGCAGCAATGCTGTGGCCAGCAGGGCCAGGGCAGGGATTGTCCCCCTGTGCTGGGCACTGCTGAGGCCACAGCTGCAGTGCTGTGTCCAGCTCTGGGCCCTCACTGCAGGAAAGGCCCTGAGGGGCTGGAGAGAGTGCAGAGAAGGGCAATGGAGCTGGGGCAGGGTCTGGGGCACATGTGCTGTGAGGAGCAGCTGAGGGAGCTGGGGGTGTTTATCCTGAAGAAAAGGAGGCTCAGGAGTGACCTTATCACTCTCCACAGCTGCCTGAGAAGAGGTTGAAGTGCTGTGGGAGTTGGCCTCTTCTCCCAGATAATAAGTGACAGGATGATAGGAAATGCCCTCCAAGTTGTGCCAGGGGAGATTTAGATTGGATACTAGGAAAAATTTCTTTGCCTAAGTGGTTGTCAAGCACTGGAGAAGTGGTCTGTAAGTGGTGGACTTGACAGTGCTGGATTAGTGGTTGGACTCAATGATCTCAAAGGTCTTTTCCAACCTAAACAAGTCTATGATTCTATGATTTTTAAATTTATTTGGGAGTGTGCATGGTTTAAGTCAGCGTAGGTGGTCTAGGGAAAGCCATTTCAGACGCGGAAAAGGGGTAGTGTTTTCATTCCCTTGTGCTGTATGTACAGTATTATGGTTCAAGCTAAACTATTTCCAAAGTAATTGGAACATGAGGAAGTTGGTTACTAGCAAATTAATTCGACCCGCCTCCTGTTGTAAATCTTTTACTCTCTAGAGAGGATACATTTTGTTAAAAAAAGGAATTTAAAAATGTAAAATAGGGAAGTAAAGTAGAAATGTGTCATTCTATTATGTAATTAAGTATCTGACTTCTTTTCATGATAATACATTTGGGTGGTCTGTTCTTGAAACACTTGATTTGTTAGGAAACATTACCATTTCCGCAAGTAATCTCTAAGTCCTAAATATTTTGAAAAAAAATTTGCATTGCGGTATTTCATCAGTGCATTACTCACCAGTTAAACACTCTAAACTGCTGTCGCTTGGCATTGGAGAGGGCTTCCAGGTTTTTTTCTATCAGCAAAAACTGCTGTAAATTATAATATTGCTTGGCAGAGTGTAAAGAATAAATGCTAGAAAACCAGATGATTTAAGAGAAAATAAATGTGAAGACTTGAATCTCATTTTACTTTTCCTTGGAAAAAAAGTCTCTCTAGTTTACAAAACATACAAAGTTTGAAATTGCCTTCAGCCACAATGTTTGTTTAGGTGTGGTGACCCTTTTGTATTCTTGTTGTAGATTCCTCTCAATCAGCACAATTCTGATTGTCCCCACTGGACACTGAAGAGATTTAGTGGCTTGCTTGCTGCAATGAACCTCAGTGATTTTGAGGTTAGGCATGCTGCCACTGAGACTAGCATCACTTTAACTGACAGTGGCAGTAAACTGCTGACTTTTTTTGATTAAAAAAAGCAGTTCCAATATACTAAATATTATGCTAATGTTCATAAAAATGAATAGGTTTTAATAGCCTTACTACAACAAAAGCAATCTACCCCAAACCAATTTTTGTAGTCAGATGACTGTCAAGTTCTCATTCTGTGCACAAATGTTTAAACTTTAGGTACCAGCAGGAAACTGCTAATGCACTAGATACTTCCTATGGTTTATAGTTGGTGAAGGGTCAGTATTAAAGTGTTTCTGTGTTGCAGTTGATAAAAGCAATCTGTGATGATTTTTCCCAAGCCTGATTTGCAACACTCTTGCTTTACTTTTCTAAATTCATAAACATCTGTAGAATCAATTTTTGCAAAAGAAATATACTCATGGAAACCAAACTGGCCTTTTTAAAAATTACAAAGGAAAAGCGAAACAAAAATAAAACCTGAATCAAATTATACTTATTTGCTTATAGTTTTTAAAATATCAACATTCTTCTCAGTTTATTTTCCATGTGGTTCCACTCCTATTAAGTTACAGGTTTGGTTATAAAATAGAAATGGTGATTACAGTTGAAGTAATCTGATGCTTGAGTTATTAGGAAATTTAGGACACTGTTACATTTCCTTCTTTAAGACATTGGGGAATCATTATGCTATCATCCCCTTCTTCCAAACAACAGTGAAGGCGGGATGTGAAATGAGAGCCCTTTGCTTCCCTCACTTTTACTCCGTGCATGCTGCTATAGCAGCAACCAAGCTGCGTGGTGTTTGTAGTTAGAAACTGTAGCTGTGTCCTCAAAATAGGGATTTGGTCTCTTGCTCATGCAACCTGAGCTCACACAGTAGAAGTGACTCGATGAGCACTTAGAAACCTATGAAGGGATCACACATTTTGTTCACAGGTGGGAACTGTGCTCAAGGGAAAAGTCTCTCTAGGGAAAGAGCAAAATCCTCCCTTCTCGTGGCTCAGAGACATGCTGATGCCGCCTGCTAATGCTCACGTTTCTGCTGACTGTCTAGACAGCTTCCATTCGGTAACTCTGCTTTTGTTTCTTATGATGCACTGTGTCTGCAAAGACTGTGCTGATCACCGACAAGAACATTCTCTGTGGCTTGATTAAGTCAAAGTGATCAAAAACTGTAGAGGCAGGTTTTCCCTATAAGGTTTGTCTCGAGACTGTAGTCATATGCCTTCAACAAGTTGTTCATCATCCTTGAAGTTAAGAGTAATGGTTTTGATTTAAATAGGAAGGTTTTACATTGTACAGCTCCTACTGTTCACAATAATTTTGGCTGTTTTGAGGAGAAAAAATGCCAATGCAAGGATCTTGATAACTCTTTAACTATAACTATATTATTTCTCAAGCCAGTACAACTTGAGTTGCATACACTGTGTATTTACTGTTGTAGATCCCTGTATAAGTGACCTATTTTTTAAAAAACAGAAACCTCCACAGTAAAACATCCACTCCCACTCCAAAAATCCACTCAGACTATGAATGACTCTTGACCAATATCTCTGGGAGCTGGTAATAAAGCAGATATCAACAATTTAAGAAAATGCAATTCTGTATTGGAGATATGAGAGAAGGGAGAAATATTGATGCCCTGTGAAAAAAACGTTTTACTTTAGCTGCTGCAGACTCTTCATTTTTCTAGAATCCTGGACTCGTAGGTCACCTGATATGGATACTTATTATAACTCTTTTTTTTTTTTTTTACAATAACATATATATCTTCATAGCTTTGTTCTCTGGTACCAAGAGAAGATAATGGATTTGTTGTGGCAAAAAAAGACCATCTATCTTACTGTCTTCAGCTTGAACATATAATTGCAACAACCAAAACGAAATGCAACTAAGTCAGGTTTTGTGGGGAGCAGCCATAAGCTATTTGAGAAGTTACCCTACAGAACACTCATTACTGGCCCTGAACTGCAATGACATATCCAGCACTGCAAGTGCTTCTCTTTATTTTTGGAGCAACTTAAAATGTGCTGGTGTAATCTACTGATGAAGACAGTTTAAGCTAACCTTTTCTTTAAGCCGACATATACTAAAGCATATGTAATTAAGTATTTTATCTTGCTCAAATGAGAGTGTGTAATGACAGTAGAAACATCTGCAGCACAGTAACTATCTACATGTAAAACTGTTGAGCAAGAAGGTACCTAATTTTTCTTGGTTCCATTTATATCTGAGGTGTGAAAAAGAAAAGCACTTTGTACTTAGATCGAGTGCAATGCAAGAGTTGGGCTATATCATGCTCAAGCATTATAATCCAGCATCCTTAAGTGTTTTGTTAGTCTTCCTATGATATCTTGGACCTAGATAAAATAGTGTCTCTTAGACAAATGTAAGATCCTTGGTCCTGTTTTGGATCACTCATAATGATTTTCTTTTTTTAAATTCAAAAATATATGTTATCAGTATTTTTAGCCTGTTTTAATTCCCTCATTTGTTTTAATCATAATCCATGTAATTGCACATGAAATGCTCCAAATATATGCATCTTTTTTCTTTGGGTTTGCCATGATTATATAATTAAGATAATTTTAGAAAATTAATCAGTCTCCTCTTTGGGTCACTTACATTAGTGCTACATAGAAATATTTATATTTGGATCAGATAATTTTTATATTGCCATAAAAATGACTAAATGCAAATAGATGTGGAACAGCATGGTGCCCTATGTCTTTAGATTGTATGGGCAGTAGTGCTTCATAGAGTAGTTGGTGACAAGATCTTGTGACACGCTGAGCTGAAGCAGTGGCCACTTTGGTGACCTGAACATGTGAAATAATGCACATCAGAGACTTGTAAGACTGCAGCACGAAGACTGATCTCTCATTTTCACTTTGTGCCTCTGTGCCTCTATCAAACTTAAATTGCTTGAGCTAGGACACCAGCCCTCCAACTGAGCTCTGCTCAGCCTGTGGGGGTGTGAGTACTGTGAATGTGTCTGTTAGATGGAGAGTCTGCAGAGATGCACTTGGGGAGGCAGGGTTCAGTGGTGAGTAGAAATACATTGCGGCTGCAATGCCACACTCTCTCTCTCTTACGTTGAAGTCGTATACTGAACATGGAAGAGTAAACTGAGCTTCTTGTGTCTTTAAACCAGAATCATTTAATGTCTTTGAGCTCACTGGCATGCTGCTCAGAAATTAGTTTGAGCTGTGCAATGTGCAGCACCTGGGTTAATCTGCAAGAAGGTAGATGTGTCAAATGGATGAGTAGCAATGGGTTTCCCCAGTGCAGTAAAATGAAACGTGACTTCAGACGAAACTTGTTAACTTAGTTGGATCTCAGCTGTTGGCAGTAAGCACTGTTCTGTTATTTGCTTCTCTTTTTGCATGGACAGACTGTTCTTAAATCTTTGTCAGGTAGTTCAGTGGATGTTTGCCTTTGTTGTTCAACAAATTGTGGAAAAAATAGTTTTATTTGGGGAAAATATGTTCTGATCAATTATAAAACTCCAGCTGCAGACTGGTGCCTGGATACTGTTAATCACCATATATGAAACAGCACTGTACCTCTCTAAAGGATCATTTGTATACCCAGGCATGCAGCAAAGCATTAAGCAGACATGCAACTAAATCTCTCCCATAAAAAAGATATTGTGTTAGATTTTATATGACCTGCAGCCCAAGACACTTTTATGAACTGCTTATCCATTGCCATCCCAACCCTACTCCCCTGTCTGGTACCAGCACTCATAATAAATCATCAGTGTTCCTCTCTTAGTATTTTCTTGCTCCATTCATGTTCTATTTTTTTAATAGTACTTAATTTAATATTAAGAAAAAGAGTTTTTAAGAAGACTTTTTTGTTTTTAACTGGATGATTTCCCTGATTTTAAGGATAGTTAAGATAAGAAAACTGGTGCAAACTGTCTGTCTGGAGTTACTAAATGGCCGAGAGGGTGTCTGTCTGGGTGATCTGTATTCAAATTGTGTCATCTTATCCTCATTATCTTTTTGTGTAATTGTCTGGCAATTTTTCTGAAGGATTCCTTTAGCATAAATCATAATATATGATTCCTGATATTTCATCCTTTAAGTCCTCTTAGGGTCATTCTTTTTTGTATCATATGAATTAAGTTCTTTTTCTCCATCTTCTTTTTTTTTTTTGTTTCATCCCTGGATTATTTGTTCACTGGAAAGAGCTGATGGCTGAAACTTAGAGGGGGGGTGTTTTCCCCAGGCTTTCAAAGTGTATTTGTGTTAAATCACAATATCCAAATTTTAATGTGGATTTTCTTGTCACATAATCTAATGATGGTGGCATTTTTAATCAGTTTTGAAGGACCATTCTGAAATAGCCTGTGAAATCTGAAAAATACTCCAAAAGGAGCTGTCTGACTAGGTCTGAGATACTCATTAACAAACGTCCATAAATTCATAATTGCAGACTGGCTTCCTTGTTTACCATTTTTCTTTCATAAGGACAATGAGACATGACAGCTAGTCCCAGGGGATTACTGCACTTCTCGCCTGGTTGATGTCACTATGCCTTTAGACCTGCATCTTGCAGAGCAACCAAGGGATCTCCCGCAAATGTGCTACCTGTCACGTCTTATTGTCTTAGAACAGACCTGTCTGATTACTGAAATGGAGAAATATTTGTGCACAAGCGTTTAAGCACATCTTAAAAAGACTGCATCTGCTTCTGTAATAGATCCAACATTGAGATACAGTTTAAATTAAAAACACAGGAAAAACATTTTCTTTTTAAAGAACTTCGTTTGTCAATCTGCATTTCTTCATTTGGGTGCTGGAAAAAAACACCAAACTGTGATTTGTAAGTACACACAGGTCTTCCACTCTAGCAGAACTCTTCTCATTACATGTTTTTTACTTGATATCTTCTGAAAATTAAAGTTCTGCTGTTTGATCGGTAATTTTTCTAGGTGAAGGTAAAACCCAGTTTCAGACTTTCTCGAATGTAATGGGCTTGAAGTAGAATTTGGTTAGAATTTTGTATCTGGGTAAACACAATTACTTTTTTGGCCTTTATATTAATGTGTTTTGGTACATTTATTATGATTATTAAATAAATACTGGGTTTGTGTTATAAATTCTTTGGTCTGATCAGGATGTCCCCAGATGCTTCTCAGTTGGCTGCTATGTTTTGGATTCTGGATTGAATTTTAAACTGGTGTTTGGATCTGCTCAACTGTGCCGCTTAAAATCTAATTGTCATTTTTGGACTAAAAGAGCAAGCAGGATTTTTCCCCGAAGGTTTGGATGTGTTTATCATTCAGCCTTAAAATTGTTAAGCTTGCAAACAATTTGAACTTGATTATTCTTCTGCAGAGCTGTGTCTTCCAAACAAAAATTAATGGACGAAACACTTTTGAATTTTTCTGGGAGCAGAATTGGGCTCCTACAACCTCCTTCCATGTGCTCAATTTCTGAATTTTACTCAGGATAGGTATTGCTCATTTATTTGCAATGATGCTTAGGTCTTTGGGCCCTATGTCTGGTTAGCCCACCAGTATGACTCTACCAATGAGGAGCAGGTTTTGCCCCCTACACATGTGAGTCTCTCCTGTGCCAGGAGCCCCCAGTGCAGAACCACCAGCACAGACCACAGCAGCCCCAGCAGTCCCAGCAGTCCATCTCAGGAGGTGCAGCTGAAGGCCTCCTGTAGTAGAAGGAGATCAAAATTTCTTGCCTTCAAAGCTGGCTTCAGTTTCATAGGTAATTTAATGAACACTTTACTTGCCTGACTCAGAAATAATTTGCATCTTGCTCTGGCATACTGAGATTAGTCAAGTTTCTTGTGCTGAGAATCATTAAATTGCATATTAATCACTCCAAATGCATTCTTGGCGCTGTTTTCCATTCCCATGTCACAGTCTCACTTGCTCTCTGTAGCTTCCATCAGCTGGGAACAGTTGTTTGGGAAATGGTGCATTTTAGTTGTCAGTTCCTTTGATGTGTAAGGCTTTGATACCTGTGCAACTCAAGGAGGTGTGTGTCACCCTGCTAGGACCCTGTATTTGGGGACCCTGCTGTGACCTGGTGTCCCATGCCAAGCTCCGAGTGCCCATCACATCTCTCCACACCTGCCAATGATCAGGTGCTCTATGCACATCCTTTTATACAGAGACTTGTCTGTCACCGGCCCCTGTCTATTGAATTCTTTCGCAAGATTTGCGAATTCTGCATTATTCTTCCACAAGTACCTAGTACCCCTCCCAAATGTTAAATGCTGGGTCACTGAGGTAGAAATTAATAACCCTAAATCTTATAATTGAGACAAGAAGCAGTTTCTTGGACTAGTTTCTGAATATTTACTTTTATTACTGATAGAGTAATTAGTAAATTATTAGTAATTAGTAGGATGAAACACTCTATTTATCTGGGTTTGATGGATTTCAGGGGAGATAGCAACCTTTGTCTGGAAAAGTGACATTGTAAGCCATTCTAACTCCATCTTTAATTACATGAAACTGGCTTCTAACATGAGAAGATGTAATCGTGAAAAGACACAAAATATCTCCATAATTACCAGTTTTATGAAGCACTTGAAAATGGTGAGAGGAAGCATATTGCAAATTTCTAAAAATAAATAGTTTGTAAAGTCATAATCATTATAAAACAGATTTACTCGAGGAGACAGTATTACACATGTTAAGGGTAGTCTGTCACTTACAGAGTGTAGTACATATGTGTCTTGAAAAAGCAAGCCAGTAAGAGTTGTATTAATGATGAATTTTATTTCTGTTCTGTCATTTTAAGGGATGAAGAAATTGGAAAAATTAGAAAGGAATTTATAAGGTTTTTGGAAATTTAATTCTGAGAATATGTTTTTTAAAGAAAGCTTAGTTTTTGGAAACATGAACCTATTTTATTTTGTGAAAACAAAGCTGAAGAATCCCCTTCATCACTAGGTAATCTCTCATTTTGACCACCCTACCAATTGGTGTTTTACTTTTTCTTTCATTACTTTTAAACTTTAAATTCTATTGCTGGCTATGTTGGAAAACTACTAAAATACTGTCATTTTCCAGATAATGTTTGTAACTTTTTGGCATGTGTTCCTTCTTTCAAACCCCTTAGGATAATCCACAGTTCCACAAAAACATGAGTCAAATACATTACAAATTTCCCTCAGAGAATCTACATCTTTTCCAGCTGTTTGGATAGTCTGTCTAAAACCTGACCAGGCCTCTCATCTCCCAGTATTGTTTTGTGCTTTTATTTTTTTGACTTTGATTTGTTCAATGTCATAATTTCTAAACTGAGCCAATAATTTTAGTCTCTTCGGTTTTCTTTAAAATATTTGCACCGGACAATAGAATGATATTTTATCCAAAGAAAATTGCATTGTTTTCAACTATTTCTATTTACAAGTGCAAAATTTCTTACCCATGTCAATGAACCCCCTTCTAAAAATCCTCCCTAGGCAGTTTCATATATTATTTATGGATTAAAATATATCTCAGCCATATTCCTAGATAGACTTCTACTTGTTCTGATTGGTTTCAGATAGGTGAACCAAAATTATGAGGGCCATATAAAGTTCTTGGTGGATGTTCCATTTTAAATATGATTCTGGCAATGGGGTAACTTGGGTTTTTAAAACAAAAAAAGAAAAAAAAAGATATCCATTTGTAATCATTCCAGTTAATTCTTTGTGTATTTTGTCTGGCAAGGTAGTATAAATCTAATTGTAATAGTGCTAAAAGATTGGCAAGCTACATAGTAAGCAGCCTAAGGTGGGAATTGGGCCTCAGAAGTTTTCCATCTCAATTAGGAAAAATAAGCTTATCCCCCAGTCTATGTAATCGTGATCATTTGTTTTCTTCTAACCTTTAATAAACCTTCATTGATGATGGAAAAAGAGAATTATGTTAAGACAATGCAGAGTTGTACCAGTTAATATCTGTGGACAATAATATTTCCTGCTCTACTTTTAATTTGTTGCCTTCCCCCTGCAAGGGGAAGAAAGCAAAGGAGGTTATAACCATAGTAACACTATGTCCCAAATCTCACAATATATTAGATCATACTTGTAAAGTACTATGTTAAATACAATAGCCAGCAAGCAGGAAAGCATTTGTCACTTGAGTTGCCCAGGTCTTTCTCAATGGTGGCGCTAATTATGTGTTTTTGTGCTCCAGGATGGACATCAGCTGCTGATTTCTCATGAGAATAAGAATGGCTCTGTGATGTTACCAGCCACAAACTACTCTGGTGTTCAGCAAGCTGAGTGGCTTGTAGTTGTAGGACACGGTGCTGCGCTGGTGGCAGCCCTTCTGAGGATTCCAGCTCTATGCCTGGACCAACTCTGAAGGCCTTCAGCTGTCCTTTCAGTGATGGGTTGCTACTGTACATGCCAATGGTATTCATCTTTTGCCTTCCTTCTCCTTTCCCTTCCTCTTCCCTGTCTCTGGTTGCTGATACTCCTCTACAGCTGAGCAGAGAGAATTTGTCGAGTTACCCCATCTCACTCTGCTCACTCTGTGTGCCTCCCGGCTCCAGGATTCCCTGACACTGTTCCTGCTGTAAGTTATCATCCATCACATAACCCATGTGGTTGCTCATTACTCCCATATCATCTCTAGGCTTAAATTTTTGCCAAAAAATACTTTAAAAACTATACTACTGATGTCAAAGCTAGCCCAAGCATTTAGGAGTGAACTATTTAGGCAATAATTGCTCAAGCAGTTATGCCAGCATATTGTAGGGAGGGTAAAACTCTGACATGCCAGGGAAGGAGCTGACAGGTGGCAGTGACAGCCAAGTTAATGAATCAGTCTTCTCACAGAGCTCAGCCACAGGCAGCAGCATCAGCACAGGCACTGCCCAGCACATGGCACTGGGCTGCCTTCTGCAGGCCCCAGTCCTGCAGTGTGCTCTGTAGCTGTGTGCTGCTATGTTCAACCACATTCTGCTAGGCTTGGAAGGTCAGCAGTTTCTGGTTTTTGTCCATGGTCTTTTAGAGATGTTTAAAGAGTTGGCACCTGTGGACTCAACTCCCAAAAAAACCAAACCTACAAAAAACAAACACCCCAAACTTCTGTGGAAAAAGGTCTGGCAAACTAATGAATCCTTTCCCTTGCTTCCCTCATCTACACATAACACACTTGCTTTTGCATCCCCTATAGGTGACTCAGCAAAACTTGGGAATGAGTTTAAGAGCTGCCTAGGTGACTCTCTGTGGTACCCATGTTCTCTGAGCTTCCCTATATACAATAATTTGGATGTGCTGTACATTGAACTCTGTGTTTTGAGTTGGAGACATGAAAAAAAAGGTAATTTTTTGAAAGAAAACCAGTTTTGAACAGAGCTTTTTGCATTGCTGTGGAGCCTCAGATAACTATGGTCAGCAAGCCTGGACACAGTGAGCATTATTACTTCTGCTAAAAAACATTGCATGCAGATATCCTCATGATACTCTTTGCATGTGTATAGAAATATGTGTAGATCTTACATAATTCATATTCTGTTTCTAAACTGAAATGTAGAATGAGTTTGCATAGAGTGAAAATTTGAACCTACTTGTTAACCCCCAAATTATGCTAGTGACTACTCTGTGAATTTAGGATGTCTAATAAAATTTTATTTAGTGCTATTCCTGAGGAAGAGGTCAGAGTATGGACACCTTACCACTTCTATGAAAGTGAGAATTTAGTATTTGGTAATACTTTGAACTCAAAGAAAGTACAGTGTTGAGTGTTTCACAGAATAGGTGTTCTCTGGCTCTTTGAGCTGTGAGAGGCTATTTGCTAGAGTCTTCAGCATTTTCAGTGCTGCTGGTGAAAACATTATTGTTTTGTGAATCTAACTGATTTTCTGGGACATAAGTTATTATTAATCTTTTCACTATAAAGACTCCATTTAGCTTCTGGCAGTAGGCAGAAGTCATTATTGTCACATGTTTCTAATTTCTGAAAATTAATGTTTTTAGGATAAACATGGAAAAAAACCCGCTCTGGACACTTCATTAACAGGGAAGTAGTTGAAGTTCTGCCATAAACACTTATGAAAAACTGTATAATACTGTTTGGCCCCACATAATTTTCTAGGGAATTCAGATCTTTGAATAAGTAATAGTAGTTTTATAATATTCTGTGTCAGAGAATGCTTGTTATGTAAACATAGTTACTAAAGATACCAGAACAGATGTGTTTAATACTATAAATTGATTTTACTTGAGCATAAAAGTGACTGAAGTCTCTTTGAATACTTTTTAATACACCTAATGCTTATGCCAAAAGGCAGAATTTATCTGAACCTTTGACCTTTATTAAATCTTTTTGTCTTGAGTATGCATTTCTGAGCTGTGTCTCTAGTTGCAAGCTGCTTTCTTTAGAAAATCAGCCCATAAGCTTTTCTTAACATAAAATTGAATTTCATTTCCAGTCAGAAGAACAATAATGCTAGGTGATCAAGATACTCAACACTTGAGGTGGTATGTTTCTTATGACATCTTGAAAGAAACCTGTATTCCTATATTTTCAATGTGCCCTGATCTGGTCTGCAAAACACATTCTTAAAGAAATTGCTGGAAATTTCTTAAAGAAATTCTGCAAAACACATTCTTAAAGAAGTTGTGGCACTTGTCATGAGGATCAGTAAAAATTGTTGGTGTTACTTTTGTTAATGAGTGATTGCCTCCCCTCCTGTTTGAAGAATGATGATGCTGTCCAAGGATCAGTACAGGACTTTGTTATCCCCTATGCCCAGAAGGTCTTCAGATTGTAACTACTGGATAGTTCTTTATCTTTGTTTCTGTATTTTGGAGGGGTTGTTATTTTTATTGTAGGATTTTGAGCTTGGCTGTGTTTACATAGCCACATCCTCTTGGTTAATGGCTGTTATCTTTGACAACAGCATCTGACTGATTTAAGGATGGCATATAAATCTCTGTCTGTAGCAGAAACTTCTTTAGGTTTCTATGATCTACAAAGAAATGGATTAGGGCTTTAACAGTATTAAATATATTTTGGATTATTAAATATTAAAACCAACAGCAGTCTACATTTTACCGGTCTTCATATTTTTAAAGTATTATAAGACAGTACTGTCAACTATTTTGTTAATAGACTTTTTAATAGATTAATTAGGGAACTGGAAACTTTTTCCAGCCATGCCAGTGTGTGCTCTAACAATGGCATGTTTGCAGCTTCTGGGTTAATAGTAACTAAACGTGCTAGTGGCACATGTCTTTTTGGTTGGGTCCTTGTGCCTGCTTGACTGCTGTATTTAGGTACGGTGGTCAGAAAAGTTGAGTGGCTTTGAAAAAACTTGAGCAAGTCCACCAAATTATTATGTTGACAAGTTTTTGTTTACGGTAGGAAGAAATCTTTTGTTGAAACTGAAACATGTTTTGTGAACTTATGAGTTTAATGTCATAGCTCTAAAAAAGCCCAGTACTTTGCTTTATGTTGAAAAGATTGTTCTCTGCAGTAAAGGAATACAGAATATGAAACACAAGTATTCAAATAGCAGTTGAAATGTTGTACTTCAAAACAAAACAAAAATTAAATCTAGCAACTTTCTCTAGCTAGTGGGGAGTGATTTTCTTTTGTAGCCAAGACTCCCACAATCTCAGTTTTTGAAATAATTGCTGTAAAATTTCCAAATATTGTAACTAAGTAAAAAGCTTCTGAGAATACTATTGTAAGGTTTTTTTTATTTTCATACTCTTGTATGTTAAATAAGATACGCTCTTTATAGCCTAAAATCTATTGAGTGATAGATACAATTTTGTTTTCTTCTCTCAACCCAAGTGTGACTGAAGATTTAATATAGGAGGTATGATAGTGAAGTTCTCAGGTTCTGCGCATGAGCTCACAACAATCAGTTAAACATCTGAGGTCATGGGAGAACCACTTATTTTTGAAAACTTTTTTTTTTTTTGCTGTACAATCTTCTTTAACATAGTACTGGGAGCACAGTATGAGCTTCAGATGGATTAATTTAAGAAAGTTGGGTTCTGGGGTACCAAACCAGTCATGAATCTCAGTGCTCCCTCTATTACCAGTGTTTAATTCTGAATTAGAAATTAATTCAGCCTTAGAAATGCCTCAATGCCTTAGAAAATTGCAGCAAGATAGCTTTTTTGCTTTGGATTTTCTATTCCCTGGAATAGGATTTGGTGTCAACTCTCATTTTTAAAGTATGTGATTCTTTATTATTGTCATGTCACAAGTGAGGCTTTGCTTTAAAATAAATATCCTTTGAGGAATTGTTTTTGAATATTGGTTTCCCAAGAAAACAAAGCTCATGTGATGGTGTTTTCTGCATGTGAGCCTGCCTGTGTGCCCTACTAGCAATAACTTTTGACCCTTGTCCAACTTCAACATCTCAGAACAGTTTTCTGAAAAACAAGTTCACCTCAATAACAAAGAATCAGTGCAGGACACAGAAAAGCAAATTTTACTCTTTCAGCTGCTTATGGAAATGCTTGATTCATATGTAACATATGGGTTTAATTTGTTTCTTTTCCAAGTCGGGAAAAGTTCTTTTTAAACTCAGGCGTGCATGACTTCGTCTTGGTCCAGACTGGTTTGTTTTGATGGGGAGTTGTGAGATGACAGATTTAGTTGTCATACAGGTGAGCAAGCCAGGAGATCTGGCCCTGTTTGACATAAACTGTATGGATGCTGTTTCCAGTTTCTTTGTATGCTGTGTGGACCTTTGTCTGATATTAGTGTGACCATATCAGCTATTCTTTGAGTCTTCTTATTTCAAATAGGTATTTTAGATTTTCTGTAATTTATTTGAGGATGTTTTAGATGGTATTGTGAGCATGAGTGTCTGCTGTCCAGCATGACTAGCAAACTATTAATGCTTCCATCCTTGACAGCCCAGTTATCCCTAAAATCATAGAATTACAGATTGAGCTGAGTTGGAAGGGACCCATCAGGATTATCTAGTCCCACTCCTAGCCGTGCACAGGACTATCCCCAAGAATGGTGCCATGTGCCTGAGAGCATTGTCCAAATGCCTTTTGAACTCTGTCAGGGTTGGTGTTGTGACCACTTCCCTGGGGAGCCTGATCCAGTGCCCAACAAACCCCTGGGTGAATCTTTTCCTAATATCCAGCCTTAACCTCCCCTGACACAACTCCAGGCCATTCCCTTGAGCCCTATTGCTGGTCACAAAGAGATCAGGGCCTGCCCCTCCTTTTCCTCTCCCAAGGAAGTTGTAACTGCAATGAGGTCTCCCCTCCCCTATTTCCTCCTTTATCCACCTCCTTTATCTCCCCCTCTCCGGGCTGAACAGACCGAGTGACCTCACTTACTTCTCGTGCAGCTTCCCCTCAAGGCTCTTCACCGTCCCTCCTTTTGTTACCCTCCTTTAGACACTGTCTATAGCTTCATGTCTTTTTTATGTCTTTTTTTGTGGTGCCCAAATTGTGCACAGGACTCGAGGTGAGGCTGCGCCAGCTTGGAGCAGAGCAGGCCATACCTGACTCCAAGCTCTAACTAGAAGCTAAACAGAGGAGAGGTGTTTTTCTCATTTGAACTATAGATACCTTCTGCTTTCAATTCAGTGTATCCCCTGCACTGGTCCCGCAGAAGCCTGGGGAGCTCTTCTGCTCCTACATAACTGTTACTTGCTAGTTTTTGACTTCTTTTTGTAACATCCTGACATCCTGGTCTTCCCCCTTGGCAGTGTAATATTTCCCATGTGCCTCTGCCCTCCCAAGGGGCAAGTGCAGAGCTCCCAGGGGTCTCTCTAGTGGCAGCCAGGCAGTTGCAATACACTTCCATTCCTGTGCTCCTCTTGACCTGTATTTTATCACTCACCTTTGCCTCAGGGCATGGACTTTCCTTAAAAAGGAACTATGTATATTGTTATGTGGATTCTCTTGTAATCTGCTACTTAAAACATAAAGGAATGATCATTCTGAGTTAGGTTTTTAGCCTTCCCAAAAATAAATTGTCTGTCTTTGAAAAATCAAAGTACATTTGTGGCGGTGCCGCTTCCGAGCCCGGCTGGCTCCACAGAGTTTGCACAGCCTACAGCCTGATTTGGGGCACTGGCAGCTGCGAGTCCCAGGACCTCCAGCAGGAGCAAGCTGGGAATTCAGTGCCTTCTCTGGAACTCCCTCCACGTCCGTGGTGGAGGAGGCAGCTCCAACAGGCTAAGAGGCAGAGACGGCGACGACACGATGGAGGTAGAAGGAATAGACGTGAGGCGGCAGTCTTCCACAGCAGGGGAAAAGGTTTATTCGAGGATCGGGAGGGTGGAGATGGGTAGGGAGGCTGTAGAGGACTGCCCCGAGGGGCGGGGTGAACATAACATATATAGGGGGACCGGGGGGAGGTGAACCCCTTCCCCTGGCCAATGAACTTAACACCTAACATAACTGATGGGGGGAAGTAACAAATGAAACAACATTAGGGGAGGGCCAGCTCTACCTTGCCCAATCACCCTCTGCCCTGGGGAGAAGGTTCTGGAGAAGCAGGCAGGAACAGAGGGTGACAGGCAGGCAGGCCGACAACTTATAATACAGGGGTGGGGAACAACTCGATACAAAAAGGCGGGAGTAACTAAGCAACCAAATGACGGACAGCTCTACAGAGGGAAAAACAGGGGGAGGGGAAACCCGGCAGGCGCTATCTTATACAATAGAAATCAATACAATACAATAAATTAAGGAACATAACCGGGGGGTACAATACAATAAATTAAGAAACATAACCGGGGGAAATAAACCGCGGGAGCGCACCGCAACATACATTCCTTTTATCAGAAATATATAGCTTTGCCAAACTGTCAGCAAAAAATAGAGGTAGGACTTTTAGACATTAATATCCTGAACCATCTATTTGCTAAAAACTATCAAATAATACTTGTTCAGTCATTAATTTTGATTTTTATATTGAAGTAATATAGAGTCATTATTCTTAGTGTCTGTGATGAGAGTTCAGGGGAAATCTCTTCCTAATTGTTCAAATCTGCAGTACAACAAAGGATTGATCAGGTCCTGGTATCCCCAGGCACACAATCTTTTTTTCTGTTCCTTTCATTTGTAACTGCTTGACATGAATGATAAGGAGGTTGGCAAAAGCTTTCTGATAAAGTTTTGTTGCTTGACTCTTGCTTCGAGGATGCGTTTCCAAGACACTGCTGTTCAGCATAAAGCAATCTTTTTCTTTTAAATATATGCTGCAGGACAGACTCCGAATCCAGGCTGCACTTAGCACCTTGATGTCAGGCTTGTTCTGTTTGGTTTAGTTTTGTTAATTTTCCATCACAGCTAAAACACCAATGTTTTGTCTAGTAAGAAATGTGCTATGAGCTTCTGCTGGAAAAAGTATGTCTTGTTTTGTTTATGCAGATAGGTTTTATGGATTATTTCCTCCTTTATCTACCATCTGTTGTTGACTCCTGTTCTCTCAGTAGGTTCTTCCCAACCAACTCTCCCAAATATTTCCTTTTTTTAGCAAATACATCACATAGCACTTTTTTGTGTGACCCTGAAGAATTCAGTCAGTTGTTCAGTGTATTTGCCACTTGGAAAAAAAAATGCCTGAAATTCAGTGATTAGAGTTTGTAAAAATAATTATATTGCTGACCAATACCCTCTGAGTGCCTAATATTTTCTCCTGGAACTGAAAGTGATTTTTGTTTTTCTAGAATCAAAATAAAATGTCTGTAGAAGGAATTGAGAAGAGTATGTTCATTAATAAAAGGAAAGTTGCTGATATCTGAACTAACTTCTGAGACAAAACTAAAGGAGAAGTAAGTTCTTAATATATCTGGCTTTGCTCATTTAAATTGGAACATGGGCTATGTATTTTGAAGGCAGACATAAATTTTAAAAAATAAGTGCTTGTACATGGCATGAGATAATTGAGAATTTTATTTCCCTCCTTTTTTATTCCATCATTTAAAAGGGTCAATTTTTATGTAATATAGTACTAAGCACAGATTGACAGGTATTTCACACTGCTGGAAAGAAAAAATATATAAATTTGAGAAATCTGTAGTTACAATACCTAAACCAACCATTTCAATGTAATTGCATTCATTCCAGTTCATTGTACTAAACCATAGGAAAAAATAAGTTTATTTTGATTGACATTTTCACATATTGATAGCTTGGATAGCTCTGACATTACTTTAACTCTGGCATGAACAAGAGTGAAAAATATATTAAACTTTCCACCCTGTTATAACAAATGTGTTTTTTGATTCTAACATCTGGGTTATACTTTTTTCATTATAACTGTATCCTCTACAGAAATGCTGGTAAAATAGGCATGTCTAAGTATTGGTTTGGACAAGGAATAGATAGAGATTTTGAGAGAAGTGCTTTAGAAACTGCGTGTGATATTGTATTTCATTAGCATGAAGGTTGAGCATAGCTTCATTTACTCTTAGCACAGGTGAGTGATTACATTCTTGTCAAAGAAGCATAATTAAGAGAGGAATAAGCCTTAAATTGGAATGGTGAAATATTTTTGATCAAATTGCAAAGAGATAACATAAAGGAGGATTTTTTTTGTGAAATGACAGTGGTATCTTCTAATATCTGTGTCAGTACATCTTGCTCAACTAAAATCATTTTAGTGTTAAGCTGCTGTAGTTACTAGAAGAGAGTGGTTTAAATTTAAATTTAATTTAAGTACAACTGTGATGACAAAGTTCTTTGTTTGAATGGTTTTACATCAGATGGTTATGTCCCCTTGCCTTCTGGAATGATACAGAAAGCATTCTGCTCACGACATTGAGATTCAAGTAGTCAAATTGGCATGAAAATTTTGAATATTGAGCAAAATTGGGGTGAGATTTAGCTACCATCACAGTAAAAGCTGAACTTGTAGGCCTGGTTTTTGTTCCATGGTTAGCGGACACCTGCAAATCACTCTCTGTGGAGTGGGCTGGTGCCTAATGAGATGGTTCCTCTTGCAGTTGGTACAAGATCTGCCATGTCAAAGCAGGGGGTTGTGCAGCCATAGTCATCAAATATAGATGAAGTTTACCAAAGGCATATAAACAGACTGGTAAAAGATCAACCCTGCATCAATAAAGACAAAATGTCAAAGAATGCATGCAATCTGAATAGGTATGTAATATTGCAGGAATAACTCTTACTTTTAAGTTATACTATGACTTTTTGAGTATTCAGGTGTTTAAAAATAACAGTCCATAGAGCCTTACAAATCTTAACAGATGAGCATAGACAACTTTTTATGACTAACACTTCATTTGTTAGCAAATTATCTTTCCAACTTGCTAGGTCAGCGTCTGCAATCACTGAGGACCATTTGAGGGAACTTTCTATTTTTTACAAGAAGGAATGTATGTAAACACAAAGGGCCAATCTGGGCCAACTACTAGTTGGTTCACATCTTCTGAGACCTTCCCATGAACTCCATGTGGCAGGAACTTCTGCTGAAGTAGTGCATGAGTAAAACCTCAAGTTACTACGTTTTGGATCCGCTGTTGGGTGAATGACAGCAAAAGGCAAACAATGCCAACAAGAGTAAAGTAAAAACAAAAATTCCACTGACTACCATTTTCTTTTGTCCATGTGTCTTCAATCAGGTTTAGACAAGCTTAAGCATCTTTTTTTCCTCACAAATTTGTTTGCAGTGAGGCAGGTAGAGGCAAGCAGAATTACTGAGTTGGGAAGGCTCCTAATATGTCTTTGATACCAGATACTTTCTACTTACCAAGAAGGTTTGATTTAAGCAAATTAATTCCCCTCACATTATGGAAATAATCTAACAGTGATTAAAAAAGCAGGACCCTACTGCTCTTCCCACCTTCACAAAATCATTAAGCAGTTCAAGCAGATGAAGTCAGTGGCGATTATCCAAAAGTCAAGACCAGGCAGGTGATGTGGGTGGCTTTTTTTGTTCACTTTTCTTGTGAAAAGTACAGCAGTATGCTTAACGGGGGAAAAAAAAAAGATACTTTGAGACAGCTGGTATAGATGAAAAATGGAGAAAAATGGAGAATTCAGAAGCATTACAGAAGATGAAAAGCATATGACCATGCTTCAGAGATAGTGAAAATATTCAGGTGACAGAGATATGGCAAGACAGAGACCTGGAAGAGAGTTTTTTTCTGAACAGTTCTTTTTATATGATGATGAAAAAAATCTCTTGGTGTATTTCTGCTTCCTTTAGCAAACAAACTTGTTTCTCCACTAGCAGAATAGAAGTACCTAAGTATACCTAAGAACAAGGCAGGACTTGCACAAATAGCTGCTCTTTATCAAAGTGACGCTGATCATCCAAATATCTTGAAGTAACTGTTAGAGCTGTAAAATCTTACAAGATTTCTCCAAAACCTTCAGTTAACTCTACTCTCTCCCAATATGAACAAGAAGAATCTGACATTTTATCAGTTGTCAAAAATGAATCTAATTAAATATTAAGGACTTCAGAAGCAGCACGTTTTGATCTAGTGGAAAGTGTTCCTGCCTATGGCAGGGGGTTGGAGTGAGATTACCTTTAAGGTCCCTTCCAACCCAAGCCTTTCTACTATTCTGTGATGTATTGTTTAATGTTTTATCAAAACTGTACAAAATAGTTTATATCATAAGTATGAAGACTTATAGCTAGTGTGATTTATCAGGGTTAGGTGGATGTGTGGACTGTTGAGAGCTTGTCTCTCTGACTAGGTTTATGGGTCTAGTCTCATCCTATAGTTTTTTTCAGTCAAAAGGTGAGACAATGCAACTGAAATTTCCTAAGGGATTTCTAATTGCTGCTTATGACTTGGAGATTGCAGCCTGAAACAGGCAAGCTTTTGTGCCTCAAGCTGACTTAATAAGGAAATCTTAATGCTTTTCTAGATCAGGATGCAGGTTTGATTTCATTAACATTAAGTATATCCCCATCTGACATCCTGGTTCAATTGTTTTGCTTGATTACCCTCATATCATCAGCATTTTATTAAATAATTTTTCTGGAAAGAAGTTCTCTTTAGCACACAATCCAATGTATATAATCATCAAATATATTACATTGCATAATTTTATTAGATATTATGATATTTGAGAGTGAAACATTTTGCAAATCTTAACTCCTCCCATGAAATAATAATGTGGCCTGTGATATTCGATTAGGTTTGAAACCTAATAGAATATCACATACTCCATACAAGCATATAAACCACAGCTGCATTAAATGAACATAGCACTTACACTTCCACAGCACTTTCTATGCAAGTTAGGTGGTTGTTTTTGTAAGGTATTATGATATATAAAGAGGTGTCTGCTTCAGTATTTGGCCTTTGTGCTTAATTTTTTTTACTTTTATAGGCTTAATCCAGACCCTTTATATTGCTTTAATATATTTTTACATGCATTATAAGCACACCCACACATGCATCAGTTCAACATTCCAGCAAGGCAGCTGATTTTGAAAAAATGTTGTTAAACAAGTTGAACTGGTTGGCACATATCTGAAGAGAGAAATCAAATAAAACAGGCAACTAAAGAGAAAGGGAAGTTGATATTGGCACATCATCACAGAGGTCTCTAGGTAAAACATATGCAAAAGCCCTTAAAATGTAGCTCTACTTTGAAAAGTGGTTATGTAAAATGTCACCTTACTCAACAGATCTATTCCTTGTATGTACTCAGTGTTGCATCCTCTTGCCTTACAGTACAATACATATTTTTATTTCAATTTCTTTTCTTATTAACTCTAATATCAGTACAAATCTGGCTTGCATTTTGACATTTGTGCTACCAAAGCTAAGTCACCTGACACAGTTTGCAAAGGACTCTGCAAAGTACAAGCTCCCTGTTGGATAAGCAGCAATAAAAGATCACACTTAAGTTGTCAAATTCAAGGCTGAGTTTGAATTAGTGGTACCTTAAACTTCATGTATCTCATTTTATGTTTTTTAATTTAAATTGTCCCAGTCCCTTTGATAGAAATGCTCAGATTGAAATTTCACTTTCATTGGGCTAGTATTTTATGAAAGAGCATAGAAAATGAATTCTTGAAATTTAAGCTCATGATTGCAAATTGAGTCAATCTGGTCTGAAGAGAATGGCATAGGAAGAAGGAGCCATTCAGCTCTTTTTGGAATGACTTTCTATATCAGAAAAATACTTTCAGGTACAACTGGTAAAAGTTGTAAAGCTAAAAGTTGCCTGTATTCTAGCCTTGCTGTTCTTTTTTTTATATAAAGGTTTAATTTTGTAGTATTGAAAGTCAGTTTTCAGTCTTATCCTTTTCTCTTAAGTGTAAAGTTCCTTAGAAGATCTTTTTTTCCAAATTATTGTTTTGCAAGATTCATTTTGTCAAGGCAAGGGGCTTTTTTCTGTTCTTTTATCATGACAGACACTTCATTAGACATGCTGAAAATGGAATTACGCTTGATCACGTACTTCTTGAACCCCTGAACAAAGTGCAGATATTCATTTGTGTATCTGCTTGTCTGTGTGCTTACTTAAGTTTCTTGCCCTTACTAGATGTAAAGTAGCACTGAAATATGCAAATAAATGAGAGGTATCTAAGTATGCGTTAGTCAGAACTCTTAAAGTCTGATTATCAGTGTTATTTGTAAATATCATTACCCATCCTCTAGTCAACCTGAGTTTCTTTTGCAACTTTCATTTCTTTTATCTGCCCTTGTATGGTAGTGCTTTCCTTTCAGTCTATATGAAAGAAGATAAAAACATATCCAGAACTGACACAGACATGAAGAATTTCAAATTGGACAACAAAAAGTGTTATTACACAGACAAAAGTGTTATTACAGCAGTTTGTAGGCTCAGAGCTTAAAACTTGAAGGTACAATACTGCCTGAGTATCAAAATCACTATTTTCAATCCTGATCAGGAAATGGGATGTTGCAAGAATTTTGAGTTGCTTGATGTGAATAAAAATGGTTTGGGTATTTTATCACAAAGAAATTTTTCTGAACAGTCTTACAGTATGTGGGCATTGACACTTAGTCTGGCACAATGCAAACACGCTTAGCTGATGTTACATCCCCTGATAGTATCACAAAAGTGTTCAAAGTTGCGTGGAGAGTGTTAGAAAGGCTGAAGAATTTATATTGTGGTACTCTGAAAAAAGCTAAAACTTAACCAGGATTGCTGGGGCTTTTTTCTTGGTGTTGTAAATCTGTATGTTGTTGTGGTATGACAAACACTGTTGTTCACATATTTCTGGTTTTTACTGTTGGGAGCCTGGAAGCATACCTCATATTTGGCTCCGGGGGTGGTTGTGTGAACAGATGAATTAAAAACTGCACACTTCCACCAAGCCTGAGTTGTGCTGCAGTGAAGCAATTGTGTGCTCAGCAGAGGACATCAGCTGAGCTTACAGCCAGAAGTTTGCTGGTGATCCAAGACTGCATTTCAGCAATGGAAGGAGCCATCTGCATGCAGAGCACTGTTCTCAGATAGGCCTTTTATCCTAGTTGGCTTTCCTTTGCAGCTCAAAGCTCTTCTAGTCCATGTGTGTGTGCTGAAAGAGGCCTCCACACGGTCGTCTTTCCCTTTCCTGGTCTTGTGACACAATAGCAGTTTGTTTGGGAAACTAAGTACTATGTTCTTTGGGATAAAGGTACGGGTTATTCAGATACACAGCATGTACTTTAAATGTGTTTTCTGACCTGGCTTTCTGCTTATGTAGAGAATAGCACAGGGGATTCATGACAGTCATGGGGTTTTTCTCCTCCTTTCAAACAAAAAAGTAAATCTGGTGAAAATTTTCTAATCTGGTTGTTGTTACCATGGCAACCTGAATTATGGTTTTCTGTTTTGTACTATAAGCTGTCTTGAGATGCTAACATTAGCTAAAGTACCTTGCTTCCTTTTCCTTTAAAGTTTATCTTCCAGCATTCCCATGCCTACCACTTCTGGATGGTATCTCATTGTACCTCTGAGAAACTGGAGTGCAGCACATTGCCTGTCGCAGACATCTTTTCATTAAAAATCCTTTTTTAGGATTTTGCTTTCTGAGAAGCTGAGAGGCCTCAGAAACAAAATGTAAACAATGGTTATCTGCTTCCGTGGAATGCAACAGGTGCGTCTGTGATTGGTCTCACGTGGATGTTTAGAATTAGTGACCAGTCACGGCAGAGCTGGCTCTCTCTCTCTGTCCGAGCCACGGACCTTTGTTTTTGTTCCATTCTATTCTTAGCTTAGCTAGCCTTCTGAGATGAACCTTTTCCTTCTATTCTTTTTAGTATAGTTTTAATGTAATGTATATCATAAAATAATAAATCAAGCCTTCTGAACATGGAGTCAACATTCTCGTCTCTTCCCTCACCTGAAAACCCTTGTGAGCACCGTCACAATTGCCTTTATCTCCAATTGTTTGAATCATCAGGAATGGGGCCCATGAGTTATAAGTCATCCAAGTCATTGTAGTGATTACCTGAAATTCCACCTGAAATGCCATGTGTGTGTTACACAGATTGTAAAACTGAGTGATCTGATGGTACCTCTGAACATTAAATCCATGGACTGCATTCTTACCCTGAACATCAACATTTTAGTAGTTTTATGTATTCAGTTGAGTAATATTGAAAGTCTGGCATGCCATGTTTTGATAGTGCTGGACTTTCATTGGTCTCAAAGAGAAAATGTCGCACACCATTTTTGGGCAATTTTTTTTTCATTGTAATGTGGGATCTGTCATGGCTGTGCCAAAAATCTGTTGATGTAATTTCTCTTGCCAGTGCTTTGAATCAGGGATGGGGGAAAAACTCAAAATAAAAACATATGTCATAGAATTTAGGATTTAAATCTAAATGCCAGTTTCTCGGGTTGGCCATAGGCATTATTTGTCTGTAAAAAAAAATTTACACCCACTACCTTGAGTTATTGTGACATGTGTGTTTTTCAATCAAGATATCCTATTAGGAGCTAAAGGTCTATTCTTTATTTTTGTGTCCATTTTAGAGGTCTAGAAAATGATTTGGCAAAACATTCCCCTGTAAAGATTCAGGGGTGATGATTATGTTCTTTCTGTTCATTATAAATGGATCATACTGATTTTCTGGCTACTTCCATCTCTTCCCTAAAAAAAAAAAAAACAAAACTGATAGTAGTAAATTATTTTGAGCTACACTAAAGTAAGTAGTTCTATTAATAATTACTGCAGATTTTTTCTTCCAATGTGAAACTGGTTTCTGATTTATACTTTTGCTTTGAATAGAAAATGGCTTCAGAAGAAAGAGTGAAGGGTGCTGTGTTGGGTCCAAGTATGTAGCAGCTTAAAGGTCTAAAGTAATTGCCAGGTATTTAAATTGGAAAATACCCATTAAGTGTAAAAAAAAAAATAAAATTGTACTCTGCAGCTCCTGAGAATAATGCACAATTCTAAGATTTCTATTAGTGCTAGACTTGGTGATGTAATTTTTAGCTCTTTTTGATTTAATTCTTTCTGTTCCATTCAGCATCATAATCAAGTATAGCTAGTTACCATCCAGGATTGACTCCAAAAGTGTCTGAAGGAAGTCAGGTCTCTATTTAGATTTGATCTGTATTTCCATATGGTAGAGAGCCCAGATGATGTTCTTAGTACTAAACTTGGCAATTTTTCCAACAGGAATGAGGGAAGCCTTATTATCATTATCAAAACTAAATAAAGCTTTGAATCTTATAAAGCAGCTGCTGTGAGACAGCCCCTAATTTGAAGGAAAGTCAAAGGTGTGGTAGTAATATTCAGAGCTATAAGTCCTTTCATGTCAGTCATGTTTTATGTCCTGAAACTGCTTTTGCTTTGATATTACAGGCAGACAAGCTCTTTCAGAATGTGCGTACTCTTGTGTATATTAACTTTAACTTCTGCAGCTTCTTTCACTCTGTTCTCTCTTGATTCCCATGACACTTTGGGAAGTTCCTATCTCATTCCCAGCTGCATTATTTAAATGCAGGTCTCCTTTCTCCATTCTTGCTTAAGTGCCTCAGGAGGTCTGGAGACTACTGATCTTACTTCCTGCCCATTTAAGTAATCTCCAGATAAATCTGTTCCACCACTATTTTTAATTCCATAGAATCAAGCAACAAATTTTAAATCTGTTATGTATTAAATTACTTAAGGTTTAGATGTTGATAAGGATTACTATTATAGTTTCAAGTTGAGACTTCAGCCTCTTCCTTTGCAAGATACAATACTTGGGAAGGATAATGCTGTTAGAGTTATGTTTAATGAGCACACTGGTACTGTGGATCGAATCACAGTTGAATACAGGCAATTTTTATTGAAGAAAAAGTGGTATATCTTTCTGATAATGTTTTAATTGAAATGATAATTCATAGTCTGAGATAAATACTGTGGCTGACTTCTACTTTAATTTCTATTTCAGTGTTCCTGATTATCACAAATAATAGCAATTTACATGGAGTTTTATAGTCCATATTTTATTGATTGTTTTGCCATGACATGTTCAGACTTTGAGTTTTTACCGGTTTTATTTCTTATGGGATTCTTTACTGTTCAAAAACATTTCCATTTTTCATAAATCTAGTGCTTTTATATGAAGATAAAGACTTATATTTTTGGATGCTGCTACTTTGTCCCCTGCCATTTTTGTATTGACTAGAGGCATTTTATGCTTTTCAGCCTGTTTTCAACTTATTTTTTTAACTGATTAAACCTTAACACTGACACACCAAAAGTAAAGTGATAAACATCTGGAAATTTTCATAGAGATGCTCAGATGTTATTAATGATCAAGTATAAATCGTCTGGGTTTTATGCAGATATTGTTCAAAATATTTAGCAAAATATTTATTGTTCAAAAAATTTAGTAGATATTGTTCAAAACTGTGCTTAGATTTGCATCCTTATCTTCACTATTTGGGCCGTGTTTGGAGTCACTTTCTTTTTAAAGACTCCATTCACCCTGCTACATGTAATTCCTTCTGCTACATGTAATTTATACAGAGATACACTGTTGGATTAAGGTTGAACTTTTTTTGCTGAGCAGACTTGAGATATGTCTTGTTATTTTTATTTATTAAGTGTCTGAATTTTGTTGCTGAAAAAATTAGTCAGGAGAACATGTAAACTGTGAAGAAGAAATAACTCTATGGAGAGGCCTAAGGAAAAAAAAAAGACAATAAAATTGAAGGAAGGGAGGATTGCACAACTGATATGTGGTAAGCTTGTACTTTTAAGTAGGTACAAATAACAACATCGTGAAATTAAGTGATTCCTTTACAGGCTATCCAAAATATATTGACAATATGCGGAGATAATGGAAGAGTATGAAAGATCAAATAGAAAAAATAATCTGGAAGAAAATAGGATGTGCTTTCTGAGACACATAAAGATAGGTTTTAAATCTGGTAAATATGATTGGGAATTATTAAAATATGGAAAAAACAGAAATCCTAAGAATTGTGGTGAAAGAGAATATAAAGAAATTGGGCAGATATCATCAAAAGGAATAAAAACAAGCTGAAGGAAAATTTATTGAAAACTTCATTGAGGTTTTAGTGCGTAATAATAAAGGGAGATTCATACAGAGGGATGACTCTTTTCATGGGTATAGAAATCCAAGAAAGTAAACTTTCAAGTTATTAAACAGGTTAGATAAGCAGACAGAAAAGTTTGAAGCAAGAAGGGAAATGCACAATCTGCAGATGCTAAATTAAAAATGTGAAGATGATGAAAACCTTGGAAGGAGTCTGAGGTACAGACTTCTAATGGACTTGAGTCTTAAAATTGATCTGAGGATTATCTCTGGCTTTTCTGTAGTTAAAGTGCATATGCCATTACATCTCTCTGTGGCTTCTTCAGTTTCTAATGAAGTTTGTATCTGGGCTTCATTCTGTAAGAGAGTGGGTCAGTTAATGTGGTTGCACAGCTCTGCACACTTGTTGAACTTCATGAGACTTGGAGGTTTAATGGACTGGTGGCCTACCTTATCTGCCAACTTACTGGGTGGATAGGGTCAGTTGAGTGAAGTCTCTTAGTGTATCAAGTCTCTTTTCTACTGGAAAGAGAGAGAGGGAGACAACTAATTTAACTTAGATCCTTATCAAAGAACCTTTTAAAAGTGTTCAGGGATTGGCATTTCAAAGGGACAATTGGTTGATGTAAATGGTGAAATGAAGCCGTGAGAATTGGTGTATCACCCTAAGACACAGGTACACAGCCCAACTGTATCTTCTATGTCAGAAAGTAGAAAAATAAATGAAACTCTTTAGGAGTAAGTTGTGTTTTGGTTGAAAAAAATCAAAATATATAACTATGAGTGTTTTAAAATCACCTTGTTCTTAGATGTAAAATTTAAATAACTATTTACTGAAGCGCTACAGAGAACCGACTCTAAAAAATAAATGTAACATATAACATTTCCAGCAGAGCTAGTTTATGGGAAAGTTAAGATTAAATATGCAGAAAACTTCTGCTTTTAAGCCATAGGGTCATGCACCCATAATAAAAAAAAAATTATGATGTGGGAGAGGAGGAGAGAAAGAGAGAGAAAGGTACTTCATTGTATTGAAGCAAGTATACACAATAATGCAATTAACATCATGGAAGGACGTAAAATATACATTGTAAGTGAATGAAAGGGCAGAACGATGGAAGATGACACCAAGAAAAACTGTAATTGTTTGCGAAACAAATGTATATTTATGGTAAATACACTGATAGTCAGGTAATGCTTTGGTAGAATGACAGGCAATTAAAACAAGTAGAACAGGAAGTATCTTGCAAAGGCAAACTAGAAAGCAGTGTGAATAACTGCTCATGTAAATTTCCAGGAGCAAAACTTGAGGCAGTCTACTTTGAGCTAGTGCAGGGTTGCATTCTTAGTTCAATGGTCTAGACAGCTGGAGGCCATTCCAGAGTTCAGCCAATTAAACAAATTAAGAATGAGACATAGGATGCAAAGATTAAAGTCAATTATGAAGAGAAATGGATGAAGCAGATTGTATAGACAGAATTTCTTCATTGCGTCTCATCTGTTGAGCCTCATAGTGTGGTTGTTACTTCCAGCAAGCTATTCTATGGTTATTTTGCTGAAATGGCACATCTAGTTTGATCTGCTGTCTGAAAGATAACAGGCTGCCCTTCTCAAGTGTCTGGAAAGCAGCTACTACACTGAAGGTGTGAAGTAAATGCGTGAATATTAGTTAGAAGTGTGAAGAGTAGAATCCAACCTTACATGGCTACTTTTGTTATTCTACAAAACGACAGGTTTGTTCTCCTTCAGAAGAACTCTGAAAAAATCTGCAAGATATCTTTTCAGCAGTTTTGTTAATTACATAGGTGATGAATCTATGGCAGAAGCTGAGAGAGCAAATTAATTTCTACCTCTAAGCAGCACAAGATACTGAGATGGAGACTAATTTAAGAAAGAAGGGTTACGAATAGTATCCTAAAGCAATTCCTCTACATATTCTAAAATGGTACGTACTAACTTTCTTGATCAGATGTGGTGGTGTTTTAAGATCTCATTCTATAATACGGTACTTTGTATATAGACTTGTGTAAAAGGTATCTTCATTTTCCCATCATTATTTGCCACATCAATGACTTTTGTTGTAAGTCTGAACAGTCTATTTTAATTGACAGTTTAATTTAAAATATAATGTGGGATTGTTATTTAAATGAAATGCAACAATTGGGGATTAATATTAGATGAAAAGTAGTTTAAATGGAAATAATCTATCTGGATGTAATTCAAACATTTTTAAAAGGAAAAAAAAGTTAATTAGGGACAACCAACATGAATTTGTGAGAAGGCCAACCGGTTTAGGATGTTGAGATGGCAAACAAAGAAAACTGAGTGGATGTTTATTTTGACTTCCAAAAAGAATGTTAGAAATTAATCACATCCAATACTGTTGGCTAAGGTCAGAAATCTTGTTGCCAATGTAATACGGTTTGTGAAATAGAAAACTCACCTTATAATGTTAAGCAAATCATAGCAATAGAATATAACTATTATTTTAATAGTCAGAAATTACTAGTGCTTACTGAAGGGAATGATTGTGGGTCATCTAACTTATAAACATACAAAAGTTTCCATTATTGCATCACTGTGGTTATGAATTCAGGAAATGAAAACGATATGATTTATAAAGTAAAGTTACTTGGCTGTGCTGTACTTCATGTGTTTGTTTTAGCATTTGAACAGACTTTTAGTGCTGTTCATTCAGTGGACAAATCAAATTTCAAGTGTTCCTTTCCTGCAAAACGGTCCCCCAGGGAGTTTGAAGAACTTCTTCTCTCTTAGGGGAACTCTCCTGGCATCAAAATCCAACAGGAATAGAGAGCTACAGGCTTGTTGCTGTCATAATCCTATCAACATGAGCTTTTTTCTTTTAAGATGGTCTCAGCAGTCTGTCACTGTATTTTGGAGGACTGGTTGATGCACAAAAGTAAGTTGGTTGGCAGAAGCTCAATCAAAAGAAAAGAAAGAAAATACTGGTTCTAGTTTAAGGGAAACTACCAGAAAATTTGGTGGAAGTATTCATGAGCTACAAATCCTGCTAGATTTCTAGCTGTTGGCAATGATCAAGTAGACCAATGGCCAAAAAAAACATTTTTCCATCTGTATTTTTATAGAAGACTGAGCGTGGAGCACTGTAGTGCAGACTTCTGTCTGCTTGTGATTAGATGGTTGCAACATGAATTTTGTTGAACTGCATTTTAACCCATCTTCTTAACCCAAAGCTGGTAGGGAACGTGGTAGGCTGCTTATTTAAGTGTATTTACTTCAAACAAATCTTTTCATTTAATTCAACAAGTGAGGTTTTCTTGTCACTGTGTGGCTCTGAAAACTGGGATGTGGAAAAAAAAATCAACAAATATCCTGAGACTCGTGATAAAATTGTAAGTTAATAATGCTGGTGGTGTTCTTGGAGTGGTATTTGAAATATTGACTGGCCTGTGGAACACCTGAAGGTTTAGAACTTGTCTAGGCAGTGTGTTCTAGCAGTGAGCAATGGGGAAGCTTAAACAAAAGATCCCCATTTAAATGAGAGCAGCAACTGGCAATGCTCCCTCAATATTGCAGTGCAGTTTTCTCATTGCCCTTATTTTTATCTTACTAAGTTTATTGCAGGAATTAGAAGAGCTTGTAGAGATTTGGTGGACTTTGGATTTATTTTCCTACAACCACACTGAGACTTGTATGCCATTAGCAATGCTGAATCTGCCTTCCTTCTGGATATGCAGGAAATTTCTACAGATTGAAAACTTTTGATAACACATTTGCTCATATTCATCTTTTTTTCATTTATTTAATTAAAAATCGTCAGTCCAGGAAGTTTTAAACCCAGCTTTTATTTAATGTGTTATTGTGATCAGTAGAGCATGCACCGTAGTTGAATGGAATCTCAGCTCAGGAAATTTATTCTTATTACCAAATTGAACATTTAGTATGAAATAGATACCTAAAAAAAAAAGCGTTAGCATTCAAATGAATGTCACTTGGGTTCAGATCAAAAAGTAATGTGCATTACCTGATACAACTTTTGGAAAACATGAAGAAAATAAACAGTTTAAAAATGTAATCTTTTGCTTATGACTTTGAAAGAAAATATAAAGCAATAATTACTTGTAACTGTTAATCCTCTTAGCTTATGAGGATAGTTGACATTGCTCTTCCCTCACACATTGAAAGAGATGCAGAACAGTGAGTAAGTGCCTTCAAAATCCATAATATGTGTCCTTCAAGTCTTGTTACAACGCACCTGAGTAATGTTCTGCAAGTCTTTGTAGACCTGGAAGGTCCCTTCACCTTTGTATTTAAGACTCAGACTGCTGGCCCCAAAAGCATGTGCTAGAGAAAAGCATGCATGTGTGCTGCCTTGCATAGCCTTGGTGACAGGGGGACACCAAACTTGCTAATAATAAAAAGAATTGTATGTGAAGCAAGCAAGAAACAGTTCCATTGCATTACGTCAAGAGGCTAGATATGCAGCATGATGCAGAGACACTCCAGCTTCACTAGACTTTCATTATGTAAAGACTTGCTGCATAAAGGAGAAGAGCTGTAAGGTGTGGTTGAGTTGCACTTAAAGGATACAAGCTTGTTTGTGGTGGTATTTAGTTTTCTGACTGCTTGTAGTCTAACAGATTTTTGCTTATTGCTTCTAGTCTTGGCAATAAATTAAATATTGAAATCAACAACTTGTTACTACTTATATCTTTCATGAGCAGCTATCTAAGTGACAAGCAGACATTGCTTCTGGGTGAGAGTGGGAGGACAGAAAATAGCTCACAGTTACAGTATGTAGAAAAGGGCTCCCAAAGAGATTTAAAGGTCTTCTATATGCTAGCCACAGCTTTTTTTCTCTCTTTTATTTTTTTCATCAGAGAGTTTAGTTACAAAATGAACAATACCACTTAACAGTATTATTTAACTTCATGTGCAATCGTGATAAGATGAAACATTACACAAGGTGATATGTGGTTTTGCAACATTGGCATTTCTATTCACTCTGATGCTTCGACTTTACCTTAAGACAGCCGGACTTTCTTGGGCAATAGTAACAGCAAAGTTGTCTTTTAGTACCAAAGACTGAAACTACCATTCCTCGTTCAGCTAAAGAAAGCATTCTCTTTATAGGTCTAAATACTTTCTAGTGGTTTTGCCCCCATTTCTAACAGGTCTGGTGCTTGTTTTTCAGAGGCAAGTGTTTAGAGCATCTGATTTCAGATACAGCAAAATCACTTACTATTAATTAAAATAGGAAGCTGTGTCTCTTATGTTAACAAGTAAATAAACCAGAAATTACTGTCATCTGCAAATGAACATATGGAAGATTTTGAATAGAAGGGTATCTTAAATATGAGGGGGTTGAATACAGAAATAATTTTGCATGCTTCAGGAAGTGCTTGGTGGGGATGGGAGGAAAGACAGTTACACTGGGATACGAACTTGCTACAGGTCAGCTCATTCATGATCATAGTCCCTGCCTACTTAGCCTTCAGCAAGCACGAAATAATCTAAAAGAGGTTAGTTCTCAGAGGATGTAAGCTGTCTTGAATTTGTCTTGGGCCAAGGTAAACTGTCAGCATGGTGCCTGGAAACATAATGCTTTGTTCCACAGTGACTTGTTCCTATGTCAGAGCTTCTGCAATTTTTAAAACTAGACCAGAGATCTTGCTTTAAAGTTTGGTTCTAGTTCAAACAGTAATAGCTGTGATTTGTACAGAAACTCTGTGGATTGTCTGTAAGACCAGAAATTGTCATAACTGATGTAACTGTCAGTCTGTCAAATCAGTGATTGACATAACGGTTCTTTCTAGCTCAGTTACTTTTCCTGCAGAAAGAATTTTAAGGCCAAGTCTAGTTAACATTCTACATTGAAATTTTAAAGATTATTTTACTGTTGACTATGCAAGACTTAGTTTTACAGCACATATGTTTACATTATAAAACCTCTTTCTCAGAGTATTAATGAGTAAATGTGACCCTTCCCAAACATAGAGCTAGATACCGGAAAAAGCAACCAATTCACTTGTAAGAAATAGATTTCTGCATGATTACATGTCCTAGTATTTTTAACCCTGAAGCAATACAAAATGTTAAGTTGAAATTGAAGCAGTAAATCTTTCCTTAGAAAGATGCACACTGTACTGTCTGCATCATTACTGAAACCATTTTACTTTGAAGCACAGAAGGAACACTTAATTTTTATTTACTATTATGAAGGAACTCTTTCATTACAAGGGAAAAGAGGCTGACAAATATGAAAATATGACTGTGATTTGGGCAGAGTTCCAGAGATGGGAGAGAGTGATGCTTTTATCTTCAGAGAGTCTTTGACTGCTGCATTTATTCCATTAATAACTCCAGTATGGATAATGTCATACTTTGTGCATTTTTCTCTGTGTCTGGCCTTTGTATAAACTGGAAGGGAAGGTATTTTGATGTTTAACTCTGCTGGGAAAAATGGTGCAGTAATATTCTGTGTCTCATTTCCCTGGATTGCATGGGACACCATGCTGATGTTCTGTTTTGACAAACGTGATTCTTTTGTACTTTTATTCTTCCCAATTTGAATTTTAAACCCATTATATTAAAAATCTAATTGAATAAGAATCACTGCTAGTTATGTGTACTTATGAAAAGTTTCTTCTGTAGTTTCAGATGAAGGCTGCAGTGAAATTATTTGACCAGACAAACTTAGAACTGCTGAAGGAAAGGTCAGATTCTAATGATGTATAAAAGAAACTGAGAAATGAATGCACTTACTTTGACCTCCAGTAAAACTTTTGTGCTTTATGATCAAATTTATCATCTACACACATGCACTTCTTCTGTTCTTATTCAGTTAGATTATTAGATGTAGGCTTACCTGTTGAATGCAGGGATGTAATACTCAAATGTATTGTAGGACTTAGCTGTTTCTTGTCTTAATTTCTGCCAAATGGATGAATGGAGGGTGTCTGTGGATATACATCTATGAGCAAAATCATAATGACTTGTAAATTAATTTTAAAAAAACAGGTGAAGAAAAAAATCTGTCAGCGAAAATTATTTTGTGTTATCTGCTTCATGTGAAGTGAAAGGATTCAATCTACACACACTAATTTATGTCTGCTGGAGGAGAATAAATCATAGGACCTGAAACTTCCATGTCATTGGCCATGCCAGGATCTTTGAAGTGCTCTGCAGTTGTTAATGTGAAAATACAGCCTACCTAACTCTGCCTTCCAAAAACAAAGATAAATGAGGTCTCTGTGTAACCCAGCAAACAGTCTGATCTCATTGCGTTGATCCTTAGCCATGTGCTTTGTGGTGATACTAAGCCTTTAGAATGGAGATTGCTGAAACATGCCACTATCTTCTTCTAGTACATGAAAATCTGTTCTGGCCAGCCGAAGGCTGTACATTTAGGGGTTTGTTATATCATACTACTGTTCTTTATAGGTTTTAATAGGGAGTTTTTTTGTAAGACGTTGAGTTTTCAAATAATTTAATGAATGTAAGTAATTTCACCTTCTGAAAGGTCCATCAAAGTGTTACAGACTTGTCTGTACAGTGGTACAGAAAAGGAAATACAGCTTCTGGTTGTCTCTGCTGAAAATAGGATAACCATACAAAATTTACTTATCCAGTACATTTGACAGTGTCAGAGCAATGGTTGGATCTACAGAACTAATAGCAGGTACTTTAAAATATGGAGTACTCAGTAATTCCATACCTTGAAGGGTGCTCTTGAAAAACAGGTGGTGATTTCTAATGGTTTGTAAGTGAACTTTTTATTTCAAAAGTATATTTTCTGAAATAACAAGATCTTATTTTGTGCCGGTATTTCTGTATGGTGGGATTTGGAAAAGTCCTTCTGCAGTGAAAAATGCTTGTAAATCACATAATCTGTGATTTGAAGCTGCACTGAAAAAGCCACATGAAAATTCTGGGAACACTTTTGAGGGCATGGAGATATGTGAGGGAAAATGTATGACTTCTTAACATCATTTTAAGACTGTATAATAATAGGAGTTTTGCTCCAGCACTTATTTTAATGGAACTTTTTGTTTTGTTCTATTGCTGCATAAAATTAATGTGCAGAAAATTCTGTAATGTCAGAGATCCATTAATCCATCAATACTTGCTTGCATGCCACTGGACATCTCTGTCAGTCAGAGATTTTCAGTCTCCTAAAGATTTTATGCCCATAAACCAAACAAAGCTAGAAAAAACCAGGACAGGGGACATGGTCAAGGAACGTGGTGAGCAGTCCTGTGCTTTGGTCTTGCAATGGTACTTTCTGCAAAGTGAGCCTCTTGACCCACACTGACTCCCTACTGAGATCCTGTGTAAAATCACATGACTTTACTTTTTTTTAATACTTAATGTTTATAATCTGTTTAATTCCCAAGCTTGTTGTTGGTGAAAACAAGATAAGATTTAGTCTAGATACTCACATAATGCTTTTCATAAATTGAGTTTACTTCTGTTATCCATCATGTGAAAAGAATCTTCCCATAACTGACCCAGGGCTGACGGCTAAGAAACCTATTAGCAGTCTGTAAATTTTAAAAGCTTGTGTTTTCCTCTTTTTTTATATACCCAAAGCAAGAGGAAAAACAACCAGGAAGTTTGGGAGGTGTAAGCTTTGCTGACTGCCAAGGTTGTATTGTCTGCACGAGTTCCTCCACTTTAGTTTGTAGCTCATCTGTGGATGTCTTTTGGTAGTTTTGAGTGAAGTTAAAACTATTTATGGCCTTTCACACTATGTCAAATATCCTGCACTCAAAAAGCCTCTGAAAGTCAAGTTCAACAGGCAACTATCCAGAACACTAGGTTACAGCACATATTGCTATTGGTTTTTACTAAAGTAATGTTAATAATATAAACTAGAATGCTATGTGATAGAAACCTAAAAGCTGCTGTGTGCATCATGTACTAGCCGAATTACTAGTGGTTTATACCTGAGGAATGTTCCCTCCTCTGCTAAAGTACTGAGCTGCACCCTATTTGCTCGAGCTTGCAACCCTCCCCTGAAGTGCAGGGATTTTTACACTTCTGATGGTTCAGCCTCACACTTTTGAAAAGTTTATAGATATTTTATGTTGGTAGAAATCTGCAGTTGGTGTCCAAGAGTTAGTAATGATTTTCTATCTCTTTTTAACTTCCTTTTCATTACATTCAGTTGGTTGGCTCTCTTGTTGGAAAAAACTAGACCTTTAATACCATTCCATTCTTTCATGTTTTACTTTATTTCTCCTCATCAAATTTGGAAAACCAAAGTCACAAAACTCTGATTTCCAGCTCTTTTGTTATACTGATATTTTTTCCTCATTTACATTGGATCATGAGAGGAGTGTAGCCCCACAGGAACATTTGCTATATGGTGTTGCTTTGGCATAGCTTTGGCTAAGTTTTTTCTTTTTCAAAGGAATTCTATTTTGTTTTTAATCAAAACTGTGCTCCCCTTCTACCATCTGAATATAATCTTCTTGCTCAAAAATAATTGGGCTTTTGAATCTGATTTCATAAGGGTTGCTTTTCATTTACATTCAAATATTACATAGGGAATTTTGTTGTATTTTCTTGCTTAAGGAAAGTGATGTATGATGCCATTGAGTAAGAGAAATTTTCAATACTCCAGGGTCTTTTGCTTCTGGAGTGAGTGTGTTTATGTGCTGCCATGTCCAAAAACTTCTTTAATTGTCTTAGATACTTTAGAATAATTTTGTGTGTTCAGAAAGTATGGAGCATTCTTTTTTTTTAATAGAAACGCCTCATCTTGGATTTAAATCACGGCAAAGACGTCTTCTGATAATCAAAATTTCTTTTAAAAATTATTCTAAATAATTTCTTGTTTTAAAATATTAATAACACTTTTCTTTTTATAGGTTCAATATGGGTGTTTTGATTTGCAAGGCAATGTAAAGACAGGTACACCGAGTTGTTCTTAGTGAAGTATGAATATAGAGACTGCATGAATAACAGGTTCACGCAGTTCTCTGGGCATTGGCTTCACTAGACAATTCATCAGTCTGATGTTTGTTTCAGATTATATATAGAAGATCTAGGTATGATACACAGTATGGAAGTAGATTGTGTTTCAGATAAAAGCTTTGGTGTGGAACTGCAATACACTGACTGCTGCACTGAGTCACACCAAAGGATCATTTTTCCCAGTGCCCCTTTCTGACCCTGGCTGGCTTGCAGTGCCATTATACCGGTGTAGGCACACAGTGATGCTTCACCCATCATCCTGTCCTAGTTTTGAGTGATCTTTATGTACTTCCTAATCGTTCAGTGTTGCATTCATACCTTTCCACCTAAAAGAATGCTGCTTCCATGAATTTCTCAAGTTAATTGCTGAATGCACTTATGGTTCTGGCATCCATTGCAGTCTGTGGCAGGTAGTTTCACAGCTTGGTTGTATTTTGTCTGTGAGAAATCCTTTCAAAGGACCCATGTTTGTGAGTAGATAGATCATTGATTGCATTGATGGAAATTTAGACACCAAAAATACTAGCTGGGGAGAAAAAATTTGCAACATGCATTTTTGTTTAACTAGATCAGTCTGATGTGGTTGTATTTGGTTTTAGATGTCTAATTTTCCTTCATTGAGCTTTATCCATTTGTCACATGTTGTGCATGGCTTTTGTAAAAAGAAACAGATACAGTGAAAGCGCTGAAGTTGCTTCTCCGTAAGTTGTATTTTGAAGTACATTTTCTCCTAATAAAATGTTTTGTAATTCCAGATACAAATAAGAATCAAAAATAGTTCTAAGCACCAAACACTCATCCTATTACATATTTTGGCAGATGAAAGTGAAGCAAATGCTCAAGTATGTGGGCTCTCCTAAAAATGGCATTTTATTAGGACTGCTACAAACATTCCATGTGTCTTCTGATGCAACAGTGTATGAAGTCATTTATTACTCCATACATATGTGTAACTTGCTGTTATGTATAATATGACATTTGGAGGTGAAAAAGGACATTGTAGGAGGGAGAGAATTTTCCTTCTCAGCTCTATGAGAATTTGTTTTTATGTAGATGAGCATTTGCATATGAAGGAGAAAAACATTCTTTTTCCTAAAGTAAAGTTAAAGGGTTTGGGCTTTCAAATATATGGATAAATGTAAAGAAAAAATGTCTGAGAACCAGCCTACCGCAGCGACATTATTATTGTTGTTTTTAAGGGGGAAATATCACCAACTCTATATCCTCTTCCATCCTGCTGTGATTGCATTTGATTACAGAATCATACTTTGTCAGGCATAGATGGTTATTGGTGGGTGATTTTAGTGGCCAGTGATGCCACATTGAACAGAATTTCTCTCTTTTGTAGAAATTATTTCTCTCTCTTCTAGTTGTTCTTATTTTAAATTACTTACTTTGAGGAACAGTTAATTTGCTTTTTTGGAACCTGTACTAAGGTTCTGCCCTGTGTGCTTGGCTTCCAGTGAGTACATGAGATAGGATCTTGTTGGTATGTGGGAGAGAGGGCTTATGCCTCAGGCATATTTCCCTCTGTAAATTTCTGTTTCTTTGCTAATCTTTGTCATCAACAACAAAGGACAGTGACCAGATTAACTGAAGTCTGTGTGGACCCCTGCCACTCAGTGCACACAGGTGACTTTTGTGTAATAATTTTTTTAAGTTGTAATTGATTTTACATTTTCAGTTGGTTGCAGGTAGGTTAGTGTGGTCTTCTTTCTGAGCATACTATGGTTTATGTTCCATGTGAGCTGCATTCTTTTTGCACTTTGTAATAGATAACACTTATGTTAGTTTGATGCATAATTCTGTTTTATTTTTAGTTTTTGTGTGGATGCATTTCAACTGTGGCCATCTATGGAAATGTTTTCTCTGCCCAAATGATTTACAATCATCTTCCCAAAAAAATGATTCAAAACTGGGTACAACAAAGAGCATCAGTGCTATTTCTTTCTATTTCCAGGTTGAAAACTAGCTGTAGAAAATACCTTTGAAAATGTCCGTGAAAGTGTCAAAATACCTTTGAAGTGTCCTAGCTACTGTGATTTGGTTTCATGTAGCTACAGTGCTGTGGTTGCAAACTGCTAAAAAACCACAGTCACTGATGGTGCTTCTGTTGGTTGTTTCATTGGAATAAAGTAGTGACTAATTTTAATTTTCTCATCAACAAAATTTTGAAGCAATTCAGTCTAACCTCCAGTTATGTTACATAATTTATATTTAGGTACTTCAACAAATGGTGTGATGTTCAAGGTCTAAACCCTGAACTTTGCAAATTCTCAACACCTCTGAAAACTAAGTCAGCATTCAAAATCAGCATTCAAATCAGCATTCCTGGGTTAGGATTGTAACTGTAACCATCTCATTTGACAAATCGAGCCTAAATTAATTCCTGATTATTTTTGGCATTCCGTATTGGTGAAACGTTAATGTCAATCATGTGATATTGTGCTCTTGACATTGTTGGCTGTTAAACTTCCTTCTACAGATTCTTCTGTAGTGTCTTTGTGAAATATGTGCTTCACAGAGCTTAGTACCAAGTATGGAGAGCCAAAAATTGGCTGTCAGACAGTCTGAAGCACATGCAGATACTTTGGTGGTAAGGCACAAGAGTGAGATTCAGCAAGGGATCTTTTAGGAATCACCCATTGAGAATATTTATTAGTGTTTAAGCCTTGATTCTGCAAAGCTCTTAAATAAGGACTTACTTTTAAAGATGATAAGGGTCCTATCTCTGGTCCTTTAATGTCTTTAATTCTTTTTATGTATAAATGGTACATTTGAAATATTTGAAGTTCAGCATGCGCTTAAAATTTTACTTAGCATTCTATTTAATCCTGGTTCTTTTTAATTTGCTGGTAATCCTTTAAGAAAGGACTAGGATCCAGATGGGAGGATGTGCAAGGCAATGCACAAAAACTATGTGCTTGTAGTAATTGAAGGCTTCTCTATCTGACTGCCTTTATCATAGATTTTGTTTGTCTAGTGCCAAATAGGTCATTGAAACCTAGTGGTTTTTAGTGGTTCCTTTTTGTGTTTTCTCTCAGTCCTCTTCTCTTGATACCCAGCTTGAGAGAACTTTTCTGTGGTAAATATTGACCATGAAAGACTTAGTAGGCACTTTGACTCTGGAAAGTGCTGTAAAATGCTATGAATTTTGACAAATCATACTATGAATGGGTACATCTTGAAAGTAATAAAAACAATGGTCTTTTTTTTCTGTAGATAAGTTTTGTGCAAGAGTTGATTTGTTCATTCACAGCTGGTATTCTTATAATGAATTTTCTATATACATTCATTTGTGTTTTGTTTTTTTTTTTTTTTTTTTTTTTTTCTGTGCAGATAATTTAAATGAGCCTCTGAACTCTTAGTTAAAAACAGTGTGGTCTTGCATATTAGATTTGGAGGAATTTGCTTGGGGATATTCCCACCAAAAAAAGCCCAGCCTCTTCCGGTTGACATTTCTCTCTTTTTACTTAAGAGCTCCTTATTCTCAGTTGGGAGGTTTTGCACTCAGTCATACTGCTGTTGCTTGAGCAGTCTGTAAGCAAGCATAACCTGGCAGAGATTCACATGTGAATGGTTGCAGTTGAGCTTGAAGTTGCCCTCACAGTGAGCAGGAGAGGACACAGTGTTTATGAACAGTTCTTCCTTCATTATCACAGCATTGCTGGTAGTTACTGAGACTCAGCAGTCTTTTTCACAATATCTCTTTTGGAGCATCAGGGCTTTTAAAACAGAGAATGAACTTCTTTGAGCTTGAGATGTCTGCCTGGAGATACAGAAAGCCAGTATACAGAAATAATTGCTTGGGTAGCACAGTTGCTGTCTGTTTTCAGTCTCTGACTGAGTTGTGCTTTACCTTTCTGCATGCCTCAGTAGTTCTGGCATGGACAAAGTATCATCCTGATTCTTCAGTAGGAGAAGCAGAAAGAGGCACTAGCTGCAGCAAACAGATTAGTAGTGCTTCCTTCTGGCTTTCAGCCCATTGCGTACAAGTTTCTTACTTTGTGACCTATGGTATCTAGTTGGTTTCTAAGTACATTACATTTTTTTCATCAGCACCAGATTATTTTTACCTCGACAGGAGAAGGCTGCTGTCAGTAAAGAGTCATGTAACTTGTAGTGTTTGAGCCACAGATCTCTGGGTGGGAAAAAGAACATCATTGTCTGAAGGTACAATTTCCACTGTGCTTTTCTCCTCAGAAAGGAGGATTTGTCCCAGATGAAGAGCTTTTCCCACCTTTCCTGAAATTTGTATACAGAGCACCTAGGAAAGCATCAAGTCTTCGTCTTTCCTACAAATCATCTTTGCTATAGCTATTAAGGAAACATCAGCAAAAGGCTCAGACAAGCAACCAGCAAAGTTGGGACTGGTTTTTAAAGTGTTTTTGTGTTTGAAACTGCAGGAATATCTTTCAGAAGTAAAAAAGCACTACTGAAAGTAATTTGCGATTTTCAGTGGAGATGCCTTCCCAGACTGTTTAGATTTATTACTTGTCTTGATGCTACCAATCACTTTCATTCTGTCCTTTTGCAGACATCACAATTGCTTGGGGAAATAATTGCCTTGGGGTTTTTTTTCTTCCCTCCTTTTTTTGGTTCTTATGCTATCATTATTGCTATACTGTATTGAAATCAGTTTTGCTGTGATATTACAGAGTTTTGTATTGACTTTTAAAATATTTTTCAAAGTAGAGAAACAAGGGATTTCACTGTTCCTGTACTTCAATTCATGTATCTCAAACTTGGTTTAATGTAATACAAAAGTTTTATGGAACTAATGTTTATATTTTTATTGGAAAAATATTTAATATTTATGGTACTAATTAGGTAGTCACAATATTGCTTTATATCAGAGGCTCTCCATGTATTTTTCATTCTGCTATCAGTGGACTATTATCAGAGTGTATAAGGCTGTGGTGACCAAGGAAGAATTACAGCAAGGAAAGACAATGCTATTTATCTTGCTTAATATAGCTGTCTTTCTGTATGAAGATTTCATGTCTCAGTTGTTTCCATATAAGGTACCAGTAGGAAAGTTCCTCTGTTGACTTCAGGTGGTACCTGAATCTTTTTCAAGCAAATGGTTTTGAGACTATTTTAGGAGTTGTTTGGACTTTTTGCTGTTAGGTTAGTTTCTATGTCTTCTTGGTTTGTGTGTTTAGGGAGAGGATAAGGAGAATATAAGGAAAGCTCAGCGCACAAATATATCTCTTACTATGATTTAATTTGTAATATAAGTTCTACTACATAGTAAGCAGGAGACAAAAAATAAGCATACATTATAATTCCATCTACATTCTTCTGCTGTGAAGTTTACTAATTTTTATTATTTAAAGTTCTTTTGTCTCTGGCAGTAACCCCTCCCGTTCTCTGTATCATTTTTATAGTCAACATGTGAAGTCAACAAACATGAATGTGTGCAAGCTTTACTGACCTAGAATGGGTTGATCAAATCACTGAAAAAAACACTGGTTTTGTGCAGCAGGGTGTTAGGACCCCAGGTATTGTTCTAAGAGGTCCTCCAGAAATGCAGAGAAAATGTGATACCACTACAACACTTGCTGTAGTTTGGTGAAGCATCAATAAAGAAAAAAAGCATGTTAAGAAAAACAAGTTGTCCAGTGTTAAACTGAATTGCAGATCTGTTTTCATTGAATGTCCCAAAGCTTCATTTCAGTCTGCTGCTAAAAGGCATTTATTTGTCATAGCTGTCTGCCAGAATACATTTAAATGATTTGAAAGTAGGCTTGGTGGAGTGGCTGTAAGAGGGTGAATTAGTTCTGTGTACGGCAGCAGCAGGTTGGCCCAGCGGACTTCTGACCCAGAAGGATCCTGAGTCACTGCAATCTGTTCTGTGGGAGATGGAAGGCAGTGTGACCTGGCTGTTGGACGTGTTTTCAGCAGTCGTGAGAAAACAGCCTGTGGGCTAAGTGATGCTATGGTTCTCCATGCTATTCCTGGCCTTGTGGGCTGTGGTGCTGCAGCAGATGGTTCTTGTCCAGTTGGGTGGATTTGAAAGATCAGAACAAGGTAAGCACAGGAAAGGCACTTGACTGGGGGGAAGAGGGGAAAGAATGAAGAGGGATAAACAAGCCAAGTTTATTTTCTCTTTTTTTCTTTGAAGTTTTTGCTTTCTATCTTTAAATTCTGTATAAATATATATAAATATCTTAACAAGTAAACAGTAAGACCATTTTAGTGGGCGAGGAGGACAACAAAACCCTACCGTTAATGTTTCCATAATCAGCTGAAGTTCTGACTTTCTGTTTGTATTTACTTGGAGAATCTTCAGTTGTGTTCATTAACTCTACATCCACAAACTTCTCAAATGTGTTGGTAACTAAAATGAATTAATATTAGGTTTGTAGTGTCACTAAACTTAAATGGAAAAGCCAAAAAAAGATCCTGGAACTTCTTAAACATCCTTGGTTTTCTAAATACAGTCCTTTTGGTATTTAAACACAGGACTTTGCAACCAAAAAATCTGCCTTCTCAGGACTTGAGTGTTTTAGGAAACATAAAATCTAACTTAAATATTACTCTATATTGATTTTATATTCTGTTATGAAGAAAGTAGTATTTTATTCCTGAGACTTCCTATGTAATGGGCCAGCTGTACTTCAGACTTTTTGCAGTCACTGACAGAGAGGTAGTTCTACCTTGAAACATTCATCTTCCGCACTCTGCAAATTTGCTGTGAATCGAGCTATTTTTACCTTATTTTAACAGAGTTTGGTGCGGTAGTTATGTCTTGAGTGTTTTAGATTGGAATTTTAATGTGGGAATTCTAATTTCCCAGCAGTGCTTGCTATGTAAGTATTGACATTGATAGTCTGGAAACATTCGATTTTGATTACTTTAGAAAATCTCCATGCTCCAGAGAATATTGCCTTGATAAGTACAGATAAGAACTGTGTAAAGTCTAATCAGGTTTTGGGGGGTTGGGGTTTTGTTTGGGTTTTGGGTTGTTTTTTTTTTTGTAGTTTTTTAGATGGTTGGTTGGTTGATTAGGTTTTCTTAATTATTATTACTCTACTGTCTAGAGTATGAATACTGTCTGCAGAGTTTTTCAGCACTGTGCATCTGACACAATATAGTTATACTTCTGTACATGTTTAAATGGTCTATTACTAGTCTGCTGCCAGGCACTAATAAAAATATATAAACCCTATGATCAAATTTTATTATTTTTCTCATTTTCTTTCTAGACAGTTTATGGTTCCACAAGAGTCTTTAATTCCCAGTCATGATGCACTGTTAATGAGCTTTAGAATCTTGTCTCCTTGGCTTCATGCCAAGCAGAAGTCTCAGGTATCTTTTGTACAACTATACGTGTGACATACATGTAGCACCAGATTTCCTAATAAAGCTGTTGATGTGAGAAAATGGCAAAAATTTGTTCAATGTACTGCAATTCTTTGTGCATAAATTTACCCATAAATATAAGAGATAGATTTGCTAACAAAATATGATTTGTATAAACTTAGTTTTACTTTATTTTAAACCCACTAAATCTGTGGATTCAAACTTACCTGAAAGGGAAAAAAATTAACACTTAATATGGACATATCATGATTATGCAAAAAAGTTGAGACATGTAGATGAGAAAGCTTACTGTGTTTACAATGTAAAATTAATTTTAGTAATAAATACTGGGAAAGAACTTAATTTTAACAAATCCTAATTTTTTCATAATTCTAAATTAGATTAATTTTCTGCTTCCCAATATTTGATCTGGACAAGCTCAAGAAGTTGGCCCATGGGTATCTGATGAGATTTAACAAGACCAAATGCTGGTGCTGCACCTGGATCAGGGCAGTCTCAGGTATCTGCACAGGCTGGACATGAGCAGCCCCAGAGCAGCCCTGCCCAGAAGGGCTTGGGGGTGCTGTGGGTGAGAGGCTGCACATGGCCCAGCCATGGCACTCACAGCCCAGAGAGCCAAACGTGTCCTGGGCTGCATCCAGAGCCCCGTGGGCAGCAGGGCAGGGAGGGGATTCTGCCCCTCTGCTCTGCTCTGCTGAGACCCCACCTGCAATGATGGATCCAGCTCTGGGATCCTCAACATAAGAAGGACAGCAGCTTGTTAGAGAAGGTACAGAGGAGGCCACCAAGGTGATTGGAGGGCTGGAACATGTCTATTATGTGTAAAGTTAAAAGAATTGGGATTTTTCAGTCTGGAAATGAGAAGACTTTGAAGTCATCAAATTGTGTCCTTTCAGTCCCTGAAGGGAGCCTAAAGAAAGACAGAGAGGGATATTTTACAAGGTCATATAGTGACAGGACAAGAGGGAATTACTTTAAACTTAGAAAATAGTAGGTTTAGAATAGGTATTAGGAAGAAATTCTTTACTGTGAAGACGGTGAAGCACTGGAACAGGTTGGTCAGACAAGTTGTGAATGATCCACAAATGTTCAAGGCCAGGTTGGATGGAACTCTGAGCACCCTGGGCTAGTTGGTGGCATCCATCTCCATGGCAAGGTGGCTGTAAGTACATGATCTTAAAGATGCCTTCCAGCCCAGGTCATTCTGTGCATCTAAAGAGATTATAGAGATAGGTCCTCCTTTGCCCTGCAAACAAATTAACCCTCTACACCTTTTTCTGTTGTTCCCTCCCTGGAAGTCTAACTTTTGGCTAGCTAATTGAGTGCAAATTTGGATGCATTCACTCCTCTGTAATAGCTAGGTGATAAGCACTAATAATGCCCCATGTTTTCCCAAAAGACAAGGGGTTCTAAGCAAAACCCAAAAACATGTCATAGCTCCTCACAAACACACCTGTGTCATTCCCCTTCTGGGGTCATAAGATGTGCCAGATCCAGGTGCTGCCAGAGCCTGTTTGTAAGTGTGTCTATTTTAGGAGGCAGTTTCTGTGTAGAAATGACAAGTTTCCTGAACTTCTCCAAGGCACAGACTCAGAAAAGAACAAGTCTGAGCTGGTGTGAGTTCCTAAAAAGAAGTGTTGTTTTTCTTCTGGCTAGCCATTACCTGGCTGAGCTTATTCCAACATACTTGGGATGGGGGTGGCTGGGAAAAATTGGAAAAAATTGCTTGCAAGTCAGAAGTGAAGTATTTACCCATCTGAGTGGGACTGCTCAAAACTGGTAATCAAACACTTGGTGAAGTAACTTGCCATTTCAGGATTGTAATCTTTCCTTTCCTCTTTCCATCTGCAAAACTGGGAAAACAGTACTTATTTAGCTCATGGGCATAGATGACGTTTCCTTCATTAATATTTTGGGCATGAGATAATATTCTTGCACAAAAGTCTTCAAGAATTCAATAGTATTTTTGAGAAAGAGAGCTGGTATCCCTATTGTAATTTGTGTCAATTCTAAAGCTTGTGTATGCCTCTTTAAGTGATGCCCAAAATAGTGGGCATCATTTAGATATGGGCCTCCTTAGAATGAAATCAAGTGATATAGAAGGAGAGAAACCAAATTTGCTGAACTCACAGTGCTCAACAGTTATGTTTATGTTAAAAAATATTCCAAGATCTGAATTATAATTTATTGAAGATGTGGTTCTAATCTTTTACCTTCTCTCTATGTATGATATATGATTATCTATCTAGGTGTTCCTTTAGCTGAATATTAGATATTGTAACTGGGTACGAGGATGGTAGCTGTTACCATATTGTTTTATTAGCCATACTTTCAAAGTATATCATGATGATGATATGGATTTGGCAGTGGTATTGTTGAACTAGAGTGAATGACAAAGTGGTTTGCAGTTGCTACTTGCATTAATGAGTAAGCATGAATTATAAAAACACCACTCACATTGAAGCTTTTCCAATTTCCAGTTGGTCTGAAAGACAGGCATAGTGTGGTATTCCTTTAATATCTCAGTACTATTTAAAAAATAATTTTTTTAAACCCGGGGTTATGACTCAAAATACGGACTTTAGCTGAAATGAATGGGAAACACTGGAGAGAAATGAGTAGCTGTGAAGAAGATGAAGTTTTTATGGCCCATACTGACCTCTTGCAATTTCTGATAAACAAAATTAATCTGAAACTAATCATAATCTGAGCTTTCTAATTTGAGTTCTGTGTCTTTTCCTCTGTTTCTAATGAAATATATATTTCTTTTGCTGTCTATCTTGTTCACCATTTCTTCATCTATTTCTACCTATTCCTACCTTCCTGGATTCTCTTTTGAGCCGAATTATGGAAACAAGAAAATGAGAAAAAAACCCCTCAACCAACCAACCAAAAAACCCAACCAAATAAACACCCTACCTGCACTTAAAAATCCCCAACAAAAAGTCCCAAAAGAAACAAGCCCCCCCCCCCAAAAATCCAAACAAAAAACCCCCAAAACCACCAAACAAACAAACAAAAACAGAAAACAAAACCAAAAAAAATCCCACAGCTGCACAACTCTGTAGACCCCTTAGATCTCTCTTTTCTGTTAGGCATACTTGACCTGATTTTAATATAAGCCCACTAATGGAGCTCTGGTCACCCTTTGTGACTGCAGCATTTGTATAGAACTTCGGTCCTGCAACATTCACTTTTGTCCTTGACTAACATGGACCATTCTACTGCTACAGTTAAAACTGAATAGGAAATAAAGCAGACTTTGCTCATGGCTGGTGATCGCTGCGAAAACTTGCCTCCCTTATTCCAGGTGGCCAGTCAAAGCTAAAATGGTGATCATTCACTATGGAGCCTGGGAGTAAAATTTTTCTTATTTGACTGCTGTTGATATGCCAAATTCTCATCCTTCAACCTAGCTGCAGCTGGATATTTGGTTGTCATTGGGAGCCAAAGGTGGGCTGGCAGCTCTCCAAGTGAAAGAGATACTTTGCCACATGTATTTTAGACAAGTTCAGTCAAAAGGTTGCTATGTCTTTTACTTTGAACTTAAATGAGAGAGGAAGATAGAGGGCTTTCTGGGAAAGCCCTTCAAGAAGTTGGGCATTACTCAGCTTCTTTAAGGGTTACAACAGCAGTACTCTGTATGCCATTTTTAATTATCATAATCTGTTATAACAACCGTTAGTTTAGTGCTTTTTTCTTTGTTTTAAAGCTAATGTCAAAAAATCAATTCCTCAGTCACTAGAAAAAACAAAACAGACTTTCCAAGGCAGAGAATAGATGGAAAATAATGAAAATTGTCACACAATTATACGTACTTTTGCAGTACAGACAACTTTGGAAAGTGGATAACTCCTAAAGGTGAAGAAGAACAGTCACACTTAGGCTGTGAGACATCTCAGCTGTATGTGGCTGTAGGAAGTTTTGAAAGCACAGGTGTGTTGATGCGTCCAGTTGCAGGTTGGCAGTAATTAGCAACTGGCTTAACTACTTACTTGCCATTAAAATTTATGCCTTTGTTGTTAATTATAAGTAGGGTCAATAAGTTGTTTTGGTTTGTCAGAACAAGCTCTGCTCTTAGCAGTGATATTGATGAACTGCAGCTTTGTAAATGTCATGGGAGAGTGCTGTTGTCCAGACTCCTGCCCCTCTGCTAATTCACAGGGCAGTCCACTGTCAGTTTTTCAAAAGAGACTGGCTTTTTGTCTATAGTTCCAAAAATTGTATCTGTAATTGTCTAATGGATTTGTTAAAGTGTCTCCTTTTCATGGATTTGTAATAGCAAATGGTCTCTAATGCATTTTTAATTAGTTGATTAAAATTAAATGATTAATTAGAGATTATCTTCTGTGAAGCAGAAGAAATTATGACAGGAGTAATCAAACATTAATTACTGAAGATTTTGCTGATCAGCTGTCTGCTGAACATGCAATACTGCAGGTGTGTGATAAGAATGATGCCTTTTCAGGCTCACCTAAAACCAGAGGCCAGACAAAATTAAGAGCATAAAAAGCAGTAATACTTACTGAAGGGCCTTCAGGTACATTTAGGGCAGACAGAGCCCACCCAGGGGCTACACCCAAAAATGGATGGCGGGTCACAGGTTTTCACACTTTTATAAGTTCGGTCCATTTGCGTATGGGGGTTAATCTCCGGTTACAGCTTCAGGTAATGAAGTAATTTACCCCAAGTTTGCTCCCCCGGCAGCTTACTTTTGTTTACATTTCTTGGGGCCTGAGACAGTGAGGTGTCCTTGATTCCCAGGCCTAGAGAGGAATTGTTTTGTCTGACCAAAATGTGAAGACAGTAGTTAACACTGAATATGGAGTTTAGAGTTACGCACTAAAGAATTACAGGATTACAAATATATGAAAAATATAAAAGCTAAAATCCTAAGGCATCAGGAAAAGTAAAACTTTTCCATAACTTCTACTCCAGTAGGTAAACTGTACCTCAATCTGTTAGAGATGGAAAATGCTTTTTTCACATATGTTGTTTTAGTCATACTATTTTGAGGAGCATATTAACCTTTAATTGCCTTCAATGTGTACTGGCGTAATAGTTCAAGATTTATTTAATATTCATCTGGCATTATAGCACTACAAAATGGAGTAGTTTATAGAAAGTGGTATTATCTTTCATGGTACAAGACTGGTGGCCAATCTTCTTTAGATTTTACTTTTAGGATTACCACATTGTTGATTCCCTTTGCTTTCACCTCAGCTTCCCTGATTTTGGTAGTTGGCTGTCAGTGCAGCTCTACATTTTTGGTTTTTAAAAGTCATCTGGGGAAAGATAGTATGTTTTGCTTGTTTTGTACATGAGGAATCATAGAACACATATATTAGCAAAGGAATCAAGAAGTTAGTTTAAATTGAAACTATGAAGATTTTCTTTTTGAGCAAAAAATCACCTGCTGTCCAGTAGGACAGCCACGTGAAAAACATTCACGTATGAGCAGTCTGCCTATAACAGTGACAAATAACTTCAAGTTTTTTGTGAACTAAGAACTGTTGTCCTGGATAACCAGAGAGCTGAGCCATTCCCAGGTGGACTTAGAAGCATCCAACCCAAATATGAACAGGAGAGTTAGGTTCCAAAATAAATTATTAGGAGTAGACATTTGTAGTAGACAAAGCCAAATATGTTTTTCCTCTTCTGCTTTTATATCAACAGATGATGGAAGTTATTTAGTTTATACTGAAAATGTTGGAATGTGATAGTCAAGCAGAGTTGTCACACCTGTGTTATGCTTTCCTGGTTGTCTAGACATTCCAACCTCCGTTCATTCCTGTGGATCTGAATCCATCACCTGTGCTTAATACTTATGTCTGTCGAAAAAAACTAAATACTCCTCCAAATGGTATGTCAAGAACATGCTCTTCTAACTTCAAACAGGCCTTTAATTCTCTTGGGTTATGTGAAGTATATTGGTGTCAAGATAGAAAGATTACTTTAAAGAAACCAGGTGTTCATTCTCTGAGACTTTTTTTATAGACTTACCCATATATCTCCTGCTGTTTTCAGCTACATCAGCACAAGGAAGCATGTATTTTTGACTGTGGCGCTGTGAGCTTTTCAAATATATCTATGAAAGATGCCATCCAGTTTGCTGTAGTGGTTGTATGTCCTCCTTTGTTGCAATATGCCTTGCATTACCTAACTCAATTTCCTTCTCTTGAAAATGAATCTTATTCCATCTTCAAAAAGTTAAATTTATTCTTTGAGTTTGAGACACTGATGCCACAGTTCACTACTCTTTTCCGTACCTCAGTCATCTGTCATCTTTCCAAAGCTTCAAAAATCTCAAGAGAATACAATGAATGTCAAATGTGAGAAGAATGCTGTCTCAGTAAGTTTGACCTGATCAGGAAAACTTTCTTCTTTTCTTCTCTTTCCTTTTCACCCGAAATGACTTCTTCAGGAAACATCCAATCTTTCTGTAACTCAGCGGATCAAAGTGCTGTATTGTTGGATCTTAATCACATATGAATGGCTCCAGAAGGGATCAGAGCTCTCTTTGTTCATTAGAGGCTTCTAGGCCAAAACCGGTGCCAGCAGCCATAAAGGAAATATGTAGACCTCTGTTTGGTCATTCAGTGAACCGTGTCACTCTAGGTTTGACCCCCACTTCTTTGCACTAGCTTCCTTCTGCAGGAAGGTGGCCTAGATCATGGCTGTAAAATATATCAATGCTAGCAATTGTAGGCAAAGGGATTTTTTTTGCCTTTCTTTTTGATGTCTCTGCTAATTTTTCTTCTTGCTGTTTCCTTCTTCTCAATGTTACCAGCTTTAAGCACAAACTAGGTTCAAAATGTTCCAGATTTGTCTGTATTAGATAGAGCATGGTCTACATCATTGTGGTGTCACAGTGTCTTGCAAAGTGTAAGTGCTAAGTATGTGCTAATATGAAAGTGTAAGACCATAAAATATGTTTCTGTTGTGCTGGGTGTTTTGCATATTGGTACTGGTTATAGGTAGATGGACTGCTCTATTAATAACATTTTTTTACCAAGTGATTTTACTTCTTTATAGCCCATCAATGTATTAGAAGAGCATAACAGGACATAACAGTATTGGATAGGACATTAACAAGACATTGTATTTCTCCTTTTGCTTCAGCTGTGCATTTTTGGGCAACCATTTTAATGATAATGTCGCTTCACGTTTTTGTGTGGTACAAGCTGAGATGTTCTTGCTTGTAGAACAAGGTATAGTTGATGTCTAAAGTGCAATCCAGTACCTTTCTTACCCTGCTATATGAAGCATAAATTAATTGCATAACTCATAATGAACTTAATATCTCTGAATGTTTGTAGTGAAAAGAAAATAGAGAATGAGAAGTTGTGCATTATTCAGGGTATTTGTGCACAAACATGAGTGTTGTTGTTTATTGGATTATCTGTCTGTTACTGACATGCTTTAAAATGTCATCCAGTGAAGAAGGCAAACCAAACAACTTATCTGATCAATCATATGCTCTTTATACTGAGAAGAAAATAATTGAACTGTTCATGTTTGCCCTTTAGATTAGAAAATTCATTGGGCGAAGTAAGTGACAGAGTGTTCGCAGAAGTAAGGATTGGCTTATATATATATATATATATATATATATATATATATATATGCGCCTTGTTAGTGTCTGGGCTATGTAACTAGAACGGTATAACTTCAAATGCAGTTTCACTGGCATTTTGTCTTCATATACTGTGTCCATAGAAACAGGCAAGGCTAAAAGGGAAAGAACTTAATGTTTTGTCTAACAGTTCTGGTAGAATTCAGAAAAGTCAGATATGTCAACTTTTAATTAAAAATGGAGTATTCAAATCCTACTAGAAGCATTATGGTCTTGTATGTGTTTTGTATGAAATGAGCCCTCTTATTGAGAATTCAATGAGAATTCTCTCTCAATGAGAATTGCTCTCCTCCCTCCCACAAGAACAGCTGAAAATGTAATCAGACCACTGGACAGTGGGGTTTTTTTATAGGATCCAGTTGTACTTGTTTGGCCATGCTTGTCTTTAATCTAAACCAAACTGATTTAATTTATACCTTCTTTTTACTGATAAATACTGTTAATACATTTAAACTCTTGTGAAAGTGACAAAGGAAACATTTTGTTTTCTGTGACAGATGTCACTGTTCAATCTTGATTTTTTTCTAAGCATTGTTCACTTTTCAGTATACTCTTCTTCAAATGTTGTTGAGTCCTTTTGCACATTCATGCTTTCTAGCTGGTGAACATCAAGTGATACACTACCAGCTGGACTGGAATTTTTTTAATATGAAGTAATTTCTGCTGTCATGGATTAGACATCTTTAGAAGCAGGATGTTTTATTGCTTGTAAATCATCTAAAGCCATTTTATATGGCTGATCTCTACTTACCCTTTCCAATTCCTGCTGCACTGCCTGTGGTCTGACTGACATGATGATGACACTGTCCTTTCTATTAATCTGTCTTCAACTGGTCTTATAAAACAGTGTGGCTGGTGGCACTCTTCACTACATGTTGAGTAAATTGCTGTACAATGTGCAAACTACTTATTTATTTGAAGCCTTATGAATGTGGTCCCTCCCCAAAACAGTATTGCAATAGGCGGCATTACATCTTTCCCTGCTTTTCTGGAGCAATGTATAAAACACTTTGTAATGTTAATTTTTTTTAAATTGTTGTTAATGCTTCATCTTGTAAGGAGGTGATTTCTTTAGTGAGAGGACAGTTGGGAAAATTACATTATTAATATTTCAATTTCTAGCTCGTTACCAAGTAAACCTTTTTTGTTATAAGTCATTAAAGCATCTGAATTATTAGCAGCATACCATTAGTAAACTGATTCCCTATAAAGCAATTGAGCCATTTTTCAGTTATGGAGGCAAACATAAAACATGAGTTTGTAATTTCTGAACTTTTCATTAAAACTGGCATGATCTGTCTGTTTCTATAGGACTGTACTAAACATTCAGATCTAAAATGTTATTGAAGAACATATTTTTAGTGGTGTTTTTTTAATATATATACTTAAATTCATTACCTCCTTGCAATGGTTTCTTTTTCTTCAAAATCTGGACCATGTAAAGCAGAAAACTGTGTCCCTGAGCTGGAGATTGAGGAATATTTAGTAACCTGCTGCTGGTTATCCCCTTATGCCACCCACTGAATAATAGACATAACAGGATAGTAATGCTAAATCTAAGTAGAAGTACCAAGAAAAAAGCTATGATAGAGTGCTATTTTTAGACTATAGAGAAATCAAAACTCAGCTATATTTTTGTTGTTTATGATTGAAAGATGTTCTATTTGTTGTTTTATTGCCATTGTAATACTTTGGAGTTGCAAAGGTGGTGGTGATGTAAGAGTAGATAATATACTATACATCTTGGCATAGAAATAGCAGAATAGCTTAATCATATTTTCAATTACTGCCTCACAAATGGCTATTTGTTTTTGATGGGTTTCTCATTCAAGTAACCCTCGACCTCATAAAATACTAAACTCATACTGCAACTTACGCTTTATAATGCCAGATTTTTCCCATTTTCAGTTTATGCAGTTACCTTGTATCGAGTTTAAAAATAATGCTTTAAAAGAATCAATTTCATGGTGAATGCATCTAGTCAAACAACCCATTTAAACAACATCTTACTCGTGTGTAGCAGACCGTTTTACAAGTAACTGAGAGTTTTACAAGCCTGTGTTTCAGACAGGATAATTGGTTGTTTCTCATATGTGAGCTTGAAATTTAAACTTGTTAGCTTCAATATAGAGAACCTTTCCTGGCTTGGGGTATTCAGTTAAGGTCTTTTTAGCTGTAGACATATATAATAATTCATTATCAAAAAGTGGTAAAATGGTACCAATTTTGAATATGTTCTGTAAAAGCTAGTAGTTAAAAACTTTTCATTTGTCACTAGTAGTCAGCAAACTTAGCCTATGATTTCTAACGTAAAGTAAACTCAATTAGGAATTGCAAATGTGCAGATTTCTGACTTATGTAGAGCACCAGAACCTCAGAATTTAGAGGTGATTTTGCTTTTATTAGACCTCAATTTTGAATAGATAGGTTGCTCTCTAAGGTAAGTTGAGAATGCTTAGAAAAGTCTGTTGCTTTAAGATATTTTAGTCAAATTATATTAATCTTCTCATCCTCATAAAAATTTCGTGCCAGCTATACATTTGCTGTATTTTATTTCATTTTCAGTGCAGTGCTTACCCCAGGTGTAACGCTAGGGCCTGTTGGTAAATCAGCAAGTCACATTCAAAGGTGGAGGGAAGGAGCTGCCAGCTTGCAAAAGCCAGGTTTCCCTTTCTGCTAGAATCACTTGACAAGCACCTGGTTTTGTTTTTCATTGGTACAGTCATGATACTTGGGGTGTTACTAGGATGTAGCACCTGCCTCCAGGTGCTTTTCTTCAGAAATAATCTGGCTTCTCAATGACTTTAAAAGGCATTCCACAGCTGGCACGTACAAAGGAAAGCCTTAATTTGCCTAAAGTAACAATCGTTTCATTACAAAACCTGTTTTATGCTCCTTCAATATTATTTTCAGTAGCTCTTCTTTAAGACCTTAAATTTTACAGATGCTGTCAGTCAGAGTTTGGCCATTCTTTGGAGAGATGAGAGGGACATTTTATAAGGACATGTGGTGATAGGACAAGAGGGAATGGCTTTCAAGTGAAAGAGAACAGGTTTAGATTAGGTGTTGAGAAGAAATGCTTTACTGTGGGGAAAGTAAGCATTTGAACAGATTGCCCTGAGAAGCCATGGATGCCCCATCCCAAGAAGTGTTCAGGGTGGGATGGGACTTTGAGTAACCTGGTGTATTGGAAGGTGTCTCAGCCATGGCAATGAGGTTGAAATAGGGTGATCTTTGAGGTTCCTTCCAACCCAAGCCATTTTATGGTACCTTGGAGCTGTTTTGGATTTTTTATGTCAAGATTGATATCCTTCTTGACGCATCGATGTATCTCTCTTCTTTCTTGTATTCACAACTCTTGATCATTTTATCTCTTTCCTTGAAGTTTGGATCAATATAATGTAGGGAAGTGATCTCTCGATGCAGTAAAGAAAAACATTCAAATCACTCACTCTCTTACCCCGTCTCATGGAACATTTTTACTAAAAAGACTCTTCAGAAAGGTAGAATTCCCTGCTGCAACCTGTGCTAATGGAAGGAATAACTCTGGCACTTAAAAAACAGGGAGAATCTCTACCTTTAAGTTCAAGGGTCAAAATAACAATACTCTTATTCAGCATCTCATTGCATTCACCCATCTCCTCCAAATCCATGTCTTTTCCAGCACCACTGCTGCAAATCTCAATGCAAAGGCTTTTGCTAATATTATTTCCCATTTACTTGACTTAAAGCATCCTGTCTTGCTGTAAAGTGCTCACTTTTTTCTTCCATATCTTTGATTGTTCATGCATTTCTTATCATTTTAGGGTTAGTGGCAGATTTGTTTTGCACATGGATGTTATCCTGTGTACAGGACTGTGTCTGAGTTGAGCTGTGTAATTTTTCTCTTGGTATCCTTGTGCATTATGAAGAAATCTGAAAGCAGTGAGGGGGCCTTACTCAAGCAAGCCCTGGTCAGAGACCCGGAGGGGTTTTGCCATAATTCTAGATGGAGGGTTAAAAAGTATCAAAAAATAGATGAGTCTGGAGCTGCCTGGAATAGTAGTTATAAGTGGTGGCTTGCTGTGACTTTGGAGGCATTAATCTTCTCAGAGATGTGGATCTAGAAAACACAAAGGGACCCTCTAACCACAGGGCAGAAAGAAATCCTCAGAAAGAGGTCCCACAGATCCTGGTGCTGGAGCAGCTGGGAGGGTCACAGAGCCTGTGGCATTCTGACAGCCAGGAACTGAACCTGGCAGTGGCTTGGTCTCTGGGAACAATTTTTACTTAACAAGGATTTAGGTTAACTTTTTCAAATGGATTTATTACACAGTTTTTGCTTTTGAATGAGAAATGGTTAATTGCAGTTAGTTCAGGGCTTCCATTGCCTCTATGCAGACTTTGTATAAGGAATAGTTCTCCCATTGGCAAAAACCTCCCTGAAGGGAGGTTGGAACCCTCCTTTACTAATATGTTGTGCTCTGTACCTGGTAAGGAGCAAGGGAAAAAGGCACAACTACTGTCTGTGTCTGCTTGTGGTAGCACACACCTCACAGAACCACAGCTGCTGCTGAGTGACTTTTTCTTTTGTGCTCAATCTGACTGTTAACTTGGAACAGTGTCAGCAGTGTGAATGTGAGGAGCCAACCACAAAGCCCTTAGAAATCCTGCTCTTTGCTGCTGATACAAGGGTACATGTCCATACAGTGTTTTGGTGCTTTGCAGACGCAGGCACAGTATACAGATGTTCTTTGTTCAAGTGCTAGGTTTGTGTACATGTTCAGGCAAATGCAGATGAATCATCACATATGCACTTCTCCAGAAAATACTGCTTATCTGCTATGGGAACAGAAAACATGCTATTTGCAGAAAGGATGTCATAATAAGGATTGATCTTTGGACTTCTCATTACTCTAAAGGTTATTTTGACATTCAACATCGCAGGTAAACTTTTTTGGGTTGGGGAGGGAAATATCTCAGTACTTGTGTCTCAATGTTGTTACTAGTTCAAACCACAATCTGTAGATAAAACTAGCATATTTTACTGCTGAAATCAGCATACTCGGTCAGTAGTTTTATATTCTGAAGTAAACCATGAGTACCTGCAGTCTATTTAAGAAAAAAGGATGCTACAAAAATTCTAAGTCTCTGAAAGATGTTTCCTACAGGTCTTGAGTGTTGAGTCTCTACTAGTTATTTGAATTCCTTAAGCTATTTAACTGAAGTTATAACAAAAACAAACTTGAGTTAGAGATCGTAGAGAAGAGATGACTGGTGGTATAGTAAAATCTTTCAGTAGATTTCCTGTAAAATTATCTTTGGATATGTTCCATTCTATACTTTTTGTTAACAGATTAGAACAACAATAGTAATTTAAATGAGTTATCCTAAGTTTAAATTGATCTTATATTCAGTCATTTTCAATACACCTTAGGAATATACTAGAATGTGCTGAGAATACACTAAAATAGAAAACTGTCCTTACATACAGTAAATTGGCAATTTTGTGTCTGTGCTCTATGGGGAGGAAGAAAGATATGTGAATTTTAGATGTCCTCCAGATAGCTATCTTTAACCAGGGCTAATTTTCAGCATTACTCTTTAGGATTTTATATTCTAACACTTTAGGTGTAAATACATAACTGTGAGACAGTATCTGTGGCAACCCACAGTACATAATAAAACATAGTGGGTAAGACAGAAAGCAAAAGGAGTAGTACTTAAAGTGATGATTGATTTTCAATTCTGAGTATTTCTTTGAAGTAAAATAAAGAATTAAAGTGGCATTAAAGAAAAATATTTTACTATGCTTTCATTGAATGCCTTTTTGTACAGTATCCTCTTCTCTGTTCTTGTTTCCCTTATCACCCGAGATGCTCTTTCACTCACTCTGGGGTTGGATAATTGTGAGCCCTTATTTTGTTTTTCTGGTTATGTGGTTATATGAATCTTCATCTGGAAGTCTGGTTTTCCCTGTATAGGTATGCTGCTGCTCTTCTCAAGTTGTTTCCATTTCTTCCAGTTGTAAGAAAAGCACATGCTTATATGAAAGGAATATCCTGGGTGAATGAGACACGGAAGGCAAAGTATAGGTCTGTGTTTTTGGCAGCTACACGATTTACTATTTTTTTTTTACAAAATAACAGAATCTAACCAAAAAAATCTAATGCGCTAGTGCACTGTTGTGTAACACAAAGAGTGTGCAAAGAGTTGATGGATCCTAGTAGCTTCTCAAAGCCTATCTTTGCTTTCATCCACATACAAATCTCAGTGGTACTTCTGCAACCTCTGCAATTTTCTGTCCTCACTCTCATCCATCTTATTTTTCCAGACCCATTGTAACATGATTCTGTCTATCTGTTAAAAAACACCCCAACTTCTCTGTTTTAAAAACCTTCCAACTCTTTAGCTCACTCCCCCTTTTTCTTGTCTCCTGCTTGCATTTGCCAATACTCTGTGCTCTCTGGAATAGTGTGGCTCTGTGGATTTGTCAGGCATCCTATTTCTTCATTCTGAATAGTTAGTTATCTTCTTTAAAATACATTTCTTTCAACTATCACTTGTAATCTGAAAAGTGTTGTGACTTGTGGCCACTGGAGATAACAAGGATAGAAACATGCACAAAGCACTGTGTACATTACTTTAAGTGACTGTATTCCCCTTTGTAAAGACTTAGAAGCCAAAAATATCATCCAGCTCTCTTACAAAGCTGAGTTGGATGTGTTTCAGGTAGTCTTTTATAAAAGGCAAAATCTAAAAAAAAAAAAAAAAAAAAAAAAAAATTGGAAAGCTGTACAAACTAGAAATACCAATTTGTAAAGCGTTCACCACTACTTGTGAGATGTACTAAAAAGCCTCTGATGGTTTTGTGATCTTGTCTAGAGAAATTGCTTCTGCTATGACACAGAAATGCTGAAGAAGACAGACTTATATTTTCTTTTGATTTTACTTCAGCAGGTTATATTTTAAAGTTAAAAAAAGGCTGCTCAATTACATAAATCTGATTGTCATATGTACTTAATGGACTCATTGCAAATTTTAAACATTGTGCATACAGACTTTGGATTCCTTGGCATATTAAAGTCAGTGAGCAGTGAAATGTATATCCTCAAAGAGCTAGGATATAAAAGTATTTCTGTTGCTGATAGTGTTGTTGGACTTCAGCTGGCATTCCTGGGAGTAGCCCTGTGCATAGGTTGCTCCAGACCACAGCACATCACCATCCCATCTCATCATCTGAGGCACTTTCATTCCCCTCCCTGTTGTGTAAGAGATATTGCATATGGAATCGATAAACATGAGGTACAGGTGCTTTAGGAGGAGTGCTTATGATGCATAGGTGCATTACAAGGATCCCTCTAGACAAGGATGAGATCATTGTTAAGAAGAAGCATACGAGCAGGCATACGTGAAGTATCTTTTTAGGACAAGTGAAGTGTCTCTGTAGGATGAATAAATATTACAAAACTTTGGCTGAGAGTTGTGCATGTTACAGCTGCTCTGGTCAGACAGGAGGTCCTTTTTAGCCAAGTGGACTATCAGATAAGGAGCTTTCTAGCAGATTTTTCAGGAAAAGCATGGACATGTAAACTCCTGTATGACAGTGGATTAAACTAGTTGATTTAAGATTAAGTGGCTATCAGTCCACTCCACACAATCCTATAAATCACTGTACTCAGAAAAGAACTAGCAGAAAAGTTCATGTAGCAGCTCATGAGGCTGTGCAGTTTGTAGTAGAGCACACCAACATAAGCTAGAGTGGATTTCAATTTACTTTTTAGCATCAGTGGTGATTTAAGTAATGAGTTCTACTCTATGGTTAGTAGGTCAACATTTGCGGTTTCTATTTAATTTGCCAGAATTTCCTTTCTTTTGTTTTCTCTTTTCTTTTTATAGACATGACTTCTTTTACCTCTAATGCCATCCTTTTCTTACTGCAGTTGGTGAACGCTTTTTTTGTTTATTTTAAAGTCGTCTGAAGCAGTATAAATATACTGTGAGCCTCTAATTATGGTATTTTTTTCTGGGCAACCTGCAAGCATTTTACTTTTTTAGCTGCATAGTTAATTTTCTTTAAGTTACAAATTTTATGTAGTTTCCCTTTTTAAAACTTATTGCTATGTAAAGTAGAGTACTTTTGGCTTTTTCTCTTCTCCAAATATATTGAATTTGCACAAGAATTGTTATAGGCAACTTGTCTGTCGTTTGTAGAGACAGCAAGCAAAATTCCCTCTCTCTGCTGCATCTTCTAAATGGTTGTTCCAAAAAGCAGATTTTTATGATGTCTGAAAAGATATCAGCATCACAGCTCAGTGAAACTTTCACAGTGTTAATATGGCTACTCTGGTCTCTCATTATTACTTTGTTTCTTCTCCATGCAGATTTGGAATGGACGAATGAACCATGTCTTATGGTTAATACATGGATTCAGCAAATTAGATTATTTTAGTTCAATTCATACCTTCATCAGTCACCCTTTTGCAGTAACAATTGGTAAATCCTGTGAAAGCCTTTTGAAAATTTTGTCTAGTGGGGACACTGACAAGACCAGGCAGCCTTTGATAGGATATAATACACATGTTTTGTTACAATTATTTTGTCCCAATAAAATTTTTCAATAAAACAGCAATGAATGAAAAAATTTTTTATTCATTAAGTTCTCCGTTTACCAGCCTGATAATGTAAGTGACTATCTGAATTTTGTATTTGTTTACAACAGATTAGTCACAGTGGGATGGAAGCTTTTCTAAGTTGATGAAATTTGGTAGTATAATTTTGAATTTGAATGAAAAATAATGCTTTCAATCAGCTTTTTTTCATGTTGAATAATAGAGATTACTCTTCTCATATATTAGAACATCTAAGTTTTCCTATAGATCTTATGTTCACATGGGTGGTGAGCTGACTAGATGATGAAGTTCATTAATAGAACATAGAAAAGCTTTCAGCAAGGCCTGGTTACTCAGCTTATGTATATCAATTTAGTAACATCAGTTCCACACTGCTATGATAATTTACACCAGCTGAGGTTCTGGGCGCTGATCCTTTTTATTGTGTCTTGACTTTTCTAGCACGTAGGTTAAGCAACATTTGATAACCATATGTTTAGTGTATTGTGCCAGTAGAATAGGACTTAGAAGGTGGAGTGTGGGAAGAGTGGGAATTGCAAACGTGTATTGTTAGATTTTATTGACTTCAGAATGTGGCATAAATACAATGTCAGGTTCTCTATAAAACAAGGCCCCATGTGGAGTCAAGACATACAGTGATATCCTGTAGAAATTAGTAAAGAAGTCTTAAAATTAGATTTAATTGGTTGTATTTTCTTCTAAGATTATATCTTTAAAAATTTAGTAATCTCAAAGTAATGTTTTGAAAATGCAAAGCCAGTATGTAAATGTGCATCAAATGCATCAGACTTCTGAAACATGTTTGAGTCTTTATATTTCACTTCAGCATCCATGAACAGGCAGAAAGCTTTTCACTGTTTCTACAGAGGGGAAGACAGAGGAGCTTCTCTGGAGCTCACCCCTTTGTGCTAGTGTGATTGAAGGGAGCTGTAAAATAGTAACTGCTGATTATGCAAGAACTACCTAGGTGTGTGAGTATTCTGTGAATTTCAGCTTTCTATGGATGCTTGGGTGATCAGTGTACATCCTCTTAGGAAATCTGCAGGGAATGAGTGTGGATAGGAAGATCAGTGGGGCAGAAAGGAACTACAAAAACAAGCATGGATGGAGAGCTGAGGGCATTCCAGTGGAAAACTCAACTGTATAAAAAGAATTGGGCATCTGATTGTGTCAATCTTTTCATGTTTCATCTGTTGCATGTAAAAAATGGTTCTTTTTTCAAGTCTAAAAAAAGTATTTGCTTTTAGAACAGAATGACTTCTTCTGAGTTGAAGGGAGAAAAAGTTAGAGTAAATTAGAAAATACTTGAGTCTGCAAACTTCTTTCTGGAAGTTTCAAAGTCCAGAAAGCCCACTCTCAAAACTTTGAGGTTTAGCAAACTCCATTGTGGTATGAAGTTTAAATGAGGAAGTTTAGTAACACACCACAAAGTGTCCGTTGGGTTGTGAAAAATCACTTCCGTGCTACTTCTGGTTTAGTTAGTTATTAATTGTAAACCAATTAGTGTTACTTTTCTGGATTAGTATTAGACAGGAGTCATTTAGCAGATCTTTTTTTTTCTGCAGAAGGTATGAATGAAATAACTCTTACCTGTGAATATAAACAGTTGTGCTTTCATGCCAGTATCAAACCCTCATATTTTAAAAACAACTGCCTAACAAACACTTTCATTTCAGCATTCATCTGGGACCTATTACCAAAGATACTCTGAACTGTTCCTTAGTGGGAAAAATTAACACATCACTAATTTAGCAACATTTTGATTACACAGATAGAAACAGGAAAAAATACATTTTGATCCACTTTGGGTTATCCAAATAATTTATCTGCAAAATTTGTTTCACTAAATCTGTTGGCATCTGCAGTCACTGAAATATAGCTTAAAGGCATTGTATTTTTCTTGGCTAGAGGCTACCTTGGTAACTTGTGTTGCATTTGCCCACAAAGACTCAGTGCTAGTTACTGCCATCATTTCCCTGAGCATGTGTTTCTACTTTTAAACCCAAGTGCTGTCCTAACAATGTAATGACCTCCCTTCATATGGCAGAGCCCTAATCCAAGAGGCTGTGTAAGGAAGATTGCAGACTGACTTCAGTGAGCTCCAGAGTCTGATGGCAATAGTCTTCCAGTAGAGGGGGTGTGGTGGACGTCCTCTGGGTTGTGGGTCTGAAACATCTTAGATTACTCAGCCATATTTGTCAGCTTAACACCAGCAGGCAGCTCTATCCGCAGGCTGCGCTGACACCTTGCTTTGTTATCCTTCTGTGCAGCTTTTACTTCCTCCCCTCGTGCGACAGTCAAGGAGGCTGCTGCTGGAACAGGCAATAGAGCTTCCTTACCCTGCTTTTCCAATACTGTGATCAGTGCCATTAACTCAGTATAGTAGTGGGAGTAAAGTCAAGCTGCTGAAAAAGTTGCAATGCATCCCTTGTAGATAGTAGTAAAGACATAAAATTGTACTAACATGTCAGATACTGTTGTGGCACTGAGATAGCCATGTCAAAAAGTTGGTATGTTGCTCTTAAAATACTGGTTTGTTGGAGCCCCATTTATTTCAATTTGTATGTTTTCTGAAATTGTTTGAGGGGAAGTGAATGTCAAGTACCACACTTCATTTTCAAATGTTATTGATACAATTTTACTTCAATGAAAAGAGATTTAAAATTTTTCACAGTGTTGTTTCTGGGTTAGCAGAAATTCTCATCTCAAAACCACAATTTTTTCCCCTAATATTTGTTACTAAACATTCTGGTTGAAATTCCTTTCTAAAAAATAAGAAAGCCTGCCTGATCATGGTTGTATTTTGAATTATGTGAGTTGATACAACTCAACTTGGTTTTTTCTATTAGAATTCATTAATAGTTAGACAAAACTGTTGTTTACCAGTAGACACTATAAGAGCTACACAGAGATGTTGCAGTTTGCATGGGCTTTGAAAGCCTTTTTTTTTCTTTCCTCTTTTCATTCCTTCTGCACATGGAGCCTTACACAGTGTGGCTCCAGTTGCCTGTCTAGGGCCTCTACTGCCAACCATGTTGTGAGTAACTGTTCCTATAATTGTGCTGCATATTTACAGCACAGTCTCTGCTAAAATTAAGAGTATTTTGCAATAATTACAATGAACAAAAATGGGCAAACTAAGTCAGGACTAAATATTTCTATTGATATAAGTACAGTTGCAGGGCCTGAGTGATGTAGTTTTGGATGCAAAAACTAAAATTCTATTGGACAAGTCAAATTGCAGAGTAGACTGTTGGGTCACATACCTTCAAAGACTAAAATTTTAATGAAAACAGTAAACTGTGGATCAGTATAACCTGCAGGCTGCTGTTCTCTTCTAAGAGACATCTCTTCTAAGAGACATAAAAACTTCTTTTTGATATTGTACTTTCTATTTTGAAAAGTGATTGGAATATACTACCAAATAAAAATCTTTCCTTTCTCAGTCTTTCTCGGTCTGTATTTGTGTCTTGACAATGGTGGTTGCAATGTCAGTAATGATTGGTGTTTCCAAGAAACTGCATCATGTTTCATGTATAATACTACTTTCTTACTAACATTAGTGTGTTAGTCTTCTATGTTTAATTAAAAAAAAAAAACCTAAGTAATTTTGAAAGAATTTTTATTTTTATAGGATTTTCTTGGTCACAAACAGATGCTGTGCTATAGCTCATGTTTGACTGGAATGTTTAGGATCTGTAAATTTTTTATGTTTAATTTGTGAAGTTACAGTAGTATGTATCTTAAGTGTTTACCAATAAGACACGTACATTTTTAACATTGAAATACAAACACAGTTTCTTATTTACTTTTGCTGTTTTGGATATGTTTTTGAGCACGTGTTCTTGTGCTTTGCTGCTTGCCTCAAGTCAGTACAATTCTTCCTCAGACCTCCCATGCTGTTAAATGTATGGGTAGAGTGGTAGCTTCCAAGCACCCCTAAAGAAAACACTTTCAGGTCATGTCATATAACTTGTATAAGAGCAGCTGTGGGTAAGATTCTAAAAAATGAATATCCTGATTTTTTTACATGTTTTTATTGGTTTGGTTTTTTAGATGTGAGACAGAGAGTTGTCATAATATAATACCTTGGTCTCTCTTTTTTTCTTAATAGATAAAAAAATATTTTGAACTTGAGCCACTTGCACGTGGAAAGCGCTGGATTCTTAAACCCTGCTCCTTGGATGATATGGAGGCAGTAAAAGACAGCTTCTCCCTTCTAATAAACTTGCTAGAAGAGAGAGACTTCGAACCTTCAAGAATGTGAAAGCCAAGAGAAAGAAGAGGTTCCCACGCATCGCTGTACCTGCTCACTCTGTCACAGCTTAATTGCAGCATAGTATCAAGGCTGAGCTGTGATATGTTGTTCATTCAGAGTTAATGCAGAATGTCCTTTGGTTAAAATAAATGTTCTGTGAATCAGGTACACAGCTTTTTCCAGTAAAGTTGTCTACACTACTGAAGTAGAAAGTCCCTCTTTGTTTACCACTATTTCTGCACACTGCATGTTGCTTTCTTGCACCACGATCATCCTTGGCAGAAAAATTTACACGCACAAAAATAACATAGTCCATAAAGGAGGAATTCCACATGTTACCTTGAATTTTAAAAATAAGTAATGTCTAAAGAATTTGAGTCTAATTTAGCTTGTTTATTGACCTCACATTATGGAAAAGCACAGCCACTGAGAACCTTAATAGGATACCTAAAACACAAGCAGTTTCATGTTAATCAAAGGTTATTCCTGAGGTTTTACTAAGTGAAAACACAGTTGGGGTAGTAGACTCCACAAGGTAGTTGAGTGTCTTCTAAAGTCACTGCAAAACTTGGCCAGAGGCAGTATGGTATTTTGCTGGAAGTTTGCTGAAAAATAAATTAACAAACAGATGTGCACAGATAACAGTACTTGGGGAAATCAGCTGACATAAACAGGTGATCTAAGTAAAAAGATTTTTAGAAGTATATGAAAGATTTTAGAAATATACAGAAGTTGAATAAAATAATAATTTTCATTGAAAGTAGTTTTCCATAAGAAAAGCGGAGCAAATATTGGTTAGTTCATCTGTGGAGGCTTTATTGCTAGTTAAAAGTATAAGTGATTCTTAAATACTTCCTTTATCATTCATTCGTAGACTACTACTGTTATTGTAACATTGCCAAGGTATCTATCCAGTAATTAAGGGTCTTCCAGTGTTTGTACTATAAGCTTCTCTTTTCAAGGGGATTATATCTTGTTCTTTCAAACTTCCTCTGGGTTAAATGCTACTTAGAAGATGAAAAAGTAGTCATTGGAAACAACATTTGTAATACATTTAGAAGAAGTTGATTTGGGTCATGTAACACAGTCCACTTTTCCACTTTCCTTGTTTTCCCCACTGTAGATTTGCAGTATTTTAGCTACCTTTTGTTGATTTTTTAAAAAACTCATAAACTGATTTTGTCCATTGAAGAAATGTGCCAGGCCACTGGTTGACAGTGACAACAGGGTATGTGCAGATCAGTCACTGGACTGGTGCACGCCTTGAATGCTGTGCCTTGTGCATTCAGCTACCCTTGTGCGTGAGTGTCTGCAAACACAAACTTGAGTGAGGTGTCATTAGTTCTTCATCAGCTCTGCTTCTGTCTTGAAACACAAAATGCCTTGTTTTTGGGACTTTAAGCAACATCTCTTTCAACTCTGAGCATTTATCTTCTGTTTGAAGTTTATTGTAGTTCCTTACTAGTTTATTTGGGGATAAGAAAATAGTAAACATCAGCTTTTGAAGGCTCGTAAAAGCCATTTCTCGATTAATTGTAATTTTGCTGTTTGTTAAACAAAATATTTCTCATACGTATTTTAGTTTACTTTTCATTTGCCATTGATTTCTTGCATTGCTCCCACTGTTGTAACTGCCTCCTATTATCAAAAAGAAGCTGGGAAAACTGGTAAACTCCTTGTTTAATTTTGAGATGGAATAGGCAGGAAGCCTGAAGGGCATGTCCTTGCTTTGTTTTGTGTTCTCTTTCCTGTCAGGTCAATTGTCTCACTGCTAATACTCTTGGAAAAAACCAAGAACTGGAATTGTTCATTTTAAAGCACAGAGGAGCCCCATTTTGATTCAGTTCTCTCTGCACACTTTAGTCAGGAACCAGCTGCCCATCAGTTTCTCTTGTGAGGGCTAAGGAGGTTCCCTTCCCTGGATTTAAAGGGGAACTGGATCTAATTTACATTTCCAAACTCCCTAATTGCTGACATGATCTTAAAGGCTACAGAGTCCCCAGATTTCCACAAGGTCCCCAGAGTTCTGTTTTATTTATGGACGATGAAAAATAAGCAGGGAGGAGGAATAGGAACATTATTTCCAGAGAAAGCAGGCAGTTTGGGGAGGCAAAATGAGGGATTCCAAGCTTTTACTGCTTTTTCATTGGCCATTAGTTAGAAGATGTGAAATAACATTTTTTTACTATTTTCCTCTGCTTTCGTTTAGCTATGGACCAAAAGGTACAGGAAATGAAAATAAGCCCAACTCTATTGCATTCTTGAAACTGTACTTCTACCATCAGTGAATTTGTCTGGTCCAAAAACTTAAATGGCTCCAACTTTTGGTCGTGATCTCCTAGCTATGCACTGTTTGAAGGTGCTGCATAACTTACATGGAAATGCCCAAGAAGTCCTTGATAATGTGGTTTTGGAGAATGCCATTGGCCATTTAGACTAGGACCTTTTGATACTTCAGTGTTTTTTCTTTAGGCAAATCTCAACTGCACAGAAGCAGTGATTTTAATTTTCAGAATTATTTTGAGTATGCTCTTTCTTACTAATATAGTGATCATTCCTCATCACAGGTTGAAACAATACCTCATAACTGCTGAAGGCTAAGACCAACACTTAACTTTACTTTGAATGTAGTACTTCTGTGGTTTTGTGTTGTAGATGGACTTAATGGATGTGTACCTTTTAAATGTCTATAAACAACTTCACCTTTTTATGAGGGGATAACAATGTTCATAGCAGCTCATGTCACACTTCCTTGTCTATAGTGTTGTTGAATGCTGTGGCTATAGTAGAATATGTAAGCACCATGCAGTTTTCAGATAACCAGTCTTAACTGCTTTGGTTTTTTGTTTGTTTGTTTTAATCTTCCCACATGTGTTTGTCATTTAGGTGGAATAAACTTGGGCACTAGGCTCTACTTTCCATGCAAGTTCATTAAGGAGTGAACATTGTCTTTTTAAAAAAAGATATAGTGCTTTAATGTTCTTTAGCCATCTGTTAAATTACTTTGTATGTGTGTGTGTGTGTGTGCCCACACTGAGCTTCTTCTCAGACCTGTGGCTGTCTGCGGTGTCTCAGCCGTCAGAATGAAAACATTATCAATCAGTATCCAACAACAGCTGGTTTTGACAACCTTCTGTCTGCTGCCTAATGCTTTACAACTCATCAGTAAGGCTTCTTTGTCTGCCCACTCTGAGCTGGTAATTTTAACTGCTTCATGTTGTGTCCTGTACTTGTACTTTTGGCATTTGTATGGCTTAAAAGTTAAGTCTTAGTGGGTTTTGATATTCTTTCTTGCTGTATAATGCTCCATGTGTATCTTAGCTTGCCTATTCAAATGCGCTATACAAAAATCTGTGATGTATTATTTCGTTTAACTTCTTGCATTTCATTATATTTATAGAAGTTGCAGATTTTTGTACCGTATTACTTAATACAGTTGCCTTTTTGTAATGGCAATTAATTTATATTACAAAAGTTTGTATCTTTACTGTAGTTGAAAGTATTAGTTAACTGCCATATTATCTTGACTTTATACTAAAAATACAGTATCAACAGAAGCTGACCCAATCAAGTGGTCAACTGCTGACATGGGGAACTTGTACTGTTTGTGATTTATACATGATTTCCACTATCAGAAAAAAAAAAAAAAAAAAGAAAGAAAAAGAAAATAAAATAAACACTGTGTAGAACTGACTTGATAAGTTTTTGTTTCTTGAGTAAGTAGCCAGTTTGGGAGCATGGCATATTACCTTGATGTGGATTCTTCAAGATAAATTATTTACTCATAAGTGAAAAAAAATACTACTGTATAATTACTGGTACATCATACATAGTTGCAAATTCACATACATATGCATGAAATAGAACCTTCCAAAATCAGCTGATTTCTTCCACAGCAAGATGTTTTTACTCTGGAAGTATGTCTGAAAGAAATTGCAGGTTTATTGGTGAAAAAGAGATTGGAATAATCCCTCATAATATTAAACTGAGGGACATGTTTATGCAACTAGAAATTTTTTTGAAATAAATGACATGGCAAAATACATATACAAAACACAAGTTACAGAAGCTGAGCAAAGGAATATATTCTGGGAAAAATAGAAGCTTGCGGAAATGGCTCAGTGTTATCCTGTCAAACACTGTTTGAGTAGAAGGTGCTCTCACAATGCAAGTTGTAACAGCTGATGGAAGAACACCACTGCTAAACCAGACTGGAGTTGGTAAGGCAGTCACTGAGGTATGCTTTTCCAGAGTCACTGTTTTTTAAATCTGCCTCTTGATGATGACTAGGAATGAAATGAAAGATTTGTAATCTGAGAATTCTTTTAAATTCTTTTGTTTCATACAAATAGGAACTGAAAACCAGCTAATCATGCCTCATTTGATAGCTCTTAAAAGAATTTTCATTAGCTCATTAGCCCTTTGACCTAATAGTTTAAACAAATAAAAACATCTGTTTGTGTCAGCTGTAGGGTTAGTCATCCAGGGTCCAGGTTAACATGAGGATAAGAGGGAGTCCCATATCCAATATAAAAACAAAAACCATACCTTTTTCAGCATCTGTAGTTGAAAAGGACACCTGAAATCAAGTGGGCTGTACTGAATTCTGTTAGGTGAAGAAACTGAAGATCATTATCCTTTTCAATCCTCTGCCCTCATGAGCGAATTGACTAATTTCCCTGTGTGGGTTTGACTGAAGTTTAATTTAAATAGTTCTGAGACATTTATTTTTAATTCTAGCTGTTTATAATGTATTTGAGCTTTTATCACAGCTATGTTTATGGAAGCCAAAATAGGCTATATATAATCCTTGTTCATTATATATGAATTTCATAGGAAAATGTAACGTGGTATTCTGGTGGGTTTTAATGGGATACCATGTTCAGCACTTCCATTTATAATGTCTTAAATATACCTTGATTTTTTAATCACCGAGTCTCTCTAGGAAAGACAGATATGTGAATGTCAATATCGGTATTAGTAGTAGTCTGTGGAGCTCCAGTTACCTGTAGCAATAAACTGGAAGAAAACAGAAGTATTGTAAACTTGTCAGGTTTACAGAAAATCCAACTGAAGTAATCAGCAAAAGGCCCAGCACTGTTTTGGGATGATTACAGCAAAAGAGACACTCTTCGCCTGAAAATAGCCTGAATTGCACAATATTCTGAGTTGGAAGAAACCCACAAGGATCATTGAGTCCAACTCTTGGTCCTGCACAGCACCATCCCCATGGTGCCATGTGCCTGAGAGCATTGTTCAGAGACTCCTTGAGGTCTGTCTCATTTGCTTCTGTGACCACATCCCTCAGGAGCCTGCTCCAGTGCTCAAACACCCTCTGGGGAAGAACCTTTTCCTGATATCAATCCTAAACCTCCCCTGACACAACTCCATGCCATTCCCTCAGGTCCTGACACTGGTCACTGGTCAGAGAAGAGATCAGGGCCTGCCCCTCTGCTTCCTCTCACGAGGACATTGTAGACTGTGATGAAATCTCCCCTCCTCTCCTCTTCTCCAGGCTGGTTTTGGTAAAGACCTTATTTGTAATAAAACACTGCTGCAATTAATTTCTAAGCGCAGAAACATATCCTCACACATGAAATAAACTATATATATAACTATATAGATGTATTTGAAAACCTGTCCACTTGCAAGAGGCATGAATTGTACCTAAAAACGACAACAAATAAAACTAGCCACCACAGTACTTCTTATTCACCTATCACCTTGCAAAAGTGAAATGCTGTTGTTCATTTTATTACCATGAAATGTAACTATAATTTCTTGCATTTCGGTGTGCACCAGAAAGTATTTGTATGTAGTAAGTAAAAGGCAAAAAATTCTTTTGTGGTTTTGCAACTTCCACATATTGAGAGCTGCCATCTTTCTAAGGAAGCATTGAACATTGAAGGATGAGAACTTTGTAACTTTGTTTAAAACAGTGCCAGCTGAAATGCTAAATCATGGAAATCCCAAACAAAAGGTCTGATGCTGTTCAAATGCATAATCCCAGAGATGGCAGGCAGGAGAGAGGAAATCATGACTTGCATATGAATATTGGAAAATCAGAACAAGTTTAATGGCCAATCACACAGCAAAGTATTTGGTGTTTTCACAATATGACAGTCTTAGATTAGGAAGATTGATAGATATACTAGGATCAAAAAGGCATCCTGTAAAAAAATGTAAATAGTGTAATTTTATAGTAGATTACATTTTGGGCTTGTTAATTTTGATGTAGTCCCTTGAAAGCAATAATTCCTGCTGTGCATTAAATTTGGCACTCTAAAAGTCTCATCTATAGAAATGAATCCATTTTGTGTTCTGTTAACATGCACTAAAATAGCATTTTCTGTCTTTTGTCATCTTCTTATTTATTTGAAAGCACATATCCTAGTATTTCCTCAGAGAAAGTTATACCCAAATTGCTGTATTTTGTAACTTTCAAAGACCCCATTTCTGACAGTATCAAATTTTAATGCTTGTGAAAACAAATACCTGTTTGCAAAACTACATCAGAACTATTTTATTATAGCATTGCCACATATGGTATTTTTGTAGGACCTGGAGATTCAAGATGTGAATGGGATTGTCACCATTTAAAATTAACTGATTAATTTAACTGCAGCATCTGGAAAACTTTTTTTTCGTTTTTTTTTCCTAACAGTGGAATGAAAAATGCAATATCATCCTTTTCTCAATATTTATCTTGCTGCAGAGAAGAAATTAGCACTCATTTTCAGTAACATGAGTTATAACAGCATTTAACAGTCCATTTTTAATAAATTACTTTGTTTGCCAACTAAGTAATTGTAATCCTCTCTGGTTTACACATGTGTGTCAGAATTGAACGAATTGAATTGAACTTCCTTCAATTATTTGAAACTAAGGTTGATTTTTAAAAATGCTAATTGCCTTGTCTAAAATTTTTTTTGCATAGTTTGCAGGAGTGTGATTGATGCAGAAAAGTTCACTTTTGCCTTTAAGATATAGAGCATGACCTTTTGGTTACAGTAAATACAGTACTGCAAGTCTGTGAAAGTCATCACATATACTAAAGGTATTGAGACTGTTCACCTCACATTCCTTTCTATTAGCTTCCACAATTAACATGATCCACAGCTGAAAAAATAATTCTGGTTGTCAGTGATAAATGGGGTGAAATCGTCAATCACTGAAGTTGACAGTATTATTTTTAAAAGATATTGCAAACAAATGTTTACCCAAAGATAGTATGTTGCTGAAGCTTTTTTCTTTGGGGTTCTCTCATTTCATTCACATGTCATGCTGACTTCAGGGCTCACTCTCAGACTAAAGAGAGCTTCTTTTCCTTTTCTTGATTTTTTTCTTTTTTTAATTTCTGGAGCATTAAGAACATCAAACATCCATGCACCAAGGTCTTTTACCTCTTACCAGGAACATTCCTGGTAAACTTCTGAGATCTGAGACAGAACATCAGCGCTTTGTTTATTTGTTTTCTTTTCTTGGTATGATGTGCAGACCTGAGATTTCAGTTCAGGCCTGTCTCTGCTGAGAGGTGTTTGTAATATAGGATTCTACTATTTTGGGCTATATAAATATCTTGCCTATTTTTAGCATTTGCTTTTGATCTCTGAAGAATTTTAATATCAAGGTCAAATATGGTGGTTCCATATGTAGATGTATTGGTGACATAGACATTTAAGAAAGTGTATGCAGTGTTTGTAGATTAGAAATATTTTGTTTTCTAGGTTCTCAGTAATGAGGACAAATCTTCCGTAAAACTGCTGTGGGATGGTAAATTTTCTGTCTGCTTATGAGAGATTCAGAAGGCAGTTTTGCTTTTAGGTTTTGGTTCAAAGAAAATTAAACATAAACTATTTTTTCTTTCAAGTGTGGTACTTTATACTGTGTGGATACCAGTGCTGAGCATGTTCGCAAGCACTTGGTCTGTGAGAGACATTTTGCATCTAGCCTGATTAAGGCCTGAGGAGGTGTTCACTAGAAGTGTTTCCAGTTAGTGACTGGATCCTTTTGATTTCTGCCTGCTATAACATTTTAAAACCCCTTGATGTTCACACCTCTTTGCACATCTCTCTCCCGTGTCACCCAAGTGTGCCCTTGGAGTGGTTGTTAACACAGATATGGAATTCCCCTGGCACCCAAAGACCAGTTCATTCATGGTTGTCATGAGATACAGTATTCTGTTCTTTCTTCATCAGAGTATGCATGAAGGCTCATTTTCTCATCATCTTTTGTGTTTCCATATCTGCTTATTTTGGGTGGGAGCTCTGGTTCATGCAATAATGGATCTTTGATGCTAGGTTTATCTTTGATGAGAGCAGGGACTATTACAGGAAGATAGTTCTGAGACACTCTTTTATGATCAAAATTACAGGTTACAATGCAAATAGCTAGAAAATATAACTGTTAGTTACATTTAGTAAATGTTTTAGTAAATGTAACTGTTAGTAGATGGCTTTGAGCATAACTAAAATGGCGATCAAATGTGCCTTGCTCTAGTTGACTATGCCAAAAGTTGATTCTCATTTACTAATGTCAAAATTAAACCAGAAAAAGTTGCCAAAATTAGATAATATCTGGTTGAGCATAAGGAATGCAAAAGGTGAGCCCGGTGAGGTGTGGGCCGCCATTCTGAATGGCACTGAGGCCTCAGACACTGAGGCCTCCTCAGGGATGGCCGTCTACCTGAGCCTGTGACCTACCAGCCATAAGATATTTGTTTGCTACAGAGCTGAGGGGAGGCACTGGTTTGAGGAGGCCTTGGTAGCGGCTCTAGCTCACCAGGTAATGCCAACCCATGTCCTGCAGAGCCGGGTGCTGATCACCTGCAGCCACTGCTCCAGGGGAGCTGCTGCTTGCCAGTGGTGCCTCTGCCACGGGAACCCCGCCTGGCTTGTCAGCAGCAGTGTGGAGTTTACAGCCAGGCACCAGCCATGCCTGGCCTACCGAGACAAGCACTTTTCAAGGTGACGAAAGAAATACTGAAATGGGAAAATCACTGCTGGTGGCATGCCTTCACACCTGTCATGCTGTATTACAGTCTCAGTCTTTGATTATTGGTCCCATAAAGATGTCATTTTCTTCATGTTATTAAAGCAATTACCGTTATTATACTTAATTTGTCCTTTCCGAAGGGAGCAAGAATAAATGAGGGAGGATTTGCATACAAATTGAGCCTGATGTGGGGGGAAATTGCAGCAGGTGGTGCGGCTGAGAGGAGATGTTATACAGGAGCGTGGCCGGAGCTGCCCTCCTCCGCAGCCCTGTGCTGGTGACCCTTTGAGGAATGTCTCACAACTGTCTGGTGGATTCATTTGAATGAGGGACAGTTTGGCTCACTGTCATCCTGGGCAGATCAAAGCCTGTGCCTTGGCAGGCTGCATGGACAGAGGAGGCATGTGAAAGGTCTCCCCACCCCCAGGGCAAGTCCTTTTCCCTGGCACTGCTCAACCCTCCCTGCGTTTCTCTTGCAGGGACCTGCCCCATTCCCATGCGTCCTGTCTCAGGCTACCATGAATCACTACCATAAATAACAAAGATGCTAATTTTTGGAGTGCAACTCTATGAACTTCTTCAAAAAGCATTTTTGACTGTAATCTGTTCCATCAGAAACCTGTTTTATCTCTTCATCTACATCTGTTACTCAGTACTAATCCTCATATTACACCCTCTCAAGCATTCCCCTTGCATAAAAAGGTTTTCAAAAGCAAACACTTTCCAATAAAAAAAAAGCAAAATGTTTTCAAAAGCAAACACTTTCTGCATTCTTAGTGAAAACAAACAAACTAACAAATAAACCTAGATGTCAGGATGTTCTGATAACATACAATGTGTTTTTATTTAATGCAAAGACATACAAGAAAAAAGACATGTTGACCTCCCTCCAGTAAATTTTCTCAAGAACATTGCAAAATACATGTAAACTCCCTTGGCCTATTCAACCTTTCCAGATGCATCACTCTCCTGGGTAGTTAGACAGATGTAGAGTCAAGTGGGAGTGCAGATAAGCATGTTGGATACCACCACTGAACTGAAATATGTAGACCTCCATATGGTAAGGTAAATGCCATCATTTTTTTCTCCATTTTAAAGTTTCCTATGAGGAAACTTAAGCTGTATCTGTGGTTACAGAACAAAGGAAAAATCTTGTCTACATGCGTTTTGTAAAATGTCTCTTTCATGTAATCATTTATGGGCTGTGATAGCTGGAGTACATAAATTGTTTCAATATTTATTTTTCCTTCAGAATTGCTTGGATTTTTCTTCACTTGTCAAAATGACATGCTTCTATTGAGCAGCATCTATATTCTGCATGTCTATATACTGTGGTTACTTTAAGGCTACAGTATATCAGATTCAGTTTCTTGAACTAAAAGTTATAGAAAATTCAGAGAGAAAAATATTACCAAAGTAAGTAATTTAAAGAGTACTGTAGGAAAAATCCTTCTATATGAGAAAATATGTTGAAAACCAATAAAAAATATGAAACTGATATTTTAAAGGATGCAAATATGAGATTCTGTTACCAGAACTGCTTTAGTGTCAGATATATGTAACTATAATCAACTTTATTTTGAAATTTTGTCATCTATCCTCATTTTTCTGTATGTCTTTGTTACACACCTTTCCAAACTGCGTATGGTGTGGTTTTGATGCCCAGTAAAATTCCCTGTCCTCCTGCAGTTATCCCAGATGTCAAAATTAGGTCATGACTGGCCTACCTTCATTCTAAAGCAGCTTGTCAATTCTTTTATGGGGACTTACAGCTTCCTGCGGTGCTGATGGTCTCACAAACCATTGGGATTATACCTTTTTCCCTCCATCTGTGAATTCACTGCATATCTGCAGCATTTACACAGCATGGAATGAGTGTCCAGTGGATGAAAACTCTTCAATGAATGAAAAGACAGGACAAAAATACTTGGAGCAAGAGAGCATTTCCTTAGGAGAGAATGAGTGCAGGGTGAATTGAGCAAATCTGTGTTACCTGACTAGAGGGGATGATGAGTATCACCTTCCCTCACACAGGATAAATGTAGTTCAGAAGCAGAGGCTAAGTTTATTGGTCCATCACCTTCAAAACAACCTTGATCATGGTATCATGGATGTGGGTCTTAAGGATCGAGGTAGAAGAGGCAGAATTTTTCTCTCTGACTGGCCAGGTCACTCTCTATGCCTTTTTTGCTAGGACAGGCAGGTTTACTTTATTTTTTTTCCATCTCAAGGCCATCAGGCAATTCCCTGAGTTGGTGGGTCTGGTTCCTGCCTGGAAACCACCTGGTTCAGAATGCTGGTCCTCACCTTACCTATTCTGCTAAAAGCATAGAAACCAACTAAACTTTTCTAGATTTGTTGCTTCATTTCTTGATCTTCAAGATCCTGAATAAGGCCCCAACATCCAAAGGATGTGATTTCTTCTTCTCATCCAGCCACAGTAACTATGAGGCCTGGGAATGCCTTGAGCAGTGACTTGGCTGCAGACAACACCTTCTCCATGGAAGGTGGTGTCTGTGGCACAGTTCAGCACAGAAGCTGCCCAACAGCACAGCTTAGCCCCCTTAACAGTATGGCACAATGCCATGGCACATCTGCTCAGACCATTGCCAGACACATCTCAAAATAATTCTGGGAAGTATTTTCTTAATTGACTGTTTATCTCAGATTCTCTCTCCCCATCTCAAGCAATTGAAATCTTGCTGGGAGAAAGGGCAGTTTTGAAAATTTTACATACAACTTAGTGTGGAGAGTGGTAAGGACCTAGCACTGTCCTTCAAGGATGCCAGTTTTGTCTGGAGCCTTCCACAGACTCTCCATTGTCTATTGGATATGAACTGAGACCAGCTGTGCTGCTGACATTCAGACCATCATCACATGAGCAGTTGTTTACAGGTGTAGGTAATAGTTTGAAGCATGCATATTTTCAGACAGCAGCTGCTGCATGACCTGTAGCTATCTGGCAAGCCAGACAGAACAACAGTTAAAACAGATGAATTTGTGTCAATATTTGCCTGTTTTTATCTAGTTTTCATGTACTGCCTTTGAATGTCTGTCTGGGCAGCTAACTAGCTGTTAGCTCTCTAGGGAAGATGTTTTGTCTGATGTAGTGATCTGTTTCTATCAGTTCTCTTTCTCGCATCAATATTTAATCAGTGCCATAGTTTTGTGTTGTTGGAACATCCTAACTTAGCCCCATTATTCTAAGTATAGCTCTGTCTCCTTTGTTATTCAAATAGCTTTACAAGCCCACAGCATTAAGCCTCACTCCATTCTTTACAAAAGTGAGGATTTTTTTTCTTCCATTTGGCAGAGAGAGAGATCAAATGCAGAATAATTTTGACCTAAAGATCAACTGAACTCTGAAGCAGTGCTGGTGCTTGAGCATAGGCTCTCACTGCAGTGCTTTCCCTATGCAACTAAGGCCTCCCACAGATGAGACCAGCAAAGCAAGTTTGTAATCCTTTCATGTTAAGCTTCCTAAGGCACTTTTACTTTGGTGACTCCATGAAATTTGTCTGGTAACAAGGGGCTCGATTTCACTGATCACAGCTAGCATGCAGTCCTCTTGCACCTTGCAAGCAGTTATGACTCTCTCCTCTGCAGCTGTTCTGCAGGGGAGACAATGTTGTGTCCCCAGCATGGCTTGAGTTTTGGTTTTGTCAGAGAGGCCTTTGGGAAAAATCTGTGTTTTACATTGCAGTAATATGGTTTTAGGTAGGCAGTGTGTATAACAGTATAATTTCACCTGGTACGGGCATTTCATGTTTACATCTTGGGTCATAATATGAAGATGGTTGAATGATGGTTTTCATGAAAGAATAATTTTAAAGTCTTTTGTCTTTTGTCTTTTCTTAGATTTATCTTTTTATGTGGTCTGCGCAAGAAAGGATCTGTTGGATGTATAGTTAATTTATTTCAGCTGTAGCTAGACATTCACATATATCTTTTAACCATGAGAAGCCAAACCCAGTTATCCATAAAGAAAGGATATCTGCTCACAGTTTGGAATCCATTCTATTGCCTATTTCAAACCCACGCTATTGGATTGATGGACATTATTTAAATATGTCATTTGGCTTTGCTATAATTCAATGAAATATTTTCTAATTTTGAGGCAAAGTTCAAAATTATTCTATTTAAACTGAATTATGCTATTTGGCTATGTCAGCCTCAAATATTTTGAACTATGTAAAATAGTTTACAATTTTATTGAAAAACACAGGGAGAAGAAATTAAAATTTTCTTTAAATTGAAGTTATTTATGATTAAGTAACTTATTTTCAAATGAAAATATACTTGTAAATTTGATGTACCATGATATTACATCTCTTCTGAACATGATATATCCATCTGTACAGTTATCCCTGACTCACCAGAGCTGAATGGCAATTAAACACTGTTGAACAGTGAGTCACCAGTGCCACTTCTTGCAACCCATACTTGGTTTATCAATAGGTCTCTTCCTATCTACTACTCCTCATGGTCTGAAAGGACTGCATGCAGATATATTGCAGAAGATGCTTGTTTTAGGTACATGTGGAGAGAGCATATGCTTTATTTCATTCTTGTTCCCCTCTGGAGGAGTTTTCTCCATACTACTTCATGCAAGGTTAAGTTCCATCCATCTTATTTTCACTAAGGCTTTCCAATGAAATGCTTTGGGATGACTAACACCCAGGTGAACCTGCAGTCTCCATCTGGTTTCTTTGGTGGTGACTTTGTGAGGAAAAGTTTATTTCTGCCCTTACTCCTCATCTTCAGCCCCTGGTGTTAGCACCAGTGCCACTGCCTCAGTTTCCACTATGGCAATGTAGAGCAGCAGCCCTGGGAACCAGAAGTTTGCACTGACCAGTCTATTCCTTTCTCAGGAAAAACAAAACAGTCTAAATAATCTACCATGCTCTGAAGTGGTATAAACTTTCATCTTACTTCACAGTTTTCAAGATAAAATAAACAGGTTTCCTGCTTAACTTTAGCTTTCTTGTAAATCTTCTAACAGTCATCAATCTTCTACAGCTCGCACACGCCAGGTCAGCAAGCGCAGTAACAGAGGCTCACCAAAATGAGATAAGTTACTGCAGATTCTAAACATGTGGCACAGTTTTTGTGCTGTGTCATTTCAATTTTGTGATTTTATCTTTTCAATTAAGAGGTTGCTGTTTCTTTTGTTCATGGAGACAAAAGCAACAAAGCAAACACATCACAGGCAGTCCCTGGTTTGCAGTATTGAAATAGATGAAATAGATGAAACGTTTCACTATCTTGACTGTGTCAGTGCGCTCAAGCTGGATAAATTAAGAGTCCTCTGACCCTAAGTAAAGGTATATGAAATGCCTTCTTCAAGTATATTGAATATGAACCAACTCTATTTTTAAGAGGTTGTATCTAGTATGTCTGTATTCAGTCCTGTTTCTTCCCCCACATCCCCCTGCTGCCTTTCCTTGTTAATTCATTTAAACAGGGTTTCTTTCTGCTCAATTTGCATTCAAATGGCTGTCAGGGGAATTTATGGAAATAATATAAGTGCTTTTTTCATTGTGTATTTAGTCACATGTGCTAATTTTCAAAAGATGAACTTGTCTAGTGTCTTAGCAAAAGAAAGAGTCAAGCACCAGCCTTTACAGGGCTACAAAGCTATGAACTCCCAGACCAGCATCCCAAGTAATGATTTTTTGGCTCGGTTGATATATCTTTGTCTGTTATTTTAGATGGCCCATTTTATTCCATTTCTGGCAGATATTTTCTTCTCCATCTTCCTCTTTTGCAATGGAGGTAGCACCAGGCACCCATCTCAAGATCCAGCACACACTGGAATCTCTTTCTTCTTTGTCTTCAGAAGTAAAATACATGTTTACTGAGTTTTGGAAATTTCACTTTGTGTGCTGTTTTTTTTTCCTGAATTGGTGTTAGAGCAGTAGTGGCGCACATCTCACAATTAGCAGTAGCCCTGAAAAGGCCACCATGAAACACCAGTGTGTACCTCTGTGGATTGATTCTCTGAAAGCTGAGTCTGCCCCCTCCTTTTCTCAAAGTCACAGTCAGCAGATTCCCCAACCCTCAGTGTATTTGGTAATAGCTTCAGCAAATTCACAGCCAAGACAAACTTAATTTTGACCAAACCTGACATCGCTGGCTTATAAAACTGAGCATGTAGTTATACCTTAGGCAACATAAGATACTTTTTGGTCTGGCTCATTTAAGACCCAAGTAACTTGTTCTTTTTGGTCCTTGATGACAAATGGTTCCTCCTCTGGCTTCTTGAAAATTGGAATAATCAGTACAGAGAAAGACTTCCATAAAGCATGCAAATTGTTAATGAAAATAGTTGGTGACAGAAGTATAGTAGCTTTTCAGACAAAATGGTAGACATTTATATTTTAGATGGACCATTAAACTGTCTCAGTGGCAGATCATCCACTTTACTTTCACATATTTTCTAGAAGAAAGGGAGGAATTGTGTAAACATGAAAATTATATATTTCAAGCCTTTCAATCTAGTGAGTTTTAGATAATTTTTGTTACTCTGCCCTTCTTATTTAAAAAGTAAATAATTTATATAATGCCAGAAAAAGAGGCCTCATTCATTAAGTGAGTGTGAGTTACTGATTTAATTATGAAATTCCTGAAATGGTGGAAGGTCAAAGGGAGAGTCACAGAACTTTTCAAATCTGTAGCTCAAGAAAAGTAATGTCATGTCCAAGTATATTTAGTGAATGATAATGCAAACCACAGACAAATACAGTGGAGAGGAGGGGAGAGAATAAATTCCCTGGCTCAAGCTGGGAATGTATTGAATGTTTAGAGCCAGAGAAACAATAATTTAGAGGGGAGTATTTCCCTGGATTCTGCACTACTAATAAATCATTGCTGGTCATGCAATTTTTAGTGGTCCCAACAATGATTACATTTTGCATACACTGGTCACACTTCGAGCCTACATACTGTCCTTTGTTCTGCTCTCTGCATTACTAATGCCCCAGGTGCTCTCAGGTGCTGAGGAGCAACATTTTTGTATAAAAAGGAGAAGGTGTGAATCTGTCTTTATGCAACACACTCACACATACATACACCACAACTCAGGTCCAAGGAAAATATTATTTATGATACAAGTTTTTCAGAATTGCCATTAGGAATTAGAAAAATATTTTGTAAAATAGGTATAAATCTTAAAATTTAAATTAAATTCTATTTCTGAGCATATTTTCCTTGTAGAGAGGACAAGATAGACTGGCAGCAAAACCTGCCAGTCTATCTCAGATGGTGTGAGTATGAGTTGCCTTGTGCTCATAAATGACTTAAAATTCTTTGAAGAAAGGCAGCTACTAAGGGGAAAGTATCATCTATCTGACTTGCAGTATGCAATGTCTTCAACTTAAGGAATTGTGACTCTTTGGGATGTGAACAGAGGTACAGAATATGCTGCAGTAAACTGGGGGAACAGACTCTGGAGGTGGGTGCTGAGCCATGAATAGCACAAAGCCTGCAACATTATGGAGGAAGGAATGAGTACAGCTCACTCATTTTTTTCCAGGGAAAGAGTATATGCATATTCCAAGCCACTGGAAGAGCATTCACTAATGCATGCATGGAAGTTTGAAAGGACTGTTGGGTCTGAAAACCCTTCTTCCAGAAAGGACACAAATTCAAAATACCCGATGCCTATCAGGTCAAGAACTTACCCAAGATTAATTGGTGGAGAGTTTCAAAAAGATCCCTATGAACATCTGTGGAGGACACAGAGTGCTTTCTGGAAGGCAGAGTTGTTCCTCCATCCCTGTGGAGCTGGTGGAAGGACAGCCCAGAGACTGCAGATGAAAATCCTGGCACCAAGCAGCAAGAGCCTGCTGAGAGGAACAGTGAACTAGCCGCCAAACCCCAGCAGTGATGGAGAAAACTTTCTGCAGACTACAGAAGACTCTGCCAGGTGTGCTGCTACCTGGAAGCCACTGGGTTGACTGGACCAAAGCCTGGGAGCAAGGTTTGATCTTTGTTTGAAATTCCACCAAAATATAATGTCAAAACACATCTATTGCAGAGCTGTGCTTAGTTAGGTGTTGTCACGGTACTGAAGTACTAATACTAACTAAAGCATTAGCAGACCAAATCACAAATCAAAGCTGGGATTTAAGTTTGTCTTTTAAGCAGATCACTAATGTGAGCTAGCTGAGTGAACTAGAGTTTCTTCCAGGCTGAAGATACGTAGCAACAGAAAGAGCAACAGGGCTACTGACAGCAGAAAACAAAAGATGGGGGTAGTAAAAGTGCAGAATGTTTCCAAGCTGAATTGGCTAGGTGCAAATCTATAAGAAACTGAGAGGAGGACAGGAAGCGACCTTCTAAGTTAGAAATGTGTGAGTACAGAGCAATTTCTCTGCCTTTGAGTGAAATGTCCAGCCTGTGGGTTTCTGCAATACAGATAAAACTGGACTGAAGATTACACCAGCCCACAGTCATGCTGCTTGTCCCCTGGTTATGTGCAGCAGCAACCTGGTCCTACACTAAGATCCAATTTTGTTACAACTTCCAGCATGATGTGTTTAGTTGAAATAAACTAAAAAAGAATTGCTTAGATGAAGCTCAAAATACTTTTCTTTATAGAAGAAAACCTCAGCTACACCAACTAATAAAGCCAAGTGGAAGATATAATGTATTTGGGCATCTCAGTGTTAACTTTCTCCCTTGACAACACCCATTTCAGAAACATTGAACTATTTACTGTCTCTGAAACATCTGGACTTTCTACTTGTTTCATAAGTCTCTAACAAAAAATATCTACACATCATCCATCAATCCACAGCCACATTCTTTTCTCACCCTATCATGATTAGATTCTTTGGGAGGTTTTAGGGGGTTTTTTCCTAATGCTTTTCTCCCAGTTTTTCTTGGACATCCTTGTAGTAATTATTAATGGGCTCGATATATGCTCACTTTGAGCCATCAGAAACTAAACTAGTTTGTTATATAAGCTAGAGAAATGGGGACTTTTGGGGACCTGGCCTCTTTCCTTAGCCACAACTGTCCCATTCTGGCAAAACTGAGACAGACCTCAAATCACTGTTTGGAGAAAGTCCACCTCCTGTTAAGATATGGAGAGCAGTGGTGCGGTGTTTTGTTCAAGATACTTTTTTGGTAGGAACATCCAGTGCTCTAAGTGAATGGAAACACCTAAATCCCCCCTCTGTAAAGAAGAAGAGAGGTGCTTTCTCCACTAAACTGTTACTTTGTGGAAGAAAAGCTGTGTAGCCTCTGTGGAAGCCCCTCTCAAAGAACTGTGCCAGCAGTGTAAGCAGTCATTGCTAACCTTAGCTACATCTATTGTGATATTAAAGAGAATTGTATATCCTATTGTGGAAGTGCCATTTTCCTTCCACTTTAAAAGTCATGGCTGGGGAATCCGCCCACCCATGGGCTGGCACTGGGGAACGTTTCTTGCAGGAGGATGAGGACAGCATGCCACCAGTGACTTTAAGCAGAGGCCAAGCCCCTCTGGCCAGCACATGTTCCTCCACAGTTTACGCTGCTGAGCGCTTTGCCTTTCTCCTTCTCTTTTGCACCAGCATCCTTTTTCCACATTACTCTTCAGCCAGACAAGTCCCCTGACCCAACTCAGTGTGCAATTGCATATGTGCAATCAGTGCAAGACACTTGTAAAATTAGTTAGCTGTGAAAGTGCTGAGCTGAGACCAGCAGGGAAGCCAGGAATCTGGCTGAGCCCATCGGGGGCTCGGTTTCTGGTGGGCGAGCAGCCCCTCAGGGCGGCCAGTTTGCTGCCAGGTAATGGGAGGAGCCGGCTGATAGCAGAGCCTTGCGTGGGGATTGTTTCATCTGTCAGGCTGCCAGGGGATACACAACAATTGCAATCTCCACTGCTCCTCCCTGCCACGGAGATTAGGGGAGTTAGTCATGTGGAGCTATGAGACTGATAGGAGAGACGATAACAATGCACAAACATTAGACTGGTGTAACTGTTAAGGAAAAAAAGGATGGTTCAAGGATGTGTGTAATTAAGAATAATGGCTTGAAGAAAAAACATCTTTTTGTATGTGTTACTATTTTTATATGACCTCTGTCTGGAACTCAGAAAATAAAGCTGAGGAGGAATCACAATCTTCTCAAGCAATATTACAAAGTGAGACCTTGCTCTTGAAAATAAATCAGCATGTCAGTTTTAAATTTATTAATTTAATTTGTTTAAATACCAGATTAACAAAGAAAAAACAGTTCAAAGAGCAGACCCTTTCTTTCTGATCAGCCTGTGAAATAGTCCTGTAGAGGGAGATTGAGATTTTTTTAATATCAACAATAGTGGAAACCTTGCTGTGATTATCAGATAATTCACCCAGTATCAGTAATAATCTTGTTAATAAAAGTGGTATGAAACAGAATATGCCTGAAAGAAGGAGTGAAGAAAGTATGTAAGATGATTTTATTTTCTCTTCCAATCAATTTTTTTATCAGGCATGAAAAAATCAGAAAAAACACTGGCAAAAATACCTGGGCAAAATAGCTTTTTATCAATTAATCAGAGGCACCCTCTGAAGTGCCACACCGGGGTAGGGGAGTTGGCAGCTCCTCTGTCCCAGGCTGGAGGGTGAGGAACATGCCCTGTCCGTGACACGTGGGTAGTGAGGAGGGGGCGCGTGGTGAGCTGGGGTGGGCAGAGGGGTCCCAGGGGCTGCTGCCAAGCCCCAGCCAGACTCCCAGCAGCTCTTAGCCCATCGTGCAGCACTCACCAGCACAAAGCCAGGCCAGCAGTTTCACCAGACATTTGCCTTGGCACCAGGTACTTGGCATGAGGAACTGCACATGAAATCCAAGTACTGGCTGCTCCTCACACAGGGTAACTCTGGAAGAGGCAGAAAAAGGACAAAGAGGATACAGGTGGGAGAAGAGGGTGAGGAAAAGAGCAGACAAAGGTGGTGAGGAGAGGAGGAAGAAAGGAAAAATAGGAGACCATCAAGGGCAGAAGAAACAAATCAACAAGACAACTGGACAAAGCATGGAGCACTTTATACCAAAAGCAGACTTCAGGCATATGAGAAACTCTATCTACTTTATCCCAGTGCTCATCAGAGCTTTCTGTACTGTGCTGCTGCTCCTCTGTGCCTTTGCCCAGCAAATTCTGTCGAACAGCCAGCTGGGTATGCACCGTGCCTCTAATACACCAAGGCAGAGCCAGCTGCCCTTCCAGGCTGTGCTGGAAACTCTGGAAAAAAAGAAAGAAAAAAAAAATCTGTTCTGCAAGGCCTGGTGGTATTCCAAGTACTTGAGACAGAATGTAGGTTAATGTAATGGGGATTTAAAATCTCACCATTACTAATCAAAGTTATGAGTTTGCCAGCAAAGCCATCACAGACCACCTTTTCAGGCACTGAGAACTTCGCTGTGATCATATGTTCTGGGAGTAACAAATTTTCTCTGTTTGTAAAATAAAAAGCCATTGTGTGGCTGCTGAAACAGTGGAAGCTGGGATACACAAAATGTGAGCATCAGTGAGGAATGGTTGGAAGGTATGAGAGTAGGAATAGTGTCTTCTCACACCACCTTTAATATATTGAACAGTAATGGGAACAGAGATTAAAACAGGACTCTGACTTAGGCAACTACATTAAATTAGTAAACTCTAGAGGTTGCTGCAAATTTAATTAAAGGCTGATATAAACAACCATGATTTTTACTGTCTTCTGAAACTGGATAACCACAAGCTTTGGCAGATGACCAGAAGAACCAGTCTCATCAGTGTATATCTCAGAGGTGCCTTACTTCTGCTCCTAGGAGATAAAACACCATGAATCATGAAGAAAAGTGAATGAAGCTGACTGTGAAAACTCTACAATGAGATAAAGGGAAAGAGGCACTTCATCAGGTAGGTAGGTACTTCTAAGTTTACTCAGTGACTAAGAAAAGAATAACCAACATCTTTCCTAAAACTGTAAAACCAACAGAAAAGTGTTGAGAAATCGGCTTCTCTCTGCCCCAGATTAAGCATTTTCCAGCTAGGGTTTACAAGTGAAAACAGGAAAATGATCCTTCCAGTTGTTAAATATAAGGTATTAAGCACAAATCCAATACATTTTATTCTGTCCTTCATGTCCCCTGGGGTGGGGCTGCAGCTCACATGCTTTCACAGTGCACAGTAAGAAAAAAGTTTCATTATAAAACCTGATGTTGATGTCCAGTCTCTGATATGACACTACTTCCTACTTTGGGGAAGGTACCCTTGAGCAGTAGGAAGCTCTTTTTTCCCTCTGGATAAGACAGATAAATTACTTTTCACACACCATCTTAGGAACAGAAGCACTTGCAGCAGTCTCTCTTACTAGTCTCTGAAGTAAGAATGAGATCACCCCTGTCTCATTCACCTAATCTGATGTGCACCAGAACATTTCTGTCACACTGATCACAACTGACTGTGTGAAATAAATGCTGGCTTCACACTGACTGCAGGAGGGACAAGGCTGCCTGTGGTTGCAGCAGTACCCAGCAACACTTCAGAAAACGGGACCCAGCACTGGGAGTTTCCACTGAATCCCAGCCTTGCAGTGTGAGGGGTTTTGGAACCAACATTGCAGATGGCTCCCACTGGACTATGGGCTGATGTATCAGTAAAATTAATCTAATGTGAAAATATGTAGCTGTAGTAAATACATATATACATATAAAATACAGATGCAAAGTAAAAGAGGAGAAGAGAAGGAGGTTAATGAGTTAAGGATTTTAAAATTAGACAAGATATGATTCACTGACAGTTGGTCTCAGTAAGGTGGCCAGCCTAATTAAAATATCATCAATAATCCATTAGATGACTGGCAATAGTTTGTGTGCAGCAACGATTTGTTAAAATAGCTCCATGTATTTCATAGCAATGGAATTTACAATTTTGTTCAGAGGGGAAAATAAACAAACAGCCCTTTTAGTTTTGAAGAACTTAAAAATATATGGTGTAATCCATTGCAATGTCATGTGCATGACTCCAATGAGGATCTGAAACAATGCCACTGACTTGTGTTAATTGATCCAATTTATCTTAGTCCTGTTTCCCGAGGCTCTGGGCCCCTGTGCTCAGCAAGGCAATGGCTATGCAATTTGGCATTTCATCAGGGTGCCACCAAATTCAGCATTCCCTCGTGGAATTCCCTATTTTGCTGCAGGCAGTTGCTCAACCTTTTGTTTTCTGTCTTCTGACTTGCCTCTTACCTCCTCTCCTTTCCCCATGGGGAGGAGGTAATTGAATTCCAAGGCGTGCTCCCTCAAGTCCTCCATGGAGTCAGGCAGCAGGGGGTTGGAAAGTGACCATCTGAGTGCAGCCTCTGGCCAGGAGCAGAGTAAAGCATGTTGGATCTCATGCTGGGCCTCAAAAGGAGCACAGCAGCTACGGGACCTGGGCAAGGGCTCCTGAAACTGGCTGCAAGAGCCCTGCTTCCCTGGCAGTCATGAGAAAGGAGGCTTAATTTCTATTTCCAAAACAGCTCTATGGGAGCCAAGATCTTGGGTATAGTCTGGGGCCCTATGAAAGGATGATAGAAAAAATCCCAGCCTTAGGACTTATGGGGGCAGGAGGGTGGTTTTGCAAAAAATCAAGTGTTGCAGAGTTCTGGTCATCTTCCCACTTTGTCCAAATCTTGACAAAAATATAATACTTTAGGAAAATTATATATAGCTTATTTATTTTTTAAAATACCTACATAAATGCTTGTGTAGGGAAACCTGTTAATTGTCTCAGTACTCTCTCACATAAATGGAACTAAGTGATGTTTTGGTTTGTGTCGCAAAAACCAAAGGGGTGCTTGGTGATGCACTGCCTTTCTGCTTGAGCCCCTTTCCTACCCTTCCCAAGTTTTTACTCTTTCCTCTGACAGACCCACACATACCCATTCTCCATTTTAGCAGTTCCACAAATGGGCCACAGCACCTGTTTCCCCCCAAAGCCAGCACCTTCGTGCTGTCCCACTCCAGCAGGCTGGATCTCCCACAAGGACTGTCAATCCCCTGCTTGGAAGATGAGAGATGTTTCCTTAGTGCTTCTTTCTCTCCTGCTGAACGAGGGTCAAATGTGCCCACACCTTTCCCTAAGCCCTGGTTCCCTCACAGCATTTGTGACATGCTGCCTTCTGTCACACAGGGAGCATGAGGAGGCCTAGAGGGCACCACTCCACTTGGGGTTTTCTCAGCTCCAGGTCTTGTCTGGGACCCTGCAGCCCATCTGTGCTGATGTGATGCTGTGTCTTGTCTGTAACATGCATTTTCAGCCAGGACTGCATATTCCTCCCACACTTGTAATGAATCCTTTCATTTTCATTAATATTAAGGAACAATATTGCCTTGGAACTACTGGAAAAAGCTAACACATTTTAAACGGTTTAGCTGAAATAAATATTAACAAGTTTTTTGAGGATGAAGCACAGGGAAAAATAATATTTTAGGGACACAAAAATGTCTAGAACATGGTAAAGTGGAATTTTGGCCCATTTTGCAAAGGAAAAGCTTTTTTTGTGGAATTCTTGCAATGAAGCAGTTTCGAGAAAATATTTTATTGACTACAGTATTGTCCTATCTTTGTAAAGCACCATGCTATGAGTATGCCCTTTGTCTTCATAACTGCATAATCCTATTAGGAAAAAGAGAAAGTAGTTCTTGCACCATGATCACTTTGTCTCCTACTCATCTCACTGTGACACAATGAAATTGGAATTGGAGGGATTGGACAGGATCCTGAAAGTCATCCCACGCTGACATCTTCCAGGTGAGAATAATAGCCAAAGATGTTTGCAACAGTACAAGTTCTACCTTCAGATTTATCAGCCTTCAGGAGTTTGAAACCAGCTTTTAAAACATGGGGCGGTGGGGCTGAAAAAAATGGTGTTTTTTCCTTACAGGAAACAACAATTGCCAGGATGTCATATCTGTGCTGGGCAGTGGAGTGAGGCTGCACAGGGGCAGTGAGGGGCATGTGGAGGCCTCCTTCCATTTGACAGTACAATTCCAGACAACATCCCTGTTGCCCTTGGCTGTGTCACTGTGAAGCCCAACACGGCCTTGGAAGCCTCTTGTTTTTTCTGTAGTAGTATAAAAGTCTAAACAGATCAGACTTTGTTTTGTCTGCCATTTAAGCTTACCACCAGTGTTGTTCATCCAGGCATTCTTGGTTTGTAATTGCATCTTCATATGGAATAGCAGCAGAAGGAACAAACAAAGCTCTTTCTGGTTTTTGTTTTATGCACCTGTGTGTGTGTATCTGCACACATCAGTGGCTTACCAGACACTGTGCCTGGATCCTGCTAGGAAGTGGGAACAGACACTGCACCAAAATAGCAGGGAAGAGGACTCACAGAGAGTGCAGTGGTGTATTGTGCTAGTGACCCATGATTTCAAGTAGTTTGAACTAGGCTGCAAATCAAAGCATGGCTGCAACATGTTGCAGTAAGAATCTTTAGATAAGAAATTCCATTTTGTGGCCAAATGTGACAACAAGCTGTGAAGACATTTTGTATGAATTACCTAAGGTTTGACTGCATCCCCTACTCTTTCTTCCTTAAAACATTGGTATGATGTTAATAAATGATAAATTTTACAAATAAAGGATATGCAGATAATTAACAGAGATTCTCTTGCCTTAATCCTTAAAAAGAATAGAATAGCTTGTCTCAGGTTGTTTTACTTGTAAGATCTGGGTGCTGTAAGCAGTTTTACACAGGCTCATCTTCATTTCTGCTAGGTCTCATGAACTTAACTGGTGAAGTTAAATGTGAGTGTAGAATTTGATCAGTGCTCTTAAAAATCTTAAAAATTTTTAGTAAACAAGGCCAAATATAGAAAGATTAAGATTTATTCTGACAAATAGCATATAAATTTGGCTGGACTACATTTGCAGAAAGAATTTTGTTCAAGAGGCTTCAACAAAATTTAGTAAATATCTTTAAAGCCCTGTGTATGTTTAACAATGCAAATGCCATCCTTCTGGGGAAGGGGGAAGGGAAATGATGTGAAAACCTTTTAGTTTCTAGGGTGTCATGCTGCTTGTTTTTCTCAATATTGCTAAAAGTTCTAATCACCTCTTTTTCATTAGTGTTTCTTTGTTCACTCCTGAATCTTTATAAAGTGAACAAATACCTGATATGGGATCCATTTTCTATAAATTATCATAACTAAGTTTGGTAGCTCTTTTTAACTTTTTTACAAAGTTTGTTAGAGGTTTAAGGTTGAGAAATGTAAGCAACAAAGTTAGAGAATTAACCTGAACTTTGAAATGTCAATATGGGAAAACAGATACTAATTTGATTTTTACTCTAAATGTGTAATTATGCTTCATTTATTAAAACACAATCATTAGCCCAACATTAAAAAAAATCAACAGTTGGACTTTATGAAGTTTTTACTAATTTAAATTTCTCAAACAACTTATAAAATTTTAAAAGATTGTTTAAATTAGATGTTTTACTTTTAGTAGTCCCATGCAGCTGAAACAGGAAAAAATCAGAAAATAACAACTGCTTGTTTAAAAACAGTAAAATGTCTGCAGATTCCCCTATTAAAGACCATAGTAAATAAATATAATACAGAGTTTAGTGATGCTTTCCCTTTAGTGATTAATTGTTCAGTTTATGTCTCCTATATTCCTAAGAAAGGCATAGAAATTAGATAGATTAAAAAAACCCCACTGAAATGACTGCTATTCCTCCATCTCAATTCTTTCTATAAAGGACCACTTAGGTCTGAGGAGAAATATTGTAAAAAACTGCACAGAACAGAGCTATTTCCCTCCACTGCCAACTGAACAGGTCTATGTATTTGCTGAAGGCACAGTCATCTCCTATTAACTGCTTTTTAGGTGCTAGTTGAAATACAGTGGTGGTGCTGATGTTTAATCTGGGATACTTTTCCTTACTTAGAAGGTGGTGCGACACAATCCACAGTTTTAAGACTAAACTGTGATTATTTCTGTTGCTTGAAAAGGAAAAAATAGAATTTTATGGCAGATACATCCTGTGTAAAATTGGCTCAGTGCATCTATTTCAGACAATTGTTTATCAAAGGGCAGAAGGTAATTTGGCAACAAAGCACTCCTAAATATTTACATGCCTAAAAAGTTAAAATTTTAACTTTCAGTTCACACAGTGCCAGAGTTTTGCCTGTGTTGTGGACTGAAAACTCGAACAGCAATGTCAGCTTTGTGCTGTACCACTAGTATAGCTCTAAATGAAGTTTTAGTAACAAACAGGGACAAATTCAGATTATAGCATGCAAATTCAGTTTGGGGCATAGAGCAAATTTTACAAACTATCAGAGGCTGCTTTTTAAAATTTTGTTACTATTTCTAGGTTGCTGTAAATGGTATGACATGGGTGAAAGACATAGAAGAACTTGACTTGATATTCTGGGATTAAAAAAAGAATCAAATGTCCTCTGCAAGACAGTCGCCATCTGATTTCATCGCAGATGGAGGGAAAAAACCCCTTACGTTTTAGTCTCCCATGCCTTCCTTTTTATACTACAAGAGAAAATGTATCATGTTCACTGAGTGGGAGATGTATTACATTTTTAAAGAGTACTTAAGGGTTTTCTGCTCTGCAGTGAGAGCATGTAACACTTAAATTGTTAACTTCGTGGTGATAATGTGCAAACAGAAATAATCATCCAGAAAAAAAGAAAAAAAAATCAATGCAAGCATCCTACAGACAGTGAGGTGATATTAAATGACAGTATTAACTACAGATGTTTTCATTTGAGTATAAACATGTCTTGCTTTGATGGTAGCTCTAGGAAGGAGCTGGAAGAGAGTAAGCAATACTTTCTCCTCCTCACTTCTGGTGTTTAACGAGCACCCTAGCCACGATGGGTTTTGTTGGATGAGGCTACTAATTATTTTGTAGTCAGAAAGTGCTCTATAAAAGGCATAAGAGAGTAATTCAATGCAGTTTCCTTTTATCTGCCTTGCCAATTGATGTCTATACAGAGCAAGCAGGGCTCCCCAAACACATCAGTCTGTTTCAGATACACAAGATTAAGTAGCAAGTGACATTCAAGAGCAATCGGCCCACCCAGGAGGAGTGAAACCAGCGGAAAAGCTGTCAGATTCCGCCTTTTCTCCATTAATCTTCAAGCTTTTCAATGCTGCCAGGTCGCATCTCCATCAAACAAGCTGGGAAGAGTGTCGGGCTATTTTCTTTAGTCTCACCCTCCCCTCCCCATCACCCCATTAACCCCTGCCATGCCAGGTTCTTCTGGTTTGGGAGCAGCTCTTATGTTAACACCAGTAGGTGGGGCAGCACAAAGGGCTGGATCCAGCCCAGTGTGGAGCTTTTTTAGGTGCAGGCCAACATTTAGGTGGTTGGGAAAGATTGTGACAGGGGTTTCTTCTGTGATGGAACTTCAGAATGCTTATGTAAGAAGGTTGAAAATAACAGGTGTGTTTGTCTTCTGCAGCCAGAGTATTTCATATAATGAAGTACTCTCTTCCACGATGGTCTGGTTTGGAGTGAGCTGTATTTTCCTTAGTGTAGATTAGAAGTGTAGAGTAAATGTGCACATTCATGCCTTCCTTCATTTGCAGGTAATTTTTTGCCAATTTTAATTGAGTTGGGTGTGTTATGCAAGATGCAAGAGCTGTCCATGGCACAGATATGAACCTGACTCCTCCCTGGGTAGTTTCTACGGCATGCTGGACACACTGTGTAGCTGTTATGGAGGAGGCGTGCACACCGGCGGCAACCTTCAGAAGTTGAATCATAGAAGCAGAGGGTGGCTGAGGGGCCAGAAAGTGGCACAGATTGTGAAGTGTTCATGTCAGGAATAAGTGATAATATATGTTGGAACTGGAGCCAAGTGGCTGTGTTCCTCTGATACGAGGGGATGGGCCTGGCTGGAAGGAAAGAGGCCTCTTTACTTGAGTTCCTAGGGATTGCATCCTGAGGATCATATTGGGGAGGGTGTGGTTTCCAGAGGGAGGTTAACTATTGTCGGGGCAAAATCCAGGTCTGAGAAAGTAAATCTCTGAGTATAAAGAATAGATGTAGCATGTAAAAGCAACAGTGCATCTTAACTGTCTCTGACAGCAAACATCTTGGGGAGATTATATGAAACATATAGCAAAAGGTCCTTGGATAGTCCTCTAGTTGCAGTAACTTGTAGAGATAAGGAATTTCCCTATATTGAAGTGGCAACTCTCTCCCACCACCTCCCCCTTTTTGCTATAATAATATAATTGTAGTGCTTACTGTTCTATGCTCTAGAAATCCCCTATGTTCCTTTTCTACAAGTGATATTTCAATATCTGACAATCACAGGCATAGGGACAGTGGATTTGTGTCTACCATAAATCAGAGAGTGAGGATCATGGAAGATGTGTGCCTCTACCCAAATTACATACCACTATCCCCTTTCTCACTTTCAAGCAGAATGAAAGCCAAGCAGAAATGGTCAGGATGGCCAGGGAGGAGCTGCAAAGTAAAATGATTTCAAGTCTTAAACAAGGGAGGTGACTGTTCAGTCCCCAGGAGGAAGCAGTACCAGGAGGAGGTGGCCACAGTCAGTCTGCAGGGAATGTTTACTTGTATCCTAACACAGGAGATGCACCTTGGAAATATCTACAAGATATTTCACCTTGAATGTTAGAGAGGGGGACATACTTCCTCTAAGCTATCCACTCCTGAACACCACTTGTAATTCTCTCTCTGTGCTGTTACAGCAAAAGGAAGTGATATGATTTAGTTTGTAGGGTTTTTATTTTAAAGGAATTTAAGAGGAATTTTTTACTAATGCAATCTAGGTTACTCCTTGTTTCTCCTTACTAGCTACTGTTAAACCAGATGTATTTTACTTAAACATGCAGAAACTGCATTAGAAAATATAACAGCTTTTCAGTTACTGCTGTAAGCATGCTGCTAGTGAGTATGTTTCAATATGTTTGGGTTCTTAAGCTATGTTTGTATAGAACAGGTCTTCAATTTTTTTATAGAATTCTGCCTTTAATGGCTAACTGTGTGTAGTCATTTCTCCAACTGCTCTTTATCAATCTCCTGTCTGAGTAGGCCAGTTGTTTAAGTTGGTCATTTTTCACATAAGGCACAACTCATGGTAACATCTGTCAATTGAATTCTGTATTAAGGCAGTGCAATCTGCAGCAAATGGGGTATTAACACATTTAACGGTTATGACAGAAGAATCGAGTTCCTGGAAAAGTGGCTGTGTCATTCTCAAACATACATGCAGAAGGACAAATAGTATGTGGTATAAAGAATAGTGTGAGGGGGAAACAGCCAAAGATGAGAACAGGCTGAAAATGGTACTTGGAAAGTAACAGCTGTATGGCACAGGCATAGACGGAGAAACACCTCCACTATGACTTTTTCCAGACTACTGGCAAGTAACTGTCCATATATATGCAAAAATGATGTATTTTAGGTAAGAAAATTCTGTATGTCAGAAGAGATAAATATTTTAATACTTATTCAGTTGTAATCTCAGAATGACTGGTTGAGGCTGGATAGCATGTTGTGCATTGTGACCCAGTGCAGTGTCATGTCACGTAGTTAGGAGGTGTGATTACAGAGGCCTTTATGAACAATCACCACATTAAAGGTGAGTCATTTCCCCTCTGCCATTGCACTGAACATGCAAGCAGAAACATATGGACGTGCTGAGGTAGTCACTAAGGCACTTAGTGTTTACTATTCTTTGGTTTGTACTCAGCAGACAGAGCATTAAAAAAAATAATGACATTACAGTACTGGTGTTAGAACTGAATAGACCACTTGAATAAGACACTCCTTCCCAACGCTCACGACTCACCCATGCACCTGGCATTTACCAAGCCCACACAGCCAGTATGTCCCACTCCTAATTTTACACAATGGCTAGACATGAAGTTTTCCATTATGTTCATCTATAATTCAATGACATTTATCTTTACTAACAACTACAGTAGCTGTCTGTTCTCCACAATGGATTACTGCCAATATACAGAAACTAATGACCTTAAAATGTCTCCCCTAAATATCTCTCTTCAGTTCCTTTTCCCATGCACACTCTTCACCATATTCCCCACCTTTCAAACTGCCTCCCCATCCCAGACTGAAAAATAAACTATCAGTTGCCTCCTTGTAAAACAAGATTTCTCTCCTACTTTCCTTTTTCTTTTTTTTTCCTACCTTTATCGTCCATGTCCTTGTTCTATTCAATTTTCCTGCCTGTTCTATTTTTTTTTTTTTTTTTTTTGTTTATAATCCTGTCTGGTTTGTCTTCCCAGTTAAGGATAACTGATCTGTTTATAGCCCTTATGGCATCTATACTCACATTATGTCACACCCCTCCATAGTTGTAACTACTTTAGTACTGCAAATTGCCCTGGTCTTCTCCATTTCCATTCAAGCCTTTCATCATCTACCAAGGAGTTTAAGCTCCAGTGCTTTTCCTCTCAGTTACTGGAGTTGTATTTCTTCACAGCTTAATCTTTTTAATAGGCAGAAGTCAAACATAAGGTTTGTGCCTGCTAGACTGGGCTAACTAAGGCCACAAGACCTTCCATGATGCACAGTCTTAAGTGGTACTTCTGTGAAATCCTATGGGGTCACAGTATATAACTCATTTTGGAAACAATATTCTTGTTAAATTTCCATGCAAATTCCTGCCTGAAAAAAACAGGTGGGGACACCACCCCCCCCCACCCCCCACCCCCGACATCATCTTCACATAGTGGTTATGAGTCCAACTGGTAGCCCAGCATGGCCAAGTCTAACACCAAATCATGTGTTTGTGCCATATCTACATGGCTTTTAAGTACCTCCAGGTAGGGCAACTCCACCACTTCCCTAGGCATCTTGGCCCAATGCTTGAAAATTCTCTCAATGAAGAAATTTCTCCTAAATTTCTATTTAAACCTCCCCTGGCACAGCCTGAGGTCACTTCCTTTCATCCTATCACCTATTATTTGGGAGTGGAGGCCAACCCCCACCTGGCCACAGCCTCCTTTCAGGCAGCTGTAGAGAGTGATAAGGTCACGCCTGAGCCTCCTTTTCTCCAGGATAAACACCCCCAGCTCCCTCAGCTGCTCCTCACAGCACTTGTGCCCCAGACCCTGCCCCAGCTCCATTGCCCTTCTCTGCACTCTCTCCAGCCCCTCAGGGCCTTTCCTGCAGTGAGGGCCCAGAGCTGGACACAGCACTGCAGCTGTGGCCTCAGCAGTGCCCAGCACAGGGGGACAATCCCTGCCCTGGCCCTGCTGGCCACAGCATTGCTGCTCCAGGCCAGGATGCCATTGGCCTTCTTGGCCACCTGGGCACAGCCTGGCTCATGTTCAGCTGCTCTCACCAGCACACCCAGGTCCTTTTCCATGGGGCAGCTTTCCAGCCACTCTTCAGTATTCTTCTGGGTTCTGGGCTCTTCTGACCATTATGATCCATTTCCACCAGTTTATCCTTCCTGGATCTCTTTTGTATTAATAAAAAGCAACTAGAGATTCCAAGGTGAAGAAAAAAAGTTCATCACATTCCTGCCTCTTTCTTCAATTCCTTTTTATTTAGTATTTCTACATATGCAGAGTTCAGATACATTTGTCTTAAAAAAACTATTTAATCTAAAACTGTAATCTGTGACTAAAAGGATCTTGCTTTAACCAAAATGATCTGTTGAAACCCACACTACTTTTCCAGAAGCACAAAAATAGCATGGAAAGAGCTAAATTACTACTTTATTCTCAGTCTCCTTCTAGTGTTTAAAAAAAAATCCAATTATCACCCCTCAGTGGATCAAGAGATTCAGAAATGTGTTTTCCTGATAAGGTGAAGTTATTATCTAATGTATAATACTGCAATAACTGATGTATTAAACAATTGCTAGCAATCATTCCTTGGAACAGACCAACTCAGAGATGAGTAAGTGAAAATGAGGGTAAGCTTAACATCTAATCTAAGTATTTATTAAATTCAACAATGTTTTCCATGTCAGTATCAGGAAAACATAAGTAAACTTTTGGCAGAAGAAAATATTTAGAAACACTGCAAGACCATTAATACTCATTTCTATTGGGGATCATCATGTTCTTGCAATGATTCTTAGGGCAATATGTTCCAATAACATTTCATTCTTTGTTGAAAACCTCAAAGGAAGTTTGATCTCTGACATTCATATACACACAGTATAAAGAAAGGGAAACTGAATTTTCCTTACAACCTCAGAGTCCAACAGAAAAATGAAAGTCATGAGTCTGCCAATGAAAAGAATAAAATTATTCATGTGCTGTCTGTTTCTCTGAAAGGCTTGCTTGTAATGCTTGAAGGTTGAAAAAAATTAGGGTACCTATTCATCTGTGTTGCATGAGGTTACATAATGAGTAACTGATCTAGAGGACCTCTTACCTGCTTTTATACCCAAGCAGAGGCTTGAGTATAAAAGAACTGTGGGAAAATGAGCATAATTTTGCTGGAAAAATCTAGATCGACTTACAAACAGCTTTGGTGTTTTGAAATTCAGTATTAGACCATTTTGATCTGCTGTGAAGCATTATGGGGAGTGTGGAATAGAGTCGGGTCGTTTATTTTATCTTTATGAACTTTAGGGCTTCCTGTGACTCACAGAGATGTATTTGGTTAAATAAGACTGTTGCTTCAAAGCCAGCAAGACAAGTACCCAAAAGAGGCAGGAAGACAATACATAGAATATCTAATAGAGTTTTAAATTTCTCCAATCATATACTCAGCTGGATTTTAACATCTTTTTACTACCAGATTTTAAAAAATATTTTTGATTTTTCATGAATTGTTTTACTTTACGGGCTCTTTGGAATTCTTAGCTTCAATCTAATTTTGCTGGTAGTACTTTTTATTTATTTATTTATTTGTATTGTAAATTCTATTTTAGAGGTCTTAAATAGTCTTTCTTAGCCAATATAGATATAGTTTCATTTTCTGTTATTCCACTGCAACAGTGATACAAACAGGAGCTGTGGACCACAAAATGCATAAAAACTAGCAGAGTCTGTCTAACACTGAGAGTCAAAACTGAAGTCTGGACTTGAAAATGGATGTACTTGTATAGGTATCCTCGACCAGTTCATTTTTTGTTTACATTTCTAACCCCTCCTCTCCTTACAATTCTAGGAGAGAGCTTGTGCAAAGTAATAAAAGAAAGACAACTCAGAGCTACAACAACTGGGGTTTCAGAGCAACTGCTGTATATTGCATTACAGGAGCCAGAAGCTACAACAAAACTTCAATTTTCACATTGGACATATTTTCTAATAGAAGAGTAAACTGACATTATTCTCTTGGTAAAGTGAAATCCTCTGTGTTTGTAGTAGAGACATGTGACGTGTTCAAGAATACACACAGGATTAATATTCTACACACAGGTTTCAATTACTGCCTTATTTAGAAATCACAACTTATCTGCTGTACAGCAGTAATGTAGTAGTATAGCAGCAAAAAATAATAGACCTGAATTATATGTCAGCCTTCTTCAGAGTATGTCAAAGAAATATGCTTCTCCCTGCCCAATGGTATTTTATTTTATGAGCATTGTGCATCTTCCTACTGAGTAATCATGCCCGTTTTAATTGTTACATATTGGCAGTCCAAAGACTAAAGAGCCTTTGTTGAGACCTCTTTAGCAGCATCTTGATTTACTTCTGAGGAAGTGAATTTTAATTCCAGAAACCATGACAAGCTCCTCCTTGTATTGGTGTTGTACACTGGCAGGGCATTCAACAGGAATTTTTGTAGTAGACTTGTGAGTGTAACTATGACAGGCAATGGAGGCTTTAAAAAACAGTATTTAAAAAAACAAGAGAACAAACTATTCATTATACAGATAATATCAGGATGAGGATAATTTGTTGTTATACACTGGAGTGTAGAAAATACCCATCACCTTCTGACTCCCTAATGTGAAGTGCATCTTGCTTAATTAATGCTCCTCTGTGCAAGTTCTGAGACAGCTACTGAAATCCACGGAGATGGTTATTGCACAATGCACAGCAACTGGCTGAAACATTTATGCCTTAAAAAAACCCAAGTCTACAGAAATGTGTTACATGTTGCCTCAGTTCTTGCAGACCCCTGCAAGGTTACAGCCTCCATTTGAGGCACAATGACAAAGACTGAGTAAGCTTTATACAGCTCTGCTGGGAAGAGTTTCCTGGGTAAGAGGCACCCTACGTTTTGAGTTTGCTCAGCCTACAGGAATTTTGCTCAGCCTAGAGCTATTGATGAATTCCTCTTTTTATGAGGATGATCTTTGCCATGGACCTTTTCTTAATCTTGTTCACCTGACAAGTACTTTACAACAATAATGTTGACTGGCATGTAGATTCTTTCACATTAAGAATTAAATAAATTTAGACTGATCCTTGCCATAAGCTTCTGCCATGCCTCATGACAAAGGCATCAGATACACCCAGCACTAAAAATACCAGGTGGAAAAGTGACAGCCAGTGCTCAGCTGAGTTAATACTGCTTTTTGTATTCACTGGTTTACCATGCTGGATTGAAAGCATGGGTCTTGCTCCCTGCCATGGAGAAGGCACTCACGGGGTCTGTTTTTCACTACAGCATCGTTCTATCTTTTTCTGGAATAGGGCTTGCTGAGAAGTTATCATGGCCCATAGCACCAACAACTCAGTTTTAATCACACATGAAATGCATAAAGAAAAGAATGCTTAGTGGTGTTTTGAAAGCCAGGGCTGTCTCGATGGCTTAGGCCAGATGCTATTTTGGCAGATGGTGTAAAGGCAACAAGATGAATACACTTTCTCTTAGTCTACCTGCTCTGAATGCTCTTCAAGATACCATGTTCAAAAACACAGCAGCAACTCCATCATTCAATAATGAACCGCCAGTCTGTCCCCTTTTAAGGATATCATCTGCACAGTTTTGTCTCACTTCTGGAATCCTTCAGCCTGCCCCTAATGACAATGGGGACTTAGGCAGAGCACTGAGGATTGGTTAGCTAACACACCACCATTTTATTCTTATCTTTTTATTTCCATTGTTTGTATGCTGCTATTTCATATGATACTCAAGGGTTGTTATTTCTGACAACTCAGATAATTAATCTCCCTCCAACAGCTCTTCCTGTGCAAGGAGCAATAGTTTCCTCTTCACTGAAACACTCTAACCCACCATTCTGAGGCAAAAAAGAGCCCCTGCATTTCAGTTAAAAAAGAAAAATTGGTTTTCTGTGCACTCCTACTTCATCACGAATTTCTTTCTCATTGTCGTCCAAAGTTGCCAGTGTCAGTACCATGAAACTTTAAAACATGCAGGTTTAATACTTCTGTGATAAGGAACCATTTGATTTCTTGATACAATTTTCAAAACGTGGACAAACAAAACAAAAAGTGTTGCAAATGCCATCTGATTGAGAGGTAGTTTCCAAATCTACTTCAATGCCTGAATGGAATGGAATGTCTTGTGGACACAGCCAAGTCTCAGCAATTCATAGAATTGTTTAAGTTGGAAAAGACTTTCAAGATTATCAAGTCTAATCATTCACCCATGTTCCTCTTCCCTTCCCTTATCCAAACTATAATATATACCTATCTCACCTGGCATCTCCTTCTGTAAAAAAACTACCTCAAGAAATTATATGGCAGTGCAATTAAAGCTCCTAGAAACTGTGAAGTAAAGCAGCTAATTAAAATAGCCATGTAGTACATAGTAACCTGTTCAGGATATTACTGTTGTAAGTTTTTGAAAATTAACAAGTTCAAAGAATAAATTTTGTCACAGAACTTTGGAATTTTGAGCTAAAGCTCACATACTGTTTGGTAGTCTGACAAAAACGGAATTTTTCCTGAATTGGAATGAAAATTTGATGAAAATTTACTTTGCTTACATACTTGGTTTCTTTTAGAAAAAAGTTGTTGATACTGTTGTGGAGGAAAGTAAAGCCTTTTATCCACTGGAAACAGGCAGCTGGATGCTTTAACTGAACTGTTAATATTAATTTCACTGAAACCTACATATTTAGTTATGGTGGTGCTCTTAGCTCTAAGTTGCTGTTAAGTGATTAAGGAAGTATGCTTTAAGTAAAGTTTACACTTTTTATAATGCATATTTCTTTCTTCAGGACTTAAGTAAGGACCAGAACAGCAAAGCTATCAAAGGAATATCTTAACACTTTGCCTTTCCTAAACAATTTGGGCCTAGCAAATCAGCATTTGTTTCAACAGTTGCGATCCTGATATACATTGACTCCTGTCACATTGCAGTTTGCACTCCTGATGAATAACTTCCCTTTCTCCTTCATCTATCTTATTTGTGACTACACACAAATAATCATCAGATTGGCAAACTGTGTTGCAAATGGAAAGTAAATACTAGTACACCAATCATCACCACTGGCACTGTTCTAGTAGGAAAACAACTCCCATTTGTTATTTATTGACTATATTCAGTTGACTCTTTACTTGTTGTTTTGAAGTTTATAAGACAAAGTTTGTAGAGAAAGGTGACAACACTTTCAGGCCAACTGATGATAGAATTTTATTGGAAAAAAATACCAACTCAATAAGGAAAGTGAAAATGGAGACCTACCCTCAGTACTTCCAATGCTGCAAATGGCTGTTTTATTTATGTATGTATTTATTTTTTCTAGCCTCTGGACATGTCTCACACATTGAAACAAAACTACTAAACCCAAAGTACTTCAGTGCCATCAGAAGGCAGTTAAAAACTACTCAATCAATTTCATGTTTGATTGCAACTTGTTAACGAGTTACAAATTACTTCCTTAAGAAGTAAAAAGAAAACAACAATAAAAATCAGAGCAGCAATTTTTTTTTCCCAGTTTTTAGCTGAAAATTCTCATTTTTCTTCATTTAATAGATTGACCAGACTGGTATTCCAGACTCCCCACTTCAGAATCTGATTTGCAAGTCACTGCCAAATTTACGACACCTTCTACTTCTGAGAAAATTCTTAGGCTGTGATCTTTCATACTTAATCAAATGCTGGTTAGGGTTAACTGCACTTTGTGGCAGAAACACGTTTCATCAGCTCAATGACAACAACCAATTAAAATTTTCATTCTGAGTTATGCTTTGACTTTGCATTGGGTATGATTTATGTATAAATGAAATTAAAGCAATGGCTACCAAAAGGATTTGGCAAATGACAAGCCATTGGCCTGAGAAGAGATTAAAGAAAGAGTTTGATGTGCTTAGTTTGTAATCAAATCCTAGAAAGGAATCTGATTAGGTATTTTAATTCAGAAAGCTCTTACCAGAGAGGGAATATTGGTTAAAGCACCTCAGTGGAAAGCTGTATAAACTGGTTATAAATAAAACTAGTCTGTAAATAAGACTAGAGTTTTGAAGATAAGCCATTCTGGAGTAGCATTTGAAATAATGACCACAAGGAATAAAATACTTTATGCTAGCAACTCACAAGTGTGTAAGTGGGACTTGATGACAGAATATAAATGATCCTGTTGTTCAAAGTTAAAACTTGTGATTTATATCTTTGAGTGGTTAACTTCTTGTATCTGTAGCAGAGCCTTGAAAGGAGACTGCATTTCCATATACCTTTTTTGTACCATGTTTTAAATACTTTAATGCTGCCAGCTGTTTCCCTGCGGGGGCAGATTTACATTTGCTTTCAGTGTATAATTTGGCTTTTGGGGAATGAAGGTAGACAGGGTTACTTTCTTTTGAAGCATCAAGAAAAAAGCCACAGAAAGTGATGGAATACTGGGGCAGAATTTACTAGTATTTTCATGATATTGAAAAAAAACCCCTTGCATACTTCCGTTCAAAGAGGTCCAAGGAGGACCTTGATTGTCAGATCTGTAGTCACAGAGGTTCCTATCCTGTTTACATAATGGAGTTAACAGTCCTGTCTGTTTTCTACCTTTATACATGGGGTTAGGCACTGCTTACTTTCTAGATCCACTAGGCAGTTTCTCTTAAAATTATGTCCTATTGCTAATGCCATGGTTGGGACATTGGTGGCATGTTTAATTTTCCCAATTTTACTCTCACATATTATCCATGGTAGATGGTGTGGTTTTTTTGTTTGGTTTCTTTTTGTTTTTCCTTTATTTACACTGAATCTGCATTTACAGCAGATATTTTTGTAGACAACAGCAAAATATATATCCATGGTTGGCTGTGATTGATTCCAGGTCCCTCAAGACTTGTGTTTCTTATTATTTAAGTTTACCAAATTAAGTTAAATCTCTGTGAGTGTGACGAGCTGGAAAATGTTTGACGCCCTAAGGAACTTTAAGCATAGTGAACTGCTCCATATGTCCTCTGCCTGAACATTCTGAGACTGTGGAGTTTGCAGAGGAGATGTTTTGGTTTTTTGTAATGTAGGCACTCTTAATTCTCTTGTAGTCTCCTAAACTCTAATTCACCAATTGATCAGCTAGAAGAGTAAGTTCTAGCTTCTGGGGATGCAGGTTTGTAATAATCACTTCATCTAGGTTTCCGTTCTAAATTCAGCACGTAGGCATGTTGGCAATACATCCAGATTTGGTCTTTGGAGAATGATTTTGAAGATGTGAGGTCAGAGTCAGTCTTCCATGCCAGATGGCATAAAAAACATCTCAGCAACTTACTTATCATTGATATTTTCTGGTACCATTCTGAAAGCAATGTAGAAGATTGGACAATGTGCAGTAGGGTCCCTGCTCAGCTTTCAGCTAAGATGTCATTCACCACCTCCTATCCTTTGTCTTGACACTTGGAGAGTATAGGCCACTTCTTTTATTGCTTCCAGATGTATAAAGTCAACCTTTAGTTCTACAATTAGATTTATGATGAGTGAGACATTTTTTGGAGGAAGAACAGTCACTTCTACTAGCTCAGCTCATTCTATGTATTCATCAGCACCTTGATGATGCTGCCACACACATAGCAACAGGAAATCCTATTTTCCCTTGAACATAAGAAATTCCAGAGCTAAAAACACTTCGCAATATATATTATGAGTTTTCTGTTGAGCATACTGACTAACCAGAACAGTTATTCAAGAAAGGATCAGTCCCGGGAAACTACTCTGCACCACCCTGCTGGAGCTAATATGATGTCCATTCACTAAGCAGACTTGTGAAGATCCCAGAAAGGAACAGTAATTTATGCGTCCTTTGTTATTATTATGATAGCATCTACCTGGAATTACAGCTCAGCTGTGGATAAAATGGGATGGGATGTAGAGAGAATACCAAGACCTGGCTAACAGTATGCAGACATCAAACCAGTTGGACACCCTTAGGGAAACATGTGAACATAAGCTTATTTGATTAAGCAGCATTTCAATCTTTATTTAGTTGGATGGCAAACATCACTTCCTATCACTGGATTAGCATCTGCAAGGTACCAACAGTGAAACACACAAACACTCACTCAAAGGAGACTCCACTGTTGCTCCGATGATCGCTATTTTATAGCACCAGTTTGTGCAGTGACTCTTCACCTGTTGCACACATGCCACAAATGCACAGATAGAATACTTTGTCCTGAGTTGTTAGATGGCCTTCAGTGGAGTCACAGATATCTCCTTCATTTATAATTCTGTTTAAAGCTTTGAAATAGCAGCGTACTGCCTACATGTATACAATACAATGAGCAGTTAATTTCGGGAAATTGAAATGAGAGAGAAAAGGTATAATATATTCTACTTCTGGACATAACTTCATTGGCAGGAGGTAATTACTTAGTGTCTGAAGATTAAAGTAGTGCTTTATCAAAATAAGCATACAACCCAGACTTGTCCCGCAGGGAGCAGTGTTTCATAAATACATAAATAGGTGGCATAGCGCATACTCCAAAGATGGGAATATTTCCAAAAGAAGTTGCAGAAGCTTTTATGAAGTAAATCTTTATCTGACTGGAGAGAAGGTTCTCATTTAGCTATCTGTTAACACAGAGTATTTGAGTTAGCAATCCATATGTGTTCATTTTGGGAGAAAATCTGTAGTACTGCTTGCAAAATGGTTTGTTCTTTCTCTCTTTCAACAAAGCCAGTCACCTCAATCAGGGTTGGGAATGCTTTAGTAAGATCCAAATAACTGTAAAGTGTTCTAACCATAGAATGGTTTGGGTTAGAAGGGACATTAAAGATCATCTAGTTCCAACCCTGCCAGTACACCTTTCACTAGACCAGGCTGCTCGAAGTCCCATCCAGTCTGGTATTTTACACCTCCAGGAATGGGGCAGCCACAACCTCTCCAGGCAACCCTCAGAGTAAAGAATTTTTTCCAAATATTCAATCTAAGCCTGCTCTTTGTCTGTTTGAAGTCATTTCCCTTTGTCCAATCATTACACACATGTGAAGAGTCCTTCACCAGCTTTCCTGTAGGCTCCTTTTAGGTATTGAAAGGTTGTTCTAAGGTATTCCCAAGGTCTTCTCTTCTCCAGACTGTGCAGCCCTGACTCTTTCAGCTTGTCTTCAGAGGAGAGATTTTCTTAATAGTAATGAAGTTATTGATGTAGAAAGCTGCAACTGCTTTAAGAAGAAATTTTGCTTTGGAATTAAGGAAAGGTGGACTTCTCTTGGTTTTCAAGAAGTAGAATCAAAATGCTCATGAAGAATCATATATTCGCACAAAGATTTAAAGAAACAAAAAGAGTTAAAAACCAGTCCTTATACATTTCATCTGTAATGCTAAGAGTGAAGGGCTCAATAACTGCAAAGTGTACACACAGTAATGCTTTTGAGACTATAAGAAGCTGGACTAATAGCTGCTAAATTAAGCACAAAGAAACCTTTAAACTTGCTCAGACTACTCAGGTTGCAGGGAAACAGCAGGAGAGCTTATTTGGATGAACATAAGATTGCAAATCTTTTTATCAGCATCACTGCAGGTGAAGGTTGTGAGAACAGCCTTATATATACTGCAAGAGGATTGTTCCACCTGATATGCTAGAATGTTTTAGTCTCTGAACCAGGATGCCAGGCCAGAAACACTTGCAGATAACAAAGACAAAATTTGGCTTCAAGAGAAACAAATGCACCCCATGTCACATGATTAAGTATTCTCAGATTCAGATTATTATTGCCCAGGGACTTCTTTAAAATTGAAGGAAGGTTTACTGATTGTTATAGATGCTCTGAAAGCCAAAGTTTACAAATTCACTTCAGAAGATGGCATTAGTATTTGGATTTCTTTCTCTTTCTAAGCCAAGATTTTGGCAGAGAATTGTGAGGCAGCATATTCTGTCTGTGATCTGGCAAAGAAGATACTCTAAACTAATTAGAAGTGGGTGGGGAAATATTATCCCTAAGGACCTTGTCTGGAAATAAAACCTGGTGCTTTTGAAGTTCCTTGCAAAGAAAAACAGAAAAACAGTAAGACAGAAATAAACTACAGCCATTAACAGTCACAGCAGCTTCCTAGGAGACATTAAGATCCACAACTGAAGTTCTGGCTTCAAATCAGACCTGGGTCATTCCTACACAAGATGAGTAAGTATCCCATCAGTATCTATTTCCTTGTTTCAGTCAAGTCAAGGACTGATCTTGAGAACAGTCCTATTTCTGTAAATAACTGGGTATTGTGTCAGCAAAAAAGAGGAATTCTGTAGCCGAACAATTAGGGAATTCACCTGGGTTGTACCAGTAGCATGTGTCACACCCTTAACTGCACCTCCCCAGATACTGTATTTTCTTGCTACTGGCTACTCTCATGCATGTTTAGTGGTTTTGATCTGAAATAATTTCCAGGCTGCAAAATATTTTAAAACTAATGTTACTTCAGCTAGAATCTTTCCCCAAATCACAATGATTTCAACAAATCAACATTTCCCAATATTCATAATTTTTTAGAGTATTTCCAAGCTGCCAAGACTCAGAGATTTCAACAAATCAACATTTCCCAATATTCACTAATTTTTTAGAGTATTTCCAAGCTGCCAAGACTCAGAGAACTTTTTACACTGTTGACAACTCAAACAGCAGGGCTGTAATAGGTAAGAAAAAAAATCAAAATGATGCCTAAAACCAAAAATTTTTTGATTTAGCCTGTTACTAGATTAGCAATATGCTACAGATAAAAAGAATCAAGAACTTAGACACAACTAGCAATTCTAATCACAGATGAGACAGTTGGCTACACTGCCATTTTATGCCCGCAGGAGATGGTGAAGGTCATTTAAGTGCACCAATGTGGGACGCTAAACCTACTGGCCAAAAAAGAAATTCCAAACTCCAGAAAACACAGCAGCAGAATAGAGCACACACAACCACATCACTCGAAGACTGACTGTGAATCTTTAAGGCAATGCCTATGGAAAAAATAAAAGGCCCAGGAGGCGCCAGTAAGAACTGGATTTTTCTTTCTGTGACACCATTTGTTTTCTGTTATGGGGTATTTGCGTCCTAGGTTAACATTCTTCTGAGATAAGGCCTCCTACCTGATAACATTCATCCCCAGGCCAGGCCACTGATCTATGCCCCTGGCACGACACAACTGTTTCTGTCCGGAACCCAAAATATACTTCCAAGAACACATCACTTTGAGTAGTTTTTTGTATAGAGAACTGGTCATAAAAATGGTCCAGTGAGAGAAAAATAAATTGTGATCCTGGAAAGAGACCCTGAGCACGTATGAAAGACCATATGGTAATGATCAAAGCTGAGGAAAAACAAAAAGCTGCTTTCCACCTGCAAAAAAATTGTCTGAAGATAGTGATATGGGAATGCTTTGAAGATAAGCCATCATGTAGTGTGGGAAAAGGAGGCAAGAAGTGAAACCTGGTATTGAGACAATTTCCTAAGGTGCATTCTGTGATTGGTGGGTGGTGGAGCCAGGTGCTGATTATTTTCTACCCTGTTCTAACATGTAAAAATCAGCAGAAGAAGAGGTAATTGTACTTGTTTCCCGCTTTTCCTCATAACCTGCTTTCCAGTGTATAGAAAGCAGGCATGGGAGGGTCTAAAAATTATCTTGGCTCTTTTTTTAAAATAATATCAGGTTGTAAAGTAAATCATCTGCCCTTCCTGAAAAGAAATTCCTATATCATCTTTCTTTTGGTCTTCTGGCTGTCTTCTGGAAAATAAAGACTTGATTTCAAACATCGGGCCTGCAATTTCTCTCTTCTGTGCTTCCTAATCAGCCTGAAATCTGAAGATAGGCACTGATGTGAAGATGCTATTTTTGAGGGTACATGAAGAGAACTGACTACACCCAACTTTTTCCATGCTTCTGTTGCACTGAGTGGTAGCACCTATGCCTCATTCAGAAGGCATATGGAATTTCGAGACATAGGCAGGACTTTGATACCAAACTAAACTACTAGTCTGGAGGAAAGAAAAAAGCAAAAAATAATTTCTTAGCCATTCTTAGTAACAGCAGAGGATGCTTCAGCCATCATTTTTTAAACAGGCAGGATAAAAACTTGAAGGAACTTGAGATAATACAACAAAATAAAAATATGTATGCAATTCAACCCTAAGCTGTTCAAAGCACGGAATTTCAGATATAGAGATATAAATCCAACAGTTTAATCATCACTCAGATGATATTTAATTCAACATTAATTATCCCTCAGACATGAAGAGTAGTATTGATGACTGAACTTCAGGTGTTTACACCTGAGATGGCAGTCATTTAACTGGTCTCTGTTTACAGTCATGTAAGAACAAAAGGTGGTTACGGTGGATCTGCCTAGCTGAGGTCCTGTTTCAGAAGGGGAGCAAATGTAGACAGCTGTCTAGCTTTGCAGGGATGCCTGCTGAGTCGTGTTCCTTTGCTTATACTGACAGCCTTCAGCCATTTGTGCTTTAGGGAATTCTATGCTGAAGGTGGCTGCTATGTGTTTAAAAACCCTTGGGGTTTTTTCTCCCCCCAAACAACTTGTTTAGTCTCTCTTTTGAGACACGCACTTTTAACATTCATTCACATCACACCCACGGCAATAGACAAGAAGGTATTTCTAAAGCTCCATGCATTTTACCTCTTCAGATTTCTGCACCAGCTAAATTAATCTAAATCCACCAGCTACTAAAGGAACCCAATAAGTTCCTCATATTGTGAATATGTGCAAATATTCTCACATTGTGAACAGGTGGGCAATTCTCACTTCACCTCATTTTAAAACAGATACTCTAAGATTGTGGATTTGCAATTTTATTCCAAGTTAAAGTGATGGGCTGCAGCAAAGTTTCCAATTTACTGTTATTTTCAAAATTTGGATTATATTAACAGTAGCAAGTTTTGCTTTTTTATAGCCTAGTTATTTTAAGTAATTTAAAAAAAATCACTTTACTTAGGTAGTTATTGCACCATTGCAAGTGCAGCCTGTGGAATTCAGTTACGGTGCATTCTCAATGCTGTGCTTCAGTACTCTGAGCCACACATATCTTTTACTCCAGTTTTGTTTTATGCCTAACTGCAAACAGCAGTTGCAAACTAAGAATAATTAGAAATCAGAAATTACTCCCCGCCTGCACCCCCCCAGCATTTGGTAGTAATCCCTCCTTAGATTGTGATGAAATTTTATGCCTGTTCTAGAAATTGGGTATTTTACTTGTCTGAACGCTGTACTTTGGGGTGTTGACTGGTAAAGGAACGTTGCTATCATATGCCAAAAATAAACTGGAAAGACAAAAAATGCAGCACTGGAAAGCTAAAACCTGAATGTTCCATGCAACAGAGTAATGAACAAGATATTCTGAAATGTTAAGAGCACTGTAGCATTTCTCCAGTCATATTCAGAAATATTTTCTCAAGCACTGCGTAGACATCCCAGGTGAAGCAATAAAAGTGGTCAGGTGGGGGAAAGGGTAAGAAAGCAAAAATAAATTTCATTCATAAGCAGATTGTAATTTTGACAGAACTATTTGGCAGCAACATTGGATCATGTAAACAAAAACAGTGAAGCATCCAAGAACTGATCAAAAAAAGGTGCAGGAATAAGCACAGAATTTATTAGGGATTGTTTGTAATAAGAAGTGTGTCCTGGTTTTAAATTTACAGTACTTTTCAGTTTGATGTTTAACTTCCCTTAGCTGGTTAAGGAAGAAGGCAGCAATGACAAGCTTGCATTCAATTATAGAAATCATCTCAGTAGACTGACTACAACTTTGCATACATATTCCTGTAACAGACAACCAAGGCATGCCAGAAGACAACTGCTTTACTTGATAGACATGATAAGAATTTTCTCATTTTCTCTACCTAATAACAGAGAAATTAAAATATCTTCCAGTATTTATAGGCACAGTACCAGAATAAACAGTTTTCTCCACTTCTTCCAAGTGACATATTTTTAAGAATAATTGTAGTTACTTATCAAGACTAGCCATTGTTTTACCAGAATGTTTTAGGAGGAAAACTGTATAGGTACCTTCATTTAAGTATTTCTGAAGTCCTAGAGAACACTCTTGTATCAGTGGAGTTTGGTTACATATAGGTATTTGTTTTAAGAAATGGGATGATCATGAAAGATCATGATAGTCAACAGTGAATGTTGCTCAGCTTCAAAGTGGGAACTGTTTGCGGCCACTTCTTCACTATAAAGGATGTATCTAACTATCACAAAACACTGACAAAACACAACAGCATACAATGCTGGAACACCATACGGGCAAACAGTACAAAGAATAGCCATTCTGAGTCAGATCAGGATAGACATGTGAACAAACCCAGCTTTAGCAGTGGCTGATAAAAACAGGGATACTCCAAGGATTCAGGATACTCTAGGATACTTTCCTAGCTGCAGCAGAGTTTAGGTCAGGGATTTTACTAAACAGGATACTATTTTATATTTAATACAGATTTTTATAGCATGCATTTCTTGTATTGAATCTAGTGCAAAGCTAGTTTTGGTAGTCAAAAAGTTCCAAATGAATTTCAAAATCTGCTATGTGAAAACACCCTTATTCTCACGAGAATATTGATGTGCCTGTTTAAAAGCCAGTGACTTATACAGTTTTCCAATTACTTGTGATTTTAGAGGCCACCCATACTAATCCTCAATCCTCTCTCCTCCATGTTAGAGATTTGCTCCTCAAAAAAAGACACATCTTCAGATGTGTTGTTTCTCTGTAACTTTGCAAGACCTTTCTGAAAGCCCTCTGTAAATCCAAATGAACTACTCAAATCACCCTGCCCCATAATCACCAACTACAATGAAGAATGTGAAAATAATGATTCTTAGAGTTTTTTGAGATGTAGGGTGGAATGAAAGAAAACCCAATAAACAAAAACCCCCAAAATATGTCACCTGTTATTCAGATGAGACTTTTAAGAAAAATGTTTAAACCATAAGTTATAGCTACACAGTTTCAAGACTATGGTCTTGAAGACCAATTCAAGACTATGGTCTTATTCTAATCAACCTATTTGTTCTTATTCTAATCAACTTGTCCTAAAAGGTGTTAAATTCACTTTTTCTGTGCAGGAGGCATTCATGACAGGAACCTTTTTACCTTTCCTCATGATGAACATGGATGTGAAGAATCAGTATTTTACATCCACTGAAATCAACATTTAAATACCAATTCAAAACTATTTTGCACCCCCTTTTATATACCACATACCTTGTAGAATTGATGGGAGTAAAAAGTAGTAGCATATGGAAGGAAAGATATTGTGATGCTGCTTGTTTCTTTGAAGAAGGAATTTTCACCAAGACTTGACAGGAATAATCCAAAACCCATTATGATATGCTGGCTGAGACAGCAATGACAGATAATAAGCCTTTTTCAGAAAACTGGCGGCTCTGTGGAACAATTTGCTAGAAATGGGAAAGGACTTTGTCTCTAGCAGCAGCACACTGCCTCCAGTACTTCACACAACATTACTACCGAAGCCAAAGCGTAAAAATACTTCTGATCAGCCCACTCTTCGCACAGGGCTTTCCACAATAATGGAAGCTACAAAACTGGAATGAAAACACCTCAATTCTAAAACAGCTCAGTGAAAGAATGTAAATGTAACATCTGTTGTAATTACTCTGCAATATTGCAACTGTCTAGTAATTCTTTAACATTCTTTTGTTATTGCCATGTAAGGTGGCAAGACATGTGACCTGCAAACAAATCCCACTGTGTAAAGAACATATTCAGTCTACTTGTGAGCTTTACACTTTTTCTTTACTCAGTAATGATTTTTTTACTTTCACAGGTTTCAAACATTCCTCCCATTAAAAGCTTAGATGCAGCACAGCCAAATCTACCACCAAAATGAATCTGTAATCTAATTCAACATTCTAATTCTCCTTCAGATGAACTGTTAATCTCATTCATCATAAATGACCAATTATGGTTGTTTACTTGTTTTGCCTTTTGACATATTCAAAGTTCAGGAGCAATTTTACTTATCCCAACACACTGCAGAGTAGAATAGAAACTGGAGATCACCTATCAAATATTAACTTCAGAAGGTACTTAACTAAAGACAGCCAGATAATGTACAATTTCAGTTCCAGCCTAGACTTGTAATAATTTTCTAAATTAATGAAAGAGTAAAGAACTTTAGTATCTAATAGAACTTCTGATCTCTAAATCATATTCTTGTTGCAACTGATCCTTTCCAGCTCAGTCCTTGTACTCAGTAGTACTGCTCTCAGTACTACTTCTCAGGTTTGAAGACCGAAGTGAATACAATCAATTATCTATTCCCACTGTCACCATGGTCATTCTTAAACTATGCAATAGGATCAAAAAATCCAAGTCCTAGGAAAATGATCAAAAGGAAAAGAAGATCAGAGCTCAAACTCAACTTAAAGACTTCAAGGTGGCATGAATTATACACAATCATAAACAAAGAAACAAAAAGATTTCTTCCTTAAAAGGGGATCTATCAAATTCTCCTTTTAAGTATTTACATTATCTTTCCAGGAGAAACAAAGAAATAAGAAACTGTGCTTTATGTGAAAGTGGTTTTAGTTACGAGAAGTATAAATTAACAGACAGCAATTTCATTAATTAGGTGTCCAAAGATAATGTTAGGTATCTAACACTTATCAGTCAATTCCACAGACCATGTAATTTCAAAAACCAAGCTGTGTGGATTTTTCACTTTGATAATCTGATAAAGCTTGAAGGTCATTAAATTAAGAACTTGCTGCTCTTTACTTGGAGAAAACAGAAGAAAAACACTCCAATGAATGGCTTTTGCTTTTACTGTCTTCTTTGTTAGATAAGCATATTAAGCTGAGCTGGAATACAAAAAGATGCAGTAGATTCTGGCTGTTAAGATTCCAGTTTGGTGCACTTTGGCATTCCTGGAGGACTTCAGGTTCCACTGCAAAATGCACCATTCAAAATTCAATAGAAGATAAATTGGAATAACAGTTTTTGTCTGTGATAGGAAAATAGTAACTTCCTCCAACTGGTTGATTATGCTGAAACTGAGTCAGAACCAATGCCTTACACAAATGTTAGCCAGCATATAGGGAGCTGGTTAAAACTGAAACAAGAATACACAATATAATAATAAAACCTAGGCAATACAAGATAGTTTTATGCCTTCTTTTCATTAAAATCTAACACAGCACTCACACCATTACTTAGGTCTATGTGGAGAGAGCTGTTTCAACTGCATCTTTTGTGACAGCTGGGATAAAACTTTCAGTTGCATAGTAAAAAGGTGTACAACCCCCCTATTTGTAAAACGTTTTACTGATCATGTGCCAATGCCAAAACTTCAAAAGTTAAAGTAAATAAAGCAACAGCCAAATATATATAAACAAAGATTTCAAATATAATATTATGCATTTTTAAAACTAATAATTGAATACCATTTAAGACAAATTGAGCGTACAATATATACTTGCTGTTAAGGCTGAGATGCTATCACCCACATCTCCTGTTAAGCAACAGGAAACCTCAATTCAGATAAACATGTAACCAGCAATAAAATATCCAGAACTGTAATTATGTAATTAGTATATGCTGATACTGTGTGAGGCACTCAAGTATTCTGACTTCATTTGTGAATGTTTAACTGGCTTAGTTTCACTTCTCAAGAACATCACAGAAAATCAACTACAATCTTAATCTTTCAGACTAAACCTGCTCCATAAGCAAAACAAAACCCAGTGCTTTCTATTCCAGTCATGAATGCTTCTGGAATGATGACAGTATTAATTTCAGCAGAAAGGAGTTATATAATACACATCTATACAGAAGAGTCTTGAGTTATACCCACCCTTTGCTCTTCAACTGCCAACACTGTCTTGTATAGAAAGAAAAAACCACAGCTTTTATTGAAAGACTTTGTCTATGCAAAGCTTACTGAACTTATTTAACTTCAGAAGTTTAAACAGGATAGTCGATATAAAATTACCATCAAAGATCAATCATAACCTCTAAAGTTGCAGCTGATTTCAAGCATTCCGTTTGATAGGAATGTACAGCAAGTTTTTAGTAGTATGAACACTTCAAATCTCCTCTATTTATAGGGAAGTTTGTAACAGGTTCAATTGGAGACATGAAAACCATTTTAAATAGACATCACAAGATGCATCTGTAGTTTAAAGGTCAAATTTATTAGGAGATTAAGAGATGTATTATACATGGACTATAAATACAGCACAGCTGTCTTTATTCGGAGTCACACACCCAATGCCAACCTATTTTGTAGACACTCTTGTTCTTTTGTTCCAAGAAAAATTTGCACCATAAGACTTGGATTTAGGTTTTGGCATCTTCTTCTCTTCAACATCATAACTCCAGCCTAGAGGTTATGGGGTAATGGCAGGGTGAGACAAGAAAGAAGGAGAATTATATCCTCAGCATACAATATACAGCAGATCCAACTTAAAGGCTTTAACTTTAGTATGTTTTTTTCAATGTAGGCATCCACTAATCTGTTCCTTTCTAGCTGGCAACAGCAAATAATAAAATGCCATAAACGTGGCAAATGACCATTCTGTGAGATGGCAAGACTTGACCATACTACAGACCTCCATGCAAAAAACCTGACAGTCATCAATGAAAAGCTCAACAGGGAAGATTGACTGTCCTTTAAGTTCATGGGCTCCACAATTCCACAGCACACAGGAGCACTAAGGCTCTGTGCATGTTGGCACAGGAAAAGAAAAAGGTAAGAGAACATATGCCATAAAATAACATACAAAAGCTCATTCTCAAAGGCTAGGAGACAATGGAGACCCTGTAAAGCTGATAAAAAGGGTGGGAGGACCAAAAAAACTAAAAAGTAAAGAAAAAATTCAACATTAGAAAGGAGTTTAACACTTAACATTTTAAAGGACTTTAATACTTAACATTTTCTATAAGAACATAAAAAATTAGGAGTAAAAAGAAAAGGGAATGAAGTGATAGAAGACAAGTAAATTATGTGATAGTTAAGCAAGAGAAATGCTTAAAAATGTCAAAAAGAGGAGGTGGAGACATTAGTGTTTATGTAAATCAAAATGCAAATTGATTGCAGTCTCCAGGTGCCTGGAAAGTTGCCAGGGCAGCACTCAGTGTTCCGAAGTTTGGTCTCTTTAGCTGCAATATTTCACTCAAAGTTGAGATACTTCTGTTGAAGCCAGAAGTGGTTAAATATGCAGTTTTAAGTGATACTCATAAGACAGTACTTTACTTGGTTTTAAAACTGAAACTTGCAAGCCCTAAAATTCTTAACATATATCTGTATTTTTATACTTAAGGTGATTGCAGTAAACAGTCAAGATACAGCTACACATCAAAATATTCTGTAAGATACACAAGTTGTCACGTTGCTGCATCAATTTTGCATATTCACAAACGTCACACAAATATTTTCTTCATGTTTATCAGTCTCAATCAGTGTTAATTTCCAAGTTAACTATTCTCTGTAAGAAACACTGAACAGGGACTTTAAAAACATATTCTTTCCATCTGTGAAAACACTGGCTTTTGCCTCCTGTTCTGATTAAAAAATATAAGCTTGAGTAAACAGCCAGAACTAGATCCAGAGACAGGCTTCAGTGTTGCAACATTCAACATTGTAACACCTAACATTGAGACACTTGGCTGCTGCAATGGAATCTACAGCCCCAAGGTATTGCTTCATCTTTTTATACACCAGATGGAGAGGGGCCGAGTGTCTCTAAAAGACATTTTCAACTGCCAGCACAATGACTTGCACTGCCACAGATAGCCAAAATGCATAAAGTCAGTTACATCTAACTAATGACTACAAGAGGCCACCATTCGTGATTAGATACCACACTTTGGAACAGACTCCTTCAGACCAACATTTTAAGGTGCTTACAACAGAGAGCAGAGGTCACTTTTATAAAAATACCAGAATGCTGGGGGAAGTGACTCTTTGCCCAGAGCCCTGCCATACAAGCCAAGTAGACAGAAAGCAGATTTCACCTTTTCTGAAAGAACACCCTCACCACCTGACTAAAGGTTATTGTGGAGTAGAAAAACTCTCCATCCTTGTTACTTAAGCTGTACATTTTTAAACAATTGCTTCAGACAGGGCAAAAAAATCAGGTCAACAGTCAGAATTTTTCATTTCTTCCAAATGTTACCTCCTTGCCTAGAACTCAGACCATCCTCAGCGATAATTTTGGACAGCAATGTCTCTTGTTACTGTATCCAGTGCTGCTACTCCAACATTAGAAAACATATCAGATGGGGCAGGCAGAAAGAAATCTCCTTAAGTTTTTGGTGAGAAAGAACTCTTAAGTTTACTACTGTACCAAAATCACCTGCAATATCTGGACTTTTCAGAAATTACATTCCAGGTTCTTAAGGAATTTTGTCATGGAAAAATTGTGTGGTTCACACAGGAGCAACACGGAGAGGTAGTTATTTGTGTACTGGACTTAGCTATGTCTCAATACTATCTTGGTTATGAAGCTAACTTCCAGTGTAAATGTGTGCCTAAATTTCTAATGTCTCTTAAAAAGCAGAACTAAATAATGTAAAATTTGTATTTCTAGCTACACATGATATTGAAGCTATCACTACAAAAAATACTATGCACATATCATACACATAAATAAAAAATGAAATTAAAAGTTAGCCAAGTCAAGTATCTACACAAAAGTATGGTGCACCTCAATTATGGTAAAATTAAGAGTGCAAGCTAAGAGTGCAAATAAAAAAATTAAGAGTGCAAGCTAAGAATATTGAACTACTAATATTAATACCAAGTCATAGCCTTAGTTTAGTTGGTTTCATGCACAATGGAGTAATTTCTATCTCAGGGAAGGCATAAACTTTCTACACTGAACAAATTGCATTTTACTTAGTCTGCATTTTGAAAAGACAAAACGTAACATCTACAAAGAGATGACATAAGCAGGTCATTACGTTAATTTTTTTTTTCCTATATGCTGAATTGTTCAAGAAATCATATGAACAATACAGAAGCATAAGTGCCAAATTCTCCCAAATTTCATTTGGTCATAAAACAGTAAAATACACTAATAAAAATTATCCAATGCAAATGTGATCCTATCCACTTCTTAGATAATAGAAACTATTTTTCAATAAATTAGTACCTAAGCCAAAAAATTTTCCATTTAAAGAGGAACAGACAAATTATATTCTAGCTTTTACTATTAAAATGTGCAAGTAAATTGAACTTCAAATGGTTTAGTTTCTTAGATGTACAGGCTAATGGACTTACCATGTCTGTGATGCATAATATCAACCTCTAACAACTTTGCATAATTTGGTCTGACCACGGAACTTCACTATTTACCCAAGACTAAATATAGTTGAAAGCTGCACACCTCAGGGAAGACTTCTGAAGAACCTTACACTTCATGTGCTTTTATTCCTGGCTTTATCTCAATGTAATTAATCACCTTCACATCCACAGGAACTAAGCATCAAGCTTAACTTTTTAAGGAAAATGGAATTGATTTAAAAGAAGAAAAGAAGAAAAAGAAAAGAGAGCAGCAAAAAATTCATGCTAACAGAAAAAAGGACTGCTGAATATTCAAAAGGCTGATAATATGGGTACTGTTTGTGGTACCATCATTCTGTCACGAAATATAAGTCCCACTAAGTTTACAGATAAATTCCCTGTGATATAACATTGCCTAATAATTATTAAGTAATTATACTGGCTTTTCTACTGTCTTTTTCACAAATAAGAATAATCACCAAGCGTATGTGTTTAGACTCTAATGCTGGCCAGAGTTAGGTGTAACATCCTAAATCTACAGGTTCCTCATGGGAAGCAGCGAGGGGATGTGCTGATTTCTCCTCTGGTGACCAGTGACAGGACACAAAGAATAGAATTAAACTGCTTCTGGGCAAGTCTAGACTCAACAATAGGAAAACCTTATTCACAGAGAGAGTGTGGTCATGGGAACAGGCTTCCCAGGGAAGTGACCAGAACACTAAGTTTCTCAGAGCTCAGCATCTGGGTGACGCTTTTAGTCATATGGTTTCCTTTTAGGTAGTCATGTGAGGAGCAGGGAGTTGGATTTGATGATCCTCTTGAGTTTCTTTACAATAAATCTATGCTGCAATATAGCCAAAAATAAAGTCCAACATGCTTACTTGGAAGTCATTTAATTTTGGTTTTTTGATTATCAAACATTCACAGGACCTCTGACAGCTTTCCTTAGTAAGAACTGAGATGCTCATGTTAAACCTCCAGGCAAAGATCACACCACCATGCAGCTGGAACACCAAGCCTGGGATACACCTGAAGTATTAACTTTCCTCCAAGATCTGAGCAAGGTCTGATTCAGCTCTCATTTAAAACAGAGACAGTTGCAAAAGAATTTTAACATTAATATTACATTTTAATAATAATAATGGCTGAAACACCTTTCTAGACAGTGGAAAGTCTAAATTCAATGCCTTCAGCATCCCTGGGAATATTTCCCCTTCCCATTTTCCTCTTCCCCATGTAGAACCCTAGTCTACCAACTCTGCAGAACAGAGGGAAGGTACTTTATCCTGTACTTATTCTGTTGTTAATACTTTGAGATCAAGTTTGCCTATGGAAGGATGAACCTCTCATAGCCCATATATACAATACATACCATTTTTTTCAGCAAAAGCAATGGCATCTTCTTTAGTAGAGAAAGTAAGAACCATGTTGGATAAAGGATCAGCTCTGTAAGTAAACAGATGACAATTTTTAGGCATACTGGAAATAGAAAAAAATTGCATCTCAAATGTTAAATCAAATACTGTATCACACAGCTCACAGTAGTATGCCAACTCATAAAACTATTCAACAGACTTCTAAAAACGATCTTAAGGGTCAACACTTACTTACGGCAAAGTATTGTTTTACTCTTTCAGTGCATTAGACTTCCCTCACAGCTAATTGCAAAAATTAACTGGGTTGTTAGACACACGTCTAATCACTTGCTGAGGTTATAGTAAGTGCTCTGCGAGACTCTTTAGTTTAAAACTGCAAAATCCCTTTCTTTTTGTAAGATCAGGAGGTCTAAGGTAATTCTGAACATTTTAAGGAGACGAAGTGTCTGTAGAATAGCTAGGCGAAGAATAATCTTGGACAGAAAAGAACAGAATACTGAAGTGAGCAGAGAAGGAATTAACCAGAAAGGGGAAAGTACATTAAAAAAATATTGAGTGTACTGCTTTAGCGGAGGTCACATGAACCCCACAAGTCATTTCTACACAGCAAGTAGATCGCAGACCACAACTGAAAATGAAGCTCCAAAATGCAAACTGCTAGCTAAGTAATTACATAGTGGTTAGTTTTAGATGACCAGCTATCCCTCAACTGCATGAATAAAGTACCATAAAGATTTTTGAAACAAATTAAATTTATAGTAAAAACACAAAATTGCCTTATTTGTTGCTATAAAAGCTCAATTTACAAACAACAACAAAGAATGGAGGAAAAAAGAAAAAAGAAGAGTTCTAACTCTTAAAGAAATTAGATACTGGTTGTAGCAACACAAAGACAGATAAAACCTCCCTGTGATAACACTGTCTATGAGCCTGGGAGACAACTGGAAAGACAAGACCAAATTGCAACAAACTATTGAAGGAGCTGCCTCTTAACTGTTCTCTCTTTGAAGCTAGAAGGATAAATGAAGAGAAAAGACTGAAGATACACTGAACTCTCTACAATAAAGGGCAAAGCCTGTGACTAGAGAAGGGGGAGGGGAAAAGGGGGAATCTCGCTTCCAGCAAAGACAACAGTGTAATTTTATCTGATGTACACATGGAAAATGGAGTTCACTATATATCCAATATATTCCCCAATAAAAAAATCAGAAACAAATAAACAAAAACCACACAACAAATGAACAAACAAGAAACCCTAGGATAAAAACAGAAATTACACTTTTGCAAGCAACTGTGGATAGGCTCTCTTAAAGATATTTAAAGATTTCTCTTATAACAGTATCTAAGTGAATTAAGAACTAAGAATTAGTTGATGACATGACCAGTGGAGAACTAAGTGGCCCCAGTATACTGCAATATTGTGACAACTGCCGTTTATTGTTATTCTCTTCCATAATTGGGGCTGGAAAAATCTTTTCAACACTGCTAAAAAGGAACAAAGAAGCTTTAGGTGTGAAGTGTGGTGAGGGACCAGTGCCTGTTCAGAACTGAAAATATGGCAAAAGCCTTCCAGGACAGAAGCAGTTGGGAAACGAGATTTGTGCAGAAGTTATTAGTTCTGTTTAATGTGCAATCATCTTTCATTCAATCTAAATTGATTTCTGATTTATTTCCATAAATGAGCTATCTGTGTGAGAAAATTGGATTTCAGGATGTCCAGCATGATGTCCTGATAGTGTCAGCAGTACCAGTGTTGCAGAATTTCCCATGCCAACCCCCATTTGTTCTATCAATAACTGAAAATTAGGATTCCATGTTTTGTTCTCCTATGAGATCTCATACAACGAAAACGTCACACTTCCCACATTTTTTCGTTTACAGTTTTATATTAAAAGGTGTACTCAAGAAATGTATTTAGGCATTCTCACAATGAAACCTCCCAATTACAAAAAAAAACAAAACATGCCATGGGTCCATTTTACTTAGATCTGTAAATGGATAAACTTTAAAAAAGCTGAAATAGCCAAGAAACAACAAGTGCAAAAAAACTCCAGCCCCAAATAAGACTGCAAAATGACAAATATAGGAAAGACCTACAGGTCTTTCCAATATACTCAAGTATATTGAGTTCAGAGAAAAAAGGGCTTTAACACGTAGACCCTAGGGAGCTCTTATCCACTAATCCCATTACATTATTCAAAAGTAAATGGAAAACTGTCCGTGAGATGTTCTTTGCAGAAATTAAATCTCAAGGGAAGAAACTCTTCTTAGGTATGTTTGGGTGTCGAATCGTAACACCAGAGTTACTAGAGTTAGTACACTAACTGTTTATACAAGCATGACTTAAAAATTAATGGATACAAACTAATTTACAAAACCTTTAACCTACTAGCATTGATTCTCAATGGAGCACTTTTTTTTTAATCTTACCTGCAGCCTGCTTACCCATGAGAAATTCCTTTCCCTACCCCAAAATAAAAACATATGTAGCACCTTCTCAAATTTTTATGAGAAATCAATAGAACAATAAGACTTAATTTCAGAGTTACTTTGAACTAAATTTCTGGATACATTTTTGCTATATTCATAAAAAATTAATTCCTGTGACTGGATTTGGAATGTTAATACATCTCAAAAAATGCATCCTGAAATTATTTCATGTTTAAGGTTTTATGGTTTTTTTCATAAAATTTTGTGATATTTGATGATACTATGGTAGCAGCCAGGTATTCTCAGAACACATCATACTCCTTCTGAAGTCTGAAAAATAATCTCTAGTGGTTGATTTTAGTTTATGTCTAATCATTAACTATTCTGAATATGCCTCTGAGACAGCTCCAAATCAGAATTACAATATTGTCAGAGGAATTGCTGATATAGTTCTCCGAGTCAACAGGAATTCTAACCACACTGTGAAATGTAGGTATTCATATGAAGAAAAAAAATTAAGAATTAGATGAATACAAGTTGTAATTACATTTCCAAAATACAGTATATTTAGCAAAGACTAGTACTTTTCTGGATTTTTTGTGCATTTAAAGATTCTAATGCTAATACTGACAATACTGTAACAAATAGAATAATGTTTTAAATACCTGGGCTTCTTGTGTTTTTTTATTAGTTATGACTCCTCATCTTAGATCCTCAGGATAAAAAAATCTGGAAATATTGTTGTTTTTGTTTAAAAGATGCAACTGAGAACTAAGAATGATTAACTACTTTACAGAACTAATGACCTTCTGGTCCTGATGCTGCCACACATCATCACAATGTAATCACTGAAATGTGTGGTTGTTAACATCTTTTTTGAACTCTTCCAGATGATGTTATGAGCTTTAAAAATCTGTTTTTAAACTTAATGGGTCATAAATCATACAACAAACAAATCCAACCACTTACTGTAAGTACTGTTATAATACAATCAGACTTACCGGTAGAAATATCTGATATTTCAAATTTAGTAAGTAGTGAGAGCCAAATATAGAAGAAAAGTATTTTCAAATTCAGTAAGTACTCACGTAGATGCCCAGCCCATTAAAGGGTTCTCCCAGCGCTCCCTGTTATCAAATTCCATCTTCCATTTCTTCGTATTGTTAGCTCCTGACTGCATTGCATTACGTGCTGGAACAAAAATGTGAACTTTTCTGGTTTTGATGTGCTCATCTGGAACACCAGTTAAAGTAGTGATATCCTAAAAAAAACATAATGTGACTTTTTAAAAAAGAGTTCATCAGAAACTTGTAAGATAATACTGTTCATGCTTTTTACATAAGTTCATGCTTTATATTTAAAGTTACAAAGCTGAAAAAAACTTAGAAAAATAAATTGTAGTTTCAGCAGAACACAAGTGAAAGTGATATATGTTAGGGCTGCTATTATTCTGCTTCCCCTGGCTGAGTTAGATTTTGCTTCAACCAGTTACCTGAACTTGCTCATCTCCCATCTACAAAACAGTTACAGCCAGAGAAGGGACAGGAAATTTCCCCCATACTTCTCTGTCCACAGCTGCAAAGTCAGGACTGCTTCAACTTGCACCAGCTAAAGCAAATGTGGAAAAGTGCAAACGCTTTCTTCTTTCAGGAAAATTAATTACAGTGCTGACTGAAACACTGACAAATTCCAAAATATGAACAGGACTATTCACCAAAACATTTGCCAGCCAAGTATGCACTGCAGTATAAGCACTTTCCCTTGGGCTTAACTCTGTATATTGTTCAGAGACAGCAACACCTATGGTGACTCAAGAAGCTATCCTTTGCATGAAGGAAGAGGCAGAAGATAGTATCTTTTGCACAATATGCTACTCATTGTTTGAGACTGCAGAGAAGGTGCTAGAAGTCTCAGTTCTTATCTCTCTAGCCATAAGTTATTAAATAAAGTTGACCCCTTGTCATATTTCAATTTATGACTCAGCAATTGACAGTCAGCTCTTCTGTTGACGTTCAAGATCAACAGAGGAACATTTGATGTTGGTAACTTTATTCAGTACATTTGTGAAGAACAAAATGATTAAGGAGATTACAACGTCAAAGGGAAAAAAAAGATTTGTAACATTGTATATAATAAATAGTAGGATGCCCTCCTCTACTAGAGGGATAAGCCTTCAAAATAAACATAACAAAGATAAATCCTTCAAACCAGCCTAAAAATATTAACTGACTTTAACAAAGCATAAGATAGGGAAAAACCTCACAAGAATCGCTGTGAAAAATTACCCTCAGCAACATCTGATATAATTAAAGTGAACATTTTTGCTAAAAACTAAACAGTAATTATGCAAAATTAACCTGTCAGTTCACCCTAGTAAAGACTGAAATCAAACATCAAATCCATCTCCAAGGAGGTTAAACTACTCCTGTTCCTTACATACTTAAAAGGCCAGTGGGAGCTCCTCAGTCTCCCTTCTCCCCTCCCCTCTCCTCCCTCCAGGTACAAGTAGTAAACTGGTCAAATTCCAGAAAGCTGCAGCAAAACTTTGGGCATATTGAACTTATCTTGACAGTACTGCCATGACTTGAACAAAGTGAGAACCTTAAATAGAACAGTCGTTTTACATAAATGTACCTACTAACTTTATAGGATCTTCCTTTGTGGCAAACTTGAAACTTCCTGATGCAGTCACCAGATCATCCTTTGAAAAGCAGCAGTTCTCATTTCCAATTTTATTTTACAAAATTTGGGAGATCAGTCCCTTAAAACTATAAAAGGGAGGAAGTTTAAAGCATTTGACTTGCATTTACATTAGGACAGCAGGGGCTACAAACAAGCATCCACACTAGATTTCCAACTACTGACATTTCTACCCAAACTACCACAAAAAACTGTCAAAGTATCTTAACAATTCCATTATAAATGCCTCCATTAGGACGAAGTCATTTTATTATGAGTCTAGCAGTGATAGGAAAGAGAAGCAGTACCAGCTACTGGAATGTTGCAACACCTATGTAAAAACACCTTCTGACAGACTGGCACTTCTTACTGCTGAAGCTTAAACTGCAGTTTAGGAAGGAAGTTGCTTAAATTTTTCTGATTTGAATTGGAAAAGGGCTTTGTTTAACAAAAAAAGTTTTCACCTACAGTAAAGTTTGGTGAGGATTCATTGTTTCAGCTTGCTTATTTATACAAATAGGTTGAAATATTAGCCTTTATTTCTGTATTTAACATACATGAGAAAATGCAGTAGTATTCACAAAAAATTTCTTTTACTGCTCTTTAACAATATGGTATGTGCAAAAATGCTGGGGTTGTTATCATCAAATACTTTCAGACATGTAAAACAGCCCAAAATGATTATATTTTTTTACTATTATTACTCTCAGCAACTCTTAAGTCCATTATGAATTTTATGCTTCAGTTTTAGAAGTTTTTGAATTCTTCCAGAATAATCTGGAACTGCTTAAAAAAAGATACTACATTATATAACATCATGGACATATACTATTTTCTCTTTTGAAGACTTAACACAAGAAAATCATAAAAATGTTATACAGTGCATAAAGAACACAATCTAAAAAGAGGGTTAAAATCAGCAAATGCTATATTTGTGAGATTACCATAGTAAAGAAATGCCTAGACTTGTTTATCTGGATGAAAGTAAAATGAAAACCCCAGACATACCCTTCAAGCCATGTTTTTCGGGCACTCAGTTGGCTTTAAATCAAGGTTATTTCACTAATAATATAGGATTAATCCCATAAAAATCTTTTCAAACTGAAAATTAAAACCTGCCTGCTTTCCAAAATTGAAATATCTACATGGTGTTGCTAATTCTCCATACTTACATTCATTATAGCTAGAGTTTCCATGCCTTCTAGCAATCATTTATTGATATCTTCCCCATTTTAAAAGCTGGCAATTGAACAGACAGTTGTTAGGACAATGAGTTTCTGGTTGCTGAAGCTCAAGTTGTCCTGACATAAAATCACTGATTTTTGCTTGCTGTAGACATGTAAGGTACTGTAGCATAGCTGAGCTGTTGCCAAAGATATGGAATAAAAAGGCTTGGCATCTATCACATACTTGACACCTAAAGAGCACAGAAGCTCTAAGATTCCTATTCCCTGTAGGCGCACTCTTAGTCTAGACAAACTGATTTCTCACAGTTTTAAAATGCATTACAACACTCTATTGTGATCATTTCATCCACACAGCTCCAGCTAGTGACAGAAGAACCTGTCCTTTAAGCGACATTTCAATGGGCTAAAGCTCCCGCTCCAAGATGCCATTAAAACAATATAATACTTGAAAAGAACTATGCTGCATTGGGTTGAACTCTTAGCTGGGTCTTCAGTGCTTTGTTCTGAGTTTAAGTTCTCATTGAAACTACCTGTGAACCAACTTTCCAAAACAAAGATATTTTTGACAGCTGGTTTCACATTAGTATCTTTTTTTTTTCAAGTGCTCCTTAATTTTGCTGTATTAGCAATTTAAGATACTAGTGAGGTGTTCAGCATTCAAAATCTTAAAGATATTAGATGACAGTAAAAAAGACTTGAGAATTGAACTGTATAGGTTTACTAGAAATTAATAACCCTGTTTCAGATTTTTAAAACTGGCTGCCACCTAAAAGGTGCAATCTGACATTCTGTTTTTCTTAATATATATGTCATTTGAATAGTAAATTCTGATTTTTTTTTGGTAACACAAGAAAATTTTAATACTAATTTTGAGGCATTTTGTCTCTTTTTGGAATAAGCTCAAAGGGACAACCCCCTTTTTTGTTAAAACAGTGGAAATCATATAAAATTTCTTAAAAACATAGGGGTTTTTCTTCATTACAACTTAGATTACTGAAGAATGTTTGTCATGGTGGAAAGCCTGCTAAAGCTGTTCTGGAAAGGGTAGTAACAGACAAAATGTGCTATGCAGCAATAAGAAAAATTGATTCATAGAGGCAGTGTCAATGAAAGCACTATTCAGCATGAAGATGACTTTTAAAGGAAACGAGGATTTCCTTCCTGTAAATACTCCACTAATAGCAGAAATTCCAAAGGGGACAAGAAATAGAACTCTCTAATAAAAGGAGAGAGACAAAATGACTGAAAGTTGCTCTGAAAACAAATGCTTTTGAATAAATGGGTCAGGTGTACAAAAAGGTGTTATGTTTCTTCTATGGCATTTCCTTCACCATAAAGACAGAAACTGTACATAACTACTACTAACTACCTACAGTTTAGCACTCCCCCTTTTTTTTTCCTTTTTTTTTTTTTTTTAAATAAAGGAAACAGGGAACAAGCAATGGGAAGTTGATGTCAAAACACAGAAAAACCTCCCAGCAAGCTTCCAGCAACCACCCAGGATTTAGAGTCTTGCTAGCCGCTCTCTTTTCAATACCAGAATTTCACACATTTCAATGACCATTATGACTTCAAAGAATCAAATTTTCATCATTGTCCGTCATCTGCCGGTTGATTTGTATAAAGCAGTTCTTCTGCATGCATTCCAGACAAAGGGCTCCTTACTTTCGTGGCTATATATCAAGTTTAAAAGTTCTATTTGTGACAGTTGTGTCTGTGGTAAATTAGGGTAACACTGAAGGAGTGCAGCTGCTCCACAGGAACCTCCTTTTTGGCATCATTTCACTTAAATAAAAACTGAATAATTAGCTTCTGCCTTTATTAAACCACAAAAATGCCACTGGCCTTAGCAATTACTTCCGGTTGCCCCACCTACTTAACCTCAATAGTTTTACACTTGTTAGAATGGAAAGTAGAAGTTTTCTGTACTCTATAAGAGTTTACAACAGCTTGCTCCCTTCCCCACCTCCAACATGTTTTACCAGACTAACTACGTAAAGTTTTGCTGTAAATCCATGTTGCAATTCACTTTATTTAGAAGTTGTTATATCAAAGCACAGAACATCTTGCATAATACCCACAGAGTAGCTGCTGTGAAAAAAGTTTTTTATTTAATGTGCTCAGCTGCTTAACTGTACGTCAGGATCAGAACATTTATGTTTCTACATTTCAAGACAATATTTTTGAAGGAAATGCAACAGAATAAAATCTGCTATGTAAACTGCAAATGGAAAAATGGAGCAGAATGAACAAAACATGGTCAGACAACATTTATCTAACAGCTACAAACAAAACAAGGGGAAAAAGCATATTTGCCCTCAGGAAACTTTGTATCACACAGGATACAGTTTTCTTCCAGACTTCAGAATCATTTTGCATTATCACAGTAAATGATGAACAACATGGTATTACTCATAACATATTCTCCCATGTAGCCATCCTGCAGAATAAAGAGGCTGAAAAAAGCACTTAAAGAACTGTTTTTAAAAAGAAAATAAAACACCATAAGCAGGAAACAGAATTTGATAATAACAAAGATTTCATGAAGGTTTCCATTTAAAGAAAATCTCTTTTCACAAGCAGTTTTGTAAAAAACTAAAGAGAAACTCAAAATGCAGAAAAGTAGGTCTAACAGAAGTAGAAACTGTCACATTACTGGAATCAAGCAAAGTCCACTATAATACTTTTTAGATTGCTGCCATTATGCAAAGAAAGTGTCAGCATCCAAAACAAGCACTGGTAGCTTCAGCATTTCTATTCATTAGTTTGTACTTCACAGCTGAGGCAATACTATAGCAACCAGGATGTCTGAGCATCCACTGGAGTTGCAAAAACTCCTTGAGAACTTCCCTGTTGCCCTGCTCCAATGGCTGACTACACTTCTCCAATATTTTACATGCTTAATATAATTCTATACTTGCTGGTATGAGATACTTCAAATAAAATGACATAACACATTTCAAACACCATTAAACCAGAATCTCTTTGAATCTGTGATTTGAGAAAAACAGTAGGAAAGAGCAAACAGGAATAAAGACTAGAACATGACTTCACAATAATAACTAGAAAACATCCTTCTCACCTGCCCTTTCATGTCTTTAAAACACTTTACTTGAAGCTTGCAATGCATCACCAAATTTTCTAGTCACATCTCCTCCAAAAGTCACAGAAAATTGGTATTTATAAAAGTAATTACTGGTAAGTTATAGGAAAAGCTGCTGAGTTGTGCTTTTGTTAGCTTAAACTAAAACACTGAAAAGAAAAACAAAAATCCATGATTTGCACTTCTCAGTACCCTCACAAGATTCAAAACAGAGAGGCATTTTTCTTGACACACTGCAAAAAATGCCAACCATTTAGTCTGCATTCTGATAGACAAGTAAAGAGCATTTTACAAACTTAAAAATGAAACAGTTGAAACACCTAAGTCCCACTTTCAGCACAGACAGGCTATTTCTTGTTCAGTATCACTTTTTCTGCCAAGAGACAATTGCAAGAAACAAAAATGTATTCTTTATTAATACTGTAATTTTTTTCCTGTAACAGTATGTCTTAGCTGTGTAGATATTGTCTGGGTAAATAAAAAGATGTTAAAAAGAAAGGAAATCAAATAGCTGGGTTTACACTTTGATTCCTCTATGTATCTCTATTGAGAAAATCACTATTAAATAGAGGAAAGCAGAGGCACTCAGGGGCAAAGAGCATATTTCATGAAAATAAATGTTGCTACTAGTACTTATAAGAGAATTCAGTGTAGATGTGATGTTCCTCAAACTGACAGAATGACAAACAGCATGACTATCTTGAAAAAGATGGGAAAAAAGTCTGAATTACAAAGGATTTTGAAAATTACTTTTTACTCTAACCCAACAATATTTAGAGAATGTATATTTTCTAGAACTCATCTAAACCATATGTAAGCAAATCTTTTGCTTGCACACACGGATAAGTGTGTGCAAGCAAAGGCTAGGTCCTTTTCTGAGGCCTTTAAAAAATATTGTTTTCTATAGCGCACAGATTTCAAGCACTCTACTATAAATTCACAAGAAAATGCAAGAAAATTAATTAGCGAAGAATAAGACTACAGCCACATTTTTAGATGACAGACTTTCAAATCAAAGAAGAGGCAGTCTTAGTTTACCTGAATTTAGAAAATTAAAGAGGGTAACCAAACAATTGAAACAATCTGATTTATCTTAGAATAATTTACATTATGGTAACACTTCCCTGCTGTACTACCATAAGCAACTGCTCTTACAGACAGTATTACTCAGTGGAAAACAAGAGAATAGGCAGGAAAAGCTTTGAAAGAAAGCAGACAGAAGTACTAGCAGATAGACACTATCCAGGATAAAGAATTTTGTACCTATTCCCCCAGTTAGTTCAATTTTTTATATACTATTAAATAAATAACATATTGTAGTTTACTTGTAATTCAGTGATGGCATGTTTTTCAAACATAATTTATTCAGTTTGAAGTATTTATAATACAATCCTAGCATAAGTCACAGTAAAGCAGATTGTCTTGCAAAGCTAAACACAGTATTTCAATAATATCTTGGTGAATTATTCATTACCGATGATTTATAGTCTGTAAAACGCAATTTTCATCATGGACACCAAGAGCCTTAACCAGCAGTTCAAGATGAGGTCTTCGTATCTGAAGTGAAAGCCAAATCCAGGCTACTCTTGTGCGCTGGAAATAATTTCTGTATTTTTTGTGTGTTTCTGATGCCATTTTAATAAAATCCTTTTAACTTTCACTAAAAGTTAAGTGTATTTACAAAATGAACCATAAGCATGTGACTTAAATGAATTTTTTAAGGTTACTGCTTTTCAGGAATAAGAAAATAAAAATTATTATCTACTTTATGCCCATCTGAAAACCTTACAATGCTTCCTCTGAAGTACCAATTAAGAAAATTTCCACATAAGGCCTCAGTAGCGTTCCCAAATTCAGGTGCCATTTGTTTCATAATCTTCAGCTTTCAGAAAGGGCTTCAGTTGATGTTAAATATGTGACTCTTTCTCAAAGCTTCCTTATCCACTGAATCTGCAAAAGACCCAAGGGAGCAAAAGACTCAAGAGCCTGCAGGGAATTAGGAAATTACTTACACACAGACAGTGGAATTGCTGCTGTGAGACAGGAAAACCTTGAACAATTCCTAATCTAACCTGGACAGCAAATATTCTAAGGTCTGAGCTACTGAGCACCCATTTGGATGTACAGCAACATCTTAGGAACTGATAACTCTGGTAAGATTCTTTATGATGAAATCATAAGAAAGACTGTCACTACAGTGTATGAAACACTAATTGTGAATTCAGTTTTAACTAAGTAACTATGTCCTAATGTTGGAAGCTAGAGCAAAGAATACTAAAATGTAAATCTCATTATTGTGCATTTTCTAGTGTTCCTTTCACCTCACAACTACCAATTAATTAATTCCCTATTGAATGGTAGATATGGAGAAGCATTTAACTTTAAGGTTTAAAAATTAGCAAACAATTCAGGATTCTATTTATTAAGATAAAGGTACTCATCAAAGGTGAGGGTAAAAAAAGGGTCAAAAGTAGTTTTTAAAGTTTAGCTTGACAGTTCTGACACACTACTTTATGGTCTGCTACTAAGAAGAGTATCAAGAAATTCAACCAATGCCTGCTTTAATTGTTCTCTATTCTTCACATCTCCTTTATAGAGAAAATGATTTCTGTAACAGATCTTTGCCCATATAGTTACAAGTGGTGTGAGACATAAGAGAAAAGAACAGAAGCAAATCCCCAATCAAGAAATGCAAATTTAGAGCAAAATCCCTGTTAGTGCATGCTTTTTAGAAGAAGAAAAGTTGCACTTCAGAAATTACAAGGAAATCAGACCTGTTAAAAGCTACCCCTTACCCTAATGGAGGATGTAATGCTTCTGTGTAATATGCATGCACTTTAGAAGTTGAAAGGAAGTGCTAAATAGTGTACATAATTTCCATACACAGCAGGTAGTGAAGCAAGAAAAGAACTGACACAGTTACCCTCATTAAAGAGATGCACAATAGAGAACTGTTATGCAGTGTTAGCATATTGAAGGTCTATGCATCAGGGATGTTGCGGCTATTAACAGCTTAAATGTTCTCTGCATTTTGTTAATTAGTGCATATAGCTTTCAAACCTTAACTGTGTTTTAGAAGGTTCTTTTCTAACAGTAGCACAGCCATTACTTCCTGGTGGGGATGGAAAGAGTTGATGGAGCTTCAACTGTTTCAATGTTATCAATAAAATACACCTTAATTCCATTGGACAAAATGAGGTTTTTTACATTTATCTACATAGCTAGTTAAAATTGATGGTTTCAAAAATCTCTCTCTAAAAAAGCTGAATTGTAACTAGAATATATTAGTATTACTTCACAATTCGTTTTAGCTAGTTACCTCTAGAAATCCATTCATGTAATAAGTACTTTGGCCTTTATATGCTTGGTCTTCACTTACAGGACAGAAATTATAGTCTTATACTTTCTAATAAAATAGAAAGAAATTCATCATCAAAGAAAATTAACTTGAAACACTAAAGTTTCCTTTCACTTTTGCATTACTGTGAGGGAAGAAAATCAAAAGAGAGTACAATGTACAACTGTGTTTACTAAATGGTGATAAAAAATTAAGAATTTGTATTGGAACCAGACATTACAGAGAAGACATCCAACTTCTGACTCAACAGATGCAGAATGAGTTGACTCAAAAATGCTTTCAAATAGTCAAAAATAAAAAAACCAAAAATGTAGTTCTAAGAAAAAATACAAACCAGAAGAATAAAAAATAAAATACTAGTGCAAGTTACAATATTTATCTTAAAATAGCTTCTGCCTGGTTAATATGATACTCAGTAAGAACTTCAAATACATAATTTATACGGATTATGTTTGCCTACATAGGAAAACAGTTACTTATTTTCATACATGCATTAATGTGCACATCCAGAAAATGAACTGATAAGTAAAATTAACAACTTCTGCAGAAATTTTAATCTGAATTACTACCAGTCATAATTTTTCAGAACTATCTGAAACATCTTCTAAAAAATACTGTCTTTGGTATGTCTGACCAGTATTTTGTAGGAATTCCTTCTAGCTCAGTTTCTTTTCAACTGTTAACCAGTTAACCAAGTTTTCAGGCTAAAAGGTAATAGGATAAAAGTTATCTTCCCATCAGCAAAGACCTTCTTTTGCTTTAAGCTTAGAGTGAGTAGAACTGAGTATGCCAAAAATAGATATAAGAGACTAAGCAATTGCCCTACAGTGCATGTTTCACAGCACAAGAACTAAATGGCATACTAAAACTCTGGTTCTGAACATCAGATGCTCTCTCCATGGTCCAGGTCTCCACTTAATACAGGTTAATTTGCCAGTTTGAGAAAAGACACATGAAAGTACTTCAAAGATACCTCACAAACATGCCATCAAGAATTTGAAAAACATTTGATCCCATCATTGATGATATGAGTACAGCCAGAAAGCACTGAAGAAGACCCAGGCTCTCTTGCAGCACGATCAAGAGGTTCAGTGATTCCCATGAAACTACCAGGCTTTCCAGACAAGAAAAGCTTTTCCCTTCTGACTTGATAAAATGGTTCAGCTAGGCCTTCATGACTAGAACCAGCTTTCATGTCCATACAAGAAATTTAGGATTTGCGGTTTTCTAGCCTTTCTTAGGCTAGGATTTGTGGTTCAATTCTACAACTTAGTCCTACAGAAATGCAGAAAGACCCACCTGAATGCACAGAAAAACTAGCAATGTACAGGGAATTTAATCACTATTCCTGGCAACACAAGAAGAATTCATGTCATCTACAATAATACCATAACATGGGATACTAACTTGGGTTTTTTAGAAAAGGTTCAGATAATGGAACTGTTTTATGAGAACATGGGCATACCCTCCTTTAAAAACAAAAACTATTGAACAAAACAGCTCTAAAAAAAGAAGTTACTTCTTAGTCCTGTTGATTACTTGGTTGTATCAATGACTTTTATTCTTTCTAGCAAATCAGAAACATGGTTTGCATGTTTGGATGTTGAATAACCCTTTGGAATCCAAACTAAACACGACACAATGATGCTCCTTTAATTTGTTCTGAGCAGCCATCACAGCAAACTCTTTGAAAGCATTATTCGTTCACAGAAAATTAAATACTATGTAATGAAATGAAAAAAACCCAACCCTACATACTTTTCAAAAAACACACTTTGACCGACTGCACTAGATTGAAGCCTTGAAATTTTTGCACAATAATGCTGTATGAAGGAAGCTCAGACAAAACAGACACTCAGAAGGGTTGTGTAACCTCAATCGCAAACACTCCTCCTTCCAACAGCCAGCAGAGAGAGCACTACTATGCACCAAAAGGAAAGACTCTCATACCAAGGAAATACAATTCCTTTACCCCAGCCTAAACACAAAATAAACCTACATAGGGATGAGAGGAAAATTGCTCTCATGGATACAACGATCCTGTCACTTTATACATCGTTCTGAGCTACCTGCAAAATGTAGTTTTCTAAACTGAACACCAGAAGTATCTTCAACTGAATTTTAGTAATATAGCAATATTTATTGCTCTTAGAAGAACAGATAAAGGTGATGGCAATTTCTGCTTGGACTTTCAGAGTTATATCACAGGGAGTAACTTGTTGCCTACAGACATTCTTACAGAAAGCACTTTATCACACAACTGGTCTTTCTAAACCACTGCAAGCCTCATTGAACTACAGTTGCTTACAAAAACAAGTTGTAGCAAGTAATACAGATTGAATTGAGTTAGGATATTCCAACTAAGAAGGGATTTAACGGCCAAACAGCAAAATATTATAAATAAGCAGTATTTAAAGTATGTGCGTAACTAGACAAACTGGTAACTACACCTGAGCTTGTACTATAATTAAGCCCAAGTGCAACTACCAACCATAAATATAAAGAAGAATATGTTTAATTATTTCCATTAGAAACAAACAAAAAAATAATGTTTAGAAACGTTTATATTCTCTGGCAGACCAGAATGGTGTACGTGAAGTAAGAAAGGTTATCAGCATCTCCAGAGTCATTAAACTTTTCAAATATTACACTTCACTTAATCTGCTTTTTTAAGTTAAACAAGGTTTTTTCCTCCCCAAAGTAGTATTTCTTAATCTTCACTGGGTGAGGGAAGAGTGGGCATGGTATAACAGAGAAACAGAAAAACAACTTTTTAATCTATTATGACTTGCAGCAAAAATGCAGTTTCACACATAAACTATCAGTGACTGCAGAGTAAAGGCCTTTAAACATTTAACCCTATGCAAGTCCACTCTTAAATTCGACATTTTTATTAATGTAGATGTGCATTTTCACTTCCTAATGGACTTCCCTTTCGAATATTTCACTTTTACTGAAATAATTGAAGTTTGAAATAATTCTAGAATGTAGTTTTGTATCTTAATCAGCCTCTAGCATCTTTCAAACGTCAGAGCAGCTAAACACAGAACTGTAGATGACCAAAGGCAAACAAACCACTTTTAAAAATTTTGAATCTCAAGTACAACACAGTTCAAATAAGCTGATCACCTGCTTACTTGACACAACCATGATTGAAGAAGGTACTTGTCCATATCACAGGCTTCATATGTAAAGCGCCTCTGTGCAAATCTAGAAACTGTTCCTCAAAACATATTTGCAAAGTAAAGGATGGAAAAAAAATCTTTATTACCGTAATTTTACATAACAGCTTTATTATTTTTTAATCATTTTCTACTATTCTGAAGCAAGCTGCTAATCTAATTTAGAGGAAAAAAATAAAGAGAAGGAAGACAAGCCAAAGGAGGAAAATTTGAGGCTAGGGGGAAGGAATGAGTAAGTCTAAACCCTTTAAGAAATTACCATCCTCGTCCTGTGTATCCTTTGAATATGACAACTCCGTCAGTTAGATTCCTCAACTACAGAGCAACACTGTCCTGAATTGAATCCTTTATGGTAGCCACTTGAATAAATACTACTGCTGGAATGGATTAAATGAAAGATTATTGTAAATTCTTTTATTCCATTAGGGTAATTTAGGAACAGCTTCAACTCACCCTTAAGGAATTAACCCACAATGGGTTAACAGCATTTTAAAAACCAAAACACAGAACATCCACTATATCCTTATTGTTTAACATAGTGGTAATGCTTGGAGAATTCTTGGCTGAAATAGTAGTTTCAATAAAAGAAAATCTAGTAAGCCTGTCCTTAATAAATACATACTTTGCCAAGTGTTTCTCTTCACTGAGTTGCAAAAAGAGCTCCTACACACAGTCTTCAATGCAATGTCACACTGTCTCACACATAATTTTACGACACATTACTGCTTTGGTTTTCAGAGTAGTGTATTATATCCTCTCAGTTCTTGGGAAAGCAATGATTATATTTTAAAATGCATGTTAAAGTGTGATTTGCTGTGTCCTTTGTTTAATAGCACAGTAGACTATCAGACTGAGTTTTGAAGAAGTTTCATCATTCCAGACTATTTTTCACTTGTTTGTATATTTTACTTTGAGCTGCAGTATTATCACTGTTTATTATAGTAAAGTCTAGGGTTCTTTAATCAAACAAAGATTATACAATTTCACTAATTTTTAATCCTAGCCAAAATTGGGATTTGGATGGTGAACAAACTATGACTCAATCCTGAAAACACCGTGTGATGTTTGCTAATAACACAGTCTTCTAGAAAAAATGGACTGGAGTGTTTTCTCAACTTTTTTGCGGAAAAGGTTCATATTCTGAGAATCCTATTAATACACTGTTACTCCTGAATTATCTAGCAGTAAAGATTTAAAACAGACACTAAATCATACGTCTATAGAGCCAAAAGGAAGCTGCAAAGATTCTTTACACAGATATCACAATAGTTATTAGAGTCACAGAAATCACTGCAAAGGCCTGTAAGATAATTGAATCCAACTGTTAACCCAGCACAGCCAAGCCCATCACTAAACTATGTTCTGAAGTGCCACATCTGCACATCTTTTATACACCTCCAGGAATGGCAACTCAACAACATCCCGATTAAGCCTGTTCCAATGCTTTACATCCTTTCCTGTGAAGAAATTTTTCCTAATATCCAACCCATTTCCTCTTCTCCTATCAACTGCTGCTTAAGAGAAGAGACCAATCCCACCTATGTCCTCCTTCCACGTAATTGTAGGAAACAATTATGCGTGCTCTGAGCTTCCTTTTTTCCAAGCTGAACACCCCCAGCTCCCTCAGTAAATATCATCATTTCCCCAGCTCTGCTGCCCTTCTCTGCACTCACTCCAGTCCCTCAATGTCTTTCCTGGAGTCTTTCTGGAGGGGCCCAGAACTGGACACAGCACTGGAGGTGTGGCCTCAGCAGTGCCCAGCACAGGGGGACAATCCCTGCCCTAGTCCTGCTGGCCACAGCATTGCTGCTCCAGGCCAGGATGCCATTGGCCTTCTTGGCCCCCTGGGCACAGCCTGGCTCATGTTCAGCTGCTCTCACCAGCACCTCCAGCTCCTTTTTCAGTCACTCTTCCCCAGCTTGAGGCACTGCTTGGCATTGTTGTGACCCAAGAGCAGGACTTAGGTCTTGCTGAACTTCACACCACTGGCCTTGATCAACCAATCAGCCTGCCCAGATGCCTCTACAGAGCCCTCCTACCTTCCAGCAGATGAACACTCCTGTTCAAGTTGGTGGCGTCTACAAACTGACTCAGGGTACACTCAATCCCCATGACCACATCATCAATATAGATATCAAACAGGACTGGATCTGATACTGAGCCCTGCGGAATACCATTTATGATCAGTACCAACTGGACTTCATCCACCACCACTCTCTGAACTTGGCCTTTCAGTATTTAACTCTTGACCATGCAGACTTCCACCCATAGGAAGATGTGGGAAAGGATTTACTAAAATTCATGTAGATGTCATCATGGCCTTTCCTTCATCCACACTGACTTACATCACCGGCCTAGGCTGCTGAGCAGTGTATGCTGATTTTGAGTGCCCTTTCAAAAGTATGAACTGCTGACCCTCAAATAAAGGGTCAGATTTTCTGTGCCCAGTTTGGTTTATACATGTTATCTTCAGTGAGTTACGCAGTTTGTCTACAGTCTGATGGAAAATGGTCCTTTACTGAGGTTCAGTACTAAGACTACTGAACCATTACTTAGAAAAGCTTAACTAGCAGTATAGACAAAACTTCAGGACACATGATGAAATGCTAATAGCATCATTCTGTTTAGCCTTTCATGCTTGTAGTAGTCTGCCCCTAGATGTTCCCACCATGCTGAAAAAACGATTTTAGTACCATTTAAACTGCACTGTGTAGCTCTGCCTGGAATGCTTAACCCTGTGCAGCAACTCATTTTATCTTGGCCTGATACAGAATAAAAACATCTGTGAGGTAACTACAACTCCCCACTGACCAAGCCCTAACTGCTTGTGCAATAATTTTTGCATTGAGCTACAGAATATGTATTATTAGTTGAATATTCTGCTTTAGCAGTGCAACGGATAATTTCTGACAGTAGCTCTAATCTTGAAACATTCTTGAACTACCATCATTTAACCAATTAAAAAGTCCTTTTATTGAGAGATATTGGTGGGAACCTTTCAGTTGCAAACATCAACCTCCACCAAAGTGCCTAACTCCAGCACTGATTGGGAAGCCTGCTTAAAGGTTCCCAGACATGCTGAACTGGATGACTCTTAGCTACACACAGTATTGGTGCACCCTACTCACAACAACTGGAACAAATCACAGGAACTAGAATAGCTCAAATCCCCATTTTCAGGGAAAACCATTTCAACTTTTTAAAATGATGATATAATGATGTATGTTATACCATACACACAAACAGTTAAATAATTTGGAACATTACCTGAATGAGATTTGCTGCTGACAGCCTTTGCCCTCTATAGCCCAAATTTCCTAATGCAAGCAGGGTCTTGAGAGACTACTTTTCACATAGCTAGTCGTCCAGACTCTTGGAATATGACCTAATTGGTGGCCAGAGAATCAAAATGTGATGCAAGAACTGTATTTCTGTTGAGCTTTGTTCATTTTGTATGTTATTTTATTCAGGTTTTACTGTTCATTAAGAGTTATTTTATTTAGTATTCACTGAAAACAGCTAATAACTGAGATAAAGATAATTTCTTGGATATGTTCTACATAGGCTCAGCATTTAACTCCTCTTTCACACCTTTTTTCTAGTGTGACAAATGAATGTGGTTTAAACTATTTGTTTTCCTACTATTTCATTAGTACTCATTTTTCTGTTATATTCAACAGAGTAGAGTCTAGGTTGTAGTAACGAAGTGACTGACTACTGCCTAATTATTCAATCTCCTGATGCTCATACATCTTCCATTTAATTTGTGTTTCTCAATACAAGGAATATTTTAGCACTGCTAGAACCAAGTCATTCTGTTGAACAAATTCTAGCATATGCATGTACACATATGAATACAAGGTTTAAAAGTGCACTGGAAATACAGATTAATTTCACTACAATATGCAGTTAAAAGTTTTCAACAACCTCAGCATTACTCTCCCAGCCTTGTAAATATCAAGTCACAGAAGAATTCACTTTCAAAATAAGTTACAAGATGAGAATGGTTGACAAGGATAACCATATCCCCTCTTCCACCTGCTCTTGCTCCTTCTGAAATGCAAGTAAAAGGTGATGAGGTGATGTCCAACTTTAAAAATAAAAAAAAAAATCAAAATATGGCAAAGATGAAAAATCTGTCAAAGTATGATTTAATGATTTCTTATAACCTGTAATGGAAAATAAGTATTTTTCAATTAAATGTAATGCATCAGTTTCCACAGTACAGTTTAAATACAACTTGCCTGGAAATAATAGTTTTATGCTTTGTAACATTAATTAACAGAAAACACCTGCAATATGCTAAATTAATTTCAATTGGTTGCAATTAATCATACTTAAAATTAGGAAATATACTGCAGCAACCTAAAATAAGGTAAGATAGCACTCTACATTAAAATGAGATTTAACAGGTGTCTAGAGAACTTCTCCTAATGCTGAAAGAGGTCAAAACCACATCAAACCCTGAGACAATTTTCCTTGCTAATGTGATATAACTTTTGCCCACTAAAAGATCATGAATTTACAACATTATGGAAACTATTCCCAAACTTTAAAGAAATCTACAAATGAAGTTTCTAATTTTCTGTCATTTTGTTTCAGGTCCTATAATAATCTAAAAAAGAAAAAACCTGATTTTTGCATTTAGCATGTGGACCTACGTACACAACATTGTAAGAAAACACTACTCAGTCTGACATTTAACCTAACACTTAAAGAAATAAAGATAAAATAATCATTTAGATACATTATATGTATCAACATAAAAAAAAACCTTGTAAATGGATGCTATATGAGATCTCAACAAACCTCAGCAAATATGAGAGATTTCAACTTGATGACAACATATAATGACATTAGAAATATGCACTCCATGTACAGTGTATTTACAATAACACTAAAGGAACTCAGTAACTGTACTTCAAACAAGTTTCACTTTAACTCAACTGGAAGTATAAATTCTCATAGCTAGACAGGGTAACGTACAACACTAACTTTGGATAATACACATTTGAATTAAATATGGAAGATGGAAGAGTATTTCTTTTTGTGGATCCATCTTTGCATTGTAGTCTTTTCAGACGTATGTATACATCACCCAAGGCCACAATAGGGAAACATGATAATTTTCAGGTGATACAAAAGCTGTATTTAAATATATAAATGTATATATGTATTTTAACATTAAAGAACAGTACATTTAGAAGTCATTTAGGAAAACGTATGTCTACTGATTTGTTCTATCTTACTTATACAGTGACTCAGGATCTCTACAAATTTCCCAATCCCAAGTTATGCAACTAGACTAGCAAAATAACCATATTTCTGAGAATAAAGAATTATTTTTACCTTAATGTTTAAATCCAAGATTGTACTGTTACTTCTTAAATTCAGAAAGAAGTTTATGAAGTAACTGATTATTTTTTTTCACTCGCATGCAATTATTATTGCTACGTCTATATACAAAGCATAAGAGAAAAAAGCCCTAAAGAGCTGTTAAAGTGTGGTTTTTTTTACAACAGCCTCTTAAACTTCAGCTGTTTCAACTTGTACATATCATCACAAACGTACAATATATATATTTATAAATATAAATTCCAAAGATTTCTTAGGTAGTTCATATAGCTTCAGGGATACAAAAAAGATACATGCAATGTGAACTGCCTGGTACATAGGATAGGAACATTTTTTTCCTGGAGATTCAAAAGCGATATGAAAACCAATGAAAGGCATGCTTCTGCTGTGATGCATTCCCCCAAGAAGTCTTACAAAAATTATACTATTGAATAATGTAAACATAAGTGTCAGGTTGCATCTAGAGTAACAGACCACACATTATGGAAAAAGTTACAAGAAAAGATTGCCAAATTTCTGATCTGCTACTGATTAACAGAAGAATGTTATGCATTTGTTTCCAGTTGTAATCTAACCTTCATGCATATTCAAAAGCTAGAGTGTATGTGCATAGTAACAATAATCTTCCATGATATATCTTTACACAGTATCTTGGGCACCAATGAAGAAAATGTCAGGAAGCTGGCAAATTCCGTATAATTTCACTACACAGAAAATACATCTAAATTTAAAAAAAGAACAAACTTATTATTAATTACAGCTCACACTGGTCTTCGACTAAAATATAACAATAATTAACAAGGTACTCATCATTTTACATTGCTTAACACTTTGAATGCCATATTCATTCACATACTTATGTTTTACTGATGTTCCACTTTTAAAAGTGTATAAAGGACTGTTGCTTTGTAGTTCACATTTATACGGCTTTCCTAGAAGAACGCAGAATACCATACTGAATGCCTATTGTGCAGAAATAACCCTGAAGGCTGTATCATAGTATTCAGTAGAAAACCCTTACCAATTTTTCATCAACTGTGATGAGTTGCGTGTCTCGAGTTTGGTTCTGCGCCAGCCGCCATGTGGAAGTGCTCAGTGACCTGCAGTGCAAGACTTGAAGTTAAAAAATGATTCATGCAATGAGAAAATAGAGGCAGACAAATCTTACATAAACAAGTTACTTTAACAATATCCGTCTTGTAAAAAAAATTGAAGAGGGAGAGATGAGGGCACAAAAATCCTTTTTCTCCCCAATTAGTTCTGTCTGCTGAGTTTTTGGCAGACTCCCACTTAGCAGTTCACAACAGGCTGCACTTTATGTCAGCCTACAGGCTCTCTGTCACAGAGAGACTGCCAGTGGCAAGGACTGTACTGCTCTATATGAATGTACAGTAGCTGGTTTGTCACGAACAGACAGAAAAATACAAGGCTGCTGCAAGCATTCTGGAAGTCTGATCCTTAAACTGATGGCATCAGAGGAAAAAAATCCTAAATCTACTTGCAATGGTAAAGCTCCAATTCTACACTTCAATAACAGGACATTAACAAATTCAAAAAAACCCAAACCAATCCAAAAAAATGACTAAACAAACTCAAAGCTGATACTGCAAACAGTTTTCAGGTTGTGAGTGGACAAAACAACTATTTTGCTTAATTTCTAAATAATTTTGGGTCAGCTTATTCATTTCCAAGAAATACAATTTATCTTCTTGTGTAATTGCTAAATCTGTAAGATACATATGGAAACAGAGAACACAATTCCACATCACTGAATTAACTAGATTTGCACTTTGCTTACATTATGTCACTAATGACAGGATTAGGCCCTTTGAGTACAAATCATCTTTTGGCGAAATAATGCAACAGCAGGTGAAACAAGCCAAGAAACTTAATTCTCTGACCCCATGATAGAATACCAGGTTGGAAGAGAACCTCAAGGACCATCTGTTTCAACCTTTCTTGGCAAAAGCATGGTCTAGACAAGATGGCCCAACACCCAGTCCAGCTGAATCTTTGAATTGTCCAACTCTGAGGAACCCACCACTTCTCAGGGGAGATTGTTCCAACAGCTGACTGACTTAACTACACTGTAAAAAATTTTCCCTGTGTCTAACCAAAATCTCAACAGGAGTAACTTGTACCAATAGCTTCTTTTGCATGTGACTCACTGTAAAAAGGAGTGTCCACCTTCTCTGTAACCACCTTTTAAAATACTGGAACATGGTGATAAGTCTTTGCTCAAGACTAAACCAATTCGGTTCTTTCAGCCTTTCCTCATGTGCCAGGCTTCCCTGTTCTTTGATGACCTTTGTGGCCTTTCTTTGGATCCCCTCCAGCCTGTCTATGTAGTATTGCAGGTATGGCCTGAGAAGTGCTGAGAAAAGTGGGATCATAACTTCTTCATCTCTGCTGGTTATGCTTTTGTTGATGCAACCCAGCAATCTGTTTCCTCTCTTTGCTCAGAAGCAACTGCCCACACAGAGACTGTTTTCCTCAGGACCCCCATTCCGTTGCCTTAAAGTCCCCAGGCAGGTAAATCCCAGACTATGCTGCAGTTCTGGATTATGATTTCCCAGGTTGAACAACAGCAACTTGCTCTTGATGACCTTCATAAGGATCTTATTAGCCCACTTTTCCAGCCTGCTCAGGTCCTCCTGCAGGGTGAATTTCCTTTCCAAAGGGTCCACTTCCCCACTCATTTTGGTCTCATCAGCAAACTTTTATCAGGCTTTGCCTGGATCCCACCATGAAGAAATCAAACAGTGCTGATCCCTGGGGACCCCACTTGTAACAGGTTGCCAATGTGAAAAGGAGCGAGGCACCACCACCCTCGGAGTGCTGCCTGTCAGCCAGTTCCCCACCCACTGCATGGACCACTTCACTAGTCTGTGGCACACCAGCTGTTTTGGGAGGAGGCTTTGACAAAGCATATCAAAACCCTTGGAGAAACCCAGGTAGACAACAGTGTGCTCCATATTTGATTAAGGCCATTTTAAAGAAATGAGGAACAAAAATGCAACAATTCAGTTTTCTCTACAAAAACCTTCTGAAACTAAATAACTGCAACAAAGTTCAGTTAAATATCTAATATAAACAATACTTTCAACACAGATTACATTCTATTAAATTATCTTCCCTCTACCTTTAACAACTTCAAAACATCTCCAAAGCATGAAGTTTATACACTCACCTAACTCTGTGGCATGGACAGACAGATCTATTCCTATTTAAAATGACAAAATCTGTCAGGAAAGTTATTTTGTTTCAGAACATAGAAGTCTTCCAGTGCACGGAAGCCAAATTATTTAATAAAAACTCAAGGTAACTACTTTGCTAGCTCAAAATCTCTGTACCAGAATGCTTCTGGCTCAATACAGCCAGTATTTTTTAAGCTGCATTAGGAGAACAGGCTGTTACTTGGTCCTTATTCAAATACACACCAAAAAAGATGTTATCTTAAGAGCATGCTGAACAGCAGCATTACACTTGTGTTCCAGACTTAAGCAGCTAAAGCCAGAAAATATTCACCCTTAAATAAGGAAAAAAAACATTGCAACAGGAAAATTAGTTTCTCCTCCATTACAGTAGCTTTACTATCAAAGAAATACTCTGCAGGTATTCCCAGACCTTCATGTGATGCAGTGTTCCCTACATTACTTAACATCTGTCCATAAGAAAGACATTGGATTATGCAATTTAATTATTTCGTTCTCTAAAGATAACTCATCTAGACTATGAATCAAGAAGTTCTCCGAAGCTTGTTTTGTGGAAATGTCTGATCAATATGTAAAGATTCAGGTATGTAAAGGTTGTAAAAAGGCTGATCAGGATGATACTTTTTCTTGTAATATAAATTCAGTTATGAACAAAATCCAGCACAATTTAGTTTGAACATGGTTGAGAGTGGCTTGTTTTGTTTTAAACTGGAAAAGCATTAATCAGCTTTAAAAAGTACAAATGCCATGCCCTTGAAAATTATTTCCACTCAGCATTACATCATTAGATGTTTTTACTAACACCATGATAAAGAGCAGGGTAAAAAACCCGACCAGATTAAAGGTGGGCAGAATCTCCTTCTCAGATGCCTCAACACTTTACACAGAGGGAGCTGGCTTTTAGCATGAGATGACTCTGTCAACTGGGTAACTTCCAAGGCATCGCACCTTACAGCTCTCCATGATATTTTGCCTATTCCTCAAAAGCATACGGACAGCTTACTAACCTAAGTCAACTTCTCCTCTTCATCATTTTTTAAAGACATTTCTGTTGACTACACAATTCTAGGAAACACACAACTGTTACTGGAATTTACAACCTTGTACACTTCTTAAATGAGCTGCCTTCTGTCCATCCCTAGACTGCAATGAGTTGGACAGAACACACTTTCTCTAAGAACTTCCTAACTGAAGAGTGGTTGAAAGCTGGCTTTTGGACTAGGAAAGTGAATCTCAAGTCACTGGAGGAGAGACCTCCAGGTGAAAATACAAAAAACACCAGTTGTGCTTTAAAGATGACAGGCTGACGATATTTCTATTTGCTGCATCTCTCACAGGAAAGTAATTGGAAGTTTGGAAAAAACAGCAACTCTGAAATGTCATGTGAACTTAAATACTGTTATTTGAAAGTTAATAGGAAGCATTGCTTGATTCCCAGAATGCCTGTTCAATTTTCAGCAGTCTTCATGGCAAGTGTGCAGCTAATGTCTGGCACCAATCTGAGGACAGAACCAGGAAATGCACCTCTTTCCCACAAGGGTGTGAAAAAATCTCTTCTCAAACTCCGACAATGGCAACTTTATAATATCAATTATACCTTCAAGTTAAATGAATTTGCAATCTAAATCACTTAAGTTAACACTTGAGTTAAGCCTTTTATTTCATCCTCAACAGTACAGAAACTCTCACAAAATTATCTATTAGTATTTGCCCACATTCACCTTGACTTTTAGGTAGTTTTTCTGATGGATAATCTTGCAGAAGTCTAGAATACACATTTGCACACAGAATCACCCAATCACTGGGTTGGAAGCAACCTTCAAGCTCACTGAGTACAACTCAGCCCTAACTGCAACTACAACCTCAACTGCAACTACAATTCCATTCTCACAAGATCCTACTGCTTTCTCCTATTACTAACCTCTGGAAAGGTAATCTGCTTTCTTCCTTTCTCTCTGTGTGTAATATGGGTATACATTACCCATTTGCTTCTTTTTGACTGCTTATGCTTTTTTTTGCCCTGTTGAAATATCTTGGAATGAGCAGGAAGTTCTACTTCTACCCTGTTCCAAGTCTAATCAAACTCTGATTTAGAATTACTGTACACAGAATACTTGGAATAATTACAAATAGACTGCAAAAATAATTCAGAATTTCAGAAACTATAGAGAGAGCTTTACATGTAGCTAGCAACAATAAACCGTGCTATCTTACAGGCTCATTAATGACCAATTCAGGACACATATTAAATGAACTTCCTTCATGGTTACTATCTAATAAACAAAGTGTGACAAGGCTCCAAGCTGGCCAGAGCTCTATTGTGAATATGCCCGAAAGCTTTCCTTACAGTGAGCTTGTCAGTGATGAACAAAAAGGTGTTCAAATGTAAAAATCTAGGTTTATTGTAAAAGCCCGCCTCTTAAAACAAAAATTCTTCAAAATTACATAAAACAAAAATTAAATAAGTCACCTCTCTCCTTTATGATTGTCCATATCCTTTCCCACAGTATAGCAGCTCCTTTATCTTTTGAGTCCACCATTTAAATGTCATTTCATTTATAATGGCAAATGGATTTTCTCCCTATCCTATGCCATTGTGTTGGGAATCTCAACTCCTCAATCTTGATCTATATAATCTTATACCATTATTTTACACTACTGTAAGTTAAGATTATCTGTAGTTTATGATAATTGCATTATACTAATTTCTACAGTTCATTTAAACTGTAACATTGTTTAACAAAATTTTGTCTTTACCACCTATCTGATTACTTCAGCATAGGCTTTTTTATATATATATATGCTATAAAACAATATACTTTAATGATATTTCTGGGTCTCAGTGTTAGGAATTTTAAAAAGGTCAAAGTAACATTTTCTTCCACTGTGAACAGTTCTTCAGTGAGGCATTGCAGAACTGGACACTGCATCTAGAAATAATTATGGCTACCATTTGTTATTTTAGAGTCTCACAATAAATGTAAAATATCTTTTACACTGTATAGAGAAGACAGGAACAGATATTTGGCAAAGATTAAACTACATGATCTTATTAAATACTGGTAACTCTTATATCAGCTCAGTAACACAGAATAAATTAATGAGGACTACCAGAAAAAATATGTCTGTAGAATTCAAAATTTTCTGTAGGTACCCATGTGTCCGGAAGAAACAAATGCAGTGATCAACTAACCATGTCTTCCATGATAAGTGTGTATTCCCCTTTGACCATCATCTGTAGTTACAACTAAGTCACAAATGGTTTCCACATTCCTGCTACACAAACGAAGGAGTCCAGCGAGAAGCCACTGAAGTTCTTCACTCTACTGGAAAACTACAATATTCATAACAGTATCAGGTCTCTCAACCATCTTTTACCACTGTGGGATAAGGACATAGCAGTTCCTTGCTGCAGGGAAGATTCTTAGGTCTTCACTTCCCTTCTTAAGTTATAGACCCCAGCTCCACTGAAGCCATTAACTTCTGCGGAACAAAGAAACCAAACAGTAAAAAAATGGTCAGTGGAGGTCTTTTGTGGTATCTGAATTAAGGCATCTGACTTGAACGTATTACTTTGTTATTCTGGGTATATGTATTTAACTGCTAAAACTCAACAAATTTGATCACCGTAAATATCTGCTAAGTAACCTATGCATAACCCTACATAGTAAGAAGCTGCCATATTTACACGGCATGAATTTGCCTTCCACGGAGAGCAGCGCTCTGACTGGAATGTTTACACAACATCCAGATGTGAAAATTTGTATCTACCTGACACAATTCAGTAGATGGGACTTAAAACCATTGCACAAAAACTTTTCCTTAACCTCTTTATGTAACACATCTGACTGTTTGATCTATTAGCACCCCCTTTTGGTCAACTGTTGGAGATGTGGTAAAAAAAACCCAGGTATCACCAAACAGGTAATCAGATCATAACGTACAGGTAAAACAAAGTCTTGAAGAAAGCCCCATGTGCCACATAAGAAATAAAGACAGTCATCAAGAAATAAGTCTAAAGGATGTTTAAGTATTTTGACACTGAAAGACAGGGCATCAGTGGATGTGAATATATGTATATGCAGAAGCCATGATGAACAATGCAATAGACTGAATATTCTTAATTTTTAGAAAACCAATCTTTTAAATATTATTGCATTTAATATTATTGCATTTCTAATAATACAAGCTTCAGAATGTACAGGCACCATAAAAACATTAAATTCTGAACAAAAAGAACAAAAAGAAACACCACCAGCTGACAACTTCCACAGCACCCAACCTAGTCATACACTATGATTAAACAGACTAAATACAAATCAATATGAAGTTCCAGCACATAAAATACAGGAAATAAAGATACAATGTTAAATACAATACAGATCACACTATTCAATATAATATATATTTTTTTAGCCCCAACATAATACATTTTTATCAACGCAGCTTGCAAAGTTAAACTTGTGAAAGATTAATTTAAACACAGTGGGATAATATTTCCTTGGTATTAAAGTCACTACTATAGTTGAATTGATAATGACTTAATAGAGTCAATGGTATTTTATTTTTACTTGGTTTCACTTACTAGTCTTACTACTTTCCAACAGAAGTAAAATATGGAACATAGTGCCAAACACTGCCTATGGCGACATGTTCTATTTTGTAGTATGAACTGCACTATGAACTTTTGTGTTGGGAGGAAAACAAAGTTCCTTATTAATAAATAATATTTTCATACTCTGATGAAGTTGGCCGATCATACTTTTTCCTTTGCCTACAAAATTATGTTAAACAGAGTAAATTAAGTTTCTAAATGGATGAATGCAGTATTAAATTATCTAAACTACTGAAATTTCTGTAGTAAGTTGCTGAAATTATATAAATTGAAATATAAATAAACAGATACTGCTTTTACTTGCTAATAAGTTCATAGGCAATACATCATTTTTTTCGAGTTGTGTGTTTGGAAAACGAGGCAAGAACTGACTATGCCTTCCTGTCAAAACTATTTTCCAGGCAAAACTTACGAAAAGAAGCAATAGTTATAAAAATGTACTAAATTAACATGGAAATAAGAGTTTGACTTGTGGTTTGGAACTCTGAAGCTAAATATTAAATTAACCTGTCTTTACAAATACTAAACTACAGGCCTGTCAGTCTCACTTCAGTGCCTGGTAAAGTTCTGGAGAAGACTATTCTGAGAACTACTGAAAAACACCTGAAGGACAGTCACAGCCAGCACAGCTTCATGAAGGAACAGTTCTGCTTGACAATTTCCTTTTATCACAAGGGAACACACGTAGCAGCTCAAGAGAAGCCAGCTGATGTGATCTTTCTGGATTTCAACAAAGCTTTCAACAAAGCTTTCAATAGTGGCCCTCACAGGATCCTTCTGGACGAAATGTCCAGCTCACAGCTGGACAAACACATCATGGGATGGGTGAGAGCTGGCTCATGGGCTGGGCACAAAGGGTTACAGTGAATGGGGTGGTATCAGACTGGGGACCTGTTACTAGGGGGGTTCCACAGGGCTCCATTGTCAGGCCTGTGCTCTTTGACATCTTCATACATGACTCGGATAAAGGACTGGAAGGGACACTAAGCATGTTCCAGTGATAAAAATCTGGGAGGAGCTGTTTACTCCCTCAGAGGGAGGGAGGCACTGCAGAGAGACCCTGACAGATAAGAGAGAGAGATGGGCAATCACCAACCATATGAAGTTCAACAAGGGCTAGTGCCAGATTCTGCACCTGGCATGGGGCAGCCCTGGATGTACAGACAGACTGGGGAACGAGAGGCTGCACAGCAGTGCCATGGAAAGGCCCTGGGGCTCTGGTCCATGGCAAGTTGAACATGAGCCAGCAGTGCCCTGGCAGCCAGGAGGGCCAAGCATGTCCTGGGGGCATCAGGGACAGCATCAGCAGCCAGGCAAGGGAGGGGATTGTCCTGCTCTGCTCTGCACTGGGGCAGCCTCACCTCCAGTGCTGGGGGCACTTCTGGGCACCCCCATAGAAGAAGGTCATAAAGCTATTAGAGAATGCCTACAGGAGGGCCAAGGAGCTGTTGAAGGGTCTTGAAGGGAAGCGACATGAGAAGCAGCTTGGTCTGTTCAGCCTGAGGGAGAATGAAGAGAGACCACATTGCAGTCTGCAACTTCCTTGTCAGAGGACAGGGAGGGCAGGCACTGATCTCTTCTCTGTGGTGACAGTACTTGAGGGAACAACATGAAGCTGCGTCAGGGGAGGTTTAGGTTGGGTATCAGGAAAACGTTCCTCACACAGAGGAGTGCTGGGCACTGCCACAGAACTGGTCACAGCACCAAGCGAGACACAGCTCATGAGGTGTTTGGGCAAGGCATTCAGGCACATGGTGTGACCCCTCCTGTACAGGGCCAGGAGCTGGACTCACTGATACTTGTGGATCCCTTCCAACCCAGAATACTCTATAATTCTTTGAAATTAGCTACATTTTCAAGTAGTGAATACATCATCACATAGAAAAAAATAAAATTTTAGTTATTTTAGATTCTACTTTAATTATCCCACAGGTGAGAAAATGCTCTTGACCTGTTATATTCAAACAAGTATCAGCTGAACTACTGACAATGTAAAGAAATGCTCCTTCCAGAACTACCACAGGACCAGAGCACTATATCCACCCCTGCAGCCTAGTGGATTCCTCAGGACACAAGTCAGTTCTGTGAAGACACGAACTGCCCACCACCAGTTTTCTTCATTTAATCAGATTTCTTGCAGTCAAGACATAATAAAGAAGGTTATTCAGACCTAGTACCATGCCTGCACTTTCCCTGACTCAAACAGAGCCCATTTGAGCAGCCAGCTAACTGAGGTGACATGCACAACAAAGACCAGTCCTTCAGAAGGCTCCACATGAGGCAGACAGTATGTCCAGGCCAGCTCAGCCACTCCTCTGCCACTCCTGCAGGGCTGGTGTCCTTTGAGATTTTGAGTATAAGCTTATGTATAATGCAAACAGTTTGAGCTGAGGATAAGTTCAGCCAAAAATCCACAGAGCTAGCCTGAAGGTTCAAGTCAGCGCACTCGGAAGCAACAGCTGCACATCCTGAAACACTTCTCTGCAAGTCTCAGGCTGGTATCAAAACATTTCTTGAAGTGCTTAGATACAAACTGAGTCATTACTTGCAACTAAACTTCTAAAAAATGTCATGTCAGCGCTCCTTGACCCTCACATGCACATGACTCAGAGCACACCAGGGGTCTCTGACAGATTACAGAAAATAGATTAAAAACACTTTTGAGAGAGGGGCTTAACATGTTAATAACAAAGTTATTCAAATTATTTAAACATTTTTGTTTTAAAAATAAAAGAACTCATTATGAAAGGAGACCAGGTATACTACATATATAGAGCAATATAATATATGTTGGACATTTGTAAGATGTCTAACAGCTATCAGGTCACAGGAAATCTGAATTACTGCCACCCGTACAGTTGCTAATAAAGCATTTCATTACACACTACTCACTAAAGTGGAACACCTAATCTTAGGAATTAACCTCAGTTCACAATCTGAAAGCAGCAGGCTGCTGAGAACCAGAAACTTCTTACAGGCAAGTTATTTGGAAGACATATAATACTAGAAGTGTTGCACAGCCCGTAACAACTATTAACTAAATTTACATTCTCTAGTTAGAAAGCCTAATAAAGTTTAAAAAAGAAGAGAGAAAAGTTGTGTAGGGTGTAAAGATAAAATACCCAGGTGACACATTTGCTTTCTTTGTGCTTTCTAAATGTCAAACTCCCCACACACACATTCAGGCATTCATAGAACTTGACAAAACTAAAAACTGTGCTCTCTTTATAGAAGGAACAACAAAAGTCAAAGGGTTTCATTTCAAAACTGTGAGGAATGAAACTAATGTCCCACATCCCACCTCTGTCTTATTTTGCGCATTTTGAAAAAGAGCCTTTGAATCATGTTAACATTAAACAGAAAAACAGAGTAAAGATTCCTCTGTGTTTGCAAACTGGTTTAAGGCACAGCATGGTCCTGTATTTCACCCCTATCCACTCCTATTGATTTAGCCCTTCAATCTGACTGCATTTACTAGCTAAATCAATTCTTATTCTAATAATCCAAGGCTGTAAAACACAGCATATATATCGATATATATATATATATATATATATCTGTATGCATGTCTATCTATCTATCTATCTAAAAGGCAACTTCTTTCTTATTTAATGCTCTCAAACACTTGAACCATAAACTACAACACGAAAAGGAATTCTTTTAAGTGTTACTGGAAAACTACATCTTGGTTTATAATGGTTCGTGAAAGTCAAATAAGCTATTTGGCAAGTAAGCCTTAGCTGTTGAGCAGCTATGACAAACTGTATTTAAGAGCTATATATTAATGTTTGTAGTACAAGCCAGTCAGAGAAAGCCAAATGCTTTACAAATGGAACATGACATACAGGTTTCTTTTCAAAACTGTATGCTCTTAGGAGTTGTTCTAGATGAGAATGGGATAATCTAGATAATATTATTCTGCATTATTTAATTTCAAACTTGCTTTGTGAACTTCGCCTTGTCTCAGCTACCTTTCTCTTCAATTTCCTTTCTGACACTAAGCCTTTGTCCTCAATTCCCCTTCGAACTGTTGCCACTCCTCAGCTATCATGTACCTTAGCTACACTCCATGTCACACACCTCAGTCACACCACTTGATCTGTCAGCCCACATGGTTCTTATACAGCTCTGAAGAGAAAAATCTCCATGATACTTCAATAAATTTTTGACTACTGAGTTATACTCAGAGAAGATACACCAATGGTGCCACCTTATGTGCAAGAACATAGTCTGAGTTTTCAAGTGCTCTAACACTGACAGTCTGAAGACAAACTCTCTCAGACCACGCATCAGGACACTAAGGGCACCAGCAGGTCTTAATGGCCATGACCAGCCTCATACAGGGCCTCCATGAACATCCCCTGCCTCTGGCCCTGGAGTTCCATTTAAAAGCTCAACTTTGGGTCTTCAGCCCTTGCTGAAGTGGCATCATTAGGGGCACCCACCTCCACCCCTGGTTCTGGCTCTTGCCCTGGTCAGTAAGGGCACTGTCCCTGCTGGGGTCACCCTCACTTTCCAGCATGCCTTACCTTCTGGAGTAGACAGCTTTTGACGCTTCTTGACACTTTGCTTGTCATTAATTCCTATCAAATAAAATACAATACTGTTTTTTTTCCAGTCTATGTAATTAATCTGCACTTGGTCTTCATATTGCAACCAAAGCAAAGGACTTAATTTTTATGTAGTCTCTCCATAATGACTGATTTTAAATCTTACCTTGTTTTAAAATGATACTAACCACAAGAGCTTTTAGTTGTGGGTACTGCCTTCTACAATATACATCTGAGATGAAAACAAACAGCTGGCTGCAGTGTAAGCAACCTATGTGTCTCCCACAAGAGTTTTGAAAAAATTATCACATCAAAACTTTAACTCCTATTCCACACACAAGTGCAAGCAACAATGGCACTAGCTAGGAAAAAAAAACCTCTTCCTTTCTTTGGCATACTGCATCAGAATCTGCAATCTTGGAACAATTATTCTTTAAACTGATGGACAAATTATTGTGCACTTCAAGAAAAATATAATGAAAATACCAAACTACATAAAAGAAAGCTTGAATGCTCTGTTTTTTCCATAATTATCTGATTTAATTTTACTTCCATCTGTCATTATTTATTAGTGTAAACACACTTCAGAAGCATTTTTGAGAACTCACCTCTGAGAATAAAAATAAGCTCATCAGCTACCCTATTTGTGTATTCACTTGTGCACCAATCCTCATACACTGATCCCCTCCTCCTCCACTAGTACTATTCTTCCTTACTTTTCATATTCTTACTATCTAATCAGCTGTTAGTTCTCTCTCCAAAAGGAGACTGCAAGTATTGATATTACTCACGCTTTTATAAAGCCTTAAGGCAACACTGGTGCTTTCAAAGCAAACCTCATTCTTGAATTTCAGTTCAAATAACATGCAGATTATTTGTCTCTTTCTCTGGTAGGCACTGACACTGACATATGAAAATATACCACTCTTGCAGAATTTTCCTTCCAATAACTTACCACAGCAGATGCAAATACTCCTCGAATATGTGACTGAACGGTCAAAGCTACTGCATGAAGAGCTTTCTGCCTTTCCCCTTCATTTGAAATGCAGTAAAAAAGATATACATTGAAACTTCTGAAAATGCAATATCCAAAAAATCTTAGCATAAAACTACTGAAATCTATAAAAAATATGAAGAACTCAACAGCTCGCATCTGCAACAGAAATTTAGTTTGGACTTCAAAATAAAGATCATCACTAATGCCTAGCGGATTACTCATTAACATTTAGCAGATTACTTCAATAGACTGATCACAAATGACAATGCCAGAGGTGTTCACATATAAAATAAACATTTATAAAAGGTCTAAAAATATTTGTTTCAAATACATAAAGTCTGACTTTAAAAAAGGAACAGGACTTGTTTATGAACTCTTTCATGCTAAGACCCCAGTAATAAGCAGCTGCAAGAACTGTTTGCCGACACACATTCTGGAGCTGCCTACAGATTCTCTTGTTGAGTCAAAAGTTACTTCTTCAGCATCTGTTATGGGTCAAAGGAAGATTCAGACAGAAACTACTGCAGCCAGAAAGAGCTAAGTAAATAGTACCTAAACATACAATTACACCGCCAGGAGAGAACAATTGCCTTTTGAAACTCAGACAGAAATATACCATTAATTTCTTCAGAAATATGAAAACATACATTATAAAGAAGATAATGTGAACTTTTCAGCTTACTTCCTGCTAGTTTAGAGATTTCTTTTTTTAGAAACAAAAAGGGATGCGATCCTAAGATATTTCAGAGGTATATTTTTTTAACACGGTCAGAATCAAATGCTTACAAAAGAATTTTTAAAACGCAGCAAAATCCACTGTACTAACATAAGAATGAAAACCTACAAATGGGTAAAACATATAAAACATTTAGTTATTAAGGATCATATAAATTTACTGAAATTATTAGTATAAAGTAGGAGTTGTTAAACTTGGGGGTTTTTTAAAACTAGTTGTGAGTAGGTTCACGCTTCCCTGCTAACTATAAAACTCTCAGCATTTCAGTCTCCTAAAGCAGTCAACTTCATCTAAGATGGACAATAATAAGATCAATTGAGTCAAAATGCTCAAACCTATAGTAAGGCAAAATCAAGGCAATTTTTAAAATCCAAATAGCCGTATTTTTCCACTGTGAGTTAAATCTGTTGAACATGTTATATTAAGACTGCATCAATAAAGCAAATTTTATTACTTCGGGAACACAGATTTGAAACACTGTCCATTGACAGTTGGCATAATTATTCCCTTTCCCCATGTATCCATCTGGTATTTCATAATCTTACTACTGACTAATTTATTTGACAAAAAATGTGGTTCAACTTAGTGCAACAAGTTCTACAACTACATTTCTCAGACTTTGAGATATCAAATATTTGGTATTAGGATATACCAACATGAAAGTCTTTTCTGTAAGAATGTCTGAGGGATTTTCTTGAAAATAAAGGGTCATTTTTCAAATGTAGTCTTAGATTCTATTTTAAATTGTCTAGTCCCTGAAGGAAAGTATTATGTCCTTCTGTTTTAAGATACTATTGCCAACAAATTTCATCTCGACCCTACAAAGCTTTTTTTGAGTGTTTGCTTGTTTGTTTGTGGTTTTGGTGCAGTTTTGAGGGTTAAATTCTATCTCTACTCCACTTCAAATATTCTAAGTAGAGAGAAGATTATTAGGTTCTCAAATCAGCAAATTTTTGAAAAAGTTATTATCACATGTAACACTTTTTCAAAAGTATGCCAGACTTTATGTAAGCAAGCTACAGTTCTGATCCCACAATGGTTAGCCGCCACAAAACTGATTAGAAGAGCATTCAGTTGTTTTAGTGGAGAAGGAAGTACATTGCTTATTTACTAGTTTTCAACAAAATACACCTTACACATCTGTCCACTTGTCTCTGTTTAACCTTTACTTTCTGAAAAATGTTATTCCTCCCCTCTGGGTTTCCAATTCCAAAACTGAAGGAACTGAATGTAATTAAAATAAGTCACCCAAGTCACATGATCAATAAGGAAGAACAATCTAAGAAGCCTTATCAGGAACATTTTGCTGTCATGATGCAAGTTCTACTTACCTCTCCATAAGTACATTAGAAAAACAGCCATTTCTAGACAACACATCTCCTCCTTGTCCCCTTCTCAAACTTTGGCTCTCCCAAACTTTTTTTCCTATCTGCCCCTCTTACTTGCACATCTTCCTAACTATCCTCTTCGTCCTCTAGACGAATACTGAAAATATGCGAACTTTCACAAACATTACAGGAGTCCCATATACTTTAAGAACTCAAATGAGATGAATCTCACTTTTCACTTTTTCACTGTGATGGAATTGTTCACATTTATTGGAATATGATACCAATATTTCCAGGTGGAACATGCCTGGGCTGTTCTGGGCCTTAGATTCTTGGCCAGAGGTGACTGCTGTGGTATTTTACACAGACACCTCTGGCCAGCTGGGAATCACAGCTAGGCACTAGAAACCAAGTCCAGGCTTGTGGGAAGCTCAGTTTTACCTCTGGTGAAAGTCCTTAGGCGAGGTGAAGAGAAAGGAGACGGTTTCTGATGGAAGGTTAAAATCCAGAGCTTTATTCCAAGGGCATGGACATCTGAACTGTAGTACCAGCTCCAACAGAATGCCAACCACGTGCTCTCAAGGTCCTTTTAAGCCCAGGGAGAGGGGGAGGGAAGGACAGGTGAGCCAGCACCCAGGTGGGAGGAGGTGGTTCTCAGGGGATAATGACACTTGGCCAACCCAATGATGCCCAGGGTGAGGGGCATCTTTTGAACTTCTGCCAACCACAGGACAGCCTTGCTGGGATGTTAAGACTGACTGACAGCATTTTAGCAAGGGAACAAGGGGGAGGGGAGGCTGGCACACCTGGGGGACAGGGAAATCTAAGACCAGAGATTGCAACACACTGCAACACATATTGACAGCACCATTCTACTGCTCCCATGCTTCATTAAATCCAACATCTTCGTTACTCCATGGGGGCTTTCCAAAGCTTACTCTTTCCACTCCAAAAGAAACAAGCAGCACTCCCATACCCTACTTCCAATAAAGTCAAACAGAGAAGGCAAAAGCAGGAAATCTAAGACACCCTTCTGGTTCACCATAGCTACTTTGATATTTTCATAACGATGCATACCCATGAACACAACAGACTTGAGTAAATTATCCTGTTGCAACTACTCAAGTGCTGATGGATTAGCAGATTTGAGATACAACCTAAAATACTGCAAAGGGACTGAAGTCATCCTCCTTATCAGAAATTTCCCCCTCTCTTCATCAAAGCATGCAAAATGGTTGTGGAAAGCGGGTTGTCCTTCACAAGAGCCAGACACAAGCCACTGTCAAAGGACCTGTGACTATAACAAATAACCATTGATACTGCCTTCAGTCACAGTGAACAGGCAAGACTCCACTCCTAGACCCTCTCTTAACCACACAATCCCTGTTTGAACAGTGTGGACAAGAGTCAAAAGGAGTAGTTTTTAAAGGAATTACGCACTTCAGAGACATGAAATACCTACTCCCAAACTATGGCTTCAGGGTGTCTGCAAGACAAGACAACACTCACTGATGCCTTGGAGTTTTGTCTTTAAACTCATGCTCATTAAGTGTATGAACTATAGTGGATTTCATCTTTTTCTCCCCTTGTCTATGTCTATTTGTCTCTCCATATCTTTCACCTTGAATCTTCTCCAATGCTCTATGTCATCACAATCTCACAAGCAAAAAAAAAAACTGCTGGAATTTTATTCCAGATTTCAGTTTACTCCAGTGCTATTAAGAGTTTCAGTAAGATACTGAGAGTCACAATACTTGCTCTGGTACACATTACAACCAAAATACATACTTAAGATAAAATTGTAAAATTCTAGCCAAATGCATATTTTAAAAGCCAAATACATCTTTTTTTTCCAGGTAAATAACCAATATGAAACACCTCTATCTATAAACACCTCTTTTACAGCGAAGGCAAGACTGCAAAAAGACTGCTTTTTCTCCTGGTCTTTAAATTTTATTCCAGGTTCTCTATGTAGATCATATCAGTCACTGGAAGTAATTTTAACAAAGATAAATGATACAGAACTATGTTTTTTATTAATGAAAACCAAAGCTTCTGATGTGTCTGAGCCTGACAACACCACACATACTTTTATATATTTTGTGGTATAAAGGAAGCAGCAGACATGTATTACAGATGGATGAAATAATAAATAATACAACTTCTGCAACATGCTGCCTATTCCAGACTTGACAGAAACCTCACACTGGCTAGCACTAACACTGGTGAAATAGTGTTTCTATTAGCCAGATTCAGTCAGGGCTTTGTACATCTTTAAACGGCTCTCTGCTGGTCTCTACCCAGACCTAGCTCTGCAAAGTCTACTAAGCCATATTTTAACATGTGTCATGGTATTGACATGCAAGAAAAATGTCAATATTATTTCATTAAAGAAGAAGAACCAAACAATAACACAAAAGAGCAAGCTATTGTCTTGCAGAATTATTATTTTTTTAAAGTTAGTAAGCATTTTCTCTATTTTTCATGGAAGGACAGGATAAAAAATTAAGACAGGAGTTTTTTTCTGTTTTAGAAGCTCTTTATTTTGACACAAAAATGGGTTCTCCCTTATTTTCCTGAGGGGGAAGCCTGCTTATAAAGACAGTAACTCAAAACTGAGATATAAATGGCATCCCAGATTTCCTCAATTTTTGAAAATTACTGAATAATAGCTTCGTACTACACAAGTGTCCATAATTCTTTACTTATAACCTCAGATATCCATTTATGATTGTGTCAGAGACAGAAGACAAGTCTAAGGCCTGTCATATTTGTCTGCTATGGTACAGGAAGACAGGATAATGTAGAAGACGTCATTAGTTGGTGAAACTAACCTTCAGTAATGAAACTATGTATCAGTCACCTGGTGGGATTCTTCCTGTGAAAGGGGAATAACACATTATAAAACTGCTGTTGGCATGGAGGTATGATCATGGGCTCTTATGATCTCATCTCACGCGCTGGCCTTGTGTGAGATGATGCTGGAACTGGCCGCTCCTGAGGAGGTGATGCAAGGGGTGGTTCTGAGGTGGATGGAGAGGAGGACATGATGCATGCAGTTTTCATCCAGGGGATGTCCTGAAGGTGCACAGTGTACCTGCCCCCCTGCCTGAGTGCCACACTCCATCTCCTCCTTCTCGGCAGCTTCTCAAACATTCAGGGGTTGGTACGCATTTACGCAAAAGTGACTAACAAAATTGACTGGCTTTGCAATTCCTACTATGTCCTGAGTTTTTTGTGCATGGGCATCCTCCTGAACCCATAACAATGATGAACCAGCAAAACATTTGCTGTCATACTCAGGGTCTTTACAATAGCATTACAAGAGGAAGGTAACACATTTTGAAAAACCACTAAAAAGTGACATGAAAAATTCATTATCATGAAATGCAGAGAGCATGTGGCCATACTACACCTACACACAAAAACATTCTTCTACAGCAACAGAAATTAATTCTGACTCAAATATATTGTGACAGAAAGGGCTTCTCAGAAACACTCTGAAGTGTCTTAGAAACAAATATCTGATTCCCAGTTCAGCAGGAATTTGTTTGACATTTTCTTTTCCAGCTTCAACTGTCCATATTTCTAATGGAAGGAAACACTGCAAGCTTTTAGGTCAAACTAGTGAGACCATGTTCAACATAATTTCAAGCCTCCTGAAAATTTCACAGATCTTACAGCATGAAAGGTTCAAAATAGTTTTTAAGCAAAGGAGACATTTTTACTTTCTCAATCATCTAGGGACTCAGTAACCACTGCTTAAGTGATTTAAAACAAGCACTCGGGACTTCAAAAAGATATGAGGAATGTTGCTGCATGTTCTCTTAATTTCAGACTGAACACTTATGTCCATATTGTGGAAAAAGCCAGTACCAGTTTAGAATCATTGGGCAGCTTGGGCATGTTTTTTGGTACATTAAAGTGCCTAAGTATGTCCCAATAAAAGCAGTATTTGTCCTAGATGATGTCATAAAATTTCTAAGAACCAAATATCACTAACAGAAATCAGAACAGAATCTCTCTTGTAACTCTTGGGAAATGACCACGTTATTATTTAATTGAACTTCTGAAAATTGGAGCACTCTAAGAAGTTTCAAATGCAAAAATCTACAGAAAAATACACTGCAAATAAAGATACATCTTGAATGCTTAAAATAAATGTTACAGTCCAAACAATAAGCTATATTACTCTCACAACCTAATTTAAGCAAGTAACATGAAACATGCATTAAGTTTTACCAAACAGCCAAGCTTTACTCTGAACCTAAGTAAACAAAAGCATAGGGCTGGAGTGATATAAGAGTCATTCAAATGCCTCACAGCTGACAGTTCCAGAATCTTCTTAAGTCATCTCCTAAGAACACCAATAATTTTTATTGTTAGTAATTTTAACACCTGTCTTTACTTAAAGAGACACATCTAGCACACTGGTTATAACACACTCTTTCTACAGTTTGACAATGGCAGAGATTACTCCTCTAAAAAATTACACAGACAAATACTTCCAAACAAAGAGACTACTTGTACCAAATTGCATCTGTCAAAATACTTTTTTGAAAGGAAAGCAGTACTGCAGAATTTATATATCCAATTGCAAGATATGCAGCAAACTACTGGATTCTCCAAGAAGCAGTCTTTTGGATAGCTGCTGATCACTTCAGCTGGAAAATAAGCTTAAGTGGTCTTTGGTAAACCTTCAGTTCTGTGAGGTCAGGAGATGTGAGACACTAAAGCTAAAAATGCGACTTGTACAATGGCAAATTTTGAGGCATCTATCTGTATACATAAATTTATCAAGGTTTCTGATGAAATACAAAGAATTACATGCTCTGCATGAAAGATTATCCGGTATGTATCAAAGGAAGACAAACACTTGCATACAAGAAACAATACAAAGTGAAAAAGAAAGAGATACACTTTCTCCTGTCTACTTCTATCTGATTTATCACCTCACAATGAGCCCTAGGAAGACATTTTGAATTTAAAACATAGAACCCTAAATCCTTTCCTGTAATTATCTATGTTGATTCTCACTCCCAAGTAGGGAGACTACACAGGCTGGTAAGAATAAAATTTCATAGAAATATTTTTCATATAAAGACATTTTATATAAAACAGTAATTGAGAAAAGATTTAAGTTTCAGTGCCTACCTAACCAGGGAACAATTACTTTGCAAAACTTATGCAATAAATGACAGTCCTAAGCATTCCCTCATACTGCCAAAACAATGTTATTCTGAAGTGTCTTTTCCTTATTCCATGGAAAATTTCTCATTCTAACAACAGGGATTACAAAGCTGTGTATAAAACTTCAGGAGAAACTCATAATGCCCTCCCTCCTCTCCAAGAAACCTGCCCACATATGATAGGTCACTGTCCTACAGAATGTGAAGCATAAGTTTCAGTCCCACTCAGGCCACTCTCCTCAGCATCCCCCTTACTGAAAACGCTAAGGGACACTAATTTTTCCTCACTCTCTGTGGCAAGCAAGGAATCTAACAGTGTTTCAAAGAAGAAATACCAACTGAAGTGTACCTACCTCATATTTCCATACGCTTCTCATACCCAGCCCTGCTACATCCTACTATTTTTTTTCAGAAATAATTACTTGAAACGTAGCATGGTAAGACTTTAAAACAAACAAAATTTTTAGCCTGAATTACTTGACTGATGCAATTCACAACATGGGACAGGCAATAGTTCTGTCAACACCAGAGGAGTAGAAGGCCAGAAGAAAACAGCTGAACATGAACACTAAGTTTCAGGATTAGTGTAGCGGAACTCCTAAATTCATACCTACAGATTTCAAAGCATTTTTAAGAGACTGACAATTAACCTTCAACACCATAAAACAGGTGCCATTTTAGGAGGGAGAAGGCAGCAGTAACTAATGGGAAACTCAGAGGATAAAAACATGCAAAAATAGTAGAACTATAGTTCCTCCTCTGCATGTAAATATAGTTTTCTCTGTGTGTTTCTATAGGCACACACACATATTTACATACACACATTTAAAACCCCCAACAGATTAAAAAAATAAACTACTAGAGCGAACCCGTATGTGTTAATATCTTAAGACTTAAGGAGCACAAAGAGCAAAACCTCCAAAACACAACTAAAGGCAGTGAGCTACATTATTTGTCCTGACTAGACTGGCACAAGCCTCAGGTCAGTGAAATGCACAAAAGTAACAACATGCACGCATCTTCAACTCCTGGTTCGGTGACGTACTGGACTTCTAACACAGGTCTCTGCATTAAAGAAACAAATAACAAAGTGCCACCTAAGATTATAAATCCATTTCCAAAATTATTTTTAGGAAATCGGCGAAAAAACAGATATATTCATCCTCTGGAAAAGGTAACGATGTTTCGAAAAAGAGATAGAGAGGAAATGCAACACGACAGAAAAGAATGTAAGGGAATCTCGGAGAAAACTGCTGGCGAGGTGACGCTCCCCGGCAGCGAGGCCGTGACGAGCAGAACCCGACCTCCGGGCGCCGCAAGGACATCGGGCGGGCGGTCACCGCGAGGCAGACAGCAAGGACGGGCAAGGGCACGCACCGACAGACAGGAACAGACAAGGACACGCACGGACACACAGGGACGGGCAAGGACACGCACGGACTGACACGGAGGAAGCCTCGGCCCCGCGCCTGCTGCCAGCCTGGCCGCCCCCTACCCGCGTCGGGGCCTACGCGGCACCCCCCACCCAGCTCCCGGGGCGGCCGCGGCGGAGGCCCAGGCCCGGGACGGCCTCCTCGGGCCCCCGCGGGCGCCGGGGTGCGGCGGTGCCCCCCAGGCGGCCAGCGGGGAGCCCGCGGTGCCGTTACCTGGGCGGCGGCGGGCGGACCGCGGCCGCTCCGCTCCGGGCGACGAGGCCCCTCAGCGCCGCTGACATTGAGAGAGACGCCGCCATGATGCTCAACGCAGCCACTGGGAGACGGCGGCGCCGCAGGGCCAAACCTCCTCCGCTCGGACAGGAAACGCGAAGGCGGGGGCGGAACGAGGCGGCGGGAAGAGGCGGGGGGAAGGGCGGCCAGAGAACAGGGGGCAGAGAACGGGGCTGGGATAGGGAGCGGTAGGGAGAGGGCTCGGCCGAGGCAGGAGAGAAAGGCACTGCTGGCCTCGTGGGAAGGCAGAACTGATGTCCGGAGCTCCGGGAAGGAGATATTCAGGTGTTTGGGGTGCAAGCGGTCCTTTTTCCTAGCTCCATGTTTGGGCTAGAAACATTTTCTGGCAGCGTTGGTTGTGACACCATCTTCTTTATGGGCAGAAGCTGAAAGACAGGAAATTTAGGTTCTATGTTAGAAGGAAGTTCTTTACTGTGAGGGTGGCGAGACGCTGGAACAGGTTGCCGAGGGAGATTGTGGACTCCCTAATCCTTGCAGTGTTCAAAGCCGGGTTGGATATAAAGCCTTCAGAAACCTGGACTATGGAACCAGAGATGTGTCCCTGCCCCATGGCAGGGGCATTGGGACTAGATGATCTTTAAGATCTGTTCCAACTTGCAGATTCTGTAGCTCTCGATGGCAGGACAAGCCCCAGGGAGGGCAGGTGTCCGGGCTGGCTGGTCCCCTGTGCCTGGAGCCCTCGGTCCTGGGCACAGATGCTGTGGGATAAGGTAATTTTGGCCCCGTTCTTTCCCATTATATTTTGCTGACAAAGTGGTGCATTCTGTACAAAGACATGAAAGTGTTGGTACATCTTCTTGCACCTAAAAGCATATTTCTTAAATTTGCTGCCTGAAATGGATTCACATTCTTAGTTCGCTAAGGAAGACTCTAATGTACTGTGGCACTTTCAGGAGTTTTTTTCTGTTTTTAAACCAATTCCAGCCTTACCTCCTATATTAAAGCAAGGAAGACTGACACAACCGCTGGTCTCTTGAAGTGGAGTCGTATTTATAATGCATTAACTGTAAACTGGAAGTAAATAACAGTACTCATGCCCTACAATAATGAGGGTTCTGTGTACACGGCTGAAGAAGACAGATGGCTATAAATCAGAAGTCAAGCATGATTCTGTTCGGTGCCAAACGCTCAAATGACATAAAGTTTCCAAAAACACATGGTGCAGAAGCAGTGTTAGAGGAGGATCTATAACATTGTGAAGAACTGAAGTTTCTGGTTCTGATGGTGAAAATAGATGGTATTCTTGAAATTATTCTAACTTTTTATATTAAAAATCTGATGACCTTTTTAAAAAAAAAACAAATGAAGTTTTCAGCTTTGATTTTACTTTAAAAAGAGAAAATATTTAGAATATATATATTAAAAAAGAGCTAATAAATTTGTACAGAAGGGGATGTTGGTTTTGACTAATTAAGCAAGCCTTGTGCTTGATTTTGACAGCAGAGTTTGATAGGGTCAGATACAAAAATTCTGCACAAGTGAGTAAATTCAACATTTTCTTGCTCTAAATGAAGGAAGACTGAAAAATAGTTCGAATGAAAAACTAAACAAACTTTGAGCAAATATCTTCTGCAGTATCAAATCAACAGAACATTAATTTTCAGAGCAACACCCATATACTATATGGTCATAATGAAATGTCAGACCTAGAGCCATTATTTCATAGTCTTTGTATTAGACGATTGCAAGTCATCTTATCCAAACTTTCCAATGTAAAATGTGTAGTTTTCTATTCTTTCTTCCCATCAAATCTTTCTGTTTTATGGGGAAATGAAAGTGTATGCTGTTTTCTCCCTTTCAAAACAGAAACAATGCTGCAGAAAAAGGAATAGAGCAAAAAAACCTTTGGTGGCTTTACAGACATGAGTACTTAAAATTAATTTTTCAGTTGTTAGTGAGTATGTTCAAAGTCAAATGTAGTAATTCAGATAACAGGAGTAATTTTGTAGTAATGATGAATTGGAACAGTTCATTGACATAGTGAACTGAAGTCTTTTGTTTAATGCAGGTACGAAAACCCAGACTTCTGAACCTAGCAGTTTTTGTCCAATGAGTTTGAAGGAAAGACTTGAAAAACTGCTTCCCACATTTATTTGGGATGGTTTTTTCACAGCTGTACTAGTTATCAGCCTAATCATGCATGTCTCTCACATCAAAGCTTCAGTCACTTGCAGAGAAGCATAGCAAGAATATCTGTGTCTCACAAAATTTGTTAGTTTTTCTCTCTTCCAAAGTCTTTGTCCAGTGCATGAATGATGGCAGCATTCACACCAACTCAGATTTACTTCATCTAATCCAAACTTTTTCTCTTGTGGTGCTTCACCCAGGAAGAATGTTCTGTCATTTTTGTAAGCTGGGGAAGATTTTATAGCCATTAAAAGAGGCACCAGTGGTTTGGTGAAGCCAGTTGCCTTTGAGGGTTCCATTGTGAACTGAGGTAAATTGTCTGAGTCTGTCTATCAGCTAACGATTATCATAGCTCAGCTGAAGATCTTTTGGGCAGATCCAGTTTTGTGTCCTCTCTTCCTGCCAGGGAGGAAGCCAGTGGTTTGGGCGCTGTGTGAAGGCTCCTGTGTTTCGAGTAACCCAGTTCTTCAGACTCCTGCCCTCCCTGCTGCCTCTCCTCCGGGTGGGGAAAGGGCAGAGGTAGCACATGGCAGCCGGAATTTTAAGTTTCCGCATTATGAACTGAATCTGCCAAAGGAGGGTGCCAAATTCAGGAGCTGCTTTTGGCAGCTGCAGGGACAGGATGGTCCTGTGTTAGATCACAACTGATGGGCTTGAGCATGTGTGCAAGTGAACGTGCTGCTAATTGCTTGCACAGCCCCTGGAACCGTTTTGACCCTGACTAATTAGCACCATCCCAAACAATGTCTGAGCACAGTCTGGGAATGAGCATGGGCCTGGGACTGTTCCTAATAAGCCGTGTGGATGAGGCCTTTCTGGGTTTTGGGTTGTTTTTTTTGAGTAGGGGGGAAGAGGAGAAAGAGTTTAGCTCCACGGATGTGAGCTGCGCCATGTAAGCTGAGCTGCATCAGGGGTACAAAGGGATCCTTAGACTGTTTATTTACTAATTTAAATGTAACCATAGCAGTTGTTGATGAAGTATTTCTGTATAGTAGTCACAAAATGGTGAGAGACTATTTCAAAACAAATAACTATAGCTGTCCAGAAACAGCATTTGTGGCAATTCCAAGCACACAGTTTACTGTGAAATTAATATGCACCAACAGTCCCTTGCAGTCTGGTGCCTGAGAAAGGGAGAGACATGAATTTTTCTGTCTCCCACTACTAGCCCAGGTTTATAAGCAGACCTATAAGATACTCCTACACAGCTTAAATATGTACTATTTTATCTGATTGGCTTAAATTTGTGTAAATGTATTCAGACATATAATACAACACCTTTTAAAATCATCATGTCTTAGGTTAAACTAGTGAGTTTTTGTGCATAGCAGTCTTAGAAAATTGAGTGTTAAATGCCATATTCCTCAAAATAGTTCAGTGCAGTTTTTTTGAGGTGACTGCAGAACTATCACTTGAAGTCAGTACTTTCACGAAGGCTTAAACTTTTCATTCATAATTCTGGCTGCAAGCTGATCTTCTGTCACTGATATACTGTGAAGCACTGTCCCTCAAGACTGAAACAGTTCATGTGCCAGCACTTATTGTGCTGTACAGTATGCTCACAGTTCCTATTGTCTCACTCTATGAGAAAGCTTAATAGCTTAACTGTGAGAGTTAGAGTCATGATTTCTCTTCACATATGTGAGCTGCACACATTGTGAAAATCAGGGAGCAAAATTTAACTTTTTAGTTTTTCTTCTACTAAGCTGAGGTTGCGCAGCCTTACTTCATGCCCAAACAAACCAGTTCTGGTAGAAATAATTTCACAGTCTCAAGTAAACTACAGTTCGCAGTGATCAGCAGAACTCTTGAGCTATTCCTTAATGTATTGTTGCTTTGGATTAGTATGTTTCTACTGGGTGGCAGAGAGGAACTATGTAGGAAACAAAAGCATCAGTCTCAATCTCGACAGTCTAATGGGGCAAAGAATTGGTGGAAAAGGGATCCAAAATACAAGAAAGCTGATTATATTGTCTAGAGCTGCATGAATTCCCCGTTCCATTTTATTTGTAGGTTGCATTGATTTTACATACAGAAACTATGATTTCAGTGTTGGATATCTCTAGATTCTACCCTTCAGACAACTAAGCATGACAGTTTAACACAGAATAAATTATTAATTTACTTTCATAGGACTGGGGTTTAGTTTTTAAAATACTATGTTTTTGTTTTAGAATTTTATTTTGAAAATTTTATCTTTGTAAAGAGCTTTCTCTGTAAGCAGTGACTCTTTTGGCTTCATTCTGTTCCAAATAATTTACTTTGCTGATGAAATATCAGCTGCACTTATGCTTGTAGGGTTTTTTAAGTATTTGCAGTGGGACAGAGACTATTCCCATGTAATCCTTTGCAAACCTTACAATGCTTTAGGTGTCAGGGTAAATTTAACAGGAGAATTTGTCCCAAATGTCAGTTTCTGCATTGCAAGATGAGTTAGCATAAGAATATGATGTTTTGGGATTTTAGTATTTATTTACATTCTCTATATGGCAGGCAGGTTGGTAAAAAAGCTGATGGTATTCTCGAAGTCTGTTTGATTGCATATGAGATGTAAAGTGCAGTTGGAGCTGTCTGGATTTAATTTTTCTCCCCGTTTGGTATGGGGGAATAAAATATCTCAGCTCATACAGGAGAAAAAAATTAAAACCAGGCAGAGCCAGCCCCATTGTAAGCTTCACATGCAATCAGACGTCCTTGCAGAGAAACTCCCCTTCCTGGCTGCACTGCTGCCACTAGTGAAACACAATTTAAAAAAAAAAAAAAAAAAGAGAAAAGAAAAAAAAATCACTTTTTATACTCGCTGCTTTCAAGTTAGACATTGACATGTGAACCAAAATCTTCTTTTTAACTATTGCCCGGGAGGCCACCAAAGAATCCCAGCTGACCCCCTGCCATCAGAGTGAGTGATGGTCGGCTGCTGGTGTTGCAGCTCACTTCCCCCAGGCTGCCACCCTGAGAGATCCCACCATCCACCGTCGGTATGAGTGACATTAGCCCACTGGGCTTTGAAAACACTTTTCAGGTCGGTCATTGCAGAGAGATAGCTTCCTTCACACACACCATCAGGGTGAGTGACGTCAGGCCACTGGGGTTTAAAATACAGACCCTCAGGCTTGCTAAGCTGACACTGCTGAGAAAACTGCTTTTATTGTTGTACATCAGCAGGGACCTCTTTGTCTTTTTTTGCATTGTTTACTTAGAAGCCAGCCTTCCCATTCCCCGACTCCCACCCCAGACAATTATTAACATCTGTAGGGTAATTTCTATGTCTTCTTTCTTTCTTTTTTTTTCTTTTTTTTTCTTTAACTGGAGGTAAAACAGATTTCAGTCTTTGAATTTTTATAGCCATCTGCCTTCTCATATGATTTTTGAAAGATCCTAGGTATGGTGGTATTTGTTAGTGGAAGAGTCTTAGAATAATAAAAGTAAAACAGTTGTTAAAGATCCTAGTCCTTTTAGTTGTCCAGATCAGACATTCCTTCGTTGATAATGATAGTCATTCTTCCTTCTTAGCTTTTTGTGAGGTTCCTGGAAAATTAAGTCTTCAGGAAATGATTCCCTCCAGTCTTGACAAAGTATGACTTCCCTTGTCCTTGTAGTTCATGCTGCAAGAAAGATTTCTCTGTTGCTAAGTGTTATAGTAGTTTTTACCTGTTATTTTCCATAGTTTTTGAACCCTGAGTTCAGATGATGAGATTGTAGAGAATTTCTGAAATACTACATGGTATTAGTATTAAAAAAACCCCTGACTTAAACTGGTTAATGTGGAGCAAAAGAATTTTAAATCACTGTTCTGTAATGTTGCTGTAAACACTATATTTTATAATAATATGTAGAGTGGAGCAGAAGTCCCATTTTTCTGAGCTCTATTTCTCTTTCATGCAAAATTAAGAAATGTTTCTTGATATATTGGTGAAAAGTAGTAATTTATTTATATCTATGAGATATATATTCTATTAATATATACTGTAGATCTATATTGTATCTAGTTTTGTATCTATTGATATAGATTCTATATTCTGTATATCCCTTATATCTGTAAGATTTATATTTATATGTAAAGGACTTTGATTCTTTATAAAAATGGGAATCATAAGTAAACTAAATAAATACCTGCATTTGAAAATTTAGGAAAATAAATTATGATGAATTTTACTTTGTTAATTATTAATTTATTTAAAGGTACAGAATTGTATTGAAATAAACATTTTTAATCTAATTTGTGACTTCATTTCCTTTCCTTTACTCTGGGCAATTTAAAGCTCTTCTCTTACTGACCTGATCTTCATTTGGATGCATAAACTCATTTTATACTCACTTTTTCGCAAGAGTAGTGTTAAGAGTACCACTGCTCTGTGAGAAATTTGATCACTGCAGATAGTCTCTCCCTTCAACTTGCCTATTTATTGAATGGAATCAACTACGGGTAGACACTGTATAACTCCAGCTGCTTTGAAAAAAAGAGGCTTTTGATTGTTTTCACCAAAACCAGTTTTATTCAACACAAGGAAAACCCACGGAAATAAATTTATATTTCATCTTAAATAGAGAATGTTATACACAGATAGGTCTTTTCAGCTCTGTTCAGTGTCCCTGTTGAGTGTAGCTTTAACTAATCTGGATGGCAAAGTCAGTCATACTTGTGCCTTTTGAGTCAGATATTAACATGTCAAGATTTAATTGGAGAGCTTGAACTCATCCATTTGTTTTTAAAGCAAGGCTCTTTCATGAAAACGGTATGATCATTACTTTTTCTCTTCCTGCTCTCCAATGACACAGTTAAGCATTTAGTGGATTCATTGGCTTGTGAATTTACCTCTTACTAGTTCTTTTCTTATTGTATCAATTTATTTATTATCACTTTCCTTACCTTTCTTCCCATGCTTTTTCTGGCCTCTAAGTCTTACACTAGCAATTTTCTTCCTTTGAGTAATTATTTTTTAAAAATTCGTTTTGGAGAGATTCTCCCATTCCATGAGGAAAGCAGAAACAAGTTTAAATGAGAGGCAGTTCGTCAAAAAAACTTGTAATTCCTCTTGTGCCTCTGTAGTCTCCATGTCAGTTTGGGAAGTATCATTAAAACTCCCCTTCTTTCAGACCACTTTTCTCATATATCATTTTATATCAATGAAGTGCTGTGAAAAGCAGGCAAAAAACTGTGATTTTAAATACTTAAAAAATTATGATTTAAGTTAAATTTTCTCCCCATCTGATAAAAAACAGGCTATATACTACTGTAGCTCTCATATTTCTTTCTTTTTACTTAATTTACCATGTTGCACAGTGGAGATTCTTCCTTATTTTCTATTTTCCTCATAAAAAGATAAAGGGTAGTAGTATTATAGGTATGTAATAAATTCCCTGTTCACATGTACATGTCAGTGATCACAGAAATTGTGACTTAAATGACAGATACAATAAGTGTTCTTCAGGGTCTTTTGTTAGTTTAGATTTAGGTCACAAAGTGTATTTCCCAGGCTGTCGTTCTAAGAGGAGCCAGTCTCACAACATAAACATTGTTTTACTTTTTCAGAACACAGTCTTTGTAGCAGCATTGAATTAAGAGTTTTCAGAACTTTTGCAATGCTCCTAACAATCCCTTGTAAGACATAAAGATTAATTTTTAAACAGTACTTTTCCTGCTCAAATCCTCTGCCCATGTTTCCATATGGTTTCATTTTAATGCCTGTTAATCCATACTATTATTGCTTGCCTCCTTTTACTGGAATTCACTGGAGGAAAGTGCTATTAGGGTTTTCCTTTTTGAAGAGGAGGATAGTTGTTCTGAAAAGAGAGCGCAAGATGAAATAAAAGAGCACATTTATGAACAAAATGGACATAATAATAAGGGTTTTCCATTGAATCTCTGTGGTCTAGAGAGGACCACTGGCGTTCTGAATGACAACAAAGGCTCCCAGGAAAAAAATTAGGACATTTGCAAAATTTTCAGATTTCATCTTACGTTGCATATCTCTAATTCAGATGAATCTTAGAAATGGCAAAAAAATTATATTTGTTCACAAGGGTTATTTTAGTTAATATGTGTAGCAACTGTTTAATAGTATCTGACAGCAAACAATTTCAAGAAAGTCCTTTAGCCTCATATTTGGTTATTCAATGTATTCCTAATTTGTATTAACTTTTTTATATTACCATATTGAAAACCAAATGCATTTTTAACAGATATTAATGTAAAATACTTTGTAATATTGCCTCATATATGTTTAAAATCAAGATCTGTTTTTGACATTGATATTATATAGAGTCCTTCATGCATTCAATTGAGCTATTCATAGCCCTAAAGAAAGTTAGAATGTGCTAATATACTTCACTGAATTGTGGCCTCTAATTCCAATGACCTAAAAAACCCCTTCAAAAAACAAGGAAATAAATGCAAAAAACCAAAAAAATTACAAACTAGCCATATTTTATATATTGGAAAAAATAAATGCAAACTTTTTCAGACTCTTGAAATATCCCCTTAATTGAGAAAGTTGCAATTTGCACTTCAGAAAACAACTAGATTCCTAAAGTACAGTGAAAATAGAGGAGTTTTCCCTTTTCTTAGTTTTCTGTCTTTAGGAACACAGACAACAATGTGGAAGCATGCTTTTACATGTTTCTGAATTTCAATTTTTAGGGATATTCTAGGAGAAATTCCAACTTATGAAGTCTATACACCACATTCACAATTTCTGTAGTTTTAGAATGAGCAATGTTTGATTTTCCAGAAGGAAAATTATATATCTGGTAAACCCCTAGAACCTTCTATATTGGTACTAACCTTTGTTTAATTGTTACCAATTTTCTACAAAATGGAGGGGGGAGGAGCAGGGTGGCTTTCAGGAATGTTTATATAAATTATTTTGAATTTTGCATTGATTAATTATCTTTATGACCTTCTTTATCACCACACCTTTTAGTCTTTAAGGTCTCCCCGCAAAGGCCAAGCCCATGGTTTCTTTCACATACTTATTCTGTTTTGGCTGTTGTCTCATTGGGTTAAAACTTTCTATCTCTGCTTGGATTTCTGTGTCAACTTCTTTCCTGGAATGCTTTAAAGGTTTTGCAGTGATAGCTTCTCAACATGAAAAACTGGAACAAGAAAATAAATTTTAATATAAAGTTGTTGAATGCAGGTTATTGTCCTTGTAAATGACATTTTTGGAAATAGTGTCAAAATATTTTGGTCGTTTTAGCCAAGCGTATATAGGATTAAAAAGAATCTTTTGGCACACCCAATCTCCTCCTGCTTTAGGGAACTATATTACATAACTTTTTTGATAAACTTCCATCTTAAGATGATCTGGACTTATTTTGCCACTTTGCTTCTTGCAGAAGTCTGTTCAAGAGCTTCATTGCTCTTTGTATCTTTTCCTGGGATTGGGTTTGTCTTGAAGTTTATTCGTATCACACTATTGTCTTGTATCACTTTTAGTTGTTCCTCACCTGCAGTCTCATTCTTTTGTCTGTTTTCACTAGCCAAATAATCATGGTCATGTAATTCTTTCTGGGTTGTATCTGTGTCTCTATCTGTACTACTATCATGTATCCTAACGTTTACTGTCAGCATCTGCTTAGTTGGATTTTGTTTCAAGGTAAAGTCAACAAATATATTAAACAAGATGGTTAAGAAGCACTCAGGTGGGATATTTTATTTCTTGCTACCACTTGTGACTATCTCATTTTCCCTCCATTTGTCTTTTTTTTTTTCCTTACCTTCTTTATCATCTTTCCGGTAATCCCCACCTTCTTCTAGCAAACTACAAATTTCCCATATGGTGTCATGGCATGATTTTTGCTGATGCCCAAGTGGATTATCTCTGTTTAATTTCCTTTTTGAGAAAATATGTTGTTTATTCTTAAATGTGTGCGATGCTATGTCTATCAGAGGTCGTCACTATAAATAATAATTTTATCTATAGGGAAGCCTCATGGAAGCTTTTTCACCCAGGTCTTAAAGACCAAGAATTACAAGGTAGAGATATTCCAGAATGTCATCCACTTCTTCTCTTGCTATGTCAACCAGCTGAAACCTGTAAGTCAGAATCTAAAATTTGCTTATTAATGGAAAAATGCGACATTGGGATTTCTGAAACTAAGTATCAGTGAAAGTTTAAATGCTTTGATGTAAAAATAAGCTCCAAACTCAGACTTTCTAGGGAATGTTTTTATTGGAAGTTGGTTCTAGTCTAATCCAATTACTGGGGTTTGTATTACTCATTCTCTTTTTCTCAATTCATCAAGTCATGCTTTTTTATGGCATCCTCCTTTTTATAGCAAAAGTAGGTGGAGAGGAGTCGGTAGTAAGGAATCACAAAAGGTCCTTTTATTTCCATATCATCCCATGTAAATATTTGGAGGAAAATTGTATTTCTTCATAGTATTGTAGGTGCTTGATGTCCCTTTCACCAGATCTTGATGATAGGTTTCCAGCATTAGAATACAATTGCCATGTAACCTGTCCAAGAAGGACTTGAAGACCTCTTACAAACTTTACAGTAGCTAAAACCCTACAGAATTATGGTTTTTGAGTGCAAACTACAACTGGCTACTACAACTACTACTGTTAACTAGTGGGATGGTTATAGTAAGCTTTCAGAACTTCCATCTATTTGGTCTTAATTTCTACGTATTTTTTAAAATATGTGTGTCCTTTTTTTAATTTAAAGATCATAATTTCTAGGGATGTATATGATTTCCATGGTAAAGCACTTCTTGACGGTATCTTTTAAAGGTATACAAGCAGTCTAGATACCTTGATGGAAGTAAAGATGGTGTTAAAAAAAGGCAACTGGCCCACAAATCCTTGTGTCTACAGGAAAATGGAACAGCCTTCTCTTCCTCCATGCATAGGACAAGTAAGCTAGATCAAAACTTAAAATTTCAAGGTGAGATATTTTCTTGACAGGTAAGATAATGTCTTGGCAGATTTCTTCAATTGCAGTTAGGTCTGCTGGATTAATTAATGGATCTTAGCAAACTGCCCTCCTAAAATAAGCCTCAGAAAAGCAACTATTTTGCATGTCACTCTTTTGTAGTTTTCTCATGCCTTTCTAATTGGTTACCTTTATATTTCTAAAGTTGGGATTTCACCTTTGCCAAGGCTGATTGCCCACTTCCTTTGCAGTGCAAATCCTAAGCTAAAGCCATCAAAGTAGTGGTGGCTGAGACTCTCAAACAGTTCTACCCAAGACAGAATGTTCTTCCGAGAGAAAAATTAGAGAGCTTATCTTATTGCAAGAGAATGGATTTTCAGTAGAACGCCAGGCTCTGTGCACACAAAGGGACTACATCTTTCACAGGTGGAGGAATAATGCTGCACAGAGTTTCTGGGCTGACCCAGATGCTCAAATCAGGTGCAGATTTCTCCAGCTGACATTGAAGTGAAAGCTCAAAAGCTGTATCTTCACTAATTTGTTTTGTTTGGGTTCTTTTTACCTCTGTGAATCAACTACTTCCTGCTAACTAAGCCTGCAAAATCCTAATGAAGACAATGCAATTATCATACTGCTCTGAAAGTAGCAAGGCAATAGCTTTGACTCTGCTTAGTTACTTGTGTAAAACAAGAGTGCTTTTTTTTCCACAAGGATGCTCCAAGCAGGTAGCCTTTAATAAATTCTGTGCTGGAAAACCACCTTTATGGAATTAAAAAAAAAACCCAAAAAAAGGCACATAAACATCTGTGATTTAGCTCCTCTTATTTGTTTCCTAGGACTAGTAGTCCATCTATTTTAGTATTATCCAAAGATATTTTAATTCGCTTTGTCATGCATTCTTCCTTTTTTATTCTTTCTTTTTCTATTTTGATATTTGCTTTAACCTTGACAAAATTTCTGTAATCTTTTCTAAAATAGAGCTTCATGATTTATTTTTGCTCAGGAAGTTGGATAACCTGTTTTCGTGCAGACAGATCAGTGACACACAAGAAAGGAAATGTGAATTATCTGCCCACATCCCATGGTGTAGATAGCATCTCAGGCTGAGCTATGCACCTGGAATATTCCTAGTAATATCAAGAACCCATGAGGTGTGTCCAGTAGCACTTCATTCCTTCTCATTCCTTTCTTCAGTCTGTCTAGCTATGTTTGTGCAGAGAGCAGCTCTTTAATTTAAGGATGAAAGAAATTATTCTAAGCAATTTTTTACTGAAAGTGCTTTGCTCTTGAAGTAACATGTTGATTCCGCGTACCATTGAGACTGTGTTATGCAGTTCATTACTCAGAATATCAAGACAGAATTGCCTAATAAGAGGAGCATAAGACAAGATGATTTACATAGCTCAGTTGAACTTCAGAGTTTGCATTTCTGAGCAGGAGAAAACGCCAAGATTCCATAAGGCAACTACTTATTCCAAATCTGGCATTTCTCCTATTCAGAAACACAGATTGTGAAGTTCACTGAAGTTACTGAAATCAATCAATTTTTTACTGAGTATTTTAATAACAAGCACATTTTCTGTTTATTAGTGTTTTGCTTGTATACTGTTTGCATATTAAGATATTAATTGAGAATATTCACTTAACTGCTGTCTCTTTCCTGATTCTCCAAGAAAAATCCCTGTGGTACATTTAAAGGAGTAAGGAACATATTCAGGTTGATACACGCTTGCCTTTGCTGGAAAATTAAGATGAATATCATGCACAGCTCATTTGTGGCTTTGTCTTATGTCATTCCATCAGTTGCAAGTTATACAAGTAATTTCTAGAACCATATAAATGAGGTGTTTCACACAGACAGTGTGTAAACCTGACCTGAATGTTGTATGTCTGTGAATGAATAAAATGGGCTCTTCTTTGAAGCCAAAGCCTGTGATTATTTGGCTTTTCCTCCTGACTGTATTAACTATATTCTTATTGGGGATGATCCTTGGCCTGTGCAGATCCTGGAAATGCTATTTTAAATTGTGGAAGAGAGGTAGCTGGCCTGAGCCAAAAGTAAGCTGGGATCCTTGATAACAAATTCATGGTACACTCTCACATCTATGCTGTGACCCTGCTGAGGTTATCAATACAGTGTTACCAGGTTTTGTTGTATCCTTGCCTGCCTTAGGATATATCCAGGGTCCCTTTCTGGCTCTTAAGCCCCGGCACAGCTGTCTGTACTGAATTCAGTGGCTTAGGGATATGTGCCTTCACATAAGTGGTGGAAGGGCAAAACCCACCTCCTTCCACTGCCTAGATTTACTTAGCGGCAGCAGTGCTGCTCTGCAACCTGGGGAGAGGAAAAAATAAATGTAGTGGTGGATCTGTCAGACCTTCCTCGTGAGCAACAGTTGTTGCACGCCCTCTGCTTTGTTGAGCCACTTGTTCTCCTGTTGGAGGCTTTAAACAAAGATCTCAGCTGTGATTTGCAGGATTTGTGAAACCCACGGAACCTTTGAGGATTCAGTGCACGATCTGCCTGAGACAAGACAGCACAGCAAGTGATTGTATGTGCAAATAATGACATTCATTTGGTTTCAATATCCAGATAGTTTGTGCAAGCAATTTTTTGTGGGATAACGAAAAACTGATTTTTAAATATTTTAATTTCATTAGAAAAGATGAAGATTTCACAGTGACAGACATATTCAACTCTTCTTCTGGGGATCACATATGTCAAAATATTATGTTGTTTGGGGGGTTTTTTGTTACTAGCATCATCAGAATAAAGAGTGAGAACATAGGTTTAGGACTTGAAAGATGCTGTTGAATATTTTACAAGACTATAGTAAAAGATTATTTGATATGTTCTTATATGATTTGCTACTGCAGTGAAAAACAGCTATTAAAACTGTTTATAAGCAGCTGTGACTACTTGTCCCTGCAAAAAATCAAATTCTAAATAACAATTTGGTTTCTGTGGTACTTCCAAAAATGGTGTGTTCCAGTCTGGTCTATACAGATAGATAGATTTTACTGACATGACTGTTTCCTAGCAATGGAATTTAATTTTTTTTTTTGTCATGAAAACTGTCCTTTACACTACCTTTCCAAAGATGCAGGTATGCTGACATTCTTGATGAAGATACCTTGCTTCACTGCCAAAACCAGGATATACCTTTAAAACACGTTTAAGCTAGAATTACCATTTCTAGATGAGGATAATGATTTGCCCTATGTGGGACTAATTAAAAGAGGTGTTCTTAAATGCAGATAAGACTTCTGTTTCATAGGACACAGTTCTGAATAAATAAATTCCTCTCTGCTTGGCAGCTGCCTTGCTGACTCTTAATGACTTTATCATGTTTTTCAATGTTTGTTTTTGTTTTGTTTCTGAAAATCCCCAGTTCTTGCATAATATGATTACTTCACAGAAGCCTATATTTCTAGTATCTGTAGTTGTGGAGAAAAAGCTTGAAAATATATTATTATACAATCTCCCCTTCTAATAGAGGAAATGGAAGGATCTGAAATGTGCAGTATTTTTAAAATATGGTAAGCTTTAAATGAAGTTCCTTTTTTTTTTGAAATCTACCATTTTTAGTTTTAATTATAATGGCTTCTATAAATTTTATTTTCCTCAGTTAATTTCAAATGTTTGGATCTCAGTTGCCAAAATGTTCAGGCAAAACTTAAAAATGTAATTTTTAATAGGGTTGCATACATTAGAAGAGCATGTTTTTCAGATTCGGAGACTTCCTTAATATTGTAGCTGTTTTCTCTTTGGAAACTGATTTCATAAGTATACTTGTCTTTCTAAGATGTGCTTTCAGAACAAAAACTTGGGAGTTGAACTTTGTTCAGATACTGGTTATTAACATTTCAAGAAGTATAGATTTGGAATAAATTTCACAAGCACAAGATACCCCACCATTTTGTGAAAACAAACAGTGTCCATGGGCATCCTGAGATGTAGTATCAAGAAGGGTCTTCCTGCCTCTCTGTGACTTTACACATCTGTTAATTCAGAGGTTTAAATGTGAAATCCAGCACTCAGGGACACCAGGTGGATATCTGATAGTCCCTGAGGAATTTGTGCTTCATAAACAATTCTATGGATTCTTCACAGCCATGCCTTTTTCCCTGCTTGTGACATAAAAAATATGGATGAAATATTTGTATCAATAATTAATCCTGTTATAAATCGACACAAGTAACTAATGAATAAGAAAGAGAGACATGTTCCTGCCAAAAATCATCTGTTAATGCCTCTTCACTTACTGAAATTGCATGGTGACTATCACAATTGTTCTGTTACTGACAACAGAATACTTCCCTAGGTGAAAGTCAGAAATACTCTCCAGCTCCACAGTGAAAGCTGCATTCCTGGCACAGTAAAATTTTAGATTGAAATAAATGTGCATAGAGCATGAGAAATAAGAAGATGCAACTCTTTATGTCTACTTTCCATGACTCTTCAAAAGTACTTTCATTACTTAAAAGCCTAAGGGCTCAATTCACTTGTCCACACATAGGGATCTTTTTCTACTCAAAACTCATTGGCGTATCAAAGCTCCCTTGTGGGGTGTCAGAAATTACACTGGAGCTACTTGGGCTGGGTTCAGTCTTAGGATGCTCTTGAAGAAGATATCTGTGCCACTTCTCCTAAGGAATGTCAGATTTCAGGCTGTTTATCCCTTTGTATTGAGTATTTTTCTTAACATAGTAATTCTTTTCTTAGCCAACATACTTGTTCTTTGCCCAAAGATTGTATAAGTGGTGAGGGACATGTTCCTTGGTAACAAAGCAGAATTCAACAAAACCCAAAGACCTTGCTGCATGCCACAATAATGACCTGGTGTGTAATCATACTTCCGAAAAGTGGCAAAAGTGGGAGTGATTTCTTCTGGCCAAGGATTGTGAGAGAAGGGCTCTAATATGTAGATTGTAGCTACTAATGGATATTTCAAAGAAGATGGTGGATGTGTCTTTACTGTTATTGCCCTTTTCTTTTCAAGATGTAATGCTCAAAATTCTGAATGTAATTCTAAAATCTCTCTTCATGTACCTGAGACATTTACTTGAGTCTGGCAATAAATCAGTCAGAAATGAGACTTAACTGAAAAATATAGGCACTGGTAAAACGTTTGTCCCTCAGCAGTGATTAAACATACCGTCCACATAGGGGTCTCACCTAGTAGTACAACATCAGTGCTTCCCAAAGTTTTCCTTTAGCAACCCTACTTCCAGGGTCACAACCCCACTTTCATTTTCACTTCCAGACTTGTGGGCCCCAAGTGGGATCATGACCCTAACTTGGGAACTGCTCTATAACACATTGAAAAAATTAACATACCAGCCAGTAAATACATCAGCAAAACAAGCCCATCCAGTCTGCCCAAGACCCTGCTTGTCTGCCATCCCTAGGGGCCTTACCTATTAAACTTGGGGTTTCAAAACCATGTATCTACTTGTGAGCTCAGATACAGCTTTGTGTATGTGTTACCATTGTCTTGTAGCCTTCCTACTATTTAGCTAAGCATGGTGTTGACAAATATGTGCTAACACTTCTGAAAATATGACCTCCTTTTTCTTGCTCATTCATATGTTGGAGGTGCTGCTTAGATTTATTATTTGCACATAATAGAGTTCACAGTTATTGTGTGTCAGAAACAAGATCTGGAGAGTCTACTGTTCCCACAGCTGGAGCAACACATACACATCTGGTAAAACTGCAGCTTAAATTGTATTGTCCTTAGCAATTAATCACTTACACTGTATTCTATTGATTCTCCTCCTCCTTAACTCCTACTGGTCTTTACCTTCTTCTCTTTTCTTTTTCACCATCTGTCTTCTGCTCTCTGTTTCTTATGAGTCTCACATTTCATCTTTTAGCATCTTGTCCAGAAGTTCTGGGTTTGTATGTGGACATGCAAAATTTTCTCCTTGTCTTGCAGAACATTCAACCACTACATTTCAAAGAGCTTTGCACTGGTTGTGAAAACACACAGGTTAATTAAAATCTCAATATCTGTCTTTTACAGCGGAGAGATTATAACACAAGGTCCATTACCCACAGTCACCAAAAAGTCAGTGGCAGAGAAAAACATGGATCTCCCATTCCATGTGGAATCTCATGGTGGACTCGAAGCAACATGGTTAACACAAGGTATACCAGTAGATGGCACTTCATCGTTCATTGTGTTGCTCATGCATCTGAGGGTCTGCTACAAATGGAATTCTCATGCAACTTTTAGCACAATTTTATTTCTTTTTGCTTTTGTGATCTTTTTCCTTGTAGTTTACTCTGCCATCGTCTTTTTTTTTCCATTGTCTTGCTGTGACACTTACCTGTTACTTCTTCATTTCTCTCAATTTTTTTATATTTGCTATGTCTGATTCTAAAAAGAATAAAACCCCACCCCCCACCAAAGAAAACACTGCAAAACAAAACAAACAAATGAAAAGCCACCACAAAAAAATCCCCAAACAACCCACCAAAAAACCATCAAAGAAACACCAAAGAAAGAAAAACAAATCTAAGAAAAGAAATATGACTCACTGTTTTGGTTTTTTTTTTTTTTTTCCAGAAAAGAAATATCTAGATCCTGACTAGTTCATTGCTAAGGAGAATTGGGTGGTGGTGAGTGGAAGCAGTAAGGTTAGCTCTCAGATGTTTCTGAAGACTCAGCATGTATTTTTTTGCCGAGTGAGGTGAAGACTTCTCTGCTAACTTGCAGTGTTATCTGTGGAGCACACTACATGTGCTCAACTCTGCATGTTAGCCTACCCTTGCTGCACACGGACTGCGGCTACACACTTCAGATTCTGGCTTTTTTTCCAGATAGAAAATGAGGATTTTGTTTGGGCTCCTGTTGTAGGCTGTGGCTGGGTATTGCCTCCATCAGCTCATGTGGTGCTGCTTGCCTCGTTGCTGACAGTGGCAAGTGCCTCTCAATTAAGGCTGAAGTTCCATCAGAGCTTGTAAGTGGGGAATGCTGGGGAGATTAATAAATGAATTATCACAGCTTCCAGGCATGCTGGGTTGAGAAGTAAACAAACTCTAGAGTTTGTGCGCTGTGTAAATTCGGAGCTCCGGCCCTGTATATTTATAGGGATGTGCTCAATCCCTTTTTCTTTCTCGTAAAAAGAATGAAAATTAGTTTCTTTAAGCTTGAAGTCCAAATGTGGAAATACTCATTATTTGTATATGTTTAATGTCATGCATTTTAGGCTTTTTGCAGTTTGGGTGGAGTCACCATTTGAAACAAGGATTTGAATTGATCTGATTTAACCACTGTAGGTGGGAAAAGATTATGGAAAACATCCCTGAAGAGCTTTATTTACTTGCTCCAACTGGTATTATCTATTATATTTCCAAGTGTGTTGTCTTGGAAATCGTTTTTCTTTGGCTTTCCTTGCTGTCTTGACCAACCTAGCTGGTACTAGTTATTGTCTCTTTGAGAATTATTGTCACTACTAAAAAAAAAATTGTAAATCTGAACAATAGCATAATTTTAAACTGCATGTTAACTGTTTCTCTCATTTGACAACTGCATCCTAGATATCTGGTGATATGGTTGCTCCCTCAAGGTTTCTTGAGGGAATTATTTCTTTTCAACTGGATATTCCTTTCTGATTTTGGAGTCTGCATGGCTTGGATGTAGGTAGGCATGTCTTTCATACTATCGTAGGATAATCCAACTTGGAGGGTTGTCAGGAGATATCTGCTGGATTGTACTAATGTGGAAAAAAGGCTTTCCTTAAACCCTGCATGAACTTCTCCTGTTACAGGTTATGCACACCTTGTCCTGCTGCATGTGCTGCTGCAGAAAGCCTGGCTCTGACTACACCATGACCTGACTGTAGGTGGAAGAGGCTGATCTGAGGTGCTTCCTTTCTGCAGGCAGAAGCAGCTCCATTGCTCAGACTCCCCTAGCAGGGCCAGTGCCCCAGCCCCTGCGACATTGCAGAGCTCACTTCTCATCAGTGCAACCTCTGTCTCCATCATCTAATGATTTGTGTAATTACCTATCTCTCTTATCTATGTGATTTGCCCTGTGACCTTTTTAACAATGCTTCTAACTCAGAAATAAGATGGAAGCACATTTTGGTACCTTTGGTGGCCACCCACCAACATCAGCCTTGTAGTTCCAGGTGCCTCTTAAAATATGAAGGTAATTTGAAATTATTATAAGTACATTTCATGAAGCTCAGCAGAAGATTATAGAAACACTGTTATCTGAGTAAGAATACTTCAAATTGCTAAGGGATCTTGGAAAATTTATTAAAATGGTTCTTCCTATGTAAAGCATTTTGCATATAACCATGATACACTGGGTAATAATGATTTTTTTAAAAATATTGCTTTTGCTGTGGATCTCTAAAATGCAATTAAATATACCAATTAATTGCTAATTCATTTTAAAGTAGTCTAGCATTTTGAAATATTCAAATTTCTATATTTAATAGTTCAAAAATCTTTTAAAACTGATGGCTAAAATTTGGATCTGGAATATGCATGCTGTGGTTTCATTTTGAGAAGTCCTGAGTATCTGTAGAACTCACTTACACAGTGGCAAGTTCAGATGATCTAACTGAGTGACACCGAAGGAAATTCAGGAGCCTTTATGCTCTCAAATCTGTACTTCAGCACCTTGGGAGACCCATTATTCTGTAGCATCTAGGACATTTGATTAGCTGTTATCAAAGGCCATACTTCCTTCTTAGTTTTCTGACATATTAGCATTGCTCAATCCCATGGTGAAATTGACCAAGACCATTTTAAGTAAATGAGATTAAAAGAATATAGTTGTAAATGACAGAAAATTAACCAAACCTGTGGGTTTAACAACAAATCAGTCTCTGAGCCAAACACTATGGCTTGCACTTCTTGTTTTTCTCCACAGTGATAATTTCATTAGCCAGACTGTGTAGAGGTAACAAATGAGTGTGAATTATAAAGATGATCCCAAATGACTACGACCAAAATCCAGTAATTTCTATAATGTATTTATATCTATCAGGACAAAGAAAAAGTAAAAAGTATTAATGAGTTAACTTGTGCAAATAATTTTTCATATACTACCTGCAAAACTCAAGCTGCCATAGAGGGCCAGATAGGCCTTGGAATTACAGGAACATCAAACAAAAAATAATTGTTTTATCTTCAGGGAGTTATGAATTTCACATCTGATACCTTGTGAATACCTTGGTCTATATGCAAAAGCTATTACATGCTTTCACCAGAAAGCATGGAATCCTATGGAATCTTCAAAGGGATAAGGTATAGATGTTTCTGTGATGGTGATTCATTGTATAGTAAAATGTCACTGCCTAGAGAACAGCATGGCATACTGAAATTTAATTTGGAAGGAAAGAATGAAACATTTCCATAAGAGAGGAAAGAAAGAAAGAAAGAAAGAAAGAAAGAAAGAAAGAAAGAAAGAAAGAAAGAAAGAAAGAAAGAAAGAAAGAAAGAAAGAAAGAAAGAAAGAAAGAAAGAAAGAAAGAAAGAAAGAAAGAAAGAAAGAAAGAAAGAAAGAAAGAAAGAAAGAAAGAAAGAAAGAAAGAAAGAAAGAAAGAAAGAAAGAAAGAAAGAAAGAAAGAAAGAAAGAAAGAAAGAAAGAAAGAAAGAAAGAGAAGGAAAAAGAAAATGAAAGAAATAGTAGTTGTTTAAAATTTGTAGAGAGGCTTGGAATGTAGCCTTATTTGATGTGTATTGCAGGGAGAAGGAAGCAAAGACATAAAGGTGCAAAAGAGGTCTATAATACTGTTTTTAAGTCTGTCAGAAGAATGCAGCTATCAGAAGTGCATTTGAGTGTGACCAAAATTGAGTATACTCTTTTGCTTGTGTTGCACAGATAAATACATTTGGGATCCAGGGCTTTAGAGGCAATATTTGTATTGTTCAAATGCCTCAAGCTGAGTCTCTTACAGTTAAGGTAATTTTACTTTAGTGCCAGAATGTGGGGTTCTGTTTTCAAACACATACACTCTGCTCCAAATTACTTTGCTTGCATTTGTGAATGGAGTTCACAGACCTGAGATTCAGTAAAAAGTATACTCCATGGAGATCCAGGAGTTTCAGAAATGTGATTTACAGCAAGGGGAATATGTACGCCAGACAATAAAAAACAATGAAGAGAAAGATGTTTCTGAAAATTTATTTCACTTCTGGTTTTAGGAGCTTGTCCTCATGGCTTCAGAACTTCTTAGATCTTTCTGTACTTGAACATCCAGACATCTTTTTTCTTCATTTAAACAATAGCCAGGGTAGCCTGTGCATTAACAGAAGAAGCAAAACAAAACATAACAAGACAAATATACGCACATGTATGCACACACACAACCCCCCTTTCTGAGGAAATAAAAATCACATTTCCATTTCCCAAAAACTTCCCCATGTACAAGCCTTGAAGAGAGGAAGAAAAAAGTAAAGCCTCTCACTCCTATTGTAACTATGACTCAATGTTGAAAAAGATTTGAGATTTGTAATCTTGATTTGAGATTTGTAATCTTTAAGCAGAGAGTTAAACATGATTTCATAGCTCAAGGATGGAGACACATACCTGCTGGGGGAAGGAGGAAGGGAAGCAACCTGGATTCTGGCTCCTGCTTCAAGCACTATTTATGCATGTTACTCAATTACAAATGCAAAATGTGTAGGCAGCCCCTGGGGCAATAACCCAGGACTTCCTCTTCAAAAGGAGCACTATTAGGGTTGCAAATTATCCTCTCTCGATGAATCTTGCTTCCTGTCCAATACAGAAGTATGGCTTCAGCAGGCATGACAGACAGTTCTCCAGCCTGAGCTTCACCTTGAGTTGGTGCTGGATGCAGTCTTGGGAGATGTTGGAAGGATCTCAGAAAGAGACTGGCAGTGAACCTGCATCTCCCAATTCAAGAACAAGTGCCTTATCTACAAGTATGATATTATGTAAAATGTTGGCTATGGTGCTTCCATAACCTCAGATGTGTTTCTGGGAGAAAGTCTCTGGGGCTGTTGTGATTCATGACAAGGCTGGTCTATGGTTGGCATGCTCAGAAGATGCTTACTTCAGAAGCCTCTCAGGATATGCCACACCTGTACACCACAATCAGGCTTTGGTGCAAGGTAGGTTTTTCAGCTGCATAGAAATGGCAGTAGCAATGAGAGATACAGTTTCAGAACTTTTAAATAATTGGATCAGCAAAACCTGAGTAGTTTTTTGTGGCCATTTAGCATACATGCACTTGTATAAAGATATCTTGGAATTTTTGTTTCTTTTTTGAATTTGTCCATTGGTGGTGTTCTGCAAGATATTTTGTGAACCAGCAGCAAGACATAAAACTAGAACCCCGAAATCCTGCTCTGCTACAGTCTCTCTATAAGATATGTAGATATATAATTGTAGATATATGATATGTAGATATACAATTGTAAATATATTTACAATTAAAACCACTATTTTAATATTGTTGTTTTGTTGGAAATGAAGTAGCTGGCACCTAACTGAATATAGAAAAAATCTTCTCTCATAGTCACTCTATCTATTAAACAGGTTGTTTCTCTGTCATTGACATGTTCCTTGAATTGCTTTCCAATAGATTCTTTTTCCATATCTTTGTTCCCCTGGCCCCTGTTCTCTTTTATTTTGGGTTCTATTCCCTCACGAGACAAAATCCTACTCCCTTTACTCTACCCACCATGTACTTCCTTCCAAAGAGACTATTTGTCTAAATGAGGTAACAGGAGGTAACATGAGGTAACAGAAGGGCAAATATTTTTGCTGTTACTGTGAATACAATATTATAAATTTATGCTTGTAGTTTTTATATATTCAGAGATGAATAAATTATGTTTGCTTTGGGTAATGCTAAACAATTAATTACAAACTAGAATCTTATATACAGAAGAAATATACAGAAGACTATAGCAGGAAATTCTTCAAATATTTGTATTTAAACTAAAAGGGTAAATCAGACCTCAGTTTAGAAAAGTACTTAAAATACTGTTGAATAATATGCATAAATAATTTTTTATGTTTTATGTAAAGGATAGAGAAATTTTTGTAAGTAGGGCCTTACTTGTGATAACAACATGACCATGTAGCACTGAACAGGATTTTGGTTCCTGCTGTACTTATGCAGGTTACCTTTCCTCAATTCACTGCAGTAGTAGCCAATCTCAAACTGTGTCCAGTCTTAATAAAGGTTGACCAAAAAGAACTTCTGAATTAAATTTCCTCTCGGGACGAAAATAATTTCCAAGTGATAGAGTGCTCTCAGATTGTTTGTTAGATTTTTTTTTTCCTTTGCTATTTATTACACATCTTGAATTTGAGCAAGTAAATCCTGCTTTGCTTTTTTCTATTGGTCATCTAAATGTATAGATGATCAAATCTATGCATTTAGATGACCAATAGATAAAAATGATAGATGACCAATAGATAAAAATCCAAACAGATATTTGAAATCTCCTAGAAATATGAAAGTAAAAGATGTCTAAAAAAGTGTGGGGCAGCAAAGGGAAGGGATGGCATCCACAGGGACCTGGACAGGCTTGAGAGGTGGGACCATGCAAACCTCAGGGAGCTCAGCAAGGCCAAGGGCAAGGTCCTGCACCTGCATTGGGGCAATCCCACACACCCCACAGGCTGGGCAGAGAAGTGATTGAGAGCAGCCCTGAGGGGAAGGACTTGGGGGTGATGGCTGATGAAAAACTCACCATGAGCCAGCAGTGAGTGCTCCCAGCCCAGAAAGCCACAGGAATCCTGGGCTGCATCCAAAGGAGCATTGATTGAGCGAAGGGTTCTACCCCTCTGCTCTGCTCTGCTGAGACCCCACCTGGAGCACTGCATCCAGCTCTGGGTCATCAATATAAGAGAGGGACATGGAACTGCTAGAGCAGATCCAGTGGAGGGTCATGAGGTTTGCAAGATGACTGGAGCATGGCTCCTGTGAAAACAGACTGAAAGAGCAGGGGTTGCTCAGCCTGGAGAAGAAAAGGTTGTGTGGAACCCTCACAGACACTTTCCGTATCTGAAGGGGCCTACAGGGAAGCTGGAGAGGGATTCTCTGACAGGAACAGGAGTGACAGGGCAAGGAGGAAGGGGTACACACTGAAAGAAGAGAAATTGAAACTAGGTGTTTGGAAGAAATTCTTTACTTTGAGGATGGTGGAATACTGGAACAGTTGCCCAAAGAAGCTGTGGATGCCCTATCCCTGGCAGTGTTCAAGGCCAGGTTGGATGGGGCACTGAGCTACCTGGTCTAGTGAAAGATGTCCCTGCACATGGTAGAGGAGTTGAAACTAGACAGTCTTAATATCTGTTCTAACCCAAAACATTTTGTGATTCTATGAAATTACAGACTTCCTGTTAAGTGGATTCAGAGTGGAAAAAAACCCCAACAATCTCTTCTCCTCTATCACTGTGCTTAAGAAGTAATGAACTGGAGACATTGTTCACATCTGAAAAGAGGGTTTTTTATACCAATGTGGGCTGAGAGCTTTGGCTTAAGTGGTGTTGCATGGTGCAAAAGAATCCAGAGGACCAAAACCATTCAGAATGAAAGACTAAGGACTGCCTCTAGGGAAAATTCCACTTTTTATTTTTTTTTCACTCATCATTTATTTACAAATACACATTATAACTTTTATATACATTGCACATTTACATGGTAGAAAAGTACAAAACTATATATTTAAATGAATTTATATTTAACTCGCCATGTTTGAAAATATAAAATTGCATCAGAAAAAAAGTATTATGAAAAGCAAGAAACTTGAACTGATAAAGCTTTGATATAACTTTTAGCAACACACCGATTGGGAAAGAAAATTTTGAAAGTGATACTGCAAGACCATCTTAAAGGAAACACCTGATAAAACACTTATGCATGTGACAAAAAATTAAAACAATAAAAATAAAATAAAACCTTTATTCTTATTACAGTTAGGCCTGTAGATGTTATCAAACTTCACAATCCAATTTCTTTGGGTTCAAAATTTGTATAGTACAATATAAACTCTCAATACCCTGACACCATTTCGGTACACAATATGATGAGAAGTAGAAAAGGTGAAGTGTAAGAAGTTTCCTTAAAGATTGCCTCACTGCACCTTGACAGTATACTTTAGTCAGTTACAATGCCTTTTGGTCAGTCAAGATTCCTTGTAAACAAAAACACGGGATCCTTTACGTACAGAACCGGCAAAAAGAAAATCCAATAAATAAATGTAACAGAAACTGACATGCAAGTTTGTTAAAGTGGAAAAAAGTTAACATCAGTGAAACAAAGAGATGAGATCATGTGGGTAGGCTCTAAGGAATGGACTTTTATAGTTTGCAAGAAAAAAGAAAAGCTTTACTTTACAAGCAAGAGACCTCACAATAAATAACACTGCTCTTCCCGTAACGAATAAATTTCTTCAAAAAACAAGGTGTACGGTCAACCAGACATTTTATGTATAAATTATAAAACATGACACAGTATAAATAAATGTCTACGAGACTCAACTATATGTATACTTTTTTTTTCTCCCCAAAATAAATAAGCATACACTTATTTACAGTACGGACATTGATTTTGTGCCCAATGGCTGTTTCAATAGTGATGGAGGTTTTACCACTCTAGAATGGAAGATATAGGAAAGCTGTAGTCCTGGTCTTCATCTTCCTCTTCATCCTCTGGGTCTTCATTAATTGCTATATGGGGGAATACAGGGGAGCTGTTGTTTAAATAAGGACAACAACAGCGCAGAAGCAGCTCAGTGCATGTTTTGAAAGCCCTCTGAACAGCCATAATACAGCGTTGCATTTTATGCGACTTGTAGTGAGATGCTCTTTGGCATCTGCTGTTATGCATTAAGGTTTTTTTACACATAATCTATGAAGTCATAACTGCAGAAAGTTCTGAAGAATCAATGGCTCAGGTTTTATTGGCAGATTCCTGAAATCAAATAAAAAGCGCTCTGGTGTTTTAGTTTAATTGCTTTGTGTCCTTCATTCAGAGTTAGTAGAGGCAACTGTGCTAAACCAGGTGCCACGTACTACCTTTAGGCTTGTTCTTTTGGACCGAGTTAAGAGTTTATCCAGGTGTTAATAAAGCAATCAGCAAAGCACACGAGAGCAGACAAAGTACAAAAAAAGTCACTAGAATTACACTCCTCGGGCAACCCCTTTCTGAGATAGAATGGCTTGTCCTTGGAACATCCCCAAAAAACTCCAACTTGAAGGCCAGCTCGTTGTTGGAGATCTATTGCATTTTATCAGCAACCAAAGTGTGTGCGTGAAAGATAGATACTTATATTCTACTGTACCTTGAATCAATAAATCAATCTTTCTTATGTTTAAAGGTGTAAGTCTTCATTACCTAGGTATCGCCTTCAGAAGCCTTAAGTGTCTGCAGAGTTAAAAATCTCACTTACAGTTGCAAGATCCAGAGTGCTTAACTTCTAGAAGCACACCCATGGAGCAAGCTGCCTCTTTCATGGCACACTCGCTCGGGTAAGTTGTGTTATCGCTGGCACACACTGCTTCTTCTGACTTGCTTTCAGGGCACAGCTCATCACAGAGGGCGCACCGACCTCTGCCAACCTTAAAATCCCACAAGCATTTCTTCCCAGCACTGCATTGAATGTCTTCACAGGATTTGGCTTCTAAAAATACACACAGAATACTAGAGGTAAGTGAAAAGGCAAAGCAAAAAGCAAAGCAAAGACAAGCAACCCCCAAAACCTCCCTTTCCCCTGTGAACTGTGAAGAAAGAAAGCTCAGATATAGTAGATGTGATCTTACTTGCTGATTTTGCTCAAGCAAGTATTCCCTTGGACAACAGTGCCTGTCTATATGTGGGGGAGGAAAGACAGCTGTGCCAGCAAAGCTTGGCCCTGGGAATACAGAATTACATTTGCCTGTTGTACATGACTTTCCTGCTCCATTTCATGTCAGTGGAAATTTGGCTCCCCAAATTAGCGGTAAACGCAGGATTTGTCAACAGGTCCAGCATTTCTAAATCTATTATTTTTAAGCTAACCCACAGACAGCAGTTGTCTACAAGATTTGAAAGGGAATTCACCTCAACCTATGCAAACAAAGCAACCTGAGACTCCCCCAAATTCCCCCAGCAGTTTTGGGATCAGAGGCTGCCCTGCAGGTGCTTCTTCATAATACGCTGCGCTATCAATCCTTTCTGGAATCACTTCCAACACAGATTGTCAGGTTGCACAGAAATTATTTGCCTATCTTCACCCACCCACTGTCTCCAAAGCCCACAATTATTTCTAAAGAGGAAAAAGTGATCAGATGTTTTCAATTAAGTTAACGTAGTCTTTGCCAAGACCACTTGAAGACAATTGTTTCCAGGAATACAGACCCATTGAATACGGTGACCTTATTACATCGTAACCATCTCATCATCTATTTCAGGGAGGCTATTTCTCCATTGGATACTAATGTCAGCACTCACAGACATAGAAGGATTAGGCCCTCTTCTCCCTCACTCCTACTGCAATCTTTTCCAGGACTAAGCTCACCCCAGGCTCTCCTCTTCTGGGAGGGGAGCACTGGCCCAAGCTGCTGACATCTCCTTCCCCAGCACTAACTACATCCCTCCAGTTACACACATTGCCTACTCTGAAAGGGGTAACTGAGGAAGCCCTACATACACAGTCTCCTCCAAAGATACTTACTGACGCATTTTCCTTCATAGGCTAATCCAATGGATCTTCCCAGGAGGCAGGTAGCTTTCCTCAGGTGGCAGGCACTGGCGTAAGTTATGCCATCATTCCCGCAGAGATACTGCTCAGGGGAGGTAGGCTCTGGACAAATTCGGTTACATGTCACACAGTAGGCATTGTTGGTTTGGTCAACCACACATGTGGAGCTGCCTGGGCATAAGACGTCCCTGCAGGTCTCTAAAATACAGACAGAAACACACTGGTTAGTAGAAGATACCAGGATCCAAGTGAGGAGTGTATAGGTGACAACAAGAACAAATGACCACATAAAAGCCTTCAGCAGCTCCCCTCATTTAGGGGCTGCTGGAGGATGCCTTCATATTTCAGGGAAGCTGTGTGAACAAAAGTGCTGCCAGACTATGGGGAGCTCTCAGTTCAGCTACATCCTTGTCTACTGAACATGGTCTAGTTACTCTCCCCCAGCCTGGTTCCTGTGAGGAAGTACATCCAACAACTCCTCCCTACTCTCAGACAGACACCCTTTGGCATTTGAGGGAGATTGGATTAGATTTGCAAACCTACTTTTGCATTTGCCCTGATACTGGACTTCAAGTTCAGGCTGTTCTTTACATCTGGCTTTGAGAAGGGCGCACTCGTTCCTGTAGGTTTTCCCATCTAAGCCACACACGGGGCCCTTCCAAGTGATATTAGAGCAATCCGGAGCACAAACACACCGAGGTTTGTTCTTCTTGTTCATTTTACATTTCTTCCCGGGTCCACAGTCCACATTCTCGCATGTTTCTGATGGAAGGAAAGAGGCACCACTTTAGTACCAAGCGTGCAGAAGAGACCTGGTGTCAAAACTGCTTAAAGAAAAAAAGATACCGTGAACCCAGAGCACAGAGCAACAACACCGCTCCCTCCCGTTCCAGGACACGCCGCTCGAGGTAAATTCCCTCCGCCAGTGAAGGCAGGGGGGAGAGAGGGTGTCTCCCCTCCTCCTCGTGATGTGCAAGGCGGCGGGCAGAAATGGGGGTCCCCCCGCCGCGATCCGGGGGCTGGTACGAGACGTCCCTCAAAACCCCGACGAGGAAGGAAGCGGGAGGACAGCGCTGCCCCCTCCAACTCCCGCCCCGCTCCTCCTCCCCCAGCCCAGCCCCTGCCGGAGCCGCTCCTCAGCAGGGAGCAGCTCGCCAGCACCCCCTCACCTTTGCACGGGATGCAGTTTGGGGCTCCCCCATTAAAAATCATCCACTTAAAAAGCGTGTTGTCGTTGACGTCCTCCGCCGTCCAGGACGTGGTCAGGCGGCCGCTCTTGCAGCACTCCTCCTTGCTGAGGTCGGTTTTGTAGAGGACCTGGCAGCGCCCGTTCCGCGCCTGCCGGAGCCAGCAGTTCCCAGCTGTGGGGCGGGGGGCGGGGGGGACACCCAGACGGATCAGTGGCGGCCACCAGTGACCCAGACACAGCACGTGCGCCTTGCCGTGACTTTTACTAGACTGTTTCCTTTTATTTGTCCCGTTTCATAACCCGCAGCTACTACGGCCCATTTGGAAGCGCAGTTTAAAAAACAAACAAACCCTCCCCCCCCCCCCCCACCAAAACCCAACCAAACAAAAAAATCCTCCCCAAAACCACAAAAGAACTAAAAAACCCAAACCAAGAAAACAAAACAAAATCCAAAACAAAACAAAACAAAACAAAATGAAAGAAAGAGAACACCCAACCAAAACAGAGCGAGAGTTTTGGAGGTATTTATTCCATATGTAGAGCAGAAGGAGCACTGCCGACACGTGACAGAGGCTTGAAAAGGATGTGCATTTAAAAGGGAATAAAAAGAAAATCGCGCTTGCAAATTCCTTCCTCCTCCCCCTGCCCTCTCCTCCTCACCGCGGCTGCACAGCAGCATTGTTTTAGTGCCGCACAGTTTCACTCCCAGCCCATTTTGCAATCTGCACGAATTGGGAACATTTGCTGTTAGCGAAGTCTTTCGAAATCGCCGCATTTTGCTGTTTCTATTAACAAATGTCTCCTTCACTAAAATAATTCAGCAGAGTTCCAAAAAAAAAGTGAGCAAAGTACATAAAATACAAGGACACTTATAGTAGGAGGTCCCTATAGAGTTTTAAAAATCGATCAAGCTGGAAAAGTTATAGGTGCCATCTTTCCTGCAAACATTTCAGAGGAAAGTACACTACCCTTATACCGGATAGAGTGGGTTTTCTTGGGGTTATTTTTTGCCTTTTTCCCCCCCTCTAGTATCCCTGTTATTTGTGGAGTCAAGCCAAGAACATTAGTCCAAGCAACTCCCCCTTTTTTAGCTGAAGCATTTTAGTTGAGATGAGTCTCTCGTGAATAACCAATGTGACTTCTCCAGCAACTCAATACCAATTGATTCTGCTGCTAATCCAGCCGGGTCTCGATCCTGCCTCCTTACTCCGATGGGAATGCACCGCAGCGAGGGGCCGGGATCGGCCAGAGGAGATGTTGCTGGGCGCGGGGCAAGACCCCCCTCGCCACCCCCCCAAAAAAATCACTGAACACACAATTCCCTTATTAAAAAAAAAAAAAAAAAAAGATTTGTGTCTTACAGTTGCCTACGTAAGATCAACTTATATCTATATCAGTACTGGGGAAGGGAAAAAGAAAAGAAAAAAATTATAAAAGAAGCAATGGCAAGACGTCAGGTTGTGGCTGGAACATGGTCAAGAAAAGGGGAAAAATCCCCAAACTAAAGATCAATATTCCCTTGTGTCGAAAGAGGGCTCTTAAGAGTTGTCAATATCAGGTTCGGGTTTGTTTTGTTCGCAAGAAAAAGAAAAAAAACCTAATCACCAACTTATTTAAAGCATACTCTTCAGTGCAGGAGAATTTACAACGCTAGTATTTACTCAGACACACACTCCAAGAAAAAAAAAAAAAAAAAAAAAAAGAGTAGGGAGGAGGAGGATATCCCAATATTAAAGTCAGTAAAATGACCACTTATTGGTTTCTAAAAATGTCAGCTGTAATCGTGGGGTTCTCCATCACCACCTCTCCTTCAGTCAGTCAGGAGAGATAAAAATCTGATCTAAATTACCAACAAACTTTGTGCATTCATTCGGCAGCCGAGACTGGGAAAGTTCCCTCACGATGCTGCTCTTCATTCATGCTGCATAATAACAATAAAAAACAAGAAACATCCTATCTGTCCTCTGTGCCTTTGCAGAGCAGTGCGAAGATCCGATCAAAAAGGGATCTAAATGACACCTCTGCACCTCGCTACAAAGCCCACAGTTAACTTCTGTTCTCTTGGACCTTGGAGAGAGGCGTTTAACACCGCAAGCAAACTAAACCGTGCCCGAAACACAGAAAACATTAGTAATAATAAAGAAACGTATCTGCGAATAAACAGTCTGGTCTTACCCTGCACTGTGTGATCTTCCATGAAGTGGCACAGAAACATCAGGATTAAGAGCATGCCCGGGTGGATTCTCTGATTTAACATCCTCAGTATAGCAGGGAGTGAGAGAGACGCAGAGACAGCGTGAGGGGGAGTAGGGAGAGGGAGCGAGCACTAGCCAGCCTGCTTATGATCGCTCTATTGAATGAACGTCAGGCTCTGAATGCAGTCTCTCTTTAAATCTATACGGGGGTCCTAGCTGTCTGCGGTGGGCGGTCTCCTAATGTGTGTGTGTGTCTGCTCGGGGGTGGGGAGATTTAAAAAGTTCAGTGTGAATCAGGTGACATTTTCCACCTTCTGGAAACCCTCTCCAATTATCCGCTCTAGGTGCACGCACACACAGGCGCGCACCCGCGCAGCCCGGAGCGGCGGAGCCACCGGCGGGGGCAGCGGCGGGAGCGGCCCCGGCCCCGGCCCCGGCCCCGCCGCGGAACCGCCGCGGCCGCGCAAGCGCCACGGGGGGCTGGAGACCCGCGGGGGTCGCGGCCGCCCCAGGGGCGCCCCGGTCGCTCCGGCGGGCCGGGGGTGCTGCCGGGGCGCGGAGCGGAGCCCGCCCGCCCGGAGCCGGCTCCGCGGGCGCGGTCCCCGCGCGAGGTGGCTGCGGAGGATACATCCCACTGCCCGCACCTCCGGCGGGCGGGCGAGCACATCGCTCGGCCCAAAGAAACCCCGAATCCCGGTCGACCGGCCCCAAACCTGAAAAAAACCCAAACCCCCAAAAGACTGAACCGGCTAAAAGTTTAATACCTAGGGCCGTTCCCGGGTGATAGGGTTTTCACTGGGAGAGCCCGGGAGGACGAGACAGGAACGGGGGCGACGTAGGCGGTCTCCTTTCAGAAACAGAAAGATTGCAACATCGATAATGAACTTCTAGGGCACTAGTTTATTAAGCACAGTCTGGCATTATTCTCCCCTTAGAAAAGTTGGCGGTCTCTCATTTATAACATTTTTTGGCACCGCTGAATGAAACTGAGTAGGCGATATTTCCTTTTATACAAAACGATTACTTAACGGAAAATGGTATTGTTTATTCAAAAGCTGCCTTTTAAATTTCGATTCTTTCGCTTTTCTGAGCCACCAAAGCACAACAGACTGCGAAGTATGCAGACAGGAATGCCCGGACAGTGCCGGGTCAGGGGCCGGTGCGCCGCGGCCGCCCGCGCCCTCCGCCCGGCCCTCCCCACACCCCTTCTCCCCGCTCCCGCCCCCCGCCGCCCCCTCCCGACTGCCCCCTCCCCACAACTGCAAATAACTCAGTGATAACAGATTTTTTTCCACCAACTGCAGGAGATAGTGCTAATCTTTTAATAAAAGATCCCATTACAATGGGATCTGTCTGGACAGACTATAATAGATCCAGAAATACAGCCGTGCTAATATTAGAAGACAGTTGTTTGGGTGCCTCAGGCCGGGCCCTGGTCCCGCTTTGAAAGTGGGCATGAATCACAATGTCCCTCGGTACCACCTGCGGTCACACGCATTAAGGAGCAGACTGGTAAATGATTGACCTCGCTGCAATTTTTTTTTTTTTTTTATGTTGTGCTGTTGTTGTTGGGGTTTTTTTTTTTGTTTTGTTTTGTTTTGTTTTTGTTTGGGTTTTTGTTTTTTTTTTTGGTGTTTTTTTTTTTTGTTATTAGTATTATGATCCTCGTCCTGAGCATCGCCCGGGCATTTTGAGCACTTCAGAAGCTCCGGGACTCCACATCCCTTTTAATCTTTTCCCAGATTGGTGCCACTCTCCCCCTGCCCCCCGCCCCTGCCGCCGGCTGCCGGAGCCGCGCTCATGCGGGGGTGCGTACTGCCCTCTACCGGCGGCGCCGCGCAGCGGCAGCGCCCGCCCGAGCGGCTCCGGCCCCGAGCCGGCCCTGCCTGCGCCGGGGACGGGCCCCGGGCAGCGCCGCAGCCCGGCCGCAAGGTGCTCCGGGGGCCGCTCCGGGGGCCGCTGCCCCCGCGGGGCTCCGGACACATCCACCGCACAGGTCGGAAGGCAGCACGGTCCCCGCCGGGGCAGCATCGGTGCCGGGGCTGGTCCGGGAGGAGTCCCGGGGGAGGCGCGGGGGATCCCGGCGGCAGCGCGGGGCGCGCAGGCGGCTGCTCCCGAGCTCGGCGGCCAGGCTCGGCTCGGCTCGGCTCGGCTCGGCCCGGCCCGGCCCAGCGCGGTCCAGCAGGGTCCGGCACTGCACAGCCCGGCACGGCACTGCCCGGCTGCCTGGAGGGCTGCGGGGTCAGGCTCACCTTCGAAGCCGTGCTCCGTTTATGTATGTTTTTTAGTAATTGGCCAATACGGTGTTTATCCTGAAAATGTTTTCAGTTATAGAGGGGCGTTTGCAGGCCGTGTTCCTGGAAATGAAACACAGAATGGGTCGATAAGGTTTACACGTGCTTCATGCATGCATCATCGGGAGATCAATATGATTGCGCTGGTATGGAGATTTGTATCACACCTGTTCTCTGACATCACTTAGAAACAGCTGCTGTTTCTTTCATTGTTTTCCTTTTTTTTTTTTTCATTTTTCTTTTTTTAAATGCTAGATACTGGGTTTGTGAGTAAGAACATGCCAGGGACATATTATGTAATCAGAAATGCTTTCTTCTTTCTCACTGTGTGTGCCACTCTTTATGACTCCCCTGCCCCTTTCTGCTTTGCCAACAATCATATTTAAATTACCAAAAAAACAATAGCGTCGATCTGTAACTGAACTGTCAGGCAGCACAAGAAAAGAGCGTTGTTTTCAGTCTGACAGGTTTCACAACTTCTTTCTACCAAGAAATGTATGCATTTTAATATAGGCTTTTGGATGTGAATCCAATCTTTGCAGCTGACCCTGATCTTGGAATAATAGAGCCTTTTAAAAAAAACCCTTATATACTTACATCTCAGACTTTCAGAAACTTCAGATTTGGCTCTTAATTTACACACTTCTGTGTTCTACTTCTAATAGAGCTATAGCCACAGCTACAGCTATGGCAAACTCCATAATACAAAGTATTAAGTGTCTAGCCTCTGAATAAAATAGCAGCAAAATACGGAGAAGGAGGAAAAATAATGAGCAAGTTACCTTGTCAACATGTGCTATTAACATACACACGCACACATACATACATGCATATACATACATACGCATACATGGAATATTGACTTTGTGATGTCAGTATTCACTGTACTAGTCTAACATTACCTTTTACGCCCTTCCCCTCGCTCTGTTGCCTATCAGAAGAGTGGTTGCTCGTATCAGCAGTGGACCAGCTTGGAACCCATTCTTTGATAAGGAACATGTCTGCAATAAAATTTTTTGGGTTGTGGGTGGGACTCTAGGACAAAACTGATTATTTGGAATGGATCTGGATTTTGATCAAATGGGAAGGCCTGTCCTGGTAATCTAACATTCAAGGAGTGGAAAAAGACTCAGACACCCTCCTGTGGTCCTGGATGTATGTATGCATCATCCCATGCAGTTTCTCACACAACTCTCAGTGGCCTCCCACCGAGCAAGTACTCAAATAAAGATAGAACGTCCTCTTCTGGTGGGAGAGAAGACTTGTTACTTTGCTTTGTTTCCATCTAATTTCACTGATTATCACAGAAAGAAGGACCTGTTTCTGAAAAAGTGCAATTTAATGTAGGCTCCCTTCATTTGCATCCCAGATATTAAATTTAAGGACTTTTCTGAGTACCATTGCATTGTACCATTTGAAAAGCTTTCCCTCCGCTTTTTTTTTTAAAAGAATAGGAGAAGAATTACAGTCCTTAACAACTTTTCTGTAGAAATTTCATGTGCTGTTTCTCAGCAAAAAGTAGCATAAAAAATTGTATTGCAAAATTTGATTTCTTGATTTAATCCAGACCTTTTGTGAAAAGCAAACAAACTAGGTCCTGATAAAACTAAGCCCTAAAATATGTGAACTGAATTCTAATATCAGGTACTGGCTATGTGTTCTCTTCCACTGAGGTTATTCCTGAACTCCAGTGAGACTGTTAAGCATAGAACTTGCAGTGCAGGCTCTTGGGGAGTGTTGTGATTATTAGATGGTGAACAGTTGTTTTTTCTTTTTTTTTGTTAAATTGACTAAGAGGTTATGTCTGTTGTCAGGTGGTGAGCAATGGACTGGTAAAGAGGTAGTAGGGATCTTTCATTCTGGTTCATACTGCAGAAAGGTCATGTAGACAGGTGTCATTCATGTTTTAGGACAGATAAAATTGACATATATGTGATATGAACCAAACTGGCCCCTTCCTTACCTCCTTTTGGTGGTTCAGGAAGCAATAACAGAATTGTGCGTCCCCCTACAGTTTGAAGGGTACCTGCCTCTTACTGGAAGTCCAAACAGGACAAGCCATCTTAGACACTACAAAGGTGCTCTCTTGTCTTGTGCTGGCAGCACCCCAGAGCACCACTGAGGAACTGCAGCAAGTCTTATTATTCAGTACCCATTGCAAACGGGATGTGGTGTGGCAAGACGAGCTTTAATGTGTGAGTGGAATGAAAACAGGTTATTTAATAAAGTTGCAAAATCTTTCTGGATTGAAAGCTTGGACAAAAGTGCAAAATTCCAGTAGAAAATGGTACTGGAAAAAATTGTAAGGAAGCTCTTAAAAACATTAACTATCTGAGGAAGCAAAATAAAAAATTATAAAGGAGTCTATTGCTTTCTTGATTTGTTGAAGAGGTGCTCCTCTGTATATTTTCGGACAATATTAAACAACTAGAAATGTGCAACAAACCATGGAATTTCTAGGGCAAGTCTCTCACCTTGTTGGGATTGCAGTGTTTTCAACAGCAACAGGAATTCTGGTGTTGATTCTAAATTAATCTTTTAAAACTTAAAAAAAAAAATTAAAAGGAAAGAAAATATAGTTATTGTGGGAAACTTGCTCTTCACAGTTCTTAGGTTGCTACTACTGTAAAGAAATGCTAGAAGAACAGCGCTGCTAGCTCTAGACAACCCATTTCCACATAAAGGCTTAAGAAATGTCATGGTAGGAGGGAGCATGGAGATAACAATCCTGTCAGGCAGCTCAGCCCCTGGAAGGCCATTTCAACCTCTGGCTCTCTGAAGTGATGTGTTAAGTGCCAAATGGCTCTTGCCCAGCTTCTGGACAGGCAAATTGCCTTTTCTGCTTCCACAACTATTCCAAATGAAGCTGTGTCATTCTTGGTGACAAAACTTCAAATTTTTGAGTTGTGATTATGGGTGAGGAGCTTTAGGAATGGCTAAATGGGATTATGAGTGGGTATTGTGCTTTTAAGGTCTGGAACATTTTGCAAGGCAGGCTTCAACAGACATGTCAGTTGGCAATCAGTTGCAGCTGAACTTGGACTGGAGACTAAACCAAAGATAAAGAGGACATACATGGTTTGTAAACAGCTATTGTGAAAATTAAGTCAATTTTTGCCATTACTTTGTGTTTCTTTTTGTTAGTTTGTTGTCTTCTTATTAGAGTTAATGTGAAGGGTATATCTGATTATTTGTAAGTGTGGAGTCACATAACTCTCTAATCCAAAAAAAGGCAGTGTTTGACTGTAGGTCCTGGATTGGAGCTTAATTGCAAAAAAAAATCACTATAAATCATGGTAGTCAACTTTGACACGCTGAATATAGCAAGGCAAAAAGGATAATAAATGGAGAATTTCCAGCTCAATGCGTATATCTGGTGATGTACTGGATCTTGTTTCTAGACTGAGTAAGTACCTGAGTGCGTCAAAGTTACAGACTTGTTAGGGACAGATCATTCACTTCTTGTTGTGAGGTTTATATTTACTTTATTGCCTATCTAGGAAGAGGATCAATTTTAATGGTTTACTTTCAGATATTAATGGAACCAAATGGATTTTAGATTGCTGTTTAGTCAGTGCCAGCTTACTGGGACGTTATCAAAATTGCCCTACATGGTACCTGTTGGTAAACTCCAGATGCTCCCGATGTCACTTTCTAGTACTGCCTTAAGTGTGCTGGTCAGAAGAGAAATGAACTAGATGTCAGCACAAATGAAGATCTAAATGTGACTTACTGTGAGAAAGAATTTTAGTGAAGATAAGGTCATGCCTATGACGGAAGCAAAGAAAGACTTTTATCCCAGTTGTGATGGGCTGCTTTATTTTTACAAGCAGAAAAGGAGCATATTTCAGGATCTGGAGCATCATCATGTACCATATCCCTTTACAGGTAATCAAAATTTTTGGTCCATTAAAAAGTACATTTTTGCCTATCACAAAAAGAATAGCGATTTTCCAAAATTATTTTTTAAATATAAATTGAAACTATTGTACTATGTTAAGTACATGGCTCTGCATGTGATTCTGTAGATTTGTCCTATGGCAGTGCTAGATAGTGGTATCTGTAGACCATCTAAAGTCTTACTTTGAAGTCACACTTTTATGAAACAAATACAAATATGCTAGCAGTATGGGAAAGATGAAGACGCCAGGGTAATTTATGCCTTGTTTTGGGACTTCCTGCATAAATTTCTTTGCAATGGATGCCCTACATTGGTCATTTACAGTTTGTTGGCTTCACGGTATGTACTGTGGGAATTGTCTCCCTTCAGTAGCACTAAAATTGTGTTATGTCCTCCTAAAACTCCCCTGAGAAGGGCATCTGGTGATCCCCATGGCTCCTGTTCTGTCCACTAATGTGGTTATGTGGTTTGCATACACTTTCTTATACACTTGATCATGAGGTGACTTGAGTAGCCACAAGTTATGGAAAGAAAAATATTTCTCCAGACTGCCAGTCGTTACTACTCCCTTTCTCCCTGGCTGTATGGGAGAAGAGGTGCATTTTCTCTACAGCAGGTAGCAAGTTTAGTTGCAGATTGGCAAGGCAGTCCAGAATGCATGGGTTTGAGCTTCTGCTTTCTTGCCTCTGCTCTGACCCTTGCCTGTTCTCATGATCAACCTAAACAACTGTCTTCCATTGATCATCAGTGGTAGGGATGTCTGTGGGGCTTCAGACTCTGAGAATATGCTCATCCTTAACAGGTATTCTTATTGTACAAGACTGTTGTGGGAGCAGGAAGAGTTAAACATGGAGATCATCTACATTTCAGATAAGAAGGTTTGAGAGGTAAAGGAAGAAAAACGGCTTTAACCATTTTCCCATACTATATACCTATTCTATGTAATTCCAGCTGCTGCTACAGAAGTGTATGGCAACATATCTGGTAGCTTTGTGCAAATAACCTGAGTACACTTGGACTTGACAAATGACATTAAATATCTTTGCTCAGGTACAAAACAACATCCCAAAGGCCTAGGGATAGCCTGCGGAACATCAGGGATAAGCCCCAAATCTTAACTAAATTTGTCTCCACTGGCCATTCTTTCTTGCTGCTGTGTTACCTTATCTCATTTATGCATGCAGAAATCCTTGGATTGGCCCCACATGTTAAAATGCGAAATAATAAAGAAAAGCTGATTATTAGAAGAAAAGTTGTTTCATTGATGCCTCATAAAAGTCAGACATTGAGGATTTGGTCTATGTTAGGTGTCTTTATTTATGTCTATTGCATTTGTCATTGGTTCATGTTTTTCTTTTTTTGAAGATAAAATAATGATGAAGTTTGGTCACAAAGTTTGTCCTAGTTTCTTGCATTACAGGAAGTAGAAGGTGGCAGTAGTGAGGCCCAGAGTCCAAGTATTCTTGATATATGATGTTCCTAGCATCTCAGTTGCCCCTAACTGTACAATCTTGAAGTCCCATTTCAGAGACAACACTCTGTTTCTAGTCCTTCACTCACTGACCATGTGCTGCAGAGCTCATGGAGCTTTCTGAGCATCATTTGGTATCCAAAAGAAAGATGAAATTCTGTGTTGGTGATCATGAGAAGGCAGTGTGGAATCCTTTCCAGCTTTGTATTTGAAGGCCATGTCTGCAAATGGAAAAAGTCACAAAATTGTTCTGTCAGAGCTCCCAAATGCCTTCTAACCTGAATGCCAAAATATTACTATTTGCTATGTAGGGTCATAACCAGCAAACCTGGGAGGCTTGACAGGTCCCTGCTTCTCTCTAATGAAGACTATAATTGTTAAATAGAGGATGCCTTAGATCCCACACCTCTGAGGTGGGAACCACCAGAGGTTCTCACGAGTCTTTTTTTTTCGTGGTTGCTCACATCAGTGAGCTGCAGTATTGCTAAGGTCAAATATTCCAAATCTACATGTCACAAGGCTTGATTCAAACAAATCAGCTTAAGTAGTTTTAAATCCAGTTATCTTTCTTTCTGGTTTCTATCTATTTTTCTGGTTTCTGAGATGGCAATCACTTTTTTAAGATTTTCTGCAAAACAATGACATTTCCAAGTAACCTTTTAAAAATTAAAGTGGAGACTGTAATATGTTTTCAGGATTCCAGTATCCTGAAAATTTTAAGAACATCTTTGACATAAACACTAGGTTTTCTAACTAGGAAATTTAGACCTGCAAGGTGTGGGGCCACACTGACCCTAAAAGGTCTGAAAACACAATAGCAAAAGCAGCCTATTTTGTGGAAATATGATTGTCAGAGAAAGACATTTTCTTCATTTTCATTTACAAAACTCAAGAGGTTTTGGTGGAGGAGCAGGGGAGAGAGAAGGGAAAGGATAGCATGGGATAAATAACAAAATAATTAGTCTCTAGAGAGGATTGCAAAGCCAAAGAATCAAATCAAATTCATGCTATTAGGTTTCATTCCATGTTCGTGAAGTTTTAGCAGGAAAAAAAATTTAAAAGGGTTCTTAGCAGCAAACACTTATAAGGGAGGTTTTGAATAACAATTGACAATCTGAAAGTGTAATATTTTTAAACAATATTCACTACTCCAAACTGACTTATAGCTACAAAGAATTCACAAAATAAGAGAGACCTCTTGAGGACTTAGAATGAATTCCAATAGCTTGGTTCTTCTTGGATGTCTTTCATGCATGTGTAGTTTATCTATTGATAAAATAAAAGGGAAAGAGAATAAAGAAAAGCATTCCTGAGAAGGCCTAAGTCAAAACTGATTTTGCATCCACTTGGTGGAAAGAAAGTCTATACCCCAGTTAGGGCTTTACCCACAAAATTTTGAAGTATGCTTTAGTAGCCTGCTACTAGTAAAACACAAATGCTTAAAAGAATTCATTCTGAAGTATCTCAAAGATGAAGACATAACAAATCTAGACAGTGAGAGAGTAATTTAAGCATTGAACTCTGTATGCTATTTGGCTCAAACTGCAATATCCCAAAATTCAATAGTGCAAGTGAAGTAACTGACTCTAAGGAAAATAACACCATACCAACAGTGTAACTTGCTGTGTCTGGAACCACTTAAAATGAAATAAATACACTAGTTTTATCCTGTCTTGTTTAAAGATGCACATAATTTTTAAGATCTTTTTAAAGCCTCCTAAAAACTTTGTTTTATCCTGCAGTAGGACATTAGCAGGTAATTCTTGTCTTATTCCAGTTTATTATAAGAGTACAGTTTGAGAGTGCTGATTCTGTTGAACTTGTTAAAAAAAAAAAAAAGAAAATAGAAAATCTCCAAAAATTGTAGTTTCTCAGAATTAAAATCATAATATTTTCACAGAAAAGTGAGATTAAATTCTGGACAAGTTTCAGCCCCAAATTAAAAAAAGTAACAACTTGACACATAGATGAATGATAGCAGATAAATCATGCCTGAATGTGGGGAGAGAAGATAGAAATGGATTTATTTGCAATTACTTTTCTGTCTTTATAGTTTTAATATTTTATTTAAAATGATAAAACACTTGTTATTCAATTACAGCAATGTTCTTTCAGATGCAGAAACGAGATTATCTTCAAATCTGATCTCTCTTTCTAGAGCATTCCTGCCCAGACATGATGCATGTGTAGAAGTGATGCTCGTTACTAGATCAGGAACCCATCACTTTCTCAGTTATATGGTTATTATACACGGCCTTATAGTCAAGTAATATTTGCTACAATAGTTCCTTTTGTAGGATGTAAATACATTTTCTCTTATATGGCTCTTTTATTTGTCAGAGGAGAAGAGACATTATTCAGCACTTTCTCTTAATATCTTAGAATCAGTCAAATGTTCATGTTCCATAGGCAGCAAATTCAGACTGAGAAAGATTTGTGGGGGAGATTTGAAGGCTCAGAGTCACAGAGAAAAGGATAACATTTACGGGATTTATGCTTCTTAAATTACTCCTGCAAGAAAAAATAGTGGTGTAAACGGGAGGCTGTACCCCCGTATTTGGAGAAGGACATCTAGCACTGCAATGAAACAAAGCACACTGCCTGTTTCTGCCGCTGCTCAGGCTTGTCCTTTCGGCATTACCCTCTAGTGGAACTGGTTGGGATTTCAGTCACTTGTGGAAATGCCTCCAGTGTTCCCTGAGCGGCGTGCCACCAGGGATGCTGTCCCCTGAGACCACGCTGATAGCGTCTGAGCTCTGGCACCCTGAAGGCTTTCCAGAAAGAAGATGCTCAGATGAGGCAGCATTCCAGTTCTGGTGTGTCCCTTGAGGAGTGTTCTGGGAAGTTCATGGGAGCTCCAGGTCTATCATGTGTGCTGCCCTCTCTCATGTCCTGCCTCAGTCCAGCTAGCTCGTGTCACTCTACAGGTGGTTGGTCTCCATTCCCTAGTGAAGCCTCGCATGATTTGTTGTTGATTTCTGAGATTTGGTGGCCATTTTTCTTTTGTGAAAAGCAGAAAATAGCAAATGTTCATTTAGCTGAATTCCTTATATAAAGTCATCTGCAGAGATCCCAAGAAAAGTGAAAATTCTAGAGGATTTCTTTAGGGAGATGTGTGGCAGAGCATTTTCCTGACAATTTAGAGTGTCAGTAAGTACTCATTTTGATTCCGTTCTCCATGAATTTTACTGAATCACATTTTCACACTATGATGACATCTTGTATTGTTCATGGAGTGCCTTCCTTTCCCTGGGTATCTGCTCCAAGGAAAGCTGGAATTTGATGTACACAGATCAGTTGCTTTTCAGGAAATAATTGTTACCTCTGGCTGGACATGTTAGCTACTACCTGGGTTAAAGAGTTTAGTCATCCCATTAGAAATAACTGGGAAACAAGAAAAGGGATTTTATTTCTCCTGGGCCTCAGGCAGTTAAGTATTTTGCAAGAAAACCTTCAGGAATCCACTGCTAAGCAATAATGTGTTGGATATAAATGGACTAACATTGTATACATAATGTCAATTTGCAGAAAAGACAGATGGATTTGGGGTTAAAATAGAATATAACAGTTGGAAAATCCCTACCGGTCTTTCTTGTGTCATTCTAAGAAAGTGGTTTCATTTGTTTTGTTCTAGATCACTGTAAATTTAAACTAATGATAATATACCTTCATGTCATAATTGGAGTGTATGTGTGAATTAAATATTTGGTCCTGGTCTTATCTTGTCTAACACAGAATGTGCACCAGGTAGCTGCAGGGAAAATGCAATCTGACACTGAGTTGTCTGTGTGATAACCCAGGTGAGGGAGGATGTGCCTGAGTGCTGTGCTGGTGGTGCAAAGGGAGCCTGCTGCTGTGGGTGGTGCCCGTGTGCCCCTGCTGCTGTGGGGGGGAGGAGCGTGCTGTCGCATCCCAGTGCCGTCCAGTCCTGGCAGCACATGCTCAAAGGCTGCACAAACAACTTTTGCCTTGTGACTGTTTCCCTAAGCTACTCGCCAACAGTGGGGCAGAAGGGAATTGGAGAAGTATGAGTTTCTGTGTAGGTGAGGGCCCAAGCCAAGTAGGTGGGGGTATGGAGTGGTTTTTCTTTTTGGCCCTGATGTCAAGAGAGACTGTGGCTGTAGAAGCAGCTGCAACAACTCCGCTGTTGATGCTTTTACTTCTGGGCACATCAGTGCTAGGTTGTTCTAAAAACACTGGTTGTTTTCTGTCCCAGGCCACTGATACCCACAGCTCTTTTCCCTCTCCCAATGAGATACTCATTCCAAGGTTGTTCAGGATTTTGCTTCTCAGTCTAACTCAAGAAAGGATTTTTAGATTTTAAGGATCCTTGCAAGGTAGCTATGCAATTTCTTCTTATTGTTCAGTGATGTAGAATGACAGGCTTAGAGTACCTGTGTTGTCATCTGTAGAGGTGTAACAATGAAGGTCTGGCATACGTCACCCATTTTACAGGTGGGTCAGCAATTAGGAAAATGCAAGAAAATTGGTCAATGCACTTTACAGATGCAATGCACAGCCAGGCATGACAGTTGTAATTAACATTTCAGCGTGACCTAGCCACCTATATATTTCTTTATGCGAACTTGTAAAGGGCCTTGTGGAAGCACCATCTGCTGATTCCCAATAAAACTACAAATGCTGTGGAAACTTTCTGCTGCTGGTTCTGCATTGAAATGTATTGAGTGCTACATACTAAGCTTCCAGCTTGGATCCAGATTTGAATTGAAATGAGTTGTTTATGTTGCCCTGTATTTCATGGAGTATTTTTCTTTCCTATACAAACTAGTAAAGAAAAATGACTACAATCTGAATGTCTCTGTGCTTTTCAGATCATCCCATATTATCTATCTGATAGTTTTAATAATAAAACTTTGTGATATTTATAAACATCCTAGCATGCTCCACTTCCTGATTACTTACATGATAATTACCCAAAACCAAGCCACCTAGGTCTAGTACAAGGCCAAGATGCAGTATCCCAGCTGACTACAGTAGAGTCAAAAAGCTCTCCTTTACAAGCTCTCCTTGTTACTCCTTTACAAACCTGTTGTCCATAATCATTAATAAAACAAAAGAAAAAAAATTGTCAAGTAAATAGTGGTTGAATGGATTTTCATAATCCTTCCTATATAGAGTGACATGGAATACATTAAACCCAAAAATAGTGGAGGGGATGTGATATTTTCCTGTACTGAATCATATTTGAGAAGAACCAGGGCATCTTGACTGCATTATCAGATTCCTTTTTATGTATGAACAACTCTGCTTTGTCTTACAGGATTTCATCTGAAGAGCTCAAGAGAGGAACGTGCATTGTGCTTCAAAGTTAATGAGAATACCCTTAAGTAGTGCTGAAAGCCACTTCAAAACACTGCAGAACAATTTTACAGAATAGGTAAAACATGACTGTCTTCCTCAGACTAGTTGTATAAATAAAGTTTGTGGGGCTATTCATGGGAGCAGAGTGAGAAATATCTGACCCGTGATCTTACATATCAAATATCTTTATGTATTATTAACAATCTATAAAGCTGGACATAAAAATGTAACTTGTTAATGCCAAACTTATGTCATGTGGAACAGGAAGAGAAAGAACAGAGTCTTTCCTATATGGTTTGACAAGACCTTTTTCAATAAACTTGTAAGTGTCCCATGGCCATAGGTGCAGATTATAAATTAACTTGGAGGCAGGTGTTTCCGTGGCTGCAGGGAAACTTGTGCCAACATGTATTCACAGACTGTGTCCACAATATCCACAGTAAAAGTATGTGCCAGTGCTTGCAATAGACTGCAAATGGAAGCAAACTTGTGATGCTGGGATAAATTTTCTATCCACTGAAACTAAAACTGGAAGCATAAATATTATAGCTGGAAGATTATATTTGATCTTTGCCACCATTAAGATTCCTATCTCAGATGTTCTGCTTCTAATAGTCCTGTTTCAATATGTAAAAGCATAAAAGGTAGCATATTTTCTCCCCTGTCTTTTTGTTCCTCTCGCTGTCTTTCATACACATGAACAAAAAGGTTAAAAGAAGGTAAAAAAAAAATCCAGTTCTTTGACTGGGACACAGAAATTATGACTCTGACTGGTCTGGTGCCTGCAGTAGAATATCTCTGACAGAGATCAACTCTACCAGAAGTTTCTAAAGGAATCAAGAGGCCCCAGAGCAGACAAATATGGAATAATGTGACCACAGAGAAGATTGTCCATGGGGGTAGTCAGTCAGTGATGAGTCTTGTGTCTGAGCTATGCATCGGTGCTCTGGCTCTTACAGAGGGGTCTGTCTGCCACATGTAACTGTGGTGGCTTTGACTTGTCACAGAGTCTAAGCCTTTTGAATCCTTCTAAATTCTTTACCTAATTTTTTACCTTGTAGTAATGAATTTAACACTTAAATAAGCAGGTCTTCTCACCACTCCTAAAAATAACTCCTATTTTTGATGGAAATATGAATTAGAAACATGTAATCTGAGACCATAGCCATTTAGATTCTTATCTCTGATCATTTCCAGCATTGAATTCTCCAGAAGCGAGTGTGGAGAAAGCTATGATGTATGGCACAAAATGTTTGGGGTATTAGCTGGAAACATTTGGAGCTCTGTGCTTCAGTGATGCTTGTTTGTCGCTGTGAGCTGCTCAGCGTGGTTGTGTGCCAAGGCAGGGTGGTGGTGATGGAGGGGGAAAACAGGGGGATCTTCAGCCCTACTTTCTGCACCAGGGACTGCAGTGCTCCAGCGACAAGGGAAGAAGTCCTTTCCAAAGACAGCACTGCTGTCCTCCTTGCCCACCCATGTTCGTGTCAGGGTGGTGTGTGAAGCTGGCAGGAGGCTGGGCTGCAGCAGGGGTGGGTGAGCCACCTGGGGGGGCAACTTGCTCACAGACCTCTTGCCTTCCTGAGCGAGCAGGGGCTGCTTCCCAGAGATGCATGGGCCCCTGAAAAGCCACACTTAGGGCTATATTATAGGAGTGTTTCCTGTTGAAATGGGTTGCCTTTTAAATGTAATGGTCTCCTTGTTGTTTTATGAGGACAAAGGGTAAATAAGATTATTTTTGTTTGTTATGGAATTGCCTAGTGACCATCTGTGAGCCTCATTATGGCAGCCATGGTTCAAATTTAGAGTAATAGATATCTGCTAGTGCTTGTATTGCAGCATCTAAATAGACCAGACAGATGAAGGGTAAGAAAAGTGGCAGAAAATACAAGCAAATAGGAGTATTCAATTTACACCCTTAATAACATTTAATTTATGGTGTGTAGTTGCACTGTGACTGCTGGTTTTATTTATTTCCAGGCTAAATAATCCTAACATATTAAGGCTGTAGAATCCTTCTTGTGGCTGTAACATTCTTATCAGTTGTCTCCAGTAAATTTCTATTTCTGTTAAATGTTTCATTAGGTGGAGTAATCAGAACAAAACATAATATGCAACATGAAGACACACCACTTATTTGCATAAAAACATTCAGATATTTTCAGTAATATTCCTTATTACTTTCTGACCAAGGCAGTTGGAACAGATGTTTCCCCTGAGCTATACACAACAACATCTAGCTGTTTTTCTTGAGTGTATGAGCAATGCAGAAGTGGTTCAAATTATGCTTGCCATTGTGTATTGCTTCCTGAATTAGTGTAGTAATTTTATTTATTGTCTGCTCATACTCTGTGAAAAAAACCTCATGTTTTCCACAGTGCGCCCTGTTAATGAGGATGGTGGAAGGCTTCCCCTCTCTAAGACTGAAAAAATGGTGCCTTTTTAATGAATGTTTTATTATTCTAATAGATATTTTTATTATTATAACAGTATTTACTATTAAATTATTATTAAAACTTTCTTTGCTGCATTTTTTGGACATGGAGAAGTTCCCAAAAGCAAGGAACAGCTATAGAGAGCCAAGACTTGGGAGGTTGTGTAATTATTGCATACTCCTCATCTTTCAAAAGACAAGCTTATCTACAGACTGCCATTCTGCATAAAAAGAACACTTGGGCTTAGTAATTGACTTCTACTTCCCTTTCCCTCTTCTGGATCTTTGCCTGGGGGATCATCAGCCACACTTTCCATGGCGATCGCAAACGGTGACTTTCTTCCCGCCCTTTTTAAACAGACATTTTGGGCAGTAAAAATGTAAATAATTTAATAGACTCCAGGCAGCAGTTCCTAAAGCTAATACAACCATAGGACAGTGTTTGTAAAATAACAACGAAGCCAAATGCATTCAGCTTTTGTCACTATGTATAGATGTGATTCAAATCAACCTCACATGTACTTGTGGGATAGTTGATCTGCAGAGATCAAGAATATAGTATACCACAATAGTGCTATATACAGTATAGCACTATATATAATTTGTTGTCACAATATCTGCACTTCTAATTTCTTGAAAAGAATTTTGCTTGTGGAAATTATTTATCAAGAAAATCAGTGTTGTTGTGGTGTGTCTTATGCCTTTTTGTCAAGTAACAGAATCACAAGTTGACTTCTGCACCTGCACATACCCTTTATTTTACATTTTGAGGCACAATGAAAAGAAACAAAACTGCAGTGTCCTATACTGAGATGCATGGAGCTGACTTCAAGGCAGTACAGACCTGTATGAAATGAGAAAGTTTGAGAGCTTTGTGAACTTTTATAGAGGATCAGAAAAAAGCTGTTTAGCACAGGTGTTTCTGTAATTGTGATACATTGGAAAATTTTAGCATGTTCAAGGGCACTTATGCTGTGGCTACAGCTGTTCTAACTCACACTGCAAGGACAATGTGGTGTTTTAGTGCTAGCACACTTGATTGTGTAATATAAAACAAGTAGGAAAGGAAATATTAGTTAAACCAAGGTGGTGCTCCTTTATTATCTTTTTTTCCTTTTCTATTTTCTCCTCTTCTTTTTGCTTTATAAATTTTTTATCCCTCCACATAGAAAAGCCACAGTCACAAACAGTGTCATGGCAAAGAGACTGGGGTGGAGAATAGCCAGACATCTTCTAACAGCTCTGCTTCCTCCTGCTGCTCATATTCCTGTGCACTCAGTTTCTCTGAGCTGGGAATGATAAAGCACAAATGCAGATAGACCAAAGTGGGAATGTTTTGAATCTCTTCCACAACATTGGAATATGGCAGTATAAGTTAATCTTCTGCTCCCTGATTTGCAGTTTGTTCCTGTGCTTTTGAAGAATGTCTTAAATTGCAAGGTGATTAGGTTGCAGAGAACTAGTTTGAAATCTATTGAGGTTGTACTGTGTTCATCAGGTGATCTGAATTAATTTAAAAACAGGTCATTACATTAACTTTGCTATTATCCAGCCTTTCTATATATAGAGCAATAGAGCATGTAATTTATTTTACATGGAAAATGAAAATATGGTCCTTGCCTACATGACAGTCCAGTCTGTGCTGGAAAAGATATTTATGTAGACTGTACTCTGAGCTTTCAGTCTGCTGGTGTGGGTGGCTTAAGGAGACCTCTCTGAGTGGCCAGTCTGATCCACTGATCCACTTCTGACTTCTCAGAAGATATTAGGTTATTCTGCAGTGTGTTTATTCTAAATGAAGTTATGCATCTGTAGTCACTTAGGCATTTCCACAGCAGTTCAAGAGAAATTTAACAGCAGGTAATAGATTTTATTCCTAGTAGAGCAATGAACAGTGAAGCTACTGAAATTCACTTTCTAACTGAACAGTGTTTTGTGGTTAGATTCCCAAGTGTCTTATAATTTAGAGACTCACGCCACGACCTTTCCAGGGACACTGATAGGAGCTATTTTCTCATTCTGGCTGTTTCCGTGAAGCTCATAAACACTTAACATCTCTGAAAGTAACTCTGCTCTGCCATGTGACTTATTTAAGTGGGATAATGGCTTCAAAAGCTCTGAAGGATGGCCAGAGTTGGTGAGCGACAAATACACAAATGCATAAGCACTTGTGCATACACAGAACGCTGTGTATGTAATACACACCACAGAAAGGCTAGTAAGCCTAAAATGAAGGAGGCCAAAATATAAAAAAGGGAATGAGGAACAAAGCTGGTGAAACTACTGGAGTAAATTCTATAACATAAACAAAAACTTTACTCTGATCTCATTTTACTGATACTTATGTTCTGGGTTTCTTTGTTGTTTAATTAATATTGATGTGTCTACAATAATTTCAATGTCATTCATTGTCTTATTCACAGTAGTATAAGTGAACAGTCAGTCAAACCCAGCAGGATGAACAGAATGGGAATCTTGGTAAGGGATTCTACTGTAACCATCAGTGGTGTGACAAGACTACATTTATGGACAGCTTTATTATAAAATACAGAATAATTTTGGAGGCCAAGCGTTTTGCAGGAACCTCAGTAGAATGATGATAGTTTGTGCCAGAGACCAAGCAGGAGAAGAACATTAGCTTTCTGATTTTAACATTAATACTACTTGCTTATACTTTTCATTATTCCTAGAGTGATCCTTGACAGACTTCATAAAATGTTTGGAATTAGTATCACCTGGCTTTTATTTCAAAAATTCAAGTTTTTAGTATGCATTTGCTAGCTAGCCTCCTGAGGGAGAGAAAAATGAACTGGGTAGTCATTTTAGTGGCGATTTCAGCATATAACAAATTGCACTTTGGAGTTGTTTTTGTAGTTAGCCTAGACTAGTAGCTAAAGTAAGATATGCTGAATTTGAATTGCTGAATTGCTGAGGAAAGATCCATATCACCTACAGCCTGGCCAGCTGTGTCAAAAAGGTCTTTCCCAGAGATTGTAATGTTCCATTTGGCTTGAAAATTCTTACTGCTTACAAAGTACCTACCAGTTATCATGAACTTGGAGATTTTATTCCTTTTTAGAGATTTGCAAAGTGCTGCTAATGGAAGAATTCCTATTGTTGGTTGGTTTCACTAGGAAAAGGTGAACATGCTAGCATATTCTGCTTGTTGCGTAGCTAATGGTGCTTTTAGTGGTCACACATCACAAGATATTCATGATACCCTAGTGTTACTAGAGTTCTATTTTATGCTATTATAGGTACAAAGGCTGGGTAGTACTTTCCCCGAAGAAGAGTTCTGAAGTGAGGAAACTCTGAGAGGCTGGTTTTTGTCACAGTACTGTCTCTCCTTTAAACAGTATTTCACATTAGATGGTTCCATAAATCTTCTTACAGGATGGTGATAATATCTTTACACAACACACAGAAGGTAACATCCATCTTACATTTCTGTCTTATGATTCATACCATTTGTATGTGAATTTTCAGTGTGGTTAGAGGCAGACAAACATAAAACTGAACTTTGTCTAAAAAGTTAGTGAGATCTATTAGTTATTAAAATCAGACAGAAAAATAGTGTGTTTATTTTATAGGTATTTATTTTATCAAATCTTCTGTATTTTCTTTTAAAGAATCATCGCAAGTAAAATTGAAACATCATTTAACACATAACTTACAATAATCTTTACTAAAGTTAATAACAATAGCATATCACTTATTAAGCCTGTAAAAACCACAGCAGACTGGTAATCTTACCACTGATGATAAATTGAATTTTTCCATTTCTACTACTTCACTAATAAAGAAGAGTTAAAGACCAGCCATTCCATATGGGTTGAATATTCTACCCTTACCCAGATGGGAAAGATGCTATTTTCTATTCTTATTCCTTTAGCAGACATGTATGTAAAAAGGCTACATCGTATTTTATGAAGGTTGGTGCACACATCTGTTCATTTGACTGTACTGTACCGTTGTCCTACAGTTGTCATCAGGGCATTACATTAAACTAAAATCAGTCCTCCAAAACCAGCTTACTCTACTTGCTAATTTCTTCTCCCTGAGTTTTATTCACTCCTCTATTTGTCTTCTAGACTTATTCATTTATTTAAGTTCACTCAAAGTTGAACCTTATTGTCAGATATTTTTGGGCACTCCATGATAAAAGTTCCCTGCTGTATTCTACATCCAGGTAGATATAGAAAATAAGCATGTTATTTAGTCCTCTGAAGTTATGTAGCATTTTGATTATAATAATCGTTTCCTAAAAAGAAAAAGAAGAAAAAGTCAGAAATGGAACTCAATATCTTATCAGACAGTAAAATCAATGCTAACTGATCTGTGAGTGGGTTCGTGACAATTTGGAGATCTATGTTGCAAGATTGCAATCTAGTAAACAGTTACAATAGTACTAAGATATTTGCCCATGGGCCTTTAAAAGAGATGCAAATGTGTTTGACCTTCTTGTCTCCTCTTGTATGAACTGACACACAGGGAATATTCTGGAAGAATCAATGAACATTAGTAAAACCATAGATCAGAAACCTGACCTCAGAGATGATAAGCATGTTTTGAATGTTTTGGTGGAAAACAGGGAGGCAGACAGAGTTAACATATTAAGAGTTTCATGGGAGGGAAGATGCAGGAAATATTGAAAAAAGAAAAGATATTTAGGAAGACATGTCAGCATTCACACGGAAGCAGAAGAGAAGGGAGAGGGGGCTATATGTACGGGGAATGGAAGGCACACTAAATCCTGATGCTATGTGTGCAGTGTTCAAATGAGACTGAACCATGATTTGAGCATAAAATAGAGCTTGGATTTGCTGGCGTCCTGGCAATACAGCATAGTTAGGAAATGCTGTCTGGTGTTTTAACAATGGTGTGTAAACAAACAGGATGAAATGAAGGAAAACAGGAATGAGGGAATTCTGGTATTGGTGTGGTTTTATAATAAAGAAAGGGTGATTTTTTTTGCTTCAGGTGAGCTATTGCTAAAACATAAGGCAAAAACCCCACCAATGACTGTTTGGAGACAGCTGGCAAAAGAGGAGATGAAGATGTTGTAGTTCAAAAAGCCAGATGATGGGAGGGCAAATGATGCAATATTACAAACTTCTTACTCATCCATGAAAGAGCAAAGGTGAAGGGGGATCCGGAAGGAACAAGGCATGGCTGAAATCAATGTTTCTAAAAGAACAGTGCAGAGACAAATGACTCTGATACTTGGCCTTTATAAGAGAACATACTGCGATAAATGGTGTGAATTGAGGTCTGAAGAGGAACACTGTCTGAGAGGCTGCAAATTTCCTTTCATACATGAATTTATCTCAAGCTACTGGATCTCAAATTGTACTGAGACATCCAGATTCATTTTGACTAAATATGGGTAGGAAGTATCTGTAACAATGCCAAACATCAGCACTAAGTCAAGATCTTGCATTCCCTTTTCAGTCAAACTAATTGAGAGATTACAGTTAATGTCAATGGTTTAGGTACAGAGTCTCAAGTCTATGTGCAAGGGGCATGGACAAAGCTTGAGATTGTTCATCTGCCTGTCATGCTTTAAGGCAGGTCTTGAAGTTTAGGTGTAACTTGTAGCATAATTTTGCAGTAATAATTAAGTTACATGCTTTGCTCTCACAATTTTTGAATCTGTAATTGATTAGAAGTTACTAAATACTAGTGTGTCACTTCTCAAGTTTCAAAAGGTTTTTCCTGTTTCCAATGGGAAAATATTTTAAGTTGAAATTAGCAAAAGTGAGAGGAGAAGCAAGGAGAAAATATGCAGAAGTAAGTCACAAAGGGGTACCAGCCATACAGACACAAAAAAAAATCTGTCCATAGCAGATTACTAGGGTCCTGCCTTATTTTTGAAGGCAAAGAAGAATAATATTACACAACATATTTGTTTTCACATTTTAAATAAAATTTTGCAGAAATGGAAAAATAATTTGTTTTTATGGAACTACTATCAGTCTGTAACCCAAAACTTCTTTCAATATTTAAATGTATTAATATAAACCATTCATTCTCAACTAAGTAAAAAAATATGTCCAAAATGGAAATAATCCAGATAATATGGTCTGCTCTCTTTTACAAGCCTCAAATAGCTTCCATTTTGCTAACAGTTTTATATCTGTATAAATGTAGGTAGGAAATATTTGTAACATAAAGATGTATGGCCACGTTTTACATTTCTGAATGAATTGTATGCCGGCAGTGTGTAAAGCGTATTATACCTCAGTATGACTGACTGTGGTGTTTATTTCTTTGTAGAGTCATCAGAGCATTACAAAAAACATCTTCTGAAAGCCATTGAGGACTACTTTGTCATCAGGCCAGTTGGATCTCATTTGGACTGCTTGTCATCAGCTCTCTACAATAGTTTATTTTGTTGTCACAAACCCAGGCAACCTTTTCTGAGGTTTGGCCTTTAGCTGATTGTGTAGGATTCTCTGTTAATCCAGTAGAGGATTGTGAGAGTGCTGATCTGAATGGGTAAGCAAATAAAGATTTGTATTGAGGGGAACATCAAAAGTTAAGGACATGCTAGACACAATTTTGCAAAATTTTCAATGCCATTCTTGGAACATCTCAAATCACAAGTCAGCATTAAAAAAAAATAAATCAGCCCACACAAAATTTTCTTACTCTGAATTTAGTTCCACTGAAACATATGATACTCTTTGTACTGCAAATTGAAAGTGCTATAGATCTGGCTGATGGGAACTGTGCAATCATCTATACATCATCTTGTAAGGTCTTTACATTGTAGTCTCTCACAGCTCTTGTGGGTGGCACAATTGTAACTAAATCCATGTGTATTCACATTGAAAAAAATTGCCTGGAGTCCTGAATATATTGTTTCCTGTTTCAGAAAGAGGACTTCCTTCTCTGAGCTCAAACAGTATTTCTGCATTTTAAATCACGTATCTGACTTTCTGGTCAGGTATGGTGAACTTACCAAATGAATAGTTGAAATATTCACTTTTTATTTAAGAGAGCAGCTATTGTCTACTTGTCATCCATTTCCTGGGCACATGCAAGGCCTGACAGTGCTCAGCATTGTCCCAAAATATTATTTTCTTGTCTGTCTGGACTGTCTTGATTGTCAGTGTATCCCTACACTGAATACTGAGATCATCTTCAAAAAAAATAATTGATCAGAGATTGTAGGAACCAATGATTCTCCGTAGTGCAAAATATCACACTACATAAGGATCTCTCCCCACACATTGTTAGGTAGGAGAAGCCAAAGAATATTTGAGTGCATGGGAAAAAAAAGGTGTTTAAAAACTGTCTACCAACAGAGCATTCTGATTGCAGCCTCGACTCACTCAGGAGTCTCTGTGATCACCACCAGACAGGATCTCCACCAAGTGTGGCTTGGCCCAAGAGGACTACTGTAGTCCATACAAGTTGCAACAACAGGAGTAAGAGGGCCATCTAAACCAGATCAAGGGATGTGACAAATGCTTTTTAGTGATGTTAAATAGCTCTGAGACCTGGATGAGTTCAGCTATTGGTACTGCCTTCCATCTTTTTGCCTTGCTCTTCAAACATTTTATTTTCCACCAAACCCAAATGTATCCAATCACAAATGTTAAACCACCTCTTTGTGGTCTATTCCCAACCTACTTTAAAGGTGAGGAAAGGGTAACTTCCTCATTTATCTGATTGGAATGGAATGTGTGGGAGCAACAGGCAAGCTGGGTGGATACAGGTTATGTTCTATTCAACACCTTTGTTAAAATCAGTTTAGAGACACAACTCCTCAACAGGAAACAATTTTCTAGTGTTTAACTTTCAGTTGCAAAATCTCCTGAAAACTCCAGCAAAAATCTCTATTATAAATAATTTAACATGTAAATCATAATATTATGAAATTCCTGTGTTTGAAATACACCAGTTGTTTAGGGACACGTTTAGAAACACCTTTTGTCTTTGAATTTCAATGATTTTGTCAAACATGTGTCTTCAACTGCTGTATTATCTTCAGAAGTTTTTGTTTTTTCTTGTCTTTATTTTCAGTGAGGGAGGACAGGAAGTCAGAAATGATTCATACCATTTTGGGATGTGCTGCTTTTCCTGACAACATTGATTACAAAGCTGAGCCCACTTGTTAGCAAGAGCAACATAGAGGATGTTTTCAGATCCATCCTCTTATTAATCACTTCTTAGTTCTTGTAAATAATCTGCGCAAGTACATCCTTAATACGTCATTTGCACTCTAATGAATAGAGTGCAGCAGGGGCAGCTCAGCTTTGAGAAATGTAGCCCAGAAATTTTTATGTGTGTTTTCTCACCATTGTGGCCCTTTTTATTTCCATTCTATTTAATTTGTCTGAGGCAACCGTTTTGAATTTTTGAGCCTTGATTCCAAACAGTTATTTTTTGCAGCTATATTAAAATATATTTCCATCCCCCCCAAGAAGAGCTTACTCAGAGAAGCAAGCTTTTAAAAATCAGGAAACATGTATAAAAAGAAAACTATTCAACAATGTGTGTCTGGGTTTCTACTGATATTTTTACTGCAATTATAGGAAACATTGGTATTTTAATGAGGTTTTTTCCATTCATTTGCTTCTTCAGCTTGATTTTTTCAGTGAAGATATAAACTCTGCTTTTATGACATCAGATTTTTTGCCATGGAATATAATGTACTATCACAAACACACTGTTATGATTACATGACAATTTCAAATCAGATGTTAAAATAATTCCAAGTGAGAAAGCAGGTCTTTAAATCAAAAATATATGAATAGGAGAAATAAATTATTCTTCTCAAGTGCTGAGCACCAGTGTGATGTTACACAGGCATAGCATGAGGCATTTTCTGGCTTTACAGAGCTCACAACCCAATGCAGACAGAGGCACTTGTAATTTGCCTGTCAGGGATATAGACTGGAGCTGGTTGTGAGACTGACAGTTGTCGCGGGTGTCTTGGAAGAAGGGGTGGTGAAAAATAGGCAAAAGAGATTTTTGAGAGCCACTGACTTAGAGGTACTGTTATGCACTTGAGAAGCAAGATGAGCTAAGATAAAATAGGATGAGTTCATATTTACAAAGCTTCTCCAACATATGCAGGCGACTGGACTATGGAATGTACTTCAAGGGAGTTAGGGAGTGCAGCAAAGCAATTGAAGGAGTCTGGGCAGGGCAGAAAGCACAGAGGGAGAATCAGTGGATATTAGTGTAGGGGTGTAACCACAGCTCTATTGTGCAAATTTGGAAGGGCTGACTGTGCCCTGGCACTAAAGGGATAGTGAGGAATTCAAAGGGATGAGCACAGTTTTCTTGCATAGCGAGAACAGGAACTGAGTCTGAGCAAATGAGAACAAAGAGAAAGAGGCTGAGATAAAATATTATGGAAGAAGGTGTAATGAGTGACTGAGGCACAAGTAAGGCTTTTTGTGGCAGAAATGAGAAACAAAGGATAATTGCTGGGAGAACACAAAAGAAAAACCACAGGACTTCCCAGGAGTTTGATTACAAAGAGGTTTCAGGTAGAGACACATAGAACATAAAAACTCTCATTCAGATACAAACAGAGCTACAAATGTATAAGCTTATTGAAGGCTTGGAATCCTGTCTGGGAATGCAAAAGAGAGGAAAAATACTAAGATGTGTGAAAACAGTGGATAGAAAACAAAGACAGGCTGCATTTAGATGGTAACCATGAAATAATCAGGGAAGTATCAGTGTGGTAATGGAGAAAAATGGAAATGCTGGAAAACCAGTGAAGGAGATACTTGCACTTCAGGAAGAGGAGTTGTGGATCCAGTCACCTTCCCACAGATAGATCCTGATGTCTGTACTGTTTTCAGTGCTGTGCTTTTCCTATTGTAATGAGTCCAGAAGCTCCCTTGGGGAGCAGAGTTCTGAACTAATGACTTAAAAATTTGCCAAGGACTGACATAACTGAAAATAGAAAGTATCAGGACAGTGCTGTACATATGCACTGCACACACGTTACACACACATACACATGCCAGGGAATGGTTCTTTCTTCCATTCTTTTCCTAACTAGGTTTTCTCTGTGGCAGACATTTTTCACCTTGGTGCCAGGCAACTTTCATTAGTGCATAATGATGAAAATATTAGCCAATAGTTTTTAAGCAGACAGCCCAGAAATGTGTAGCCATTTAGCAGGAATAAACCAGGCTATTCCTGATTAATACCTCTGACTTGTTCAAAGCATACAGCTCACTTTATAGTGTCAGCCTTTCCCTAGATTGACGTGGCAGTGGCACTGCCATGGACATATAGGGATAGCTTCTTGCTGCCATGAAGCATTGATTCCCCAACTTCAGCGGAAGCTGTGCTAAGTCAAAACAGGAAAGAATCAGATCTGTCCTAAATATCCATTTATGGATTTCTCTGTTGGGAAACTGTATATGCTGCCTCCAGCTTGGAGTCTTGTTGTGGGTTCAGCACAGACAGTGTTCAGTTCTTGTAATGCAGCCTCAAAGAGAGCCTGAGAACTTACTGGAAAGGATGCACAAAATTAACCTGCTTGTCCTTTTCCCTCAGGATCGTAATACGTGAAAAAGAGTTATTTGCTTTATCAATAAAAAAATGCAGACATAAAATTTTGTAGGGCTATTGAGACACCTCTGTAATAACTTCATTTTTTTAAAAGCATTCACTGTATTTGATCTCATGTTAGCAACACATTCAAATACTGGCAAAAATTATTATTAATTCCTATAGTGTTTTTGTAACAATGTAAACCATGATGAATTAATTTGGTACCAATATGGATGTCATAAGTACTTTATCAGATTTCCAACTCAACTCATGACTAATTAACTTACCATTATTTTAAGGAGTTACCCAGATGTGCTTATGATAGAATTAAGGTAAACAATGACTGATGCTCAGTCGTTATGATTAGAGCAGCTCTACACAATTTGACAAAACCTCATGTGCCTTTCAATATAAAGCACCTGCCAAGCCACATGTGCATCAGATTTCTCAAATTCCTTGTCACTCATTAATACAGATGTAGACCATATTTTAAAAGTCGGTGTGTAGAATGGAGATTTTTTCAAAAGGCAGGCAGGTTTTCTCTCAAAATCCACAAACTCTGTAACTGAAATTTTTAGTGACTAACTTGTCTGCTAGTTAAAATACTGTTGTCATGTGGTCTACAGTTTTTTATACACCCAATTCAGTATACTAAGTCAACAAAGTAATAGCATGCCTAAAAATGTATTTTCATAAAATGGTACAATTTAGGTTTGAGAAAGACTTTTTTACCTCAAACTTTTCAACTTCTTACCTTTGTCAGCTCATTTCCTTCTTCAAGTTAAGTAGGTTTTAGTAGTGTTATTTCACTATTTCTGAAAACATTCAAGAAACCCAACTACTTCTCCAGGGGAACTATTCCAGAATCTAATATGTCAAAATGTCAGTACGTAATTCAACCTAATTACTGCATATTTGGTGTTTACATCTTTGGATATTTGTTCTGCTTCTTATTTCTGCAGACAAGTGGATCGGAATTGTAATAAATTATTTAATAAATACTGGACAACTTGGTTTGCAAATTGTCTGGGGAGTATCTGATGACTTATGCTAACTATGTGTTTGGGTTCTGTGATCGAAGAATGTCAGGGCAGTAAGAGAAGACTACAAGGGGGTGGAATGGCTGGTTCGCTACATTTAAAAGAGTGTATCCAGTTAATTTAAGATTGAAGAGGACAAAAAGCTTCTTTGTTTACTTTGGCCTTTGGTCTTGGATTTCAAAGGTGCAGAAGTGTACATATTGCAGACTGTCTGACTTGAAAGGACTGAACACAGCCATACAGAAACCTGGCCATGCTTTTTATTTTGAGCTGTACTGCAACTTGTACTATGAGTTAGAGAAGAGGAATTAAGCAATGGATTTAAGAAATGAAAGTGAGATAAGAAAAAGTTTCTCTTGCTAATAGAGACAGTGGTACTGATCAATAGTCTGTGGGAGCTCGTGGTGATCCAGACAACATTCATATTTGCACATGTACTGTTTTTGCTTACAAAGTTAGAGTTTTATAATTTCTTGTTCCTAAAGTATTTAAGTGCCTATTTTGTTTGTGCTCCTAATTCCTGTAAGTCACTTTTCCTCCTTGACTACATTTTCAACAGAACCACAGAACTGCATAAATGGCATAATGTTGACCGAGTGTGTAGGGTTGAGTATTGGGTGAGAGTACTACAAATGAAGTTGATAATAACTTCAGTGATCTATTTTGTTTTTTTTTTAGTAATATCTAGGACTCATACCAGAATTTCAGGTGGGCTTTTGTGCTTTGATGCTTTGAAAACCCTTTGCACTTTTAAAGGCCTAAAAAATTTATGAAAACAAATCACAACTTAATTAAAGTTCATAGTAATTTTTTACATGTTAATATATTTTTATTTCTTTCACAGACAGTTTTTTTTCTTTTTCTCTTTCTCAGTCTTGACACAGGCAAAGGTAAACTGAAGTAAGCATATCTGGCAGGATTCAAGATTTTTCTGGCATTCTTGCTTCATATGTCCTTTTCTGTTAAAGTACTGCTGCAGCATCTAAGTTTATTGAATGAAGTAGGTGAATATTTATGTAGACCTAAGTGATCCATAAGTTAATTCTCCATATTTTAGCTTTTTAATGGAACAATTTAGCTTATTAGATGTAAAAATGCTATTAATACTTTGAAAATGCAGCAATTTTCAAATTATTGTGTAACTATACCATGGGAAGGTAATTGTAATTCAATGTTGCTACACCATTTTCATGAACTGTGAGACTGCTACCAAATCTATTTCTAAAAAATGACCCTTTCAGCAAATTGTCCCTCAAACCAGACTTCTATAGGCAGATTGGAAAGAGGAATATGAAACCAGCAATGTTGTACCATTCCATGAGACTGTTCTCTATTTTGTAAGAAGTTTGTGACCTAGAAAGAACTTTACTCTAAAAAATACAACCAAATATCCTGCAAAACAAAATCCTTCTTTACTGTGAGTGCTGGCAGTAAGAAATTGACAGCTAATTTTTATTTACTATGTCTTTTATTCAACCACTTAATGTCAAAAGATAAGGAAATTCTGTAATGAGAGTTATGTCAATGCTGTCCCTTCTGGACTTAACGCTCCTCTCACAGCCTTGCATATTTTACTTTACTTCTGTGTAGCCACTGTTGGGACTTTTACCTGAGTAAGCATGAAGAGAATTGGGCTGTTTCTTTTCAGTAACTTTGTAAGCATAGAACACTGAATTTTGCCTCTTGTATTTGTCTCTGGTATTTGACTGTGGTCCTGAGGAGTTGCTGTCTCCTTGCTCCTTTCTCAGACCTTTCTGTGGATAATTTTAGAGTCTATCCCTGGACTGAATTGTTAAATTGTGATTTGAGGTCTAGAATGGTGCCTGCTTTTGGTAGTTCACCTGTACTCCCCCATCTCCTCATGATTCTGATGCCCACTTGGCCTATGGACTTCTGAACAATTGTAGTACCTGGATATGCAAGGCTTGAAGGACCACTGGGATCTGGATAGATGCTTACTACTGCTCTTCTGAGCAGGATTCCACAAACCCAATTCCCTGGGTTTTTAAACTGCCTCAGTTGCCTCAGGTGAACAGGCCAGGTTTTATAGTTTGTTTACATGATATTGTATCACTCTTCTCAGTCATTTTCTTTGTCAGTCCCTACTTTGTAATAAGAAAATGCTATAAACTTCTTTAAAATTGGCGATTGTACATTTCTGAGTAATACAAATGGTCCTAATGCCATTTTTCCATTCCAGCAGTTCCCACTGCAGCTATTCTTTAACTTGTAATCAAAGTCTGGAAGGGTTAGAGTATATTTTGTGCCCTGATGGAACATGGTGCTAATAAACCACTAAGGAATGGGATACGCTGGTACTTGCACCACTTCTGATGCTTTAAATGCTATCCAGCTTTTGAGGCCATTCACTGTCCCTTGAAAATCCTGATAAGTTTAAATCAACAAAAAAGAATCCTGTCTGAATTTCTGGGTAATACTTCAAAAAACATAGATCTGGTCACTTGTTAGGAATTCTGGTACTATTATATCATACTGCTTTCTCATCAGGCACCTTTCAAACCAGTCCAGGAGGAAGACCATCATGATGTCCTCAAAGGTCAGCGCTAGAGTTTGTGATGAGGTGTGGAAAGTTAAGACAAATAGAGGCATCTGACAATCCAAATTCCCCCCTCTGAGGGTTACAGATGTACTAGAAAGATAAGGACTTCTCTGTCTTTCTACAGTCCTCTGTCTGGATCAGCACCATTTGCGGTGGCTCTCTGCCAATGAGATTTGTGATCTTTTGATTTTCTTCTCAGTGTGAACCATCTGCTCTTTGAGTCCTTGCTACAACTCAACTTTTTAAGAAGTTTGAAGTTGGCTACACTTTTCTCAGCCTCCCTTATTTTCCAGGAAACTCTCTAATACACAAAACCCAGATTGCTGATTACCTCTTGATTTCTCTTTACTACTGAATGATGGGGCCATTTGTTATTGATTTTCCTAATGAACACAGACAATTTGTCACTGATGAACTGAAGTATTTTTCCTCCCTGTTTTAAGTTTTTCTCCAAGGTCTTCCTGGGAAATTTCCAGATGCTGCTATAATTACTTATGTGAAGTTTCAGCCTGTGACTTGAAAGCATCTTTGGCTGTCTTGGACTTTACTATGCCCAACAGGAATCTCAATTCACAGTTTCTTCCCCTGGGAAAATCCTTGACTTCCTCTTCAAGAAGGAATTTCACTGCTAACATAATTGTTACTGTTTTTGCAGAATAGGTAGCCATTATTTGTAGTTGTTCAGATAGAATCTATTTTAAGAGCAGATACATAATATAGCCATGTATTTTTTGATGCAATGCTCTCTATTTACAAGGCGTACAAAAAACCCTTTCAGATTCCAGGAAAGATCATGCAAGACAAAGCATTTTCAATGTTCACAGATACAAGTGTTTTTTTCAGCCAGTGCTCTGTCCCCCAGATTCCATGAGCTGTCTTTCTTTCAAAGCCTCAAGTACTTGATGTCTCTTTTGCTTCTTTGCTTGCATCTGGCTATTCCTGTCTATGAACATACAAACTTTAACTAAACAATAAGTATATTAATTGAATTTATAGGCATTTTCCAGCAAAAGCTTTTCACCATCTAACTCAGTTTCTCATTCAACTTGAATATGGCTAGAGGTCTGAGCAGTGACTCACAAGTTTCAGCTGTTTTATTGGCATTACACTGCAAAGGACTACAATGGCTTCTTCTGTATCCTGTATATGATGGCAACATCACCAGTGTTGTCTCGCTCAGCCTTCATTGTAACAGTAAGTTTCTTTCTAAGGAGGACTGCAACAAATCACAGCTGTATAGTCTGCCATAGAACTGCAACACAGTTTGCCTTAATGCATTTTCACTCTAGTGGTTTTGTCAACAGCAGTTCTCTGAAAAGAAGTTCTGTGGCACCTAGTGAGTTGAAGTTCACCTTTTACTTGTTCTGCAAGACATGGGTTAATGGAGACAATTGTTCAGCCAATTCTTTTATCAGTCAATGAAACATGAGATTACCAACAAATGCAGCTTCACACTGTGTTTTCATCACTTTCTGTGCCAGTAAGGCATTGTGTTGGCTGTAGTTGGCAGTCTTGAGAGAAATAGACTTCAGGGTGCCTCTGTAGCAGGAAACCCAGAGGCTACCCTGTGCCCAGCTGGTTCCAATGGACCCATGGCAGGACAGGGCTGAGCCCACCAGTCAAGCTGGTGGCACCCCTGGGAAACAGAACCAGTGTGTGTGCAGAGGAGGAGCAAAAAAATGAGTGAGAAACAGTAGGTGCAGAAAACAATTTTATCCTGTATGTGAAGACAAATAATTTCTGTAGGAGGGTCCTGGCCAGGACACGGGGTCTAAGTGCTGTCAGTCAGTGGAAATATAGACATGAGAATATCTTAATCCCTTTTTAACTTATCTTGTAGTTACAATCAGTAAAAATGAGTTCAGAATGTTACATGCCAAAGGTTTAGATAAGACACAGAATAGCCTGAATTTAACACATACTTAATTTTAAAATAAACTCCAGAATAAAAATGCTATTTATTGATCAATAGTCATGTGAAATGACCCCTTTCAAACAAGATTACATTTTTTCTTGATTTTTAAAAAAAGTTGTATTATTAAGTGTTAGTTACTGTATGAAAACATTAATATTCTTTTTCAAAGAAGTTTTATGGGCCATCTTTGAAACTTTATTGAAACTGCCTTCCTGCTTTCTTTTCCTGAAAACACATACAGGCACAGAGACACACACACACTTATTAGTGATGTTTACCTCCAATCCCAATATGACTTGGCTCTCACAACGAAGAATTAGATTGCACAAGTTCAGTGGAAACCTAAATGAACTCTCCCTGCAGATGGAATAGCTCTGAGAATGCCTTTATCCTTAGGCTAGGATACCATGTACGGTTTTTTTTATTAACATCTGTTTACTTTTGCCTTGACTATTCTGGAACTTTTGTTCTGGCCAAAAGCAAGTCAACACCCTTCAGTCTTTTTTATTTTTTATTTCATTTTCTGATGGACTTGTGATAATACAGAAAAAGCTTTTCAAAAATCTGTTTGTTATTATAACTTCATTCTAATTCCTCCCATACAGGAGATGGATCTTAGCGTCTCAAAACACAAAAAGTTCCTAAAGATCTCAGGGATTTAAAGGAATTAACATTGCTTTTGAAAATACCTAGCCAGCCTTTCTTTACAAAGAAAAAAATAAACAAAGTGCTTTAGGAAGCCTATAATAATAAAAAACTTGTCATTTGTTTGTTCTTCCTTTATACAGACTTTACCCTATTTCTTCTTTCTAAAAAAATGCTGAAAGAATAACATGGAAAATATTTTTTTTACCTTAGCAGACTCCAAACTTCTACAGTGCATAGCACAATGTAAGGCATGGGAGAGCAGTTTAGTTCTGCTCCCCTTTTGTTGCTGGTAGGCTGCATCCTGACTCTATTTTCCCCAACTCACCTTTCATGTCCTGGATACGAAAAGAGTGTTTTATGTAAATTAAAGAGACACACCAAATAAATGTTCAGAAATTCTAATATCACTGGGCATCTTGTGGTACCACAATTGCCTGATTGTCCATGGAGCACACCTATACAGATCAAGTATGGTTCAGTCTTCACAGTGTGTAAGACACTGCAAACACAACCAAACGGTGACAGACAATTTAGACAATCTCTTCAGCGATAAGACAGAAATAAGCTCCTATATCTTTCATCATCAAGGCTTGTGGTTAGAACAATGATAAATCTGTTGGTTTTTCAGTTTCATGATGGATTTAGCTAAATATTTTCATTTGTATTATACAGGTTTTGAGTTAAAGAAGAGTCCTAGAGTTAATTAAATTTTAGTTGAATTTTACTAATATATGTTAATTAAAATCCTCATGACCAATGCATGTAATGATTGTTTCTAGGTAAAAGTTAAGAACACTTATCAGATGAGCAGATTTAAAAGACTTTATGATTTTTGCGTTAGAGGTCCTTTGAATTCTGTGCATGTAGTGCAGAAAAGTATATCCTTTAGGCTGTGATTTTGTGAGCATTTTACAGATTTTGCAGATTTTAACAAGGAAGTTACAACTGTGCCACTTGATTTGGTGGGATAATTTTAAATATAGTTTTGATATAAGTTACACCACGAGGTGTCAAGGTCTTTGAATATTAATGATCTGATCTATTAATGCTTAATATTGTTGTATGGTCCTTGGGCAATTTCACAGCTATTGTGTGATTTTTTTTTTTTTACTTTAAAAGTTTTAGGACAGAATTTTTATTTTTCTCATATTTAGTTGTGCATTACTCCTAAAGCATCTCTAATGGTCAGGTAGTAAGCTGATTTTCAGCATGGGAAGCGGTAAAAAAACAGCCCTCAGCATTGAGAACAGTAATACAATACAGACCTAATTAATAGAATGCTAGAGGTATGTGAACAAAATGTTAAATACCATTTTATTAAAGAGAAAGTAAGTAGATAATGCTGTAAAATTCCAGTGTAACCCAGTTAAGCAGCTTATGCTGAAGATGTTATTTGTAAAAAAAAAAAAAAGTAAAATGGTCGACATTTGAAACAAGTTTGAGAATAATTCACCCTAAAATTAAATGGAAAGCTTAGCAAAATAGGCACTGCTATTTGTTCAGAGTTTACCAAGACAGTGTCTTCATCTCTGATGTGGTTGGCAATGCAATTAATTAATAACAATATATAAATTAACTAAATTAGTTTTATTTTACATATACATAAAAAACCCAAGAAGGTAGTACAGAAAAACCTATTATAACTGGAGCATACATAAAAAATCTGACTACATTGCAGATAATATAACAACAGTTTTTCCATCACTGTTGAGGGGCATTAATACAGTCCCTCACAGATCTGCAAATTTCCCAGGTGTCTCATTTCATTTGCCTGCATCTGTTCACAGACAGGTTAAGGACCCAGGTGCCCATGGCTTGCTCTGACACCGCTGCTGTGTTGGCTACAGTGAAGGAGGCTGCCAACAGTTTTCTTAAGTAACTGAAGAAGTCTGGTAAGTTTGCATGACTTTGATTCCTAAAAGTGTCTTTATAAAGTTACAGTGAGAGACAGAACTGTTAAGGGATAAAGACTCAAAACTTTTCCCCAATTTATGGAGGCGCCAGGGTGCTTTGCTGAGGTGGAGGAGGTGAGCTTTTGGGTGGGCAGTGGCTAAACCTCTGATCTGAAAAGGCAGAGGGTGAAGGATGGACCGTGAGTGATACTGGAGTCCAGCAGGTGCCTGTTGCCATGCTCAGTTGTCCTGCCTTGCACAAAACACTGCTATGGGGCTCCCTCCCCACCCCAGGGAAGTACTGGGACATTGGCTGTGGCTGAGAGTGTTCATCTCTGTTAGCAGCCCTAATGGGCCATCATTGACTCAACTGTGCTGGTGTGATGGGCAGCTCTGCTGTCTGAGAAGGTGTCAGGGACTCCCAGAGTGTCCCCACCCCAGAGGAGGTACCTGGGCATTCCCACCTGAACCAGAGTGGATTACACACCCAGCAGGTTTTGTGTTTCATGGATTTTCCTGTGGTTTTCTGCCCACCACTTCTTCAAGACTTCACCCATGACCCAATGGATTCAGTTTGTGGCCACACTTTGACCAAGACTGTGAAGCACCCAAGTCTCATTGTGGAGCCTACAAGTGGTGAGATCTTCATTCTCTTATCCTTTCTCTCTCTTTCTTTTGCCTTGTGCATATTCTTGGATGGTGTTGGTGCTCTTTCATATTGCAATGCTTTCATGTTTTTATAGTGCTATAGATAATAATAAATGAAACAGCTACATACCTGCTTTCCTTTGCAACCAAAATTTTCTGTAATAAACTTGTATGTGTATATTTACAAACACCAATCGCTTAGGCTCATTCATGCTAGTCCACCCTAAGGGATCTATTAACAAGAACCAGACTTGCCCTCGCCTTTGGTGTCTTGTAACATTTTATTGGGTGTTGTGGTACGGGATCTCCCTGGATGTTGTGAAGTGATTAGTGTGGTCCAAGGATGTTTTAGGATTTTCTCCTAGTAAATATTCTAACTAATGCCAGGGGATGGTGGAGAATGGACATTGACCCTCCTTGGGTTGCTGAAAGATATTCTTGCCAAGGATGAGTCAGCTGGTTGGCTGTTGTCTCATTGTGAAATTATAGTATTAATTTTTCTCCTCTTGCTGTTACCTGAGCACATCAGACCTACTGAAAGGTTTCCTGTAATAACCTGTCCTGTTGAAAGGTTCACCCCAGGAGAGAGTCAAGCTGACCCTCAGAGGGTTAACAGGGAGAAAGACTTAGCCCTATGTGGGTAATGACTGATTCAGAAGGAATGATTACCCAGGGTGAGTCAAATGGGCATTTTCCCATCTGAATATCTGTCCTTGGTTCAGAATTACTTGTACATGCTGTTGTGTTGGTTGCCTTTAAATTAGTGTGGAAAGAGAGACTGACTGTTCAGAAATCCACATTGATATGATATGATATGATATGATATGATATGATATGATGCGAACTTTATGAGAGTCAGAGAAAGCATTGCAGGAGCAATTAGTGAAGGAATGTTTACAGTTAGTTGTAGAGCATGAAGGAAATTGTGTGGAGAAGAAAATTAATCTATTCTGTCATTGGGCTTTCCAGGAGGCAGTAAAGCTAGAAACAAAAAACTGTGGACTACAGGACATCAATTTGAGGTTTGACTAGTGGGTGTTAATAAATCCTTGTATTCTGCTGGCAAATTGGAAGAGTTTAGGCAAAGACATCAGGAAGACAAAGTAATATATATGTATCCCTTCATTAAAACTGAAACTTCTAATAGTGGCTGGGGAAAGCTCAACAAACTACTACATGGGCTATGCTGCACAAGGGAGCAGCTCTGGCTAAACTTCGGAAAATGCACAGCTGAAGGGCTGATGAATCAGACTCAGTATGTGTGAAGGGTCTCCCTAAGTGAAGATGAGATTCTCTTGAGTGAGGCTGAAGAGAGAGGTTACTGGGGACCAAGGCCTTTCTGGCTATGAATTGTAACCAAGCACAGAACCTACAGAAAGGGAAGATCTTCACACAATTAAAACCCTCATAAATGACACTTTGCAGAAAATGTTCAAAAGACAATTGATGCAATTGTCCAGTTAATGCACACACAGTTACTGGCCCTACGATGACTTTTGTCTATGGAATTTGAGGCAGATCCATAAAGATTTCCTGTCTTGATCTGAGGCTTACCTGATGCACTAAGAGTCCATGCTAGACACTTACAAGAGTGCATTATGGTAGTCCCTAGCCCTGGAAGAAGGGGTGCAGCACTGCAAATAACCTTGTTACAAGTAGCCCAAGAATTAGTAACTGCAGTTCAACAACTGTGGGTCTCTGGTACAGGTGGTCCTAAGGCAAAGTTGAGTATGAGGAGGCTAGAGTAGGTCCAAAAAACTCCCTTGACAGGTAATTACAGACAAAATGTGTCAACTAATGGGCAGAGATGCAGTTCGTGGACAGAGGTTGTTGCGAAAAGAATTCCTCAAGAAGTAATGGACAAAGAACCCATCACTATTCTTTAAGGCTTGATAAACAATTGGGATAAGATCCAAGAACCTCCCATGGGTGACTCCCCTCAGTCAACACTGAGGTCCAACACTGTGATCCTCTCAGCCTCCCAGAAACTGAACTAACCAATTTAACCAGCACCAAGAGAGTGAACTGGACTCTTTGGTCTCAGTGCATGTGCTGAGGAATGTTTGGTGGAATTATATGGGAAGGCTCACAGAAAGCAGCCAGGGACATATGGTAATCATGTTTTTCCTAGGCCCTTTTAAATCCTTGGCTACTTTGGTAGTAGATACTGGAGCACAAATGTCAGCACTTCAAATTGAAGTTGGCAGTGATTGTGGCATTAATCCAGACTAGAAAAAGATATAGGTAACTAATGCTTTTGGTAAATCCCAACTCCAGTGAACAGCTCAGGTGCAATGTTGGTTATCAGGGATGACTCAGCCACAGAAGCTGTCATGATTGCGGAGCCACTACTGGCTAACATCTTGGAGTTGGATCTATTAAAGGGACATGCCTGGACAGATGTCAGAGGGAGAAAATGGGTGTTTGGCCTTCCATCTCCCTCTGCTCCACTGTTGGAGAATGCTGTGGGTTTGCCTCCTTCCATAATAACAAATGTGAAACCCTGCCTCAATCCTTTTAGGAGAGTGTGAAGAAATTGTTCCAGTAATTGCAGTATTGCAGGAGGAAGGGATAGTTTTTCCCATCCACTCACCATGTAACTCCCTCCCCAGTATGGCCTGTCCATAAACCTAATGGGATAATTCACCTTGTGGCTGAAGGTGAATTACTGACAACTTAGTCCTAACACTGACCTTTAACAGCTGCTGTGGCTAACATAGCTAAATTGATTGCCACAATTCAGGAATGGATCTGTTCAATCCTTGAGACTATTGATGTCAAAGACATGTTTTTTATGGTTCCTTTGCTGTAGGCAGACAGGGATTGTTTTGCTTTTACCTGGGAGGGGAATCAGTATCCCTTTACTCAGCTCCCTCAAGGATACCGACATTCCCCACTTTGACCCATCATGCAGAGATTGTCCATGAAGGAGGAACTAAAGTATACCAATACATTGATGATATGCTGGTGGGTGGCTCTGATGTCACCTAAGAGGGCCAGGCTCAGACAAATATTATCACCCACATGGAGAGTCTGCAACTTCAGATTTGCAGAGAAAAGGTACAGCTGTGCTCCTCTGGGGTTAAATTCATACTTATATGATGAAAAGAAGGAGCAGTGTGCATTCTCCCTGAAACCTTGACCACCCTAGAGCAAGTAAAGATTACAGTGAATGAAAAAAAAGCTCTAGCATGTTTTGGGTTTATTCACTTTTGGGAAAAGACATTTTCCAGACCTCTCCTTTATTGCTTGCCCCCTGTATGATCTAACATGGAAAAGAGCAGTTTGGATCTGGACCCCCCATGCATGAGGAAGCTCCAAAACTACTAATCTACTAATTTGAAGGCAGTGTACATAAAACTTTGGGGTCAATACATCCCACAGACCCACTGTAAATTGAATGGGTAGTTGCAATCCTTTGTCTACCCATACATATGTGGCAGTGAGGACCTGTGGCAGAAAGTCCCACCCATTTGGTTTTATTCTTTAGCTTTAAAAATGCTGAGAAGCCATATTCTGCATGGGAAAAGGGCCTGTCTGTGGTTTGCTTAGCCCTGCAGGAAGCAAAAAACCACAATTTAACAACAGTTGATTACTTTTTGAGGACTTTTTAAGTTTTCAAAATAGTGCTGTCTGCAACTCTTTCTCTCCCTCCCCTCCTGAGGGATAACTCAGAGGGATGAAGTCTGGAAATGGTATGCACAAATTGATCATTATTGTCACTCTCACAGAATAACTGAGGGAACCCCAAAAACATTCCACATACAAAAAAGTCTGCTAAACAACCTGACTTGACCCCTCCTCCTTCCTGATAAAACCTGCTCCCCCTTTTTAACCTCACCTTAAGGATGTTTAATTTACAGATGCATTCGTCAGACAAGAGGGAACAGCATGGAAATACTGAGCAGTGGCTCTACAACTTGATTTGGGGAACAGGGTGGTGACAGAAGGGAGTGCCCAGGTGGGGGAATTACAGCAGTATAGAGTGTATTTACCAGGGAATCAGATACTGAGGAAGACATGTAAATTTACACAGATTCTTATGCAGTATTCAAAGGATGTATGGAGTGGGTCCCCTTTTGGGAGCAGAATCATTGTGAAGTAAATAGAGTATCATTGTGGCAATGAGAAAAATTGGAAGAAATCCTAAATCTTGCCAAACAAAATACCTTTTGTGGGGTAGATTCCTGCACACCAGACATGGAATAATCCTGCATACCTCTTGAATTGTAAGGCAGATTCACTGGCATGATTAACTAGGGTGGCAACGGGGGGGGGGGAAGGAAAAGTGTGAGCATCTGTTGGAATGGTTACATGTAAAAAAAGGCCATTCAGGAAACCAAGATCTATTTAAAGAAGCAATCACTAGAGGGTGGCCAGTGATTAGGGAACTGTGCAACACAGTGATCTCTGCTTGTAGCATGTGCCACACTCAGCTAAGAGACCATGATACTCTGAAAAATCCACCCCTGCACCTGACACAAAACAATAGCTTGGTAGGTAGACTATACTGGTTGCTTCCAAATTGCTAATGGAAAACAATACATACTGTTTGGGGTCGAGATAACATCAGGACTAATTCTGGCTGAAACTGTGCAACAAGCTATGATAAAAAAAGCTGCATAACCTCTAAAGTTAAGGTTCAGTTGACTGCCCAAAACAAAGTCTATCCAATCAGACGACAGAAACCATTTCACTGCTGGGGTGGTACAGGAGTTGGCCTGAGAGGAAGGAATTTAGTGGCCCTTCCACACTACATTTTATCCACAAGCGAAAGGTATTGTGGAAGGCACCAATGTGCCCCTAATGCAAAATTAAAAAGCCTCATAATTCTGTATGGGCCTTCAGAGTTTCCAGTGCAGTAAACAAAATTACTTGTCAATGAATGGTTGCCCCTGAACTACAGCATTCTGCCCTGAATCTCCCACTAACTATTATACTGGGCTAAAAGGAAGATGAATATCCTGTAAACTCACTCCATTATCCAGGCCAACCTCTGTTATTGAACCTACCCTCTGAGCAACTGCTGCCACACACGCTAAACCTGCAAAATTCCTGACCAACCATTATGCATGACTAGCTGCTCATGCACATGGAAAGGACAATCATATCAACACCTGACTGAGTTTTTCTTCTTTTTAATATTTAATTAAGGCCCCAACTTCTCTTAACTGATTTTATGCGAATATGAACAGTTTTTCTAGAAGGACAGGATCATCCCTCCTGGAACTAAGTGACGAAGATGTAGGCAATTCCTAAACCAGGCACATATCACTGAATCCCACCCAGTTTTAAGAACATTAATAGAACAGGAAGCAAACACCGCTTTTGCGGTATTTCAGTATGACACATTGCATCATTATGACTGAGTCACAAACGGCAAATGTTTAATTGTGCCTTGAAAAAATCTGCTTTCCAGTTTAGTATTGGTTTAGGTAATTTTCCAAATTATTTATTTCATTATTTACTGCTTAATTTTCTGAATGAGGAAAGCAGAGGTGGAAATCCCTCAGCTGATTTCAGCAGTGACATTTAATGAGCTCTGAAACTTAAAATGCACAGTCTATGTGCTTCAAATGGCATGTTTTTCCAGCCCCTCTCTTGAAGGTAAGGTGGTGACTGGATGATGGGCACAACACCACAAGATGTCTGACGACATCCCTTCCCTGTGCTGTACAGCACACAATGTATTGTGTTGTCATACTGTCTACTGCCTTTGATCTGCCCTGGAACATGAAATTCTTTATGGGGAACAACCAGATGCATCATCCAGCCTCCAGATCTGGATCTGTAAAATTCTTAATTAGGGCAAAATATTCCTTTGTATTCACCCTGTGTGGTGCATCACTCACTGATGTAGATAGGTACCACATATTTTTAATGCCTATATCCAGTGAGTGAGGACTGAAGGCAGACTCCCTTTACATTGACTTTCTTTAGCAGATACATGGGCTGCTGTATGGCACAAATTGACTGACTTAGCTGTTGTTTTACTTTGCACTGACTCTTTAGTTCTCAGTCTGAAGAAAATAGTTTATAACTAAAACATATATGAAGAGTGTTTGCTAATTAGTGTTTGCTAATTATTATTTTGCCTAATCTTACAGCACTTAGAAGCCATGAACCATTTTATTTAAAGAGAGGGATACAATTATACTATTAAAACAAGTAGTGAAAGGTCCTTCTTTCACAATCTGTATAAGCTTTTTCCCTGCTCTTGAGGGAAATAGAAACAAGAATAACAGTCATTGTTTTGCTGCAGCTCTTCTTTAGGTTTCTTATATGAATTTTTGTAGTTTCTTCCTGTTGAAATTGAGCATGTTGGATGGAGAGACTGAGAGCATCAGATGCTAGCTCTCTGCCTACATGGGAATTGAGGCAGCAGGTAAGAGCATCCCACACTGTCAGGCAGCACATGAATGGGAATGGATGAACTGGTTTTGTCAGACAACTAGACAAAAGGGTAATTATCACATGAGGGAAGTCATATCTCTTAGCATCAATGAGTGGCACATAACGGGATCCACCTGTCTCAAGGGGAAGAAAGATCTTAGCTCAGAAGTTATTAGGCCTGTTGTGAGAGCTTTAAACTAGGTTTTAAGGGGGATGGAGACATAACCAGGCTTGACAGAGAAAATATGTGGGAAGGGGAGGACTATTGTGAACACTCTAGTATCAAAAGGAGACTTATGATGGAATACCTTGAGCAAGCACAAGCAGACAAAGGTGTAACCACAAGACAGGACTGTAGAGCATCTCTTTAGACCCCTACTGAGATACTAAATTAAATATCTCTGCATATCTCTTTGTACAACATATGGAGTATGAGGAACAGACAAGATGAACTAGAGATCTATGCGCAGTCACAGGATTTTGATCTCATTGCAGTTACAGAGACATGGTGGGATAGCTCACATGACTGGAATGTTGTCAGGAAGGGCTACACCCTGTTTAGGAAAGACAGACCAGGAAGGTGTGGTGGTGGAGTTGCCTTTAATGTGAAGCAACACTTGGAATGTCTTGGGGTGGATGATGAGTGCATCAAGAACTTAAGGGTTAAGATAAAAGGGCAGACTAATGAACACCCACTGTTGTGGGTGTTTGCTGCAGGCTACCAGATCAGGAGGAGGAAGTGGATGAGGCCTTCTACAGGCAACTAGAAGGAGCCTCCAAATCCCAGGCTGTGGTTTTTGTGAGGGACTTTAGCTATCCTGACATCATCCTGATGATGCTTATTTGTCCCTTCCAACTAAGAATATTCTGTGGTTCTGTGACATCTGCTGGAGAAGCAACACAGAGAAACACAAAGAGTCCAGGAGGTTCCTGGAAGAACTGCTGACGACAGCTTCCTGTCACAAGCAGTGGAGGGTCTCACAAGGAATGGTGTGCTGTTTGACTTTATGCTAATGAACAGGGTAGGCCTTGTTGGAGATGGGAAGCCTTGGCTGTAGAGACTATGAGATTGTGGAGTTCAGTACTGGGTGAGGAGGGAGCAGGGCAGCATGTAAGATCATAACTGTGGACTTCAGGAGAGCTACATTTAACCTCTTCAGGGATCTTCTTGGAACAATCCCATGGAAACAGGCCCTGCAGGGGAGAAGAGTACAAGAGTGGCAAATTGCCACTGAGATTAGCTCAGTTGATTAGAGTGTGGTGTTAATAATGCCAGGGTTGTCAGTTCAATCCCATATGGGTCATTCCCCTAAGAGCTGGACTCAATGATCCTCATGGGTCCCTTCCAACTCAGAAGATTCTGTGATTCTATGATATTCAAGGATTACTTCCTCCAGGCTCAAGAACAATGCATTCCAATGAGAAAGAAATTGGGCCAAAGGGGCAGGAAACCTCCATGGATGAATAGAGAACTCCAGTCATTACTCAAGTATAAGCAAGAAATACAAAGGAGATGGAAGCAGGATCAGGCAACTCGAATATAGGATATCATGTCAGAGTAAGTGGAAATGAGACAAGGAAGGCCAAAGCCCATTTGCAATAAATCCGTCCAAGAATGTCAAGGACAACGGGAAGGACTTCTTCAAATACATTAATAAATAAAGAAAACCAAAAGATAAGATGGGGTCATTACTAAATGGAGAGAAGACCATGGTAACAGAGGATGAAGAGAAGGCAGAGTTACTGAATGCCTTCTTTGCATCAGTCATCACTGACAAGACCAGCCCTGGTCACAGAACAAGGAGGGATCACTGATCCCTGAGTCCGAGGTAAAGGAATATTGGAGTGAAGACTGTCCCTGAGTTCAGGAGGATGGAGTTAAAGAACACCTGGGAAAACTTGACATAAGTCCGTGGGTACTACTAGCCAGATGCATCCACGAGTGCTGAGAGAGTTGGTGGACACCACAGCAAGGACACTCATGATCATCTTTCAAAGCCTGTGGCAAACAGCAGAGATTCTTGAGGGCTAGAAAGAAGGAAACATCACCCAGTTCTTCAAAAAAGTTAAGAGGGAGGACCAGGAAGCTACCACTCAGCCTCACCTCAACCCCTGGATGAGCACCTAATTCTGGAGGCCGTCTCTATCCACAGGGAAGACAAGAAGCTGATCAGGAGTACTCAACATGTATTCACTAAATGTATGTCATGTTTGATTGGCTGTATCACCTTCTACGATGGAACCACTACTTGGATGGATGACAGGAGAGCAGTGAATGCTGTCTACGTTGATTTCAGCAAGGCTTTTGACACTGTCTCTCACATCCTCATAGGAAAACTCAGGAGGTGTGGACTAGGTGAGAAGACAATGCAGTGGACTGAGAACTGCTTCAGTGACAGATCCCAGAGGTCTGTAATCAGAGACACAGACTCTAGTCTGAGGCCTGTCACTAGTTGTGCCCCATAAAGTTTAATGCTGGGCCCAGAGTTGTTTAACCTGTCCATCAGGCTTGGAGGAAGGGGCAGGTGTCTCCCCAGCAGGTTTGCTAATGATACAAAAATAGGAGGACTGGCCAATACCACGCAGTGCTGTGCAGTCCTTTGGAAGGACTTTGATAGACTGAAATCTTGGGCTGAGAAGAATAACCTGAAATTTTACAAGGGCAAACATAGGATCCTGCACCTGAGGAGGAGTAATCCCCCATACCAGTACAGGCCAGGGCCTGACCTGATGGGAAGCAGCTCTACAGAGAAGGACCTGGGGGCTCTGGTGGACAGCTTGAACCAGCAGTGTGCTTTGGGGCCAAGAAGGCCAACAGAATCCTGGAGTATGTTAGGCGAGCTGATCCTGCCCATCTACTGAACCCTAGTGAGGCGGCAGTCTGGAAGGCTCTGTCCTGTTCTGGGCTCCTCAGCGCAACAGAGACATGAAGCTTCTGGAGTGAGTGCAGGCAAGAGCAACAGACATGATCAGGGGACTGGAGCATTGCTCTCATGAGGAAAGGCTGAGAGAGTAACAACTTTTCAGCCTCAAGAAGAGGTGGCTGAACAGGGACCTCATTGAGGTCTGTCAGTTCCTGAAGGGAAGGTGTCAGGATAATGGAGCCAGGCCTTTTTTGGTGGTGTCAACCAATAAGACAAAAGGCAATGTGCAGAAACAGATGCACAGGACTTTCCTGAACATGAGGAGGAGCTGGTTTACAGTGCAGATGACTAATCACTGGAACAGACTGCCCAGAAAAATTGTGGAGTCTGCCTCACTAGAGATACTCAAGAACCACCCAGATGCGGTCCTGTGCCATGTGCTGTGGGATGGCCTTGTTTGAGCAGGAAGGTGGGACCTGGTAACTCACTTTGGTCCTTTTCAACCTTATTCATTCTGTGGTTCTGTTATAACTTCTCCTGAAGCAAAACTTGCTCACTCTTGTAGGATTATGTATTTTCCTTTAGCAAAGACAAAATACACAGTGAAGCTGTCTTTCCTTCAGTAAACTCACCCAAACCAATATCAATATTTGCATCTTTGAAACCTTTAGCTGACTGACTTTTAAAGGTCTTATAGCTACTGCTCTGGACTCTTGATAAAAAATATATCTTCTGTGTGTTGACACACTCACAAACTGGGGATGCAAATCACTTCTTACTTTCCTCACCAGAAGCCTGACTTGAAGGAGCCAGACTTAGGGGTCACTTAATTCAGCCTATGCCTTCATGAGCCTGTGGTGTGACCTCTTCACTGAAACTGTGAACAATAACATAACTATCTATGTGAATCATAGCAGTGTGACTGAAAAAGGTGTATTCTCATTGTATCAGCAAAAGCTCTGGATGACTTTGTACTATGGTCATATGTAGGCCTAGATTGCCAATTTATTTCATAAAAAGCAACAATGATTTATCTTCATCATCCAAAATCTGCAGACTCTTATATGAATGTGTTGATAGAAATGCAGCTGCCAAGCACCCAAAAGTTCCCATGGCTGCCTTGAGTGCTGTACAGGCCACTGCAAACCACTCAATGTCAGCTGGAACTCCTCAGTGTGTATGAGACAGAGACAGCCTCAGTGGGAAAGGTACAAGGGATCCCATCTCAGGGATAGAAAAGGTAAATTTTTAACCCATATGGGCTTCTACACTCTTGCCTGAGTACTTGTTCCTCATTGATTTCTGGGGAAATTAGGTGCTTAGGCATCTGTATGTGTTTTAGCAGCTAAAATACTGAAGAAGAAGGCAAAACTTTCTCATCCTGATGTGACGAGTGGGTGTCCTGCCTTTCTGGGAAGGATCCTCAGACAATGGTAGAACTTCATGTAAATGAGAGGACCTTCTTGCTAACTATGTCTAGAGAATCAGGGCCTCTGAGGGGGAAGAGCTTCAGGAAAGCACTGGAGGCAGTACAAACAGGGAATCCTACTCTCAGCTGCCAAAACTGCAAATCTGGAAGTATTATTCGTGACTCAGAATTGCTCATTATCCAGATATTCTTCACATGTGCTGCATATACTCCTAGGGTGGAGGTTTAAAAGTGGGGAGAGGGAGAACTGTACATTTCCTGGGGTTCATTGGAAATGAAAAGTTATTACAGTTTTTATTTGTTACTCTTGAATAATACATATTTAGCAAAAAGTTAGCCCTGAAAACATGTTAAATGCAAGCAAGATAAAAAAAAAATAGAGGAGAAGGAACAGCTGAAAACAGTGTAGGTCATTGCAGCTGTGTTGGAATCAGAGTGGTTCTGTCATGGACTAATGAAAGATATGTGAATAATTCATTTCATATTTATCTACTTTAAGGTCATGTACAACATTTATTATCATAACATCTGAGTGTCTCACAGTCTCTGTTGTTATCTTCACATTTCCCTTGTCAGATCCTATTATTTCCATTGTACAGCTGAGCAATCAAATCAGCCAGCAACCCAGGGAGGATTTACCCTGCTTTTATGCCATTTACAGCACCTAACTCAGACACTCAGCCTGTGTGAGGAATGCCAGTACTCAGGAGGGAATGTCAGGTCTTGGCAGAAGGTGCCTGAGACATACCTGACTTTTATCAACATACAGGAGGACTGTAAGTGCTATGAGTTGGACGAGATGAAAGTGAATCTCTAAGATTTGCCCAGAGTCTGACAAGATGCTTGAAGAAGGCCATGAAAACATGCAGCCTCCTAGTTCCATATCACCAACCTAGCTGCTTCTGCTAGCTGTTTTCTGAGTAAAGTTTATGTTGTCTTATGAAACTCAGGACAATCTATGCATATTACCAATTTACCCAGATGCCTTTGAGTTGGCACCGATACGTGGCTAGAAGATAATAAACTGCTCTCCAGCCAGCAGACTGTATGCTGTAATATGTTATGCAGTACAGTCCAGCATCTCACTACAGCTGGAAGTCTATTACTGGCTTGCTTACAGTGTGTCTTTTTAAAGGCAGATAAACTGTAGGCTGCTCAGATTTTATAAACATGTTTTCTTCTTCCCAGCTGAAATAAAAGCTGGCCAAAATTCAGGCTTACAGAGACACCGATTTAAGTCCAAAATGAGTCTTTAAGTTATGTTATTTAAGATTTGCATGCATGTAGTCAGGAGCAGAATTTAGATTGTTATGTTTAATCTAGCTTGACTTCTTTTAATTCTTTCCTGGTGGGAGGATATTAAAGCTTTCAAGAGTCAGTCTTTGTTCCAGTTTGTTGGTGTACCCATGGCAGGTTTATAATTTTTATGTTTCACTAAGTTGGAACGACAACCACATGCTGTAGGATTTTCCTCCTCATTACACAAACCTTCACTATGTACTCTGCTGAGCAAATGTCTAGATGATCTTGTGTCAGGTGAGTAAACCTTCATGAGTTTAAGTGTAAGACCCAGCTTGCTTAGATTGATCCAAACCCAACATTTCCAGTTCATTCATTCTGGTTTCAATATTGCTTGAGACTCCAACATTCTTATGAGTCTTGAAAGATTGGACTTCTTCCCTTTACTCCTTGTATTGATGATTTTTGAAATATTAAAAATTTTATTTTGAAAATAAAAATACTTTGTATTAATACAGCTCCTAAATTTTTACTATTCTTTTTACTATAATTTTTACTATTTAAGTTTTAAGTGACTTGCCCAAGGCAACAGAAGGAACTAGAGACAAGACTGGATTAGACACAAAGTCCTTCTGGCTCATTGACTTAAGATCACACTTTAGACAAGGCTTTTCTTTCCAGAATAGTAAAATTCCTCTTTCAGGAATTTCTAATACTCTTTCAGTTTTAGAAAATAAGTCTAGTAAGTAGTCTTCTAAAATCTGTGAGTTGTGCTCATTGAGATTTGATTTAGAATTTCCCAGGTGGAGGTAGAGATCAGCATAATTTTTTCCTGTCAAGCACTTGGTTCTAATTTAATATGTGTCTTTTTATATTGTCGTCTTTTTTTTCTGTGATGCAGAAAGATGTGATATTAGCATTTGATTAATTCTGCAAAACTTTGCCATTTTAATAATCATGATTTTTAAGACTGTGTTACTTATTTCTATTCTGAGTTTCTTTTGTCTCCTAATGCAGCCTTTTAGGCTAGTATCTGTTTAACTGATAATCTAATAGTTGGTGGTATGTTATGGAAAATATTGGATTGATTCTTAATTTTCTTCTGGTTAAGCTGAACAGTTGAACTAGACATCTACACTCCCTCAAGGTAAAGTAAATTTCCAAAATACCTATTCATTCTCAAGGTTCTTTCTCCAATCTTATGTGAGGTATCCACCTATTTTTACGATTATGTACCTTGGAAAATACAGAGTGGGTGGGAGAAAACTGACCAAAGGTGAACTACTCACTCAAGAGCCCTATATGTCACTGATGAGAGACAGTCACTTGGAGGACAGAATTTATTTGCAGATTTCAGAAGTCTGCCCTAAATGAATCACACCTAAAAAATGCCCATTTCTCACTCATTACTGTAAGGAAACCCATGATGAACAATTCTGTGTAGATGATCTGATTTAGGTGATATTAATCCTACTTAATATTCCAAAAACCAGGCAGGCTCTTTACAGAAGTAAAACATTTTCCTGGTAGGAGATTGCTTTAGTAGGAAATATAAGGGTTAATTTACTATTCTTTGGTGTGATGGGGAAGCTCAGTCCATGGTTTGTGAGGTGTTTGCAGCCTTGGGATGTAAGTTCAGTTTGTGGCCCTTCAGTACATTCTCTGGGGCAACTTCAGAATGAATTGCAGGCTGGGTGAGTTTTGCTGGTAGGAGGGCAGCTTGCTCCCCAGTGGCACCTCTCTGAGCAGCCCAGAAGCCATGTAGCCCTTTGGCACAAGACATCCATCCAGACTTGACCAGGGAGACATAGAAGCTGAATGCTGCTGTGTGTGAGTGCCTCCCAGCTCTGCTGCATGCACAGCTGCCCAACACTCCAAACTCTCGTGTGTACTTGTCTCAGCCTACTTGCTGTGCACATGCATGCTTGTCCCAGACATTTGGCAGGTAATGCAGCTATGGTAGTGTTTCTTTTCTGTCATCCTCAAAAGGTATGCAACCTGTCCAGGCAGATAACTTGGATGCTGTTTTCTATCCCAACAGCTGATTTTCTTCCAAGACCACAGAGTATCTTTTCTAAGTTGCTGCTTACCAAACTGAGCCTTTATCATCTTTAAATATGGCCTTTTTCTTCTCGTACATGCTTGATTTTGTATTTGTATACATGCAGTTTTCTAGCCCATGAAGTACCAAAGAATTTACTTGCATCAGTGATTTCTCTCTTTTCTGTCTTCTGTCATGGCTCCAGTATTTGCATGGGCTGTAAATTTTAATCCTAGGAATTTTATGTTTCACTTCAGGTTGTGGATAGAAGAAGTCAAAATAGAGAGGAACAAAGAACAGACTGTTGAGCAACTTTAAAGTAGCAGTGATTCTCTGATTGCAGCTGTAGGTTAAGGCTTATCAATCAGGCTATTTTAACCTGTACAGACCACACTTGGAATTATAGAATCATTAAGGCTGGAAAACACCTGTAAGAATATCGACTCGGCACTGCCTAGTTCACCAGTAAACCATAGCTCTTAGCACCAAAACTGCAAGTTTTTGAACATTGGCGGGGATGGTGATTTTACCACTTCCCTGGGACACCTGGTTCAGTGTCTTTCTGTGAAGAAATTTTTCCTAATATCCAATCTACATCTCCCACTGGTGCAAGTGAGGCCATTTCCTCTTGTCCTATCTCTCCTTTCTTGGGAGAACAGGGCAACCCCCACCTGGCCAGAGCCTCCTTTCAGGCAGCTGTAGAGAGTGATAAGGTCACCCCTGAGCCTCCTTTTCTCCAGGATAAACACCCCCAGCTCCCTCAGCTGCTCCTCACAGCACTTGTGCCCCAGACCCTGCCCCAGCTCCATTGCCCTTCTCTGCACTCTCTCCAGCCCCTCAGGGCCTTTCCTGCAGTGAGGGCCCAGAGCTGGACACAGCACTGCAGCTGTGGCCTCAGCAGTGCCCAGCACAGGGGGACAATCCCTGCCCTGGCCCTGCTGGCCACAGCATTGCTGCTCCAGGCCAGGATGCCATTGGCCTTCTTGGCCCCCTGGGCACAGCCTGGCTCATGTTCAGCTGCTGTCACCAGCACCCCCAGGTCCTTTCCAGCCACTCTGCCCCAGCCTGTGGCACTGCCTGGGGCTGTTGTGACCCAAGGGCAGGACCTGGCACTGGGCCTTGTTGAACCTCACACCATCAGCCTCAGCCCATGATCCAACCTGTCCCAATCCCTCTGCAGAGCCTTTCTGCACTCCAGCAGATCAGCACTCTCATACAGTCTGGTTTCAGCTGTGAACTGAGGTTGTGCTCAATCCGCTCATCCACTTCATTAATAAAGTGATATTAGACATTAATAAAGATATTAGAACTGTCCTAAATACTGAGTCCCAAAGAACATCACTGGTGAGTGGCCACACTGGATATAACTTCACTCCCCACTACTCTCTGGCCTGGCCATCCAGGCAGTTTTTACCCCTTGTGCAGTGCACCTGTCCAGTCCATGAGAAGCTAATTTGTCCCAGAAAATGCTGTGGGAAATGATGTCAAAGGTTTTACTGAAGTATGGAATAGACAACATTCACAGCCTTTCCCTCATCCACTTTTCCACATTCCATCCAATTCCATAAGTGATTCAGGTTGTCAGAGAAGGAGATCAGGATGGTTAGGCAGGACCTGCCTTTCCTAAACTCATAATGGCTAGGCCTGATCCCCTGGTTGTCCTGACATGCCATGTGATGGCACTTATGATGATCTTCTCCACAACTTTTCCCTCCCAGACTGACTGGTTTTTCTTCTCCATAACCGAGGCCAGACTGACTGGTTTGAAGTTCCCCAGACCATCCTTCCAAACTGTCTTCCAGAGTTACTTGTTTTCTCAATCACAGGTTTATGTAGCAGCCTACCAAACCTCTTTCAGAATGATCACATAAAGCTCCTAAGTTTAAAACAATTGCTTGTGAAGTTAGGCAGACATATAAAATATTCACATTTTCTTAAAATTACATTGATTTGGAAGAAGAAACTGTTCAGTGACTTTTAGAAGACAAATTACCTTTTCTCTCAACAAAGCCCTTAATAGCATCCAATTATAGAAAATACATAATAGCATAGACTATAGCACAGACAAATCCAGGTAATGGATTGGTTGGATTTCCACTGTCTGGCTGGCACAGTCATCAAAAAGGAAGGAGTAAAATTGTAATGGTAAACACAACTTTACTTCATCTGTGATAACTTGAGTCCTCTGGTTCATTTAGATTATATATTTGAACCCTTCCTTCTGTACTATTTTGCCTTCTGGTTGCATTTATAGAGCTGCTGAATACAATGAACTTCTGAAACTACTTGGCTAGCCAGACATTACACAAATACTTTTAGTGAGAATCTTAAGTCTTCAGACAAATTTCAGTTCAGACTTGTTCTTCATAAAATGCCACAAACTGTGTTCCATTACTCTAATTTCCATTAGCTGTAGTGTGACTAAATCAAAATCCTCACAGCCTTTCAGATAGTGCTAAAACTTTCCTGAATCAGGAAAGTTGTGTAGTGTTCTGTAGGTCTGCCTTCCATCTGACTTGAAAACTGAGCAGGTGACTTGGGGACTCACAGACATCTTTATTATTTTAGAGGTTAAAATTTTTATAAACATTCTTTCTCATTCTCTTGCCTTCCCTGCTGATGTTATAGTTGTTCATTTCACAAGGTCTGTGCATCTGGAAAAGTTATATCATCTACATGTAGAAGCATAGCCCTATCATTCCTAATGATATTGGAACTAATCACAGCTATTTCCCGAAAATCTCTGAGCATGATTAAACAGAGCACACTAAGGAATTTTTCATGCAGAATGGGAGACTGTTCAAAGCACTGTCAAAGTAAAGATACTACTTCAAAGAGAACAGATGGGAAATGTATATTTGATTTCCACATGGAATGGAATGAGGAACTGAATGGTTCCTAGACCAGCCCTAAGCTTGGAGGCAGGATCGATAGCACTGCACTTCCAGGTATGTCTGTCTGACCCACTTACAGTTCCCCTATCTTTTCTCTATCTGTAGTGAGAGTGCTAAGGAGTCTGGTATTATTTACAATATGTTTGCTACACCTGTCATAGATTCAATGGAGATTTAATTCTAATACAAGCCAGCACAGGTAGAATGTAAACAGGAGAGAAACATTACAACTGGTTCTTGTTGACAGACAGCCTCCAAGTAAATCTGGATTAAATCTGGACAGTTAGCTGTCCTAACTAAAGCCTGATCCACACCGAGGAGAAGCTCAGTAGCGACACATTACCAACACATTGTCTAGGAAATAATGAAAAATAATGTAGAAAATTCTGACATTTTTGGCACTGTGCTCATTACACCAATGAAAATTACTGGGTATAGAATCATAGAATGATTTGGGTTAAAAGGGACCTTAAAGATTATCTAGTCCCAAGCCCCCTTTTCCTTAGCTCAGGTTCCTCAAAGCCCCATCCAACCAGGCATTGAACACTTCCACAACTTCTCTGGGCAACCTGTTCCAGTGCCTCATCACTCACACAATAGAGAATTTTTTCCCCCATATCTATTCTAAACCCACCCTCTTTCAGTTTAAAGCTATTCTCACTTGAATCAAAAGCTCCAGTGCAGGAGAGATGGATATAAAGATGATTTAGACTTTTGGTCATTTATATAGTGACAACTCCCTCTCTCCTCTTATTCCTCATTCTCTAATTGTGCTTCCCTGGAGGTTCCACAAGTATATCCATCACAGTGCTAATTTTGCATCTTTTGGCAGGATCTTGCATGATGCAGTCTACATTCCAGAAAAAGAAAAACACTGGTATTCATAATTGCAATTTTGATGAGATGTGTGGCAGCTAAAATCATTATGGGTGAAATCTGATCTTTGCTTCCAGACCACAAAAATAACATGTCTACATTTAAGTAGGGAGGGGAACACTGATTCACATAAAATACAGCTTGAATCATACAAGAATGAATGCTTCTTGAAGGCTTACAAAGTTAGGTTAATTATTCGCTTTTAGTGTGCATTTTGATTTCCCACTAGGCTAAGAAAATGTAGAAATACTGTCTTAACCACAATAATACTTGTCTTCACCATGTTTCTAGCCCACAGAAAGGCAAGAGGTCTCCTTGAGAATCCTTATCCACCAGACATTCAGCCTTGTTTCCAGAGAGTTCAGGGCAGGTAGGTCTGCTTAACTTTCAAAGTTTGCATACACATGTCAAAACCAGCTGCAAAATCTGTAGGTGATGTAAATCAGCATAATTCCACCGATTTAAACAGAGATGCATCAACATTCACTAGCTGAGCATCTGGCTCCTCATCCCAGCTATTTTTCCAGACATGTGTGCACTAAATATTTCACCCTATCTTTCTGACATTAATAAAGTTTTTCCTCTTACCCTGTCCCTCACTATACTTTCTAAAACAACTCCCTTACATGTGTTTGTACTTTACAGCTATCATTTCCATATAATAGCCATTATTTTAATTTTAACTATCAAGATGTTTCTAAGAGTACATGAGTCATTTACCTGGGTGGAGAGAAGTGTCATATCAGGTTGTGTTATTGATTTTGACACTGATGCACAGCTTTAAGTTATATTTCTGCTATTCTTTCTTACAGAAGAAAAAAAAATCTTTTTCTTGCACAATACACAAGTGTTTTCTTAAAATGTTTACAATTGCAGACTAATACAATTATATTTACCAGCTGGCCAAACTTTCAGATAACAAAAAGCAACTTTCCTTTAAAATGTCCTCACAGTTTTGAAACACACTTTTTCTCAGCTGGTCTTACCCCTGTGGAAGACTAACTCATCTCATTTCATACCCTGGTTACAATACTATTTGGAAGGAGTTCAGGAACAGATTCTCATTCTTAAGATCTGTATCCCAGAGCAGCGCTCTTACATTAATGTGAAGCATGTGGCTAAATCCCTTGAATGACTCTGAAAACATCAACCACTTTTTTTTCCCCTCTTTTCCCTCTTTCTTTTCTTTTTTTTTTTTTTGTTTGTTTTGTTTTGTTTTTTGTTTGTTTCTTTTTTGTGCATTTTTTTTGGTTTTGTTTTTTTTTTTTAATGTTTCCTGGCTCAGCTCCTACTGTTAATCAGATTTTTGTCCCTAGTATTCTTTTAGAAAATAAAGAATAATGGGAAATACAGATTTGAATGAGATTTGTTTGGTAGCTTTCAGATTCTATTTTCCAAATTTCTTCAGACACCCTTAAGAATTTAGTCTGTGCCCAACTCCGCAATACAGTTACAATGCTGAGAGGACATGTAAAAGCTGACTTGGTTAAAGTCACTTCAGTTAGGCTGTCAAGCTTTAATATCCCTCTTTGACTGCAATGTAGGCACACCCACAATGTGGGAGAGGAAACAGAAGTAAAGCAATATGCCCAAGATTACAGAGGAAGCTTGCAGCTGAGCAAGCAAGGAACTCTGGACTTGTGGCTTCAGGACCAGTGCCTTCTCTTCCCTTCCAAGAATTTGTAGGAAGTATTCTACCTTCCAAATTTCAGGCATAAGGGGATTTGTAATTTTGGAATTTATGATATATTTTGTTTTGATTCCTCTCACATTCTGCCCTTTATTTTTTTTTTTTAATCATATGAAATGTTTGTGGATATTATCTGCCTACTTCTCTTACTGTAAACTAGGGATGTAAAATGCCTGCATATTTTTTCCTGTACTTTAAAAATTATATACATAGTTAAGACTCGAACCTTTTCTTGCTGTTTTTTATATTTTCTATGCCTGGGACATCCTGTAAGACTGTAGTTTAACTAGTAAATAGTAATTTCCTTCATTTTCCACCATGAATAGTAAGTTAGAACCAGTGCTATCGTCAATTAAAAAAAAAAAGTGATAAAAATAAAACAATCTCTAGTGGTTTTTAGGGCTAATAGGAAAAAGTAGTAAGGAATCATCCTCAGAGATTGTTCGAGAGTGATGTAATTTTGCTGGTACTCAGACATCATGGGAAAGAAAACCTTGGAAATACTAAAATATAAAGCTCCAGTTGATTTTAGGAGAGATTGCACATTAGGGTGGAATTTGGCCTTTCTAATTCGCAGTGGTCTTATGATCAGACTCAGGCTTATTTCAGCTCCAGCTATATATGCTCCCTCTCCAAAGGCTCACTGCCATGATCCTTTCCAGGACTGCACAGGAGGGGCATTTATAATGCAAAGTGAGGCACTGTGGCATAGTTTATTCCCAGTTCTGCCATTGTCTACCTGAATAACCTCTAACAAGTAATTTTGCCTCCTGAGTTTTTCCATCTGTACAGCACTTTTAGATCTGCAGAGGAAATATGCTGTAGAAAAGTATGGAATTATTATGGATATGTTTTAATGAAGTTATTTGTTTGCAATCAGTTGCTTGTATCAGATAGTATGCTTATATTGCCTCTTTGCACTTCACAGCATCATTTTCAGTCTCATCAGTAGTAAGAACAGGGAGAACGTGACTATGAAGATGAGTCATTTGATCCTCTAGGATACAGAAATTATATCAATTATGCCTGATAATCCTTATACCTGTCTCAGCCTTCTGGGAAAGAAAACTCTTGTTTTAGTTGGTCTTTTCTTAAGCAATGGGAATTTCCCAAGTAATGTTATTTAAATACCATCTCTAAATATCAACGCTAGTTCCCAAGACTGCCATTTGTTCTGAGGGTACAAACAGCACAGCTCATGCATTTCCCTGGATCAAAGCAAAGAAATGCCTAAAGGTTTAGTTTACTGGCAATGCTTAGGTGGTTCTGATTCTCCACTTTCCTTGGGGGTTTGTACTTGCAGTAGACAGACTACCTGGAAGACCACAGGATGTGGAAATACACAATGCAGAGTGATGTTATTGCCATGCAACAGCTGTTCTTGTTACTTTTATTTAGGGATGCTGGGCAGGCAGAGATTTCAAGAGCAAAGCGTTCATCCATTCACCTTTTATCCAGCAAACTCACAGAGCAGCCAGCAATAGCAGACCATTGAGACTCCACTGGCCAACAGAACTTACTAAGAAAAAGAAAGGGTATGTGGCTCAGCAAAAAAATAATGCCTTCATAAAATTATTTTATTTGGACCCTTGCCTACAAAATCACAAAAATAATTTATATTCCCAGATGCCCCTTTGGTCACTAAGACAATATCCAATCTTGTTTAAAGCTGTTCTCACTAGAAGAATATTTTTTCTCTCATCTCACAGAGGACCATTTCACAACCTGATACACCTCATTCTCACATTCATCCGCCTTTCATTTTCTCAGTATTTTCATTCTCCTAAAATAATTCTGTTCTTATCACACACCTTTTAAATATTTATCCATATGGTCCTTTTTCCCCAGTTATGACAGATTTAGTACTTAATCTATATATTAAAATAAATTCTGTTCTCCCCTACTTTTATTTCATTGTTCCCTCAGTCCTCTCCCACACATTGATTTTTATTCAGGACATAAGCTCCTGAAATGTAGTGGAGCATTGTGAAAAGGACTTTTGCCTTCCTGCCCACTGAGGATGTAACCCTTGCCTATGCAATTCACAGCTGCAATACCCTTTGGATGTTATGTCATGTTTCTAATGCTTTTCTCACTTTCTGTCCACTCTCACCTCTGGACTTTGAAATAACTGTTTTCCAAATTCCTCCATTCGTGTGAATGTGCTTTATCTTAAATTCATTTGCCTCATTAAAGACCAACCCTTTATTTCTTTGCTCTTGCTCCTTTCTCAACTCTCCTTGGATCTGTTACCGCTGTTTTATATCTTCAATATTTGCAACACTTTAATATTATTTGGGCTTATATAGGAGTTCCATTAGACAGAACTGATCATAAAGACCAAAAAAAAATTAAAGTGATAGAATTAATGAAATGAAAAATCTTAATTATGTTATCTTTGGTGAAGTCTGAAATTTTGCAAAACTCATGCTACAAAAATCAGGAGGATATTTCTTCTCACTACAGACAGGAAGACTGATATTCAAAACAAATCCTCTGTGAAAATGGTTTGAAGAAGTATTTTCCTGATGAATGCTTTCTGATTAGGGAGTGGTTTTGTGAACATGCAGCTCTTGTTAATCTCCTTGGGACACTTCTCAAGCTAAAAGCAGTATGGTCAGACAGTTGATATGTCAATTACATTCATATTGAGAGATTTTAGCTTCTGGATATTTCCAACATATCCAAAACTAAGGAACAGTTGAGAAGTCTTTGTTAAAAAGGTTTGGAGAAAAGATCACATTGCATGCAGCAGCTGTTTGCGTGGATTACCTAGTCTAGCCGTTCTGTCAAGGCTAAAAAAAATACTGTCTGAACTGCAGGGAGAAAACAAGTCACTGAAATATCAGTGAAGTAAGGGCACGTTACAAGCAGAATCGCTGGACTTCCTCTGTCAAGCTCCAGCTTGGGCAAGCAAGTAGGACAATTCTAAACAAAGACCTTGTTTGGCTGTCCCATTTAGAGGCATTTTTGGAATGAACAAGCTGAAATGGTTATTTTCTAGCTCTGTTGTAGAGCCTTCAGACATGTGTTGCTTTTCACTGTGTATTTAAAACAAATCATACAATTCTATATACAAATCTTGGGGTTTCATTTTTCTACAATGCTGGATTTGGCTTTCCTGGTCTCTCTGTGGTCCTTCCTTCCTTTCCTTCCTTCCTTCCCTTCCCTTCCTTCCCTTCCTTTCCTTCCTATGCATATTTATCCTGGAAGTCCTCTGCACCCTGGTTACTCTATTGCAAAATAGAAAATTTTGGCTTTTTTTTGTCTCTCTCTAGCATCCTGGTTTCCATTTCTAAGCGCTGGCTTTTTTATTTTAGTGAAAAAACACATAAAAACTGATCACAGGATTTCTGCAACGGATCTAGACCCTCTACTGTAATGAGCTGAAGATATGACAATGACAAAACAATAATTAAGATATGCCTAGTGACAGTCTCTTGAACCTAGAGGGTACGTGGTGAAGCATGTGGGAAAATATTCTCTTTTATAGATGTTAATTGGTCAGAAATACAGTAAGCAAAATGAATATCCTCTAAAGAGGCTTAAATTCAGAATATTTTTGAGTTCTTGTTTCGGGCTGGGAATTTCAATTTTTTTAGTTGGTTGGTTTTGCTTGTTGGTTTATTTGTTTGGATTTCTTTTGTTTTGGTTTTGGGGTTTTCATTTTTTTTTTTTGTTTGTTTGTTTTGTTTTTCATTTCCATATGGAAGTTCACATATCACTGGTTTCAAACCCTCTGTACTATAAATGATAATGAAGAGGGTGTGCCTCCCCATGTCCATCAATGCTACTCCTAGGCCAGCTGAAGGAAATGAAACAACCCAAGATGTTCTCCCTTCATCAGAATGTGACTGTGTGATACATTGACAGGACACATAAGGCTGATGTGCCTGTATGGTTGTCATGGTCTGAACCTAATTAGTCTTGAACCCCCAAAATGGGAGCAATTATATCAGCTCTATCAGGATTTTAGTCAAAAGGAGGAGAAGGCATGGAATCACTTGTCTTTTGCAAGGTTTTGTATAGAAAAATCCATTAGTATTTTCTACCAGTCACTTTTTGGATCTGAATCATCTGCAGAGCTCGAAAAATCTAAAAGAGGCTGCAGCCCCAGAAGAAGCAGCAAGGACAGTGACTTTTGACTTGTGCAGGAACAGAAGCCAAGGGCTTCAGTCTTCCATCTCTATATATGAAGAAGAGTGATTTCTCCTGCCTGTCTCATGTGGGTGCAGTTAATATATGCAAAGGTTTTGTCAGGTTTAGACCAGCCCTTAAGCTTTTTGGGGTTGCAATCTGCTGGAGATTTCCCAGTGGACATTCGAGCCCTTCGGAAAAATATCCTTTACTAGGTTTTCAAGTCACCTAACAGAAGGCTTATTTTCATATCTGCCTTTTGTTGACCTCTCTCTCCATCCCAAAACTCTGGAGGCAGCAGTATGAGCATGACTGGATGCAGAAAAATAAATTAATTCCCACACTGACTGTATCTGATTTTAGGTACTGGCCCAATGTCGCCAGGTCGAGCTGACACATTTTTTCCCTCTTGTCTTAGCCTCAGTATTGTATTCATAAAATGTCATACGCAAGAAAAAAAAAAGTAAACTTCAGCCACTGATGAGTTGGTTGTAAAAAATCAGTTACTTTCTTAGAGATGCATTTTTATCAATTCCCTTCCTGGGGTATTTGGGGCACAGATCACTGATGTCTCACTAGAACTGTTAGGACATGTATACATTTCCCTCTTATTGTTCATTACAAGATAACATAACTCTAAATTGGGCTGGTGATTCACCTCCCCCTGAGGGGACTGCAGTTATAAGAGAGTTAATTATTCACCTTCCAGTCATGGAAAGATTCCATGCAGCTGTTGGTATTGGTCTGTCTTTTCTTCACCCAACCACACCTACTGAACATCAAGGAACTTAGAGGGGGAAGGGGTTGGGGTTCTTTTTTCCTTTTTTTTTTTTTTTCCTAATTGACCAGGCAAGATTCTCATCTGTGTGTGACTCAATAGCTTGACTATGAACTCAGATTTCATGAATGTGGAGAAATCTCACTGAACTTTCACTTACCTCCCTGAACTTATGCTCCCTCTCTCTGTTTTAAAAGAAACCAAACAAAACAAAACATATTTTGCACTGGATGTGACTAACATTCCCTGATCTAATCTGGTCTGCAGTTCACATTTTGAGTGAGAGATGTATGCAATATTAAGCTTCACTCAACAGGACTTAACTCCAGCTCTGTAAAGTTATGCATTGCCGCTCCTCCATTTTCCCCACTAGCTGGCTACTTTACAACTCATGAAGTCATTAGGAGGACTCTCCTGCACCTGTGTTTTAATTTCATTTGCATTACACAGCCAACTGTCCCTTCTGAGCCCTTGTTCAAAGATACAGCGCCCCTCCTTTCTGCTTTGGGTTTCTAATAGCAACATACCAGTCCCAACACAGGTAACCATCTCCCTACAAGCACACGTGCACACACACACACATGAGCTCTACATTGTTTTGTTCTTCCTATTTCTATCCTTGTCAGCTGTATCTGCTTTCACTCAGCACTTAACTCTTTCCCCATCGGCAGCAAACCTAATGATCATTTAATGGCAAGTACAGAAACAGTCCTGGGAGCAGAGGTCAGAATCTGTAACATTCTCCTAGGCACCAGGCTGCAGAAACAAGCTTTCTCTTGTGCTCTGCATCCTTGGCTGACTTGGTCTGAGACCTTTTCTGAGTCTGCTTAGTGGATGCAGCTTTTCAAAGACAATCTTTTCCTTCAAAGTGATTTTTGGTTTAAATCAAGCAGCTAAAGTATTGTCAAATACAATGCCCATCACCAGACTCTTAAGACACTGAATGAAAGCGCTTGTCTAGGAGAAAGAGTTTTGGGGAGGACGGCTGCAGCGTGAATAAGGGTGTCTCAGTCCTGTTGTCTCCTGCTGGCAAACCTCACTCACCTCAGCATACAGTGCCCTGTAAGCCTCGTTTCTGGAAGTTTGGCTTTCCCCTGATCTTTACGGGCTGTTTGATGTGTCTCCTTGACGTGGTGCAGCGAGACAGGCACGTACACACTTGGTGTCTCCTGCCTGGGCTGTGTCTGGCCCCCATGTCTCAGCTGTGCCTGTTCCCTGGAACAAAACCTGTCTGGGCTGTATTCCCACATGAGACATAAACCAACCATAAAAAAGGAAGCTTAAAGTGTTTGTTGGAGTAGGACAATAGCACAGTGAGATTTAAACAGAGAGGGAATTGAGATGAAGACTGACTGTAGCAGAATATTAGATACTTCCCTGGGAGTTATACTCAAGATGAAACTCCCAAATCAAGAAGCAAAGATTTAAAAATCACCCTTTTGTATTAGTATCACAGACCACTGTTAAATTAACTGTATTAATAGTTAAGTGAGCCAGAAAGTCTTGCTTCTGACTGCCTTTTGTGCCAGGACTAGTCCCATCTGTGTGCTTTGAATGTATCTGTCTGCTGGGCCCTGCATAAGGGGAGGAAGGGAGAACATTTTTAATGCGGGGTTGAAGCAGGTAGCTTAGGCTTATTACAAGTTTTACAGCAAAACACAGCCCTGTTAGTGTGTGATTAAGCATCTGCCCTGGGATTTTGAAGATTAGCATGATACCTGCATATTTTACTTGAGAGTCTAACTTGGTGAGAAAATACCAAAGTATTTTTTTTTAATTGATTATTTAAAGTTAGATTTTCAAAGGTGTTTTTATCTCTGAGAAATGAAAAGATCTTTCATGAGTTGGGATTAAGTGATCTGAAAACTCTAACATTGCATGAACCACTTAAAATGGTTTATTGTATGAATCACTTTAAATGGTTTATTGTCACAGAGTATTTTTGTATTGGTAGATTTTTTGTTAAATAGTGTTTCTGAATGCTGCTAGTTCCACATGAGTACATGCAGTATTGCCTTTACACAGAACCTACATGTGGCTTTTAACCATTCTGGTTTTATTAGTTTTATTTATTTCTACTAGCTTCTGTTTATAGTTCCAGTGTAACCTGTGAGGAGAAGCTGAAAAACCATCTTAGCTGACTGTTAAATACCTATATGCACTTCACTGTAGAACCCTTGTAAAATCATGTTCTCTCAGGACATTATAAAGTACTGTTTGGCGGCTCCCTACTCTGGTAACACAGAGTGTAATGAACAGAGAGGGAGGGCATAATAAATTAATTCTCATGAAAATGTGTCCAGACAACATATCAAAGTTGCCATAAAAAATGTTCACACTTAGCCTCAGTATCTAGTTTTCCATTTCATCTATATAGATAGTATTTTTTTCTAGGCAAATAGAATTTTTTTTTAATGGAATATATGGTCTGCTAGAAATTCAAATATAAATTACTGTCTAGGCCTTCATCATTATTACACTTTCATTGGAAGGTTCAAACTCCAGATAAAAGCATATATAAATGGAAAGAAAAATTGAAACTTTCTGCTCCAAATGAACTTTCAGCTCTAAATAATTCTAGACCATATATTTTCATCATCTGTGTCAAGCTGAGGATCTGATTTATCAAAATACTTCAGCTCTCGGCTATCTTTAACTTTGTGACTGATACTATTGACTCCTAAGGAGCTTCTCACAGCTATGTATATGTAAATAATGTACATATGTATACATGTTTATATATATACACCTACTTACTAAATGTATGTGCAACACACATTTATTTAAACACCTATATGTGATAATTATATACATTATAAACATCTAGATGCATAATGTATGAGCAGACTTTGAGCCTTAAAAGGGAAATTAATTTTGTGTTCCAAAAGGAAGAGTACTACTTCTTAGAAGTTAGAGTACAAAGATCCCCAAATATTTTAGATAAATGGTGGAGGTTCACAACAAGCACTTCTTGTGCTGCATAACTTTTTTTTTACTACAAGTACTGAATAGGGAGTTCATTATATTTGCCCAGTGATTCTGAATTTTCTGAGCTGCAGTGAGACACAAGTGTTAATATGATAGATTTTACTGTTTAATATGGTTATGGCTGTGGTAGAAAATAGCTTGGAAACCATGCATGTAAAAGGTTTCTAAACCTAGACAGAAAGCTCGTATGACAAAAGTGTAAATGGAGTTTGTGTTACCAGATGTGTATAGAGCTGCTATTATTTGTTCTCTTACATTTCTCCTGCTATAACAACTTCTGCCAAAGTGCCAGTAAAAAGTGAGTCAATTAATGATAACTTAAGAAGGTGATTGGGAGAGTTAGCAATTTGGTTAATCTTGTTTTTACACTAATTATTGAAAAGTGCATATTGTTTTATAAGAATGCTGTGTATCACTGCATTTTTCCAGTTCAAACGTTTAGATGTAGGCTGTGCCGAGTCTGCATTATAAATGTTATTCCCATATAGAACAGGTATCTTTCTTCACCTTTTCCAGTCAGTTCCATGTCAAGAGGGTCCATATATGATTTAGGTGCTCATACAGAGTCATCTACTAGCTGATATGTGCAAAGATCTTAATCTCTAGAACTGAAATACTGACCCTTGATTCGAGCTCTCAGTCAAACAAATAGGAGTATTTTTTCTAAGATCTGCCCAAAATGCACTGTTTATCAAAAATTAAAGCCAAACTGCTTGCTTCAAGGCAGTAAGTGAAAGTCCTAAACAGTGTCAGTGTCTTGTCAATGCAAGATATCTTCTTTACAGGTAAGTGTTACAGCAACTACTGATCAACAAATTCTTCTTCTGGCATTGACTTCTGTCATTTGTCCTTTAATAGCCTCCCCACAAAGGATAAGTAAGTGTGGTGCCTTAATTTTTCTGCTTTCTTCTTTTGATCAATGGCAGACTTCCTATTAATTGATTGTCAGAGGCCTCCCTACCAGTCAAGAAACAGGATCTTCACCACAGGCATACCTCTACAGTGACTCAGTCTTAGTCTTTACTTATCACTAGTGAAAAATACTATCATAAGTAATATCATAACTATCATAAGTAATAATAACAACATGGTGATAATAACAGGGCTGACAATAATGATAATAGTTATAGAGAAAAGCAGTAACAACAAATAAAACCTGCAGTAAGGAATAATGTACCAGCTCTGAAATAACATTATTGCCAAACCCCCTATATTTTTTTAAAGAAGTAGTTATTTAATTGGAGCTATGCAAGGATTAGAAAAGAACTTGCCATTTGCTGAAAATGAGAATTTATTGAATTCAGCCTACCTGGAAGAAGAAATGGTCAACTTAAGAGTGACTTAAGCCCCATTCAGATGTAGAATAAAAGTAGAAAATATTTATTAAGAACTTAAATCTTGCTCAATCAAGAAATTTCCTAGTATCTCTATATTACCACACAGCAATGTGGTTTGTGCCAGGGATGAGACCATAGTAGTGTCATGGCATGGGATGATCATTGCCACCTGAACACAGATGGTCCAAGGTAGATCCTTGTTCTCAGCCTAAGTAGGTGCAAGGCCAAGCATGAATTGTGACAGATCGAGTACAAAATTTAGGGAGGTTGTTTCAAAACACGAGTTTTGAAACAACCTGTATCTCTACTCTGAATATTAACAAATATAAACACTGAGTTACATCTTCATTATGATGGCACATTTCCCCTTCACACATGTGCTACACTATTCCTTTTGAGGATTGTTTGGAGAGCATCGGGAAAACCTGGTTTAGATTAGATAGGCTAGTTAAATTAGAGCTATCACATGGTCCTTGCACATTACAGGAGATGGCAAGCAGACAAAATTAATTCTTCTTGGATTACAAATAGCACTTTATTGCAGTCACAATGGGGAGGTTGTAAAACATACATATGAAATCAAACATAAATTAATCTGGTAAGCCATGAAGTTGTGCTGACACAGATTTAGCTTAGGCCATGCAAACTTGCTTGGGACCTCCTGTGCTTATTTTAGTGGGTAACACATTCTGAAGTTAACGATGCAATGATTTCACTAATATTGATTCAAATAGACTGTCAGTCATGCCAGGACATGACAGGTTGTGGCTGGGACATACTGCACCCCAGTGACACACAACCGGTATGAAAACCTGGTTAGAAAACAGGAGCACTCAGAGAGGCACAAAACAATACTGCATAATAAACCTGTCACAACAGTACCAGAGACCATAGGAGAAAAAAGGTGACAGACTTATAACTATTGCTGTCTCATGTTACAATATTACTGTCTCACTCTTCTCAGATATTTCACATGCAGTCCAAAGTTAAAGTAAATTTAACAGGGGCAAGAACACTATGAAGATGTAAAATCAACTAAGAATTAAAGGCTCTGGTACATTATGTAAAAAATCCTCACTGAAACCTGATGCAATTTTTTCAAAACTTGTATGTGTATGTATCATTTTTATTCTGCCTTTTTTCCTTTTCAACATTGCAACTGAGGAAAGAGTACAGTGTGAAAAAGCAAAAAGTTATTGAACATTACAAAACAACATTAGTTTAGAAGGTTTGGAAACTGGGTACACAAAGCACTTTGCAGCTTCACTCATCCTGTCCTCCCAGCACCAACCACTTCTCTTACTTTCTTACACTTACAAAAGGTGTTTTTCTGCCTATATTAGTTTTCTTGCTTTTAACCTTAATATATTTGCTGAAGTCTGGAAAGTCCCAGTACACTTGCACATAGTGAACATGACATTTCACAATTCTCTCTGTGCCTGGTTACAGAAAATGGGCTATTTCCTGAAAAGTCAGTTTCACTAAACTAAACCGTGTGGGCTATTTAAAAAAACCTTAGATGGAAGGGCTCTTAGTAGTGTGGATCATGCTAAAAGCTTTCTCTTCTACTTGCTACTGATGGAAAGTTCCCTCCTTGCAAAATATTGGTTTTGTCCTTCTGCTTGGAAAAGGTATAAACCAGCAGGTTTAAAAGGTAGAAAGGTATAAACCAGAAATATGCTAGCCAGCACATTACTCTTCTGTGACAAATTTGGCTTCTGTACAGATCTACAAGGCAACTGTAAACCAGGCATATACTGATAGTTTGTAAAATATTTATCACGTTTTTAACAGATGTGTTGTCATCAATGATTTCAAAGAGACAATTTTTGAAGAGTACCATGCTTTGGCTTTCTGGGGCTTGACATAGACGTATTCTTTCTAGTCTCCCGAGTTTCTTTTCTTTTGATGTTTGCTCAAAGGCACATCAGCCAAAACCTGTGGATTTGTCTGATCTGAAACTGAACTGGTGAGGAACCTCTGACAACTGCAGAATTTCAGGCTGGAAGAAAAGCTGGGCTAAGTGGTGTTTGCAGTCCTGGTGCAGGCTGGTGCTCCTTGGCACGCTGGCTGGGTGCTGATGCAGTGAGACACCTTGCCCCTTCATTGGTGTGGGTCCTGCTTCATTCAGGCACCAAGAACTTTTTTCTTCAGGCTACACACCTCTTCCATTACATATAATGTGTGCTCTTTTCTTTTCCTTTCCTACTGTTCTGCAAATACCTAATAATGCTGCTCTTCAAGGCCAAGGCTGTTACAAAGAGCCGACTTTCTTCCCCCAAAAATGAACCTTGACCTGTGAAAAATTCCCCTGTCCTTCCTCTTGTAGAGCAGGTATGTGCACACTACTGTTTGTAGATAAACCTTTGCTTCATTAGTAGGGAATAATAATAAATACAGAAGCAATGCATGCTATTGCATCTAGTCAGTAATCACACTAACCTTAGTATCAGCATAAACAGTCTCTATTTTACAGATTTAAGTGCTGGGAATGTAGCAACCTACAAAAAACCAAAAACTTAAATATGATCCAGAATATTTATTTGCTTTTATAATTTTAGAAAAGTAAAAACTTGCTGTATTTCAATTATTGAGAATGTTCATAACTAAATGCTAAATTTTCAAATCAGCAGTTTAAATGCATAATGGGAAAATAAGAATGAGATCATATGAGTTGTTTGTCCACAATAGACACATGGCATTTGAAGAAGGGTTACAAATGGATAGACCATGCTTCACTGAAGCTGGTGGTTTGCTGGACCATGAATTTCTCCTCCTTCCTCATTTGTCCTTATCCTACTCCAAGCTGCCATGCTCTGTCCCTCAACCCTTTGAGGACTTTTTTGCATACCTGAGGTCGCTGGACTGAGCATAGCAGAAGATCTACATCTGGGAGAAGCCCTCACATGAATGGATGCTCCTTACTCTTCTTGCAATCTAACAGCAAGCAGTTATTTCTAACACTGTATATCATAAAGTTTTGATAACTGTTTAAAAGTTGTGTGGTTTTGTGACTGCTGGACAGGAATCTGGCCATGGCCTTCAGTTGTAAAGAACCCTTTCTTCCTACTGAATCCACTTTACCCTGAGACTGAAGGTAACCAAGTCTGATAATCCCTGGTAAATGGTATTTTAATTGAAGGAAGAACAAGCCTTAGGCACAGGTTACATCTTCTAAAACTATCAATATAATTTCAGAATCCCAACCCATCCCTTTCCAAATTCCTTACAAGGACATTCATGCCTCTGTATTTTGACTAGAAGGCAGTAATTATTTAGGAGTACAGCAGCAACACAGCACTCAACAGATTAAACATCAAATCAAATAAAATCAAATAATGCATATCCAGGCAAAATTTCTGGGTGTACCCAGCTGTCAGGATACCTTTCTTTCTGGAGGACCCAAATGACCATTGTTAAACTGATGAAAATTCCAGTGACAATGTTCAGGACTGCTTTGTAAAAGTGACTAAAATGCATAATTTCAAGATGAAGTATGACTTTTTTTTTTTTTTTTTTTTTAAATCCCCAGACTATACCTTGTCTTGGAGCAGAAGAGCAGAAGTTTGCTATACATCTCAAACAGTACAGCAGTAAAAGCAGAGCCATTCCGGTCCTGCAAATGCCAGACATGAGGACTGAGGCCCTAAGAGAAGTCAGGTGTACTAGTTTGAAAGCAAACTTGGGAGATCCCAAGTCAGAAATACAATTTGAAAGGAAAATTAAAATAAATGCAATAATACAGAAATACAGACAGAGTCAGAACACAACTTGACACCCACCTGGTTGGTCAGAGTGTAGCAGTCCAATTAAATGGTGGCTGCAGTCCTATTGAAGTAATAGATGTGATTCTGTTGAAGCAGTGATTCTGCAGGCATGTTTTATCTTCCTCTGAATTTCCAGTGGTGCTTATGGAGCTCTTGTCCTCTGGGAATTCAGTGGATAAGGCTGCTTGTGATGTTCCAAATCTCAGATTATATCCAGGTAGGAATGCTTGGTTCCTCCCTGTGGGCAGAGCATCTCCCAAAGGGATGATGTAATTTTATCAGTCATGCAGTGAGACTCAGTGGCCCATTAACGGAAAATATCCCCTGGAGTTATCAGGAATGGGTTCATGAAGGATGTAAAGAACACTGCCCTACCTGGTTTAAACAGCTTATGAAGATGGTGATTGAATACGAATTTTTGGGTACATCTTACATTGTAACCTAAGAAAACAGGCTAGGGGGACACTTGCAGCTCCTTAGCCTATTGGCTCCTGAAGTTCCAGCCATATCACTCCCAACCTATGACTACCAGGCTACAAAGCTGATCACAAACAATAGATCTTACTATAAGATATGGATTCTGATACCACTGGGTGTGTGCTTGGGCCTTTCTATAAATACAGCCACACACAGACCTGTCGAAAAGGCACTCATCATCAAGACACTGGTGATAAGACATAGTAAGAGAAAATTAAGCATCATTAAAGGAAAGGGTAGTGGCAGTATCTTTAACCTGCCACTTTAGTGGGAAGATAGCATATTTGGAGATTAAGATCCTTATTTTCCTTCCTGTTTAAAATAGCTCATTGTATGGAGGAGAGATGCCTCATTCCTGATTTCTTTCTGGAACAGAAGGTGGGCCATTTCTATTTTGGCAATTCATAGCTTCTCAAAAATAGCGACTAACTGCAAAAGAAAGAAGCATATTGGGCCTTAGATATAAAAACCTGAGGAAACTTGGAAAATAGAAAGAAAAGAAAATATTTCTGTTTCTTTGTTGCCAATGTGGTCTTGGAGGGAACACTTAATAAAAGTAAACAAGGATTTCTAACACTCTGCATTGCACAGCCTTTGAGCCCAGTGTGTTGTAACTGTCTTGGCAGAGAGGACCAGCTCTAGGATGGGAACATTTATCTGGAAGAAAATGCAGGTAAGAACAGTACCAATGTGTGTTTTGAAGACAGAATTGTTTCTACTCTTGTGGCATGTCTGGTTCTGGAGGTTTGCCTAGAGATAGAGTCTCTTCTGGACCATCAATAAAGGGATCTAGTGTACTACTTGTAGTTATTCCAATGGATCAATTTATGATTCCAATAATATTGAGCCCAGTTCTGTTTCCCTGGTAATATAAGAAATTTTTAATAATATTCTGTAGTTACCATTCTCATCTCCATCAAAATTTCTTTGCCAAACAAAATACAGACTCACAGAGCAATGGAGTTAGTAATTGATGAGAAATCTTTATTGAGAATTGTATAATATGTTCCTTCTTTGAAGCTTTGGTGTGAGCCAAAAAAACATACACCTGATTAAGATTTTGGAAGATGTGATGAGAAAATCTCTCGTGATAAAGATGAGATAATTTTTACAAGGTTCCATGAAAGCAAAAATGTGCCTGAGAGATAGCAGGTAAGCAAGACATCTTAAGAAGCAGTTTTGTGGCTTTTTGTTTGTTTTTGCTCATTTGTTGGGACTTGGTGGTGTTTTTTGTTGCTTTGAGGGTGTTTTGTTGTTGTTGTTTTTGTTGTTGTTTTGTTTTGTTTTTAATTGTCACAAAAGGAGAATGGAGCCTTTAAATTTCAAAAAAACAGGTCCTCCAAGTTTAATGTGGGAAAGCATTTGTGATGTGTTTTAACTACTGTTTTTATGACAATGACTTAAAGAATAATAAGTATTCCTTGCTCTGAAAACAAATTATTTGCAGAATTAATTAATTAACTTTTTTTTCCCGAAGTAGAACATAGTAAAACTGGAAAACTGGAGTGATATGCTTTAAAGGCTTACAGGCAAACTCCCTCATGCAGACATACTTATTTCCCTGTAATTTTTTGAAACACTAGTTAATTTCACTGTATGTCTAAGAAACATCTGGCAAGTAGAATATTTCAATGCACATACCAGGTGAGGAGAGGAAACCCAGGCTACAGACAAGAACCTAGAAAAATACCAAATTTCAGGCATTGAACAGGGAGTCAGAAAATTAGGGGGCCTTTCTTAGTGAGCCTTGACCATGGATGGGAGTTCTGGCCACTTTTCTATAGCAATTAAAAAGAGACATAGGAAAACAGAGGATGACAGCCAGCTCTCCACACTAAGAGATTAGAGCAACCTATTTTCATTGCTTGGGACCACTGCACCAGCAATGTGCAGGGTGTGATGTGAGCGTGTGTGACAGGCCAATGTGCCTACACACATGGCAGGGGGGCAGAGAGGCGCTTAACAAAAACGTTCTTCTGGTGGCCAAAATATTCCAATGAGACAATCAGAACTTCCTGGTAAGAGTGAAAAATATGTCAGTGCCAACTTTGTGGGATACTCTTGGCAAGGGACTTGCAATGATTTTGCAGGGGGGAATTAGCAATATGCCTAGCTGCAGTTAATGATTATTTCATATGACCAAAGTGGTATATGTGACCATGATTTTGACTGATGAGACAATTGAAAGTATACATACTCCATAGGATTTTGCATATGGAAATCATATAGGATTGTGATAATCATTTGGGGGATAAATATTTTTTTCTGGTAAATATGAAATTTTCCCCTTATTAAAATCTTCCCCTTAAAATTTTTAGCTTATTGCTTAGTACTATGCCTGAGAAAAACTCACATGAAGGCATTAACAGAGAAATACAGGTAGAGCCGCTAAAATACTGCAAAATTTCTTTCACTGAAAGGTCAGTGTCATGTATCACCAGAAAGAAAATATCATCAGAGTAATTTTTAAATTATAGTATTGTTTAATTTTATGTGGCAAGACCACATGCATCTAAAAAAACCCCACCAGACCAATAATCAACAGAAGGAAACTCAGTGAATAAAAAATTCACAAAATAATCTTCTCAGGGATAAGCAAAACATTAATACTTTATTGATTTTTTTTACTAAATAAGCAATCTTTTGTCTTGTTTGCATCTTAGTCAAAGCCAATTTATGGTCGAATACAGCTCTTAAAGGGAGTGCTGAGCTGAAATACATCAAGAGAATCTCTGAGGAATGGATGTTTTGGTCAGCAAAAGAATTGTTGAAGAAACACTTGAATATTCAGATCAGAAAAAAACCACGTAGCCATGGACTCATTTGAAAAATTCATAATAAATCCGTCTTGCAGTCTCAGACTGCAAGCATCCATCACAATCCGATTAGACAATCACATCCTTCCAGAGCATAAAGCACCAATTTGGAATAGTGGTCTCTGAGGGTGAAGCATTCTTCTTTCAGGAACTTGTTAGCGCACTTCGTACTGGAAGTGATCAATCTGAACCCACACTGGCAATGTTTAGATCAAATCATAACCTGTTCCAGGAACATATTCCATCCTAGGAAGGATGTCTGTGAATAAATTCCATCAAATTAAAGGCTGCAGAATGTAATTGTTCATGCATGACTGTACACATTGCTTAAAAATTAAGGTTATTGGTAGCTAATAAATGCCTGAAAGCAGTTTGAAAGCATTCAGACTGAGATAAATTATTTCCAAGTGTTCTTTGATTTAACTGCACACATAATTTTTATTGTAATTAAATTTAATTAATTTTGCAAGTGTTAAAATTAAATATTTCTCATACTCTACCTTTGAAAGACATTTCGTATTTGTATCATTATTTTTCTTATTAAAAACAACCAAAAGTCATTTTTCACAGGGCTAGTCCAGGATTACACCAGGACTTCACTCAAAAGCCACTTCACTCAAAAGCCTTGAGTGAAGGTTGTCTGGTGGCTGGCGTGGTAAGAAAACACATGTAGTCCTCAACAGGCAAGCTTGAAGACAAACAGTCCTTGCAAAGGTGGAGTAACTTACTTAGTCTTTTATTTTCCTTTCCTCCTGCTGGATTTAGGCTCCACATCCTCATTAATCACCTCTGCCTAGCTGTCTCTTTGGTGCAGAATCTCCTTCCTTGTGGCTTGGACCTCCTGAACTCACACTTTGTTTCTACTGCTTTAGATTACACAGTGACTGCTAGTAAGTCAGTGTGGAATGAAGCCGTTATTAGAAAGAGATGCTCTTTCTAATTGTATTGCTCCAGCAAGTGACTAAAAACAGACATTTAAATGTGCAACAGATGAATGAATGTGTCTTGGGATAAATATCTTATGAACTGGAAATCATCATCCTGTCCTATCCAAACAAAATTTCTATGTGCTTATGTGGTGAACTCCTGTGGTTTGTGGGCAGCTGATTTGGTAGGAGTTATGAAAAGCTCACAAAGTTAGCATTTAATCTCCATTGCCTCACAGCCTTTATACAGATGTTCATTCTTACATGTTGCATGGATATGTGACCAATGTACATGCAGCATTTGAGACAAAATGTTTTTGCAAATATTAGGCAATGAAAATTATATTCTAAGAACAGTAGACACATCACAAATGTTAAATGGAAAATTAACACTGAATTGCAAAGATCACCGGGAATGTAAAATCAAAAACAGGCAGATTTTTTTTGTTGTTTTTTTAATATTCCTGTATTCTGGAATCTTGGAGATACTTTTTGAAATATTAATGTTTTGTCAGTTTTGTTTCAAATTAGCTAGCTGAAGTTGCAGGTCTCCATATACCTTTTGAGATGCTGTCTCTGCTGTATATACATGCTGAGTTCCTATTGTAAATTTGCTGATGTATAGGGAAAAATTGCCTCTCATAAAATTTTCAAGGCTTCTAGATACTTACAACAAAACACCATCTAATTGGATTATTAAAAGTTCCAAAGTCAGTTTAGGATCTGACTCCTGCTAGATGTTGAGCCCCAATAGGCTGCACATTAATTTTATGGTGTGTGCCATTCCCTCTGATTTAGTGTGCCTGTGCTCCTAGGGAAAAAAGGCTTAGCCAGCCTTTGGGGACATTATCAGTGTGGGGCTGAGAGTCAAATAAATACTCTGTTCAATTCTATGCCCTGCAGCCAGCTTCATCATGTACTTCCATACATTGTGAAACTCAGTTCATCATTGCCAGTGAAACTTTTTCATATGCCCAAAAGGAAAGAGGAGAAAGTAGCAAAGAAAATACAGTATGTAATTATTGTATTTATTTAACACTAAGCACAGATTCCTTTTAGTCTAAACTGCATTAATAAGAGATTATAGTATAGCTATCAAGTTGCAGAATGATACTGTAATGATTCCACTTTCCAAAATAAATGAGAGAACTTATTAACTAGCTTTACCTTTGTCCTACAAAATATACTTTGAGCTATTTCACATGTTCTTCAATTAATGAAATTTTGGATCTTATCTCTTTGTTAGAGTGATTCATGCTCAATACTTTGAATCAATTCTAAGAAATTAATGCTTCTCTGGTACTTCGTTGTGAGACAAGGTATCAACCACAGTTGCGTCATCTTAGTGATTCATTAGTCAGACTTCTGATGCTGAAGCCAATCTCGTGACATTTGTATGGAAAACTTCTGTTCTTTGTTGGTACAGTAGCTCAAACAGTTCAGTACTCTCCAGTTTTCATTTAACATAACATTAGTGACTCATTTGTTTTTTCAGTTTCAAGTCTGTTTGTCAGGGATTTTTGAATAGTATTCCTCTTACCTAGTAATTCAGTGTCTCTAAATTGCCTTCTGTCTTTCCAGGCAGTGGTTGTGATATTTTAACATGACTGTCCTATGTCGTGTTGGAAGGAAATACATAATTTACCAGTGTGTTTCCAATGCCTGGAAAGGGGTTCTTTGGGGTAGAATTTTGACTACAGTACTAAAATGTAGAAACTGTAATGACACGCAAGATAGGCCAGGGAGTCACAAAGATGACAAAAAGGTGCAAGTTTCTAACATTCATTCTAACATAGCTTTTTTTTTGTTCAGTCTTAACTCTGGCAGCACGAAGGTGCGAACAGAGGAAGAGAGAGGCACATCAACACAAATGCAAAGAAAGAGAGGGGGCATAAAAGGTATAAAAGGAATCAGAGAAGGGTGTAAGGATGACGTGGATGAGTAGCTTTAGATTAAACACATCAGAAGTACTAAATACAGTCAATAGCAGTTTATGGTAATCCATACAGAAACCTGTGACTTAAAAATTGGGTTTTAATAATCCAGATTTCCTACAGGTGTATAACCTAGCTGCTCTGATAAAAAATTCTGGCAAAGTGGCAGCAACTGATGAGAAGCCTGAGGTACTCAACAACCTTTTTTCTTCAGTTTTCAATGCGAATCTCTCTTCTCACACCTCTTGAGTGGCTGGGTGGCAAGACAGGGACTGGGGGAGTGAAGTGTTTCCCACTGCTGGTGAAAATCAGGTTCATGACCACCTGAGGAACCTGAACATACTAAAATCTCTAGGAACTGATGAGATGCATCCCAGAGTCCTGAATGAATCAGCTGATGTAGTTGCCAAGACACTCTCCATGATATTTGAAAAGGCATGGCAGTCAGATATGACTAAAAAGGGAAATATTTCATTCATGTATTAAAAGGATAGAAAGGAGTACCCTGGGAACTACAGACCTGTCAGCCCTACCCTTTGCTGGGAAGATCATAAACAGATCCTCCCAGAAGCTATGCTAAGGCATATCAAGGACAGGAAAGTGATTTGGAACAGTCAGTACATCTGCACCAAGGGCAAATCCTGCCTGTCCAATCCAGTAGCCTTCTGTGGTGGAGTGATCACGTTGGTGGACAAGAGAAGGATTACAGATATCATTTATCTGGACTCTGTAAAGCCTTTGACACAGTTACCCCCAGACATCCTTCTCTATAAACTGAAGAGAGATGGATTTGAGGAGTGGACTATTATGTGGAAAAGAAAGTGGTTGTACAGTCCCATCCAGAGGGTCATGGTGAATGACTCAGAGTCCCAATGGACATCAGTGACAAGTCATGTCTCTCAGGGTCCCTACTGGGACCAGTGCTATTAACTATCTTCATCAATGACATAGACAAAGAGCATCCTCAAGCAAGTTTGCAGATGACCCCAAGCTGAGTGCTGCTGTGGACACACCTGAAGCATGGGATGCCATCCAGAGAGACCTGGACAAGCGGGAGAAGTTGGCCCTTGGGAATCTCATGAGGTTTAACAAGACCAAGCCCAAGGTGCTGCAGGTGTGTCAAGGCAACCCCTGGTATCAGCACAGCCTGGAGATGAACTAAACAAGAGCAGCCCTGCCCAGAAGGACTTGAGAGTGGTGGGTGAGAGGCTGCACATGGCCCAGCCATGGCACTCACAGCCCAGAGAGCCAAACGTGTCCTGGGCTGCATCCAGAGCCCCTCTGCTCTGCTCTGGTGATACCCACCTCGAGCACTGCATCCAGAGCTGGAGCACCCAACATAAGAAGGACAGGGATTAGTTGAAGTGAGTCCAGAGGAGGCCACAAAGATGATCAGAGGGATGGAACACCTCTCCTGGGAGGAAGGGCTGAGAGAGGTGGGATTGTTCAGCCGGGAAAGGAGAAGCTTTGAGGTAACTTAATTGCAGCCTTGCAGTATCTGAAGGGAGCCTACAAGACATATGGAGAGAGAATACTTTCAAGGGAATGTACAGATAAGGACAAGGGTGAATGGTCTTAAGCTGATGGAGGGTAGGTTTAGATTAGGTATTAAGAAGAAATTCTTTACAGGGAGACACTGGAACAGGCTGTTCAGGAGCTGTGGATGCCCCATTCCTGGAAGTGTTCAAGATAGGTCAAATGGGGCTTTCAGTAACTCAATTTACTAAGAGGTTCCCTGTCCAAGGCAGAGGGGTGAAACTGGATGATCTTTAATATCCCTCTCAATGCAAATTACTTTGTGATTCTATGAGAGTTAGAAGTTCCAGGTGTTAAAAGTTGCAGTGGGATAACTAATGCAAAGTGTTTAATTTTGATTCCTCCAAAGACCAGAAAGGAGAAAGGTCCAATACAAAAAGGGTGTCAGGCCCCCATGTGAGTTATTTATTTTGTTTTGATTAGATGTTGTTCTGATTTGAGTTTTTCAACAGAAGTCTTGGAAGGTATCATGTCAGCATTTACACTACCATTCAGGAAGGACTATTAATTTTGTTCTGACTGACACAAATGTTCAATAATTCAAAGTTTATTGTGAAAGACTGAAATGGAAAAACTCATAACAAACTGAGAAAAATGGAAAATAAGCAGATTTGTCCTTCAAAGTTTTCTGGACATGGAACCCATAAACGTAGAAACTTAGATGCAATTCTTGTGCTTTCTCTGGCATTATATAAAACATAACACCAAATCTATTTTATATTGTGCAGTTCATCCAAAATATACCCTAAAGCAAGTAATAAAATGGAATGCACTTAGACACACCCAATTACACTATAAAACCAGAATGCTATACAACAATTAATCCAAGGTAATTCATAAATCTAAGCAAAACCACTGAGAATAAAGTAAATTAAACATGATAATTTTGATTTGGCATTTAAAATACAGTAAAAATAAAATATAAAACTCTAGGGGTACATTTTGAAAACTCATCCTTCTGACTTGCACCTGTAAGTTACAAAACCAAGTTGCTTTAGTAAATGCAAAATTCTACTAAAATAAGTTATGTCACAAACATGTTTCCTTTGAGTGCTTGCCTACTACACTGTGCTGACATGTCCAATACGTAGATCAGCAAATAGCATACATGGCAGGGGCTTTCTCTTTTACTGATTCCTGCCAGGAGCAGATGTCCCTTTTTGACATTTGCCAACCTGCATGCTCCTGCAATTCGGAGACATCTGAAATTGAGAGATCTATGTATTTGGGCCAAAGTCCATTGGAGTCAATGAACCTCTGACCATGGACTTTTACAGGCACCAGATCAAACAAGAGGTTACCTAAATGGCAAGGGCAAGTCACTTCAGGAGCAGTGTCGCAGCCAGCAATGGTGAAAGTTTCAAAACATTCCCAAACACTAGGACATGGACAGAGGAGTCCTGGGCATGAACCTGACTTGTCCAGCCTGTGCTCTCGAGAGCAGTTCTGAGGTAATACACTTCAGGAGTTCAGTGGACCAGAGACTGCTTCCAGTAGACAGTTTTCATGCAGCCAACCTGTTCTGGAGGCAAACGCATAGTCTTGAGCCACGTGGTGCCAGCTGGATTTAGTACCTGGAAGCTCCCAGCCACCAGTGTAGATGGAATAGCTGTAGGTCAAAGAGTGACTCTCACAGAGGGTATCATTAGGTGGCCATGGCCCAAACCTTGCTGAAGACTGCATCTCATATGACCAGCATCTCAGGAACCCTGGCTAGGAAATAGAGTAGAACTTAAAATGGGAATACTGTCCCTCTCAGTGCAAAAGGTACAATAAAACCAGTGTATTAAGAAACGGAGACAAGTAACACTGGAGTGTGTAGCCTACTTGAACAACAAAGGCTGTTGTATATCTTCTTGTAAAGGATGGGAAAAATTAACATATAATCACTTTTTGGTTCATAATCCAGCATGCAAAGATAAGAAAGCATGGAAGGTGTGTGGTGAGTGGGAACTGCTGATCGTCACATGCCAATTAAAAAACAGCGGAGGTCAGTAGCACTGAATTGGCTGCATTTGCATGGTAAGAATCATTTGATAGAAGTGAGTTGAACTGCAGTGATCAAGCTTACTTGCTGCAAAAAACTTGCACTGGTAGGCCCATAGCAGTGCACAAAATCTCCATTTGGTGTATGTATGAACCACATAAATCAATCCATAAGCACAACCCCTAATAACTCTTAATATTATCTCTGCTGCCCTGGTGTGTGTGTATAAACTAACCTCTTGATCACTGTAAGCAAGCAGCAACACAAGCAGATGAACACATTGATTTAAGTAGTAGCTAAAGAGACCTTTGTGAGAGACCACTGTGCTCACCTGCACTGGAGCAAACCCATTGCTTGCTGCAACCCCTGGGCTGGAGACAGCTCTCCTGCAGTGTCCTGGGTGTCATGGCCTGACACCATCAGACCCTGCTGAGTTTTGCAAGGGTAAAGCTAGTGCTACCACACGCTGTGGGCTCTACAAGTGCTTCTGGAGAATAGTGAGACCAATATGGCAAATGCTGGAACTTGATCACTTAAACGGAGTTTAGAGAGTTCAGTGCTTCAACATGAGATGGTAAGGTCTGGCTGGGTGTGGCTGATACACAAGGAGCTCAGATACAGACTCAGATTTACCAGATTAGATGTTGATGGCAAGCGTTTCTTGATTCCTCCTATTTAGCTAGGACACCAAATTTTTGTGAAATTCATTATGCTAGTAGGATGTGGGCCTAAAATAAAAACAAACTCCGTGGTGAGTGGTTGGACATAGGTAGAAAAACACCTGACTGACATCTGCTATATTTATTTTGGAGAGTGGTTCAAGAGCACCCTGCCAGATACTGGTGCTGGCTGGCACTCCACAGTAACAGTGCCAAGATGAATGGAGCCATTTTTTTCTTTCCTTTTCTTTTTCTTTTTAGTATTTGCTTTAATGTGAAGGAATCTTGGCAGTAATTGGAGAAAGACACCACAATAAATTGCCTTTTGAATTCAAATGATCAATCCCACTGATTGCTTTGTTGAACAATGATACACTTAGTATTTTGACCAGGTAATATGATGAGAGGAACTAAGAGTGATGTTGGGAATAAAAAATTATGGCTGTCTGCACTGAAACAGGTGGTATAAATATGTTTCCAGTAATTCCATGGCTGTATAAATTGTAATGTAATTACAGAGTTCTTTAGATGTCACAGCTCTATGAACTATCACCTGTGGATTCATTTAAAGCAATTGCCTCTCTAGTAAGGGCAAAATTTTCTGAAATAACCAGCAAGAACATATGTCTGCTGGAATCTGCAGCAAATTAAGAGGTTATGATTTCATAGGTGACCATTTTGACATAGCCATCAAGCTAAAGTTTTGACATTTTGTACCTGATAGCAGATTCTTTTGTCTCCTCATTGCCATGAAAAGCTGATGAGTGGTGACAACTCAAAGTTACCCCAGTGTCTTCTAAAGAAGTGGAAAAGGAGATGAGGCATCACTGGCAACTACTGTGTGGATACCACAGCTTCCCCCTGCTTTTCACAGGGCTTTTGTCTCCACAAGTAGCATCTACATAATAATTACTTAAAACCTTTTCTCTTATGTAGTTATATTGTGAGAGCTGTACGAGCTGGACACATGCTAGTGGAGTGCATAAATGAGAGAAGCAGTAATTTAACTTAAATGAGGACCAAGGCTTCAGGGTCATGCTACATGGCTGTACCATAGTCTCTCACTTTATGCAGGAAAACCTTGATTTTGCTAGGTTGTGCTGTGCTGTCCTGGTATCATTACCCCTCTGCCCTACACACAGCTGTAGCATCAATGATATAGAATCTCTCTTCATAACTGCTCTTCTTACAGCTGCTCTTCAGGATAGATTTTTATTTAAAAGAAGAAGCTGACCTCATGCTAACTCCTTGAACCACTGTGAACATGAAGTTTCTCCATCTCTGAAGTAACTATGAGTGCTGAGGGCTTTGTCAAGATGATAAAATTAAAAGTGAGAGCTGTTCAGAAAAGGAATTTGCACATTGTCTCAGGAAAGAGCCTTTGGTGGCCTGTGGGATCGTGTCTCCAGTGTTATCTGCTTTTGTCAGAAAAGGTAAAATAAGGTTATCTCTCCCTGCTACTCTTGCGTTCCACTCTTCCCTCCCTTACTCCCTAACAGAGGAGCTTTTCTCAGCCTTAACACACTTTATTCAGTAAAATGGAAAGTATCATCTGGGAAACAGACAAGTGACTTTGACCTATTGTTCTCTTAAATGCTAAAATTAACCTTGAGTATCTCATTTAGTTTTCTAAACTATGTTTGCTTTATATTGATTTTGCAGTTTGGCTTCGGGGTTCTTTACACATGTAGATATCATTAACTGGTTGACCAATATGGAAAGAGAGGGAAACACTCACTGCTTTTGTGGTAGCCCTCCGACAGGTACACACAAACTGCTGAACCCATCAATAAGGACACCAGAGCCAGGCAGGTCATCAGTGCTTGGCTTGTTTGTGTGGGATATCTTTTAATGATTCCAGGAGAAGAGGCTTTTATTATACTGTCCCTTCTAAGATAATAAAGCAATGGGTATATTTTGCTAGGAGGAACTTATGCAACAGGAAGTGGAAAGCAGAGCAAGCATGATGCAACACTAGGGTCACCCATCCTCTTACCACACCTTGCCTTGGGCAGCAAGTCCATTGGTTCAGTAACCCAAATGCTGTCAGCAGAGTCCTAACAAATGCTGCAATATGGATTTCACTGGATTACCAACTCAATAGCAAACCACTAATTACCAAGAGTTTGTTTTCACAGACATGAAGTACATGGGTGTATGCTGCCTACGCTGCCCTACATATCTCAAAGCCACAAAGACAAATATCCAATGAATAGGCCAGAAAAGAGGTCAGTGAACAGGAGGTTACTGTAAAATTACCTTGAACCACCCTGTGAGCCAAAGATTATGGTAAATGCATATATTTGTCATTAGTAGAGTTTAAAGACCTGGACAAAGGACTAGAATGGGTAAAAGAGACAACTTTAAAAAAAACGATGGAGGGGGCAGCTAGTACCAGTTCTTGGTTTGGGCTAAGAGCCAGTATTTCTCCTCCATGGAATAGTAACTCTGGAGAGAAACTTACAGGCTACAAGAAGACTCCTGTAGGAAATGTGGGTCATGGGAGACTGAGGAAGGAGTTTGTCACACCAGCCAGATGGAAATGCCTGGCTGGAGCCATATATAACTTGTGATTTACTTAGACACAAGTTATTGGGCTTAAAACAGGGTAACTAGGGAAAGTTAATGGCCTGTGACATACAGGAGATGAATCTAGATGATCTAATGGTCCCCTTTGGCCCCTGAGCTCTATGAAAGAAAAAAGTGGAAAATTTTACATTTCTGTATAAACTTTTTATTTTGGAAGGATATCAGATTTTTTATTAATCATAGTAACTGTCATATTTAGCACTTATGGTGTTCTATGTGTTTCTAAAGAAGCAGTGAAATGCGAGATCTAAAGGTATCAGTGTATGTGTGTGCTTGCCTCTGGAAGGACCAGAGGTATGAGTTAACTGGCACATTGATTTTAATGCCCAGCATTTAGTTCTCTTTCAAAGATGGACCCTCAGTTACCAGAGAAGACCAGAACTCTGTGTCGCTCCTTATCCAGATGAGATATGGTGCCTCCAGTACACAATTGCAATGAGTGCTAGAAGACATCAGTTGAGCTCTGCATCACTGACACATCTTCTCAAACCAAACATGAACAGCCCTATATGATACAGACTTGTATTCATCACAGTTCCCATAGGTTGGGGGTGGGAATTTATTTTTTCCTTGCCCTCCACAAGAGTGCAAATTGCACCCTGAGGTGGCAATTAGAGATATGAACTTGTGTGCAAAACTGAGAATTAGGACTGGAAGGCAAATCTAGGTCTGTTTATTTGTTTTTATAAGGAAATATAAGAAAGAAATTTAAGAGAGAAAACTGAAGGATCAAATTATGTTGCTTGGGATTTCTCCTTTGTCTGAAGACAGCACAAACCTCCAAGTTTTGTTCAGTTCTGAATCCTCAGTATTAACAAAACAGGTGTTGGAGAACATTTGTAATCGGACCAATGTTCTATATGCAGTTTCTGTAAAAGAGTGCAAAACACCTGCCTTTCCCTCATGACGTCAACAATACCCTATGGGCCATGAGCTGAAATACATATGTCAACCTGCACCTCTCTAATTGTGACATAAGATATTCAGCCACTTGAAATATAAGAAAAATCTCTGCATTTCTGAATGTAAAGGTTAAAAGGTCTGCATCTAGGAAAAAAGTCCTGGGATATTTTATCTATTATACAGAAGCATGATAGAAAAACTTAGAGTTAGCACAAGAAACTCTTGTTAAAAAATAATTTTTTTCAGAAAAAGCTCTTACATGTCTTCTTTATTGTGCCAAGCCTAATGCTGCAATTATTGGCTTGCTCTGAGTAGGGTGGAAATTCTGCTACTTTTAGCTAGTTGCACACAGTATTCCTATATATAACTCTTACACAATTCTGCAAGTATGAGGAGAAAAGAAGCTGATCCAATCTGATATAATATTGTGCTGCATGTTTCTAGACCTTATGTAGAAACTTGGCCAAAGGACTGCACCATCATGTTAATTAATGGATATGGAAATGGGTATTTTAGTTAAATAATTCCTTAGAAGGTAATTTTTCTTGAATGTTATATGTTGGAAAAGCAAAATATGTGTCATAAAAAACAGATGTATGTCTCTGACAGACAACAATCAGAAATGACTGTTGAATTTTTGTCTATTGATTTCTAAGTCTGCTTGTACTATTTGTTATACTGAAGTATACTAAACAGGTCTACACTAGGTATTTCCTCTCCTAAGTTGTTATTTTCAGTTTAAAAGTTTATGAAGCATCTCTCTCTCTCTTTTCCTGATCTGTCTGGCTAAAATTGTTCAGTGCACTTGTGAGGGTAAGTATGTTAACCATTGAGCAAAGTGATTCCAAGGTGATTCCTGGCAGGATCGATCATTTTATTTAGAGCACTCATTCTGAGATCAGGGGCAAGGCATACAACTTACTGGGCCTTCAGGAAGGCTGCAGCTGTGGGCAGCTGCAGTGTTTGTGGTCATGGAGGGAGGCACACAGGCTGTGGAAAGATTACCAAAACGGACCTGCAGCTGGAACTGCTTCACAGATCTATGGAACTCAGGGCGTCAGAGACCAGCACCAGCAAGACAAATGCATAGGGAGAGTGCCTGGGGCTGGTCCATTTCCAGCTCACTCCTGTCTGCCCAGGAAAAAAGGCTGGGTTTGGATGAGGACAGTTCATTCATGTCAAGGTTTTGTAATGTTCTGGGTGCAAGTGATTAGTGGTGTTCTTAATTAAGACTAAAGTAAATTAAAGTAATTAAATTAAGTAGTGAAAACCATTAAATATAAGACCAGTCTTACTGATCTTGTGTTGGTGCATTAAACTGAGCAGGATGCAGACTCATTTTGGAAGAGACCTCTTTCAAGGGCAGGCAATGGCTCAACATAAATGGTTCATTTCTGAACTGTCTAGCATTCCCAGCTCATCAAGAACCTACTCCAACTGTTCAGGACCTCCAAGTTTAAGCCACCCAGAATGCAATCCTGTGTCTATGCAGGTAACAGGACACAAATTACATAAATAGTTAATTAGGATGTTGGAAGGAAGAAAGGCATTACTATCCCATCACAACATGGTGGGGAAAATGGCTTATGGTGGAAGAGTAAAGTATCCAGCATTGCCAAGAACAAGTCAACTCAGGTACAGACAATACAGTACAAAGTTTAACTCAAATTAGCAGTAAATTGCTTTGTTATTGACTGATGAAGAGACAAAGTCAGGAGTGCTCAGAACTAAAGGGAGCACTGATGGACAAATTTAAAGGGTCAAAATTTACTTAAAGAGACCCATGGCATAATTAGAACTCTAAGGGATAGAGAATACAATAATGTCATTCATTCTGATCTTTCTGCTCTTCAGAGTGGACCACTTTGAAAGCAAAATTTTCCTATAATTTTGTGGAACAAAATCAAATGTTAGCAAATTGTGAGGGTCACCAGTCTTTGCTTAGGTGGCAATAGAGTGATTTACAGTATTTTAGATAGTGCTTAAGAGTATTGGAGAGGAAAACGTATGGATGCGTCTTACTTTTTCAAATACCATAATTCTTAGCTTACTTCTAATGTTTCAAAGATACTTGAACTAAAGTTCAGCATCTGCTTTTATGTGTGTGGCCTCCCACACTATTTCTTTGGATGTATTATGTTGCCCAATGTTTGCATCAATAACATCTTTCCAATTTGTCTTGGCGAGCACTACCTTATTTATTATTGTTAAGAAGAGTTACTTTACTGTTTTTTAGGTCAGGTCCTCATGAATTTCTATCTTAAATACACCACCAGATTCCATCTTTATCGTGTTTCTAAAGCACCTAGTGTTGGATCTAGTCCAGTGCTTCACTGAAATAATATCATGGTTTCTACAGACTTCAGCAAAATATTGATTGTACCTAAAGGATGCAACAAATGATGATTTTTCTTCCATACCATACAGAAAATTAAAGCAACATTTGCTTCAGCTGGTGTACCCATATTCTCTTAATATTCTGAGGGAAGACCAAATCTATCAGACGTAGTGTGATGCACAATTTGCAGATGATATTTTAGATTTTCTATAAATATAAGCATAACATAGTTATTTTTCTTGTCACTTCATAATTATTATTCACTTGGTTTCATGTTGCACACAAAATTCCCTTGAGGAAAACCACTTTGGTGTTGTTTATTTTTTGTTTACAAGTAGTAGGAATGAAGGGATAGATTATTGGTAAGATAAAAATAACATTGCATTATTTTTGTTCAGAAAATTTCTTTTAGACAAAAGTTTTGACTGTCTGGATGGCAGCGTGCATTACTCCTCTCTTGTGGGGTTGTAGCAGAAATTGAGAAGTCCCAGGAAAACTTGCTTATTAAATGCTGTATGCATTCATGCAGGAGATTAGGATTGTCCACATCCTGCCTGAATATAGGACAAAATTTGTTGTAGGGCTGTTGTCCTCCATTTGAACAGATACTCCAAAAGAGCTTGTATCTGGACTTCTTCCTCCTAATCGCTATGGACTCAGATCTTAAATCCTTCTTTTCTTCCTTTAAAATGTAATTTGATATTGTGAAAATAACCTCAGAAGTAGTACCCAACATACATGCTGGAGAAAGGAAAGAGAGGTATTAAAAAAGGTATTAAATGGACAACTTTGGCCAAAAAACCAGATGTGGCATCAAATAATTTTCAATAAACTACAGAAGGAAGTTAAAAAATGTTGTAATTCCTGTAATTTCTGTGTGCAAGTATGGTACTCCTCTCTAGCCTGTATTTAAGTCTGTTCATTCTAACCTGAGATAAATTTTTTTCCTTGCCTGACCCTAGTAAAAAAGGCTGTTTATACTTGAAACACAAAATAACTGCAGCATTTGAGGTACATACTTTATAGTGGTGCTTACAGACCAAATTCAATGCTAATGAAATCAAGTGCAATTAATTTCAAATAGTTATGTCTCCTTGGCTGCAATGAAAGCTTTTAAAAATTACTTTCTCTTGCATAATTTTCATTCCATGTCTGAAATGAAATAGCAGAATACTTATTTTAACTCTTTTAAGGACATTAAGAGTGTATAAAGTTATATCAGAAGTTGCATGGACTTCATATAATGAATTCTGTTGCAGTTCTTGCCTTTAAATGTGAATAGGATATTATTTATTGTGGGTAGCTCCAGCAGCATAATTGTATTTGTTGAGCTTGTTGTTTATTGAATAGAGCATTTCAATGTTTTTAAAGCATTTATATACTCAATATGATTTTTCTGGTTGTCATATGTTTAAATGACATATGTGATTTTAAATTTTGTTTCCTTTATAATAACAAATACTGGCAATTGTCTTCTCCTTGGCTCAACATGCTGATAGTGCAGTAATAGATCTATTGTGAAGTTCTAACATCCCTATTTTTTTTCTAAGTTGTTTTCCCTGAAACCAACAAATTCTAAAGAAAAAACCCCATCCAAGTAGGATAACATAAAACTTTATTTAAATTATTCAAAATAATTCTTTGGAAAGCTTCACCCCAGACATTCTTCATTTAAGCAGACAACTAGGAGAAAAAGGAAAAGAAAAGAAAAAAAAAAAAGAGAAGCCTCTACATAAGGCTCTCCTGTTCTTAATTTTGGTTGAAACCATGCATACCCCTTTGAAGTATTGGCTGTAGTAATACACACCTTATTCCTCTCTGTGCCAGCCATATGAACCTATTTACATTGTAAGATTCAGCCAGAGGCCAGGAAAGAGATATGTACAGTAATTCCAAATGCAGTCTATAAGGAAGTGCCTCAAAGATTTTCATAAAAGTCAGTGACACCTATCAAATGGCATTAAAAACATGTAAGCAGGCATGGCCATGATTACCTCAAACTGACATGATAGTACCTGTCTCAAAGAAATTGCACTTTATTGAATTGTCTTTAAACATTTATATAAAGTAACAAAGCCAGCAAAGTAGTTTAAACTTCCACCAAAACAGATGTCTAAGAGTGACTGTGCTTTGAAATATAAATGAAGTCAAGGGTCTTCTGTTGCTTTTGAGTAAGACAAGCTGACTGAAAAGCAAAACAATTTAAATGAAAAACATTGTTTTTCTGTTGTGGTAGTTTTAGCCATAACTATCTGTCTGTCTGTCTGTCTGCCTGTGTAATAAAAATAATCTGTACTCTTAAAGGTAAAGAAACAAGATTGAAAATGCCCTCCAAAGACAGCCTTTAGTATTTTGGAATTACAGAAGTTATTATTTTCCATCTCTGGGTCCCTCTGCAGTACCAGGAACCACATACCCTTATAAGGAATCACATAAATTTCAGCAAAACTCGCTGAGTACCATCAACACGCATTCTAGGTATGATGCTAAATATTTTGGAGATTACTTCAGCTGCCTACCTAGGAAGAATGACAGTCTGGTGTATGTCATGGATCTACAGTAAATCATAAATCTGACACAAATTATCATAGTAGAAGAGGAACTAAGATAAAGCCGTACACTTTCAGTGGTAACAGCTTTGGATCACCACAGAACATATGTGTATGCTTGACTTTAAGTACTGAAACCATCTACATTCTTCAAGGGAAATATGTGCTTGAGGGACTTTTTGCTTATATCATCAAACCTTTGGAAGATCTGTGTTTTTCAGAATTTTCCAGGACACAATTTTCCAGGACAGAATTTTCTGAGACTGAATTTTCTGGTAGGATTTTTTTTTCACATTATACAATATTGACAGCATTTGTCACTCTGTCATTGTCAACAACGGATTGGGCGTAGATCCCTGGATACTCTGCAGCACTTTTCTATCGTGATCTCAGTCTGTGTACAAGCATGTGTTGAACACATTAAAATGAATCATCAAAAGGCACCAGGTGCATGGAGTGAACAGAGACATATAAAAAAGCACGAAAGTCATAAGTAAGTGCAATCATGCCTTGTTTTCCATGAAACAAACAAGGGAATGCTGCACCATTCCATATTTATTATGGTTAAGGGTTTATTTAGCTCACATAGTAATCCAGACCATCCATAGGCCAAGAGTTTCATGTACTTAGGTGGGGGAGATGGAATTAACTTCAAAAGTGCTGAATAGCCATCGAATAGTTTTGCTGTGGGCTATGTCCTCATGCATTTTGTAACACTTTTCCAAATGCCAGAATGATTTAATTGTTTCTGCTTTCACTATAATGCCTCCAATTGAGATGACAATTTTTGTTCTGAAGCTTGATCTCTGGTGTTTGGTGATAACTAGTTTTTCCAAGGTTGATGCCACTACCCAAATTATGGCATTCATGAACATTTATATGGAAATCAATTTGCTGGACTTCAAATTCCAACCAGAGCATCGCTTGCTTTTGCTCTGTGTACCCTGCTGTATCACAGAGGCGTATACAGGGCTCTTGGATCCTTCTCTGGGTCTGCATCCTTGTCTGTACAGCCTCACCTTTGGACTTAATCTGGGAAGTGATTGTGGTGAGAGGATGCTTTGTGGATTCTCTACAGTCCTGGCCAAACCTCTCTCCTTTCACAGATGACCTCCCTCTGGTACCTCACCTTGTCTAATGCTGGTGTCCCACGTAGAAGTCAAAAAAATTTAGCGGCTAAGATCATGGGAAAAACTTGTACACCACGCTCTGTGCTAACTTTGTGCCAGGTGACTGGGACATAAGTTCCACTCTTTATGCCAGAAGATCTGGAACTGGTTTTCAAGTGGTTTCTTAATAATTTTCCTGTTTACTACTTCCAGCATTACTAAGAGGTCTCAAATGTCTAATCAAAGTAAAAATTAGAAGTGCAAGGTTAGTTGCTTTCTGAACTTGTGTGTAAACAGTAAAGCATCTGGGAGTGAACACAAATTGACCTTTCATTTGCATTATGTTAATATGTAAATCTGGTAAAAGCAACCAAAGAAAATGATCTAACATTACTACTGGAAAATTAGTCATATCCTATTCACTTTGTTGAAGCTGTAGTGAAATTCTCCTTATCTTCACACTGAGGAGTTGTTCTGAGAATTCTGCTGGAAGAAATACTGTTCCTTAGTATATTACCAAAAATTATTCCTGTTGCCATCATTACTGCTCATGCAAGATGTTGTCATTGACAACTGATACCGTGGGCCTACCATCCAAGCTCAGAGTATCAATTCCAGAATACAGAAGTGGCCAATACACTTCTGGAAATTCCCTCAAAGTGTCCCCTTTTCACATACACAACTCAGATGAACTGTATTGGTGGTCTCCATCTCGAAGTCAGCTGGATGATGTGCCACCCTTGCTGGAGAGATGGGTGGCAAATACCAGATGGAAAATTCACATGTCAGCCACTTCTAGCAAGAGCTTTTCTGGAGAGTCTTGTCTACATCATTCCCTCCTTTCTTTCCAGCTTCATGCTGCCAGGTTATGCTGTTACTGAAATGTTGTCAGTGTGGTGGATTTGCTGGGAAACGCTTTAAAAAAGTTAACCAAGTCATGCTCTCATAAAGTGGTACCTGAAATCCCAGAAGTTATAAGCCTTGCCTTTCTGCTGGCAGGCAAGTGAAGATCCCAGCCCTGGGGCAGGAAGGGCAGCAACCATCATCCTAGTGTTGTGGTAGCACAGCCAGCTTCTTGCCAAGCTTCTTGCCAGCCTGTCAAGCTTTGTGTGCCTCATGCAATGGAGGGATTTGGCAGCCCTGCCTCATCTATCCACTCCTCCAGTGCCACATTGAGAGGATAACAAATAGCCTTGGGAATGAGGCACTAGCTGAAAATACAAGGTTTCAGTTTACCACTGCAAAGGGCTGACAACAATCCTGTGTGCATCACTAACCATATTTTTGACACTTCAATTTTTTTTTATGTCCCTGCTGGCAGAAATCTATTGTTCTAATCCTTCTCCTTTGCTATGGATTGCACAAGACCATCCCACCCATTGCGGGGAGCAGGTCCCAAGTGTGACATATCTAGTCCTTGGTCCCATTGCTTCTCATAAGGAATCAGCCAAATTCAGAGTTCTGCTTGCTCCATGCACATTAACAGACAGGGTCCAAATGGAAACATCCGGATAGAGATGTGACTGTGTCACAAACAGCCCTACAAACTAGTAGTATATTCTGGGTCCAAGACCTGAAAGTGGGAGGATGCCAAGGGAAAAAGCCTTCTTTTGCTGTCCTCTGTAGGGCTTATTGTATTCTGTGTGATGCGTCTTCATATCTGGGATTTGAGGGGACAACATTTGTAATCTGATAAAAGAATAATAATAGTAGACTGCAATTGTAATGGACCACTGTTGCACAGCAGTCTTTCCCCAGATCTGAACCAATTTTCTTAAAGCTTAAGCAAGTCAGCAATCATAAAAATTAGCTCATTAAAAATGGCTTCAAAATCAGACTGCACAAATCTGTGACTGCTAGACACTATCTCTGCATGATCCCATCAGTTGGCAGGCAAGGCTGAAGCAAGCTTGCTACAGCCCAATATTGAACAAAAAAAAGAATCAGTCTTGTTGCACTGGGGTGCACTTTGGAAAGAGAGAATGTGAAAAAGGAGTATTATTTGACATATTTCATTTAAACAGGCTTCAGTGGAAATTTAAAGAATTACTTGCACGTCGGTGGCAGAAATATATGAGTGGTGTATTCAGTCATATACCTCTCATTACGTTCTATTTCTATTTCTATTCCTATCACTTCATTGTTTCTCAGACAAAGCATTAGCATTTCTTTCATTTGTGTAATAGGAAAATAAGATATTTATTATTAAGAGGTAGAGACTAGAGACAGAAGGTGGGGAGCTTTCATCCAGAGAGACAAGTGCTCTGTATGAGTATTACTTAGTGTGGAGCCATGACTCACACACAATGTCATTTTAACAACTTTCTGTGTTCAATTTCCTTTTCTTTAACCAGTAGCCTAACAGAACAGCATTCCAACTGTGGCTATGGACCGCCAGTGGTTTGTAGGGCTCTCCCAGGTGGTCTCAGAAGTTCAGTGTTTTGGGAACTACACTACACCCAACAGATCTCAGGGAAAAGAACCAAGTGGTCCAAAAGGTGATTTCTTTCTTGCTGTGTGAATGGTCTCCAGAGGGGAAAAAAAGGCTGGATGGCCATTGGAGGAGAGACCTCTTTCATTTTTTGGGGAAAATTGCTAACAGTTGAATTTTGGACACTGTTTTACATTCTTAGTGTCTATAGCAGTCAGAAAGTTTTAGACCTCTGCAAATGGAGACAAAACAGAGCTGCAGATGATGCAGAACAACATGACCAAATTGCTGCAGAGAGTCCTGAAAGCCAGGAAAGTTTAATGCACCTGACATTTCAGGGAGATTTTGAACAGTTGAGTCTCATTACTTATGCACAATTTAACTTGGCTTGTATTTCCCAGGTCCTGCTAGGTCCCAACATCCTCTGGGGAGAACCACCCTGGGTTTCTTCTCCCCCAGTCCTTAAGAGGTTTGTTTGGCAGGTGGCAGGTAGGAGGTGATGGAGCAGATGGTACTGTCATTTCCAAGGCCATGTGGTGTGTCTCTCCCAGAGGGATTGCATGGTAGCATGTGTCAGGGAGGGACACACTGTCCTGGGGCTCAGCAGACATAAATGTTGACCCTGTGAAATGCAGGGGACACTTGGCACCCTGCTTGTGACCTTCATGGACCTGTGGGGTGACTTGAACTTGGGTTGCACTTGTGGATCCATCCAGCACATGGCAGTGTTATTTTGGGGTGAATTCCAAAGGAAAGGATGCCACCTGCTGAAATGCCACTCATGATTCCTGCACCACCCAACCTCTGCATGGAGACCCTCTCCAGCACTTGCTGACCTAGACTAACCCTGCCACAGCTTATGAGATCCAGTGAGCTCATTGCCTGAGGGGGGAGGCTGCAGGCCAGATGGGAGAAATGTAATACTGCAGAGTGTGTGTGCTTCAGTGCTCAAAAATGCAACAATTTCCAGAGGGTAGAGAGAATGGGGGAAAACTGAAAAGCTCTTTGCATGTCCCAAATTAGACCTTGCACTGGAAGAAAGGGACAATATAACTAGTGTATGGGGAAAGAACACTTCCAGTAAATATCATTTAGCCTATTTCTAGCAATGAAGTATGTCTTGGGAAATTCCCATTGCATTATAATGTGCTTAATTAGAATTGTTACAATCAAATAACTACGTTTGGCAGAGGAGTGGGAAAGGAGAATGCTACCATTGCAAGGCTAACTGTGTTGCCTATCATTTGCTCATTTTATCAAATGGTACCTGCTCAGATGCTAGGCTTCAATTTTCCTCAGGTACGTTTGCAGTGGTTTTCCAGGCTCAGAATCAATTTGGGGATGCTCAGTTCTAAGCATTAGTCCCAAATGGCCAACAAGTCCAAGTAGACCTGGGGCACACAGGTGTTACATAGACTCATTAGAAAAGAAGTATTAAATACAGAAATACATTCGGGTTAAATTATTAGGTTGTGGAAGCCTGTTATGTACAGTCTAAATGTTTTTGCTGTCCCTAAATGCTAGATTGACTTCCATTAGTTTGGACCTTAATGACTTCAGTGGGATTAAATTTAAACTTCATGCAACAATTTCAAGTCTTGCAGTACTCATGGGAGTCTCATAACTGCTCAAAATTGCTAGATTAGATTCTGGCGTGATCCTGTCTGGCATCCTCACTCTTGGTTTCTCTCTTGCTTCAGAGATATTTGGGGAATGTTGGAGATCAGAGGGAAGATGTAATGGGAGCTGCAGGAGGATGCCATAAAAGGGTTTAGTCTTTTTGAGAAGAAACCTTCATACAACTATTATATAATATTATTTTGTCCTTCTATGTTATGTGAGGTTTGACAGGAGAACTAAGACTTCTTTTGACTCTTAGTCAAGTCTACACTCTGAAAATTATTTTAGAGCCACAGATCCTATCTATATTACTGGCATGTCTTACCTGGAAAAATGTACTGAAATATTAACTCTGCTTTCACAAAACATTTTTTTTGTAACATCTAAGAAATTCTTCAGAATAATTTTCTTCTTCAAAGTGACTAAAGAATTGCACTCTGTGGGACATGAAAAGACCACAAGGGCAAGAACCAAGGGCCAACATTAGAAAATGTAAAAACAATAATGTATCAAAACAATCAGCTCTAAAAAACCTCCCTAAAAATTATATTTTTGATATTTCTTGTAACTTGGCACAGAAAAGTTTCAAAACTTAAAATAATTTTAGAGCAAAATTGGGCTAAAAAAGACAGTTAGGAACACAATATACCCTAGGGACAAAGGAAGTTCTGGTTTCCTTTTTATACAATATTTACCATACTTGCACTGATACCAATGCCTTCAGAATTTCAATGGTTAGCAGTAAACCACTTAAACACAGAAATTGCTTAAAAAAGATATAACACAACATGAAAGCAAATTCATTCTTCTCTACAGTCAGGAGATTAGAAGATAACTAGCCAAGAAAACATAGATATATATCACATTTGGCTTCTAGGCTGAGAACTAATACTTTTTTTGCCGGATTTGAAACAATTTTATTGTAGTTACTAAAACAATACACCACTAAGCCACCAAAATTATATTTTTGGAATGAAATGAACATGCAGTAGAATTTGATACTTCCAAAGTACTGTTTGTAATCACTTGAGAGAGAAAAATTTGCTTTTTTTTTTTTTAATCTTCCTGTGAAGTGAAAGGAATGTGCAAACCAGTATGGGCTAGTAAAGCATATGACACAAAGCTTGGCTGTACTGAAGTCATAATTGGATGAGACTATGATCCACCCACAGAAATAATACAAATCCTTTAACAAGAGACTTAAGAACTGTTAACTAAAGCCAACATAGCAACAAGCTTTCCCTGAAAACACACCTTATCTCAGGAAGTGAAAACTATTCACTGCCTAAATTTCAATTAATTTTGTCACGCTTTTCAGAACTACAGCAGTTCAAGCTTGATTCACGTTAGGATGACTGATAATTGCTTTTACAGGTCTGATTTGGTGGAACTGTAGAAAATGTCTGCCAAACTGTATTACATGGGTGAAAAACATTAAATAGACAGCTAACATGTCTCATATCTTCCTCTACTCTTCTCTCTTTTTCTTCCCTATATTAGTAACCTCCCATAGAGGTTTATGTGTGTGCATCTGTGTGTGTCTTTGTGCCTGTGTCAGTAAAAGCCCAAACATTAGATCACAAGTTCTTGTTTATATAAGCTTCAATTTACCCTTCAGGCAGAAATTTAGAGATTTCCAAACACACAGATGCTTGCCACTATCCAAATTCAATTTGAAATGCTCTGCACAACATCTCCTTTAACTTAACTAACCTTGTATTGTTCAAATACTTCATAATGGGTTTTGATTGCCAAACATCATTACTAGCTTTGCCATTGTTAACAAAGTTAATTGAAACACAAATAAATAGGATTCCATAAAATGTCAAATCATCTGAAAAAGATTGCATTCATTTTATTAAACACACAAATCTGATTTCACAAATAATTTGTGTTCTAAGTTATTATGGAAAAAACTATCAAAAAACCTCAAAAGAAAATGTTTCTACCTGGTATGATCTAGACCCTAGAAAAGACTCTAGAGGACTTGAAGGAATGGGCCATTATCTGTCAAGATTATATCAGGAATATAACTCATTCATATAAAGCAAAACCTAAGCAAGGGAGGCTGAAACACCAGGAAACAAAACAAGGTTTTTAGAGAATAACCGAAGAATGCTCCCCTTAGGGGAAGATTTGGAAGTCTCTGGAAGACAGAGGCAGAAGGGCCAAACCTAGCATGCTCTGGTAAAGTTTTCAAACCATGACATACTGCAGTTTCTTTTGATGAGCACGCTGTGGAGGAAGCAGTTCTGCACTCTTGAAATTATGGAAATAGGAGAGATTCAGGAAGAGAGAATCAGCATCACTAACCTCCAAAAAAGCTCGTGCTGCAAATAACACACAGAAGTCTTCAAGTTCTCACTCTTTATGGATTAATTTAAAGAGAATACACAAAATAATAAGAACATAATAACATAAAGAAAATGTAACTTAGTTACAGACATCATTAATCTCCATTTTGCCCATGTTGCTGGAAAGTAATGATACTTTTAACTGCACAGGGTTTTTCCCAGACAAAACATGAATTAGAAAGTGGATGCATATAACTCTCCTAAATATCATGAAAATCCAAGTCTGTAGCAATGTCTGCTAGATTCATCCTGTGTTGAATCAGGAAGTGGTACCCTCTGCTTGAGGTTCCTTCTTCAGGAGGTTCTCCTGCTCCTGCTTCTCCCTAGTTGTCCTGTGTCTCCCAGAAAAGGAATGAGGGATCCAAGTCTCAATTTCCATCCTGTGAAACAGACATGGATGAACTCTTAATTACAATTAACTGACCCAGTTTTACTGTTTGTAATTTTTCTCTAACGGGTGGGTTACTGCAGACTAAGTCTGAGGCAGAAGTGAGAGTGGCCTGTGACTCTGCAGTGTCTCCTCCCAGAGATGATGCTATTTTCATCTCAATGAAAGACAGACAAGATGCACTGGGTACAGGGCAAGGTACAGCAGGTAATAATGTGTGCATGGGATGATGTCTCAAACTACTGAAATGCTGAAAGTTTTCTTAATTTAGCCAGTGTTACTTGCTCATCTACCTATAAGTCTTTGATTGAAAGCATTGAAATTATATTGCTTGTGCCCACAGGATATCCAAATGCTGTCCTTTTCTGGCACAGAATAAATTTATTGCTGAAATTGTTGGATAGTTTGAAAAATGTAAGCACAGCATGTTCTCCAAGATTCATAGCAGCATATGTCTGTGTATCTTGTTCAGAGTTATGCCTGAAAAATGTTAATGTTCATGTATAAGTAACAGCATGTAAAAGGGTTTTTGTTTTAGGCATGTTTTACCCCTGGATTTATATGGGCATGAGGTAACACCTACTTTTTTTTTTCTTCAAAGAGCTAATCCACATGCATAATTGAAACAAGTCCTTATTTTGCTCACTATAAATATGTACCATATGTATCTCTTATAAATGTTATATTTTGCAGCATGGTGGGATTTGCTAGTACCTGTGAGTTATGTCAACCTTCATCCAAAGGGAAATAAAAAATTAAGAACATTGCATTGTGTGATATTATGTGTCCTAGACATAGTCACAGGCAAGTCTATAAGCACAGTAAACAGCTACATTATCACCCTATTGATTTACTTTGTGTAATATGATGGTTTGATTGCTGTAAATAGGAATCATGCCACTAAAACAACAAACAAAATTGATTGTACTGAAGCGCACACACATTGTAATTTCCACTGACTTTTAGGCTTGCTCTGGTATGCACTCACTGATCACGAGGTTATGATTAGCTGTTCTTCATAATCTAAGAAAAGAGTAAAGATGTGAAAATGCTGGGAATCCACTGCATTGCACCCTTAAGAATTACCTTTATGTATTGGGCTATTCACAGCTTGAAGGCTGTGAGTTTTAAAGAACTAATCACATGACAGAGCCTTGGTTTTAGCTAAATAAACACTCTGGAACTTCCTTCAGAACCTTTCTGGTACAATACAAGTTAACACTTTTAAAAACAGAGGCGAACCACAGAAGAAGGTGCTACTACTTTGGATGCATTCTTATGTCTTTGAAAAATTGCTATTACAGGATGCCAGATATGGACCCCCTACTCACTGGGTACAAGAGACCCAATAAAAACCCTTTCACCCATGTTAACCGGCAGAAAACCCTGTGTGTAGCCCTAGAGATATAAAACAAACTAGAAAAAAAAATAACACAGCTTCAAAGCATTCTGAGATGTTTATCCTCTCATTTGTACATCTGCTTAAAGTCTCTGTTTTCACTTAATATATTAAAAATACAACAAAAAAATAGAAATGCAGCTTGTGAACCAATTACTAACGAGTAGAAGTATAACAGATGCAAACAAAGAAGGGCAGTATTTTTCACCATATGTTTCAAATCAATCTTACTCCTTCATCAGTTGAAACAAAGCATAATGTTGTGGTTCTAACAGTAACTAACCTTGATCTATCAAACCATAGAAAAACTAGCAGTACTTTGACAAACCACTTGTTCTACTTACTGCTAATAGTTAATAGGATTAACTAAGATTCACTATTCATTTAGCATTATGTTATCTAATTATTTCCATTTCAACTCCTTTACTAATTGCCCTCCTGTGTTCAAATTCCTTTATTGCTCATTTACTAGTTTCTGCTTCTATTCAGTTGGCATTTTGTTTAACAACCTCAAGTCTGGAATTTCAGGTACAGAGGTCTGGAGGCGAATGGGGTGGTGATGGAGAGGAGGACCTGGGGAAAAGGCTGTGCAGGACTGCAGCTGCTTCCCCCTCACATGCCACAGACGGTGCAGAGCACTGGGGAACACCAATGCTGTGGCTACAGTCCCTGACATCCTCCAGAGAAATCCACCCACACATAGAGGCACCTGCACAACATGGTGTTTTTACTGTCTTTAAAACAAGCCATTCATCTTGAGGTTAATGGCAAAAAAGCTCCACATATTCCAGTTGCAGCAAGACTACCCATGGACTTCAACATGTGTTGTAAAACTAGAGGCTCTTTCCTGACTTCTCCCCTTTTTTTTCTGCTGCTTTTTTCATTTAAGCTTTTATTTTACTTTTGTACTATAGAGCCTGAAATGCACTCCATATCTTTGAATCTGTCAGCACGCAAGGGGCCTGAGAAGACAGTGAGGCACTGAAAAGAACCCCACAGCTTCAAGCTTCAGGTGGGAGGCATGACGGAATAATCTCTAGAGATCCCTTCCCACTGCTGTTTCTGTCATTCTCACTTGCAACTTTCCTGTAAATGCATGGAGATACATTAGCAAGGACTGCAGATGCATTTTTGTCACCTGTCTCCAATGTGTGCTGCAGTGGCTAATGTTGTGCAAAGGTGCTTTCAGCGTGGATGTCAGGTTCTCTTTTACCACCTGTAAGCAATCAGCTGCAGTGCCAGGATATTACATGCTGTGCTCACAAACAACTTGCAGGCTTGTTAACTACAGCTCCCTGTGCATACAGTGCTTTAAGCAATGCTAGCAGGGGGATCTCCACAATGTCACAGCACTTACAGGCACAATGGCACCAGACCAGACCCTCTCTGCCCTCTCCCAGCCTGCTGCACTGAGCTCTAGTGAGGCTGGTGCTTGGGAGGGTAAATTTAATCTCTCTTGCTTTGAGGATGCATGAACTGTAGAATCTGAGTGCTGTAGGTCTGCCAGATTCCCAGCTCTCTGAACCACCTTTTCTTGTGTTTGCCAAACTTTCAGGATCACTGGCTTATATTCATGAACTCAGTGAACTTTGCACCGAAAAGTAAGGTGAGAAAGCAGTGATTTTTAATGTAAATGCTGTATTCAGATCCAACAAGGCTTTGGGCCAGGTTCAAGAGAGGACTTAAGCACTTTATTTGGGATCTAGAAGCTAGAAGTCCAAAACATTATTCTGAAAATGCCTGCCTATCCCTGAAGACACCTGGGTTTAATAGGCAGTTGACCTTTTTCAGCCTAAATTTTCCTCCAGAGTTGCTTTATTTGTGTACCTAAATTTATCCACCTTGGCATAGTTAACCAAATTTAGTTCCCTCTTGTTTATGAGATGATGCAGAGTTATATGTCCTCCCTTTGAGAGACAGGTCCTGCCACCAGACTAAACCAGTTTGGGTAAACATACAGTCCACTGACAAGGCTTCAAAGTTTATGGAGTGAAATACAGTTCAGTAGTTTAAGTGGGTAAGTAGCTTAGCTTGGTAGGAGTTCTGACTTCTGTTTTTTGCTCCCATGACAGTATCCGTATTTTAGGTGATATAGTTAAAATACAGGAATGACCATGGAAACTGGCTCCCAAACTGTGTCTCTCAGCCCTAAGCCTGACCACTAGACCAGGGACTCATGCTCTGCCCCTGTCACTCAGTCTTTCAAATTTTGTGCATAGCAGCCCCATTTTCCCAAAGGGGTGAAAAGAGTCCTCTTCTACTTCCCAAAATGTCTAGGAGGAATAGGCCACCTCCTGGTGATCTCCATCTTCTGAAAAGCAGGAAAAGGGGATTAAAATATTCTGAGATGAGGAAAGAATTGACTCTGTTTCCTCTTGAACATTCTCAGTACTTTTGAAGGGGGTGGAACAAGTGCTAACAATGCTTTTAAAGAAACAAATGAGCTCTGCCTAGCTCTTTAGAAACATATACCTACCAGAAAGAGTCCTGGCTGTACACATCATGGGTGTAAAAGCAATTTTCTGCAACCTGTAGCAAAGGCTAAGATCTAAGACGTATGATGTCCTTAGAGTTTATTTTTTTCTACCTTCTGGCAGCTGTGTGCTCACTGACATAAGGTAGCTCCTGGCTTAGCTTGCTCTTAGGTTTTAGATTTGGGCATTCTAATGTACATAACTATTCATTGGCCATTTATAGACAAGTAATTTTGGGGTCTACCTTTCATGTGGAGGTACCAGACCTCTGAATGGGTATGAACACTAGACTGGGTATGTAAAATGAATTAAGTCTATAGGATGAGAGTAGTAAAATTTCATGTGTTTTCAGCCTTTCCTGTCCCTCCCCTGCCACGAGGCAATGAGAGAGATACATAGGCAAAGCCATGGCTCCAGAACAAGTCCCTTGGTCTGTGTCCCATTACTTTAGCCTTCATTTTCATGCTCATCTCTTCCCTTCCCCCCAGGTAGGGCAGCTGGAATCACATCATCTGAGGAAAACCCCATTTCTCTTCTCCTCATTTACCCTTCCCACTGATTAAAATAACAGTGGTGCCACAATGATGTCACCCAGACGAGGTCTGACCCAGCCTCACTGGGTGTGTGCATTGGCTGGTGCAGAGCCAGAGCCTTTGTTATATTAAAGATTCACAGACAGATGGATTTGCTGTGCCTGCCCTTGCAGACAGCAGCAGCACCCATGCCTTGATTCTTGAGGCCAAGACTCACTAGAAAAGCCCTTTGCTCCTGTTCGGCTGAGAAGTGAAGGGGCAGAGTCACAGACAGAGGGACACAATGTCTGAACTGAAACGAAACTGGTCAATACATGCACGTGGAGAGACTGAATTACAGCCTTATTTTCTGTTTGGTGTCAAGATAGCATTAGCTAAGCAAAGGTCCAGCAAGAGTTCCACAACTATCTAATTACTGAAATGGGGTAACAGAGCATTTCTGACTCTACCTACTGGTATACTCCCTGAACTGAGGGCCAACATAATATTTTACATAAAGCAAATCCAGTAGCAGTAGTGTCTATGTCTGGGTTTTTTTTCTTATGAAAACATAAAGGAGAGGACATTACAATAATTCCACTGGTGACTGTAAATTACTGCTTGCTTCAGTTGAAAATGGGGCTCATGTTTATAATTTTTGTTCCTGTTAAATGCATGGACATTCTCTCCAGGAAGAGAATGCTGGAGCTTAACCCCATACACTTACATCCATGCTGCTCTTATCCAGTAGACTTATTACTTCAAATTCTCTTCTGATTCAGCAAGATGTAACCAGGTCTCTAAAACTTAGTTTCCTTCATGGCTTTGGTTTTCCTGAAATAAAAATCCCAAATGTAATAACATGACTGGAGTTATTGTCTCTTACACTAATTCTGACAGACAGTGTTATGGACAGCTGTCATGGTTTAACCCCATGACAGCTAAGCCCCATGCAGTCACTCACTCACTCCCCCCAAAGTGGACTAAAAGTAGGTTTTGATACAAGGAATTCATTCACTGCTTCCCATGGGCAGCCAGGTGTTCAGTCACCCACAGGAAAGCAGAGCTCCACCATAACAGTGGCTTGGGAAGACAAATGGCATTAACCACAAACATCCTGCCCATTCCTCTTTCTTCCCCCAGCTTTACATGCTGAGCTTGATGCCATGTGGGATGGAATATCGCTGTGGTCAGCTGAGGCCAGCTGTCCTGGCTGTGTCCCCTCACAACTCCTTGTGCCCTCACAGCCTCCTTGCTGTTGGGATTCAGTGAGGAGCACAAAAGATGCCTTGACACTGTGTGAGTGTTGCTTAGCGATAGCTAAAACATTCTTGTCTTATCAGTATTGTTTCCAGCATAAATTCAAAACACATCCCCAAATCAGTTGCTATGAAGAAAACTAACTCTACCCCAGCTAAAACCAGCGCAACAGTTCGCAGGGTAGTGTCACCACCTTCGAGTGTCTGGTCTGCCTTGATTCTCTCTCTCACTGATTATTAATTACAGGCTGTGACACTGTTTTTATGAAACTAAGATCTCCACAGTAAAAAGAAAGACAGTGCCAGGTCAAAAAGGTTTGCTTTTTTCCCATATGAAATGATCTTACCCACACAGAAGTTGTCCATCCTCAAAGCACTTCACTTGAGTTTCTCTCTGATTTTGATATTCCCATGTTTAGCAAAATTCCTGTGGTACAAAAAAGAGCATATGTCCTACAGTGTATTCAGAGCAAAAGTATCCCACCCAAGTGACCTGCACTCCACCTCTGAGTGGCCAAATCCTGCAGACTACTCTGGGAGTTGACCCTGGCTAGATGCCAGACATCCACAAAAGCATGTTTCTCAGTCCTCTCCACAGCTAGACTGGGGAGAAAGAAGGATTCATGGGTTGAAATAAGGCCCAGGAGAAATCACTACCCAAGTACCAACTTGAATTAGAGATATTAATTGAATTCATCATAAACAAAATCAGAACAGGATAATGACAAATAAAATAAGACCTTAAAAACACCCTCCCAGCTCTACATCATCCCCCACAGCAGTGCAGGGAGACAGGGAATGCGGATTACAGTCAGTTCATCACACACTGCTCCTACCACTGCTCAGGGAGAGGAGTTGCTCTCCCTGCTGCAGCACAGGCTCTCTCACGCAGGAGAAAATTCTCTGTGAACTTCTGCAATGTGGGTCTATCTCATGGGCAGCAGTTCTCCACAAGCTGCTGCAAGGTAGGACACTTTCCCATGGAGTGCAGTCCTTCAGGTACAGAATGCCCCAGCGTGGGTCCCTCCAGGAAACCTGCTCCAGGCGTGGGCTCCTCTTTGCACAGGTCTGCAGGCCCCTGCCTGGAGCCTGCTCCAGGTCAGGCCTCCCATGGGTTTAGAGTCTTCTTTCAGGCATCCCCCTGCTCCAGTGTGGGCTCCTCCCTGGGCTGGAGGTGGATCTCTGCATCCCTGTGGTCCTCCATGGGCTGCAGGGGTACAGCTGTCTCACCATGGACTCACCACATGTTGTAGGAGAACCTGAGCTCCAGTGGCTGAAGCACCTCCTGCCCCTCACTCTCCGTCAACCTTGGTGCCTGGAGAGCTGTTCCTGTCTCATATTCTCACCCCACTCTTCTCTGGCCACAACTGTGCAATAACTTTTCTTCTTGAATATATTATCACAGAGGGTTACCACTGCTTCTGATTGGCCCTTCCTGGACCAGCAGCACATCCATCTTGGAGCCATCTGGATTTGGCTCTGTTGGACATGGAGGAGCTTCTGGCAACCTCTCAAAGAAACCATCCCTGTAGCCCCATGTCTACCAAAACTTGGTAATGGAAACTGCGTATATACAAAATCAGGGTGATGGCTCCAGGCAAAAATTTTGTATAGATAAAGTAGTCATTTTCAAAAATGGGTTTGGAGTAAAATTATTCTAATCTATCACCTTGCTATAATGTAGTAAAAGTCAGGCTATTGCTTTAATGGAAAAAAGGAATAATTTTTGAACATAAAGGGCATTGAAGGTACAAAATCATGCAGTGTCCCAGAGTAATGGATAGGCAATTTCCCACTTAATTTAGGAGATGTACATTTGTATTGCTCTTTTTTTGTAGCCATACAGGGTATATTGTACTCATTAAATAAGCTGCTCTCCTGACACCATACTGCCAGGAAGTTGTAGCTGTTGAGTATTGGTAAAGCTCACAAACAGTGATCAGAACACATCTTCCATGCAGCAGCATAGCCACATATTAAAGCAACATGATATGGATGCTTTAAAGCAGAAATGGCAGTAGCCAGTGCATAGTTTCACTTCTAGAACTTCACTTCTAGTGGTGGGAATTGATATTTACAGTGTCATTTTCAAATATTACCTACAAACAGCATGGCTCACAATGAAATCTTGCTTGTTGAACCTCATTTCCTTCTATAAAAAGGTAACCCACCCAGTTGATCAAGAAAAGCCAGTTGATGTGATCTTTTTAGATTTCAGTAAAGCTTTTATTCTCTCACTGTATTCTTCTGGACAAAATCAGCTCACAGCTGGACAAGCACACCATGGGATGGGTGAGACTTGGCTCATGGGCAGGTTTCTGTGAAGGGGGTGACATCAGACTGGTGACCTGTCACTGCGGGGGTTCCACAGGGCTCCATCTTTGGTCCAGTGCCCTTCAACATTATCATTAACCACTTCAATGCAGAACTCTAAGGAAATGCTAAGTTCATTTGCCAACGACAAAAAACTGGAAAGAGCTGTTGGCTCCCCTGAAGACAGGAAAGCCCTGCAGAAAAACCTTAACAAATTAGAGGGCTGCAATCAACAATAGTATAAAGTTTAACAAGGGACAGTGGTGCATCCTTCACCTGGGATGGGGCAGCCCTGGGTTTATGGACAGAATGAAGAATTAGAGGCTGCACAGCAGTGCCATGGAAAGGGCCCTGGGGCTCTGGTCCATGGCAAGTTGAACATGAGCCAGCAGTGCCCTGGCAGCCAGGAGGGCCAAGTGTGTCCTGGGGGCATCAGGGACAGCATCAGCAGCCAGGCAAGGGAGGGGATTGTCCTGCTCTGCTCTGCACTGGGGCAGCCTCACCTCCAGTGCTGGGGACACTTTTAGGGGCCCCAGTATAAGAAAGACATTTAACTATAAGAGTCTGTCCAAAGTAAGGCCATGAATGTGGTGAAAGTTCTGAAGGAAAGGCCTTATAAGGAGTAGCTGAGGTCACTTCGTCTGTCCAGCCTGGAGAAGAGGAGCCTGAGGGGAGACCTCCTTCTGGCCTTCAACATCTTCATGAGGGGAAGACCAGCAACAGGACCCAAGGGAATGACCTAAACCTGTGTCAGGGAGGGTGTAGATCAGATATCAGAGGTTTTCACCCAGAGGTTCTTCGGCAAAGTGGTCACAGCAGCAACCCTGACAGAGCTTGGACTGAGCTTGGACAACATTCCCAGACACATGGTGTGATTATTGGGGATGTCCTGTGCAGGGCCAGGAGTTGGACTTGATGATCCTGACTGGTTCCTCCCACCTCAGCATATTTTATAATTCTATGATAATAATCTCAGAATTACAGGGAAAAGTAAAGCACAAGCACAAGCCCAGATTGTCCCACTGCAGGTGAGAAGACATCAATTTCCTGAAAACATAAATATCTTTTGCTTACTGTGTTTCCCTCTAGGTAAGAGTCTAGCTTTTATATCCTTTGGACAAGGATCATGTTCCTTGGAGATACTTGTGCCTCAACTCAGCAAACAGTAGATGCACACTGGAATTACTATTCTCATTAGTAAACTCATTAATTTGAAAAACTGTGGAGGTTTAGGCATTCAAAAAAACCGCCCTAAGTTCATTTTCTCCATTTCAGCAGTATAAAAAGAATAAAAAACCTCTAGGAAAAGTCTACCACTGCTAAGGTACGAAACAGTTATATGGTGCTTCTCTGTTATGAAAATTGATTTGTTCTTAACTGTTAACACTACCACAATACAAAAATCTTAGTGAAGAAAAGGCAGATTATAGTTTTCACACATTTTGGGAGGCCCGACAGATCAGAGGAAAATGTGTGGCCATACGTAAGCCACCTCACACTAGGAACAGAAGCAAAGCTGTCTTCATCAGGATTTTACCCCATGTTTTTCTAGTTCTTACCAGAGGAACAAGTCACTGCAGGCATGGCATAGGCATAGGGCTGCTTGTGATAACTATCCTGGTGTCTTTTTTTCATGGAATTGACTCCTTCATGGAAGCAGGAGTAGGGTAGTTTGTACTTACTACAGAATATGATATGCAAGGCAAAAAATGCAGAGCAACCAAGTTAATGCATGACAAGTAACAAGTTAATATGACAAAGGTCTAGCATAGGTGAACTCAGTGAACTTAGATCCTTCCTAATGAAGACAAAATAACTGCCTAAGTGTGCAGTAGGTCTATCCATCCACCAGGATGACTTTCCTGCCACAAATCACTCCTGTGACTGTAGGACATGCCCACTAAGAAATCAGTCACCACCTTTTACAAACAGTATCTCATTATATCAATGCCTGCTATATGGCTTGTCTTCCTTTTAACTGTTGAAGCTGTAAACTTAAAGAAACTTTCCTTAGCCAGTGAAGTCATCTTATTTTAGGAGATGTAGGACAGCTCATTTACAGCCGCTGAGGGTGAGGAGAAGGTGGCAGCTCCACCTCTTCTGCTATTGAGGCATTCACTGAAATCTCACAAGCCCTACCTGATTTAGAGAAACTTGGATATTTCCCAGGGGCAGCAATAAGTACTTGCAGGTAACACTCAAACACTGTGACTACTGCTAATAATGTTTTTACAAAATTTCTTCAGAAAATATGAGTCAATTTTCAAGTATACTTCCTGCTCCTTAGTTCAAATTGTGTTGTTACTGGGAAAAGCTATGCTTTAAAGTAATGTTTAAATTCTAAACTGAATCTGATGGTGTTCTCAGTGTAATGTATTAATTGGATGCCAAAACAAGAAGGATATTAATAATATGACTCAGAAACTACCAAGTTCTCTACCCTAAAGGAATGCTGCTTCTATATTTTTGACCATAGTATGACATTGCAGTATTTAAAATAGTTTGGTTCTTTCATTTCCAGAACCCAAAACCCAGGTGTAGTGACACTTTTCTCCTGCAGACAGGTGTTTTGAGGTTTTATAAATGTCCCATACTGAAAAAATATAAAGACTATAAAATGTAAGAAGACGAACTGTCAAACAGAGAAGATCAAATCAAACTGCCTGTTCTCTATTCGAGAAACAGGGATGCCAACAGCTACTGCAAACTAGAGTGCACCTGTGGCTCTTGTTGAAAATTAAGGGACTTCCAAAGTTAATTCAGATTACAGTTTTCAAATTCATAGAGACTTGAAAATGCATTTTTTAATGTAGATACACATTGTTATGCATAAATATTTAGATATAATTGTGATCCATAATTTGTGCATTTTGCACCTCCATGTCCATATTTCAGAAATTGTTTTTCCTCCAGGAATGCTTTGCAGGTGGATGCAGCCTGCTTGAGAGCACACAGTAACATTAATACAAGTTCACTGCATGGTGGTCAGCTTGAAGCTGGACTGCTGTCCAGCCCTGAAGCTCAGTGTCCTTCTGCCCTTCCATCCTGTCATTACCTTTACAGGTCCCCTCCCTGCGCCCTTTCTAGGATCCTTTCCTGGTTTCAGCTTGTGCTAATGAGCTTTTTTATGCACAAGTTTACTTTACTGCAAATGGTATTTGTCCACAGCCAGACACACTTCCCAAGAAGTATCACAACTCAATAAATAAGTTCAAAAAACCTCTTAGTGAAAATAAACAGTCCAATGAAATGTTGCTCATATCAAAACAGAGATTAGCACGTATCAACCCCTATGAGCACCACAGAAGATTCCTTTTCAGGTCCGTCATCTTAGTTTTAACAATCTGATCTAGTACACTAGTATTGGAGATAGAAATTTATTTTTTTATATATATATATATACATATATATATATACACATATATATATATATATATACACATACATATATACATATATATCTATGATTTAATGAGATTTAGTATTTTTATCTGTCAACACCTGCGCTGCATTAAAAACAAGATATTGTGTGCTTCTCTAAACTGTACCAGATAGAACTGTTCCTTCAGAGTGTAGTGCACTTTGCACTGCAGGAGTGTGGTAACACATGCCTTTTACCATAGAAAGCCCTGGACATGTTTTTCATTGTATAGCTGGAATTTATTCTTTCTGTGCAAGCCATTAATTTTGTTTCTTTTGTCGTCATTTTAATTTCCATGTAAAGAAGAAAGCAATCCTGACATACTGTTGATATTTCATTATAAGCATAATTTCTGAGTGAAATGTCACACTTAAAAGAAACAATGGTAGGAAGCAAAAGGAACAGTTCTGTCATAGGTGAAAACTTACTATGAAACGTTAATGAACACTATTTTCTTCATATCAATACCTGTTTCTCTTAGTGATATTTAAGAACGGGAATTTACCCCTTAGCATTGAAGACTTTATAGAAAGATTTGGCTCCTGCACTTGACAAATTTGAGAGGAACAAATTTGAGATACAACCATAATGAATAACACATTATCATCCAAAAAGTGAGGCTAACGTGTACTGCCACCAAATGGTCAACTAAATGAAAAGCACATTTCTTCTATACACCAGGCAAAATTACTTTATAAATATACTCCAGAAATTACTTATGTTGTCTATTCAAAAAACATGGTTTTATTTTTAAAATAATAAAATTGATACAGTACTTAGTATTTCAAGAACAGAAAATAGAAAGATAGGTGTTTCAGATCTAAAGGGAAATTATTATTGTATCAAATAAAAAATACCTAACTTTTTGAAATCCCTTTAGTCTTCTTCATTCTCTCAGTTCCAACCTTCATTACTCCATTTCCTCACTGAGATCTAAACATCACCCATCTGTACTGAGATTAATCCCTTCCCTGCTGCGTGAGGGAGGCTTTTTTCCCCCATTAGCACTTTTCTACACCTTTTGTTCCACAGGACTACACAGCATTATCTTGTCAGGGATTTGCTGTCCCCTCATTGGGACAATAAAGAAAAAAACCCAACCAAGACATATGTTCCCCCATCAGACTGCATGGTTTCGTCTACTAAATTCAACTTATTGGCTGCAAGTTCTGTTTCAGGACTTGCTCCTGACACCATCTGATGGCTGATGACAGAACCACAGTGGGTCAGTGACCAGGCTGTCCAGCACCACAGAAGTCCCAGTGCATGATGTAGCACTGTTCTTTGGTGACCAGTACCAGCCTACAGCAACTAGTCACCCTGATGCCCATCTCACCTTGTTTACAATACTAATTTGTTTCCTAAATTAATTTTTATATTTTCCACAGAAAAGCCTGTTTCTTCTTATATGTTTCTATGGTGTTGAACACAGCAGGACCCTGATTGGGACATCTGGATACTATTATAAAACAAAAAATGAATCATGCCAATAGTAGCTAGGATTTGAAGAAAAGGCAGCAAAACTTACGGTCAGATTTTGGTGTTTGCAGCACAGGAATGTAAAACAGGCATCCCCTTTCTCATGGTCTCAGGCATAGACTGTCCTAATATTGGTACTTGGGCTAAAATAAAAATAAAATCAACAAAAAACCAAAGACTGATGCATTTAGGATGAGGATTACTCCAGTGTAGTACTTAGTACCTGGGAACTCAGGGAGACTTTCAGAATTGTCCTGGTATGCAAGTACTACCCCAGCTTTGTCTCCACGATGAGATGGAAAGGTCGATCCTCATCCAAGACACCATTTTGCGACAGATGTCGAGGTGGGTGCTGAGCAGTGTGGAAGAGCAGCATGACCCAGCTAGAAAAACAGCTACAGTCTTTAGTCTGTGTAGTCCTTGGGGCAGCACTGTGCCTTCCATCTGCCTGAAGAGGTTTAATTTATTTACCAGCACCCACATTTGTGCTCAAGATAGAGCTGAGGGAGAAAACTGCCTCTGGCATGAAACTCTCCCTCTCTGAGTTTGAATGGGATGAGACAAAAAAGGGAAGTAGAAGCTGTGAATTAATAAAATATGAAGGATAAGATAAAGTGCTGAGACTGGTGGTAGCTAGAGAAGGCACGTGAGCAGCTTGGGCTAACATATTTTTTATTTCCCAGCCCTAGTCTTTACAGAAATAAAGTTGTTTCTCTAGTCCAAGTTTCTTGGAGCTTAAGGGACCCAATGGTGAGGACCAACCAAGGCACAGTGGAGGAAAAGGTGCAGATGAGAACTGAGATGATGTGTAAAAGTGCATTTGTTAGATGAATGGAGCATTGAAGCTGTCACTGCAGAATGATAGGGAGAGATAGAAATGCCAAAAGAGCAAATTTAAGTGCTTAACAGATTATTAAAATGGCAAGAATAGAAGAAAATATCTATAAATCCCATTAGTCATTATGCACAAAATAATTTGTAAATATTAAGTTAATTTTTTAATGAAAGAGGTACTGGAATACAAGCACCTGCAGCCAGAGGACATGCTCCAGTACACCAAACCAAGCTTTTCTAGACAGCACAATCACAAAACTAGACTGGGTTAACACAATGTTAATGCTTGCATTTAGGCATCTGAGCACACCTTATATTTTGTAGACTTATAAAAGAAAGTTAATTCCATTCAATTAAAGATAGTTAGGAAAAATTATATCCTGGAAGGCAAGACATAACAAATACTGAGATCTTATCCTATGCTTGTCTATGGCAACAGCTTGGGCTCAAAAAAGAAACCAAGTAAAGGGGAGACATTAAAAAAACCATGGAAAAATCAGTCTCAGTTCGCATATCCTCTGGAAAATGTGTCACTGTGATGGTTCAGGATTAATTAGAGCTCTGACTCTGCTTTAAGGATAGAAAGCCAAGTATCAGCCACAATAAAACAATACGCATTGTATATAATGTGATTACCTCAAATACGACTACTGTAATGTTCTGAGAGGACTCTTCCAGACTTTTGGTAACTATCCTGCTACACATACAACCCTTCTGCAACTGCAGCTAGAAACAGAGGCTTGAGCACCAGGACCTCCTCCATATTGATTTATGGGACAAAGAAGTGTTGCCTAAAAATCTCGGGAAATAAAGCCTCCCAGAGAGGACAATAGGTTTTCTTTGCAAAACATATGTGCTGAATTTCCATGTTTTTACTCTTCTCTGTGGGTCTACTCAAGATGTATTGAAAGTTAATCACTTTATCATTTTTCACATATGAATATCAACTATCCTGGAAAATAATATCTTCTAGATTTCTTGGAATAACAATGTGCTTTTGCCCTAATTGAAAGGGAGGAGACAGGGGGTGGGGAAGAGGAGAATAAAAAAAGAAGCCTGAAAATGAAAGACTTGTGCCAGACATGCTGGATCTGTATTTGCAATACCCTTGCTTCAGGGTATTTGGATGTAACCTGAATTTTGATTCAGACCATTAGAGAGACAGAATCCAACTGTAAAATCTGAGATCTGAGCTTAGCGTGTATTTGGATGTAGAGTTTTGGCTGACCTATTTAAAGGATGATGTTGTGCAACATACAGATTACTCCATAATCTAGGCAAGTGCCAAGACATATTTAATAGTAAAAAAGTAGCCAAGATCTCAAAGTTTACTCCTTTTTACTTTTTAAAATAAAAACTGAAAAAAAGGAACTGTATATCATATTGTAGAGTTTCACAGATAGTTTCCTGTAGAAGAAATCAACATTTCTCCTAGAAGAAAAAAGCATTTGAATTAAAAAGGGGCAATTTAGACTTATTTCTGTAAAATAAGACAGATTTGCTGGGATTGTGAAACAACTGTGAAACTTCTTTTCCAGTAAGCTGGAAGAGGTTAGTTAGCCACCACCTAGTGCCATCTGTTTGGGCAGCCTCACCTAACAAAGGTTCAAAACCAAGCCCCATTCCCAGAGCTCTGCTTTATCTCTATTTCACTTCTCTTGGACTCTGCACAAAACCCAAGAGGGTTTAGCCACTATTACTGTAATTTCTATGTTCTTCTGAAACACTGGATCAAAATGTGAGTGTTCTAAGAAGCACTGTTGAGTTAGTGTGCTGAACAGCAGGGGAACTTAGCAAGGAAAACGCATCATCTAAATAATGGACAAGGTATCAGGATTTTAATCTGTTTTCTGCTAATGATTTCTTTGTGGCCTGGAGGAATATGGTGTATTCCATCTGCCTTTGCTTCCACATGTGAGCGGCCCAGTAAAGGGATAACGATCTAAAAGCTTGCTTTAAGAATTAGTTAATAAGGGTGTTGACAATGTCAACTAGCAGTTTTGTGTAACAAGAATGTGATCTTGACCCTGAATGAGTCTTTTTCTGATGAAAAGCTGGTGTACAAAAACTAGATTAAATCAAGAAAAAAATGTCATTTCGTTAAACCTGGGTGTTGAAAACATAAGAAGTCTACTACTGAAAAAACTGTCTCCAGGTTAGAAACGCAGACAGAGCATTCACTGCTAAAAAGCAAGGGCCTGTTTGTAAATATTTGTAAATATTTACACCATACCCCAAATTTACTCAATACAGATGCTGTATAGTCACAGAAAATAAGTCAAGTTTATAGATGTAGAAGCTAACATACAGATAAGCACTACCACACACAGAGTATTACTGATAGAATACATTAAATGGGCTAGCTGATGCTGAGATTCTTCTTGTCGGGTGATGATATATTCACTAAATTCCATCCATACTTCCAACAGCTTGATGGTAATGGGCTCACTTTGGTTTCTCTTCTGAGAAAAACATCCCATCATTTCTGTTGGGGTATTCAACTCTCTGGTGAGCCTCAGAGCATACCTCAAAACATCAAAAAATTAAAAAAAAAAAAAGTGGGGGTAAAACAATCAACTGAATAACATCTACCAAAACTCACTAACTGAGGAAGTCAGAGTTGCACAGATGGTAGAGACTTGGGAGGCTGTGTGCTACTTGCCCTGCTGCAGTGCTACAATGCCCGCCTTCTATTAACTCTCCTCCTGATGGGGTGCGAATTCTTATGTTCCTAAACCACTTATGGACAATTCATAGGAATAATGGAAATTTAATTAATGGAATAAAATATGTACTGTAAGTTAGGCAATTGTGTCTAGCACGCTCTCTGAAAGCTTTTTGCACTCAATTTCAAATTACTCCAAAGTCAGATGCAAGGATATAATTTTTGATTTCCTCTGGCTCTCAGGATTTAAATGTCTAAGTACTTTACCATCTGTGGCATATTTACTCTCACAAGACTCCTATGATATATAGAGGGACTATTAAATTCATTTTAAGAATGAGAAATGAGAACCAGAAGAACTCTGGGATCAAATTGGTGACTCAGGCCTCAGTAGGGTATGAACTGAAGCCTTCCTTATCATCAACTAAAGCCTTAATTACTGCATACTTCACCCTCCCAGTATTATCTTTGCTGTGAGGTTTTTCAAGCTGGGGAATTCTGTAGAGTTGGCAAACATTGGATGAAAATGATTTATTTCCTTTTTTTTTAAAATCTGGACTGATTTTCCTAGAATGGAGGATATTGGCATAAGACTGAAATCTGAGATAAGGCATATAGATTTACAATCATAACTTGAAGGTAAGTTTTGTGATATCAGCGAGATAGATATTCAAGTGAGGCCTGGAGGAGGGAGGAATGGAAGACTTTCTTTGTAGAAGTGAATAAAAAAATACATTAAAGTAATGCCTTACAATTTCTAGAAGGGTACAAAACTTAAGAGCCCTACTTGGCTCTTACCTAGCAGTGTTGGTTCATTCGTCAGAGCTGTAGATAGGTTTAGTTTTCCAAGCTGACTTGTAACTCCACCCCTGCTGCCCCTTACTGCCTTCTCCTATGTGTGTCGAGCCCTGAAACATACTTTTTAGGCACTAGATGATATTACAGATGTCTAAACCACTTTCCATCATTATTAACTTTCATTTTTGCTGATATCCATAAATTCTGGATTCTTTAGTTATATTAGGTTGCTTTTTTTCAAACTGAATCACAGTATAATACTTCCAATTCATATTCCTTACCTTTAAGTGTGCACTTTTTTATTACTTCTGGCCTTCTTCATGTTTATTTCAGTTTCCAAACATCATTACTGTAGTTTTGATATCCTTTTCCATTGAATCAATAATTGCATGCAATGAGACTAATCCTTATGATACTGTATGAGTAATTCATCACCAGCTTAACCTACTGTCAGGAACTGTTATTTTCATTTTAACCTTTCAGCTCATTCTGTTCCAGTGAATTTACAATAATTTTTTAAGCTTTTGAGAAGAATCAAACAAATTCCTCTCTCATATTTGGCTAGATTTCCTATATATACAATGTGATAAATGTCACTGATGCTGATTTACAGGCTGAAATGAGTGTCAAGAAAAAGAGGATGCTATGATCCTTCTATCTCTCCCTCTCTTGATATGATCATTTTCATTTTTCAGTAACTGTTTGCTGCAAAAACAATGATCGAGTTGCAAAATGTGCATGCAGCACATTAACTGACCCCACTGATGGGGAGTGCTATTAGACTACAGCAAATAGACTTAATCTTCAAAGGAAATATTTGTTCTTTTCCATGACTTTTTAAATAGTAAAGGCTAAAAACCCCACACAACTGCCACACATTGAATAACTTACGAGACTTTTATTGCATTTTTAAATCAAGAGTCAAAAATCTGCATTGCAAATGCTTATGGCTTACAGTTACATTTCCTCTGATATTCTCAGTATCAATATATTCATGTTATATCATGAACCATTGAGAGCAAACACAGCACCAGTATTGCCATTGCCAGTATTGTATTGCACTGAATGGCACTGGAACTCAGATTCACACCCTCTAGTGTGACATGATTCTAGCTGGACATACCTGTGAGAGACTGAATGGTTAAACGGATTTGTGGAGGCACCAGGGTGCTTTACTGAGGTGGAGGAGGTGAGCTTTTGGGTGGGCAGTGGCTAAACCTCTGATCTGAAAAGGCAGAGGGTGAAGGATGGACCGTGAGTGATACTGGAGTCCAGCAGGTGCCTGTTGCCATGCTCAGTTGTCCTGCCTTGCACAAAACACTGCTATGGGGCTCCCTCCCCACCCCAGGGAAGTACTGGGACATTGGCTGTGGCTGAGAGTGTTCATCTCTGTTAGCAGCCCTAATGGGCCATCATTGACTCAACTGTGCTGGTGTGATGGGCAGCTCTGCTGTCTGAGAAGGTGTCAGGGACTCCCAGAGTGTCCCCACCCCAGAGGAGGTACCTGGGCATTCCCATCTGAACCAGAGTGGATTACACACCCAGCAGGTTTTGTGTTTCATGGATTTTCCTGTGGTTTTCTGCCCACCACTTCTTCAGGACTTCACCCATGACCCAACGGATTCAGTTTGTGGCCACACTTTGACCAAGACTGTGAAGCACCCAAGTCTTGTTGTGGAGCCTACAAGTGGTGAGATCTTCATTCTCTTGTCCTTTCTCCCTCTCTCTCTTTTCCCTTGTTCATGTTCTTGGGAGATGTTGCACTTTGATATTGTGATGCTTTCAGATTGTTGTATTACTGATTGGAAAGATGGATCTCTAATGTCTTTGCAAACAACTCGTGGGTGAGGGCCTTTAAGAGAAATGGGTATTAACGTCTTTGAAATGGGTCTTAATGAGGTCTATCAACCTCAAGCCGCACAAGGTTTTACAGAAACCAGGCAGTTTGACTACAGTTTGAACCACTGAATTTTAGGGCAATAGACAACCCGGTGTGCACTAAGTCTATTGCAGGATCCAGATAGCCTGGATTTCTGAACTTTGGTGGAAAATTATGTTTTCAAGGGGGAAATATGTGGTAGGTGGTTTGGGATGGTTGTACCTTCCTAGTGCCTCAGCCAGTGGGGAAAGGAAGAGGGCAACAGGTGGCCAGGAGTTTAGGATTAAAGGAGGCTGCTTCCTCCAAAACCTTGAGAAACTGCATGAGTGTATGCCCCAGTGGATGCTCCTTTTATTCAAATAAAGTTACAGGACTGTCTCCTTCATGGACACTGGCTTTTCATAGCATGATTTTGTGCACATAACTATATGAAATAATAACCAAAATGCCTACATACCTGCTTTTCTTTGCAACCAAATTTTTCCATAATAAACCCTTCATGTGTATATACAAACACCAATTTTTAGTGTTGCTCACTCTAATCTGCCCCAAGAGATCTATTAAAAAAACTTGGGTTACCCTTATGTCTGCAGCAGCTCACAACAATATCCAAAATGGGTAGCTGTTGAATTACATCTCATGGAAGAGTTAGAACTGTCCAGTATTTGGTCAATGTGAACATTTTAGAGCCAACTTTTCATGACTAACTGCCATTTGCTTCTTGAGTAAATTTTGAAACAATTCTTAAATATATGTGGCTTTTTCTTCTTTTTTTGCTGCTTAAGGTGCTGTTTCTGAGAAAAGGCAAAATAAAGTCACAAGAACTTGTGGCAAATTAAATATTTATGGATACCCCTATTCCTATTACTGATTCATGTATTTACAAGAAGTCCTTTAAACACGTTGACCAAATGCAAATGCTAGTAATTAGATCCAGTGTCCCTAAGCATTCCCATTATTGTTTCATATGAACACATTTTTCTTAATTTCCCTTACTCAAAAAAGCTGTTATTCCTGGCATGGTATGGTTACCCTATTCTTCTGTAACACTAACTGCATTTCAGTGGTGGGTGAAGAATGATTTTTATATGTACAGTCTAAGTAAAACTCTTTGCGATCTGTCATGATGAAAGGTGCTCTGTGTACAACACTATTATTAACTTATTGTATTTCATCAGGTTATTCTATTTCACATCATGCCACTCTACTGAAAAAGCCTTGACAAAAATAAATGCTGTGCACTGTCATCAATTGAGAAAACAGACTCCTTCAAGAGACAATGTAGCATCGAGATAGCAGGCATCCCCACCAGCTGAGACTGCCATTGCTGGAACATGCAGGGATGCCTGTGGTTTCAGTGTGTTTTAGATGTAGGACATGGTATTCTTAATGTGAAATGAGATGTAAAATAGGAACAGAATTGGATTTTGAAGAATGATTAGTACATCAGCTTTTGAAGTAATACCTTTTCAGAACTACTGGAAACAAATATTTTATTAGTTAATGCAGTTGGATGTAATTTGACAAATTATGCAACAGTTTTTTAAGCAGTCCTAATAAGAAACATCTGAGTTCTAAAATAGAAGACTTCCATTAAATTATTAATTACTTCAAGAGATGAAGTAAAACTTTCAATACTTCCATTTATTTTACTGGAGAGTCAGTGCCTATTTCCTTTAATAATCCTCCTTTTTTTTTTTTTCTATTTGTAAATATACAAATTTTATCATGGAGTTTTTATAAAATTTATAGATTACTATTGTAGCTAAAGAAGAAATATAACAAAGATTAAACTTAGGATCTGATGATTTTTAACTTGTGACTGTAACTCCTGAAATCCTAATCATATTCAACCAGCTCATGACTCCTAGATTTGTTCTAGAACAGCTAGTTTTAATGACAACAAGACTCAGAACAATATCTAATGGATTTTGAAGTAAAAAAAAAAATCACATAAACACTTTATTACTTGTTTTGCAAACCTTTATAAAAACAAACAAGTACTACTGTGATTAATTTGTTGTATTCCCAAGGCCTCATAAATCTACAGGCATTCTGTGACAATATAATAACAAGTTTTGTTTTGAAGGTTGTAGCTAATACCCTAGTTAACAAACTTGCCTTTCCTTAAGGCTGAATAGCAGATTTGTTCCAAGCCTGGAGCAAGAGGCAGAGCATTGTCCTCTGCCACCAGCAAAGACCAGGGCTGTGCTCCAGTTTTGGGAGCTACTGTCTGCTTTGGCCACCTCAGTGAGGTGAGGAGGCAGTGATTACACCAGGCCTCTGCCTGTGTGTTTCAAGGGAGACCAGCCAGCACAGCATGCTTTGCACTTCCACACTTTCAAGCTATCAGATAACCCTAAAATAATTTTTCTTATTTTATTGAAAAGAAAAGAAAAACTGTCAAAGATGGATCAGGTTATCTGGCAAACAACACTGTTCTTAAAACAGGAGAGTTTAAAATTAACAAAGATGATTTTTCTCTTCACCTTTCTAATTCTGCCCTACGCCTGAAAGTCTTTCCTTAGCACAACTTGAAACAGCTTGAACATTGCTCAGAATTAGACTAGACTGAAATAGAGCTTCATAGGCTGCATTCTGGTAAAAGAACTAACTGGTAAATGCACCATAGCCATGACTTCTGCAGCCACAGAATCCATGGCCCCTCATCACCTGCACTGGAATAAGTGGTATCCAGGTTACAACTAACTTTGCAGTATGCAATTCACTTATTTGAATGCACAATGATGCAGTGTCAACACAGAAGTAAAAACCTATGTCCAAGTAGGTAGTATAAGTTAATGTAAAAACTAAGGTTTCCCATTTCAGAAAGACAGGCAGCTATACCAGAATATTTTACCATACTTCTGGTAAAATCTCATAGGGTACTATTCTCAGCCCCCTGTGGCTGTAAGCACAATGAGTGGACTAAGCATTCGCCCTGCATATGCTGCTTGGCATTAAGTCAGACTTCTTAACAGTATCTCAGTGGCATTTTCCCCAGGCCAATTTCCTTTGTTGGGGTTTCTTTTCTTTTTTTTTTTTTTTCTTTTTAATGTGAAAAAATATATGCCACTGAAGAACCACATGAGAAACAGTCTTAAAAATCTGACATACCCTTCATCTCAATGGAAATGCCCCCAATGTCTCATCTTAATGAAATTATTGTGGGGTTGCATAAAATGTAACTTCTTAATAGTAAATGCAAGCAAAACAAGAAAAAATATACTTGCTACCCTAGAGTGAAGTATATTAAACTCCATTGCATCACTTTTTTAGAAATGACTGATGAAAAAGAAGACTATCAGCCATGTAAAACATCAAGGATGAAGATGAGAAGGTTTCAGAAGTAGGGAGAAGGAAGTGCTGGCAGATGTTGCTAAACAGCTGCCTGCCCAAAGGCCTTGGAATTAAAGGCTTTGGAATTAAATAAAGGTGGATTTAAGGTGTCTGTCCATTCAAGTCCAGTGAAAGAAAAATCATGTATGATACAATTCAGCAGCCTTATCTCTAACCCAAAAACTTGCGTTAAGCTAACACACCACAAGGTTTTGCAAATTGCCCTGACTGGGATTGTTTTGGCAAAAATTTGGGTTCTACAACATTGCAGAACTGCTATAAAAGTTAACAAACATTTTATCTTCAAATCAAATGAATTTGCAAGTAACTGTTATTTAGTAAATATAACTGGTTGGCAAAGAGAATGTGTAATTGCAATAAATACCAAATACATTCCATACATTTCATATATATCCCATATAAAGTGCCTCTCCCAGCCCTTGAATATACTCTTGGCTTAAGGCTTTCATACTCCACCTACTTCCTACAACATTCTAATCTTCCATTAATGGTCAAAAGTTTATTTTTTGTTTATTACAATTACATGGTTTTTATGGGTCAAGCACGAGGCCCTAGGAAAAATGCTGGGATAGAAAGGAGGGGGAAGCAGTTTGAAAACTGATGAAGAATTAATTTAGTTCTTCCAGGCTTTTAAGGATGTTTTCTTTCTGGAAAGACATTAGAGGTATTTAATTCATGTGACCTCTACGTCATTTAGGACAATGCTTTGATTTTTTTTACTATGCTTTCTGTTTTATCTTTTCTATTTGTTTAATTTAGAGGTCTTTGTTACTTATCAGATGTGATGTTTAAACTCTGCTGTAATTACTGGCTTTTCTTCTTTCTCACATTTAGTTTATTAATGTTGTTACTTAGAGCAGATTGTTTAAATATTTTGAGAACCCTTCAGGGATTGATAAAGGGCAATTAATATCAACTGTTGATATTGTCTTTTCTTTTTCCTGTGCTCCCTAGATCTTATCTTCAATTTAGATTAAAGGGATGAGAGAAGGAAAGGAATTCTAGTCATTTGGACCAGGATTTAGAATGTAAATGTCTTCAAAGTTGTGCTCAGCTGTTTTGGCTTAGCCTTCTGCAATGACAGGGACCATCTGAGGACTTTGGACTTGAATCCAGGTTTGGATTCCTTGGAAGTGAACCTCATACACAGAGGCAAAGATAAACACACAAACGTACACACAAATGCTCAGGCTGAACTGGGCTCACCTCTATTTGCATATTTATAAAATTATTCTGGTATCATAGCAAGATTTGTAGTAGAATAATCATACATAAAGACAGATGGTCAGAGAAAAATTGGGAAACGCCTAAGACAAAAACTGAGACACTGTTTGCTAGACACCCTTCCCTCTTCTGTTTGCCAGTCTGGCATATAAATCAGGATATTAATTCCTTGCATATTATGAATGAAGTAAAATATTTTTTAGAAAACACTGACATTTTAAATGCTAAAATACTCTATTTGTCTAATGAGATAAAAAATGGCTCCAAATGTTGTCTCAGCAGTGAAAAGGAGTGCACCAGATCCACTGTTCTTATTTATGCATACAAGCTTCAGTGAGACAGAAGGAGTCCCAAACCACTGCAGGACATGCTTTGCAGCACATAGAAGGCTTTTCTCAGAAAAAAAATGTGGGTAATGACTGAGAAAACTGAGAGGAGGTAGAGAAAACTCTCAGATCCCAGAAGTGTGGGAGGCTAGCAAGATGTACCTGGTATTGACTAGTGGACAATTATTGGATATTTATAAAATGACAGCTAGATATAAAAACTGGAAATACTTAACCAATAGAGGGAAAGAAATTCCTACAGAATCTAAGCATATCAGCCATAATTCACCTTTCTGATTTTAACCAGTTTGCATTTCTCCCTTCTTTCAAGTTCTCATATTTTACTTTTTCTGTACTTCCAAACTACTTTGTCACTTCATATTTGCAGGGTAGAATAAATTCCAAATCAGACTCCCAATCTCCTGTATGATTTTTGAGCTACGGCTAGATTCCATTCTGTAACAGGATGGAAGGGCTGGAGTACAGGGTGATATGTAGATAACTCACTTGCAGCAAGGCAGACTTCACATAGCTCTGGACTTTGCCTGGAACAAGGGGTTCTACATTACTCACAAAAAGCCAGATGTATATTCTCGTAACTGAAGACTTTCTATGAGCCCTCATCTTCCTCTCTTCTTTCTATCATTCACTCCTCAGTTCAGCAACTCTTTTTTTCTCTTCTCTGCCTGTCTGTTGTTCTGCCTCCAAAAACTGTTCCATGCATGTGCTCATCTGTGGTCTGTGGTTCCTGCCTGTGGGCAGGTTTGGACCTCGAGACATGCCAGGTAGCTTGCTATTGGTAACTTCTCCACAAAAGAAAAATTAATTAGCGTGGAGTAGGAACCCACACATTGCTAGTAAGGACAATTTCATTGACATATGAAAACTGAAGGACAGAAGCACAGAAAAAAGGTTAAACAGGCTGGGTCTGTGTGACTCCTAGGAAAATTTAATTGTGGATTCAGACTGTTTGGATTAGGGCTGGCCTTGTTAGCATTTGTGCTCTGTCTGGTTTCATCTTGCCTAACTCTGGGTAGCTAGCCAGGTACCTTAATCAGGAATATATTCATTGTTAGCTCCTTCTTGAAAGAGAAGGGGATGCCTCTTATTCAGCTCAACCCTAACACTTCCTTAAAAAGCCTGTTTCTTAACAGACTGCTAAGAGAGCCTAGTGCAAATACAGTCTTAATTTCAGTCCCTCAAACTGTGAGAATTAGATCTTTGCTTTCAGTTGTGCCCCACAAACTTTAACTCTGAATGCATCAAACTGAGGAAGAATGAAAATGTAGACCTGCAGGCAAGAAAGTGGTGCAGCTGAATCCTGTGTGACACTTCTATTCAGCCAGTAGCATGGTGCATGTCATTGCATCATCTGGCACCCCACATTTGCTTTTTGGGACATACGGTTACCAGAGAAGCCACAGCGCTGTTCAGCGCTAAAGGCATAAAAACGTGCCGGTCTTTGTTTCTTACATCCCCAGAGACTCAGCCAGCAAGAAACAAATGTTGAGAGGTCTGAAAGAAACCCACAAAAATGAGTCAAATAATGGAACCAGGTCTCCCACTCTCCAAGGAATACACACAAACAATAACATTTTTTGCAATTTAGCAGTTTACAACTAATGGGTTGAGAAAAAAATCTGGATGGGAAGAGTCCCACAGGTTGGGCTAGTTCTATCTGTGGATCAGCATTTTGTGGTCCAAACCCACTACCTGAACAAAAAGAAAAATCCAGACCATGCTTCAACTAAAGGAAAAACATGAACTTGTTTGGGTGTTTTTCTGTATCAGGGCTGATTTCAAATTTCTGATACCTCTGACCATGTGAAACTGTAGTCAGAACAGTGAGTACACAAAAGTATTTTGGCATCCAACCTATTAAGAGACCATGGCCAGCTTTTGTTCTCAAGAATACATAGATCAGAGCTAACCCCTTTCAAGAAACTTGTGTTAGGCTGCCATAAAAGTAGTTTTTGTAAAAAGAAAATAATTTTTATTATTTATAACTAAGATTATTCAGTACTTACCTAAGGTCAAAAGAAAATTGCCGCACTTTTGAAATCACACTTATTTCATAAAAATCCTCCTTTTCTCCTTCTTAGTTAGTTATTTTACTTTACTAATTAATAAATGCCCAAGTCTGAGTAGACAATAAATGTCCCTGAGCACAGGTCTCTGCTGTAAATTGAAGTGCAAAAGTTGAAAAAGTTAGCACTTTCTGCGTAAGTCCTTGAAACAATAGGCTAAGAGAAGAACTGATTTTAGAACAGAGCATGGGATATCACCCAATCCAAGAACCTGCTCAGAGCAGGACTACCTGCAACATCAGCTCAGGCTACTTAATGCCTTGCTCAGATGAGCTGAATGGAGGCCGCACATCCCTTTTGGCAACCTGTTCTAGTGCCTGCCTGATCCCACTTGGAAAATATTTTCTTTAACATCTTGAAGATGTAATTCCCAGAGTAACAGCAGGTATCCAATTATCTTGAACTGATTAAAAGGTAGAATGTGTGCATTACAAAAAACATTTCCTGGAAGAGATAAAAAAAGTATTTTCTCTCTGGAAACTTTAAAAATTCATGGTACAGATATATTGTTCTTCCATTTCTCCCCTAAGAAAATTGTTCTTGGAAGAATAACCCCTGCAGAAATTGTTATAGCTGGAAACCCCGGAGATGCCATAGAAAAATGAAAATAAATGGGGCAGATAATGGAGTTACTAAGATTTTTGTTTTCTTTTCATAAATCTCTCAAAGAGGAACCTATACTTTTCTGTCTTATACGCAGAGGAATTAGAAAAACATTGAAAGAGATGTCATTGACATCTACAAAAACACTCCTGGCAGTTCATTCTATCTCAATGCTGACAAAATTTCAGTGTCTCAAAAGCATCCAGGAAAACAGCCGATTACTTTAATGGGCCCTGGCTGCAGAGCACTGTAATGAGACCACTTCATTGTCAGGGTCAGTTTAAATCAATTATGCCCTTGATCCCTGTTTTGAGAGACTGTTTACCACAATTTCTTTCTCCATGACTAAATGTAACACTGATATAATGGCCATACTGTTGATAAATGCCAAGAGCTAAAGGCCAGTCATATGAGAATTACCTAGTTGCAAATTTTCCTTCAGGAAAGGTACTGAACATAGAATAGTTGCAAAGTTTATAATATGTATAACTGCATATTATCAATATCTAACAGTTTCCTGTAACATACTCTGTAAATTTGTCTGTCCCACCAGAAGTATTCTAGCTGCCTGGGACTGCATGTGAAATAAAACTGAGGAGCTCCATAGTCATGCCCCACTCTGGGGATGTGTACTGAATTCCCAGCACATCATTGACCCATCCTCCCTCACACAAACTGCCTCAGCTGTAAAACCTCCCACCCCAGGAAGGTCACATCCATAGGACATGCACATGAGGGGCACTGAGGAGGTGCCATAATCCATCAGAGACCCACAAAGCTCTCCCCAGCCTCATTGCGGAGGCCTTGCAGCAGAGCATTGCATGTGATACAAAATGATGCAACAGATTCAGAGAGATCTGCAAGAGACTGTGTCAAACTTGTCCCCCTCCCCTGGGGAGGTACCTCGGCCTTCCCACCCAGCCCAAGTGTATATCAATCCACTGAACTCAATGTTTCCTTTCACCATCAAGAAGCCCTCATGGAGACCATCAACAGGACACCATTGGGATCAACAGAGTGGTGAAATTTTCTACTTAATCTGTTTCTATCACTCTCTCTCTTGCCCCCACCTCTATTCTATTTCTTTTTCTTTATTTCTTTCTCTCTCTCTCTCTCTCTGTCTCCTTCATATTTACTCTTAAGTAAAACCCATACTATTCACTTTGGCATATGGTGTCATTTGCATCTTAATTCAGGCAGAGGCATTTCTGAAAATTTTAATAGCTGGAATTTTAATAGTTATGAGGGGGCTAGAAACCCACAGTTCCAGCAAGTTTGGCTGTCAAAGAGGTGCTGGGTGTGGCCCTTTGTGACACAGGACACAGGTGTGTTGTGTCAGGACCCTCGGTGACACGGGACGTTGTGGTGCCCAGAGGCTCTTGTGACGTGTCAGAGCCCCACCATGCCAGGGGGATACTTAAGGGGCGCAGAGCCAATCCCGCGCTGACCAATCCCATGAGAACCTCCATCTCAGGAGAAAGCAGCTCCCAGGATCCCCCTGCATCAAAGGACATCTGAGATGGAAGAGGCCAAGGTAAACCCCAGCTCCCAGGCCCCCAGTCCCTTGACCAGGTTGGGAGCAGAGGGCAGCTCAGTCCTGCCCCTGTCAGAGACTGAGAAGGAGGGAGCCTTTGTCAACATGGATAAAGAATGGAAAGATGATGCAGGTCAAGAATGTTCTTCAAGGGGAAGTATTTGTGGCCGAGAGCTTTGCCTGTGGCAAGAAATGACACTCCAAGACTTTTACCAACTGCAAGAAGAAATGATATTGCCGTGTGAGGTAGGTATGAGAGTCAAGTGGGGAGGTGAAACACAGCAAGAGCTGCGCAACTGTAAAGAAAACATGACAGTGCAGTACCCATGGCATGAAGATGATGACAGATGCCAAGAGTGCCCCCAGTGGAAAAAAGATCCAATACACCAAGAGCTGTCCCAGTGGAAAGAGGAGGGATACCAGGATCTATCTCTTTTGCAAGATGTGCAAGGCCATCCACACATGCGCCAGTTGGAAGTGGACAAGAGAGACTCAGAGTTATCCCAAATAGGAGACAACAGTGACAAGGAGCTATCCCAAGGAAAAGGCTACAGTGTCGAAGAGCTGCCCCAATGGGAAAAAAATAAGAGTGACCAAAGGCAGTCCCAACAGGAAGAAGGTGTGAGCAGCCAGAGGCTGTCCCAATGGGGAGAAGGAGTCAGATACAAGACTAGGGAGAAACCCTTGCACATAGAGAGTGATGAGGATGCCCAAACTTCTGCCCAGCAGAGGCCAAGCTCTTCTGGCAGCAGAGGCACTAAAGTATCAAGAGAGGCAGACCGTGAGCTGCCCAGCACCTCTCCTGCCCTGGGAAGTCCTATAGAGGCTGAGTCAGCAGCTGTTGCTGCTGTGGCTGGAGCTGCTGAGGAGAAGCCCCCTGAGCCTCTGATTCCCAAGGAGGAAAAAGCACCAGATTCTCCTGTACTCAGTGATGAGATGCCATTTTCAGGGACAGAGAGACCAGAGACAGAGACAGACAGACCAGAGAGCCCAGAGAGCCCAGAGAGCCCAGGGACAGAGAGCCCTGCCTCACACAGCACCTCAGGCTGCAGCCAGGCTCTGCTGGACTTAGCAGGGCACATCAGCTCTGAGGTCGTGTGCAAGGCTGAGCTTGAGGTGCAGGCATCTGGCCAGCAGCCAGAGGAACAAAGGGACCTGGACCAAAGCATGGCTGCAGAACCGGAAGCAGAAGCTCCAGTAGAAAGGAGAGAGAGACCAATCTCTGCCCCACTCAGCCCTTCGCCCAGCCCCTCACCCAGATTGCTGGGAAGCCAGGTACTCAATAAGCAGGAAGACGAGACAGACAGGGAGTCATCCCTGTCAGGACAGGGATTGCATGGTGGAGAGGAGAGACAGAAGGGCACCTTGGCTGTGGAGCTTGAGCCTTTCCAGTATGATGATGAAGAAAACCCAGAGCTCTCCCATCAAGAAATAATACCAAGCAAATACCAAGAAGTGTCCCAAGGGGAAGCCTGCACAGACCAAGAGCTGTCCCCAGGAGAAGCTGGTAGCTACCAGGAATTGTCCCCAAGGGAAGCCTGCACAGACCAAGAGCTGTCCCCAGGAGAAGCTGGTAGCTATCAGGAATTGTGCCCATGTGAAGCTTGCATAGAGCAAGAGCTGTCCCCAGGAGAAGCTGGTAGCTATCAGGAATTGTGCCCATGTGAAGTTTGCATAGAGCAAGAGCTGTCCCCAGGAGAAGCTGGTAGCTATCAGGAATTGTGCCCAGGGGAAGCTTGCACGGAGCAAGAGCTGTCCCTAGGGGAAATAGGTAGCTACCAGGAATTGTCCCAAGGGGAAGACTTCACAGAACAAGAGTTGTACCCAGAAGAATCCAGGACCTACTTAGAATTTTCTGACTGGGAAGAACATACGGAGAAAAGGCTTTCCCAAGAAGTCTGTAGCTCCCAAAAGCTGTCTAACTGGGAAGAATACAGCGAGCAAGAGCTGTCCCCACAAGTCAGTAGCTATCAAGAACTCTCTGATAGGGAAGAGTCCATTGGCCAAGAACTTTCTGAAGAGGAAGATTCCATTGGCCAGAAGGTGTCCAAAGGGAATATTAACACACCTTCCATGCAGTCCAGCTGGGAAAGTGACAGTGATAAAGAGCTCATGCAGGACAGATGGGAACACATGGGTGTTCACCACACTGAGGTCAAGCCCTTGCTGCAGAACAAGGACGAGTGGGACATTCTGAGTGTCCTTGAGCTGTCTGAAGAAGAAGACAGAGACAAAAGACTGGCACACTTTGCAGAGGATGATCTCCCAGCTCCTGTCCCTCGGGAGGCTTCGGTTGAGCCTCCCCATGTGAAAGCCCAAGCACCCAGAGGACCTGCAGTTTCTCCTGCCTTCAAGAAGCAGGCGCCAGAGGCAGGCCCTGCCCCGTGCAGCATCCCCAGCTGCTTAGGTCCCCAGCTGGGAGCCCAAGCCATCAGGTGGCAGCCAGCTCCCCACAAGAAACCTCCCTCCTATATCAGACCGGCGCTGCGGGCGCTGTGCAGACAGTTGTGCTGCCCCTGCCTGGGGCCACAGCCTGAGGATTAGGGCCTGCTGCTGATGCCAGCCCGGGCCCCGCAGGTGGTGGCTGCCATGCAACCTCCCCCACATCCTGAGGGAGCCACACAGGCTGCTGCTGCATCCCAAGATATAGAAGGGAGGCAGGGATGCCCCTGGGAAGAGATAGCCCTTTAAGCTGGGGCGACACAAAAAAATGTTCTCCCACAGTTCCTTGCGCCTTTATGTTAAGAAGCCAAGTTACATCACCTTGTTTCCTCTCTGCATTTCTAGAATGTTCCTCATTTCTGCTTTCCCTATTGGTCCTCATTCCTTACAGCTCCTCCCTAGAATCCCAGTTGGCTATTTCCCTCTAACCCCGCCTCTGTACCACCCCTATTCCCTCAACCCATTGGCCCTCAGACCTGATGTTCCACCTCCCTTATCCTGTATATGACCCAGGACTCTCCTTTGTCCTTGGTTCTTTGTCTCTGGTTGCCTTTAGTGTGCTGCTAATAAAGACCTTTGGAATGCCATACAAAAACCCCTACCATATGCTTTTCTCTCTGTCGACTGTCGAGTAACAACGAGTAACAGCATGTGGTGTGAGTGCCTGGTGCACAGATATATCCCTTCCCAAAGAGGACGCTCTCGGGAAGGCGGTATTTTTGCAGCTCCTGTCGCACCGCTGCAAGTGGCTGCCAGCTCCCCACGAGAAGCATCCCTCCTATCTCTGACTGGTGCTGTGGGTGCTGTGCAGACAGTTCTGCCTGGCACTGCAGCTGAGGATTAGGGCCTGCTGCTGGCTCCAGCCTGGGCCACGCAGGTGGTGGCTGGTACGCAGCCTGCCCCATGTCCTGAGGGAGCCACACGGGCTGCCTTTGCCTGGACATGGCCCTGCAGCCTCAGCACTGCCCGACTGCTTTGGAGCATCCCAAGTGAGTGTTTGCAAGACCAAATATTACTCATGTGGCCAGCCCCAAACCAGCACTCCTGGGGGACATTTGGTGGCAGGTGGCTCAGTGGTGAATCACAGAGAATCATCAAGATGGGAAGAGATCTTGAAAGTCACTCAATCTCACCATCATCCTGGAACCACCATCATCACCCTGAAACCATGTTTCCAAGTGCCACATCTGGACAGCCCTTGAATGCTTCCAGAGATAGTCACTCTACCATCTCCCTGAGCAACTTCTTCCAATGCCTGACAACTGTGTCAGGGAAAAATTGTTTCTGATATTTAATCTGAACCTTCCCTGGTGGAAAGATCATTTCCTCTCATCTTGATTTTATCCATGAAGAATGGGCACAGACAGGAGGTATTGCTCCCAGGGTCTCACTGCACACTGCAGGATTGCAACACACAGAGTTCCTTCAAAACAAATGAATGGTGGGTTTAAGAAATCATTGTAGTAAGAAAAGGAAAATGACCACAAATAAAATCCCACACGAAAAAAAAACAGAGAAAGAATAGCAATAGGAATAGTGACAAAATCAGATGAAGAAGATGAAGAATTACTTGTAATAAATAATAATAATATTAGTAATATTAGTAATAAGAAAAGGAAGAAGCAGAAGAAGAAGAAGAAGAAGAAGAATAGGAATAAGAAGAAGAGGATGATGGAAAAGAAGAAATAGTAATAGTAGTAAATAATAATAAGCAAAAGAAGAAAAAAAAGAATAATAAGATGAAGAAATAGTAGAAGTAAATAATAACAATAATCATTATCATTGATGATAATATTATATTTATGAAAACAATTATATTGATGATAATAATAATATTAAGTGAAAGTACAAATACACACATATTCTAGAATTACAGAATGCTTTGGATTGGAAAGGGCCTTAAAGATCCTCGAGTTCCCTTCTTTCTCTTTCTGAGATCTCTTTCCTATTTCTTTCTATCTCTCTACTTCACATTTCTTGTTAAATAAAATCCATGTTAAATAAAATCTGCATGTTGTTGTCATCATATGGTCTCAGTTGTGTGCCTTGGTTCAGGCAGAGGCATCTCTCCCTAATTGGATTGGCACATATTCTCTGCTCTGCCTGTCATTATAGCAGCGGTGCTCCAGCTCTCTGAGGACCTCCATCACTCTTCTCTGAACTCTTATTCTATTCTATTCTATTCTATTCTATTCTATTCTATTCTATTCTATTCTATTCTATTCTATTCTAATTTTACATCCTTTTTATGCTTGGGCCCCCAGACACAAATGTCGTGTTCTGGGTAGGGTCTCACAAAAATGGACTAGAGAACCACAATCATCTCCCTGGACCCGCTGCTCTTTGCTCCTTTCCACGCAGCCCAGCATATGGCTGGCTTTCTGGGCTGTGAGCACAGACTGCTGAGCTTCTCCTCCATCTGCAAGCCTAAGTCCTCCTCCTCAGCCTCTGCCCTCTCAGCTGCCTGTCCCCTGCAAACCCTGTGCTAAGGGTAAGATCCATACAATCTCTGTGTCATTGGCAAAACCATTAAGGAACTCTTGTGCCAAGGCAGAGCCCTGACGGACATGTCTCATTCCTGGTCTCCACCTGGACATGGAGTCACTGACCAAAATTCCCTGGCTGCATCCATCTGCCCAACTTTTCATGCCCTCTATAGTCCACCCTCCAAAGCCAGGCCTCTGCACTGTGGGGCTTGGGGTGTCATGTGGCACTGTGTCCAAAGCCTCACAGGGCCTCTGGGCATACCAGCGATGTCAGAGACTGAAATGTTATGGGTAATGGCTTAAGCATTGCTACGAAGCAAGCCTCTTTCCATTATGGCAAAATTGTATAAAGAAGCTGTGACTACCGAGGGCCACCCATCCTTGATGTTTGGACTGAAGATTTGGACTGTCATTTAAGGTGCCCAACAGAACTTGAGATACAATAGTGACACTATTGTTTAATTACCTCAGGTTGAGGGAGGGAAACAAGACTGAGGGAGAAGAATGTATCCACAAGAAAGCCAAATCCTGCAGCTGTCCTGAAAATTAGCTCTGGCTAGGCTTGGCCAGGAGGAGGCCAGAGTCCACGGGCTCATCTGCTGAGGCCAGGTTTGCACACACTCCCTATCTGTCGGAACCCAGGACATCCCAGGACAACCCAGGCTGTCCTGAGCAGCCAAGACCCCTGCCAGGGGGCTCAGAGACCCTGGCACAGAGTCCAAGATGCTGGTGGGTTTGACTATGACCCATGGAGCAAGTTACCAACTTTAGATGAAGATCTGCAGGCCACAACAGTTAAGTAGAATAATAGTGAATTCATCATTGGATGAAAAAGTAGATTTTGGAGTTTTTTAGAATGGGGGTTCAGGGGGAAAGAAGGAGGGATCTGGGTGCGTCTAGCCTTTCTTCTTCTTCTTGGCCTCCATCTTCTGCTGTGATGTTGGCACTTTTAGGTTGGTTTAGAGTAGAAGCTCACTGTCTAATATAGGTAATAGATATTGGAAACATTGTATACATAATTTTTAGTGTAAAGACATAACACCGCCCTGGGAGCGGGCAGAGTGCCTCGGACTGTCTTGCTGAGACAACCTCGGCAGGACAGGAGAAAGAATTTTATAGATAAGATACAATAAACAATCTTGAGACCAAGAAATGAAGAGCTCTGACTCCTTCTTCGACCGCCGGGCTGGGAAAAGAGACTTTCTAACATTTCTCGGGGTCACAGTGACAAGCGAGAGACCCCCACACCCACCAAGTAAAAAGGAAGGAGAAAAGTTTTGGGGGTGTGGCATAACCTCGGGTCTGAGGCAATAACCAAGATGCACCAGTTCTTGGAAACATACATGACAAACATCAGTGAATAAATAATATGCATGTAAATATAATATGCATATATATGTGTGTGTGTATATATACTTATAACACTGTAGTATCCCTTAGTATCAAACCCTCTATGAATGTTAACAGGTTCTGTTAGGATCTTTGTGCTGTTGTGCTCTCTTTCCATCTTGACATGTGTTTAAGATTATGGTGATCCAGGCTGCTTTAATCTGCATGACAGTGAGATTAAATAAACTGGTTTTAAAAAGGATACTGAGTTGCATCATTTTACTGCATGATATTTAAATTTTCCTGTTGGGGTAGCACCACTGTGAAAACCCTTCTACCCTGAGAAATGTCATAGTTTTAAAGGTTGTCACTGTACTTTAGTTCCTAAAGAATGATATACAATGTGTCCTTCATAATTTACAATATTTTATCCCTATATATGCTTATAACTAAAGCAGTGACATTTTCCTCTGCATTTACTAAACTTTAGCAAAATCTCTGAAGCACCAGTAGTCTGATTTTAACAATAGCATGTCTTAGACAGTGGTCAAGATAGAACTGAAGAAGCTCCAAGATCAAAAATGTAGAAACAGTGGTAATGTTAAGTAATGTAAAGTCTTTGAAAGAAAGATATTTTACTTTTCCTTTCCAGCGCTTCTTGAAAGCGTTGCTCTGTCTCATTCATGTGATGGAAATATATGGCTCATCTATGTACAGTCCTTTCAAATATTGGCCTTTGAATGTGGGGACATTAATTTTCCTTCATAGCTGCCAAAACCAATGTGCTGTAATTTGCCCTATCCACATGAAAGAGGTGGGAAAAAAAGGAAAAAAAGAAAGAAAAGAAAAAGAAGAAAAAAAGTTAAAAAGAAAAAAAAAAAGAAAAGACATCCTTTGTTAGAAGAGACAGAAGATAAATCTCAATCTGAAACACATAAATACACTACCAAGGTGAAATTTTTTCACAGTTTTCATGTGTATCTGAAGTGGTGCTGTGCTCTGCATAAAGTATTACATTTTCTTTATCTGTGCTGTTATTCCTTTTAAAGGGAATTGTGACAGGCTGAAACAGGTACAGAAGGTATAAATAATATTGAGACTGATCAGAAATAACTTGAATTTAATTAATGCCCTGTTACTTTCGGTTTCTCAGTCTCTGACATGGCAAGAGTTTACAAACCAGGATTATCACATATCAACAGAGTGAAAAATAGACAATACAATAGAAGTGATTCACAAACCACTGCTGCTCATGTACACTATATGACTTGTCACATGTATGCTGGATTATAAACTCAAGTCTTTTAACTAACAACTCCTGTTCATCTTGCTGCAAAGAAAAACCATCACTAAACTGCATAACAACTTTTTAAGAAAGAAAAAACAAACATTTCCATTCTGTATGTATTTGAATGCAAAAGAAAGATCTACAGTAAAAAACATAGGCTTGTAAGATACAGGTTTCCACTAACCATTTTCATTTATGTGTGCATAACTGTGTGCATTATTCAGTGTTAGTAATAAAGAGGCTACAACTGCCCATCATGTTTTAAATTGGTCTAATGCCAGTGCTGTGTGCAAATAAGATGGGAGCTTAGAAGGTGCTGCCTAAAAAGAGACATTTTACCCTCAGTCCTGAGAAGCATTTTCAAGATGTAGCAACAGAAGCACTGAGGAAAAGAATAATTACTTTGGGGTCACTGGAGGAGGCTGTGTAGTATTTGAGCTCCTATTAGGTTTGTTACAGATCACATTTATTTCCCAGATCTGAGATCTGAGTACTTAGCCCAAAGGAAATTCCATATCATTTTCTACTTTGGAGAGTTTAATTTTACAGAGAAAGCTTTATTCCAGATTAGTTGAGTAATCCATAGGCCCTGGTGTAATGCTAGGAGCTTACTTAATACTTTAGCAATTTCTCATTGTAACTTCAAATATAATTTTTTTAGTTTAGCTAACCACTTGTGAGTCTTTAATTTGACAAACCAATCACAGAGTCTAGATTTATTCTCAAAATATAGGGGCATTTTACTTTTCAGGAACCACTCCTAGGTCTGTACAAAACCGTGGCCTGTGTCTTGGAGCACCCTGATTCCAGCTTATAGGGCAGCTGATGATGTGCATGAACAGCAAAATGAAAGGCACTCGACTTCATTAATTTAAACCTTCATTTCTTTGACAACAGCATGCCCATCTTCATGCACAAGTTTCTGACCGGTTTCTTCTTTGAATTTAATTTTGAGAGAATGATTGCATTCTGGTATCAGACATCTGGAGCTCTTTTTAAATTTGGGTTCAGTTTTCTATTCTTAAATTTATGGACAGCTAACGTAAGACTTTATCAGTAGTGAGTTTCTACTTTGTTGTTTGGCAACCCTTAGCAGACCCATCAGCAGTTTATTTTGGCATATGCTGATGAAATAAATGATTCCACTTTCCAACTGCTAGTTCCTACCCATACCTTCTCTCCGGAGCTGGCATCAGTGTTCATGCAGCTGCATGGTGAACTGATATGCTTTCTCTGCAAAGTTTCTTTTGGCTAAACGTAGACATCTTTCAGCAGTTACCACATTTGGTCATGACGCTGGCCGCTAACCAGAAGTATTCCCAAAATTAAAAATGTTACATGTGTATCTACTCTGTGTTAGAGAGTATCTACTCAGGCAACAAATGCATTTGTTAGTCTTTTAATACAAGGCCAGCAATAATTAGCATCAGGTAGAATGAAGTGTATCAGCGCATTATGAAAAAAAGGGGTAATTACTAGCAGGTTATCTACAATACTTTCAGGGTATTATGAATTTTAAAAAGACTTGTAAGTGAAAATTCTTCAAAAGAGACATTAAATGTCCTCGTTGCAGAAATCATATAAAGATGTGTGAAACTCAAGCCCACAGATACCATTCTGCATACAACAAACTGTATGTATGTTCTTGCTGTTTAGATGTGTGGGCTTAAGAGGAAGTGATAGAATTATTCTTAAGATTATCTGTAAATTGTGGCCAGCCAGGAAAAAAAAAAAAAAGAAATTCAGTAGTAGTTTTACCCTTGGAAAGGCAGAGAGACATTCTTTTAATTTAATCAATATTTACTTGCCATTGCTGCTAGTTCTGCAGAATTTGACTGAGAGTCACTAGGTCTCTATAAAAGAGCACGTTTTGCAGTTCCCAGAGCCCCGTAAAGCTGCTGTAAATGAGTACAGAGTAAGCTTCTCTCAAGCTACTACAGGTACCATTTTTGGCACACTCTGGAATGATTCTGTAGCAGATCTACACTCACTGCAAAGGTGGGGAAAAAAGGGCTACTGCCATCTGTCCTTCAATGCAAATACCAGCCAAAGCAAGTATGTTCAGGTCTGCTGCTTCCTGAAAAAGAGGTTGCAGGTCCCTGTCAGTGTATATGTAAAAAATTTAAGGTGTCCAGAAGTCTAGACTGAGGAATTGGAGGCCAAAAGTCTGCCTTGAGGCTGTGCTGGGGAAAAAATGTGGGACATTCCCCTAACTGGGAAGAAAAAAAAAAAAAAAAAAAAAAAAAAAAAAAAGTTCAGTGCAGTAGCTTTACCAATCACACCAGTACCTGATTTCCATGGTAGAGATATCTGATAAATCAATCAGAGTTAACCTATGGAAAACATGTTAGTGCTTTTGTTCATGGAAAGATTACTCTTTTAAAAAACATATTGTTGAGTTTCAGGGTTTTCCTATTAATTTTAATATTAATAATTATTTCAAATACGTCACTTGAAAATCAGGATCCTTTTAGGAAACTTTAGGTCCTGTATCACATGTTGTTAGCACAGTTGGATTTAGTTTGAGAAATGATCCATTTTAACCCATTTACTGTTATTTGGGTATCGATGTGCCAAGGAAGAGGAGCTCTTAAGTATACAGAAAGATCCATGCTCTCACTGCATACATATTAGCAAAAGAGAAGAGTTGAGGAAAACACCACACATGACTCCTGTCATTACTTCTAAATTTTTTCCAGAGTTGCCATTTCCCAGTACAAGGATGCCTGTGTCTTCTTCTTCTCCATGCATCTGAACTCCTGTCTAACTGCTTTCTCCTGTGCCACACTGGTGTCATTATTTGTGTGTTGCTTTTAGCACCTGGGTCTTCACGTACCAAATATGAGACAGGTCAGCTATTCTAAGTTTCTTATATAGAATTACAAGCCATGTAGCAGGCGGTCAATCCTGCTTGATTGACCTCTACAGCCTTTCCCCTCATCCACAAGTGGGTCACCATGTTAGAGAAGGAGATCAGATTAACCATCCAATGTCTAGATATGGCACCTGGGGACGTGGTTCAGTGGTGAAAATGTCACTATTAGGTTAACAGTTGGACTCAATGGTTTGACAGGTATCTTCTAATCCTAATGATTCTATGGTTCTGAGCAGAAGAGACCGTTACTCAGACACTAGTTATAAATGCACACCACCACTTAGAAATCAAAGGGACTATTTCACTTTGGTTGTCTAAAAGTTTTGTGTCTAATCTTGTCTCAGATAATCCTTCTACAGTCAGTGAAACTATACAGTTGCCTCTAGACTGCAGATATCTTACTCAGGATAAGTAAGTATTAGATTGGTACAAAAAACCTAAACCACTATCTGAAGATGTCCCTATCTCTTCATCAACTATAAGAAAAACCTAGGCAACAAATTAAGGTTCATTATACTGGACAGCTAAAAGTATATCACACTACTCCTATCTTTTCTGACAGATCCCTGCTCAGAAGCTTGCAACAGAAATCACTGCTACTCTAGCCAGAGTTACTACAGCTTCACTTTACAGTCTTTTGTTTTTCATCTTTTTCTTAGTTCTTGTTGTTCCTGCAATGACTTTGAAAGTTTCTCTAAGTTGTTTGTACTACTTAAATGCAGGAGGCTGTGACTCACATGTGCCAAAAATCCTGGCACACAGAGTGTTATCAGCTTTACAATTCCCCTCAGGTATGAGCACTCCCATAGTGCTACTGACCCTCTCAGTCTTTTACTCAACAACCAAGCTACATTTTCTGCCTTATTCCTGTTGGTTCAGTGTGCATGTTGAAATCTCAAGTCCTCTCTAATGCATCATTAGATTTTTCTTCTTCTCTAGGGACATAGAATTTTTCTCCTGTATTATCAGCTACATTGAAATAAATTGAGGTCAGACTTCTGCTAAAAGTGGTCTAGAATATTAGAAATCCTCTGGTGTTTCCAAGGCATCAGGCTTTTCAGATAGTGAATATATATTCAGCTAATCCAGACTTCTAGATAGCAGATCAAGTATTTTATGGATCAAGTAGAACCTCTTCTATTGTAACATTTGAAACTCTTACTGGCTATTTTTTCCTTTTTGTTTTTTAGAAAAAAATTGACTATAAAGTCAATATTTTGCATCAAAATTTTCAGTAGATTCAGATTTTCTCAATTTTTTAGTACCTGTTCCCATGCTCAGGTTACTTCTCATGCTACAAAACATGCTTGTGTCTGTATCTGTGCTTCAATAAAGACTTAGAGTAATTTAACACCTTTTCTGATTGTTCCAGCTCTATGGGCTTTCTACTGAGAAGAAATATTCCTAGGCTTTTTTCACTCCACTCAGAGAGTTCTGTTCTACCATGATAACTTTAATATATACAAAATGGCATTTTGTTTCTCTGGGGAGTATATGTATCAGGGGAGTATATTCCCCAAGACCAAGATCAGCCCCAGAATCCCGATTTCTCCAGTTCACACCAACAGTCAGTGGAGAAACAGGCTTGGGCAGGGGAAACCAAGAGAAATCAAAATCATTCTTTGGAAAAATGTGTAGGTTTCCACTTCTTAGAGTCTAGAAAGATTAGCTTCACTGACCTAAAACATTTTGCGAATGTTCTCTGAAGCATTTTTGAAGTCCCTGACTTCAAAAGAAAAAGGAAATTTTTCTTCAAGAAGCTATAAAATTGTTTTCAAAGAAACATAACCTTTACATCTCTTCATGTTGTGTGCACTTGTCTCTAAGTGAGTAACAGACTGATACCTTCTCCTTACAGCAAGTAGTCTGCTGATCCCTGAGGAAGGCCTCAGGCCTTTGGGGTTTTGATTGCCTGAAACTTTAGGAGATAGAAGAGGAAATGAGATTGTTCCTGTAGTGTACACTGGTCGATGTTCTTAATATTCAGCAGGGAAAGGAAACGGACAACCTTGGTCTTGGACCCTCAGCCTAACCCAGAGTACAGTCATTAGTACTCTGTACATGTACAGAGTACATAAATTACCCTTTGCATTTTTTTAAGATTGCATAACTTTTATTATATATAAAAATAAAATAGTAAAAATAACCTGATTGTATGCTTGTCTACAAGTGGAATGGGTGTTGACTGCATATTGTTGTGGGTTTAATAAGAACGAAGCTAAAACCTCAGAATATTTGTTCTGTTTCCAAAGCTAAGAAATACTAAAGTTTACCAATTTAAATGAACGTTCCCTCAGATTCTATTATATAGCCAAATTAAAAAATAATTTTGATTTTTTTAATTTTAAAAACTTAACTTCCCCACATCTCTATGTGATTGAAGTATTTTTCAAGATTTCTGTTGCATGTAGAATTTAGGGGAAGTGAAAATATTGCTGCCCTAAGAATTGAAAAAAATAGCCCAAAATTGGAGAACTGTAACATTTAACAGCTTAATCTTTATTCCAGCTCTGTAAAGATGGAACAGCCATTGATAAACATGATCATTTCAGAAACAGGTTTCACACCGGTCTGAGAATAAGATGTCAGCTGGTGCCCTCATGTGGATAAGTGCGCCACTATATATAACAGAACATGAAACTTTTGGTGAAAACAAAGCCATAGAAACTTTAACATCTCAGATTTGCACACAGAATTTGGTCAGATGGTTTAAGAGTCTTTCATTATCCTCTTGCAGTACAGGCAATGCTATTTACTTGGTTGTAAGCAGAATTTGCTACCTGGATGCCAGTATATAGCGTAGCTCTTAATGTAAATTTTAAGTATGAAAATGAACTCATTATCTGCAGAACCACAATCTCTCTCCCTCAAAAAACTCCCTATGGATTCATACTAAAATGTAAAAGTATCAAGTAATTGGCTTTCAGAACTAATCATACAATGTTTTTCCAGGGTTTGGAAAAAATTTCAACAGAATATAACTTTTTTAAAGAAACACCTTTCCTATTCACAAAGGAAGCATTCCAGTTGTCAGCTATCACAGAGAGGAGCTGAATATGACCAGGGCATATGAGCTGGTGGAAATAATGCCTTTCTGATCAGCCTCATTGGAAGACACCATCAGTCGAGGTCTAGGCGCGATTTTCTGGAAGTGTGCAAAATGGGTGAGTGAAAAGCATAGATCCCTTTCAATAAGAATATTCCTTTTCAATACTAATCCAGTTTCATACATGCACCATGTGGTGATGAACATCTGCAGGGATCAGCAGGGATCCTGTGGATGGCAAGTAGGCAGGTATGAGGTAGGCAGGATGAGTAGGCAGGATGCAAGCTGCAGCTGCCCCCCTGCTAGAGCCAGAGCAGGTACACTTCTACTGTACAACTGTTCCTTTGGAGTGCTTATTAAAGTGTATGCATTTTTAACTCTTACTTGAAAATATTAAACTCTAAGTGTAGAATTAATCAAGTTGTGCAACATTTTACAGAACCAGCTATATAATATTTACATCTTAAAAGTAAGGAAAAGATTGAAGGCAAACCTTCTACAATATGTTAACATATATCAAAAGAATCACCATGTTTGTATACCCAGAATCTAAACCTAAGATAGACTGCCATTTGCAGAATATTCTATTACAATTGTGATGTGTGTGCCCTCAGTGGCAGCTATTATGAAGATACTAAACTGAAATACTAATCTCAAATAATAGTAATTAAAAACTTCAGCAAAAACTTCCCCATTCAAGCTGAGTAAAGTGGCTATAATGATTAGAAATAATGGAAAGACAAGGTAACTGCAATCTGTAATTTGACATTACAAATTATGAACTAGCAGAGGTTTTCTTCATTTTCATCTGTCACCTACAGATCTGAGTAGTTCTGGGGATTTCCACTGGCTTCAGAAAAACTGATATTCTGAAATGCTTCTTACTTTGTACACTATTTCAAATTCTCACACATTATGATAATTAGAGTGCCAACAATGTAATCTGGGAATGCAATCCAACAACTATTATTTATCTGCCAGCCTTTCATGTCTCCTTGTTCTAGGTGCTTTACAAAAGGACAAAAGGGCATACAAGCCTACTGAAATACAAGACCAATTTTATCATTTTAAACATTATGTCAGATATCTAATTTGATATTAAAATTAGAAAATTAAAATTATGAAAATTCCTTGCCCTATAACAACTTTTTTACAGAAATTCAGGACCTTTGCAGGAAGCAGTGCATTTTTGACAACACTTTTACCAAGACAAATGACACATTTAATCTTTTAAATATTTAGACAATCTAGATCAAATATTAGCCAAGTGGTTCAGTACAAGGCAGTTTCAAATATGAGGTTCTATGGGTTAAAACCTGCACTTTCCTTTCGCATTGAAGTTTGCAGAAATAACTTTTTATGCTAGCATCAATCCTGAATGCCCTAACACCCTTTCCCATCATTCTTCAGAGTATGTGTTGTATGACTTAATAATCATCAAAAACTCCATAACTGGCTTTACTCGAATGATGATGGTGTGCATTCTAGTTTAATACAACCTCGAGCTACCTTTTTGGGCAAAGGACAGTATAAAAAGGGAAGAAGTAATCTCTCTAAGAATACTGGAGTTGCTAACAGAAAAGAAAAATACTTTATACAAAACCTGAAAATTTGTGGATTTTTAAAATCTCATTGAAGAAGTTACACATTTCACTTACTGCTGTTGCTCAATAAAAATAAATTTTTGTAGAAAAGACTTGCCCATAAATGAGACAGTTGAACAGAAAGACTTGTGTGCCTATGAATTATAGTTCCGGACTGCTTATACTCTGCCTTAAAGCTGTGTATTCTTTCTCTGTACTTGTGCAATGCAATTATATTAGAAGGCCTCTTAAAACTGGGTGATCTATTGGTTTAGGGAGCTAAAGATTGATTCCAGATGTAGTCCTGCTCTTCTAGCCCTTCAAAAAGTAACTACTGCGCCATCTGTTTTGTAATAGACTATTTCAAAGAGTGCCAAGGGAAATGTTAAATACATTGGTCAAATGGCCACATATACCTCACACACAGGAATCCTAGAGGTCACAGTGTCTCAGACAGATTCATATTTTCAAGTTTTTCCCTCAAATGTTCCACTATGGAAACTCAAGAAACAGCTCTCCTTCCTTTCAAAATAGGAAGATGTTTTCCAGATTATTATCAGTGTTGACACATATGATGCCAAATTCAGACATGAATTCAGTGGAATTACTGGAATTCACAGTGACATCTCTCCTGTACCTGCCTGACTTCTGGATCCTTGTAGGTTATTCCAAATTACTTTTGGGGTTGTTTGGGTTTGGGATTTTTTGGAGGGGTTGGGGTGTTTGTTTTTCCGTTCTTTTCCTTTGGGTTTTTTTTTGGGTTTTTGTTTTGTTTTGTTTTGTGTCTTTTTTTTTGTTTCTATTTTTTTTTTTTTCAAATGAACTCAGTAGCAAAAATGTAATACTAAAACGACTTCAGATTTGGCTGGTTGCCCAAGGAATATGAAGGGTGTGTGAGGTAATGAAGGGTTATTCCATGTCATGAGTGATAATTTTTCTTTTCCCTAGTTATTTCAGGAAGCTTGAAGTAAAGGAATTTTCTTTGTTCTTCTAAATAACATCTTATGCATCTCAAAAAAAAAAAAAAGAGCACTCAAGTCTGACATCAACATGGGCTTAATTCTTAGCAACAACAAAACTGGAGCAAAAAACAATCTCTGAAGATTTCCCAAGTATAAATCTGAACTTCAGAGCAGCAACTCATGATTTATACCAAACAGTCCTGAGAAAATGTTTAAAATGAAAACAAAAGGAAACAGAAAATCTGCTAGAAATTAGACAATCACAGTCTTGTGCAGTCCTAGAGAGATTTTTTTTCTGCAGCAACATTAGGTAAATCATTGGTAAAAAGAATTAAAGATTAATAACATGTCTCCAGTTCAATCCTCTTTGGTTTTCCCAGTGCATCCAGTCATATTTTATACCAATTCTTGTACTAAATTGTTACGAAATTAACTTAGGATTAGCAGACAGAGTAGTGTACCTATTTAAGTATTGCTGACTTTGCTGTGGCTCTCTCTATTCAACATCACATGCAGAATTAGTGCTTTAGACTGTAAGCAGAGTGTCTGGGCATACTCCAGCTACATCTAAAAGTTCAAAGTTTCCTGATGGTAAGTAAGAAAAAAATTAGTAGGTAAAACATCCCTATCTAGAATATTCCTTCGAACTGAACTTCTTTAAGCTGCTATTTGGGAAGTGTAAGGATATCCCACATATACAGGAAAATTTGAATTTTCAGTATTAAACATTATTAAAACAAAGAAAGGTTATGAAGTGGAATAAGAAACACCTGTTTTGGAGGACTTAATAACATAACTTTTTTGAAATTGAAGACATCTGAAAGAAATAAATTCTGAAAATGTACATGCACTACATTCTGGCTAATGTACATATTGGCATGGGAGAATACATACACACCTTTCTGCTACAGCAAAGGCCCCTTTACTTGGGACAAGATTTAGTTGAAAATAATAGACTCAAGAAGTAACAGAACAAGATATTATAAATTGCAGATACCCATATTCCAACCCAAAAGGTCCAAGAAGAAAATGGTGCCTGAAAGAAGGATACAGAACAGGAAATATTTTACGAGAATATCATATAGACCTAGTCTTTATAATAATGGATAGTTTTGAATCCTGGTCTCTACAGAGCATATATCCTCCAGAGCTACAAAAATATCTCTTATTTAATTTTAGGTAGGTATCTATACTCTCCCCTCAAAAACACCAAACAAGCCAAAGAACCAAACAATCACACAAAATCAATCTGGATAAAACTCATTCTTGCAAACCAAGCAGTGTAGTTGTCCCACCTTTTGCTGAGGCTGATGTTCCTGGAAGACAAGACTTCCAGAATAAAGAGGTATTTAGAGAGAATTTTGTTTTAGCCACCAATACTACACCTCATCTTAATTCCCAGTTTTGATTAAGAACTTTTAACTGCTTCTTAGCTGGTCAAGAACATAGATAATGGATCGTAAGAGTCACAAATCATACTCTATTCCTCTGCTTCCTAAGCACATAATCTGCCTCTAACTAAATCATACAATGCAGAGCTGAAGACTGATCCATCCTTTGAAAAATGCTCAAGAATTGGTTTAGGTGAGTTATTTCTTCAAGGCCAAAGAAAGAAAATTCAGAAATTTACTGTCAGTAACCCATCTCTCCTTATTCCATAGTTGTCTTAACCCTACATGTACAGATAAATCCTTCAAAGCTCACTGTTTTCTGGGCTGAGAGGCTAATTTTCTCCAGCTGAGGCCAGTACTCCTCCACTTCACTCTAAGAATACCTATTATGGTATACCTTTTGCATGGGAAAAATGTGCCAGCCACTTGCTAGCTACTGGCTGGGTCATACACACCATGTCAAAGTGATCTATTCCATCTAAGATGTATAGATCCAAAATTACTCAGCCCAGAGAAAAAAAGAAAGCAATTATTTTGTTCACTTGACACATGCAGTGTTCAGGAGAGTTCAATTTGTAACAGTAGTTAATCATTCACAAAAGAACACAATTTTAAAAAGTAACTTATTTGTTCCTCGCAGCAGAGGATTAAGACACAATGTACTGAATAACTGGTGCAATACAATTGCTCTGCAGAAATGATTGTATTTCTATCACACACTTTTTGGAAAACGTAGTCACTTTAACTTTCATTGTTTTTGTAATTCAGAGGCAAGAATTATTACGCAGAAAAGTCTTCTTCCTTTCTCACCCATCTTTTTAGTTCTTTGAAGTTCTTAGTTTTTTGGTTTTGTTGTTTGTTAGGTTGGGGTTTTTTTTGTTTTTTTGCCTTTTTTTACCAACAGTGCTGCATCCAGGAAGGACTGATGTTGTCCACAGAAGGGCAACAGAGCTGGGGCAGGGTTTGGAGTACAAGCGCTGTGAGGAGCAGCTGAGGGAGCTGGGGGTGTTTATCCTGGAGAAAAGGAGGCTCAGGGGTGACCTTATCACTCTCTACAGCTGCCTGGAAGGAGGTCGTGGTCAGGTGGGAGTCAGTCTATTCTCCCAGGTAACAAGCAACAGAACAAGAGCAGACGGCCTCCAGTTGCACCAGGGGGAGATTTAGTTTGCATCTGAAGAACAATTCACTGAAAGGGTGATCAGGCATTAGAACAGGCTGCTTAGGAAAGTGGTAGAATCACTGGCCCCAGAAGGGTTAAAAAACCCTGTGGATATGGCACCCAGGGATATGGACTAGTGGTGAACACAGTGGTGCTGAGGTAACAACTGGAGTCAATGATCTTAGAGGTCTTTTCCGACCTTAACAATTTAATAACTACCAGCGCAAATCACAATTACTGCCCATAAACTCTATGGCACTGATGGCAGGAGAAATGGGTGTGCATGCCTTTACACACAACTAGATAACCTGAAACAACCAATCAGGTTCTGGAAGAATGGGTGTGGGGGTACATGCTGGAGGGGAGATATGCAGAGTATGTGGATCTCTTAAAGGTTGTATCTTCCTAGTTCCTCACCCTATGGGAAAAGCAGGAGGGTGCTTAGAATAAATGGAGGCTGTGCCTGCTAAAAACTAGAGAGATCCTAGATGGTTATGCCCCAGTGGGATCTCCCTAGTTTTCAGTAGAGCTTGTTTTTGCAGGACTCTGTCTCATTGTGGACCCTGGGCGTTGGCAGAATGATTTTCTGCACACTGCTAATGGCTGTGGACTTAAGCCTGGTTTGTCTGCCTGGAGGAGCTCCTCCATTACTGCTGTGAGGTTACGAGTGTCACCAGACAAACACTACAGAAATAATCCTGGCCACCCACAAGGAGTAGTTTTGGCACACTACTGTGTGTGCCGTGTGGAACAACTGCTGTGGGTCTCTCGGCAGCACTTTCTACACACCCCATGTCACTCTCCCCTCCCCGGTGAGAGCCAGCGCTCTCCCACCCTGCTCAGTTACGGCACGCAGAGGTGAAACAGGCCCTAACCCTGAAATCCTGTGTCAGCACTGAAATGGATTCGTGGCTTTTACACGCCAACTCTACCTGCCCTGTTCATTTAGTACACGTTTAACACGTCAGGCTGTGGACGCGTAATGTTTGCGAACATCTGCAATCCCGGTGCGCGCGGTGCTGCGAGTCCTCCTGAAAATGCGGCTTGTAAAGTGCCATCCTCAACACTGTACCCTGAGTTTTGGGGCAAAGCCCCGGCATCTCCCGCCTTCGCCACCACCCGGGATGGGAAGGAACCGGCGGTGCCCGGCTCGACAAGGGGGATCGGGCCCGCGGCGCTCCGGGCCAGGCCGCAGGGGGCGGTCCGGGCCCGGCGCCTCTCGCCCGGCGCAGGCGCCGCCGTGGGCCCGCGGCGGAGGGCAGCTCGCCCCAGGACGGCGGCTCCATGCGCTGCCAGGTAGGTGCCACCAGCCGGCGACCCCGGGGCCGGTCCGGCCGGAGGCTCGGCCGGTGCCGGGCAGGGCGGCAGGGCTCCCGCTGCCCCTGGCCCCGATGGGCAGCGGGAGCGGCCTGGGCGGCGGGCGCGGATCCGCGGTCACTCACCGCCCCCCGCCCTCTCCTCCTTTCCCCCGCTGTCCTGACAGCCGTGGCAGGAGGGACGCGGCTGAGCCGATCGGCATCGAGATCTTGGCGCTCGGCTTCCGGTCGTGTGCTGGTATTTTGGGAGCGGTGTTCTGGGCAGGCCCCGCGGCCCTGAGTGCTGTCTGTTCCCCGGGCAGGTCTCGGTGCTGTATTTCGCCAGGAGCGCGGAGCTGGCGGGGCTGCGCAGCGAGACCCTCTCGGTGCCGCGGGAGATCACCTCTCTGCAGCTCTGGGAGGAGATCGTCAAGGTCCACCCCAGGTATGCAGCAAGTTACCCTTGAGGTGCACAAAGAAACGTGGATTTTTAAAATTTTTTTTTGTAATGCAAATTTGGTATTTAGCATTGGGCTGGAACACATAGCAGTACTTCAACAGCACAAAACCAATGGTGTTACCTTCTTTTGGTAACCCTAAACACTAAATGTTTTGTGTTTTGCACAGCTGGAAGTGTCGTAGCTTTTTGTATACACAAGGCAGGCCCAGGTGCAGGAGATGTACCCAAAACTGGGCCTGAGAGTACACATGGTCCATTGTCCAGGAGGGCTGTGGTGTGGTAACCTGAAAACTACCATATTGTTAGTCTGTGGAGAAGGTGAGATGTTGCAAGGAGGGATCAAGCACAGCCAGGACAATAAATAAGAAATAAATGATAATATGTGGGTGTTTCTAATTGCTTAGGTTAGACATTAGGAAGAAATTCTTCAGACATTGGAATGAACTGCCCATGGACGTGGTGGAGTCACTGTCCTAGAAGGTTTTTAAGGGAAGATTGGACTTTGTGCCATGGTCACAGAGTGCTTTTCAAACTTAATTGATTCTGTGATTAACTGTACTGTGAGCCATTGGTCTGAGCCTGTGGCACACTCTGCAAGGCAGGTCAGGAAAGGAACTGAAGCTGCCAGAGGCTTCCAGCCACTCAGCCCTGACACAACAAATATGGTCAGCCACTTCAATGCTCTGAAACACTGCTGTTTGCATTTCATAAGGAGTCTGGTCCTGAGAAAGTACTGTATGCTGTAAGGGTCTCAGCAGCATTGGTGCTCTTGGGAATGTTAATAGAAATGTCCCCTCTGTTTAAAGCTAACGGAAGGGGCTCAGTCCTGTCAAGACTGAGTCTGATAGACAAAGGTGCAGCACCATTTTGGAGGGAGAGATAGAAGAGGGTAAAAAAAAGAGTAAATTATAAAAGAGGTTGTGGTCCTCAGGATTTAGTGCTCAGTGGTCTGGGCTTACCATAACTTTGGACTTAGATGTCCAAGTCTTTCTTTAGTAAAATGCTCTCAAACACTGTGAAAAAAAATGAACTGTTTAACATTGGTATCTGTTTCCAAGTGAGAAACTCTTCACAAAACATTGGACCAGGGACCTTTTCCTCACAGAGAAATGAAATAAAGTGTGTTTGGGTGCTAGAGGCAGTAGGGAATGCATATATTGTACTTTGCAGCGTTTTCATCTGTGTCAGAAGCATAAGCAGCACCATTGGTCATTTTGCTGTAATTTGTCAACTTTGTCCTTTTATGAATGATGACTTGGGGCAGTAGAATTTTCTGGAAAAACTCAATATAATTGTAGGGCATTGACCACAGACTTCTATTCACATTGCTAATGGATATTCAAATTGCAGTTTGAGCGTACTTGACAGTGCTTTTCTGTTCGACACATTTTCCCCAACTAATTAGCTTGCAAGGGACTTTAATTAGAGCCCATCCTTCTAATGGGCACTTCAGTTTCATGGCAGTGCACAGTTCTTCAGTGGCTTGCTTTGCTTTCATACAATCCCTCCCTTCAGTCTGTTCTCTGAATCAGTGCTACTGTGTTTTGCTCGGCCTGTGCCTTGACTACTTTTTGTCTATCTAGCTGGTAGGAAACAAGATGATTTTTACTTGTACTCTTTTGGTCTGCTTATTTGTTTCTAGGCGATACAGCTGAGCTGGTTATGCCAGATTTTGTAGTCTCAAAGAAGAACCGTTATCATGCCTGTGTCATCTGAAGTAAAATGCAATTCTTTTTTCTCCTCTCTTACTGCTATGGCCCTCATGCTTGCTATGTAATTGTACTTAGTCATAGAGATGATTCCCTGCCTCATGATATCCAGAGCTATGGACTCTCACTGCATATTTCACATAAAAAATATGTAGAAGATCTGACAGAAGACACATCACATTTGCTCCCTTAGTTCTGTGGCCGCTCCTTATCAATAGCAGGTTTCAGACCTGTAAGTACAAAAGACCCAAAGCCTCACAAAGTCTGAGCATGCGCAAGAGCAACTCTCTGATTACTGAATCTTCATGAGATCTCATGAACAGCATACCACAATGCTTCTTGGTGCATAAGAAAATTGCTCCAGTCCTGCCAGACTGCATCAAGACAGTATTTCCTTCTAATCCCAGATTGGATAGTTGCTGCCTCTTGAGTTACCAGCTTTTTTATTGTAAGCTTTTGAAGTAGGTCTGGTATGTATTGATTTGTTCTAACATAGGCCTATGACAAATCCAATTCCTGATTTCTGAAAATTATGCTGATCTAATTTCTTTTTAGCCATTACAAGAAAATCCAAGATTAGGAGGTGTGTGTTTGTTGTATTTTTGACTGTGTCTTGGAAGTGAAGTTGTGTAAATCTCAGTGGTTTTTACCTCAGCTGCCCAATACTGGGCACCAGTTTGCTGTTCAATGAAATCTCATGGTTAGATGCATACATTGTCTGGATACCTATTTGTGCTGTTTCCAATCCCCCTCAGGCTTGCTGTCATTCGGGATCAAGTGGTGTTTGCTGTTCGGCAGGAGTACGTGCTTCTTGGAGATCAGCTCCTGGTCCTGCAGCCTGGAGACGAGGTTGCCATCATCCCACCAATTAGTGGAGGCTGAACCTGCCCAGGTTCTGTTAGGTAGGTATCACTTACTGCCTAGTTTCCTGTGGAATGTAATCCTGTGCTAAAATACCTCATGAATTCTGTGTGATGTTACAAGAACCTTTTCTTGTTTAGGTCTGAAGATGTGATTGCAATTCTCTCCCTCCACCCCAGTGCTCTTTTGAGAAAACGCAACTTGTGTTTCCGTCTGGTGAGTGCAGTGGTGCTGAGCAGAAACTATAAGCCAGTGTACCAGTAAATGATTAACATGTATGCAGTAAATGGAAGACAATTGCCAGAGAGGTCAGGCATTGCTTTGAATCTGGGTTTTAGGTCTTGTTACTCTTTCCTGGTTGTTTCTTCCTACCAGTGGAAACTTAGCTTGCTTAAACAAGATAATAATGCAAAATTTCCTGCCACTTTTAAACAGAAAAGATAATAAAGTAAAAATAATTGACTGCTGCTTAGAAATTTTGTTAGCTTGTGGCTATTAAAAAGGTGTCCTTAGAATAGCTTCATTTCTTTGCCTGCTTTCAAGTGCCAGTTCATTTATTTGCTGCAGCTTGTTCCATTGCTGCTGATCAAATTACTTCTCATTTCTAGGTGATCTGGTGACTGGCTTCTACTCAGATAAGTTAGAAGTGTCTTCTGTGTGTCTGCAACAGACTCATAGTATGAGGTCCTGAATGTCCTGGAGAGCATACTCAACTTTAGGATTAAACTCTAATCCATGTTTATCAGAAATCTCTGTTTTAAACTATTTGATTTGATGAGATAAGTAGGAGGGACTGACAATGTCACCACAGATTTACCGGCACTACACAGTGGTCTGTGCTGGTTGAATGTACTGTTGAACCAGGGCCTTGGACTAATTATAGTTTTATCCCACTGTACTAGACTTTCCTATCAGAAAGAAATATGTATGTAATAAAACCAAGTCATTGCTTGTTATTTTCAGTTAATATTCTCTCAGTGAGGCTGTTGAGAAGTGAATTTCACATGTGGACTAGTCTCTTGGGTAAACAGATAGTGCCTTGTGTTGTGCATAAATTGGGGCATGAGCACTGGATAAAAAGCACTTGGCTGATGCTAGTATCTTCAGGAACAACAACAGAGTCTGTTTGATTTCAGTTTTTCTATTGTGATATGGAAGAAAACGAAGATGTGCCAAAAGATTTTATCAAGCTCAAGTCTGAAAAGCTCTCCGTAGATGAAGTGTCAGAGCTGGTTGTTTCACCATACTGTGGGGCAGTGTCTCTGTTCATTGGTGAGTTTAATATCTGTGAGATAAGTCACTAGACATGTTACTAGTCTAATAAATGTAACTTAGGTCGTCCACATCCCAGACTTGCAGTTCTCAAATAAATCAGTTCTGGGTCTGAGTCCATTATGTTTAGAAAACAGGTTCTGAATTATTAGAGCAAGACCATGGCAGCTCTTAAATAGCTGCCATGGGCTAAAGTGGTGTGGAGCTTTCTGGCTGATACAGCTATCATAGGACTAAACAGAACCGTAGCTCTGGAGTAGAGAACTGCCTGGGAGTTGTTACCCTGTCCCCTGGCATACAACTTGTTCAGAGTGGGAAATGGAATATTGTGGCTGTGACAGGCACATGTCCACACCTGTATGTGAGGTTCTGTAACTCAGGTCTTGGTTGAAAGTGGAGTACTATTCTACCAGTGGGCTGGTGAAGGTCAGGCTCATAGCTCTGTATAGTGCTTAATGTATGTGGCACACATATGAAACTGATTTGTGCTTAAACCTTAGTGCTACTAGGCTCCTAAATACTGGGAATTTAAAAATTATATGGGTAAATGCCATTATAACCTTATATAACCTTACCAGTTACCACAGAAGATGTCCCAGCCTTGGGTATTGCGGGCTGCAGATCTGTGTAATGTGTAAACTAAATTCTCCCTTTTATAGTAAAGATTTATCTTGTTCAAATAATCTCATTATGCAGCCATGATTAGGGACGTTGTTTATATTTGCACAGTGCTGACCTTGACCATAGCAAGAGATCCTGGGTTTTTACTCTGTATTAATGTAGTATATAATGTGTATTATAAAGATACAATATGTATTCATTTACCCACTGCTTTTAGCTGATAAATCATTTTTGTTTAGGTACTACAAGAAATAATTTTGAAGGAAAGAAAGTGATTCACTTAGAATATGAAGCATATACTTCAATGGCAGAGACTGAAATAAAGAAAATCTGCAGGGATGTTAGACAGAAATGGCCTTCAGTCAAACATATTGCAGTGCACCATAGACTTGGGTATGTATGTCCAGACCCCATTCTTCTGAAACTGGAATATCAGTTCTTGTCTGCTGCATGGCTGTCCTTACATAGTTGCAGAACCTGCAAGAGTGTTTAGAAACCATAGTGCAGCAAAGCTGGCTGCAGGATCAAGCTCTTGCTGTGGAGCTAAGTTTCAAAAATTTTGTTTTCAAAAATGTGTTTATTGGTAGGGTTTACTGGAGTCCACACTTAACCTGGAAGGATCTTTGATGCTGATGTGATATTTTGAAAGTGGGGAGATATTTCACTCCAGGGAAGGGGAGGCTGTTAGTTTATTTTGTTCTTTATTTTTTAAAGGTGTGAAGTTGGCAGCACTTTGTTTTTTCCTTCTCTCTCCTGTTGACGGGCTGCAGAATGTTCTTATTGTCAGATTTTATTCTCTTTATGCTACAAGAAGTCTGGAAGCTTAGGCTGTGGGGCATGGTAATTGCCAGCCATGCTTGTGAGAGAGCCTCCTGTTGTTCCTTGAGTCTTGGATAAGCATTTTCCTTTTGATTCAAAACGTGGAATACTAGTGTCTGACATACTCTTAGGCCTTGCCAGTTCAGAGAAGATTTCTTGCTAAAACTAGCAGGATTTGCAGAAATCTTGAAGGAATTTGGGATGTGATTGTAAAGGGTAACTAAGATAAAGAGCCTGAGGGGTAGTTTCCCTAGATTTCCTCTATAGTCAGCAGAGAGGGTGGCTGTCATGAGGGCAGGTCAAAGCATTTAGGCTGAGATTTCTTCCTATAGACTGGGCTGAAGGAGTCTTACTATAGAGGGAGGATTGGGAGGCAGATTTTGGGAATGCTACAACTGCAAGGAGAAACACAGAACCTTGTGCTTCTCTCAAGTTTAACACAGCACACCAAGCAGGAAACTTGACAATATAAAATCAGAATTCATCAAAAATTTGGTTTCATTACAAAATCTGCATAGTGTGAGGCAATTAAGTTCTTCTTTCACAAATTCTTCTGCAAACTGAGATGATTTCTTAGGTTTTTAGGTAAGAACTGGCTGTTCTAACTTATTATTGTTCACTATTAAGCCAGCTTCCAGTGAGTTTCCTATGCATGTTACAAGTTAACAATTTCCCCCTCTTAATTCCATAGGCTTAATTTTAAAAAAAGAAAGAATGGAAGAAAAAAGCCTATGTCTGGTGGGTTTATTTATTCTAGAGTGTGGAATTCTAACAGCTGGTACTGATTTTGGTTATGGTTTTCTTTCTTTTAAAAAGTGTATAATCTTTTGGATGTGGTTTGACACTTGCTCAGTATGAATGAGTCAGGAGAGCATGTGGCCAGAATTCTGACGTGACATGGCTACAACTTTTGGGTGCTCTTGATGTTAAGTGTTAGCTAAAGCTGCTGTTGTTCCTCTTCTCTCCCTAGTGTGGTTCCAATAACTGAAGCAAGTGTAATTATTGCAGTCTCCTCTCCGCACAGAGCAGAATCCCTTGAAGCTGTAATGTACTGCATCAATACCTTAAAAGCATCTGTCCCTATATGGAAAAAGGTATGTTTGGGGACAAAATCAAATTTAGGCCCATGCTAGTCTTAGACATCTGGGCTGCCTTAGCAACATTGCAGGCAGTAGCAGCTGCTCCTGGTGGGTTGTCAGTGTGTAGCACCAGTGAGTTTCCTCTATTGCAGCCAGGCCCATTTGTGGCAGGTAGAGCATCTGGAAGGTTCTCCTTGACCTGTACCATCTAGCTCCTCTTTATTTTGAAGCCATCCTAGGGTGAAAGTGAAGGAGGCCTGAGCTGTCCTCTTTTGAGTAGCAACTCAGTTCTGCACAGGTTTGTGGAAGAATTTGAGTCAGCTTTGCTTTGGACAGCATTGCAGTTTGGAAGTAACAGGAGCATTTCTTGCCTGTTTGCCCCTCATTGCTGTGGCCATGAGAAAGCACAAAGCACTAAGCAACAGCACACACTGAGCAGAAGTCCCAAAGCTAGTATAGGTACACAACAGTGTGTGGAGAAACCAGCCCAAGTCTAGAAAGGGCCTCACTGTATAACTTCAGTGTTGCATGCAAGTAATGAGCATTATCTGCCTCCTCTCCTTGGCAGAACTTGGCATGTGGTTAACAGTGATATTCCACACATTGCTTCACTTTTCTGATACCTCCTGAGGAGATGGAAGTTCTCTCAGAATAAATAATCAGGGACTCAGAATTTGCTGCTTAGGACTGGACTGCTGCTGGGTAATCCAGTCTGTCCTTAAGATCTATTAGTAGTGTTCTTAGTGTATTAATGTAATTTTTATTTTAATATTGACATTTTGGTACATCTAAATTTTTGTCTTAAAACGACGGTACAGAAGGTTAATGTAGCAACATGGATACTGTGTACTCTACAGCCATTACATAATTTCTTCTAGATCTCTTTGTTGAATTGACTTCAGCTTAGGTGGGCCCTTTTAAATTCAGTGGGGATCAGGCTGGGGTTCAGCCAAGTCCGTATGTTCTGAGGGTGCTGTCCTCTCCTCTGCTTGCCAGCCAAGTGCTGTGCAGTCCTGGTGTGATCAGTAAATGATAGTGGGATGGCTGTTGAGTCGTTTGGCCTGGTTTGTAGCTGCATGTAGCAGACTCACAACATTTCCCATTCTTTGTTTATATTACAGGAGATTTATGAGGATGAATATTCTTGGAAAGAAAACAAGGAATGCTTTTGGGCAAATTCAGAAAAATAATTGTACTCCTTTGAAAATAAAGTGTTACTCTTCCTAATGAGCATATTTACCTTTGAGTTTTTACAGAGATTCTCTATTTCTAAATGGTTCTAACAGATGTTTCAATTTCAATAATTTAGTTTGGACTGAGTGAAGTGAATGAGGATTAATTAGGGGTTTTAGGTGTCTTGACTCTCTTTTGGAATTGCCTTTCTGTGAATTTTTAACATGGAGTCAGTTTTTAAAGAATCTTCCCTAAAATTCTTTGTGGCAAGGTTTAGACTACTCTGTGATAAATACTGTTCTAATTCTTTTACCTTGGTAGTCTGTGTTCTCTGTCTCCATGGCAGGTCACCACAGGACAATTGCATTTTTTTCAATCTAAAAGTTCAGAGAGGTTTAATTTTATATGACTGCAGACAAAGTTTGCAAACTTTATGCTATTTTGACATTGTTCTAACATGAAAGCTACTTGAAGTAGATGAACTATTTTAGTGCAGACAGAGGAGAAAATACAAACTATGCCCCAGAGTTATTAAATTTTTAGTAGTGCTTATGTTCCAGTAGCTCTGTTCACAGATTTTTACTGTGCAGCTGATCCTACGAGTCCATTGAATTAAACAATATGGATAGGGATTGATATAAAGTTAAAGCTAGTGCTCCACCAGCAAAAAGAATTGCCTTAGCAATAACTACGTAATGATGTCTTGACAAAATTTTGAAGTGACTCTTTGGTTGTGTAGTTGTGTGGTGCTGCAGGAAGAAAAACCCAAACCAGCTATTACTACAAATACACAACTATAGTGTAATTATGTTCAGTAATTTGACTTAATATGTGTGGGGATTAAAAGTCATTAAATGGAATAGTTTTTCAAAGAAAATTGAGTTTTTTTGAACTGACTGCAATTCATATATGTATTTATATTCACATTTCAGATTTAATATTACTACAGTTTTTCTCTTGTTACTGTTTTGAAAACTAGTTAAATGAACTGACATAATATGCCTGGGCTTCACTGGAAATACTGGGTTATGTGTCTGAGCAAGGTAATTTTATTTGTTATTCTACTGTGCTACTAATTTGTTATTCTACTATGCTACTGTGCTACTATGGTAGTATTTAGTTGCTAAGAGTTCAAAGTCCCATTGTGTATGGCATTTCTGCTAATGCTGGGAGGCAGTGTTATCTAGTTATCATTATCAGTGTAGACAAGGTAGATACAAGTGAAGGAAAATAAGGTAAATGCAAAATTATTTGCTCAATTGCTCATATATATGTTCCTACATCATATATAGTTATTTATAATCCAAGGTCACACTGCTGAGTCAGGGCAATCCCAATCACAAGTACAAGCTGGAGGGAGAATGGATCAAGACTAGCATTGGGGAGAAACATTTGAGGGTATTTGTGAACAAAAAGCTCAGTATGAGCTGGCAATGTGCACTTGGAACCCAGAAATCGGGCTCTGTCCTGGGCTGCACCAAAAGCAGCAGGGCCAGCAGGTCAAAGGGTTTGATTGTGCCTCTGCTGTGCCCTCAAGAGACCCCACTGGAACATGCATCTGGGTCTGGAGCCACCAGTGCAAGAAGTTTTGTTGGAATGAGTCCAGAGGAGGACCACTAAGTTTACCAGAGGACTAGAACACCACTCCAATGAAGACAGGCTGAGAGCTGGGGTTTCTCACCTTGCAGAAGGCTCCGGAGAAACCTTACATCACCTTTCAGTGCCTAAACAGGACTTATTATAAGTTTGGAGGGGGAATTTTCACAAGGACAAGGGGGAATGGCTTTAAGCTGAGGGTAGGCTTAGATCAGATGATAGGAGGAAATTCTTTACTCTGAGGGTGGTGAGGCACTGGCACAGGTTGCCTAGATAAGCTGTGGATGCCCCATCCTTGGGAAGGTTCAAGGTCAGGCTGGATGGGGTTCTGAGTAACCTGGTCTAGTGGAAGGTGTCCCAGCCTGTATCAGGATGGTTGCAACTTGATGGTCTGTAAGGTCCCTTCCAACACAAACCAGTCTTTGATTCTGTAATCATTACATCACACACTAGTGAAGCCTCAGCTGTATATTGTATTTTATTGTGTCTGCAAAAATCTACTGACAACTTGTAGCTGCACAAAGTAAAATGGGGAAAGTAGGTGATAATAGTTTTTTTCCCCCCAGGAATTTTAATCACTTTTAATACTTAGTTACTGCATCTGAATTAAGTAAATTGTAAGGAAACATACAGCTTCAAGTAGAAACATCGTTAAACTGTGCTTATTAAATTATTGATGTACTTTCCTCAGTGGAAGTCAGGCCTTCATCTGCAGGATAGCAGCTGCTCTTTGCATGTTTACAGATACACACTCTACAAACCATGTGGGCCCTATTATCTACGCAGAGGTGGTCAAGTACAAGACTGAGTTTTCATTTTTTTTGGAGGTTGGAGAGAAGCCCTCTGCTGTTTGAATGTCATTTTTCCTGGGAATTGTACAGAATACTGAGCACAATCACTTGCTTTGTGAAAGAATTATTTTTCACTTTAGAAGAGAAAGAAATACGTGAACTTTTTCATACTTGGTGTTCATTTTTCCATGTTTATGTTTGCTGTTACTATGCAACTAATTAGTGTATTAATTTCACAAAAATAAATGTTAGCTTGTTTTTCAGTGGATATTTTATGAATTAAGTAAAACTTATGCAGTGGTTCCATATAGTGTTGTGCTCTGATACAGAAAATCAATAGTATATCTTTGTTATCATTGTTAAATTCTATTTGGGACCCCATGATCAGGGGCAATTCCTGAGATGCAGTAGTGTCTCTTTAGTGCCTTTCTAGCACTGCAGTCTCCTGGAAGATTTTTCCGGGTGACCTTAAGTGCACCTTCCCCATCAGCAATGCAGCTGGGAAGGAGGGTGCAGAAAAGAAGAGAGAATAATTGTGTACTTCCCCACAGTGACCAGGAACAATGAATGGAAGAGATGTTGTACTGAGTCACAGCTGAGTGTTACAATGTGTGTATGCTGCCATGGTAAAGACAATGAAATGTCATTTTTTGTCCCTAGCTGTGCATGAGGCAAGTACTGCTTTGTTCTGGAACAATGATATATCAGTCTTGTGTAACTTTGGGTTCTTCAGCTGGCATGTAAAAGCAAAATGGAAATGTTTCTGGGAGGGATGGTGTGCTAATTAGAGGTAAAATGTATCTCACTGAAATTTAGTTCATGCTCTGAACTCAGTGTTCTGCCTCCTCTCTGCTAGGGCAGTATTATCATAAGAGGGCAGATTACTGTGTTCTAAGGTAAATGCTTAAGCTGTGTCTAAAGTGTCCCAGAAGCATTTCCAAATTGCCAGGCCAGGGGATGAATCCCAGCAGTGTCTCAATGTGTGTTAGGAAAAGATCTGGTTGCAGTTCTTGCTGTCCACACATGCAATGGATGGATGTGTGGGCATACAGTGCTGGATGAGGGCTACTCTGTGGTATGGTGACGTCCATTGAATGGGATGATAGACAGCTGCAGATCTGTCTACAAGGAAGACCCAGCTTTCTGGGATGAGTCCGGCTGTTTCTCTTCCTTGTCCAGAGTGAAGGCTAATTCCACCTCTCCATGAAACCAGCTGTGTTGAGTTGGTGGCTCTGGTACATAGAGCAATGTTCCCAGACACAAATGCTACAGACCCAGAGGGTCACCAAGTGATTCCTGTAGAGATCTGCCAGATGAGGGCTGTCTGTGGAAGTGCATGTCTTCAGAGCGATAATTTGATGTTTTAGTCTTGGCTGGCAAAATTTGAATACACTGATCCACCCCTTTGTCTGGCCGAACATCCATATGCCAGCACTGACTTTAAGAGTTTCCTGATTTTTGAGCATTGTGCTCTGTTCTCAAGAGAAGCTCAGCCTGATGCATATGATGAAAACAGCAGCTGATGGATTGTCATGGAATAGTGGGGCGGGGGAGGAAGGGGTTGTTTTATTAGGGGCCTTCCCAGGAGATGGCAGCTGAGAGGTGGCTGAGCAGGAGCAGCTCCTGGCCCGCTCAGGTGCTGCCCATGCTGGCAAATACAGACCTTCACTTTGGCTGTTGCTCGTGAAAGTGGCACTGCTGCACTCAGGAATGAAGCCTTTAGACGCTCAACTTTGAACTAGATTTTTGGCCTTTCTCTCTGCTCACTTTATGCACAGCTGTTCCAACTAAGTTGTAGTTTTATAGAGTAGGACATTCATTTGTTGCTTCAGAAGCATTAAAAAGAAAGAACTGCTAAATCTAATTATTAACAAATTATATGTTAAAGCAGACAGTGCTGCCCTTTCTCTTTTAAGATGCTGTGAAAAATAGTCTTGAGCATTAAATGCCATTTTTAATAACTGTCCTGTGGAGGTGATTGAAAAGAGTTCAGAATAGATTGATGACTATAAATTACCAGGCCAGTTTTTTGAAAAACAAACACACCATAAAGTTTGATTGTATCAACTTACCAAAAATTAGCACCCTGATCTATCTTTATAGCAGTTTTTTCTATAAAAGTTCCATTTTGACTATTTTAAGAGGCAAGTACATTTTAAAAACTGCTAGCATACTAAAATCTGTGACTGCATAGAAATAATTGACTGATTAACTGAGAACAAAAAGGTTCACTTAAAATGTAGGACTCAACTTTTCTAAAGCTATGAAAATGTACACTTCATTTACTTTCACAGGCAATAAAAAACTGAGGTAATTAGCTATAGATTTTGAGATGCATTTTCATACCTTAATTCTTTTAGTCTTTAATTTGCAATCTTTTGTTGTAGTTCAGTTTTGGATGGGCTTTAACCCCATTCAGCAACTCAGCCCCACCCAGTCATTCCCTCATGCTGCCACTAGTGGAATGGGGGAGAGAATAGGAAAAGTGTGAAGTCTCATGGGTTGAGATGAAGTTTAATAGGGAAAGTAAAAACTGTTCATGCAAGCAAAGCAAAACAAAGAATGCATTCACCACTTCCCATTGGCAGGCAGGTTGAGTCAAACTCAGGAAAGCAGAGCTCCATTGCATGTGACAGTGGCTTGGGAAGGCAAACACCAAACACTCCGAATGCCTGTGGTCAGTTGTGGGCAGTTGTCACACCTCTGTCCTTTTCCCACTTTCCTATGCACCCCCAGCCTCCTTGCTGGTGAGGTGGGGTGAAGAGCAGCAAAGGCCTTGAACCTGTGAGCGCTGCTTAGTGACAGATAAAACATCTCTGAGTTATCAACAGTTTCCAGCAGAAATCCAAAACACAGCCCCATACTAGCTACTGTCAAGAAATGTACCTCTGCCCCAGTCAAAACCAGCACACACATAAGTCAGTATATAAGGAATCTAGCTTGTAATTCTGCAAAACAATTAAGACTTGCTGAAAGACAGAACTTTGTGCCTTAAGATTAGGTTCGTCTGATATTCTATGATGGAAGTGTTAAAATTGGTAGCCTGAAACCTTAATGTTTATGTACTACTGTTAAAAGTATGGAGCAATTGAAAGTGGAAATTAAAAGCTATGTGAAAGTGTGTAGTTTTCCGGTGGTACCTTCTGACAATATTGTCTTCCTGTCATCTTTCTATTCATAGTCAAGTTCCTCCCTCTCTTCTTTTGCCACATTGTTCCTGCCGAAAAGTTGAATTCAGCTTTTCTAACATATGGTGGGGTGTAGCCAGAGCCAGTTGTGAAAAGCTACTGCTGACCAATTCTGTAAATACATAAAGTGCAGAGACTGGAAGAATGGGATGTAATTTTAGATAGCAGTGATAATAAGCCCATGTTTATAGGAAGGCCTGGCCATGGTAATGTTTTAACACCATCTACTCAGCTAGAGCTTTACAAATATTTTGCGCTTATGTGAACTGGGTTACAGCACAGTACAGCTTACTGGTTATGTTTCACTTTGGACTGTGATCTGCAAGACTTCAGGTGCAGTGTCTTTGTCTACCTAGCAGAGTCATCCCCCTAGGTTCTCACTGTGTGCTACTGGGACAAAGCCATATTTGGCCCCATTTTATGCAGTGCTTTTTCAGTAGCACCGGTTCTCTTTAGGGTGCTGTCTAAAAATAAATGAGTCTGCGTTCAGCAGTAGTCTTGGGTTTTATTGCAGTAATGCTGTTAGGCCCTCAGACAGGCCACCACAGTGATACAGTCCCTGCTCCCACAGAGCTTACATGCTAGCTTTTAGAAGTCAACTTTATTATAAACTCTCTCATATATTCCAATTTTATACATAAGCTCACATGAAACCTACTCAGATTTTGGACTTGATTCTAGTACTTCAGGAAATCAGCAGCTAGATTTCAAGACCAGATCAGAATAACTTGAGTTTGCTGAAGGTATTGCTGACTTTTCTTGCTGCAAGCACAAACAGAAGTACATGCTGAAGCTGAAAATTTCAGGGTATTTAAAACATGCTGCTTTAAAAAAGCAAACTTAAAAGGAAAAAACAAACCAAACCCTTGCACACAATACAAAATATACATAATATTTCCAGTATTATTTGCAGTTGTGCCAACTTAAAAGTGCAATAGACTTACCCATTACAAAAACTGAATATCCATTTAAGTATTAATTGTAAAAGAAAAATAAACTAGTAACTTGGAGTGGTTAGGTTAGAATACAAAAACCTTACCCATTGCTATGTCTCCCCTTAATTTTGGAAAAGCATTATTGTGTCCAGGCTGTGAAGGAGAATTATATTGTCCATGTCAAAATATAACCCAGTGAAGGCTAGTGAATTGAGTAATTGCTACCTGATTGATAAACTGTTAAATCCCCAAAGAAGTTGCATATTGGATATTGACCTGTACCTCCCACTGAATGCAGAAGAAGGAAATCTGGGTCAATGCCTGAATTGCCTGGTAGGCAGCACCAGCAATTGAAAATTCTACCATCTGGTGTATTGTGAAATTCCCCCTCTGCTCTGGAGTGCATGACCCTGATTATGTAGGAGCTTCCCACATACATGGCTGTAGGGGTTATTTTTTTCTGCACAAGTTTATATAAGAATTGAGGCAGACAAATTTTTTCTTTCTACTCTCAGAGCATTTGCCCTCAAAGTTTATAATTACAAGTCAGGAGCTTATTCTTTAGATTTATGCAATTGATATTTTTTTCCCACTTTTTAAATATTTGTTTTGGTCACAGACTGAGCTGATGGCAAGAATCTTTTTTGATAATTGATATAAGAATCTGAATTGTTTTTCAGAATATTAGAAAAACTGCAACAAAATGTCCCAAAACATAACATTTCATAGATACAAAATAAATTCAAAACACATATAAAACTACACTGAGCATAATCCAGCTGTTGCTGCAAATGAAGCTGTTATTTGCCAAAGAGATGGTTGGCTTTTGACTGATTAGCTATTAAAAAAGACTGAGTAAAACTTTCAAACGTGCTTAAGCCTAGTCCCTCAAAAAATAATGGCAAAGTGCCTAAGCATAATTACAAGCCAGCTTTGGGGGGAAGAAACCATGACTTCGTGTTCTCAATCAGGCACATTTGCATGTTTTACTCTTCAAGTAAATCACCTCAAGTTGGAAACAATGTCACTTGATGGCAGCATGCATACGAAAAACACACACATCTTCTCTCACAATCAATTTTAAGTGTAACTGACAGGCATGAGAGAGAAAGGCAGCCAAAAGGCCAATTTCCCTGACTGTTACCAGTCTTACAGCATGGGCCTTTATAAGACTGAGCTTTCATTATAACCAGGCAGCGTAACAGCATGTGATAAACTTGAGGTGTATAACCAACACAAAGTCACTCAAGTGTTGTGCTTAAGAGCTCATTCCAGAGCACTACAGTACTTCACTGTATAAAACATAAGTTAACTTCATCAAGACATGAACAGGTAGGACCAAAAAAAATGTGGTAGGTAAGGAGGTTGTACTGAACTTTGGTCTCCTGGAGGGCACTGAGATGCTAAAGAAGTAAGTGCAGTAAACATTTTACAGAGCTTAGATCTTCACTATCCCCTTTTGTAACGTGCATAAGTCCTCAGTCAGCTATCCCCTTTAGTTCACTCTATGCTCTTAGTCTTGCAAAATCTTTCAGTACAGAATTAAAGGCAAGATCTTGACTGTCTTTTCTATTTATGTCAAAAGCCAAACTAATATCAGAGGGACCGAGAGTATGAAGGCCAGCATAACAGTAGTAGTGCTTCTCAAGATGAAAATGAGTAATAACATTGCAGAGAACATGCTGTAAGTGATTATGAAATTCATATTCTCAGGAAAAAAGTATGCAGAAGACAGTTATACATACCATTTGACAATACTTCCCCAAAACAATATCCTTCAGTAATTTAGTTGTGACCTTAGTGCAAAAAATATGGTGAACTTTTGGAAGACTTTGCCCAACCAGTTGTCCTGTAGCATCCAGACAGACATCTTCATACACGTTCCCAGTTTATAGATTAGTAAAAGCAAAGGTTTGCTGGTGGAAATTATTTTTCTAAAACAATAAGGATGGAGCTAGTCAATGAAAAAATGACTTTTCTTCTCCCAGTCTGGAAGCAGTATTCACCACACATTCATCATCAGCTTAATAGAAAATGTCCTTTAACACATGTGGTACTTGTCAACTGAATTACCAAGCGATGCTGTTCCACAATAATCTGAAATAAATTCTTCTGTTTCACTCTGCAGTGGATCAAGAGAAGGGCTGCTGGAACAGTATGTTACTGTATACTCCGGACCTGCCAGTTCTAAGGGTTAAGTTTGTTTGAAAGGCAAAAATTTACAAGAAAAGGCATTATAAATCATTTTTGAAAAAACCAAACTGTCCTGCAGTTACTCTTACAATAGAGTAGAATCTGTAAAATATTTCATCTATAAAGACACTTTCATTAAAAATGTTTAAATGTTACTAAGCTTTAAGGCACTCCAGCTGAAGAACTGACTGATCACAACTACTATTGGTGGCTCAGATCTCCTCTTTATCCATGTAACTCATCTTCAGTCTTTGTCCTTTGTGAGTTCTGCAATTTCATCGACATCTTCTATATCCTGTGTCATTTTCTCATACTGTCTCTTGAAGAAGCCAAGCTGTGAGAAGTATTAAAATAACACCACATTGCAGTCAGTCATTGATAATTCATTGCTCAGCAAAACTGTGATGGTAAAAATGTACCTGTGTGCATGCATACACTATAGAAGACAATTCCTGCCTCTAGAATGAAAGGAGGTGGGCCCTGAACTCCTACCTGGTGCAAATGAATGCTAGAGCAGCAGTACTGATTAGCCAGTTTTCTCCCTGCTGAGATATGGACATTTCCATGATGTCTTGGTATGCCAAGGAGCACTTCAAACACCAATGCCCTGGCACACAGAAAAAATCTCCCCTTTTTCTATGTAATCTTTGTAATTTACTTTTTGCTCCTGCCCTTTCTTTTGTCTCTTCTTTTGTCCAAAATATATCCTCTCTCACCTTGTTCGTAATCCCCACCCTTGTCCACTGGGAATATCATGGGTGTTCAGAGCCCAGATAGGATATTATGGAGGGGGGCAGACAGTATTGAAAGGAAAAAAAGTAAATGTCACAGCCCCTGAATGATTGGCAGGTCATTTAACATCTTCATCTTGTCGGTTTCTATAAGAAAGATGCAGATGTGGTTTTGTTTCACACTACAGAAGAGAGATTCCAAAGAAAATAGTCCAAATATATTTATCCCTTTCTGGTTTTAAGATACAAGTACCAACTTACTTTCCACAAAACAGCAACCAGTACCAACAGCAAGAGGAGTCCAGCCAATATGCTGCCAATCACAACACCTACTGGTACCTCAGCTTTCTCATCCGGCTTCATTATTGTAACTGGGATCTGAAAGCAGAGAGATCATGTCTTAGGGGCTCATGTGAACTGCAAATAAGGTAGGATGTGTAAACCAAAGATCAAGAATGCCTGGACTGCACATATTCCAGGATCAGTGACTGGAATGCACCAAGCAATTACAGCCCTTTCACTGGTGTCCATGGGTGCCTGGTTGCACTGTGGCACACGGCAATGCTGGCTAGGGACTAGAGGCCCTCATCACTCTTGGCCATGCATAACAGGCAGAGGACCAATGTCTCCTGCCAGCTGCCTCTCCATTAACAGCAGGCCTTTCAAAGGCTCCACACACCATCACTGTGTAAACCAGCCATGTTTACATGAAGGTGGAGAATAGCCTGGTGTACAGCCCCAAAATCAGACTGCTGGAGAAGCACTTCTTTTCACCAGGCGTTGTCAGAGCCCGTTATCTGTGCTCGGCAGCACTAATCACTGAGTCCAGACACCATCACATCTGCTGAAATTCCAATCCTCCTGCTGGGCAGGTGCCTCAGTCTCCTTTGCCTGCTGTTCCTACCTTCTATGAAACCACTAATGACTTGACAGATCTCATGTGATCTGTGTTCTCCTGGGTCAACTGCATGGATTTGCTGCAAGATGTATAGGTCAAACAGGAGCTCCTCTAGCACACCTACATCTCCTGAACCACAAGCAATACCAGAGAGCTCCCAGAGGAGTATAGAGTGTCTGGAAGTTAGTTTTCAGGTGATACCCTATCTAGCTGGATTAGGTATAACCAAATATATAATTACATATAACAGAGTTTCTTGGAGAGACATTGCTGTAATATTTATGAACTGTCAAATTTTTGGATTTAATCTTGGAACGACATGCAGTTAGCTGAAAGTTTTTTCTCCTTCCTGAAACATGATAAAACAAGTCACACTGGTTTATTTTCTCAGAGTGGTTGTTCAGTGCATTTGTCTGGAGTAATTTAATCTTAAGCTTTCTGGGAAACTTGCACTGGACTGACATTTCAGTGATTTAAGTCATTTCTGTTGGAAGGCTCCAGTGTTGTGCTAGGTGTGGTTATGTGTATTCATTTCACCAAGGCAGGATGGCTTTGGGTATTTTCTAACTGAATGGCCATAGTGATGATTCTAGCAGGTTAACATTCTGGCCTCCAGCTGGCAGTCCTTTCCAAAATGGAAAAAATGTGAAAGCTTTTACGTAAAAATACCTAAGCAGCTTCCCCACGTAGCATCAAAAGGCAATATTCATTTATTTGGCTAAACAACAACCCAGTTCATCCAATGTAAGAAGCCAATTTCATATATGCAATTCGCCTAGTAATGCTTTCTGCATTACATTAACAGTGAAGTGGCACTATTGGAAAGGAAAATTGATGCCTAACAACAAATTATCTTTCCTGAAGTTAAACTGTGGTCAGTAAGACACGATGAGACTGGGATTCAACTCATCTGGTGTTTATCTACAGCATGGTTCCTTGACTCCCAAAGGGGGATAGGCTTTTTTAAGAGCCTAATTCACCCTAGTTATTTTCCGAATCAAATTTAGGATGAGATGAACTGCATTTCAGAAATACCTGTTCTTTCCAGGGACTAGGTATCTAGAATATGGATGAGTAATGCAGATATTAAATTGGATGAATCCTACCACATCCATTTAAATTAACAGGGTAAGTAGGGAAATAAGCTCTATTTGCTTCTGTACTGTCCTGTTCCCAAGGAAGTGTGAAGGGCAGACTGGGTATCCCTGTTGGCCTGACAAGAAGTACCATGGTGGGTACTGACTCCAAGTGTCAAACTGTCTGCTCTAGGGAGAATGTACTTTCACAACCTGGCACATTTACCAAGACATCTCACAGGGCACTAGACTGTTGAGTAAAGGTCAGGCTGGAAGTCCCCAGAAGCCACTTTGTTTCCAAGGAACACTGTGGATAACTTTCAGGGTCCTTTCAGCTATTGCTTTAAAGGTGTAGAAGTCCCAGCTGCACATGTTTCAATGGCTGGGGGAGGAATTGACTTTCATTTTTCAACTGTCATTTGAATAATTAAATTCTAGTTCTCCTGAAACTGCCAACAGAACTTCTGGTAATGTAGATTTGGCAGTACCATGCTTCAAATGTGGAAAAATACTTATTAATGAGTTACCTAAAAAACCTGTGCAATTACCTGGAATATTTGCATTGTACAGTAATGAGCTTCATCTCATAATAGAAATAATACCACGCCAAACTGAAGCACTCAGAACACTTCAAATACTGGCATGTAATTTTTCTGTGAAAACATACTTCCTTTGTTCTTCAGGCACTGGAGGTTTTACTGATTACAAAATGGCTTATTTGGAGGTTCTTCACAAAAAATTGAGTGATCCATGAGAAACCAGTGATTAAAAAAGGTATTGGATGATGATCATACCACACAGTGAGAGAGAGCAATCTGTAACTGCTTTGTACACATTTAGTTGAATTCTCTATTGCCTGTGAATGGGCTATGCTGCACATTCTTACATATATTTGACTCATTTACTAATTTGCATTTTGCTTTTTAATAGCCTTGGTTATTTTATGGGTAAAACAGGCTATTAAGTCCTGTAAAAATAAATCTGAAATTAGTACTGAAAATGGAAGAGTGTTCCTCTCAAGACAGACTAAGAGAATAAGGTGTCCTCTTCTATTACAACAGTAATTACCACAGTACTACTATATTCTTCCAGAGTTTTTTATGTTTGTGTATAGCAAATAGAAAGCTTGGAAGAAGAATTCAGTACTAATAAAGCAGTGGTATGGAGACTTCTCTTGAGATTAACTGTGTCCACATTGTCCATATGACAGCTATTCCAAATGCTAAAAATATTCCACATTCCTTTACAAATGAGATTATTTTCTGGAGAACTTTGCCACACATTTGTGTAGAAACCTCAAACCCTACTCTCATAGAAGTAAGTAAGACTATAAGTCAGATTTGTGAACATGTTTCCCAGAGCTCATTCATCTATAAAAATTAATTCCATTGCAGCAAGAAAGCCAAATCTTGATCTTTTCATGAACAGAAAGCTATCTGAATTTCAGAAGTTTCTAGCTGACTTTTTCTCAGAGTGCTACAATTTAAGACCTACAGGTTTTAACCATGTCTGGTTTTTATAGCAGTGGGCTGAAATGAAAACATTTTAATAACTTAAGGGACTTGTATATAGTCAAATGATACATTATTTCAACATAATCAAGTTGCTATGTACTCCTAAAGGACGCTGAAAATGAAATACTATCACTTTAATACAGTCAAAGGTAGAGAAGTTGAAAAAATATACTTAACTATCACTTACAGTTAGGGTATTCTCTCCAATGATAAATAACTCAGGGTTATTTGTATCAATTTTTGCATCTGCAGAGAGTTGTAATGTCTGGAAAATTAACTGAAAGAGAAGATTAAAACACCTGTAAAGCTCTGTAATAGGGCAACTCAATTAAAATGTAGATATTCTAAAAGTCCTTGTAGTCTGAAGTCCTTGAAATGAGGACTTCACAGCCAGAAAAGAAAATCATAGTATTAAGAAAATTATTTTAATATTTTTCCCCAGCCAACATGTCAATCAAAGTAATAATATATCAGTAATCCACTTAGCAATGACACTGAGGAACTGTTTTTTCTTTAATGTACAGTTCAAGCAAAACAGAAGGAAATATTTACATAACCCTTTTTATAGTAATTTCAAAGCTGTCACTGCTGCTAGCAGGGAAGAGATGGGGGGAAACAGCAGTGAGAAAAGGAGACACAGCAACAAAAGACAGATGGGAATATATCTCTGGCCTTTGAAAGAAATGGAAACTGGATGTTCTTTTACTTCCCTCCGCCCTCACTTCTATCCAGTGCTTCTGTTTTTCCCCATTTATTTTTTCCTTTCACTATGTGTTCCTCTCCACGTCTCAAATTCTGACATAGCTCTCTCAGCTTAAACAGAGATGATGACAAAAATCTTAAGCCAATTCCTATTTGAAAAGGGACCTTGTGCCAGATCCCAGTTCCCTCTGTGGATGTACTGGGAGGAGAGGTGCATGGCTGTGCAGACGCTGGCAGTTCACTGCTGCTCTTCCACAGCACTGCAAGGAAGGGCCTCAGCTCCGTGGGAGCACAGGACCCCTCTCTCCAGCTGACCCAAAAGCAATGCCTGCTCTGCCATTTTGCCTCCTCAGACATTCCTCTGTGGCAGGGCCAGGTACTGTGGGCAGCTGTGGGTCTGCAGTGGCCAAACTGACTGGCTCTGCAGTGAATTATTGCATCCCTGCACTATGGCCATCTGCCCAAGTGGTGTGTCCTGCACACCTAAAAGTTTAGAAAAACACCTGGGCACTTTTCAAAGCACCTCAATTCCTAAACACATATTTTCTTTGCTTAGCAGGTACTGGCAAGCCTGCCATGCCCTTCTTGGACAATGGCTGATTGCCACTAAAAAAAACAGGTTGATAATGTGCATGATTGAGCGAGTGCTTGCAAGATTATTTGCGCTGAATTTTTTACAACCAAATAGAAAATTACAAAATGGGAGATGTGAGGAGAACTGTTACATATGAACTTTCCTTCCCATCAGCCAGTGATGGTAAACAAACCATTCCCACTCACTTTTTAGTGAGGGTAGTAACCTTTTGTTCAGGTCTCCACCTTCTGCGTACCTAACAGCACTAACAAATGGTCTTGACCCAGCTGATTAGAAAAATACAAACGCTAAAGACAGACAGATGCTTTTTGTTGCACACTGCCATAACACATTTAATAATATCAACCTGACCTTTTCCTTTTAAGAGTTGAATGCTGGAGCTGACAACAGCCCTGCTGTTAAATGTCAATACCTGCCACAAGAATCACCAGACACACTAAGGAGACTGCGTCATGTTCCTGACGCGTTGGGCAAACTCAGAGCTCCAAGATCATTTGGTTGGTTGCCTAGCTAAGAAGCAAACATGGTATAACTTCAAAAGTCCGGTAACTCATGATGAATTATATCCTGGAGGACACATGGTGATTGAAAATAGGCTGAGATATTGATGGTTTTTTGAAGCATCCTGTAGGTCTCTGTTTCTTTGACACCTACTCTAATAAACACAAAAAATCAATTAAAGATGGTTTCCACAATTTCTCTATCAAATAGAGCAAATAGAACTGGCAGCACTAACAGGGCTTTGGTATTTTGATGTGATCTAAAATGACCACAATGTAGGCTGTGATGTTCAAAAGCTAAAAAGCATGATTATTTTACAGGCTATGATGATACTGTGCTCTGCTGTCCTATGATGAGTTTTGTGGAAACTGTAGTTCCCCAAGAATGAATCTAACAGATGTAGGAAACTTATTTTTCAGCTGTGAAGGTTGCATTATCAAAGCATTTTCTTAGATTCTGTGCTGGACTGAAGTTTTATCACCTCCGTTATGCAGCCTCACTACTTTCAGGTTCAAGTTTTCAATCAGGAAAAATAACACCAATATAAAGTAAAGGAAGGTCTTTCTAGACTGAGATCTCAGTAAGTACTCTGAGAGTACTCTGTACTCTCTTAGTAAGGTCTCTGTACTGGACTTTGAAAAATATCAGGACTTTGAAAATACTTGAATACTGTATCCTCTATAAAGATGCAGCTGATACTCACGGCAGCAAAGGTTCCATTCCAGATTTGGGTGGACACGTTCACAAAGTACTCTCCCTTCAGTGCAAGGTGTTCCAGTTTGCATGTGATGGTACTGCACTTCACATTCTTACAGTTCTTCAGGGGAAACAGCAAGAAGAGGCAACAGCATGCATTAAAAATACGCTTTAAAAAATATTCTTGCAACATCCAGAATTTTTGCCCTTGCCTTTGCTGTTCTGTGCATACAAATTAAGTGCTTACAGGCTGTGCTAAAGCAGATGAAGTATCTGTGAGAATATCCAGGCTGAGCTCCGGCTCTGTAAATGAGGAATGCCACCCCATCACAGCTTTCCTCACAAGTTCAGCAGTGGGCTCAGAAGGTCAGCTCTGCTTCCCTCAGCTCAGAAGGTCCTGCAGCCCTGGGTATTACTCACCACTTCTTTGGAAGCTCTGAAGTTCTCTTTCATGAAAGATGAAGAATAAGGTCTTTTCCCTATTTGCAGTGGATTTATCTGAGCATCACAAGTAACACCTCTGACCTAGGAAAGATGGCAGGAATGAGTCTGGATGACATGCTACTTGGGAGTTTATACTCACTATAGAAATATATGTTTCTGGGCTTAGATGGTGGCTGTTAAAGGCTGAAGTGTGAACACTGAATTCTTTAGGAAACTAAAAATATGTGGTTTTGGTCAGAAGTAAATAATTCTTATGGCACTTTTTTTTTTTTGTCCCTAGATTGACCTGAAGGGCTTTTCCTCATCTAATAATTTCATTTTTACAGTAACTTTCTCAGGAACTTGGAGAAGGACCTAATTGAAGAGATCCAGATACTCCACATCTGCCAAGTAATAGCCTAGTGTACTGCTGGCCTTGTGGTTCCCTCTTTATGAGGAAGGGACAAGGAGAAAGAGCATGGATTCTCTTAAACTAAGCCATAATATTGGGGAGATAATTAATGTTTATAGTACTGATAAACCCCCAAAACACAATTCAGCTCTATACCTCATCTGTGGTGACTGCAGTTAGGTACATCAGTGGGTTGCCTTTGCTGGTCATTTCAGGAAGATTGATTGTTACAGACGCCATCTTTATGGGAATACTTCCTGTTGTGACCTGCAAAGCAAAAAACACAAGAGTTAACTCAGGTAGCTATGCATAAATTATTTGATACAGCAAGAAAATTAGAAATAATGGATGAGTATGGAAGAACTGGACTCCTTTTACATCAATTTTTTTTACTAAAACACGGGGGTAGTAATTTTGTGAATAGTAAAGCAGAAAGTATATTGTATAGCTCCAGGTTCCTATCTGTTTTCTTAGCAGAGTTCATATTAACTGCATGAAATATGTTTTGAAAAGCAAATGTTCTGCCACAGCCAATAGGCCTGTTTAGTCCTTTGGAGTAGCAGTTACAGAAATGGAAATGGAACATAATTTAACTTTATTCCACGTTGCATATTTGGATCTAAGGTTTTTTTCTGTGTTATGTAATAAGCACTGTGATTTGGCTAGTTCTTGCATCGTGTTTGAGCCCTTAACCCTTGCCAAACTTCAAGTTTCAAAGTCCAAGCCTGCAAACACTTGTTTTTCTTCATCAAGTTGTCAGGAGACTCTGTGAAAAAACAGTCTAAGTTGGCCTAAAGTTAAGCATTAACCATCTTTTAAATATGTACACAGTGCAGGACCAATCCCTCCCCTATTCTACTGGTGCAAATGTCATCCTTAACCTTATGAAGACTCCAAGAACTTGTGCTATTTGCTATTTTTTTTTTCTTATTTGACCTATTCAAAAGCTTCAAAATCAAACAATGAAAACAGGAGTGTTTTTTTAAACAAGGTTTTGGGAGCAGGCTACAGAGGGAGCTAAGGCAACTTCTTGAACCAGAACAAAACAGATTTACTAACCTTAACTGAGAAGTTGAACGTGGGGCCAATATCTTCAAAATTATTCACAGTGGAAGGAATGTTATGACCAGAGTATACTTCATAAAAGTTGATATTGGCAAGCCTGGTTAACAACCATAAAACAATACATTTCAATTTGGCAGCTGCTTTGAAAACATATGTTACTGGATATGCCTTTGTGAAACAGGTCAGAAGTACAGAGAGAGAAGTCAGTCACTTAGATTGTTGTTTGAATTTTACAAAGTTGTTAAGAAAATGGTGTGCTGAAGCCTGGAGCTGGAATAAACATGTGAAATTAAGACAAGAGCATTGGACAGGATACAGGCCCTCTCAGGCTTCTAGACCCTGCATTGTTTCAGGGCCATAATGCAAACTACTTCTCTGCACACAAACTGCAACATTCACCCTTGCAGTCACCGTTTTACTCAGGAAGGGCCTTCCTGGCTGTCTCCCTTGGTACATCTGTAACTGGCTGGGGGTGGAAACAGAGGAATCACCCTCCTTATGTAGATGGCACGTAATCACATAGCCCTCATAGTCCTCTTTGGGTCACATTGTTCAGTAATTATGAGGTTTAAAATCCAGAATTTCCGAAGGAACACAAGGGTGGTTTCAGCTCGCTGCAGCATGGAATGGCAGGTGTGTGATGGAAGGGAATGGTGCAAGGAACTGCGGGTGCTTGAGGAGCTCAGTTAGTCGGAACCACGCTCAAAGGCAAGGAAAACATCCTTGTGCAGGGCATCACACCCACTGCTTGCTACCTGTGAGCAGCTCCTCTGCTAAATCATGCCAGAACTGTATCTGCTCTTCATCATTACCTTTCACTAGAAGGCTAATTTGAGCAGTCAAAAAGCAGGCTGGTAAGTGAGTTAACAATAAATAGAGGCTATTACAACTCCTACATCAGCTCTTCCTGTTCTACAAGGAATCTATCATCTCTACTGTTCTCCCTGTTTAATCTGGGTAACATCCATGAATACCATCCCAATTTAATGTGTGTACAGTCTCACAGATGTACTTCCTGATCAGTGGTGGTCCTCCATACTGTACTGTGGATCCTTTCTGAACCTCCTCTTTCTCCCATGGGCCCTTTCCTTGAAGGACTTGCTTACAAGGACTCCAATGAAAACACACATGACATATTTTCTGCTTTCTCACTGCTGAAGACTCCAATCCCTCCAAGATGCAGAGTATCAGCTTCCTAGTCCTTTCAGAAGTCACTGGAAACTGCTACATCTTCTCCTAGAAACTCAGGAAATTATGCCTAGAAAGACTAGAAAGACTTAACTTCAGCAAAACAATCCTTTTTTGTCAACTCTTGTATTTTAAGGGATTACTTCTTGGCTGCATTACCTGCCTCAGAAAGAACTAATTCCAGGTAAATACTTCCTAAGCCAAGTTATGCCATGGCTTAATATGCATTTTATTTAATTCTTTAAAATTTATTATCTCCAAGAATAACTAACCATTTTCTGGCAGTAGGTATTCCTTCATTCCTTGATGTGCATATGAAATTGAATTTTTTCATATTCAGGAGATGTAGCTGAATTCAAACCCTTGTTTTCCCTTGAATAACTTTTATAGACTCCATTCCTCACTTCTTCTGAAGCATTTAATTTCAATTAATATTTCTCAGCTAATTAAACCCACTGATTCAAGTTTGCATCATCTGAATTTCCTAAGAAGCTAGCCCTCTGCACAGATGCTCCTGCAGTCTCTGCTGCTGCTGGTGAGGTCTCAAGCAACTGAAAGAAGCAACTCAAGAAGCTGAAAGCACTTGAACTACTGACTTAAATGCTTTTCTGCATTTAAAATAATCTCAAGAATTCTGCATGACTCCAGGACTGGTGCACCTATTCATGATGCACGTCTCAAATATTTTGAAACTGCTTCTGCTTCTGCAAAGAAGGTTATAATACTAATCTTCTGTACTGTGGTCCCTATTCCAGCTCATCCTACACAGCAGCCAACAGTTCTTGTAGCTATGGTAATCTCTGAATATTAATTTCCTGGATCCATAGTTGTTGTGCATTTTGAAGCAGCTCCCTCTTTTTAAAATTTCTGTTATTCTCTGAAAAACAGAGAATATCTACTGGGATTTTTATATCTATTTATATTTACTAATTTTTGAACACTTTGGGATGCAAAAGCATTTTTTTCATCAAGAATTGGTGACCAAGTGCATTAAGTGTAATTACATGTTGATCCTAGAAATTCAGTATTTGGGAGAGATAAATAAATCTATTCTTTGATGAAAATTCAAACATCCTACCTTGATCCGAGAGTGACACCCATGTATTTTTGTTTCAGTTGCAATCTATGTTAAAACTGTAACTTACTGTAACTGTAACTGAAATAATTCTTGTTTGGAACAGCAACAGACTAATTACTGTATGAGTGCATCCTAAATCACCAAGTGTTTCCAGGGCTCAAGATAGGGACTTTCAAGAGCACTATATGAAGATAAAAGGTCTTAAAAGGCTTTTTGTTGGTCACTCTCCCCCTGCCTGCTCAGCTGCCTCTCTTTACCTTCCCAGGGTAAAGGATCTCTCTTGCAACAGCCCTGATTTGCCTTCCATATGGAGAAGAAAGGGCTAGCACCAGGCAGGGGGGGTAGGTTTGAGCCAGAATCAGGATGGGTGCATGGGAAAGCAGGGTGTCTGGTTCCAGTGCCAGTGCAGCTGCAGCAAGGGAGAATCTGCCAGGTGTACCTCAGGTTTTAGTTCAAACCATTATCTCAGACTGCTAAAAAATTTCTATTCTTGCTCTAGGTTCAGCAGATACATCCATAATTTTTTTCTTTTTTTTCTTTCCCTCCTTTACTGAGGGGAGCATATTTTTTCTTTTGATACTCCTTTGTTTAGTTTTGATCACTGTACCTCCAGGTTTGATCCCATGTCATTACATTTGAGCCAAGAAGCCCAGTGTTATTACATAGTATATACTATTTATGTTATCAAAACCACATGCACTGTTTGGCCTTTATATCAATTCTGTTACAGGAGCATCTGTAACAAGTATTTGGAGGTAAACACGGGTCCACAACTTTCCTAATTTTTCACATATAAGTTTGGTTGGAAGGACAGACAAATCCGCAACTCCTAGTGAAGAGAGAATTTCTTATGACTTCCAAAACAAAAGCAAAGCTTCACTATATTTTAGTGGTCTTTCAAGACTGTTACTTCAAGTAGCTTGGCAAAATGCCCTTGTCTGTTTACATAAATCAGCATACCTTGTGAAGTGAATTTCTGCATCATATCGCAAAGGAATTGATAAGGCGACCTGGTTGTCCGAGTCTTGCTGTTCCTTACTTTCACTGTTCATCAAAACATATTTGAGTCAGGTGTAATAATATTGTTTTATACAAATAAGCTTTTAATACCTAACTTGCTTTCATATCATTATGTACTTTACCTCCATGCACGAAAACTTAGACCTGCCACATTCTGAAGATTTTTAAGGTTGAAATCAAAGCTAATATCAAAGGATACCTACAGAAGAGACAAGTGACACATAGTAAACAAGTTGGTACAACATCCCAAAAGACATTATTCATGTGTGTAACAACCTAGAACTGCCCTCTATATGTGAATTCTCTACAGATTTCTGTGTAATATTTCAGTAATGTCTTAATAGTCAGAATTAATTTGTTCTTACATTCCCCTACAAGTTGGCATTCTTACATAAACATGAGATTTTTGCATTTTAAAGTTGTGTACAACTAGTTGTAAGCTGCAACAAAAGGTGTTCACAATTCCTTCATTTTAAACTCTAGCATTGACACAAGCTTTGTATTCACTCTTTTCATCCATTTGTTCCAGCAGGTCCACTTTGAGCAATTCCATTAACATTCAGAACAAGCTGAACTTTCTATATATGATTTTTTTTATTATTCTACATTATTATGTCCCACCACAGGACATCATGTTTCCATTCTTTCAAGCAAGTTTCTTATTGCTCTAGCTGATTATGTTAGAGGCTAGAACTCAGTTTCTGCTCTGCCCTTGAGGAATAAGAGATTTCAGGAAACTGTGAATATCCTGAGGTTTATGGTATATATGAAAAAAAAGATACACAATTCATCTTAGGGCTATGTGGGCCTCCCATCTCCCAAAACAATACTGCTTTCTTGAAGAGATGAGTTTCACTGAGCAGGTGAGGGAGTTACCCCAGGTTCACACTGCAGGAGGGAATTAATGGGAATTGTGCTCAGTTCTCAGGAGCCTGCACATGATGCTCTATGCTTCTCTGTCCCCAGCTTTCACTATCCAAAAGTTACATAACTGCAGCAGCATTTGGAAGCTGCAGGTTTTGACAAATGAGTTTTGAGAGCCCTTTGTTCTTTAATCTGACAGGGAGTCACATATTTTAAGCCCTAGTTTGCTTATTATAATGCCTCTGATGTAAAATCTAAGAAACCTTTATCAGCAATAAATGCAGACTTAGGAAAAAACAACAGCTAAAAAGGTTTTGGGTATCATTCAAGGTTATTTCAACATGCTAGCTGTACCTGTTGTCCTGTTCTGAAAACAGGATAGCTTATTTGGCAAATGACTGTACTTTGTGCTGTTCCTGTTTGACACGAGACTTCAGTCCCATCACTCTGCAGAGAAAACAGACAGAAACACCATCTTATATGTCAGGTTTTAATAAGGCAGAGAGGTGTGTACCTTCAACAGCATATGTATTATGATAAGGAGGAGTGAAAATAGGTGTTATGGCAGTAAACCCTAGAGATGCAGCAGATAGGTGGGGCATAGGCAGGGCCAGGAGGAAGTCACAAGGAAGGTGGGACAAGGACCATTCCCACTCGATTTCTTGTGGGTTGCAATCATCTTACTAGAACTTTGTGCTGAGCTTGGAAGGAGGAATACAGGCCAGAGAGTACAGGTCACCTCTATCACTAACTTCTGTAAGTCCTTTTTTTACAGAATTTTTACAGAACTTTTGCAGACATATTAACACAGTCTTAGAGCTGGAAGAAATGAAACTTTCTGTAAGAAAATCTGCCATACATAATAGTTTGTTTACTACTTCCCAGAATATTGGCTTGTCATCATCCTTGATTCAAAGACAAATTCACAGACCAGAGCCAATTATCAACCCTTAGAGAAGAATTTATTAAAAAGTACTGTCTTTTGTAAAAAACATTCCTACTAGACATTTACCATTCATGAATTGTGCTACAAAAAAAAAAAAAAAAACCCAACCCCTCAAACCCTCAAAACAAGACCTCCAAAAAGACCCATACATACTCAGTCTATGTTTTTCTTCCTGCCTTGAAGCAGGCACATTTTTGGTCCAAACTTCACTTGCAGGCTGAAGTGCTTCTAAGCAAAAGAGCTTTTAAAGCAAAAGAAAACTCTAGCTCCAGTGTGGTCTTTTGGCAGGACTGAAATGAACAATCTTGCTGCACAACAGGATGGGGAGGTAGAGGGGCACCCCCAGCGCTGTGTGCAGTACTTTTGCCAATTCATTGTTCAGAATAATGCTGTTCTTGGGCAGGAATGAATGCTATCCCTCCTCTCCCTTCAGTACAGGGATTGCTCTGGATTTCACCCCTAGGATTATCACGCACCTCTCCAGTAGGAGCCTGACCATATAAGCCAAGCACTGAAATCTGCATTTCATCCTTTGTGAATTGGGAGTAACAATCTGAATTATAGGTATACTGCATTCCCCAAAATAGTATGCATATTTCCTCTCTTTTGCTTTCTCTAAGATAAAATATGTTGGAAGAAGAGCTTTTGGTATAGCCATCATGTCAATCTGATTAACTGTCTAGCTGGAACACATGGCCTTGGCAGTAACAGTATTTCTAGATCCAAAGTCTGTGCTTTAAGGATTCATCATCAATACTGCACATCTGATTTATCAAATACAAATTCCCTATGGCACAGCAACTGCTTCAGGCATGCTGCTGGGAGTTAAGAAGATGTGGGTGCCAAGGCCTAAAGTGAGGAAAAGATGTCTGAGGTGAGGTCAAACTCGAAAAGCTGCCAGCTTTTATGCTGAGTTGGAAATATCTCTCCTTGACCTAAATAAACTGATCTGCTGGGGGAATAATTATGGTATCCAAGAAAACAAATTGTGAGAGAGTTTTGTACACACATTCTTTTCTGGAATAGGCGCTGCTAGAAAGGAAAAAAGAAAATTCCTCTGAGAACCTCAAAAATCGGGGCAATTACAGAAACAGTGAAGTTGGGTATCACGCACCGGTAAAGAAGATGAAGCAAAAAACAAGTTGTCTGAAAATTTGGCCTGGATTCTGGTGTTATATGCATTTTCCTTTTTATTTCTCAATTTCACGTTGAATGTTAGTCTTCTGTTTTTGCTGCTGACAATAAACTGTTGTTTGCTGTTGGAAAATAAAGTCCATTGTTGTAAATAGAGGTACTAGAACAGCTGTGGATCAGGAAAATGTGTTGCCTGAAGCCAACAACAAATAACAAGCACAGCAAGACATTTCCTACATTGTACACACTTAAGCACTCTGCTTTCTAAACCCTTTGGCATAAGAAATTCTGTGAGGGTGTTTCCTAAAACCAGATAGAATTACTGTATTCCAAAAGTGTTGGACTTTGATTATGTGTTGTCAGAGTGACTGCTGAATTTTCAAGGGGTCTTCCCTGGTGGGAAAGTGGACAGAGAGTGGCAGCCCACATGGGCAGCCTTATCTCTGATGCATATATATGCATATACATCTGACATGGACTTAGAATATGTGCTGCCCAGATAGCTGACCACAACTCCCCACTGGCACAGCTACTGCAGGATCCTTGCTGCTCCCTGTAGGAGGGATGAAAACAGCTGCTGCAGCTGCTGCTGCTCTCCCATTGTGCTCCCTTTCCCAACAGCAGCCAGTCACATACAATTTGTCCAAATACTCACTATGTCCTCATCTCTAAGGTACCAAAACTTTGGTTGTTCTAAGCTGAGAAGAGTCCTAGAGTCCTACTTCTGTGTTTGTGTCCCTATCCTACCTCTTTTTCCTTGATTAAATTTAGATTAAAATGCCATTGCTTTTTTCATCCCTACTGTTTCTAACTAGATGTTGAACTGGAAAGGCATTCTCTAGAAGTTAATCCAAAGCCTACAGACAAACCAACCGTTGAAAATACTGGACACTGGACCTTAACAGTTCCACTGATTCAGCTCTTACCCATCATCTGCCTTCTGCTGAACATTCAGAACAAGATCACAGACACAAAGTTCATCTTCACCACAGTCTTTAATAAAAGGAATCTACGAAAAACAAAAACATATCCTGAATAACAGGGCTCAACTTTTAACATGATCTGAAGACACTAGAGTGCAAACACCTTCAAGCTGAAGCACATTCTTTGCAGATAAGAAAATCCCTCTGAAGGACATTAAAAATCTTGACTAGTGAATGAGTGAACTGAATAATGTATTGCTACATGTCAACTGATGCAAGAATGGTATAGACAGGTTACTCTTTAGTGACAACAAAGGGGATGTAGTCAAATTAGTTCCATCTCTCTTCTCTCTACTCCTTTACTGTAGAATAAACTGAAAGAATTCATCTTTGCCATCAACTAGAAGTTCACATCAGCGGTGACATGGCTGAACTGACATGCTTGTTATGTGCTCTGCTGGCTGATGTGTGTGTGTGTGTGAGCAAGCTCACGTAATACAGGCAAAGGTACGAAAGGAACCAGGGGACACCCCTGCATGTGACTTACACAGAGCACCAGTTTTCATTTGCATGTGTTTCACTCTGGTGTTTGTGGGGCCACACATTAGGGATGTGTATGGCCATGCATTTCTGAATAGTAAATCTGCATACTTACACTATAGGCCACAGATGCTGGAGAAGATATGTCCAGGACAGGGCTGGAGCCAGGATTTGCAAGGCCAATGTCAATGCGCAAACCAAGTGAATTCACAGCATCTGAAGGCTCCTGTAAAACACACAAGGTTCAGATGATGGCTGCCAGCACAGAAAACAGGGTAAAATTGGTAATTTCTATCGTGAATTGAGAGTGCGCTTCTCCTTGCTCTAAACAAGGAGAAGCAACAGTTCAAAGCTTCTATTCTTAAAGAAAATAATTTTGTGAGATTGACCAGTGTGGGCTCCTCTAGATTAACAGTTTTCAGTGTGATTTCCATAATAAAACTGATTTTTCTAGGATTCCTGGAGACAGTGCACATCACAGTAACTACTAGGGCTAAGAAACATGCAGATTGTCTGCAGCTGTAGGAGCTGGTCCTCAAAGCCATCACCAGGTAGCTTTCATTCTCATCTAGCTGCAGAAGTCAAGTTCCTATTTCACTCTGCCTTACCATCACAAAGAGCATTTGGACCTGAGTGACAATAAAACACAGTAAATGCCATGTTTCTTCTTTTTTTCAGTCCTGGATGAATCACCATCTAGCCCTGTGGCTCACTGCTCCACATGGCGCTAAATGTGATCAACAGGTCACTGCAAACCAGAGCAGGGACAGAAGTCCTCTACCTGACCTAGCATCATGCAACAGAGCATAAGGCAAGTCTCAGGGCTCTGTTCAGTCTTTGGTTCTGGAGAAAAATGGAGACCTGCTTATTTCTATTTAATTCCTTGTTGTGTACCAGGGGTTAGGATGAATGCAAGTTCTGTCTAAATGTTAGTTTGAAGAAAACATTTGCATGTATGTTTTAGTTCTTAAAAACAGTTTACTCAGAGGGAAATTAAAATCTATTGAAACTATAGACCATGGGCTCTGTATTACACCAAAGCTGAATGACACAATTAAGAACCCTCTTTCCTATTCTAAAAATCTGTACTGAATGTGACAGTTATTCGTTTCTATGAAATCATAATCTTATTAAGCATTTTTCAGCTTGGGGGATTTGGGAAACATAAATAATTCAATATACCATGCATGAAATTCACATTACAGACAAAAAATTCATCCACGCCTTCCTCTGATCTTTTGTCATGCAAGAGTACTTGCAATTGCACTTACTTGTACACTGAAGACATCATGAACACAATTCTCTTCATTATGCACCATAAGATCCCTCTGCATGTACCTTTCATTATTTTCTTTGAAAAATCCTCTAGAAGTCACTCTGGAGGACTGGAGATCTGCATCCAATGTTGCATTGTACTTTATAGCTACAAGAAGAATAACAGTACATTTTTGACTGAGCATGGTTGCCCGTGATCTCATTACTATGCTCAGTATTACAGGGACTAGGCTTTCCTCACCACACTAAGTATTTAATGTTTTTCGTAGCTAAACACAGAGCAGTTTCAAAATGAAAATACTTTCTCTGGTGTTTTCCAAGGCAGTCAAACAGGTTTAGGTCCTGATTTGCAAGGGGCACATCAAATGGCAATCAATCCAGCCTCCACTGCAGATGTCTGAGCCTGCAGCTCAGGCAAGAAGCCAGTCAGCACGGCCAGGGTTACCCTAGGTAAAGGGGCCTTGCAATAATGTCACTGAACTCAGAGGTGACTTTAAACAATCTGCATCTTCTCTTCAATCACATAATAATTTCTGCCACCTCCTCTTTGTTTTATGACTATTCTATTGTGAAAGTTCATTGTTATTTTATAGCTTAAAATCATGAGCTCCTAAAGGCACTTTATGTAGCACTGAAGCAGTCCAACTGGTGTTGTCTGTCAGACTGAACTTAAAAACTTCATGGGAGCCCACTGCTGGTCACAGAAATATTCACTGTGCTCTGAAAAGAAGAGCTTCCTCCCACTGAAAACTGCTCTGACCCTCTGAAAAATATTTAATCTTATTTCTATGAAAAGTGTGCAGTCTGTTGTTGAAAACAGAAGGTTGGATGAACCTAGCTCCTCATTAATTACATTTTTGGGGATTATTGAACAACAAGGACACAGCTGTCCTCTATACTGTTAATTCCCCACTTTTCAAAGAGTATGGAGCCAGTGATGAATTAGGTCTTAAAAACACTTTCTCAAGCACTTAAGTTTTACATTGATTTTGTGATTCTTGACATTCAGTCTAATACCTATTTAGATTTTCCATTACTCATTTAAATAACGGACTTTTGCAGGAATTCATATAAGACAAATCATTGAAATACTCTTACCCACTTGATTATTTTTCTTAGCAGGTCTAAATGAAGCCTGAAAGCATATTTTGACAGTTATATCTGTATTCTTGTTCAGCAGACTGATTCTTTCAGGTTTAAATGAAGCAGTTATGGACACATTTGCAATGCCTCTTGACCTGAAAAATATATTTTAGAAGTTACACGGTGTTTTGAAGAACACTAGGTAACAACAGAAGCTGTTATCCAATACTATCTGTAAATGTTAGTATTGACTTTTTAGGTTCCCAATGTAAACTTCTTTTAATGGCACTAGTAAAATTATTTTTCCTTAGGTATACATGAATTTGTTGATATCATTGCTTAGAGCAATAACAATACGTGTTTTCATGTCAAATTAATGGCTGCTTGATGGCTTGAGCCTGTGCCCTAATCAATCCCTCAAGGTATCAGAGAATAAAGCTCTTGGCCTATTTTCCAAATAAGTAACCTTCTGCTCCTTTAGAGCTCCTCTGGGAAGGTGAGGATGGGTAATTCTTCATTTTATTTAATAATCTAATTTTTCTGAAAAACAACTTTAATGTAATTGAACAAGATTTTGAAGAAGAGTTTCAAAGGAACCCTGCGTGTAAAAACAAACACTTTAATCAAAATGAAATGCATTAATCAGCCCAAATGTCAGAGTGAAAGAAGAAAAAGCATCTTCATTAATCAAATCTAAATAAATGCTGGTACTTCAAGGAGCCTAATTTTCTTTAATGAAATTCCCAGCAGCAGCAGCAGCAGTCAAAGGTCCAAACTGACCATTCATTTGTAATTATCTAGTTTCATTATGAAAGAAGTAGCAATTCACTGATATTTTTCTTACAATGGGGAGCCTCAGGCATGAAGACAGGCAAAGGAAAGGAAAAAGCATTTGAATTTATCTCCTCAAGCAAGGAGTGGAAATGACAGCCTACTTAGGCAGGCAGATGATTTGGACTCTGTGAAACCTTTTTACATATTGTGAAAGTACTCTGACTTCTGTGGCAAAGGCAATGTGCCATTACAAATGTGTTTCTTGCCAGAACTAGTTGTCAGCCCTCTATTACTGCTCTCTGTCCTTACCCTGCAGGACAAGGCTGCCCCCATACCAGCCTATCAGCCAGTAAAGGTCACACAGGTTGTGTGAGATACGGTTTCACCTGTCTCAGGCTCACATGTCAAAATTATACTCTGGCTACCGAGGTACACAGCCTGCTGTTACAAACACCCTCCATCAAGTCCCATTCCCTGCTGCTGTCCCTTCCCTCTGGGCCATGTGTCTGCACAGCAGGAGCAGGAAGATGTCTCCTGGCCCTCTCATTCCTGGTCAGGTCCCGCCCAGCAGGCTCTGCTACCTGGCTTTCTCCCATATGCCCTGGCTCTGCCCTGTGTACTGCCTTGGCTTTCAGTGGTTTAATGATAAATGCCTAAAAGAGATTCAGTCTAATGCTCTTTTCTTAGCTAGTTTTGATAGCAGTGATGAGGCAGCAAGTGTTCCACTGAACACGTGGAACAAAAGAGCTTTGTAATTTGCTTATTTTTCCTGTTTAATTCACGTTCAACTGCTGCATCTGAAGCACTAACTGCTTCCTTTCTAAGAAAGAGTATACTAACCATAGCACAACCACGTTTCCATCAGCACCAACTGATACGTCAGTAATGCCATCGTCGTCTAAGTCTCTATGGCCATCTACTGATCTTCCAAAGAACTGGAGCTTTTGTCCAAAAGCAGGATCCGATCCTAAGATTTTCTGGGAAAGAGAGTTTGGTTACTGAGTTTGCCAAAGCATGCTTAAGTCTGTAGATAGTAGCCTGGTTAATAGATTTGCACTGATACTTCCTGTATATGCAATGCATTGTTTAAACAAAATGCATTTTTGGGTGTCTTCTCAGATGCTTTTGTAGCAGTTCTTTCTCCTCTATTGGAGCAGACAAAGGACTAGATTTTTCTGTCTTGGGAGCAGATCAACTAACTGACTGCTGTATGCCAGATACAGCTGGAAACTTTTTCCATCTCATATTGAGCAACCCAAAGAATACGAAGCTTAATAGGAGTTCTAACAAATACTTGCTGCAACCAGAAAATCTGCATAGAAAATGACAGTAAGATTACCACTACAGTTTATATGAAGACCAGAGAAAGACCTTTAATATTATGTATTTTTAAACTGCAGAGCTGGGATTTATCTAATCTTCATTGCTGTACATGAACACTAAAAACCCGAAAATAATGGGTGTCAGTTTTAGGATAGTAGTTGACTTCACACTTAGGCATCAAAAATGGCTCAGAATGAGCATCTTGCACATGCTTTTCCTCTATATGGTTCATTTGTAAACACCACAACATCAGTCTGGATATACTGACAGCTGAAAGCATGTCAGTATTTGAAGGAGGAGAGGCACAAAATGTGAAATAAACCATGAGAATAACAGCATTCCTTTAAGAGGTTGAAACAGTAGCCAATTAAAGCACAGAAAACCTTCTGTTTTCCTCTAGCAGATTTAAAGGCACTGAGTACAGCATTACACAACACAGTTATTTACCTGAGAATATTTGGTACGAATAGTCTTTTGAAATCCATTATAAATGTAAATTGCTCCCGAGTTTTGGTTTTCCAGTGGTGCACCTATTACAACATCATTAGAACCATCCAAATCAATGTCTGCAAGTGCTGCAATTGCTGATCCAAAGCGTGCATTTTCTGACCCCTGTGGACCTTCCAAGAGTTCTTGTTGATCCAAGATTCTCTATAAAAAATGACAAATAAGAAAAAGCAGAAACTCAGCTATCATTGCACCAGATTAGACCTAGAGCAGTATCTATGTGCATTGTTTTTTGTTTCTGTTTTCCAGTACATTCCCCTCAGATAGCTCAACATTGAATTCCTTCCCCATTGTATTGCCCATTCAGTTTGCATTATGTCTCAAAGTCTTGGCAAGAATTACACAGCAAAATCAAAGCATGCTATGCAAAGTACTAACAGCAAATATAACCATATGTATGAAGCTTAAATGCCCTCTCTGTCCTCATCTGACTGTTCTGAAGTTTCACAATACATTGAAAAATACAGTTTCCAGTTTTGGATTACTGGTTTTTATGCAGAGGGAATGGAAATTATGTAACTGGACATAATTCTTTGAAACAGAAATGGAATTTCCTTACTAAACTAATGCAAAAAACATGTGTCCAAATGGTACACTCCTGACCTCTCCAATGCCAATGAAGAAAGAAAGATTGGAGATCTTCATAGTTAAATAATCCCATTTACACTAGATTAAATGCAGCTCTGGCAAATAGCATTCTCACCTTTAACTTCAGTTACCATACTGTGCTTAAAATTTTAGAAATAACAGCCAAGTTATTTATTAAAAATGACTAGAAAAGTATTACTTGCGCAATGGGGACAACTTGCACAAATCCAGATTATTTTTAAAAAACATTACAAGTACCTTTTGTTATTCTTTCTTATTTAAAATTTAAACCAAACATTTGACAACAACTAAAAATTGTAAGATAGTCTTCCAATTTATTTGGTTTTCAAAAGCAAAGAAAAAAAAATCCTTTCATTTTTTTTCTTTCATATCTTATGTCTGATACCACAGGCAAAAAGACCAATGTCATTTGCCAACTTTCAGCTCCTCCATCTATGCTGAAATTGTTTTAGGTTTGTTTCCTGTTGCATCAGGATACTCTGACTGAGGTCCTGCTGAAGAGGACCTCTCTATTTATTTGATTGCAATTTACCCAGTAAAGAGACCATTTTCTGTTTTCTCTGATGGATGTCAGAAATTAATTTGCTTTGCAGACATCCAGTGAATGAAAGACTGTTCAAAAATGCCAGAGGGCTCAGTATGGTTAATAAATACATTCTGAAAAAAACTACTATGGGGCTGAATAAAAAGCACTGTCAGTCAAGCATCAGACAAATGATACTAAAGCTTTACTGAACAGAGGGGACAACAAGAGTTATGGTAACAATCCAGCGTTACAGTCTATGAAACAATGCAGAAAGCTGGTAGAAGAGCATTTCTTTTAACTGCTTTGGGAATACTGTCAGGCATTGAATACATTCACCAAAAACAAATGGCAAATTACTTAGCAAAAGCCTTGAGCTAGGTTTTTCAGAGATACAGCCAACCCATGCTATATTAGCATGAAGCACATTGCCTGATACCAGGAGACACAGAGAGCACCAAGCCCCTGACCACTAACAGTGTTTCGCTACTGCCTCGCTCATTGCCTTCATTTTGGTCTGTTCCAGCTGCCTAATTCCCAGATTACATGCAAAAGCAGTTATGGGGCAAGTTTGCAGCTGCTACTGAAAAGCAGAACATGTAAGGCAGCATTGGAAAGGCCTCCACACATCCCTCTAACCAGGAAGGCTTGGCACCATTCATCCCTGTCCTTATGCCACATCCCAGGATAAGCACATTCTCTGATTCTTGTGAAAAAGTCACTTTAAATATTACTAACACTTTGAAAAGATTCACTAAATAGTGAATTTGAGGATCTGGAGAAGGCGAAGGTCTTTTAGCATGCATGTGGCCAATATGATTTGTAAGAAATTAGCCCTAAGCAGCGCTGCCTTGAGCCACTTTTACCTTTGTGATGGAAAACATGTACACTCTCCCTTCTTCCTTCTTCAAGTCATTCATAAACATTGGTGCACCCACAAGCAGCACATCTGTCACAGAATCCCTGTCGACATCCACTGAACACACCACACTGCCAAAGTAGGAGCCAATCTGAAATCATGAGCAAATGGGTTGTTGCTGTATGTGGCTTTTGTAAATCATGTTTTAGCACCTGATTCAGAAAACTTATATCCACTAATACTTTAATGCTACTGAATGTTGATGAATTAAATTATTCTGTAGCATGCTCCATTGTTGGAAGAATCATATCATTACACATATTTCACTATTTCTGTCCCGTAGTCACTGCTATGGCTTTACCACTCAGCAGTACAAATGCCAACAGAAAGTAAGATATGGGAGTATGTATTTTTTATAATTGCACAGGAAACTACCCAACCTCTGATCTACTCTCAGATTTGTCTTACAGATGATACCAAAACAGCTAAAACCATTCCTCTTTTCCATACAGAGAAAAAGAGACTGAGCTTCCATATCTGTCTTCTGATGTCATCTACTTCATAACTTCTCAGGCAGAGCAGAATTTACTGAGTGTCTCCTGATTTGAATTGTTGACAGAAGGATACATTAGTTAGATTTGTATATTATTTTTTGCCACTAATTGGATGACTTCCTAAAATACTATTTAAGAGTAACAGCTAACCTCATTGAAATAGTCTAGAAGCAGAGAAAAGTTCAAGTGGATTCTAAATGCTTTGAGACAAAGAGGAATTTTCCAAACAAATTGCAATTTACTGCTGGGTCAATAAAAAAAGATCCCTGAAAGTCTGTATTCATGACCAAAATGTACTTGCCTGCTCGCCTCTCTGTGACTGCACAATTGCAACATTACCATCACTGTCAACATTATAAACCACCACTCTGCCAGTGTAGTTGGATCTTGGTGCGCCAGCAACAAAATAGACAGAGCTCACAGTTGAGAGAACAGCAACAGAGTAACCTGGGTACAGAAGTCAACATTTAACATATGTGAGAGATCTTTAATTACAATTTATCAGTTGGTTATCCATAAAAGCACAGAGGATGAGTCAATCCGGTATGTTAATTGAACAGAGTGATGATTCCAGATGGGAAGTTATGCTATCACATGTGCACAGAATTTGCAATATTCTCCTGGAGAGAACAATGACACACAGATCAAGTTGAAGCAGGTTTACAGAATAACACAATAGCTTTGCCTATTCAGTAAAATGTAGACCACAAAAATGTGATGCTTGTGAAGGGGACGCTTGTGAAGGGAAAAAACGTGCAAAGAGTATCATTGGAAAGAAAAATAAAGAGAAATATGAGATGAGTGTTTGAACCAGTCTTCAAACTAGGGAGGAACACCTAGCTTCTGCAAAGTTTGTAGTGTATTTTCCCACAGCTCACTAAACCACAGACCACTGGTTTGTCTGAATAGAAGAGGCTACATGAACAGCTTGTCAGCTAGAGGGTTGACTGAACTTCTCTGAACATTTTAATCCTCATTACCAATATTCTAGCATTTATTTGCTTTCAGGAAATGTCATTTAATACCTGTAAAAATGCAAACATGTATTAGCAGTATAAATCTAGCATTAGTACATACTTTAGATTTCTGTGGTTTAGTTCCAGCAAATTTATTTTAAGCAAAGAAAACAAAATATTCCTTTATAAAGTCTATAGTTAAACACAATAACAAAATGCCAGTGATGGGACAGAATATGCAGACCTTTAGCAAGCTGCAGAACAATATGAGGAGCACAGTCTAAAAGGGTTATGCCTTGATCTTTGCATCACACCAGCCTAATTCAGATTTTTTGCTCATACACAGGATGAGAACAACTTTTTTGACTGCAAGTTCAATGAGCAACAAAATGAGATTTTATCCTGCAAGTTAAGTACACACCTTCCTAATCAATACAGAATACAATCATTTGAAGTAAGTGGGCGCCATGCAGAGCAAGGTTGCAGAACAACTGAGCAGGCTGTGATGCTCTGGCAGCTCTTTAACTTATGCTCTCCCAAGCTGGTGAGAGAGAGCTGGTATGGAGAGCTCCTACTGGAGGACAGAAAGTGGAAGGGAAATAAAGGGACAGAAAAGGCAGCAACATTGCTCCAGAAAGATAAAAGTAAATACACTGAAACTGCCTTGTAGAAAAAGGAAATTATCTGAGCTTTTAAAAATTATGAAGAAAATTAGGTAAGAGAAAGTCTGAAGAGATCATGCACTCAAAAGAGCTACTGCTCATTTGCTTGGGTTTAGATTTATTAATTTTGTTGGATGCAAGTACTGCTGAGCCATAGGGGGAAAAAAGAGTATGTTAGTTGCAAAGAGAGCATATTGATAAATACCTTTAAGAATGAGAAAGTCATAGATGCTTAATGTAGTAGCATTTTTCAAGGATGAAACAGCAGAGCAGGCATGTTGAAGGTTTACAGAAAGCAGTTCAATGAACTGAGAATACAGACTGGCTTTATTGGGTCACAAAAGCATGTCAAAAATACATATGGAGATTATAAGTGGCATCTCTATTAAGTGGTAGTAACATTCAAAATCTATAAACTGAACTGGAAAAGGCTGAGAAAACAGCAAGCACATATGAAACAATAGAAAGTCAATCAGCTTCTCATCCACATCGAAGTGGGGAAGGACACTCAAATGCTGTAACAGAAGCAACTCATAATGATCAGTATGATTCACTAAGCAGCCTTTTCAAATGCTGCTGATTTATTATGTCTCTGTGACTGTGCTGGTTTTGGCTGGAATACAGTTAATTTTCTTCATAGCAGCTGGTGTGGAACTGTGATTTCCATTTATGCTGTAAACAGTGTTGATAACACAGGGATGTTTCAGTTACTACTGAGCAGTGCTCACCCAGTGTCAAGGCCTTTTCTGCTCCTGTGTCCCACCAGCGAGGAGCCTGGGAGGGGTCACAGGGAGTCGGGATGGGACACAGCCAGGGCAGCCGCCCACCAACGACACAAATGGCTATCCCATTCCATAGGGTGGCATGCTCAGTGTAAAAAGGTGCTGTCGCTGACATCTTTTGTGAAAAATCCTTTCTTAGGACTTTTCCTGCTGGAGCTGAGAAGAAGCTCAGTAACAAATGTAAACAATTATTATCTGCTGCTGTGGAATGCAACAGGTCCACCTGTGACTGGTTTTCTGTAGATGTTCAGATTTACTGACTGCTCATGGTGGAGCTGCTATCGCTCTCTGCCGAGAGACAGACTTTTGTTATTCTGTCTATTCTATTCTTTAGCTTAGCCAGCTTCTGAAGAAGCTCCTTTCCTTTCTATTCCTATGTAGTATAGTTATAATATTATATATATATAATAAGATAATAAATCAAGCCTTCTGATAATAGAATCAAGATTCCTTGTCTCTTCCATCCTCTAAAAACCCCTGTGACCACCGTCACAAGGTGCAGGTGAAAGGAGGAAGGAGAAAGGAGGGGACGTTCAGAGAGATGGCTTTTGTCTTCCTACATCACAGTTGTGCATGTTGGAGTGCTGCTGTCCTGGGGATGCTTGAACATACCTGTCTGCCCATGGAAAGGGATGAATAAATCCCTTGATTTGCTTTGCTTGCATGCTTGACTTTCACTTTGTCTGTATCTCAGCCCAGGAGTTCACTCACTTGAACTCTCCTGCATTCTCACTCCCCTTCAGGGACTGACTGAATGGCTGCTTAGCTGCCAGCTGGGGTTAAACCACAGCAGTGACAAAAACTGATTTTTTTTTTTAGCTTACCACTTTGATACTAGTAGGATTAAAAAAAAAAAATTCAAGTTTTTATTCAATGAACTATTGACTAGTAAAAAATAATCTTTTTGACCAAAATTCTTTTCACATTCTCAAACAATTTCTTAACATCAATCTGGCTAGGAGAGAACTTTCCAACTTCTTTAATATCTTAATCAAGGTTTCATACATTTCCAGATTTGCATTTCAGCCCCTTACCTAGATATGAGCTATGATTTCTGTCCTGTAGAATCTTCTCAAACACATGGCTTGGAAAGGTGGTGGCTCTGTCTGAAGACTCCTGAACTACTGTTCCACTCCAGTCATAGGCCCCAACTGCACCCAGCAGCAGAACATCCTTTAAAAAATAGAATTCTACATTTTAGAACTACTTGATGTAGGAGAAGTGCGAGCAAAGCTGAAGGTCCCATGCATAATTTCACATCACTGGGTTTAAGGCAGCGATGCAGACAAAAGCCTGCAGGCAGCTGACTGGAGCTGCTCATCTTTGCTCCTTAGGTGCAGGACTTTACTGCCCCATTAAAAGGGATTATCACCCTTCGACTGCAAGAGGATAAGTGGCTGCTTTAGCTACTGTGGCACTGCAACTCATGATAAAATGGGTTTATTTAAACACTGTGGTAATTTCCTATGTCTGTCCACGCTGGGGTTGGGCTTGCTAAGTCCATGTTTTTATGCACCCATGATCCTCAGAAGGCTGAAGATCACGCAAATGCAGCTGTACAGAAAAGCTAAAGCCTCTTTTCTCAACAACAAAAGTGCCAATGAGAGCACAAAAAAGCTGACGTGAATAATTCTTTACATAAGGAGATGCTCTTGAGAGAAGAGTTAAAACTAAAATCCAAATTAGCATGGCTCATTATACAGAATACTTCATACAGAAACACTTAATCTTATACTTGTAAAAAGAAAACAAACATAGTTTAGTTTATTCAAGTTATTAAAATTCTTCACTAAACTGACATACTGTTACAGAAAACTGCAATAAAATTGAATGTATAATTTTTCTCAAAAAATGCCCATATGTTTCTCATTATTTTGCCATTTCTTAGCATCAACTGCTTCATAATTTAAAACTTAAATTTGTGAAAATAAAAGGGGCTTATAAAATATTATTTAAGGGTTATGAGAAAGAAACAACCTTCTTGTACTTTCAGTTGAAAGCTGATCGAACCACATTTGGATTTTGCAAGGAGAACATACTTGATAATCTTAAAGTTGATTAGCACTAAAATATCTTTGATTTTTGGTTCCAATTTTAAGTGAAATATGCCTTAAGCAAATATAATTAATTTCATAATTTATAGAGAAATTCTTTTCAGATTTGAATTATTTATATTTTGGTAGCTGTCTACCAGCTTTACAATATAGCTAGTCACAAGCAAGGAGGATTTAAATTTTTCCAGCTACATGAACTCAGAAATCACTGAAAGCATTGTATTAACACATCTCAAAATTAGTACATGAAAAAAACTATAATACAATTATACTTATTAATATAATAAATAAAAAAATTAAAAGGATAATTTGATATTCTGCTTGTAAAAAGTTCTTAAAATTGGATATTGTGTTTTTATTTCTCTTTTCTTACACTCATTTGTACATATGTATATCTATTTGTATCACTAAATAATTAAACTCACATACCTTTTTTTGTGAATAATATGCACTGAAGCCCACCTGTGACATTTCCATTTGAAAGGTATCACCTTGATCAGTACCTGGTAAAACAGATATGCATATATGGTTATCTCTATGTAACCATACAAAATCCAGTCTTGTTGCCTCTGAGTTTAGTTATAGAGGGACTGTGTATATCCACCAATTTGGCCAAAGCATTTACAAGCAATGGAAATCAGAGTTGGTAAAATGTAGAAAATTTGGAGGATTCAATTGAGGCAAATTATAAGATGGAGCCAAGAGCCAAAAAAAGGGCAGAAAAGGATGGTCAAGATGGCTTGAATCAGTTTGCACAGTCTTGCTATTGTGGCTGGTCTCTTTTTGTGTTTCCTAGGAAGTATTACTATCCTGAAATTAACAACTTTAATGACTGTATATTCATAACTTTCAAACAGAAAATTTTATTTTCATACAAGACTCATAAAAACTGTTGTAATTGTCTTGAAAAATACTGTGAAATCCATTTCCTAAGCTAGACGGATAGGAATTCAGTGGGATTGCTCAGTAAAAACACCTATTCCCTTGCTTTGCGTAGCTGTATGGGCCTAGCAAAGATTAAATGAAGGAGAAAGAGAAGGGAAGATTTCTTCCTGAGCACAGGAAAGTGGCAGACATAAGCTTCTGAGGGAACTGAGAGCAGGCTACACATCCCCACGGCAAGGTCTCAATTTAACTTAAATTTAAAAGCAGGCCTTTGGGACAGCCAAAGTATCTCTGTGCCACCTCTGCAACACCTTCCTCTGAGCAATACACAGGAGTGTGGGTGGTGCTAGGCAGGGGGCCTGGTAGGCACCACACAAATTGCATTTTCAGTTCTGTAATCAGTAACCCAGTCTTCTGGTTTGTTTTGTTTGGCTTGTGGGTCTGGTTTCTTTGTTGGGTTTTTTGGTGGTGTTTTTTGTTTTAGTTTTTTTTTTTTAATTTAAAAATAGCTTAGGTTTCACACAGGTGAATCTCACAAGCATAAAGATACCTTTATTCTTCTAGTGGTAACAAATACATTTGGTTGCAAATGGAAAAGCCCCATACCTGAAGCCCATGACATGATAGACATTTTCATTAGCTGGGGAATGTTTTCCCCAAACTGCATAAATTAACTTAAAGCTCAGGCCAATTTGGGGTGGAGTAGCTGGGGGGACACCTGTGAAAACCAGCGCCTACCTGAGCAGAGCAGAGCAGGGAGAAGCCTGCAGCTCCTGCTACCCCTTATTTTCACAACACTGCACCAAACTGAAGCTAAACAAAATCCTAAGCTCATCAGCTGGGAGAATCTGATCTCACTTTTTCAAACGCATTGAGTATTTTACCTTCTATACTAAAAATGCGTTCTCCAAGTGTTCCTGCTTCTTCCAGTAGTGCAGCCTCAGATGACACATTGAAGAAATACTTCTCTGTTGGATGACTTGCAATTCCCTTGATTTCCTTAATTAAGTTTTTAGTATCCAGTTCATGCCTTATTAAGTATCCCAAAACCTTGTGTAAAGAAACAAACAAACAAACAGCAAAATAAGAAGAGAGAAAGAGAGAGATCATGGTGCTACTCCATTTCTTCCTGTATTATTTTATAAAATACTCTACATAGTTTAAAAACAGTGTCCTTTGTTCATATTACTGAGTTGCTTATTAAGAGTTCATTCCTACGCAAGGGACCATTCATACAGGAAAAGAACATAAGGCCTGGCAAGGGAGAAAACAACTGAAGCTGCTCAGGCAATTTTAGTCCTGCTTTTTCAGCCAGTGAAAAGACCAGTATTTCCCTCAGCTCAGAGGATTAATTTGGATTTGCTTCAGTCTCACCAGTGTAACAATGTGTGCATTACATACCACTTTTGTATAGAACATGTACTTTGATACATACATTACAAAACAATCTTTCAAACATGCAGTAATGTATAATTTCAGTATTACTTACAGCAATGCCAAATCTGGTTATATTGTCTTCATTGCATTTACCTATCACTGTTTTCAGGTTGGAGCCATCATGTGATTCGCCGTCTGTCACAACAACCATGACTTTTGTGGCTGTCGGGCGTCCTCCCGACTCAGCTGAGAAGGCATACTGTCTGTTATGAAACATTGGGTTTATCACACATCAATCCATCATGGATGGAACCCAGCGCACACACTGTGATGGATATACCCATCACTGAATTAGAGCAAGTTGCTTCTGTAGTGCATAAGAAATATAACTAAAGAAGCAGGAAAAAAAATATGTAGGGCTGGAAGGACTGGATGGTGTTTCTGATAAAAATGTAAATTCCAGGAAAAACAAATTTTTTTTTTGTACAAATATTTCTAAATTAAAAGGGGGTTATATCAGAAGTATTAAAGTTTTATGACACCAGGAATTGGCATCATCAAGCTCATACAAAAATGGAACAGAATTAATTCTTATCAATACTACTGCAAATATTGATTCCATTGATAGCTGAGCGTGTTCCTAAACCAAATTCTCAAGTTCATTTGATTCAGCATGTATTTTGGCCTAGAGTTCTGTACTTGATAAAACTTCAAAACAGCATCTTCTTGTTCAGATGGACCTGATTTATATATGTGTTCAGAGTCACAAAACATTGGTTTAAATTTTCCCTATTTTTTCACACTCATGCTGCTGCAGTGATAAACTGACAACAGACAAACAGGTTTTTATTTTCTCTGCAACCAACCAAAGCCTGATCTGCAAACACAAATGTTACTGGGCCCACTGAATCCCTGGATAAACTTTGCTTCTTCAGTGGTTTTGCATCTTTCCTAAAACCTTGCCCACTCCGTTTGACGCACTGTCATGTTTAGAGATCTGTGATATAACAAGCAACTCTGTTGGTGCCAGAATTCCTTTAGAGTAGACTTCAACCCAATGCTTAACAATATGTTTTTCAGCAATTCTAGTTTACATATTCCTGTGCCAGTCTGCATGGGACACTGTAAATGTACCTGATGGATTCTGCCTAGTGCTGGGAACCTACTCAAGAGGCCCTGGGCACATGGACTTCCAGTGGGAATGAAGCTCAAGATGTTCTCACTGCCATGTAAGGTAAGTTACAACAGTTGCACAGTAGATCATCAATGCATCTCACCTTGCATTGTCAATGGCTTTGAAAGTATTAGTGAGATCTCCTCCCTTCTGAGATGTTTTCTCCATTGCTTTAACAACCTCATCCTTGGTTTGATATGTATTCAAGTTGAAGACTACTCGGGGATCATTAGCGTACTGAATTAAACCCACCTATGCAATAAAGAAAAATGGTGTTAGATTATGATGCTTTTCAATTAGTTACATAGAGTCAGGATGCTTACTTATGTGTCAGATTGGTGTAAAAGGTCTGCAAATGCACAGTTCTCTTTCAACACATATAAAACCAATTAATATTAACACATTTGAAAAGCAAAGAAAGCTAAAATGCTCTTGCACTTTGTATCATTTGTTATGGACTACAGTATGTTATTGCAAATGATCTGAAATAATAGACATTAAATGTTTGCTTGGTTACTTCTGGAAGGGCTGATGGATAGCAATAATACTAGGAGCTCTGGGAAAAAAGAGAAAATAGCAATAGTTCTACAAGTTGACAGTACCTCAGTCTGATCTCTTCTAAGGAAGTCCTAGAGGTTAGTTACTTCACAGCACTGCAAACCCTACTTGTTTTTAATATAGGTGAAGCTAAAAAGGTAAGATAAGATGTGCATTTAAAACAAAGGCAAAAAAGAGAAGATGCTAAAGGTGAGGTTCAGATAGAACTGAGCAGGAAGCCTAGCTTTTAAGCACCTCGCTTCCAAAGTAACCCAAGGAAGAAGGCAGCCTTTGGGAGAGAGATTTCCAGTGCCCCAGTCTTTGTTCTCAGAACTGTTTAGGGAAAATGGACAACTGTAAAGACAGAAGATGTTTAAAACAAAAAAAAAAGCAATAAAATTTTCCTTACCATCATCAAATCAAAAGGAAAAAAACCCCTCAAAGATCAGTGAGTAAACAAGCAGGAAAAGTTCCTGTTTTAAAGATGCAGCAGTTGGAAAGTAAGAATTGTATGAAAAGTCTATTAAAATCTGTTCTACTTTTATCACATCCCCAAAGGCTATTTTCAACTACTTTTACATCTAATGTGTGAAAGAAATCTGACTCCCCTAGATAGAACATAGACGTCTATTTCAGTTAATTTATATTTTGGATCAAATTACTAATCCCTTTTGAAATATGATAACCATGAGATAAAATTCCCAACACTGAGTAGGATAACTGCATAATCTGTGGCTTTGAGGTACTGTAGTTACACAAAATCATGCTTGGTTTCCTTTAAAATTGGTTGGTTTAGGATTTGTTTGGGCTTTTTTGGTCTTTCTCAAATATGTCTTTGACTTACCTGGGTCTTGTTAACGCCTATGTCTAAGCCTTGTACAAATTTTTTCAAAAATGCCCGCACTGCATCCCAGGGATAAATGCTGTTTGACTCATCACAAACCACCACAACATCTATAACAGAGGAACACTCTAAAACAAAAATAAGAAGTGGGCATTAAAAACATTTGCAGTCTCAATATACACCTCAGCTAAATATAGAGGTGCATATTTGGGTCTCACACAGGCAACACTTCAGCTCACAAGGCTTTGCCAGAATGAGAACTCAGTAAGAGCATATGCAGGTTTTAAGCCTGTGCTGGTGCAATGCCTCTGAATACAGAGGATTAAGACCATATTTACATCAGCATCGGATCACAATTTGTCAGCCTTTACATATAAACCTCAGGACTTTGGTTTTGGCACACACAATTTTTTTTTTTAAGAAATCAAAATTAACAGTCCACCACGCAGTATCTCTTGATTTTTCTTTGATATGTTTGGTTTTGTTGTTTTGGCTTTTTTTAATTGAATGTGTTTCGTACACGTTGCCTTACTTTGGACAGCTGGAGAAAAGCTTCTTAAGATCTCAAAACTTGGACTGATTTCAGAACAAACTCCTGTTGCATAGTATTGTCTTCCACACTGCTGCGCCCACAAGGGACCACAAGTCTTTAAAAAAATAACAACAAAAAGAAACGATAAAAATAACAAATACTTGTCTCATCATATCTACACACAAAACCACCACAAGCACGACAACAGGGAAGGCTCTCTGGGGTTACGAGGCCAGCCAGCACCGCCCCTCCCGCGGAGTTCCTCAGGGAGCGGAAGGAATTCCCGCCGCTGCGGCCCCCGCCCATGCCGCGCACCCCGCGCTGCAGCGCCAGCGCCGCCCGCCAGGTGGCGGCAGCGCCCTGCACAGACGGGCCCGGGGGACGCGCGGCAGCGCCGTGAGGGGCGGGCGGGGAGCCCGAGCCGGGAACAGGGACCCGAGCCAGGAACTAGGACCCGAGCCGGGAACCGGGACCCGAGCGGGGGAACGACAGCTGGGAGCCCTCCGAAAGGCTCATCCCAACGGGAATTCACGTGGCATCTACAGGGTGCACTGCAGCAGCTCGCGGTGAGCGCTGTCTCACTGGGCTGCACCAGCCCCTGGCCGCGCATCTCCCCCGGGGTTTCGTTGGCTTTGGGGGAAAATGGCCCTGCTTCGCTGCTGGAAACAACCTCTATAAAAACAATATTTTCATCATCCTGCTGTCACTTACATCTTCCAACATCTTTATATGTACTGATGTCAACCATATATTAAGGCAGTATCTTGCCGTGAGAAGATAGAGGGAGTTGTGTGTGTGTGTGGGTTGAGGTGGCAAGTCGGTGGGTGTATTTCCTTCTTAAAAGAAAACATTATAAAGTCGAGGAAATAAATGTAACCTCTACATAACCTCTCTCCAACTGTACTGTGAGAAATTGTAGTTTCCTTATATATACACTCTGGTTGCATCCACCTTTATTTAGGAAAAGAGGGACTTTTCTCAATAATAGTAGAGGGTAGAAAAAAGTAATTAAATTCAAAAGTCCAAAATGAGCTAAATCGCCCACTTTGTTTCCCAGTGAGAGACAACATCAAACTATCCTAAGATATTTGACCAGATGGCGGATTTTGTAGATGAGAAAGGAAGTATATCCACATTATCTGATCTTGAGATACGTGCTTTTTTTAGCTGCTGCACGAAGCATGGGTAGTTCTTACTGAAAAGATGAATTTTTAGCAAGGTGAAAGGTACAAAATAAATCATCTATATGGAGCTGTAGGAGGGTTACTGGCCTTTAAAATTTAAATTTAAAGTTCTTTTTAGATCAGTCTTATTCACCCATTTTCTAACTTTTTTTTCTGTATTGGTGGTAGTTGAAAACTGTGATGTTAACCTTGGAGCAAAAAGCAAAAATGTTCTAATAATCTTTGTTGATCTTCAGAGGAACAAAGACGGGGGGAAATCTATGTTGTAGCACTGCTTAAGTCAGAAATTTAAGATGCATCATTACTGAAGGGGAGATCACATATCAAGGACAGATGAACTTGAAAGGCAGAAAGTTATAAAGGGGCAGAGACTTTTCCTTCAGGACTAACATTAAGAGATGTGGGCATAAACTGGAAGGGAGAGATGGATGACTGCAGGGTGTCTGCAAGCATGCAGCCAGCATACAAAACAAATATGGCTTAAAGATGTGTGATGAGAACCTGTTGAGTTGGGGAAATACCAAATACACTGTAGAGTGCCTGGGAAAGGCTCACATGGAATACAGCAGAGACCTGGTCACTGATGTTTGAGAGAGACATATTTTAGAAAGAACATTTCAGCCAAAAAACTCTGTATTTGTTTAGCAAGGCAAAGGAGAAGGGTGGTTTGGGCTGTCAAACAGAGAAGGGAGATTTTACCTGCGGGGAGATGAGAGCTACTTCTTTCAACTAAAGGCACAGCACTGCCCAGTAAACAAACTGATAAAAATTTAGATGGGAAATCCAGAAAAACCTTCTTAACTGTCAGTGAAATTCTTCAGCATCTCTCCAACAGGACTAAGCATGCCCCAGAAAAATGTAATGAGCATGTGGGAAATTACTGCCCTGCACTTGGAATACCTGTGGGAAGCGATCCCCGGGCATCAACCAGCACCCCAGCAGGACTGGGAGCTGCAGCACAGACGTGCCAGCCTGGGTCATGCTCCCAAGCCAAGGAACCCGGGACTGAGCATACAGCACAGACTAGGACAGACAGAGGGAAGCTGGGAGAGGCCTCAGGAGGAACGGGAACAGTGAGGAAAGCCTGAAATAACCTGCAGAGCCCATCACAGAGGCCAGCTGCCACAGACAGAGTCTTGGAGCAAAGTCCTGGCTGGAGCAGCTTGCAAATAGGAGCAGGCTCTCCACGCACAGGGTTCAATACCTGCCACAACTAAACCATGGGGCTTTTGGTATTTGTTGAGGCTGAGTCACAGATAAGCACCTGTCTCCAGAACCTCTCTCTCCTTATGTTAAAAAAGAACTCCTGTTGATGAAAATGTGACTGTTTATGTCTTAGAATTCAACCTGGCTTTTTGTGTTTGTTTTTTTTTTTTTTTCCTTTTTTAAATTTAAGGAGAATCAATCAATAACATGTGGATCAGGAAATACTTTTTAACTGAGAGAAGTTCAAATATTATTAGAAAATTCAAATTTTCCTGCATGAGATATTTTAAAACACTCTAGTTGTTCATACTGACTGAAAGTGAGTATGCACAGAAAAAGTAATTGAAAGTATTATTCAAGAGAGAGAATAAGATCTTTTAATCAAAGCCTTCTCACGCCACAAGTCAAGAAAATTATTGTTACTATATTTTGAAGTTATGAATAACTTACTAATTCCATGAGGACTGCTGGAAAGGTTGGAATTAGACATCCTTCTAAGTACTTCATGTACTACATGTAACTACATGTTAATAAATACTTGACTACTTTTGTGATTACTAGGAAGATGCAACAAAAAATTACAAAGCTTAAGGACAGCCTAGGGCTCTTCTCTCTGTATTTTATTGTTTTACTTATGTACTGCACATGGCTGCATCAAACTGAAGTACACCTACACACCAAGAGTTTTCATGGTTAGGATTAGGATCATAAAAAACCATATTAAACAGGCATGCACTTCCTTTCAAGTAAGAATTTTGCAGGCTCCAAGGACAGTGGTTTGTGAAATGTACACAGAGAAGATGCATCTTCTTCCAAGTTCACTAACCAAATAAAAGGGACTAGAAATACTGATATCTCAGGAGAACAGTGCCTGTGTAAGTGTGAATGATGGAGGAGAGATTATATAAAGCCCATTGAAAGCACAATCAGAACTATACAAGACCACCTTAAATAATTTAATGGTGGAAATATTCTTGCCTATTGTCTGACTTGAATCACTGAGACATTAAGTAGGATGTTTAGATAAACAACAAAGGAGAGACTTGACAATTTTTCCTACATTAATGATACATTTTACAATTGATTTTGGACCCTAGGTGAGTGCAGTGGGATGTACTAATCCATGCTGCATAATAAAATACATTTAGCCTGCACTTATGAAAATATGTGGATAATTCTGGTTTTTTGATTCTCTTTAGAAGTTTCTGTGTGTACTCCATATGATCTTGATACATACCAGAAATCCTCCAGTTTTTGAGTTCTGTATCAGAGTCAAGCCAAGGTTCATGTCCTTTTTAATTTCAGTCACATTTGGAATATTTATTAAAGCTGAAATAAAATTAAATTAAGTAATGACAGAATAATAGATAAGGTGTAGAGTCAATTTACTAAGTTAGAATTAATTTCAAAAACTTGATTTTTCATAATCTAAGGTGCCTTTTCCAAATGTCTGCATGCAATTCTGAAATAAAAGAAACAAAAGCCAATCTTTGGGGGAAAAAAATTGCTAACCATCAAATATATACATCAATTAAGTATGGCCATTTAGAGTATCTGCCCTCAAGACAGCTGAAGGCAAAAGAGAGGAAGAAAAAAATCTACCTATTGCATGTTTTTGGCTGGCTGAATAGCTGCAGCTGAGTAGCTACTGTTACATTCCTCAGGACACCAGACTCCTCTGATCCAGTATCAGGCTTTAGACCAAAAACTTGAAGGGCCAGCGGAGGGCAGAAATTATCTGCACCACAAATAAACACAAAGGAGGCATCTCAGCACACCCTGCTGCCTCATTTTTTCACTGTATCCCAACCTGAACTCCATTTTATAGCTAGTTTGCAAGCACAGACACACACCCCTACCTGGTTTAGGGAGGACAGGGTGCAGGACACCTGCCAGCAGGGAGCCCTGTGCCCACCAGCCACTGGCTCTGGGACCTACAGTGCTCCTGCCCCTTGGCTGGAGGGCAAGGACCCCAGGTGCCCCAGGGGGTGGCACTGAGACCCCAGTGCCTCCAGCAGCTGGCACCACCTTGCCTGGGTCCAGTAGCAGGCACCAATTTTTGCCCAGACAGACACATCTCATCAGCACTGAGGCCTTGCAGCACACACACGCCTTCACAGAATCTGAGATTATGCAGACTGCTAGTTAAGAAAAGTTTTAATAAGGTAGTCTGGCCTCATACAAACACAGGGAAAAACTTAACAAGTCTAACAAGACACTGTTAGTTAGAACATACCTTGTAAATTCAATTTTTTGCATGTGGTTTTGGAGACACCAACAGGACATGCATATATATCTCCAGTTCTGTTTGCAGGATAGCCACTCCAGGGTGAACCAACCAACAACCTAAAGGAAAAGGAACTTGATTATGTCCTTAATGATACTGAAAAAGTTTAGCAGCAGCATTGCATGGCACACTAGAGGTAATAGGTACCTCTAGAGAGGCTCTCATGAGCACCCAAGGTGTTCAGGTGTAAGAGACTTCTCCAGAACTGTTCAGAAGCTTTACTTGCATGACAATACACTGCACTGGATTCACCAAGGGCAGCTTTGGTGGAGAAGACGAATGGGAGAGCCTTTGGGGATTCATCTGCCTCCAGCACATGTAGCATTTTTAATGTGACATTATGTCCTAGGTCAGAAGAAATACAGTGAAGGTTCTAATATATATAGACACATAAAAATGTGGAAATATATATGTTGGGGATCGAGATGCATATTACTTATTGTTCTATCAGTTAATGGTTAACTGATTCTTTTTGGGTTATTCTTTTAACTGATAAGAAGCATTTTCTACAGGATCTGCTTGGCAACAATAAAACACTTATGTCTGAGCTTGAGCACTACCACACCTCGATAACACTGAGTCAGAAAGAAAATACTGCAGGTGGTAACAATCTGCTGCATAAATTCTGTAATCCTGAACAAGAAAGTTAATACTTATGATAATTTTGCCTGCAACACAAAGTGATTGATGTTCTCTGACTCATTTGTTCGTCTGCCATAAGATTTCCCCCCAACATCTGCCCCTCAAGACTCTTAATTTTTATCTGAAAGCCTTCACAAAACTATTTAGTTCCCTTCTTGGAGTACTGCTTAAGAACACCTCTCTTTTATCAAAAGTCTCTAAATGATGATCTCAAGGGTTATTAAAAATAAAGCAGATTATTGAAAAGCAGGGACTATGGGTATTTGCTCCAGCAGAAACATGACTTTATTTTCAAACAGAACAATCCATGGTAGTAAGTAATGCATTTTGGAGACTGTAGGAGGACAAGCAATGGAGCCTCAATACAGAATATTGAATTCAATTAGAAATCATCTTTTTTTTAGTCCATCAGTAGGTTGTTTAGAGCAAAATTGCTATTCTCTAAAAATTTATAGGTATCTAACCTATACCTTTGTACCTTGTGCTGTAAAAAAATTGTGAAATTTTTATATTTTAAAGCAATTTCTATATATATCATTAACTTTCTAGGTATCATCCGATTTTATTACTGTGATGCTAGTTTGAATAAAATGGTTATGACAAAAAAGAGTTTTAGATGCACATGAAAGAGTTTTTCTCTAGTTTGCTCAGAGAAAATACTGCTAAACTGCAGTTTCTTTTTAAGTTTATATCACATTCATCAAACACAAAAAACATTATTTTATCAGTTCAGCTGGGGGTTTGGTTTCAGATTCTCTTTCTTGTGTGTCTGGATATTTTAAGAATGCCTAACTCTTTCTCAATTACCTTGTTGGAAAAGGGTGATCATGCAGGCAGCAGGAACAGGACTTTGTGTACTTCTAGAATCTCTAAATATGCAACTTAGCTTCATACAACCACCTCTCTCAAACGAAAAAATTGCCGTAGCTGTGAGGAGGCCTCTGATTTTCTTGTTTTTTTGATGAGTGTTTCTGAGCCTTTTCAGCACAGTGGAAACCAGAACTCCCACAGCTCAGGACCAAACAAATAGAGCTCGTAAGCAGCTACTGCACTGGTCATGTGCCAACAGATAACATAATCTGCAAATACTTGCAGTGACACAGAGGGCTGGAGCTGGTCAATAGTGGGAGGAAGAAGGAGGAGGAAGACATGGTGTTACCTTGCTAGGTACTACTGAGCTGGGTACAGGATTATAAAATGCTAACTGGGCTGATCGGAGAGAATGGTTAGACTTTTTGTGGAAAGAGGAAACAGCTTTAAAATGGATGGCAAGACTGTGTGTGCAATATCTGAAACTGGAACAGCTTTCCAGCATTAACTGTCAAGCTGAACATTGCACTGTGTACATTTATAAACACTTGCATTTTTTTTCAAAGTTTCCCAGAAGACAAACATATTTCAGAGTCCTTGCAGGATGACAGCTACTGTTCAGAGAATGGCCTTGTATCTTGGAAATACCCACTGCAACTACTCCCTCTAGTCATGAAACTCACTGTGAATCTCTGTGTTGTGCCGGCACAGCTCTGCAGCCACAGGTTTTCCCGAGAGCCCAGAGCACACAGTTTCACTCACAAGAAGAGTGAGTGAGAAGGAGAAGAGGAACAGAAGCATGCTTGAGCACTAGCTGATCCCAAATCCATGCCTAAATCCAAGCTCACTCCAAGTTCCACCCCTGCTACTGGCATAGAGACAAACATCATCCCTGCTCTAGTGTTTACTAAAAGCTGTTCTCTGCTTTTCAGCATGCATACTTTTGCTCATTCCATGGGCATTATTTGCCTCCCATTTTCTCTGCCCCCAACATTAACTGCAATCCAGACATGCACTTATACCGAGGAACTATCACCTCTAAAACTTGATATTCACAAGATAATTTTGCTATTGCTGCCCCTGAAACTAACCTTGGGGTTGCTGCATGGTACAAACAGGAAAATGTAAGACAAAACAAGATGAACTTTTCTCATTTTAATTCCAGATTTAAATCTATGCCAAATAAAGAAATTTAATTTTGTCTTTCATTTGCCTTGCACTCCTCACAGTTTACTGGGACTTATTTTATTAATTTATTTTTCTGTATTCCTTGTAGATTTGCAGAGTCTGTAAATCTCAATGTCATACCTGTATTGCAGGCCAAAAAATGCCACTCCATACACAGAATTCACACTTAGAACTGACTGTTACTGATGGTGATTTTCAGAAGTGAACAGAGCTATTAAACCCATTGCATTATTTGACTTAACTAGTCTAACCTTAACTAGTCGTCAATACATGCCTGAGAAAAAATTATTAACTGACTTATGCCAAGCTTAGCCCCCTACTTTTGCTAGCCTTAAAGGCTCTAGGAAATAACATAATTTCTATTTCTTTTGTATTCTTTGCCTTACTTAATATTTAATATCAGCCTTAATCTATGTAAGAAATCAGAAGTCCTACTTGCCTTTCAAAATTAACATAAACCATTACAGTAGGGAGTTACACAACACTACTCTGGGAAAATGCATGTGTATCTTTCTGAAACATCAGAAGTGAAGACAGCAAGGGAGTATCTGGCTAGCATCCTGCTAACTACAAATTAATTCTTTTTACTGTAATTAGACAGGATACATGAGACAAAGCGAAACAGAATATATTGAGAAAGAATGCAAGAAAGCAATACTAAAATACTTGAAAATGCTTGTTTCCAAATAAACTGTATCATGTATAACGCAGTAATTAAGGCTCTTTTTCAGCCATGAGTCAAATATTTATTTTTACAAAATCTCTTTATATGTCCTTGCAGACCATCTTTACAAAATACTATAGTGAGTATAATGTAATATTGCTACCGATGTTATTCATCTCCCTAATCATTCTCCAACACTGTATACAAAGCAATGGCACTAGGAAGTCATATGACGTTCAGCAGCAAGGCCTTACCACACAAGCTGCAGGAGTGGCAGATCAAAGTGCAACAGGAATTATTTCTGGGAAATTACACCATGACAAAGTTAGTAATCAGCAAACTGTGATGTAGCAGAAAGGAAAATCAGAATTCATAGTGAAGGGCTGAATTCCCAGCTGTTGTCAGAGCATGTTTTGTATTTTCTGGTTTCTTTACTTTTTTTCTCTCTTCTCATATATTTGCTTTTTATTGTGTTGCATTGCGTTTTGTTTTCTAAACATGAACATGGTTAATAGGAAAATAAGAGTAGGAAGAATCTCTTAGATCATCTGGCCTTTTTCCTACAATTACAGGAAATGGTGAGTAGATATGGAGACCAGAAAACTCTTCATGCTCATAGTTGCTTCTCTGCACACACTAAAGCATTTTCACCATCTAAAACTTTTGAGCCTTTCAACAAGAATCAGAAGTTCAAAAACTACAGTGAGCTATGGCAAGAGAATTTGAGTGACAAATTCAAAAGTCCTAGAAAAAAGCAGCCAGAGCTTCTCCAAGCAGGAAAAGGGCAAACTGTGGTGCATGCAGTCAGGGAAAACAAAACTGGGTAAAGAACTCAGCATTAGCAGTGGTTCTGGCACTGAAAAGACAGAGCTGCAACAATGGCGGCTTCTGTTAGGAGAAAAAAAAATAAAAATTACCCTCCTCAAGAGAAATGGCCTTCCTCATTAAAATCAGTAAGCTTTGAAAATGTACTGATTTCAATAGACGTTCGTACAGAAATGTGTCTTTCTGGCAAAATATCTTATTGGTCTGAAGAGGCCACACAAGTCATCAGGAAAAAGGCCACTATATTTGGTGACCAGCGAGAATCAGGCAATGATTTTTAAAACTATGTTTGGTAGTGCAATAGTTATGAGATACATCACTAAGTGCATTGTATATTGTGTCATTACTGACTTGTTAGAAAAGTGTCTAACAAGTCCTCTGACAATGTGAGATGGAACAAAATATTTTATTACAAAAATACCACAATATAAATTCAAAACCAAAATAATTTTTAAAATTGCAAATTCTAAGCACACAGACGGAGCTGACCATGTGTCTGAAGACACATGTGTGTAAGAAAAAGCATTTCACAGCTATCTACAACTGTTTCAATCTTCCTCGCCTGAGACAGCTATAAAACCAACTCTCAGCATGGAGTAAATATGGCTATCTCTGAATACGATGCTGTCAGCTGCTGTTAAGGGAGTGCACATTCAAGATGAACTTGATAGGGTACAATCTGGCTTTCTAAAAGATTATAAAATAGCAGAAATTTTAGTTTAAATTTAAGATTCAAATGCAGATGACCTCAAGACAGGGAGAACCACAGTATAAACTGAATTATGTTTCTGTGGTGGCTAATTACTTTTGTGGCCAACTGCTTTTCTAATTGATGAGTTTCATTGGTATTCACAATTTTCCTCGAGTTCATTAAAGAGCTCCTGTTTTAAAATTCCCACCAGAAACTGTGAAAAGCTTGAGCTGGGCTTGACTTGTGAGTTTGTCCTTATTTATGAGCATCACATGCCATCAAGGCTCATCAATGCACAGTGGATTAGTGCCTAATTATCCTGGATCGCCTGCTCTAACACAAACAGTCTTCCTTGGTGGTTTGTGTCGCAGTGTCCCAACATGTACCAGCCTCCAGTAGTCCTGCATTCCCTTTTGGACTGTCTTCCCTCTTCTCTCTGAATTCATCTCCAAGAAAAAGTGAAAGCCAGTAACAATTCTGCAAAAATTCTCTCTTTATCATTTCTTTAGTTCTTACTGCCTCAGGAGATGCACCTCCCAGAAATACTGCTGAATAACATAACTGGCATCTGCTATATTTCTGTAGCTCTCCTTTGTACTCTTTAAATACAGGAGGCTTTTTTAGCTGTATTTTATATAGCACCCTGTGAACTTATTAAGCAAAATCTAGGAAGTGATAGAATTTCTGGTGGAGCTCAGATTCTGGATAATCTCTTCTGGGGAGAGATGGCACCCCAGTAAGCGCATGGTGTGGTGATCAGCCCCATTCTCTGTGCCTGGACAGAGTTTTCTGATACATCACATTCTTGCTGCACAGTGACGATCTCTCCACAACAGCATATGATGATAAATGCTCCCCTCAGACAGAAAAATCACCCTGATCTTATCTTAGATTGTTTATCTTGTTCCCAGTTCAGCCATGTCAACAAGAACTCTGCGCATGGATCGTGGTCTCTGCATGGCTCATAGGAGAAAACAACTCTACTGAACAACTTGAAAGAGATTGAATGTTCTGTTTGGGTTGGGGTTTATTTTTTGTCTGCTTGGTTGGGTTTTTTGTTTTGGGTTTTAATTTTGTTTGTTTGTTTGTTTTTTAATAATGCATACGAGATAAAGCTCTATTGTCCCAAGAAAAATAAAATAGCCTAGAAATTAGGAGAACAAGACAGTAGAACATGACTCACTTTTTTTTTAAGCTTGCCTAATGATTTTTTGAGTGGAAGACTGAAAAGGGCTTTTCTTCACTGAAGAGTATCTAACAAGTCCTCGTTACTCGAACATAAACTGATAAAATTTCCCTGATTTTTGGAGATACATCGGACACCATGGCGGGAAAGAACTAATGGTGAAGTGCCTACATACAGAAAAGTTTACCAGATTAAAAATATTTGTATAGTTAGGAGAAGATTTGTTGAACTCCATGGTCATAAAGGTCTTTTCCAACCTAACTGATTTAATGATTCTGTAAGGTAGGAAAAGTTAAACCAAAGTTACATTTTTTTTCCTTCTATCCAGCACACATTATCCAAGAAAGTGGTAGTGGAGGAGTTTTTATATTAGAAGCAAAACTAAAAGAGGGAAATATAGAACATAAATAGCTTGAATGGATCAGGCAGCTAATGCTTCTTCTGCAAGCTTTCAGAAAAACTCGCTAGAAGTATAAAACACAACATTTTCTCCATGTATGAAGCAAAAATGTTCAATTCAGTACAGGCACACATTCTTGTTCTCCTTCAATGGCTTTACACAGAAGTTGGGGGGGGGGTTTGGTTGCTTTTTTTTTTTTTTTAAAGAGATCTCTGATCTATGGGTGACTAAACACATAATTAAAGCAGGCAGAAATGCAGTGAGAAGCCACCACAGCATCAGATGAAGAGTGGGGGTAGGTTGGAAGCCTACTCAGCTGAGGGAAAGAAAATGCCAAGGTTTTAATTCAGAGGCTACAGCTCTGCTCTGCTCTGGCTGTGTCTCCTGGTCCTTGGAAGCCAACATCTCTGGGAAGTCGGGGTTGTACGTTTGTGCTTGCAGCCGACGGCAGTGGCGCCGTCACAAACCTCTCAGCTGCCTCCGTCACAAACCTCTCAGCTGCCTCCATCACTCTGTGCCGCTTTTCCAAATTTTAACTGCAAAATACACTTTGTCGTGTGACATCTTTCTTTCTCTTTACTGAAAAAAATGCGGTTCCTGAGGGTGTTGTCACAAAAGCAGAACTGCCAGTTTGTGGCTATTTGGGTTCTGACAAAGTTCCTGTCCATGGAGGATGACCAGTCTGAAGTGTCTCAGCATATCATAATATGTACAGTCTGGTGAGGCTTTCTGCTCTAGACTTAAACCCATGTATACACAAACAGCCACTGAAGAGTTCAGTAGCTCTCAACAGCTTTCTAAGACTTACAGTCCTTACACATAAAGACATCTTAAGATTTGTGCCTGCTGAGGCTGCAGAAGAGGAAACAATGTGTTTTCCACTAAATGCGCTGACTCCCAATAATATGTTAAAGTTCTTCTTGAAACCAACATTACTAGAAAAAATATTTTACTAATTGCTCATCAAGCCCAATGTTGTGGCAACAGAGGATTTCAGGTCAAAATTTGTGGCTGAAGAGATGTTGCAAACACAATACTTTGCTATAATTGTGTTATCATAAACATCCAAATACACCATCCCTTGTGAAGTAAACAGTTAATACTGTATCAGACACAAAACTATATCCATTTAGTTTAATTTTAATATTAATAATTAGAACTCACTAGGCCCAATAATTTGTTTCGACCTTAAAAATGTTAAAATGGGAAAATATCCACATATTAAAATAAAGAGTATAAAAGATCATAAAGAGCAACAAAGTTGCTCTGGGTACACAAAGGAATGAAATACAAGTTAAAATTCTAGAGAAACTGTAAGCCTAAGGAAATTAGAGTATTGGAGATGAAGTAAAAGATTACCATAAGAAAGACCTCAGGTTAAGGAAAGACATGGTGTTAAGTAAAAAAGTGTGAACCATCACATGCACATACTTTTAGAATATCTCAACTTTTGGTTTAATAACATTAAGTATTTCTTTGTAAAAGGACAGCTGTAATATAAAGACAAATTAGCCAGAATCCCTTCAAATGAGATGTGGAATTATAAAAGAAATATTAAGAGTTGCAACATTTTTTTACTTAACCTTTTAGTTGGACCTAAACCAACCCATTCAAACTACTTACCATTTGCCCTGTTCATTAATAAACTGTTGAACTGCATATCCAAACTGCTCTCTTGGTGGACCAGAAAATATTTTTGCCTCCAGGAGCCCAACATTGTAGGCTTCACAGCAGTTATGAAGAATGCCTGTTAACAGAAAGATTATGATTATAACAGAAGCAATTAAAGAAGAATTTTGATCCCGGTGAAAAAGGCTCTTCATCTGCGACAGCTCCCCCAACAGAAGAAAATAAACACAGCCTTTGACACATGCTTGAAAAAACAGTGATTTTGCCACAGTACCCTGTCCACGCCAAATGCCTCTTTAGCACTCCTTATGTGTGTTGTATTACTGTAGGCAGAGATCAGTGACTCATTCACCGTTTGTCTTGACAAAAGTTGCAGCATTACTAATGGGAATGTTTTAGCTGGATAGAGGCAAAATGTGTGATTCACAGATCTGTTATCCTCCTTTACTTTCAGGCATAAGTTAAGCTTATGGCACAGCAAACACACCAACAGCCTGCTGAGGTACACTAGAATCACAGAATCTTTTAGGTTGAAAGAACCTTACTCAACCACCAAATAAACCATATCCCGAAGCCAAATCCACCAATAAACCATGTCCCCAAGTGCTGCAACTACACATCTTTTGGAAACTTCCAGGGATGATGATTCCACCACTTTCCTGGGAAGAGTGCTTCAATACTTGACAGCCTTTTCCAGGAAGAAATTTTTCCTAAAGTTCAGTTGATCTCATTTCTGCTTGTGCTATTGGTGGTTACCTGGGAAAAGACGCTGACCCCCCTGGCCACAGCCTCCTTTCAGGCAGCTGTAGAGAGTGATAAGATCCCCCCCGAGCCTCCTTTTCTGCAGGATAAACACCCCCAGCTCCCTCAGCTGCTCCTCACAGCACTTGTGCCCCAGACCCTGCCCCAGCTCCATTGCCCTTCTCTGCACTCTCTCCAGCCCCTCAGGGCCTTTCCTGCAGTGAGGGCCCAGAGCTGGACACAGCACTGCAGCTGTGGCCTCAGCAGTGCCCAGCACAGGGGGACAATCCCTGCCCTGGCCCTGCTGGCCACAGCATTGCTGCTCCAGGCCAGGATGCCATTGGCCTTCTTGGCCACCTGGGCACAGCCTGGCTCATGTTCAGCTGCTGTCACCAGCACCCCCAGGTCCTTTCCAGCCATTCTGCCCCAGCCTGTGGCACTGCCTGGGGTTGTTGTGACCCAAGGGCAGCACCTGGCACTGGGCCTTGTTGAACCTCACATCACTGGCCTCAGCCCATGATCCAGCCTGTCCAGATCCCCCTGCAGAGCCTTCCTGCACTCCAGCAAATGAACACTCTCATCATCCAACTTGACGTCATCCAAAGTCTCACTGAGTGTGCACTTGATCCCCTCATCCAGGCAATGGAGATATCAAAGCAAAACTGAGCCTTGGAACACCACTTGGGACCATCTACCAGCTGGATGCAATTCCATTCACCTCAATTTTCATGCTCAAACAATGGCCTGACTGTACCTGCTAACACTGTGTATAATTGAGTTTGTGGCATTGGAATAAAAATGAGATTATCTGCTGCATCAGAAAACCTAAATTTTTGAGTCATTTCATTATCATGCCAGAAGCCTTTGTTTTCAGTCCAAACAGTCTGAACAGTTGTCCAAACAGGAAAACTTAGAACTACAAACATGCAAGGTAGAACAGCATTAATAAATCGTGACATTTAACATTGCAATTCTACTTCGCTGTGGTTTTGTTCTTCAATGCTTTCCTTGGGCACTTACGTGCCTGGGAATAATGGCATGCCATTCCATGCCATTTGGGAAGGAACGAGCTGTGTGGACTGGGAACAAAGTTGATTTTGTAGGACACGGGAGCCCGCTCTTCATCCATAAAGGGCCTGATTGTTTTTCTGATCAAGAACTGTAGGAGGATACCTAGGAGAATATGCGCTGGGAGGGCTGCAGGAAAAGACCAGACTCCCCTGAGGGACTCTGCTGTGAGTAGGTAACTGCTTCCCCAGAGTGGAGGTGGAAGGACTGAGACAACAGTGGGATTCCAGGAACAAGCTACAGCCCAGCTGAGAAACACCTTAGAGCTCCTGAAAAGCCTCCAAAAATGGCAATGATGGAAGAAGTCATGACCTCAGCTACTCTCTGAGGTTTCCAGATGGGGCAGGTTCACAGAGCTGCTCTTGGGTTAAACAATGTCCCTCATGTTTCCCCTCCCTTCCTGTGTGCCCAGACAGAATGAGTTTTATCTGCTTTACACACAAATATGCCTCACCACAATCATTTAGTATGAGTCATTGTGTAGTAAAGAAGCAGATTTTTCAATAATCCCTTACAACAAGGATACTTTATGGAGAGATGGGATCTTAAAAATATAATCTCAAATTCTAACAATTTCTCTAGTTTTGATGGGCAGAGAGCTTACTTTTGGTATCACTTTCTCCCAGGTCCCAGGAGCAGCTTTGGAAGAGAGGTTAACAGGGTTTATATCAGCATGAAAAAGCCCATCACAGTAGCTGAATTGTAATAGTAATAATGATAATAAAATCATAGTGAAAATATTAAAATCATACAGGTTTGCAGGCAAAGTTCACGACCTGTATAAAGTCTCAATGTATTTTGTACCCTTGCCCACAGAATTCAAAACAGGAATATCACTAGCAGAAGACTAAATACAACAGTAAAAGGGTTACTACTTTTTTTACCACAAATTCAAACAGGAAGTCATACATTAGTTATCTCAAACAACCACATCTACAGTCAGCCTCTGGAAAGCAAGAAGTCACCCACTGCGAGAAGTATAGTTTCTTGAGAAATATCCTTAGAGATAAATATATTTCTTGAGTCAAGCTATTTAAGACTGGAGAAGAGAATGTGTACAGACTCATTGCCCTGTATTTTGCAAGCCTTTTGACACTAAACACAACCTCATATAATCACAGTTTATGTCTGGGTTTTGAGGACAAGGAACAGTGTATTGAGATAGTAATCGACAATTGCCAGTAATTCCTTTGTGATTTAATATACTTGTATTTTATAAAAACATTTTTTTCATGTCATATCCTGAGGGTTTTTTGTGATTGTTCCTAAATTGTATTATCCTCAGTCAGAAATCAAGCATGATTTAGCAGTTTCCCTTTCTCAAGAGGCCAAAGGAGACTATAACACAGCACCATCCTGCATGAAAATACTGAAGAAGAACTCTCCACATTATATGTTGCACATTAAAATAAATGCTGGCTTTCAAATCTAAGAGATGAAAGCCATATAGAAAAAGAAACAGTTCCAGTCTGACCAAAAATCCAGTGACATTTAGAAAAATACTCTTGACTCTGGACTGTTACACACTTATTAGCAAATCACACTGCAAGCCAAATGGTAACATTGCTGAGTGCATTGGACAACTTTGATGCAAATACATGGAAGATGTTTCTATTTTATGTCCAAGGTGAGAGTTTTGTTAAATGCTACAGGCAGGGCAAAAATTTCCCCCAGAACTGGGTGAAAGTACAGGGACCAGGTATGACAGCCAAGAGCCTGAAGGAAAGTCCCCATGGTTCAAATTCCCCTGGGGGGCTGTGACAAGACAGGTGGGGTCAGCAAAATGAGCGGTAGGTTATGTGTTGCCTGTTCATCTCCTCCCTTGACCTCCCACCAGTGTGTAACATCCATCCCTGAACCTACTATTTTCTCCAAGATGGGGGCTTATTCCAAGGAGCAAGGAATAATGCACCTGTCCCTGCACTGGGAAGCTTCAACTCCTTGTAGCTCCCCTGGGCTTCACCATAGTTACAGAAGCAATGTCCTTTTTCTCTTCCTATGGCCTTCTTCTCACTGAACCATTTCACCCATCCTTCCCATTTACCACTGGGGCTTGGTTTTATTCTTTTTAATCATTTGCACAAGTGCAGCATCAGAGTGCTGCTCTTTGAGAGCAAAAATTCACAGCTGGAACAATGGAGAGGTGTCTGCCAGATCACAGCTCTCTTCAAATCTGACTCTATCATGTTCACTTTCTGGACAGGCAGACAGTCAAGGACAGTGAAAAGAGAAGAACAAAAAAAAGCAATCATAAAACCCAGCCTCTGAAAATACACTGTTGTCTGCAGTGTTCTTACAGATCAGCCTAGTTTCAGCATATTTCAGTCACATTTTAAATTCCACATTTTTGTAATCATCAGCAGATTTTTTTAGGTCTACTCCACACAAATCTTAGTTGGCTGAGCCTAGCAAGTATATACTGGCAATAATATAGTAGACATTTTTCCTGACATTTTCCTCCATTTTCTTTCATACATCTTGTACATCTATCTTTATATAGTATCCATAAAAAGAAACTCAAGCATTTGCAGCCAAAAAAAGAGAAAATTCTGTTTCCTTTAGACCTATTTTAAGCCTGTGCAAAATAAGAGGGTCTCTTATGCATTAAAAGGATGCCAATCATTGAAGCATCTAGGTTCAAAGTACTGTATATTCCAGGCTGGAACGATTCCGTATCTGTTGCTGCCTTCAGGCAATGAACTTTGATAATTTAAGAATCTTGAAATAAAGAAAACTAATTCACTATCTGGGTTTTAATAGCTTTTGGTGACAGACTTGTACTTTGTGACCTAATGATCATGATGAGAGATTGGTCGGGCACATAAAAATCCACTTCCTAACTTCTGTCTGTAAATGGCACTTTATTTACAGTCAAGTAAACAGACTGAGGAACAAAGGAAGCTAGATATGAGCCTAAAGCTTCTGAAAGCCCCTCTGCAAACTTCAAAAGCAGCAGTTCCTCTCCACTGGGAAAGTTTCTTGGGCAGTTCAGTTTAAAGGGAACACCTTCACTAAGCAGAGTAGTCCCAACACCTAGCTTCAGAAAGGAAGTGCAAGAAAAGAAATCCTAAAGGGATAAAAGAAACTCCTTAGCTTTCTAATAAGCTTGAGAGTACCTCTCTGCATGGTATTTTTTTCCCTTGGGAATTCCCATATTTAAGCAACTGCATTATTGCAGCATGAGCCGTGGGAGCTGCAGTGTAGCTACATAGCAGGTTTTATAATTTAACACCAGGATTAATTTTTTTCTCCTAGCAGGATGAAAAATAATGCATGTTATGACTGGGCACCTTTAAGCCTCAACGTGTGGAAATTCCTTTGTAACTATAAATGACATATCTAATGATAGCTCTAATGCCTTGTTTGCTTCATTCTGTTTGCACTACAAGCTGAAGCAAGTTTTAATGAAGTAAAAGCTCACATTAGGTACACCCAGTTCGTAATTGTTTTGATTTTGTAAGCAAAGTTCACAGCTTAAAGTGATCAAGCAAAAAATGTCCGTTTGATAGTCAATTGTTTGATGCTAAGATTATAATAGCTGTTTTATTGAAGCCCCTTATTCAGATTAACATCAAGCATAAAAAAATCAACAGGATAAAAAAATGAAACCTGATTTTTATGTATTTGATTATTTCATTTGATGGAACAACTTTGTAAAGTTCTAATAGAATGTATTGTAGGTATCATAATAAATGTGTCACTTGTTTTCACTCTAAATAGTAAAGATTGACTTTTCAATCACATTTTACTACATGCAAAGGTGATGTGCCAAATTTAGACGGCAGTAAATTACAAAATACTGTAAGTAGAGTCTGTTATGCCAAGTCTCATCTCTTATTAAAATATCCAGTCAGAGGCATTCTCTGCTGTTGTTATTTATCTCTCTCCATCAAACAGGTCTAGCAAAGACTGTATCAAGAAAGAAAAAGAGACAATAGACTTTGACCACTGAGTCTGTAAGGATCCACCACACACTAAGTTTTAAATTTATCTAATATTAACCTTGCCAGTAGGAAAGTTTGCCATTTTACCTTAATGTCCTTGTGTTCTGTTCTTTGACAACTACTAGCTATAAACCAGAAAAAGTTTGTTATATAACCCAGCTAAGTGACCCTTTGTCTTTGTGAGTGAGCATTTGTGTCAGTCACAGTGCCAGGAGAGCATCCTTGGCAGCTCCCCTCCGCTAGGGAGTCCAGCCACAGCTATAACCATTGTCCCCTCTGCCAGCTCTAGCAGGGCAGCTGACCCCGAGAAACCCAAACTCAAGGTCAGCAGCATGCTGAGGGATTTGGGGGTGGAAGGGGTAAGCATGTAGTCATCAAGGAAAAGCAAGGCCATGGCCTGGTATTATGCTAAAACCATGCACTACAGTTTTTCATCTATAAGTTATTTTGGGTGGAAAAATGAATCAAGAATACCCCACTGGATTATTGCTTGCTTCCTGAATTAATTTCTTAGATTGGCAGCCACTAAGATGTGTTCTGCTGACATTGTCTTAATTGCTCAGTCTGGCCTTTTAAAAAATATCTATTCATTACAGAAGAGGGCTTTGCTTTGCCCTTTTATGGTATACTGCTCGAAGAGAGCCGCTACAAACTCCACAAAGAAAATTTTTCTGTTGGTCTCAAAGATTTCTACCTCCAAAGAACACACATCAGCAGGGCCCTGAAGCCTGTCAGACCCTGCTGAGGACAGAGAAAAGAAAGGGGTGGGAGGGATGAGAGAGCTTGTAGCTGTTGTTTTCCACTGACTTCATCTCACAGTGGATGCACACTCTGGTTCAAGCTTTCTCCATGACTGAAATATTTCTAAGGGCTCTCTTTGGGGTAGATTTTCAGCTATTTTCTATTGTGCAAAGTCACACTGGATCTCCTTAGTTGTCAGGGAACTTGAAAAAGCACTTTTGTCTCTGTCTGATACCCAGCTGGTTAGTTTTTTCATCCCTCTGCAAAAGTTTGCTGAAGTTGGCTCACAGATTCCAGAGTTAGAGAGGGAGTACAGGCACCTACAGACCCCCTTCACATTATAATCATCTACTGTCCTTGCAATGTTAGCCAGAAGGTGGAATGAAGGCAGGAAGGGGAAGCAATAAAGTTATGAAAGAGGGTAGTCAAGTAGTATTTGCTTTATATTAAATATATTTAGTCTTACTTTACTGTTTGAACAACATTTTGGTTTAAGAGTAATGTTACTCCCTTATTATTCAGAACATATATTATCAGAGCAATAATCCAACTGGAATTAGTCAAGTATTCTTACAGAAAGAACTTACCCAGCTTTCATAATATGTTGTGCTTTGAATTCTTTAGTGACAAGACTGTGGAAACATTAAGGAAACAACACCCAGCATGAAGTTACTTTAGTCTATTGAATTGCAATTGGGATGTTCTTCATTGTGGCTTTCAGAAGCCACTGATCAATTCTCACTGTAATGAGCAAAATCTTCACAAAAAAAAGAAACTTTTTTTTCTTTTGTAATGTACTACTCCAACTATATTGGTTTCACTGTTTGAGACTTTCCTACAAATGAACATAAATATAAAACAACTTTTTTATCTGTCTTTAGAATACTCACAAATGTCTACATAGAATCCAATCCAACATGCAAGAAAAATAAAGGACTACTTATAATTCAGTCTGGTAAGGTGTATTAGGCTTTACCCAGTATGGTCAACATAACTGAAAAAAAAAATTCTCATTAGTTTTCTCTTTTATATTTACTTTTCTACTTTCTATAATAATTTTTTCTTCAATATGCACACCCACAGCAGTAGATATATGGCATGTAGACACCTTCAGCTCATATACTAAAACAGCAGTTTTATAATCACATTAATCTGGTTTTATTTAAAACTGAACACACTTCTTATAGAGAACAACCTCCTAAATAGAGACAATGTGAACCTCTACAGGAATCAAAAAGAATAAAGAAAGTGATTGGCAAGACACTGCATATGCTGGCAGTTGAAACATTGTATAATCTTCACTTCAGTTTCCTTGTCACTATTTCATATGTTTACAGAAGCTTGAAAAAAGCAAGTCTTCATTTTACTGCTTCATCTGTTTTACTTTCTGTTGTCTTGAGACCAACTTTTTCTTCACAACAGCCACAATATCTCAGGCTTCTTAATAATTTACAGAAATCAAAACATTTAGAGTAGAAATAAATTATAGGCAAAAAAGCCTCCCCCAAATTCTCTACTTGGAACAAAAGAGAAACAATGCCTCATTTAGTAACAATCCTCCCACCCTTCTTCGTCCCCTTCTTTTCAGAAAGTTTTCTTGGCTTAGTTGGCTGACTGCTTCTTCCTGGAAATAGGTCAGCTTCCAGCCTGAGAGCCTCTGTGTGTGTGAAAGCCTGAGACACTGCCTTTCCCTTGCAATGGTTCACAATGCAAAAACTGCACTGACGAGTTATCAATAACCTCCTATAAAAGCAGCCCAAACCTGACAGAACACAAAATGTGACTGAAAAGTTGCAGAGACTTTGATAACACAACTAGGAGCTGTCTGTTTTGCTGTTCTGACACTGCTGCAGAATAAGAGATCTAATTAAATTTATCCACAACTTCATTAATTAGTCTACAAGACTTGTCTTTCTCCTGGTAACTCCCTACTTGTGGCCCAGATATTGCCCTCCTTGGCTTCTAGAGCAGACAAATCAACCACTCTTCATCTGTAGTTAAGAAATCCAGACAACCTACTATACACACAAGGACTGGTTCCAAATAAGTGCTTAGGAGCAGCTCCTGCAGGACTGACAACTTCCTATGAGTTTTTAATAAAGACAGCAAGTATTCAAGCCTACTCAAATTTATTAACTTGGCATGTTTCCATCCTTATTTTCAGTGGGGAAAAGCTTATTTAGCAGAAAATTCACTTAAATTCTATCATTTTGTTATGACATGCAGTTTTTCTTTTATCTTGGTACTAACAGGATTTTTCAACTTTGTTCTTAGAAAACCAAATTTTTTTTCAATGCCACAATGTGATTAAAAGTATGTGAGGGTAACAAGCTGTACACATGCATATGTTATTTATGCAGCTGTCACTGGCCTTCACAAGTAATGATGATAAACACAAAAAGCCTTGCATGCTTCCCTATGATAAAAACTGACTTTCCAAGTGGCATTTCACTCCAGCAGTTTCTCTTCCCTTGTGTCCACATTATCAGTGGTCATGTTTTCTCTTTTTTAAACCAGGAATATTTCCAAATATAGTCAGAGAACCATGAGCCACACTACAATTGTAAGAGAGGAAATGCATGTCACCACACTGAAAGCAATGTGACTGCTGTCTATGCACCCTATATAGCACATTTGCTCATCTCAGCTGCTATGAAAACATGATTGTACAAAGCAAAAATGCTGGTTTTCACACAAGTATCAAGAAGGGAAAGCAAGCACAGGTATCTGTACTTCCCTACCCATATCACACTCTAGCGTATATGAAAATTACAGTGTATTATGAAATATTACACTGTGTGTTATATCATATTATATCACTGTTAAATGTGACCCGAAAGGGTAGACCAGAAAAAAGCTTAGGGACTTGCCATCACCATTCATCCCTCTGCCACTCCAGTGTCACAGCCTAAAGCATGAGGACTGCAGTGGGTCCAGTGACCATTCCATCATACCATTTTTAGGGCAGCATGTTTAAGACCCTGTTCCTCCCTCACAGCTTCTGAAGCTAACTGGAAGCTTAGCTCTGTACACTGTACACAGACAGCCACACAAATAAGAGCAGCTTCAGCTGTAAAAAGTTTGCTACATCAGCTTCCTGCAAGAAGAAAAACTCCAAAGCACCACAGGATATATAACACAATACTTGGAAGAGCTATAATTATCAGAACATTTGTTCTCCTATGCCAGAAGTAATGACTACTTCTCTCCTTTGATTTTAATGGGAGCTCATGGCTGGGCATCCTGAATGGTAGGCAGGTGGTCTCAATCACTCACCTGAAATTGTGCCTTAATGCACCTTGAAATGATCAATTCTGGCACCAGATAGTGTCTAGGCAGAATTTAGGCACATTAAAATCAGGAAAACAATCCAGGAAGCCTAGACTTCAGCAGCTGGCTAGCCCACTATGAACCTAAAATTACTGGTCACTTAGGTGTCATTAAACAAAGTTGCACAAAAGTTTAGAATATGAATCAGGTATAGAAGCAGCCCTGTCTAAGAGCAAAGTATTCTACCCTACTGTTAATCCACTCGGATACAACAGTAAGAGGCAATGAAGGACTTTCAACTTAATTATTTTGACTTGTAATAATTAAATTATTAAACTGAATAGCTATGTAACTTTCTATGCACAACTTAATTACCAATTGTGAATTATATGGGTAGTTGGTCCCAAAAAGCCTACTCAGAACTCCTTCCAGCTAAGTGCCCAGGCATTAGGCCACAGGCAAGATGTATCTTTGCCTGTCTGGAAACATGAATATACATCCTGGGAGGAGCTGAGACCTTGTTTCAACATATGGGGTAGAGACTGCTTTTCTAACTGTTTTGTTGCCAGGTAGAAAGGATGTTTCTAGAAAACACTGAGGAGTGAATCTACACTACGAGGATCAAGGATGAACTAGGTAACTATTTCCCATATTTTCTGGACGACTACTACCATTACTTCTGAAGCTGCTACCTCTTGAAAGAAAGCTGAATTGGACACTTGTCTCCCAGAATTCTTCCCCATCCTTGACCTCAGTAGCAGGAAGCACCTATGATGGTGCCTGAGAAGGATGGAGTTCAAACACTCTTGATTCCCTTCTTAACTGCAGGAGTCTTCCTGCATTGCAAGAAGATGGCTTTTTGTGCATTTTAAAGTGCTGAGTCCAAGGCCCCTAACCCTGCACTCTGGGGCAGGGGGCCCATGTTTTAGATGAAGTGGGGCTGCAGCAGGCACTCCCCCAGCCCTCAGCCCACACACCACATAGGGTCTACCCAGATGCCAGGGCTCAGGTTGGTGAGAATACTGTAGCTAGAGTTCAGAAGGAAGTTATCTTTTTTTTTTTTTTTTTTTTGGTAAAATGAAGCCATTGTAGATTTTGGGGTCAGAGAGAAGGGCCCATGTACATTTAAGAAGAGTTTTCTGGAGATAATACTTGCTTCCACAAAAGCAGAACAGTTGCTTTTTTGTCTTCACAGAACCAAAGTCTATTGTAGCTCTCAGGTTCTCAGAAGGACAACTGCAGAGACTCAAGTACTTTTTTACTGTTCAATATGATCAACTGGCTTTTGGCAGCTTGGAAGGGAAAACAAAAAATTTTAAAAAATGAGTACCAACCCCCACTCCCACCACCCAAGAAAAAAAAAGGGAAAAAATAAAGAATGAGAGTAGAAACAGTGAAACAAAAGGATATTTGGCTAGAGTTAAATGGATAACTATTATTAGCAGAAGAACTATGTGAGTAGCACTGCTGGATTTTTTTCTCAGTTTATATTTGCCCATCTTACTAAGAGTTCCTTCTTCATAATTTCTGCTGTTTTATATTTGACCTAAATATATGTTTAAATGGGAACTTTAGTTGGTGAACACAATTAAAGAAAGTGTTATGTCACTTAAATTTTTTCTTTGCAGAAAAGGTTAGCTAAATTATCATTTGAGAAATTTCAGTGAAATCTGAATTTAATATTTTAAATTCCATCTGTTCTATGTGCATCTAAAATGCTGCATATAAAGACAACTGAATTTTATACTACACAGTAGGAATACTGGATAAAATAGTTTTAAAATTCATTATTATAGAGTGCTGTCATTGTCTTATTAGAATTTACTGGTAAGAAAATTGAATCACTGAAAAATTATTTCATAAAATATTTTGCTATTGTTTAGGTAGCAATATTCTCTTCAAACAGAAAATTCAAATAAGAATACAGGCACAGAGACATTTGAGTCACACACCCTCCACTGCAGTGATATTTGGTAACTATCTAGGATGTACTAGTTGCCTCAGGACATAATAGTTCACTTGCTGCTGCTTTGAACAGGTGCCTCAAGGAGATTCTTTTGTGTTTTACTCTCCTTATTTAGCATGTTGCTATAAAGAAACCAGGACACAAATTCTTGACTTGAGTTGCCCCGATTTGACATCTACACAGACATCTACTCAGCTAAGAGAATGGGACCAGCCAAGAATAAATTTAGGCCTGAATTGCAGCAGTTTGCAGTTTTGTTCTTTAAGCTGAATAGATAATGAAGTAGAACTTCTCAGCCAGTGTGCTCTCATAGCTGAAGGGAAACTTGAACACAACAGTCCCAGAAACTGAGGAATTATGAGAAGTGACTGCTGTATATGTGGAAATTTAGACACACTGATAGCTACTTCCACTGGTTTACCTCACTGCAAGCAGCACAGAGTGTGGCACAGGCACATCCCCCAGAAAGTGCTGGGTTAACAACTTCTAGTAACAGCATCCTTAGCTGCACTGGCATGCAGACCTAGCACAAGGCAGCTACTCCTCAGTCAGGTAAGAACACCAATCTTGCAGCTGGCTGAGGTAGTTTTTACCAGGTAATCCAGCGGGTGAATCAGCCTGGTCATCTGCAGTCTTATCATCAGACACAGCTTTGCATTGCAGTCCTGGCAATGCATCAACAACTGCCAGCTTTTCTTGCTTAAGGTCTCTTATGTTTGAGAGAGATAGCTAGATAGGCAGATTAGCTGTCATATAGATAAAAGGTAAAAATTTAGTTCAATCCTTCACACCTATCCACACCCCTCCTGCCATCCTCAAACTCCACTATTTCCTTAGTTATTTCTACTGTGCACTAAGCTTCCTCCCTGAAGCCTGCTGTTGACAGTAATTTCTCCCAAGATTTCTTTATTGTCTGTCCTTTAGAAATAACCAACCTCTTATGCAAGATGATTTTGTGTGATTAAGAAAAAAATAAAAGGCATGCAAGTGTATGATATAAGGGAAGAATGATAAACTTGGAAGAAGATTGCAAAGGGCAAAATAAATCAGGAATAAGGCAAGAGTTCCATCAGGGCTGTGCATAACTCTCAAGCCTTTCACCCTGTCTAACAGCAATTTGAAAGGGACAAAAGAATCCGTGACATTCATCATGTGTGACATTCAACCATGCACATGCCATTCAGTTGCACACAAAATGTCTTTGCTCATCCTCCATTCAAAGAGTCTGTGTAGATCCTTCTTCTTTGCCTGCTCTTTTAAGTCCTGAATAATATGCAAGTCTTACTGTATTTTTTATAGCATGTGCATCTCCAGGAGAAAATAAAATTTTCTCCCCTGAGTATCCTGAAATGCTACTCAGGGAATAAACTGAATATGATTACAAACACTCAGAATATTCAGTTTATTTGGCAATTCAGAAATCACAGCCTTATTTGGAAGTGATGGAAATGCTTATGTTGACACCACTAAACGTCTTTAGCATTCACCACCTCCAGAAAATGATTGTAGTATGAGCAAGAAGAAGATTATTGCATATTGCTTCACAAAGACATATACTCACACTCGACCAATACAGACAGAATACATCATTTGTCCTGTGTAATTTCCACTCACTTACTTTTATTATCCTTTTATCAGTGCCTTAAGAAGGGGTATTTTCCCATATTTAGCACAGATATATGTCAGTCTTCCACCTAAGGGTTTATAAATAAACATCCTTCTGTGTTATCACTTTTAAGAGAAAAGAAAACTAAAGCTCAGACAGTTCTCTGATGTCCTTGAGTAAATTAAATTGGAGCAGCAGAGCCAAATTATTTACACAAAAAAATAAGCTTATCAACTTGTTCTGTCTTGCTGCACAGGGTCTGAAATCCCAATACTGTGTAGTATCCAGACCACTATGTGGTCTAAAAGCTCCAGAGAAAAGAAGCTCTAAACATTAAAACTGCTAATGGAAATGTCCTAAGCCAAGCAGATAACATGTGTTGGTATGCAAGTGCATGGCTATGCCGATGAGAAACCAGTCTGTGTCCTGTCTGCATTTCAGCACGGTCACCATGGAAATGGGAACCAGCCTGCACAGAGCCTAACAAAGGAAACCTTTAAATGAAAATAACAACACTGGATAGAGGCTGCACAAGATTTCTGCTGGGGAAAATGACTTGCTTTACTCATCTGGAGATGCAGAAACTCACTTTTACCTCCATTAATCTTAAAGGAAAGTACTTTATTCACACCTAGCTGTTTTGACATTAAGACGTTACACTGGTAGTTCCAGTTATTAGCCCTCATGAAAATACATCACATGAAGTACATACAAACCCCACTTTCATTCATTCAAAATTACAATAGTGAAGAAAGACCACAATGAATAATATTTATATAGTGGCTAGGAAGCACAATAAAAAAAGGAGTAGCTGTACTTTTACTACTTTTACTTCTTAAATTAAAGTGCTGTGATACTGAATCAAAAAAGCAAAGAACAATTCACATGTTGTTCCAGAGAGAGGCAGCACACAGTTAAAACTTGTTAGTAGGATCTCATGTTGACTTTGACCAAATTATGCACAAATAAATAGTAACTGCTAATGTGTTTAGGTGTCTGATGGTAATAGCCTGTATGCTTTCTAAAATAAACATAATACAAAATACAAGTCCTGTAATGCAGTATGAATGAAGCCTTACTTCAATCTGCAATGCTGTGAGAGGCAAAACTCCAAAAATAATACATAGTAGTGCTGCTACTTCTTGCTACCTCAGAAAGAAGGAAAAACTAGAAACAGGTTTACTTTAAGAAGAGTTCATGTTTAGGTCCTTCTTTCAAGCCATCTCTAGATTACAGAATAATTTTAAACATTACCATTACTCATAAATATGATAATAAAACATCAAGGTATCAACAGATGATCACAAAGAGGGAGAAAGGCAGAAATCAAAACAGGTTTAACATGGTGTGCATGATTGCACGTTGAAAGCATTTTCACCCCAACTTTTAGCTTTATTTATTGCACCAAATGTTCTGTTTCCATTTGTTATTCAGTTATCAGTTTAGCCCATTCTGCGTTGTACATTGCCATGTCCTTTAATGTATATAATTTTAATCTTAGCAGCTTCCTTGTTGATTATTGCCTACATATACTGAAAATAAACATTTAAGTATTTGCATGTGACAGAGGATTTATTTTTCAACACTCAAGTGAAATGAGAGAGCATCCTTACCGCCATAAAAAAAGTACTTACCACTTTTGGATATTTAGTGATTCAGTTAAAACCTTATATTTTTTTCTCCTTTAAAATACAATTTCTATTTACTTCAGTCACAGTAGTGAATACAGAACAGTTTTGTACATCAAGATGCACTTGCACAACCAGCTTAAGCCAGTGGAAGTGACAGCTACAAGTGAAAGAGACTTTTCCAGCTTTCCTCCCTCCTCTGGCCGTGAGTTCTGACTGTATCCTATGCCAGCACTAACAAATAAATTGCTCAAGTGAGCAGGATCAGTTTTAGCTCATCTCCAAAACTAACCTGGCTCAAAAGGGGGAAAAAATTATTTAAGCAAATGGGTCCCTGACCTATTCCTGAGACTGTGCCATAGTGATAGCACAGAGAAACTGGTGGAAACATGCAAACAGGAGTGGATGAAATGTCCTTGCAGCGTCAGCTCCACATTCAGGTCAGCTTAACCAGATCGTGAAAATGCAGCTTCAGTTTTGAGAACCCCTGGCTGAGCAAAGAGAAAGAGTAGAACACAAAAGCTCCAACCACATGTCAAAGATTTGATTTAAATGACTCGTCTGAAATTGTACTCAGCTTTTGCGGGGGAATAAAAAAACAGAGAGAGTGAGAAAGAATCCACTTTTGTAAGGAAAAAAGAGAAATATATTTCTCTTAATCCTACATGTAATTCTCATTCATTAGACCACTTTCTAATTTCAAAACTAAGCAAGGCAGGAGTTCCAGCTCATTATCTGATCACACCATCTTTCTCTATAGGCGGTGACAGCATGGTGTACTGATGTGCAGAAGAGACAAATCCAGGTGGCTAACTTACTCTGGGCACTTTCCAACTTTTGCATGTTAAATGCCATTATCACAGCTTCTATCCCAGTTTAAACAAAAGCATACTGAAGAAAAAGAGTCTGTAAGTAGGGTCTCCTATTCCTCTATAGGGCTTTACAGCCCATTACAAGAATTTCCATAATTGGAAACTCTCTATTCTACACAGACAGGCCAATTTCAGGTAGACCTATTTCCTTCTTCAGTCTGCCTGGATCCCATAGAGAGACTTGAGAATCCATGGCACTCATGTAGTAGACCTGTAGCCCAAAAGACATAACCCTTGTGTCGTTGCAAGTGTTCATTTCAGAATTAAAGAGTTCAAGAGATGTGTACTTCACAGAGTGGAGATTTTAGGAATGTGCTAAGAGCTGTATCATTCACATCCTGGGTTGCTGGAGGAAGGTGCATGTTAGGCTTCAATATGAAGGCTTGCTGAGATAGTATAGGCGAGGTCACCCCAAATTTAACTTCCTCCCCTATGTATGGTCCTTCAACACTATCATATGATAACTCACTCTGAAGTTAATTATTCTTATAAAAAGAAAAACAAGCTGGTTCATCTGAAGCCCAGGAAATAGTTAAGAGCACGCAGTACAGACAGTCAGGAGACCACCATCCAAAAGCAAACTGGAAAGCAGAGAGACACAACAATGAATATTGCTTTAAATATAACAAATAACATGAGATATCAAGAGAGAAATTTTTTGTATTTGCAGGTGTAGATCTAAGACCTGACACAGAAACATCTGACTAAGGTGCAAAACAAGGTGGACATAAATTAATTTGGAATCTGATAAAAATGCATTTCTTCCCAGAGGAATACAGTTTTGCACAGACTTGTTACCTGGCCAAATTTAGGTAGACAATGCAAATAGTGCCTTCCTGCCAAATTTCAATTATCTCCTCTGAAGCATGAGGGCACTAGAGCTTTCCAAAGAAAATGTTACCAGAATTGAGCCCAGGAAAGCTACTGTATTTTCCACTGGCTTCACTCTCAGAGAGAGCTGGGCTGTTTTGGCTCTGACTTTTAAGAACAGGATAAGGAAAAAAATTGCATACTTAAAATGTAAATTTAAAGAACTGGACGTGGCAAATCTATCAGCAGCATGTAGCAACAGAAAAGCTTCTGGCTTTGTTGCATAAGTTGCCCTGTTAATGCATAATTTATTCCTCTTGACATAATCTACTTCTCTATGCTGCACATTTTTTTGTCAACAATTAACAAGGTTGGTAGCAAACTCATGCTGTCAAAATGCTAGTTCTGTTTCTGATCTCTTCTTCTTGTAGCATCTACAAAGTCTTAATTATTTTCCAGACACAAAAGTACACATCAGCAAAGAGTAACCCACTACTTCACTGTTGCATTATTTTTAGTTGAATTTAGACACACAGCAAAGCACCTCATATGACCCATTTAATACAGCTGATAATTCAGAAGTTAGTATACTGATAAAATCAAGTCTGAAATAATTTGGAATATTTTCTGGAAGTAAAGACTAATTCAGCCAAGCTATCCCAATTAAATTTAAGAATATCACCTTTGAAAGTAAACCAGTTCACTACAATTCAAACAACTTGAAAATTATTGTGGGAGAGCTACAAGAGTACCACCATAGCAGAACTCTAAAAACACTTGATGAAAATTCTCCTGTCCTGAAACTTTTGTTGCTACTCCAAGATCAAAAAGGCCTTAGCAAGTATTAACCCAGTAATTGTATCCACTAACATCAAATGTCATGACACATCTGAAATCAAAATTATGACAGCTTACAGATGTATAAATTGAAATAAAACATGGGTAGTGCCTGAACGAAGTAGACTTATCCCACTTCTGTCATTCAAAATTCCAGGGGAATTCTCCTCTCACAATCAGCCTTATCTTCTGCTTTCAGCACTGCTCTACAACCTTTGCAAGTCGTAAGACCCCATGAATTACAGTGAATGCTAATGGTCCTGTTTTCAGTAGGTGTAACCAGGAGAATAAAGGATAGATTAGGCAAAAGTACACGGTGGAATGTTTTGCCCACTAGTACTTTTCAGAATTTTTTCTTAAAAAAAAAAAAAAAAAATGTCAGGTTGTTTTTGTTCTATATATCACATCACAGGTTAATATTTTTGTACTTTATTTCATACCCTGCAGCCACACATTCCACTGTAGTGTTCGCTATAGTTACTGAAAGAACAAGTTAGAACAGCTCATCAGTGAAAACTCATTTTCATGCTGCCTCTTCGGTGGCTTACTAATTAAGGGTTTTTGAGAGTATACAGTAATATTAAAACTCTGAAACTGCCTGGGAATTTGCTCATGGCAAGTGAATATGATTGCTTATAGTTCCCAGGAAAATAGATGTAATGGTAATTAAGTTAGCCAAGAGAAGGAGGAGGTGGTTCAAGTTTCCCTATCCTTGTCCAAGGAGCGACATCTGCCCAACAGTGTAGTTACAGACCAGCATTCACAAAGAGAACATCATCTTCGCGCCTAAAGGGGTATAATCATCATAGAATCCTAAATTCACACATCAGCCTGTCCCCGTTCCCTCCGCTCCAGCGCGCACACACAGAGTTCATTTACGGCAAAGTCAAATCCACGCCACTCTAGGAGTTTAACCTGCTTTAAAATCGCCGCCGATGCACCGCGCCCGCCCGCGGCAGGAGCCGCGCACCCTCCGCGCGTCTCCGCCCGGCCCGGCGGCGCGGGAGGAGCCGCCCCCGCTCCGCACCTCGCGCCCGCCTCTGGATCTTCCCTCCCTCCTTCCCTCCTTCCTCTCTTGCTTCCCGGAGCGGCGGGACGGACGGACAGACGTACCCAGCGCCAGGAGCAGGGGCGGCAGCGCCGCGCCCGCGGAGCCCATGGCCGGCGCGCTGCGGGGTCGGGCCGGGGCCGCTCCGAGCTGGCCGCTTCCCAGGGCGACACTGAGCGCCACCTGCTCCGAGCCGCCCTCAAATACTCTTCCTCCTCCTCCTTCTTTTCCTCCTCCTCCTCCTCCTCCTCCACGCCCCCTACGGTCCACGGCCGCGGAGGGGCCGGAGGCAGCTCCTCCCGTCCCCCGCCCCTCGCTCCGAGCCCACGGCGCAGCCGGCGGTGCCGTCCCCCGCAGGGTCTGCCGCCGGGTTGCCCCACTCCGTTCCCTCCTGGTTTTACTCCCTGGAGGAGACCCCCCCGCCCTCGGCCCGCCTGGCACTGCCCAAGGCTGCGTGCCCAAGGGGGGCTCTGGGATCGGGACACCCACCACCCCCGCCCTGGGTACCCCTGGCAACAGCGGTTTGGAGGGCTGGGGATGCTTCTTTTTCTCATTAAATTGCACGTTTGATGGCACTGAGTCTATATCTTCTTTAAATGAAATTTTTTGCAGAATATGCCCCCAGCTATGCAGGAGTGAAACACGATCCAGAAGGCTTGCCACACAACTGTCTCTAACTTGGCAGTGATGGTGAGGATGTATTGTCTAGGCAAAATAACTGCCTGTGTTTCCTTAGATTCCAGGCCAATATCCAGGTAGACAAAGCGAATCAAAGGCGGCAAAAATAGGGAGATAAGGTCTTTGACTTCCTAAGCAATCAGAAAGGGTTCTTATGCAAGGTGCTGTGAAGCTTTCAGTCTACCTAGCCTTGTCAGCACTGTTTGAGTACTGTATGTGCAGAATATTTGAGAAACATGCATTTTCTCCATCCCACAGTTCCAGTAAATATCAAAAGTTATGGCACTACCTTTTCGTATGGAATATATTTCATTTTGTACAACGAATTCTGCTGAATAATTTGAACTTCTTGGCATTAACATTGTATAATGAAAAAGACAGTTGGCCTGGAAAATTGAAATAAAAAAGCTTCCTTCCTTCACCCTCCTTGCCATCTAGGTCATGGCCATTTAGGTGTGAAAAACTGTAGCTATTATTTAAGAAGCAAGTGTATTCTCTCAGCTTCTTATTTGTTTTTAACCCTTGGAAACTGAGCTGTAAATAAAAAGGAAGAAATTTCTCAGCATTTGTCAGCAGGTGGTTTTCAACAGGATTTTTGGACATGGGTTTTATGTGGACATCATGCAGTTAAAGAAATCTCCACCAGGATGATAAAATCCACTTGATGGAAGTGCAGCAGAGACCTGTCTTTGTATAACTTTCATTGGATTCTTTAATGCATTAACTTTATAGGACTCACAGGAGTGTTACCCAGGCTAACGCAAGAGCTTGTAGAAATACTCACCTTGAGCACTTCCCAAAACACTGTCACTGCCAAACTCCAAAGCCCTTTCCGAGGTCCTTGGTCAGTCATCACCCGGGACAACTCACAAGGGACAACTCACAAGCACTCTGTTTCCCTTGCACGGTGTCACAGGAGACCTGCAGACACCTCAGGCAACAAATGTGCAGATATTGAAGCAGTAACACCAGCTTCAGCACCCAGACTGGTCCAGGGACCAGTGGGAAAATTGTGATGTGAAGAGCAGTCGTGGGAGCTTTTCTTTCCATCTGCACTGAGTGTATACAAGTATGTGCCACTCCAGGACAAGGTAAAGAAAAATCTATGCTTCCACAAGGAATAAGAAGAACATAATTAATAAATACTGATGAAAGGACAATAAAAAACAACAACAAAAAATCTATTTCATGGAGAAAAATGGTTTCTTAATAATGGAATAAACCTAGACTTGCCCTCTGCCCCACCCTAAAATAACCTCCGCAGACTAATGTCTCATTTTCCTAGGAAACAATGTCTTTGATTCAGTTACATCATTCTAATTATAAATATCCTTAGGATATGAAACTTTCTTTCTCATCCAGATACAACGTTGAAGAATAATTTCTCACACACAAATGTCTCCCAGGGTGCTGCATCCACGACCAACATTCTTCAGGATTTACAAAGAATAGACTGTAGGCAAATAAATACTGTGGCAATTACTGTATTCTTCAACAATACTCCCTTAAATTAATGCTTTGTTTTAAATTATTATAAACCATTTGATAACAACCTTCTCATATAATCCTGAACTGTACTTTGCACATTATAGGAAACAAGAGTTTTTCTATTGGTGATAGTTCACCTTTTTTGACCCACTTCAGAAATTTTATATATATATTACACATATTCAGGGAAATTATTATTTACTATTGTTCACCTACACTGATAATCAAATTACTCAGAGAACAGTTTGGTTAGTGCTCTTTATCTCTGCGCTGTAAAATGGGATCTGATACACACCCTTTGCTGTACATGTGTTCATTGTTTAATGATGTTTTATAGCACCTGGTCATGTCTGCTAGTCACTGATCATAGGCACACGTGCCAAAACCATCGTATCTGCCTGAGCTTATTTGCAAAGTTTCAGGCTTGGTTCTATACAAATACAGTGTGTACATTAGAATAAACTATTTTGTTATCAAGGGCCAAACAAACTTTCTTTTTCACAGTCAGGACTGTGTGAAGCAAGTTGCTTGATCACTATGAAAAGATCACTAGAGGTTTTGCATTTTCAAGAAAAAAAATAGAAGTCGCGGAGTGATGATGAACAAATCTTGCTTTTAAAAGTTATTCTCGTGAACACATACTAAATGATCAATTTTACAATTTATGCAAGTTATAGCTTTTTAATGTGATAAAAAATGTTCAAATTAATGCCAGCCTTCTCAGAGAAATATACAGGTATCTCCATTTTTTGTCATTTGCAAGGGTTGACCAGAGCATCAGAGCTTCTGTGGTATTCAGAACTTAGCAGTTATCTGTTAATGTGTTTCAGGTAGGAAATCTTAGGAAAGTGACCAATTTACACACAGAAAGCCAAGATGAATGGCTCCAGGTCACACTTTAATTTGTCTGGAGATGATAGAGGAAAGGACTACAAATATTGTTTTTAGCAGAAACATGGTGTCTATAACAGAAATGTTACATTAAGGACTCCACTGAAGGAAAAAGAACAAGCTACTAAAAAAAAACCCAAATCTATAAAGGAAATGTTAAAATTAGCTGTGAGGATGTAGTTTAGACATTAGTAATAATTCAGTTTTGAAATAAAACTGGAAAAAGTAAAAAATACACCAATGGCATTTTAGGTATCACATCGGGAATAAGCAGAGGACAAACCAGCACTTTGCTATGGTAATGTGCAAACCACACATTTTTAATGCTTTTTGCAACTTTGCTTCAATCATTTCAAAATGCTACAAAGGAACTCTCCAGTCTTGATCTTGATGCACAGCACCACTCTGGAATTCCTACTCTGGAATACCAGCATACAGTTACCTGTCTCTTGCTGTTTTGACTGAACTGTGTTCTACCCAGCGCAAAATATATATGTATATATGTATATAAAAAATACATATTTTTACCAATTCTTTTTTCAGGCAAGAAAAGCTTTAATCTGTCATTGGGAAATAATATGAATGGGATGTAGTGACGCCAGTGAAAAAGTGTTCCATTCACTTGTGATCTCAAAAGTGAGGTCCTGCAGCACAGCCCAATAACACAACCTATGTAATTTCAGGGTCTCTGGAGCAGTTGATGTGCTACTCCAATTACCAAAGCATTTAACCATGATAAAGTTCCAATAACCACATGAACTCTTAAGAATAGTGCTTATCTTTAAAATATTTATCAGTCAGGATTTAGAAGCACCCGGTGAAAGGACAGGAGCCTCTCTTTTCTTACAATATGCTTTTGTTTACATTTCTGACCATTTTTGTTTTGAAAACTTTATAATTGTTTGGGTTTTTTAAAATTAAGATCTATAAATTATTCCTTTTTATTTACCTGCCATCCAAAGTTGCTCAAAAAGTTGGTAGATTTTTTTTTAGGAAACCTGAGTCCTTTAACAATTTCCACTGAATCTCTCTGAATTTTTTATTATTTATGTGGGAAATATTTTAGTCTAACTGCATTGCTTTGTGATGGATTTGTTTTCCCTCTTTTTTCCTCCTAAGATTGTTTGTAATCTGGATGTGTGAAGGTAATGAAAAGTAATATTGAATATAAAATAAATCTTTCAGTATATCTGTAACTGCTGAACTGGACCTATTCTCTCCTGATTATTTGCTACATTTTGCGGAATTAGCTAAAAACCTTGAGTAAAAGATGAAATATCAGAGAAGAGGTGGAAAAAATGTGGTAATGTGATCACATGTCATCTAGTAGATTCTAAAAAAGCATTCACATTATCATAGAATCAATTAAATTGGAAAAGAATTCTGAGATCACCAAGCCTATTCCAATGTCTAATCAACCTTTTTGTGAAGAAATACCTCCTGATGTCCAATTTCAACCTCTCCTCATGCAGCTTGAACTTCCATCCTCTCATCCTCTCACTGCTTGAATGGCAGAAGAGATTGACGCCCATCCAGCCACAGCCTCCTTGCAGGGAGTGATAAGGTCACCCCTGAGCCTCCTTTTCTGCAGGATAAACACCCCCAGCTCCCTCAGCTGCTCCTCACAGCACTTGTGCCCCAGACCCTGCCCCAGCTCCATTGCCCTTCTCTGCACTCTCTCCAGCCCCTCAGGGCCTTTCCTGCAGTGAGGGCCCAGAGCTGGACACAGCACTGCAGCTGTGGCCTCACAGTGCCCAGCACAGGGGGACAATCCCTGCCCTGGCCCTGCTGGCCACAGCATTGCTGCTCCAGGCCAGGATGCCATTGGCCTTCTTGGCCCCCTGGGCACAGCCTGGCTCATGTTCAGTTGCTCTCACCAGCACCCCCAGATACTTTTCCTTTAGGCAGGTTTCCAGCCACTCTTCTCCCAGCCTGGGGCTGTTGTGACCCAAGGGCATGACCTGGCACTGGGCCTTGTTGAACCTCACACGACTGACCTCAGCCCATGATCCAGCCTGCCCAGATCCCTCTGCAGAGCCTTTCCTGCCCTCCAGCAGATCAGCATCCCCACCCAAACTGGTGTCACCTGCAAACTGACTGAGTGCCCCCAACCACTTGTCAAGGTCATTGATTGAGCAGAACTGGCCCCAGTACTGAGACCTGGGGAAATAGCACTAGTGACCAAATAAAATCTACAGAACATGCACACTTTTGCACATGGCCTAATGGCGCCATTTCAGTCGCGTGCCACCAACCCTCAGAGGGGGCATATCCTCTCTTAGCACATGGTCTCTCTTCCATGACCATCTCACCAGCCCTTCATGCAAAGAACTTTCAGATTTTATTCCAGTTTTTGAGGGCTGGCCTGTTGGTTTCTCCCAGGACAAATTATCTTTGAAATGAACAAGATTTTTGCAAGCTGGTAAGGAATGCATTATAAAAACATTAATAACAAAAGGAAGACAAAGTTAAAACTCCATTCTTTACTGAACTCAATGGGGGAAATATTATTCCAAAGATGAGGAAAAGGTTGATGTCCTTAATGCCTTCTTTGCTTCAGTCTTCAACTGTAAGACCAGTGATCATCAGGGCAACCGGCCCCCTGAGCTGCTTGACAGGGATGGGGAGCAAAACAGATCCCTGCAATGCAGGAGGAAGTAGTCAGTGACCTGCTGTGACCCACAGACCATGGGACCAGATGGGATTCACCCAAGGGTACTGAGGGAACTGTCAGAAGAGTTTGCCAAGACATTCTTCATCACTGATTGTCAGTCCTAGATACCTGGGGAGGTCCACAGATAATTGGAGATTGGTCATTGTGATTCCCATGCACAGGAAGGGCCAGAGGTTTGTCAGCATGACCTTGGTCCCAGGGAAGGTTATAGAACACATCATCTTGAGTGCGACCACACAGCATTTGCAGGACAGCCTGTAGGGATCAGAGGGATAACACCCAGCCCCCACAGGTGTAGGATCTCCTTTGATGGCTTGGTGACACACCTGATGGACGAGGGAAAGGCTGTTGATATTGTCTACCTGGAGTTCAGAAGAGCTTTTTACACTGTCTCCCACAGCATTCCCTGGAAAAACTGGCAGCCCATGGCTTGGACAGGTGCACCTTTTGCTGGGTTAAGAACTGACTGGATGGACCCAGAGAGTGGTGGTAAATGGTGCTGCATCCAGCTGGGGCCAGTCACTCTTGGGTTTCCACAAGTCTCACTGTTAGGCACAGTTCTCTTCAATATGTTTGTTATCCTGATCAATATCTTAAAAGATTTGGATGAGGAGATTGACTATACCCTTACTAAATCCAGATTTTATACCAAGTTGGGCAGATGTCTTGATCTGCTGGAGGACAGGAAAGGCTCTGCAGAGGGATCTGGGCAGGCTGGATCATGGGCTGAGGTCAGTCGTGTGAGGTTCAACAAGGCCCAGTGCCAGGTCCTGTCCTTGGATCATAATAGTCCCAGAGAGAGTCTGGGAGAAGAGTGACTGGAAACCTGCCTAAACCTGCACCTGGGTGTGCTGGTGAGAGCAGCTGAACATGAGCCAGGCTGTGCCCAGGGGGTCAAGAAGGCCAATGGCATCCTGGCCTGGAGCAGCAATGCTGTGGCCAGCAGGGCCAGGGCAGGGATTGTCCCCCTGTGCTGGGCACTGTGAGGCCACAGCTGCAGTGCTGTGTCCAGCTCTGGGCCCTCACTGCAGGAAAGGCCCTGAGGGGCTGGAGAGAGTGCAGAGAAGGGCAATGGAGCTGGGGCAGGGTCTGGGGCACAAGTGCTGTGAGGAGCGGCTGAGGGAGCTGGGGGTGTTTATCCTGGAGAAAAGGAGGCTCAGGGGTGACCTTATCACTCTCCACAGCTGCCTGAACAGGTAAGTGTTGGTCTCTTCTCCCAGGAAACCAGTGAGAGGATGAGAGGATGTAAGTTCAAGCTTCTGCAGGGGAGATTTAGATTAGAAATCAGGGAGAATTTTTTCACAGCTTAGATGGTTGAGCATTGGGATGGGCTACCCAGGGAGATGGTAGAATCACTATCCCTGGTGGTGCTTAAGAAATGCCTGGAAATGGCACTTTGTGCCATGGCTTGCATGATACAGTATTGTCACAGGGTGAACTTGATGATTGTGAAGGTCTTTTCCAAACGTAATGATTCTATGATTCCATGAACTATGTTGTAGCAGTGCGTTATGAAGCATATGTTACTCTATAATATTTTTTGGCTGGGTTCTATAGACAATTTTCCAAATACTGGGAATTCATGACACATAGGAGCCAGGACACTGAGTTAACTTTGGTAGTTGCTACAAATAAACAGCAAAAAGCGATTCAGTACTTTCTGAGATCCCTAAGATATTCAAAATCTTCATCACCAGAACTCTTTTGTTTTTTTTTTTTTTCTGGTTAACAGGGTCATTGGAAATTTTACCTGAATCCTATAAAGGTTTTGAGATGCAACAGCATCTATTCTGGCGCAGTGTAAAATGGCTGAGGTTGGAGTAATAGGCTTGTGTCACTGGGATTTATAAGCTGGCATCCAAGAAAGTGAGCTATTAATGGCTATTAGTTTGGACCATGAGAAAAGAAAAATGGCAAAGATTTTTTGGTCTGTTCTCCAAAGTCATAGAAAGCAATTTACATTTCTCAGACTATGTCTACTGTCACAGAATTGCTGAACTTCAAACACTCTTCAGGGAAAACTGAGGATATCCTCTGTTTTTCATCTTAATGATTCTGATGGAGAGAAAATATGTTGTAATGGAAAATAATATGAAGAAACTTTCACTAGAGAAAGAGATTCTATTCCTTTACCCCAGAAAGAATAACAATACCCTGAACATGAATAAATCTTAAGGACCATAGGTAATACTGAACTAGATAAATATTAACTTCCAATATCAAATCAAGCTGAACCAATAACCAAAAAGTGTGATTTCACTACCACTGAAAGTGAGAGAGTTTATGAAGGGGATGGACAAAGAGTGCCACGACAACTGGCTCACTGTGTCTGTAAGTCGATCTACTTTGAATACTTCTGCTCCCTATCCCATGTCTTTGAAAATCCCCAGGAGATGCAACATTCAGTGAGCCCTTGAGGAATGTCTGTCCTTTCTGAGAATGCTCAGAAACTGAGAAAAGAAGAAGGGCAGAAGGGTAAGAGCAAGCAGGGAAAAGCAGTAAGTAGCTCTATTACCCCACTATGCTAGAGTCAGAATAAAAATCTGCCTTTTAAGGTCTTTCACTCACTTTTTTAAAAACTGAATGAACAAAATCCAGTATCTTTGAGGTGCCAACCCTCAGTCTTTCTAACTAAAGCATGATTTCACTGATGATAGCTCATTTTATCTCCTACTTTTAAAAGCAGAATCCAGTTGTGCTGTCTAAATTGTGGTATCAGCCATTTGTTACTAAAACTTCATCAGCACTTTAATCTTTTGACTCTTTATTGTTACAGGGCTCAAACCACACCCACATCGCCACACAGAAATTATATTATCCCTGAACTGTGAAGTGCTAAGGCCTGCTTCTGATAAACACAATGAATTATAATCCAATTCTGTGAAAATCACATATCACATTACAGTTCTTGCTGTGAGGAAGTGATTCTGATTATTCATTAATTCAACTGAAAAGTAATTTAGAGCAACCAACCAAAACTAGAAATGGATTTTTTCCCCCTTGATTTTTATTAAAATGCTCCCATTGGGGAAGGTCCAGCAAACTCTTAATGATCAGATACATACAGAGTAGTTAATTTGGTAAGCACTCCCCCATGACTAGACAGGATGTTGCTGTTAGAGAACTGTGATTCAGCATCAAAGCAGTCTTTGAAGAGAGAACAGTTATTACATATTTTGCAATGTTTTCTAAAAGTTAATGGTGATATAAAAGGTATAATCTTTGTCTTCTAGGAAGTTTTGATACAAACATTTACAAGGTCTAAGGACATTAATGAGTATCATGTATAATTATGCAAGACCATAAACTATTTGGGTTACAGGAATAAGTTGTACAGAGGAATCTCTGGACAGGAAGAATGGTTAGATGAACAAATGAATGTGTCTTTCAACTTTTATTTAGTGTCATGGAAACAACTCTGTGCCAGGAAGTCATATGATCTTCTAAAAAGCTTTCAAACATGGATATAAGCACAAAGTCCATGAATCTAATGACAATGTACTTCTGACAGCTTGACCACATCAAGCTTTCCTGGATGTTATGCTGTGTGAGAATGCTTGTTTCTACAATGCCTTTCTATTGACAGGCAGATGAATCTGTTTTTAGGTGCTGAGATGAGTTAATATTATTCTTATATCAGTAACAAGCAAACAAACTACACAGGAGACTTGTTAGACTCTTAATTTCTTTTTTAATCAATAAAGCACATGGAATACTTTTACAGGAAAAAGAAAATGCTGTGCAGAATGTTGTGGTTTTCTTAAAAAGTATGTAAATCCCCGTTTATTCCTGTTAAGTGGTATAGTTAAGAGCAGTAGATTCTGATTTTCTTATCTGCTTTTATTTTTGAATGGGTCATCATCTATACAACAGGCAATTGAAGAAATTAACCAATTAGGTTATGCAGAATTCATTAGATGAATATTACCCTAACTCCAGCCTTTTGGTTCCAGGTGAGATGAAAACCCTTGGCTTCAGTTTAGGGTGGATTGCCCTGACTCAAGCTCTGAAGAAGAGGAACACTGTGCTCAAAATGATTCAGCACAGGATATGTACTAAAGGGCTCAGGTAAGGGGTCAGGGTATGTGGGTTGTGTCTGTAGTAATGGCTCATAGTAATGACTTAGAGTGAAACCAGACAAGCAAAGGAACTGCCCACAGAGCACAAACAGCTGCTCAAGATTGCTCTAATGGAGATGCTGTTTCCTAAGACTTGTAAAATCATGTATGGGATCAGCAACCTCTAGAACAAGCTGATTTTCAGGCAGGAGTGTGCAAAGAATCCCTGCCCTATAGAGAAGTAACTTGTCCATTTCCATTAAGTTACCAACTTCAGTGCTGAAGTTAGGAACTGAGCTGGGTGGGCCAGAATCCTTTATTTGCCTAATTTCTATTTACGCAGCCAATTTATTATTAAGTTTTACACAAATTTGCTTCAGTAAAAAATATTTATCTTCATAGCTATTAGAATCACATTACAACCCTATTGTTTTAGGAATAAGACTGGTTACATGCTGTAAAATTAGGTTCTGGTACCTTGAGTGCCTGCCAAATTTAAATGAGATGTTCCTGATGCTTGCAATATTGCTTTCAGTAGGTTTTTCTGTTGTATATCATGGAAAGCAGTAAAATACTGCTCTTCCAGTGCTGTGTGGAAGGGCTAGTATGGATAAAAATAACAAGTTTACTAATGGCTAAGAATCGTGTAAGAATAATGTGCTATAGTGCTATCCCCTTGACATACTTGTATGTATGTATGTATACTTATCTTTTAAATAGATATTAAAATTGAAAACATAATAGGACAAATGTGCAAAAAAGAGAAAGCATCATGAAAGAGGAAAGCAGTGTGGTTATACAAAGCTTATTACTGTTTTTACAGTGCAAAGAAAGTCTAAAATGAAACACTGATCTTAAACATACTCTACATTGAGAAATACTATTGATTTATTTTTGCATAGTCTTCATCTAGGGAAATAGACTGTTCTTTTGACATATATTTTTCAGTTAGGCTGATGCTTTAAAATAAGATATGAAATGTCACAGGAAAAATGAAAAGCTCTGGTTAACAGCTTATCATAACTAAATAGTGAAAGACTTAAAAGTATGCTGCCTAAGAATTACGTGTGTCTTACACAACTTGTGAGTAATTTTATGAAGCCAGGAAAATGACCTCATTGTTAACAAACTGAATGAATAATAATAAATACAAGTATTTCCTCATCTACCATAGATTTCCTACGTGTGCATAGGTGAGTCACAATTCCTTCAAAATTCTGTTCCTTTACAAACTTATTAGAGCTTAACAACACTGCTATGCCTTTTCAGAGATACTGTGAGAAAAAAAATTACAATTCCAACATGTTCAAATGCTATAGTGACAAGTGCTATTTAATTCTTTCAAACAAATGGGCAAAATAATACATTTTCCTAAAGTAAAACCTACATCTTACATGGAACTGAAATCACTGTTGCATTAATTTATCTTCACAGTTCAACAAATAGATTTTTGGTTTCTTTCACAATGAATGAAGCAGGGTTTGTATCTACAATTCCTCTATGTCACATTTTTGCTTCCATTCATGTGTTCTGTGCTCAGAGCCCCTTCAGGCAGGGGGCCCTTCCAGCTGTCCAGATGAGCACAGCAGCCACGTCCCACTGCCTTAGCAGATCTCCCAGGCTCTGCAAAGCACAACCACCCACAGTGTTCCCACGGAGAGCTCTGCCCTCTCCTCTGACTCATTCTGCTACCTTCAGCAGACTGCTGCTCTGAAATAACCACCTTTCCCACAGGCACCAGGAAAAACTGCCAACACTCTCAATCCCACTTGTTGCATTCACATAAACCAGCCTTTCCCAACAGTCACTTTCTCTAACTTAGGAACTAAATTAAAGGTACTGAAAAGGGACAGCACCTTTCAAGCAATGAAACACCTTCTGGCACACTATGAGAGTTTTACTTGTCAGCATGTTCGCCCCAATCTATATTCTCTTCTTGAAAAAGAGGTGTTTTTAAAATTTTTTACTCTTTTTTAAGCTATTAGTATAAAGACAGTGATAAGCAAAAACCTTTTGGAAAACTGCTTTTTTTTTTTTTTTTTTTTCCCCTCAGTGCTATTTGTCCCAAGAGGAGGAACAAATTTTCCTGGCTTCCTTAGCAAGGCAAAGCTTTTCTGCCAACAAATATGTCTTACAGATCTTAGAACACCTCCTCAGCATTTTCTGATCTACTGGCAATCAATACTGAGTCATGCTGAGCCAGCACTACACTTTGCCAGCATGCATCCTTTTTCTCCTGTTAATTTCATGTGGCTCCAAGAAACACAGGAAGCGCTCAAGGTCATGGCACAGCCATGAGCCTCAAGGAGAGATCCTCATGGGAGGAAGACAAGTGCATGAAAGAAAGGAAGAAACTGAATGATCTAAATAGAAAGAAAAAATTTCTTAAAGAAACCTTTTGCTATCTACATTTCAGTGTATTCTCATATAAATTTTTAATCTTTGACACAAAATAAACATCATTTTTAAGTGCTTATTTAGTATGTAAATTCTTCATCACTTCTTAAATTCCTAAGTAATAAAGATGAGCTGTGACCTATAATACTAGAAGCTTGCCAGTGCTGAATTTCCTATCTGTGCTCTTTTGATAATTTTCATTTTGTACACTTTAAATTCATTGGATTAAATAGTTACACAAGAAATTTACAGTGACAGTTTATGAAGCACCCTGCTGGCTACTCCAAGATATACAGCAAGAGTCAAACTTTTAGGGTGCCTCTAAACATTTTCTGCATAAATATGGACATTTCAATTTGCAGATAAAATTACGCCCCTGCTTATTTGAATACAGTGTGCAATCAGATGGGCTTGAATGATTTGCGTGTTTTTAGGCCTGCCAAAAATATATTTCAAGTTTAAACAGTTATGTCGTTTAATGGATCAACCCTTTATGGTCCTTGACCATAAAAGTCTCCTTCTTGGAGTATCCTTCATTCAGCTGGACGTGCTAAAATGAGCAGAAAGAGAAATCCACGGTATTTCAGAAATTTTCACCCAATATTCTGGAGGTGCTTCTGTCTTCTGAGTTGCCATTGCATCTGCAATCACAGAGTATTTGGTGCATTCTCAAAGTTTACATGTTCTGCCTTGTGAATTGAGAATCTGCTTCCACAGAACCGACATTAGGAGGGAATTTTGAAAATTATGCATTTTCCTTTTGAAAATCATAAGGTGATCAAAAAGACTGGGATTGCTACATACAAGATGACCTGTTGTGTAATTTGGAATTAAAAATGATTCAACATACATAGGTATATAAAAATATGATTACAAACTTTCCATATTAGAAAATATTAGAATCTTTGCACTCAGTTATTCTCCAAAAATGAGCAATGCTTAAAGGTATATTCTTGAAGATCACAAAATGCTGCAAGGTTGTTAATTCTTCTTTTGCATAATTTCTTTGCATGTGTGCTTGATTTTCTTCTTGTTTTTCTGCTTCTTGGTTTTTTTTTCATGCACCAGCATTTGGAAAGCATTGTAACCACGGCATAGAAGTTCATAATTTTACAGTAACATTTTGGAGGCAGACCTGAGCAAAATTTTCTCTGTTTTTTTTTTATTTTCTTTTTTTTTTATTTCTCCATTTTCTTCTTTAATGGCCTTTTGAAAAATCCAGCCTGCAAAAAAGAAAAAAATTTACTAAGAACTTTTGAAACCAAACAAAACATACTGGTTACATTCATGTGTTGGTTCTTAATACTATTTTAATACTTGCACTGCTATACAAAGTTACTGAATATTTTATCGCGTCACTGTTTTTCCTGGAATAGAAAAACTAAGTACCGTTAATATATAGTAGAGTGCTGAATCATTGCTTTGCTCACGTATTGTCAAGGATTAAAGTGCTTAATAGCAATCAGTTAATCAGTTGAATAAATAATATTTTATTTTATAATGTAAAAATTTTCAAGAGATTATGCATGTTGAAATTTTTAAGCTGTAACCATCTAACTTAATTATGAGCAAAATATTTAGCCTGGAGAAGAGTGCCCACTTGTGGCAAGACTTACACTACAGGGCCTAGCATCTCTTGCACAACAGAAAAAAACCTAGTTGACAAAGGTCACAGCCAAAGCTGATAGAAGAATTCCTTAATAAACCCTTACTCATACTAAAATATGTTCTTATTTTTCTTTCCCTAACATAATGGCAATATAGGTTTCAATCAGGAACCACCGCTCACTCCACATTAGAAAAATACAGTGTTATTTTGTAATATTTTCAAGATTTCACACTACTACTTTATCTACAACTAGATAAAATTATTGTCTGTGAGGTTCTAGTTATGAGAAAGAAATGATGGAGAATTTGAGCATGCTTTTTCAGGCTCCTGAAGACAAGGAGGTGCAGCTTACCTTCCACAGAGCAAATATAAGCAGTGCAAGAATCAAGAGTCCGGCGAAGATACTCAAGAGGATAACCCATAAGGGGACTGTACCCGGTGGGTGTTCTTTGGAAATCTTGATCATGGTCTGCAAAGTGTTCAGAACATAAGCAATAAATAATGTGTCCTTCCAAAATATCAAAACAGCAGCAGCAATTAATCCGTATGCAATGATTTCGCAGGGTACCACTTCATTTTACCAACAGGAATTAGTAGGAGGGAGTTAAGAAAATAATCTCCAGCATGAAAGGCTGGAGATTATTTACACAATACTTTGCATTTTTGAAAGTGGATTCATTTATAAGAGTGGCACTGCTACAGGTCAGTGATCATTGTCCTAAAGGACACAGGAGTGAAATAATGAAGAGTGGAAAAAAAAGCTAAGGAATTTCTTGAGTACACTTTTCCTCACTCAGTGCCAGCCTCCCTGATAGATGGAGGTAAGCATAAGTGTAAAAGTCTGTGTAGAAACTAACTTGATTTTAAACATGGCATATCCGGTGTAAACCCAACAGAAACAAGTAATATTCACTTTTTAATAAATGTGACCATGCAGAAATTTGAATTGACTAAAGAATTTATTAGAGACCAACTTTATAGTTAAAAAGAACATTGAAGAACTGAACACTAAGAATGAACTTATGTCCCTAAAAAAGTTAAATCTGAAGTTCCTTGTCTCTCATTATCTGCGAGCCTCTCAGTTGTGTTTTTTCTCCTGGACTGAATTTTAATCTGTCACTTAAAAGAAATTTATAGATACAAAACCAGCTAACAATGGACCACTGATTTTTGCATTTTCAAAAATATTTTGTGCAAGATGTATTTCATATTGAATATTACTTTTCTAAATTTTGGAGTATTGACAATAAAAAATCATAATAGGATTTCTGCTTTAAAAAATAGACACTGTAGTAAATAAGCTCCTCCATATACAAGTTATCACAAAAGACCAATGTTTAAACACGAAAAATGCTTGGAACTGAGAGTAGTTAAAGGATGAATAATACCTCTATCAAAATTTTAGACATTTCTCTTTATATCTGATGCCACTATTATCATGTTATATATTTCCTTACCTATGAAAATCATAACAAACTTCTGAAAAATAAAAGATCCTGTTTCAAATATATATCCTGAGTAACAAAGTAGAAGGAAAGAATAAAATGGGAAATAGTAAAGAAAATACCAAGTATGATCAGTTTGAATGGACTCAGAAAAATTTTCAAATACTATTGATTCCTGAAAAGAATTTTAATTATATTTTGAATTTACATAGCTGCAGGAAGTATTTATAGCAAGCAGAAAAAATTCAGATTGTACTTATCCTTGCCTAACTACATTGGAGGGTACTGGGCTTTTGGTGTTATTTTCTGACTAATTCTGACATTTCTACTGTAATACAAAATCACTTCTGCTTACAGTAGGATAATGCATTACTAAAAGTAATGATCAGTTCATTAGTGATGGATGAAAATGAATGATTCAATAGCATAAAAAGTTTTATGAAGAACAAACACATCAATGATCACATTCTTACCTCCAGTTTTTGATGGTCATTTCTCAAAATCAGTGATGAGTTCTCACTCCTAAGTAATGCTTTCACAACAAGGGTTAAGCTGTGAATACTGGCCTGAAAGAAGAGAGTAGTTGCTATGGTTGACAGTTAGGTATTTTTAGTAGAAAGCTTTGTAGCAATGAGAGGGGTGAAGGAAAAACCTAATGCTTTGGGGGATGCTGAAAAACATAAAAGTCAGTGAAACTGCTCATGTATGTCACCTCCAGCACACATTATTGCTTGCAAAACAGCAATACTGCTTTGAAAGGGTAGATACCAGAGATTTTAAAAGAATATTAATTAATTCTGGAATACTAATGTCCCTCTTCTGGTTTTTAAAATCAAAAAAATTCTTTCTACAGATGAGGAATCTTCACAGATTAAGACTTAAAAAATATGTGCTCCTTCTCATATCTGCTGGATTAGACTTTGTGGATGCATATGTAGCTATTAGAAAAGGATCATCAATACAGAATAAGTAAGGGGTGCCCTCTCACCATGATTTTAAACTCCTGCTAAATTATAAGTACTTACTTTAGGGATAAGAAAGTGCATGTGACCCAGTTTTAAGGAAATTTTAAAATAGCAAAAGAAACTACTTCAAATACTAGAGGAGACACTTAAGAAATTGAAAGATACAATTTTAATAGACATTAGAAACATTGGCTTAAGTTTCTCAAACCCAGAAGTTTTCTGAATACAAACAGGATTTACTTACTTTTATGATGGTAGGTTTCCATACTCTCAATGAAACATTCACCTGATATATGTCAGATGGGACCAGGGCACAATTAATAGAGGCACAGCTGTATGTATCACAGTCCTGTTCAAAAGGGACCAGCATGAGGAAATCAGAAGAGACTTTTCACATCATTAAAATGAAACCACATAAACTACTATATATACAGACCACTTGCTATGAAACCAATAATAAACTGTAGCTTTTTATGTAAAAATGACACTACATTATATAAAACAGGTGAGATAGTTGTGCTGTGCTAGAATAGAGTCAGTTTTTGTAGGCTGGCAAGCCCTGAGGAATCTCTGTTGCTGCAGCTATGGAGGAAAAGTCATCACTGAACTACTAAGGGAGGCACAGCTTGTAAAAGCAGGTGTTTTTCTACCAACACAGCTATGGCTCTTCTGAAGTGTTTTTCAAATCTTGGGACATCTGAATCTCTGAAGCAGGGAAATATGTGTGTGTGAAAATTAGAGTAGCTTTATTTCCTAGCCAGAAGTAAGGCAGGATTATGTTGTAAAAAGTTGGAAACCATCACTTAGCCTAGACTTTTTTCACCTCTGTGAAGGACAATGATAAGCATGGCAAGATACTCTTCCCATGGTTTCATTTGCACCAGAAATTCCACTTGCACTTCTGTGCTGAGGACACCTTCCCCCTGACCTGCTAACATAACTACACCATCAAAATCCCTTTGTAGCTCTTTCATCTAAATGTGAAGGGCTAGTCCTTTCCAAATGGAATCATCAATTACAGTTGCATGGAAAATCTGCCAGGTCTACTGGATATCTAAAGTAGCTGAAAGGGACATAAGAACCATTTAAAATATTCCGATTTATTAATTACAATGGAAAAATAGACAGTAATGATTTATTCAGCTGTCAAATGTGCTACTGCTATTTACATATTTTTTAAATTAAACCCCAAATTATCTAAATTTAGTTCCACATTGAGTTTTGCTCTAGTCGATATAGAAAAGGTTTTGTAAGTTATTAAAACAAAGTCAGTTTCCAAATGATACCATTTCAGAGCAGTTTTTACACATCTTTTTCAGAAGTACTCAGCTCCAAGATCTGGATTAATGTCTGCAGTGAATATCTATATGAATAGGCTTACCATAATTGTATCCCTTGTAGGTTCTTTTATTTTTGACAGCACAAACGGTTTCCCAGTGCCAATCTTAAAGGGATCTACAGGGTAACTACTTTGGCAGATGGCATTCTGTAAGCAGAAATACAAATAATATTCCTATTGTCAGGATATGCAATCTATTACAAAAAATGATCTGGAAACAAGTCAACATTGATAATATTTAATATTTAATAACATTTATAATGTTTACTAGCCACTAAAATAAAATAGCATATTGCAAGAGTGCAGAATAGGAAATTCAGATGTCTTTGTATTGAAGTATTATTATTCAAACAGCACATGAAATATTTATGAGATAATTTAACCTAAACTCTATGCAGCTACTTAAACATCTGTACAAGCAAACAAGAGCTTCCTGCAAGATGACCATTATGTGAACCAGCAAGAGTTGGCTATTAAATGAGCTAAACAGCTTTTGCATGGGAAACCACAGAGGTTCTGCCCTAGCAAGCGGACAGGCAGGTTAAGTGCAGGATGCAGAATCCTCACTGGCACTACCCAGGGAGGGGGAGTGGATGCTGGAGCACTGAGGGATCTCTGTGACTGCTTCACAGGTAGCTAGGAAAGCCTTTGGTGTCTTCAGTGTGGGGGAATTGATTTTTTTCAGTGAGGTCGTTGACGTTCACACTGCTAGCCTGAAAAGGATACAAATCCTCTGTAATGCACGTTGTCACTCTACTATCACTAGGTGTAGCTAGCAGGACATGAAATTTGCTTTAGAGAAAAAAAGATTTACTGAGTTTATGTGCAAACGTGTCAAATGGGGTAATTGACTAGGAATGACAATAATGGGAAAAGGAAATCAAGAACAGACAAAACTTCTTTTGTATTCCAAATAAATATGTTTTTTTTTTCTCATTTGATATTTGTTTTGTTTTAAAGTGAATCTCATTCATGTATTTTGGTTTATTTTTCAGTTGGGTAACATCAGAAAACTAAGTGAAGTTATTAGCAGGTTCACACACATATATCTCTGAGTGAAAGAAAAAAAAAGGGTTTAGGTCACTACTTAGTGAAGGCTGGGGTTTTCAGCCATGTATTTATTGATTCAGCTCTAGTTGTTATATTTACAGCTCTAGCATATTGGAATTTGTTGGAATTGTGATCTCTGCCAGTTGCACTGGAGGACTGAAATGGAAAAACTCAAATGAGGGCTGCAGAGAAAAGCATTTGAAACATATGACCTACCATCCCCTTCAAGAAGTCTCAGTGCCCCAGAGAAGGAAGAAGCCAGAGGACTGCTAGTGCTGGAGAGCAGACATGCATGAAAGTTAATTTCAGTTCCCAAGAGAAGAGAAGTGACAGGAGGTTGGGCTCTAGATGGACACATCAGGATTCGAGCATTTGCAATGAGCATTTCCAACAGTGAGGAGAATATGAGGCTCACATCTGAGCCTGGACATCTCAGCACTTGCAATATAACAAACTAGCCTTGTAACAGTGCAGCTATTGTTCAACACCATTTTAAATCTGCTTGTTTCCTTTTATGAACATTTGTCCCCCTGTCTTCTCATGCACCTCTGCACACACTTTTAAAACAACAGTATCTTGTTATTTAGACTAAAAGCAATGGGTAATCCCAAATGTCTGCAATTTGCAGTTTCTTAAACATAAATTTCAAACTTAAATTGATCATAAAAATAGAAATTCCTATCTTACCTGGGAATGTGACAATGCAGTAAGGTAGAGAAGAGTGTTTTTGGCAGCTGTTACATTGGGAAATAAGATCTGCAGTGTGAGGTTTGGCATTGGAAATTGTTCACCTTTTTCAATCTATAAAAAAAGGAAAATGTTTTGACTAGCACTTTCCTCATTTTGTTGGAATTTGATTCTGAGTTTTTTTCCTTTCCCGTGTTTTTATTTTCTTCTGTTCATTTTCACATTTCCACAGTTAGTTATGCAAAAAGTGCTTTATAGGTGAAAGAAGTCACTGTATCAGTGATGGCTCCTGCTGCTTCCTCTGCAGGTGCGCTTAGTAATTGCTCTTGTGCTCACCTGTTCATCTCTCCTGCTCTCTCTGAGAGGACACATCTGTAAGCAGCAGCTCTTTCTGGAAAGACCTGCTATGGTTGAGGATTAGATAACCACCTAGGTGGAATTGCTGGCAGGGGAATTGGTGATATCATCTCTGAAGTGGAAAAACCTAATAAATGCTCAAGAACCTTTTAAACTTTTTCCCTCCTGGCTACTTATTTGTGATTAGCTGCTTGCAAAGAGGAGTTTTACTTTACAATATCATGAATGTTATGCTCTGCAATCCAGCAGCTTTTTGACTCAGAAAACATAATTGGCAAATTAGATGAATAATTCCTTAGGCGTCCACATTAAACAAAGAGAAAGGGTAGCTGGGAAAAAAACACTCTAGTGGCTTAAAAGAATAGGAAAAAACCCCTTTGTCATTGCTATTTAGTGAGAACAGAAATTTTATCATATCCCATTTTTTACAGATGGAAGTTGATTGAGAGATTTTTATGCTTCTATATGGGACCCGTGATCAGTTTTGGATTTGACAGTGAGAAACAGGATGCTCTCAAGATAACAAAATTCAGTTTTGCTGCAATTTTAGGTTGGACTTTTTGTCACAGAATCATAGCATTGTGGACTGGTTTAGGTTGGAAGAGACCTTAAAAATCATCTAAAGTTCCAAACCCCTGCCATGGGTAGGGACACCTTCCTTCCACTAGAAGATGTTGCTCAAATCTGGCCTTGAACACTTCCAGGGGTGGGGCATCCACAACTTCTCCAGTGCCTCACCCAATAATATCCAATCTAAACCTATCTCCCATTCAGTTAAAAGCCATTCCCTGTTGTCTTATAATTGCCTGTCTTTGTCAAAACTGCTTCTCCTGCTCTCTTGAAGCCTTCCATTAGGTACTGGAAGGCCCCAGTGAGGTCTCCACAGAGGCTTCTCTTCTACAATTTGAATAGTCCTGACTGTTCCAGACTGTCCTCACAGGAGTGGTGCTCCAGCCCTGTGATCATCTTTAAGGGCCTCCTCTGGACTCACTTCTGAAGGTCCCTGTCCTTACTTTGGGAGTTCTAGAGCTGGATGTAGTAGTCCATCAGGGATCTCACAAGAGTGGAGGCCATTGGATATCTTTCCCATTTTACTTTGATTTTTTTTTAAATTTTACTTTGATTTTACTTTGCAGTATCCATTCAACCAGGAAGACCACATTCTTGGAGCATGGCATTTACCTATTATGAACCTGACAGGATTTTGGAAATGGTTGCTCTAACTTGCAGCAGGGGTAGTCCAAGTTCTCATTTACCCAGGCATGCTCTCTTTTTCCAGCTGAGGATATAGGGTCTAAAACCCACCAGAACTACTCTGCAGGAGACAGACCATCTGAGACCTTCTAACTCACTGTGTTCCAAGGAAAGGAAAAAAAGGTTTTAAGCACAAAATATGCATGTAGAGGGTTTAATGTATTGTATACCTGCTATTTAAGTAATTCAAACCAAATGGAAAAAAAAATTAAGACAGTACCCATGTCATACATTTTTAATTTTTTCTTACCCTATAATGCAGAGTAACTTCATCCCCAATCTGCTCTGTTGTGTTAATAGCAGTAGGGACAGTATCATTTGCTGCAATTATAACATGGTGCTCTTTGAAAACACTGTGGGTTAAAAAAACACACAAAAAAAGTAAGCACACAAACTTCATAAAAAGCCCTAGGGGTCAATAATATAGGTATTTTTATTATTTCATTAATTTCAGGACTAGTCTTGCAATTTAGAGTGCACTGCTGCATCCACTGAAATTCAACTGCTCTGCCCCCTGAATAGGCCCCACTTTTTACCCTGTACATTTAGAATGCTTTGTTCAGATATAACTACTAAAAAAGAAAACACTATTCCCAAAATTAATACATTAAGGTCTGATTTTGCTGTCCTTTTTTTAGGTGTGCAGTCCCTTATTCTGGGCATTGACATGTGAAACAGGCAGGATCCTGTAAAAGAATCAAGCAAAACCAGAACAAAGCCAGCATATTCTAAATTCAGCCTTATTCCCTATAGGACAAACAAAGTCTGGAAATACATGCAAAATAAATTTGACTTAATTCTTTACATCTGCACACCACAAAATGTTGTTACCCAATAATATACAGAATGCTTTTCAGGGATGGAATCTAACTGAACTCTGTCTGTTTCTGAAAACAAAATGTACTATAACACCTGCATTAAAGTATACATCTGAGCTTAGAAAACCCAAACACCCAAGAATCTTAAATGAAGGCTAATTTTTGAAGATTGAAATCAAACACCACACCATGCAATATTATAGCGACACAAATCCATGGCCATCAGGAAGCTGGAAGTATTTGCTTTCTTATGTCATGCTTTTTTATGCTTCCTTCATTCCTGAAATGCCTTTGAATGAATATAGCAAAGCACAGGAACCAAGCAAAACCTGCTTGGTACTTGCAAACTGTGGACCAAATTTAAATGGAAAAAATGAAATTTCATTAAGTTAGGGACAGTAACTGCTCCACTATTTCATGACTTATCTTTTCAGAGAAGCATGTGCTTCCACTTTATTAGCTTTGAAGCTGTTGCCTGTAGATACTGGGCACATCAAAATCAAAATAACACTATGTTCCTTGAATATCTGCAATTACCATGCCAGGAAGCAAAGCTCAGAGAAGTGTCAATACCTTACAAATATTAATCCTACTTCATATTTTACTGGAATTGTAACATGTCCTCTGTTGTCATTCAGGGTCTCAGGTGGTTCTTCACTGTCACTGAAACAAAACAACATATGTTACTCAGATCAGACTGCCGGGTAGAACGAGATCTTAGAAAATGAAATACCTACAGCTCTGGGTATGAAAGCATACTACTCATTTCCAGTTAAGTACGGTCTTGTAAAAATAAATTAAAAATACCTTTTCCAAGAACTAATGATTTAAGTCCTGCACCAGCCCCAGCTCACAGAAGCATCTTTGTTAAAATTGCAGATGGCAGGTGACTGAATGAAAACAGACCAATTAAAAGCCACACCATCCCTGGGTTTTGTAGGAACAGCAAACACTGAGGGCAAGTGCATTCCTTTACCCTATCAGGGACAACTTCTGCAACGCTCTTACTCTTTGAAGGCCAAGCTTTTTGTTAACTGTGATTCATGCTAAAGTGTGCAGTAATTCTCTAGTAGAACAAACCTTTGCTGAAGGTGAAATAACCGGAAATTATGACTCACTTGTAACTCTAAGGTTGTAGAGAGTGTCAACTATTTATTTAGTCCACTTAATCCACTTCTGGACCGAATACATCCATAAGGGTGCCAGCTCTACAGAAAATTTAACTGTACCTTTACAGAAAATTTAACTGTTTGTGAGTTCAGAAGCTACTCATGTTTTACTATTGAACACAAAACTGTGGAGCTTTCAAAAAAAAAAAAAAAATCAGAAAGCAGAGACCCCAACTGACCTTGTTGCATACACATGAATAGTAGCATTTTCCAGGAGATAGGATGCATTGAATTGGAAGGATATTTTGAAGGAGATCTGTGTAGAGAAATACATTACACATTTTGAAAGGAAAAAAAAAGCCCACCCTAACAGGGATTGATATAATGAAAAATGTACCAACTTTTGATTTTATCTAGGAAATCCTTATTAATATTTTAGCAGCTTTCTATGAATCTGAATGAATCTACTGTTTGGAATTTGCCCCAAACAAGAAAGAAATCCAATAATTTTCACTTGTCAAACAGAAGCCTCAAATTTTCACAAGCCTCAAGAAAAAAAATTATGTAGTGTATTAGAAACACATGGTGAAATAATTCTTAACTGAAATCAATTTGACTCACAAGCAATTTATCAAAATCTCTTTTTTCCTTCTAATGAGAAGAAGAAAAAAGCTTCAAAGCCTGGCTATTGCAGTGGAGATAAGCTGCCTGTAGAAGGCTGTTAGATTATCACTTAATATACAGTAGAACCCCTAGAATGCCAAAATAATGTTTATAATGTAAATAAAGGACAGACCACTAGATACCAAAAAAATCTCATTGTTATTATAATCAGGACAAATCTATCACAACTTGGAATTACAAAAAATTTAGGAACACTGTCCTAAATGTTCTTTCTCATATTTGACACTTAAGTGTAATTTTATAAGAAGCAAAAGTTTTCTTATTTGTTACTGTATGGAATTTTCAGCTCAGATTTTTATCTTTCCTTTTATGTGCACAAATCTTTATTTGTATTTAAAAAGTGATCCACAGGAAGTTGTCCTATATATAATATTTAAAATAAAAAGCAGCTTTAGAAAAAAATATAAAAGGATATGAAATGAATATATTAGGGATGCATCAGTGAAATCAGTGAAACAGAGATTCATTGATTTCTGAATGCAAAAAAAAGTGTGAAATTTCTAAATTTAGGGCTTTAGAGCTACAGACAAACAAGCAAAACATGAAAGGAAAATATGAAAAAACCAGTAAAGCTGTGAATGGAATACTGTGGGCAGAGGCATTGGACCATACACTTATTTGGCTTCAAGAAGGTAACAGCTGACTTTATCCCTACAAGTCCAAGTCCAAGCTGGAGTGTTTGTGTGGGAGGTAGTGTAAGAAGACATTGGTACTCCTGGAGCATGACAGAGGGGCAAACAAGAAACTGCCAGGAAAGGTTTTCTTATTTTCCTGAGAATTGATATTTCCCAATTTAAGATCAAGACCTAAGCATGGCTTTTTGAAGCCTTAGTTTAACTAAAGCTCCCTCTCCATCCCAACAAAAGATACAGACATCACTGGAACTGCTCAAGGTGGAGTTTGATTTTAAGCTGACTACTTGCTGGAAAGGCCTCTCATTCTACTGAGCACAGGAGAAGTCTTGATGCCTGATTTTGGCAGACCTGGGATGGCATCTTATTCTGTCTTCAATCAAGAGACTACATTTTATATACAAAATAACTAAACTTATAGGCTCCAGGCTGTGGAAAGCCTCGAGACAGACACTTCTGGCCAGGTGAGCCACTTGTGTGACACTTGCATTCTGACAGTGTCAAGGATGGCAACATGCATCCTTTACGTTCTCATGTACCACATCTGACTGCCCAGATACTGAATATCTGATGGTTTCCCATCTGCCTTTGTGCAGCTGACGTCAAGGATAGCTTGGGAAACATGCATGGAGAGTTTCTGGGATGAGAACAAGAGAAAAGACTTCAGAGGTGATACGGACTGCCCTGCCTTTAGAATAACATGGGGCAAGGAGAACTTGCATGCAGGGAACTTTTTACCTCTTCTTCAGGTTTTAGAAATGGATATCCCACTTTACAGGTGATGTTGTGGTTAGATTCACAGCTATCTTTCTGTATATCCTGAAGGAAAAAAGACAGTGAAAGCATGGCTTTGTACAAACTCCTTTAAAATTTTGACTGAGCATCATAGACATGTTGAGCATATGTACCACTGCCACTTTTCACTGTCACTATATTGTGAGAGTCAAAGCCTTAGTCAAACTTGAACAGAAATATGAAGCCACAAATTCTGCAAGACAATTTTTACCTATGGACACTCATTCCAATTACTTGCCATTATGCCTTTCCAATGACAGTGTTTGGAACAGTCACAATTATATGCTAACTGGACATCATGCAAATTAGTCATTGGGTCTAGCAACCAACATATCTGTAATTACACAGTTTTCAAATTTTCTAAGTATGTTCTTAATGTAGCAATAGAAGTCACATTCATACTCCATCAATTATTGCCATAGGATCAGCAACAGATCCCTGACATCTCCTACTGTGTAGTATCAAGACTGCTGGCAGAAAAGAAACTGCCCTAAATGCTTCCCATCTGAACTGAGGTGTATTTGTACCATATCTGCTGAGGCAGGAAGGAAAACTGCCACTCTTGGAAATGCTGTCTGAGGTAGGGTAGACACAGGCACTGATATATCCTGTCCTACCATGACAATGGTTTTTCTACACATGTGCAAAAGGAGAATTTTAAAGGCTCAGGAGTTCTACTGATAAACAACAAGGCATTTCTGGCTCTACAGGTCTACATCTGATGTTTGTCTAAAAGGCAGGCACTTCTCCTAAGTGCCACTGTGAAACTTACATCTGTATTTTAGGAACAGGGCTAGGCAAGAGTCCACTCATGTCAAAAAAAAATACACTCCTTGGGAGGCATAAGCAAGAAGAACAGCCCTGGGAAATCTCTTTCAAACAACTGAAATGATGCCAGAGCAGACAAATTAAGGTTTAATAAAAAGGCTTCCTCATATCTCTCTAGCATTATATGTTAAGATAATTGTGATAATGTAAAAAGAAATCGTACCTCAATGCCAGCAAAAATAATATTTGGGGAGTACTGAACCAAAACTCTGGTATTATAGGCGCTATCTTTCTTGTTCTTCACAGAGAGCTGGATGGTGAACTTATCATTGCGTGACTTTACAATGAATGGAGAAGAGCTGCAACATAAAGTAAAAATGTTGAACACCTTAACTATTGAATGTATTTTTAACATAAAGAGAAACTTTTTTCAGTCTCCAGACTATCTTGGTTTTTAATTAGAAAGGAAGCCCTGGCAGAACTTATAATTCATATAGAAACTTTGTGCAGATATCAAGAAATGCATTAAACCCAGTGCAGTTACCTGTCTCCAGCTATGCTTGCTTTTACAATCAGAACAAGATCTGAAATGCATCTGTTTTTGGCTCCACAATCTTTTGTGAAAGGAATCTGCAAAAATAATATGTTTATTTTTAATTTTATCACATTTATTATCAAATACTTGTATTTTAGTCCACTATCTAATTCTATATAAGACCTTCTGTTAAATGATCAAAGAAGTCTTCCCTTATATAAACCAGTTAAACATGTTAAAATCTTGTAAAATGCATGGGTGAAATATAAGCTTTCTCATCACTCCCTTCTAAATGATGCCCCTGGATTCTGAAAAGAGGCATTAATAGAAATACAAATGATGGCAAGCACCACCAAAGTAAACAGATAACACTCTGCTCCACCTACCTAAACCTGACAATAAAATTCTTGGTAACTCTCTTCTATCTTCAGTCAGCTATGGACAGCTTTGAAACCCCAGCATGGTTCACAAACACATAGAATCAAACTTTTCATTCCAAAATACTCATTGGAGGAAACATCTCCTGGACAGGTTCAATGACCTCCCTCCTCTCCAGCCAATTTGTGGGCAATAGTTTCAGCTCTTGTGTGGGCTATGATTTTAACCTTAAATCCATTGGTTATTGATACAGAATCTTTCTGACTTACATATTCTGCTATTGAATTTGGCAGGTTGCTGTCAAGAACAGGTCCACTCTCTGGATCAGAAAAATTGAATTCCAGCAAAACCTTTACAGAGTCCTGAAAATCAGGCTTATCCTAGAACATAAGGAAAACAAAACTGCTGTTATGGAAATTCACTTTAGTATCTAAGGAGGTTAAAAAGACTCAAAAATGCTGAGGTAAAAAATTTTCCTGTTACAGCGCTGCATTATTCTAGAGAAGCATCTGAATGCTTGCAGTTAATGATGAAACATTCAATGTGCCAGGCATTCCTTATAAATATTTACTAAGGTTTTCATGTATCTTATCACAAATTTCAAATAGCCTAAGCATATCCCACAGACTCTTACTAAAGAATATCTCCACTACTGACTCACAGACTTTTCTCTTCTAGTTGTGCTCAAAGGATCAGTATGATAAGCATCAGCAGTATCACCTTTTGTGAAGTCAGACTTAGGCCTGCTGTTTGGTGAAGAAAATTCTGAGTATCATTTACCATTAGTTTTGCAGTAAGATACAACTGTGAAGTCACAAAACATTTTAAAAGTGGTTACAGTATGCAGCTCCATTCACTCCACACAGCAAATTCATACTCACAGTTGCTAATTATGCTTCTGTTTTGCAGTGAATAAATATTCTCTATTCCAAATCTTAAAGTTTATTTATTGTATTTTATTAGGAGGAATTGCACCAAAATGCAAACTGAAACATTTTAAAAGTGGTTACAGTATGCAGCTCCATTCACTCCACACGGCAAATTCATACTCACAGTTGCTAATTATGCTTCTGTTTTGCAGTGAATAAATATTCTCTATTCCAAATCTTAAAGTTTATTTATTGTATTTTATTAGGAGGAATTGCACCAAAATGCAAACTGAAATTCTCTCACATGCTCCTGCTGAGTTTTGAGTGCACCTGAACTGCTAACCATGACAGCTGCTTGATTCCACCAAGTGAGGTATGCTCTTTCTTAAGACACATAGCTAAAAAGACTGCATATAAAAGTAAATTGTTAATACATGTATAAATAAATAGTTTTAAACAAATTTTATGTACACTTCTTAAGATAAATTCTGAGCACAGATTTTGTTGTCCAATTTGCAATTAATGGAAGACATACTTGGGTTACACTAGTGTCAACATGAGAAAAATACTTTAAATGATTTACTTGCCAACATGTAGAAGTTATGTTTTGTACATTGCGACCCTTTGATTGTTATATTTTTTTGCATTTTCCTCTCATGGCTTTCTGTGAACAAGCTTCTAGATATCTGTCTTTGTGCATCAAGGGTAATCCAATATTGCAGACCTGCAAAGGAGATTGAGATGAATATTATGAAGTATTTTCCCTCTACACATTGTTTTTTTCCCAGAATATCTTAGATGTGCTTCAAACACTGAATTTAGAAGAGCTGAATTCCATTTTTTACTTAATAAATGCATCCAAGAATAGAAGGTTTATAGCTTAAATCTTCCATAGATTAGAGCTTATCTACTTACTGGATTCAAATATATCTTCTTTTGACTTTAGTCTGGTCTTAAAACAAATTGTGGCGTCTATGCATATTGTTTTTCTTACATTTATCTGACAATTTTGTTGCTGAATATTGATGCTTTTAGGTATAAACTGCATGGAAACATTTACTTCAGCCACATCACGAGACCTTAGAAAAAAACACAAAGAAAGTGCTTGGAAATAAGAGCAGCAACTTTTTTAAACTTAAGAATGAACTCACAAAATATGCAGCATTCAACATTCAGATCCAGACACAGAATCCCATAGGGATCATTAAGGTTGAAAAAGATCATTTGAGTCCAACTGTCAAAAATGTATAGCTAGAAAGAAAAAATTCCTTAATGTTCTTTGGAAAATAACAGAAACATCAAATCCACAATTGAAGTGAGACTCCTGTGGCACATGTTGATGGCACCATGCTGCAGTACAGTAGCTGACACAGCGCTGGCCATGTTGTGCCAATTAAGAGGCCATCTATTATTTCATGTTTTCTGTCTTGGCTGTGTGATGCTATAAAAACAACTGGCAGTTGCAATTCACTTCTCTGGTACCTTTTCAGTCTGCATTTGCCTTTCCCTATTTAGGAAGATTATTGCATGCCTATTAACTGCCATCACATAGAGAAATCATCATACAGAAAACCAAAAAGTGAGCAACAAAAAGAGGAGGCAAAGAAATGTCCTCAGCAGCAAGATACTTTTACAAGAACAAGACTTATCCTTGAGAGTATCACAGATGAAAATAATATTATACAAAAGTTGGAGGACAGCAAACCATCTCTTAGGTTGTGGGTAGACAAACAGGCTAATATTTGTCCCCAGTTTGTTTCACTTTAAATGTCCTTTGTTCTTCCAATGCATTCCTGTCTCATCCCTTGGTCCGATTCAGCTTCCTTTTGGCCATGAGATGCAGCATGTCAGTGTACTGAACCATCAAAAAATTTAGTTGGCAAAGTAACTTTTTTCCCAATTTTGGTCCCAACAAGGCAGTGAAAGACATCACACTATGTGTACACATGGAACATTTACAAAGAAACTATGAGGCGAAGTTCAGAAGAAGCTGGGAACTTGAGGATGGTAGCAAGCCTTGGCAAACTTGATCGCCTACCAGGTGAGTTAGGTGAAACTGCAGGACGGAGAAAGCAAGGAGCTGGGTTAGCAATTTCCTTACCAGAAAAAAGAAATGTGGCTTAGAAATGAGGGATTTAATGTCATACTGCTTATTTGTCTTGTCCCTTAAAAATTATATTGCCCACTACTAGATCTGAATCATATTCATATAAAGGAAATGAATTGAGTGTTAAGCAGAAGGCTTAGTTTAATTTTACAGATTTTCTGTAGAGATTCAAACTGCAGTTTTCCTACTAAGAAATAAAATCAGTTTTCTTAGTGACTCCTTTACATTTGAACCTGTTCTTGATATTGTTAATAAAATAATATGCAATATACTGTGAAAAAGACAGAAATTCACGTTTTTTCCTATTTTACTTAGTGCCACAAGTGGAATCAGTTTCTGTTTTGAAGGTGGTCTAGTTCTTCCTAGTTCTTCTAGTTTTGAAGGAGGACAAGTTCTTCCTTCTAGGCTAGCAAGATTTCTATAGCATCCCTGTATTTATAACAGTATATATTAAGTTTAATGCTTATTCCTCTAGAGATATTTGAAAAGATGAATATTTGCAGTCAGTGCCAAAATAGGGGACGAAGCCAGTAACCTTACAAAGCCCAGACAATCATGCATGCAAGTTACACTGGTAACCAAGCAGAAGTTTTTTTCTCTGTCCTGACAGTTGCTGTGATTTTCCGTACCAGAAGAGGGCAGCCCCACCAAGGCCTCCGATGGTAACATCAATCAGCCCGTCATCGTTTAAATCCATTTCTCCGTGCACGGACTGGCCAAAAAATTTCACTTTTTCCCCATCTCCACCTGATGCAATACGCTGTGAAATACATAAAGAAGTTAATGCAGTGCACTTTGAAGGGTTTTGTAACAGTCAAGATGCATTTGACGGCAGTGAGATGAGGTTTAGGCTCGTTAAGGACGTTAAATTTTCATTACAATACCCCTTAAATAGTTACCATGGTGATGAACACACTATAAATTTTCGGATTGCAAAATATCTGCTTTTCCGGCTGTCCAGAGCATGTCAGAAGGTTTCTGATAAAACCATATGAGAATATTCTTTAACAATATTGAGACTCAGATTCAGTTAAATCAGTATGAGTATAAAAGCACAGAGCAATTTAAAAAAAGCTGTTACAACTGGCCAAGTCACAGCCTCATTCTATGTTGGGAAGACAGGATTATAACCATTATATACATTAGAGCAGCTGGCAACCTGCGGAGTTTTACTTCATACCTGTGAATATTTTTTACTGATTGCTTTGCCACGGCCATGGTAAATATAAACAGCCCCCCGATGATCATCTTCCAAGGGAGAGCCTATCACAATGTCATTGTACCCGTCCAGGTTGAGGTCCTTCACTGCAGCAATCGCAGTCCCGAAGCGTGCCCCGCAAGGCTCGTTCTTGAGAACTTTGCACGTATCCTGCTTTAATGGTGAGCAGCACGTTTGCTTTACGGGTTCAAGACTCATCTGATATTCAAACTTTGTCTGTGGAAGAACAGATTTAGAGTTTGTGAATTCGTGCCAACATCTCAGACATGCAGACTTTTAAGAGCTCCTGTCCAGAAGACAAATGGATGAATTAAACAGAACAATTACAAACTATTCCTAGTCATTACGTGGACTGTAGAAACTGTGCTTCTACAACTATAATTCAAGTGTTCTTTCTGAGCAGAATGTGGCAATAACATTCTTGCTCCCTCTCTTTCTGCCTCTGGATGTTTCTGCATATTTCTCGAAATTAGAGGTTCACAGGAAAGCACAGTATCATAACAATATTTGAATGCTATTGTAAGTAAACCACTTCATTCTTTAGGGAGTGTAAAGAGTTTTTCTAAAAGCATTCTCTTAATCTGAGAAGTTAGCCAAGTTTCTAATGAAACACAGATGGCAATACTGTTATTGCAGAACAAAAGATAGCATTTCTTTTACACAGACTGAGTTTTGCCCCCAGTAGACACATACACTGTGGCCTAACACACGTATTCTGATCCAGTGTGTATACTGGACCAAGAACACACAAACACTAGGGCATGTAACCAATCTTTCCCATGAATTTCATGCCAGAAATAAGCAGTAGCAAGCAGTTACTGCATCTCCTTAATTTGGAGCTGGGTAACAGTAAATACAGGAAAAACAAATTTCAAACCCTACATTATTGGAAGACATGGAATTACAGTTTTCTCACCAATCCTATTCACCAGCAATTTGTTGCTGGCAACATGCTTGTAGAGACTGTAAGAATTCCTTGTCAAAAATATCCAGTCTCTTGAGGTCCTTTTCTTGTAATAGGATTTTAGGAAATCATCATTGCTAAGACATATTTTGATGAGGAGAGGAGAGGAGAGGAGAGGAGAGGAGAGGAGAGGAGAGGAGAGGAGAGGAGAGGAGAGGAGAGGAGAGGAGAGGAGAGGAGAGGAGAGGAGAGGAGAGGAGAGGAGAGGAGAGGAGAGGAGAGGAGAGGAGAGGAGAGGAGAGGAGAGGAGAGGAGAGGAGTATGCACAGACAGTGAAAGAAAAGACTTAGCAAATTAATAAAGTGAAGAGTGTGTGCTATAATCCTCAATCTAGTCAGACATTTAAAAGCTGTTGGATGTATGTGGTTTAGCTTTAGGTTGCTCAGCAAATCACAATGGTACTGGAGATCATATTTTTAGGATGAATGAGCTTTCCCTAATCCATGAAAGTAAAAAAAACATGATGGAAAAGTAGTCCTATAAATTTGTATCATTACCAAACTTCAGCTTATAAGATATAGTACTTATCTACATAATATACTCCATTCTCAAACAATAGTTTGAGAATGGAGTTTAAAATTAAGTTGCATTATAATCTCATTAGTCAAAACTATTTTCCCCTATTTTCAACAGGCCATCTTCCCCAGTTCAAATTACTGCGTTTCTTTAAAATAAGGATAAGAAGGCAATAAAGAGCATGCTCTATTCCTCTCCAATTAAAATCATCACCTTACCTTGTTCAGACTGTAAACATACACTTTCCCTTGCTCCTCTTTCTCTGTTCCCATATACATAGGAGCTCCAACAAGAAGAAGGTCTGTAAATGAGTCCCTATCAATGTCAACTGTGGTAATAACACCCCCAAAGTACGATCCAATCTGTAGGAAAACACAAAGTATACATCAGAGACAACATCATGCTGCTTTTCCTTTTCAGAGACCTACTTCTTGCTTGCAAACATATTAACCACTAGGCATACATTTTCTTTACTAGCTAGATTTTTTTGGTCTCTCTTTGAAGCTTGTTTTCAGTTTTAGCATTTCTTGTCTGATTTTTTTTTAATTAACAAGTACACCATTCAACTTTCAACTCTTCTGAGTTTGAAAGGATGAAAGGGTGCTTTCTACCTGTTATGGGGAGTATGACCCCTTAAGACAGCACTGGAATAAGAGTATCTTGGGGTGGCTAGTTTTCTCTTCAAAAAACAAGTAAAAAAGATTGGACAAAAGTTCTGAGATAGCTCAGTGTAGACAGTCACTCAAGTTATTATTTTCAGAGGAAAAAAAATTACATAAAGAGATAGATACATTCATAGATCAGGAACAAGCCATAGGAGTCATCTGATTATATTCACAGATAAGCAAAATACCCTGCACTTCCTTTACGCTTAACAGAAGAAACAGCCTCTTCTAGTCCAAGATACATCTCCTCTCACAGAGATGCTTCAAGTAGCCCAGATGTCTCAAACCTTAAAAATCACAGAATCACAGAATGGGTCAGGCTAGAAGGGACCACAGTGAGACATCTGGTCCAACCTCCCTGCTGAAGTAGAGTCATCCCAGAGCACACAGCACAGGATTGTGTCCAGATGGTTCTTGAATATCTACAGCGAGGGAGACTCAGAATCTCTCTGGACAATCCATTCCAGTGGTCACTTACAAAGTAAAGCATTTCTTCCTTATGTTCAGGAAGTGGAGGTTCCTGTGCATCACTCACTCCCCTGTTGCCTCTTGTCCTTTTGCTCGGCAGCACCGAGCAGAGCCCAGTCCTGCTCTGACCCCTCCCTGCAGACACTGACAGACACTGATGGGGTCCCCTGTCAGTTGTCTCTTCTCAAGGCTGAACAGGCTCATACCTACTTTAGTTCATTGACTCTAAAATGTTTGTTTGATTGAGTGATTGATTGGCTGATTGATTAGCTGAGTTGCAGATATCAGCTATAGATGAAAATTAGGTATCCTGAATGCTCCTGAGAGAAGGTGATTCTGCAGCCTGGGGAGATGAGAATAGGCAGGTCTCTCAATTCTCATAAGCATAACAGTATCTTAATAATACCATCGTTTATTATGCAATTATGTGGAGATTTTTCCTCCTACTCTCAGCGAGCTGCTACCCAGTGTAACAAGCAACTGTTCAATACTTCAGTCTATCCAAGAAGATACCCTTGCACAGAACCCTGCTTGTCAAAACTCTTTCCTGCCAGTGACATGCTCTTCCATTCAGCAGACAGAAAAAATTGCACGTACAGAGATAGCAACAACCACTTTGACACTAGTGAAGATTTAACCCTGAAAGACAAAATTCCCAAGTATTTTACAATCTAATTTGCATTGCTAATTGTACAATTGCCAAGTACAAATTGGATTGTACAATTCCCAAGTATTGTACAATCCAATTTGGACTGCTAATTATGCCAGAGGATCTGCCAAAATTTTCCTTCTGATCTTGCTTACAACTCCCAGTTTCATGCGCTCTTCTAATGAGTCTTCATTTGAAATACTTATTATTTCTTCTGCTATATTCCTTTTGTATGTTAATTGTGAATGAATACTTACTTGTTCTCCATTTAATCTCTGAATCACTTGCACTTCTTTTCCTTCCATCTTATAAATGATAACTTGGCCAGTGTGATTGTATCGTGGCTGTCCTGCTATGTACAGCACACCTCCAGGTGTCAGTGCTGAATTCACAGTATATCCTAGGGAGCAGAAAGAAATCAAGATACAATACACACAGAATGCATCAGAAATACTTGCTGTGATTCAGAGCCTTTGTAAGGTTTATTCCACAACTAGATATTCAGCTCTATTCATGGTAGAGAGCAATAGCAGTTAATGAAAAGGCCTTTTTTTTCATTTATGGTCTCAGAGTTAGGAGCACCCCTGGGTTATCAAACCTGTTCCCAGGCTGGTGAGCCATGTCCACTTTGCCATTCTCACACAGGGTAAGAAATAAGTCATGAATAGCTGGTTGAAAAGCTACTTTCAAAGAACAGTTGTCACTGACCTGCTGTCAAATTCAGGGAGTCTTCAAAAAGTGATTCTGGGGGCATTTTGAACCTACCTGTGTTCTGTTTAATCTTAACAAAAGTTTAACAACCTTGGCGAAGGAAGACTTAAAAAATTTGCAGTGAAATTAAAACTGTGAAAGAGTTGCAAGTGTTATGGGAGTTTACAACCTTAATTTGAAAACTACATTACCATATTGGAGTTGCAATAAAAGGCAACAGCTAAAGACATTTGGCAGTGAAGAAAGTGTACTTTGGGAAAAACATTAAAATATTCTAGCATTGATTCTTTGTCAGTAGAAGTATGACTTAAATGAGATAAAAGAGCAAACAGAAGCATGAGGTATAGAGGTATAGAAAGCAAGACATAGAGGAGAGAGCACTGAGGGTTTTTGGTAGAAAAATAACCTGCCAATATGCAAAACATTATTATAAAAAAAAAAAAAAAGGTTGGTCTTGCTGGTCTTTTGCCCACTGAGTGACAGAAAACAGCCTAATTTTAAGCAAATATTTGGACTTAATATTGTATAAGAATTTTTAACTATCAAGGCATAGAAAAACTTGATAACAATATTAGAGGAATCTGTGAAATCTTCTTTGAACAGATTAAACATCTCTGTTGTGAAAGTCTAGATATACTTAGGTCTATGTTTGGACTTGTTTTCTAGTTGTAGGAGCTGTTACTTATGTTTTTTAAAGAACATGAAAATCAGAGAATAGACGTGCTCCCAGGGTCCTGGCACATAAAATATTCTGTAACATACTCCTTTTGAAAGAGCTTTGAGAGACGTCTGCAGCATTTGTTGAGAAGTGTTGCAAGGTGGGCTATTTCTCTTACCTAGGTAGGCTGCGAGAGGTTCGTTTCTCTCGGAGCGCCTGTCACGGAAGGTGTCATTAGTTGGCATGGAAATACCAGTGTCTTTCACCATCAGCACTGTGCCATTCCAGTCATATGCTCCAACTGCTCCAAGCATGACCCAATCCTTAAGGAGAGCAAAACAAAAAGCCTGTTCTCTACGTGAATCATCTTTTCTCTATGTGCATCATCTTTAGACGTTCATGGTTCAGGATGCTCACATTTGGGTAATGATCCTGTGTACTTACATAGTCAGCCTTGCTGTTCCTATTATGGTACGGATCCTACAATTATAGGGTCATAGAAAGGCCTGGGTAGAAATGTCCGGGAAGATCATCCAGTTCCACCCATCCATTGCCATGGCAGGGATGCCACCAACTAGACCAGTTTGTTCAGAGCCCCATTCAACCTGTCTTTGAACACTCCGGGGTGGGGCATCCACAGCTGCTCTGCACAATCTGTTCCAATGACTTTGCTCCAAGTAAAGAATTAATTTCTAACATCTAATCTAAACCTCTGCTCCTTTAGTTTAAAACTGTTCCCCCTTGTCCTATTGCCAGCTACCTATTTAAAAAGTAATTCTCCCTTCTTTTTATAAGCCCCTTTTAAATACTAGAATGCTGCTCTAAGGTGTCCCTGGAGCTTTTTTTTCTCCAAGCTAAATAACCCTATCTCTCTCAGCCTGTCTTCACAGGACAGGTGCATCAGCCCTCTGGTCATCTTTGTGGCCCTGCTCTGGAACTGTCTTTCAAGTTAAAACATTGCCCCTTGTTCTGTCACTACGGGCTCTAGTAAAAAGTTTTTACCCAATCTTCTTAACATATTTTTAGGGTATTTTCCTGATAGAAAGTGCCATGGGAGCACTAAGTTTAGAGTTCATATGAAGTATATACATACTCTCTCATACTTTTGCTGTTCATAAATGTTCTTTGTGTACATTTTACAAAAAAGGTAACTGGATTACAGGACACTCCAAAACTTCCAACAGCAAACAGGACTATACAAAGAAATCCGAAACACTTATTCCAAATTCATAGAACCACCAGCAAAAGTCTACTTTGTAAAATAACTTCTATTTTCAAACCATCTGTTTACCTGAGAATAATGAGCACTGAAACCAGCTTGAGACATTTCCATTTCAAAAGAGGAGGCCTGCTGGTCTGTTGTTGCTATTAAACAGAAAAAAATAAGTTTAAAAAATAAATTTGTTCCAATCTGAAAAAGTAACTGAAGAGTGTTATGAAAACGATCATATGATTGTAAAGGATAGCATAATTAATGAATCTATTCAGTGACTATAGTTTACTGTACAGTTTTACAATAAACACAGAAATAAAGACCCATGTTGAATGCCACTATTAAGTACGGGAATTTCCATTTTAAGATCATGTCTCAGAACTTGTCCAACAGAGTTTCTTTGCTAAAACTGACCAGATTTGAACTCAGACTGATGGCAAGTATGTTTGGAATGTTTGATTAATATGGTTAAGCCATTTTCCACTTGAGCTAAGTGAACAATAAAACATCAGCCATGTAACCCTGGCCTTGTATTCAAGCAACTCAAGTTTTGTAGGCAGCTGGAGGAACTTTAAATGAAAACCACTTGATGTTTGTATGAACCTTTGCAAAAACAACATAGGAAAATCTCTGCTGTCCAAGATTCATAAGCCTTAGTGAAGTGCTTGGGAATGATAACCCTGCCCAGACAATTACATGAAGATCTGATTCTCTTAAATGACTTTGAATAGAAAAGTTATCAGGTGATTTTGTACTAGATTGAGTATCTTGACAAGTAGTCATATGCTAGTTATTGAACTTTGATGGGATGTTTTTCTTCCAGGTAAACTTGAAATATCATCAGAGAAGGTTCTGTGTTTTCCTCTACTTAAAAGAAAGATAAGCAGCCCTTAATAGTCAAGGACTATTTTGCCACTCTAAGTGTCCAAGTAAGGGAACTATATTCTGCATGTTGATTCTTCCTTGAGAGCAAGACATGCTAACAAGCAGTAGAGGCAAGCTACAAAATCTGCTCTGATACTGCTCCAGGAAGAGTTCACAGTTTTTTACCAGCTGAGTGTTGCAGCAAACCTTCAACTGTGGGAATGAAACTGAGCCACAGCAAGCCATGGTTGCATGAATTTCTGGTATCTGGACTATTAAATAATACTGAACTTTTCATACTCAGCAACTAAACCCAGCAGTTGCTCCCAGGGACGTGATGGTTTTCCTAATTGCTGCAATTTACAGCCAGTTGTAGGAAGGAGACATGATCTCAAGTACAAAGTGTTTGACATGCAAACGAAGACTATCATGTTTCACAAGATGTAGCTGCTTTGCTAAGTCTGAACAAGTCATTTTTAGGCAAAAAACTCTTAAGCTGCACATCTGCTGATAAACAATATTTTCCTGCAGTAAAGGATGCTCCTTAATGAGCTGAGAAAGACAGGATTCTCACAGCCTGAGGCAGAGGACAAAGCTGGTACTGTTGGAGTGTGCAGCTCAAAATACTACTTAGATAATGGCCCTTAGCCTAACTTTCCATTCACTTTTAAACTGCCAAGCATGTTACAAAGGATATTTTGTGAAAAAACATTTGTGTCTGTCTATGGGTTGGATAAAACATAAAATTGCTGTTAAAAGCAATGTCCATGCCATGAGACACAGAGGGATATGAAAAAGATTATGTGTAAAAATTCACTGACTGTCAAGCAGGGGTTTTTGTTGGATTTGATTTTTCAAATCTCTCACAATTTTTCTTTGAATTTTTTAAAGAACCAAAATGAAGTTAAGAAATCCAAGAAAAAAAAAAAAAACTAATGTACTACTACACTAGCAAGAAGCAATTTAGATTGAGAACTTAAACAGATTCAGATATCAAATTTCAACAACCAAGGTTCTTGTGATGCATAGAAGCTACTATGTACAGAGCTGACTAATCTCCAATTAAACACATGCAATAAACTGGCTTGTCAAAAGCTGCAGGGCACAGAATTAACCAGCTTGCTTCCACCACCAGAAAAAATGCATGCTGGACATTGTTGTGAGTCCAGAAAATGGAAAGGTTTTGGGATAGGACAGGAAACTATGCCTCAAGAATCAGCATAAATTGATTTAGTCAGTATTATCTAACTCAGTATTAACTAACTGCTGGAGCAGCTTTGCTATGCTTTGACAAAAAGCTAAAATCCCATTTTGGTTTATATTCTGATTCTCTTGCAGACAGATTACATGACTTCTTGGACTTAGGTTGAGGAGGAGACATTTCATGTCTTATATTACAGGTGTCTTGTGTAGAAATCTTACCACATCTCTGAGTTCCTAGAGAAAATCTGCAAACCAAGATGCCTTTTGGCAGTAATGAAATTAATTAGATTTTCAAAAACTCATTTGTGCTAGGTCTTACATCCTTCATCTGTTGCAACATTATTTAACTTCTTATTCTATATTTATTATAGCTAATAGATGTAAATAACATTTTATTCTGACAATGAAACACAAATATTTTTCTCACTTTTTTAAAAGTACAAAGGACAACTTGAAGACGAAGTTTTCAATTTCTGTTTGAACAACTATATTCTCACTTAAAGTGTATATTTCTTAGTACACAGTGACTTACGAAAAGAGCACCCTATTTAATTAACTTTGAAGTACTCAATGGCCCTAAGTAGACTAAACTTTGAGCTTTAGAGAATTAGATTCTTCTCAAATTAATTTGTTGCAAAGCTGAGGAAACCAAATTGTCCAGAAGGTAAAAAAAGAACATATAAATTATATTCAAATAAACTTTTTATTGCTGAAAACATTTAGTAATAGCTGAAATCATTAATATTTGACCAAAGTAAATAATACACTAGAAAAATCTAAATATTTCTGAGAAATAAAACTCCAATGTAAAAAAATTGAAAATACTCTCTCAATTTTGTACATTCAAGTCAATATTTTCTTTTGTTCCGGCTATAAACTACACTATTCTAGCTACTTGGAAAGTTGAAGTGTTGAAAAAAATAGTCCAAATAGATGGATGTTTTCTTTGTACTGCATGAATCCCTTCAGAGCTGGCCAGTATAATTTATAACTAATAAACTCTGTCTCCTGTTACCAGTAGTACTTGAAACAAACAGTGGTTTGGGCAGCGTTGTCTCATTTGGATGGAGAATGTAAGCAGACATTATGAGAGAATGACTTCTCTGCACCACAATCTGAATACTGTGAACATTCCCAAAGGAAAATCATATCTTGTTAACTCTATACAGCAAGTCCATGCTAATCTGCCTAGCGAACTAATATACTATAATTAATAATTAACTAAAAAGAGACCCAAAACATTTAGGCAGAAAACCAGATGATCATGGGGTAATTGGGGTATGATCTGGCAATGCTTTTTACCTAAAAGAGGGCAGCTTTCTAATTATTGCATTAAACCAGGTCTGGATAATTACCTTTTTAGGCTATTGTCTCCATGGGCTCTAACCCCTATGCATATAGTCACATCTGTGTCTACTATTTTGATGCTTATTATAAAATATTTTTATAACCAGCACGGAAGAAATAATTGCATAATAAATTTCACACAGCAGAATGCATTTCAAAGGAAGGTAAAAACAGGTGTTCTTCTATTTGTTTCAGTTGCAATGCAGACATAAAGTAAAATTTTAAATAATGTCATACCTTCCAGGGCAAATATTCTCTCTCCAAGTGCTTCAACAATGGTTAAAAGAGCTAATTCATCTGAGACATTGAAAAAATGCTTTTCAGTAGGCTTACTGGCAATTGATTTTATTTCCTCTACAAATTTCTCAGTACTTAAATTTCCTCTGCTGTAGCTGCCAAGAATCTAAAGAAAATAAAAAACCCAAAGAAACGCAAAAAAAGAAAAGGTCAAACATACATTTTATAACCTGTTTAAAAAGATATCATTGAGGCAAGTTGTCAGAGAATGGTGGAAAATCATATCTAACCTTAATTTGTTTTGTTAAAACCTCTCTCAAATTGATTTGAAGCCATTCTTTCTCAAGGTGAAGAGAACTCTATGATGGCTCAGTTGGTTTTTTGAAAATATCATTTGACAGGAAACAAAGTAACAGTATGGTGTGATGTCTGCTATTCTCAACTGTACTTTGCACCCCTTCTTCACAAAATTGTAATAACTCATTCTCTGATTTGTTGAAGCAGGCCATAATTTAGGGAAAAGCCAACAAAACACTTCCCAGCCCAGAGTACAACTACACTGGTTTCTGCAAAACCACCAGTTCTTATCATAACATGCTATACATGCAATTTATGACAAGTGGATTAGGCATAGAATAGTTCTTTATTCTGTGCCCTGTATTCTGTATTTGCCCTACAAATACAGATAAGAACAATACTTCTATTCAGTGCTAACAACTTCAACACAATACAAGACTTTAGATTTGGTATGCAGTTTTAACAACACTGCTGTAACAATTCAGGGTACCTCAGAAAAAAAGACCTCACTTCTCTTAATTCCCAGACAAACAGATATTTTTCATATAAAAAAGGGCTTTATAGACTAAACTTGATTTGAGAGTTAGACATAAACCAAATTCCTATGCTCTAGCATCTCAGCACACTGGAGAAATTAATATTTGGTTCTAGACAGGAATTTTATTGCTAAAATTGTTGCAGTGTCAAGGACAATTTTTTCTTTAGTTATCTCTAATTTTATGAAGAAAACCACTGAAAATCTGTGTGCTGCTGGACTCAACTTTGTTTTATATCTTTCTTTTAATTAAGTATAACATCTTTCTTTAAGTTTGATGGTTTCATACCACCTTATTTTACCAAAAAATAAGATAGCAAAACAAAGATAGCAATGGAGAGGCAACAACCCAATGTCCCTTCAAAATTAACACCAGAAAATAGAAGATTTGTGTTTAAAATACACAAATATAGTGCAGTATTAATACCAAATCCATAACTAATACTTTCATATTTCTTGATATGGGTTAACTTCTATTCTCATTCAGCTACTGTTTAGCATGCTTGGCATGAAAATGACAGCTTTAGAGTGCAAGCATACAACACAGACATAATGAACAAGTATTTTTTGGTGGCTTACATTTGCTTTTTTAAAAAATAGGTATTGTTTCCATAGAAGTTGCCTAGAATTGTATTAGTCCCTTTGCTGAGTGTTGCTTTTAACAAAAAGGATTTGATTTAAAAGTGTCCCTTAAACTCTTCCTCCTTTTTCCTCACACAGACACACACATCATCACAAGGAAGACAGCCAAATTGCTTTTCTTATATGCTATAAAATCAGAAAGCAAATTTTTAATGCTTTTTTAGCTTTTTCCTCTTTGAAATAATTATATTTCCACAAAGATTCTGTGAAATGAACTTCTAAAACTGAAATTACATTTAGAAGATGAAACATGCTTTTAACATTCTGAATTTTCCCATTAAATTTCACTTACAGCAATAGCAAATCTCTGAATGTTTTCATCTTCACAATCATCAATCACTTTTTGTAATCTGTAGTTGTCATGTGATTCCCCATCAGTCACAATAACCATTACTTTCTGTACTCCTCTTCGTGCACCGTGAGCCTCAGTAAAAGCTTCTTCCCTAAAGGGACCATAAAGTGTTTTGGAGAAAGGCAATGTCAGCATTTAGCACATGCATCATATTTGCATAGCCAACCATAAACTACAAGATTTTATATTAACTAGGAAGCAGGAAATGGAGATTAATGCTAACCATGAACAAATACAAACAACTGCAATTGGAACTTACATGACAGTTCACAGCCAAAGTTTCACAAGCATTCATCATGCACTCACTTGAGAGCAATAGCAGAAAATACAAATCTGGGTAGTGAAAAATTCTTCCCCTCTACAAATAAACATCTAGCACTTCAAAACAGCTTTTGGCATCTTAAAAAAAGACTCAGCCAACACCCTACCTTTCCAAAAACCCATGGAGAAAACCCTCACCTAAGTCCACCCTATAGCAGCCCTTCAAGTGGTTGAACTATTTACTACCAGCACATCTCTGCACAACTATGTTAATTAATACTGTGTGCTGGGGACGTGTCAAAAATAGGTTGCAGGTAAATGGAGGCAGACTGGGGCCCGGTCTGATTGCAGATGGGCAAACAGGCTCTGAGGTTTTGGGCAGCTGTTTGCCCAGACTCTGGACCTAACGAGGCAAGGCTGGATTAGGGTTTGGGAGAAGAAGGAAGGAAGCAGGGCTTCCTCTTTTCAGAAAAATACCACAGAATTCTACAACTGGCCACATGAGTGAAAGCTGAAATTTACCACTGAAAATGGCCAAGGGGGGATGACTGTGAGAACAGAGGAAGCTTTTGATGACAGTTTCTGTATATATAAGCCTGCTGTAGTTTGTGGTACACAGGGGCTTTCTGAACTAGATGTGGTTTCTGAAAACTTGGCAATTCTCAATTGGCTCTGCTTTCACGAACTTGTTTGGACTCCTCAAGCTTCTACTCATATTTCAGGAAAGCCTTAATATATAAGAATTCAACTGTACATCACATCAACAAAACTTTGGTCAGATAATCCAATTGTTCATCAGAAGGATGCTGAATATTTCATTAAATGGTTGTTTGTAAAGAGTGCATATAATCTTTTGTAGAATAAAAGCAGGCTTTTGTGATGGAAGAAAGAAACCCAGAAAAGAAAAAAAATACCAGGACAATGTTGTACAGTTTGGAATTTTCTGAGGTTTATATTTATGGTCTGCTCTATGAAAGTCAGAATTTATTTTTCTCATACAAGAAGCATTTCTAAATATTGCTATTGCTACAACAGGTCTTTAATCTCCCAATGATTGAGAAACTTTAATGAATTGGGATAGAAAATTTTTAGGCTTTCTGACAAGGGTGGGCCCAAACATTGTAATATTCAACTTCAGAATGAAAACAAATTAACATTAAAAATTCTATTTTTTTTTCCCTCTGAAAAACTTGATTTTCTTCATCCCTCTACACACACAGTTCCTATCCGCTCTATCCACATAGGACAATATCCTGTCCTATGTGGACATCAGATATTGTCAGCCCTTTGCTTAGGCCTACAATCTTGCTCCATATCTATTATATTTTTCCCCCACTCAGGAGACAGCTCCCTTTGACACTCAATTGCTTTAGGTGCTGGATAGAGTGCTTATTCCTTATTGCTTATTGCTTGAGGTGCTTATTCACCTTCCTCACAAATGACACTTGCTTAGCTGGCATGAAGTTGGACATTAGCCACGCCATGTTTTTAACACGTAAAATCAGAACCACCACCCTGCCCTGTTTGTTCCCCCCACCCCGTGCAGGACAGATCCTGAGTGCATACCTGGCTGTGTCTATTCCCAAGGCTGTCATGGTCTGTGTGCCGCCCCGCTGGCGGATTCTCAAGGCTGCAGCCATCACATCTTCTGTTGTTGAGTATGTATTTAGGTAAAATTCATGGACTACTGTCTGTCCATACTGAACAATTCCGACCTGAAACAGAGTTCATGTTTAAAATCAACGACCCCTAAAGAAAATATCCCAGCCATTCGCAATAGGGTCAATGTCTGTTCGTACTTAAAGCCAGGATAAGAACTGAACTTTGTGTTTCCCTCAGGATGAAACACCTACATGAGTTTGAGCAAGACGAGCTAGATGACAGAATAATGAAACAGTTTCTAAATTGCTTTTATTTAAAACTGGAATAAAGCAAAAAACTGTCTCTAGTCCTTGGTTTTCCTGGCTTGAGGCAATCTGGATGGGAGCTCTACTCTCCCCTAGGTCAAGCAGACCAATGCCCAACCATCAGTCACAACTCCTCAAAAATGTTTTCCTTATGGCATACAAAGTCATGGCCCACTCACAACTCTCTTCATTCCACTCAAATATAATGTTTCTGTATCCAATAGTTTATTTACTCTAAATTTAGCCTAGAAACAGGAAGACCCAATTATTCTTATCTTAATGAGGACAGCAGGGACATCCATGACATGCATGTTCTCCCAGCAGGAGGTAAGTCAAAGTACCACCTGATAAGTTCCAGAAGGTAAAACATGAAGGAAATGGTGGCTTTGGGATGGGGGAGGGTAATGTAAAGCCTGTAGATGACCTCACCAGAACAAGTCTTTGTCTGGAAGATTAACACATGGGATTGTGCAATAACCACAAAATGTTTGAGGAAACCTGCTGCAAAACCAAGAATGAAATAAAATGATGAGCTATATTCTTAAATATTAATTAATTTCTCCCATTCATCTCTGTCAGTTTTAATATTTTGGCAAGTTCCTGACAGCTTTTACTGGGAAGAAGCCACACAATGTTCCATTAGCATATTTCAATTTTACGTTACACATGGCAATTTATAGGTGTTATTTAGGATAATGCAGTAGTGCGTGGCATTTATATCTCACTCATCTATTATTAAAAGCACTCTAGCATTAAGTTATTGAAGATCAATAAGACCTCTGAGATGTTTCTGCCATCATTACTTTAGAAATGGCATAGTATGTATTTTACAATTGCTTTACAGGGGTTTTTTTAAGGTATTTTCATAGTCTCTCAGATTCTGCAAAGCATTTGTTTGCTTGTAGCAGAAGGGTTAGAATTGGATAAATATTTCACAGTAAGCATCAGTAATATGATCATTATAAAATGCTAGTTACAAATGATTATGGGACTATAATTATATTGCCATGTGATAGCAAAATCTATTCCACTGACTTTCCATATCTTTTTGAAAACACAGTCAAATCTGTAAGAATTAATGTAGGCTCAAACTTATTACAAGTTGCTGCCTTTGAGATATTTGTCTCTTGGAGGTATGCCCTCTTCCATCTGCAGCAGAGGGAATGCAGAGGCTGCAATGTTCCTGTGAGCAGAGGGCTATTAACCCTGCCCAGTGTTTACAGAACCAGCCAGGGCACACTCTGTCTCATCACTCAGAACACTCATGTGGCACTGAATAAACTACAACTTGAAGATCAAATTTTTAACCTGTTCCCTCCAACGCAACTATTTTGTGGCACGCATCTAAAGTGATACACCACATTATCTGAACAGGATATTGTTAGTCTTTTAAAAAGACAGCTGTGAACTGGTGGTGAACAAGAGATTTGCATCATGCTTGATTTTCTGGAGGAGGAGCAATGGCTTAAAAATTCCAGTGTCATGCACCAATTGTAGCCAGAGACCATAGTATGCTGGGAAGCTGTTTGGTGTGGATTCATGGCTCCTTCTCTGCAGCTTTTGAGGTATCAATAACGAAATAATCTACTGACTACTGCCAGTGTGAAAAGCATCTGCCAGTCCTTCATGATTCTAGAGACCCATGTTGGTGTTGTCATTTTCCTAAAATAAGATTACAGGCTGACATTGAGTTGTATCATTTCCTGTTTGAAAGGAAATGTCCATGATCACAGCAAGTACACATTTTGAGCATTTCCTTCTCAGGAAGTGAATGGGAAGAACATCTGAGTCTGAAAACTGCACTGTGCAGCATAGCTTGTAAATCAGGAAGGAAGGGGGGCATGTGGTTATCTTATGGGATACAACTGTCATGTGCGACCCTTCCTTAGCACTAGCTTTGTAAACACTGATCACCATCTTCTACATATTCCATGGTATCAAAGATGAACCGTTCCTCATGGTATCAAAGAGGAACCATTCCTCAAGAAAAGGTAACAAAAAACCTCTGAGAAAATGCTACTAGGCCTCATGTTCCAGTCCCTACAGGATCATAGGATGATCACCTTGCAAAATTAGAGTTCTATTCTATTAGACACCAATGAAGGTTTGAACTTATGTAGCCATTTCATCTTATGAAAAACTAAAAGTGACACATCTGCATGATGCATATATGCCTTTATGGGACTTCAGCAAGCCCCTAAGATTGATGCTTACAGGCATCGTGTGTTTTGATTTGCTTGTTTAATTTATGTTTGGAAAATGCAATAGTGCTACACAGAAGGACATAATTCTACTCTACTCCAGAGAACCTATTATTTTTCCCAGCATTACTGACCATAATCTATTGAACATTCCTGTAATTCTTAAGTTTATGTTCCCTTCCCTAGCATTCCATGGCTTTTAGATTACACAAGGGAATAATTCTTTAATTGTCCCCAGTTCCTGTGAAAAGTGCTGTACAAGAGAACAGGCATGTGATAGACTGTTCTACTTTGGAACAAAGTAGTTCTCAGGGCTATGATTTACTTTTGTCCTATAAATGAATACAGACCCTTATTTGGAAAGCACATTCTGGTTTTCCCAATAAATTATTAAGCTAATCAATTTGGCAAAAACCAACAACTAAAATAACAACATGAAAGGAAAACCATTTGGTACATGAAATCATATGTTAGAGTTTTCAGCATTGGGATGGGGAGAGAAATCAGGAACATTTTTGGATGTACTGATACTTAAGGTAAGAGAAAAGCAGAGATGCCTTGGAAAGCATTAATGGGTAATACCTTTTTTCATAAGGAGATCTTTTTAAAGGCATCTGAACAACAAAAATAAATTAATTCCCCCACATTTTGTTTACTTCAAGACATAAGTTACTTGTAAACTCTCCTAAGACCTTTCTTCATCCTTAAGCTTTGTAATATCTCTTAAATACACTTCTGTTCTTCTGAAGACAAAACTAATCATAAGATATGACTTATTAGTGTACTGGTACAGTCCCTTTGGAGACACAGTAAGGTACAGGCCAAAGATCCATAACTGCCTATGCTATATAATAATGTAAAAATAGAAACAGTCTAAAGATTTTTGAAGGCCTTTCCAGCATAGCTTTAAAGCTAGAAGTGAACTTATTCAAGTATTCTGCTTTCTTTTCTGAGAGAAATCCACAGAAAATTGCTCATATGTAAATGGTTAAAAAACCTACCCCTCCATAGTAAAAAGATTATTATCTCCAAAACAGTTAAAAATGAGGCAAAAAAAGGCCAAGAGAAATATCTTGATTTTTCATCATACTTCTATTATTTCTACATAATTCCTCCTTCTTTTTCCACTTTTTTATCATCACTTTCCATTTACTTTTTTAAATCCCAAAACTCAGGATATGCATTTTAATAATCAGAATGGAGCTGTAGATAATCTGGAGAAGAGAAAGAGGAAGGGAAGGAAAAAAAATACTATAAACTTTGACTTTCTGCATCTGAAAATTCAGACTTTCATTTTTAAATCTGCCAAACATGGGACACTGAGCAATTTCTCTCAACTTGCTACAAGTCTAATGACCATTGTTCATTAAGGAGGTACGTGGGAAAAAAAAATCTCAAAAACCTCTAATCAAAAAACAGTTTTGAACAAGTCACACCCAATCTGCTAAGGAGGTATGCTGTAATCACCTCATTCCTTTCCTGTGCAAAACAACCTTAAGTCAGGGAAAGTCCACTGATTTATACATACAAAGTAATAAAAAATTAAATTGGAAAAATCAATTTAAACAGACAAAAAGCAAATTATTGTTCCTATGCTTGTCTTCTGGGCTCCCAGAGGAGAGGGAAAAAATAAGTGTGTTCTGTTGTTTCTCCTGTTCCCTATTGTATAGTTATTTAAACATTTTTTCTGAGAAAGCAGACAGAGTGGGTGGGGGACAGAGTATAAACTCATTACTAACTTCAGATGCAGCAGGGTCCCTAAGCAGGGGGCTCAGAGGAGAGGAGAGAGATGAGATGTGTTCTGGGGAAGGAGGAATATAAGAGGGACTGAGAAAATTCCACCGACAAATTTTGTTGTTCATTTCCAGTTTTTCAGCCTCTCTCCTCCTTATCCCATTCTTATCTCCCTCTCAAACGTTTCTGCTCTGTAGCAACCAGATGCCAAAGCTGACGTCCTCAAGTGAATATGTGTACGTGTGAGAAGGGGGGAAGCCATGCCAAGCTGTGGGCACAAGGGATTTTGTAGGTGGAGATGGGAGGCTGCTGGAGTGCAGGCAAGAGAGGGACCTATTGTGCACCAGCTGAGCCACACAGATGAGGCAGTATTCCAAAACTGAACATAACAGAGGTGTGGCATTGTAGAAATTTAGGAGTTGCTGGGTAAGGAAGAGGAGTGAGAGTGCAGTGGAGTTGATTGCCCTGCTTACCACTCCCATGAAGACCTTTGGGCAGGAGACAGTGATGATTTCCATGCAGCCAATGCCCCATACAGGGAAGTTCAGATTTAAGTATTTCAAAATGATACATGTTTGAGTAATCATCTGTTTAAGGGAACAGAAAGAATTTTTTCCTTTCTGTTGAATTTGACAAAGTGTTTTTCCTTCTTCCTCACAATATCTGAAGAAGAGTGTGTTTAAAATAACAGGATATGATTGCAACGTTGAGAGTTTATAAGTTATTTTATCGGCCAGTGTTCAGTATAGACAACAGAGAACCTGGGTGGTAACTTGAAAACCTCAATTAACATGGAAAATTATGCATAACTCTCTGCAGACAGAGATATCCTTTACATCTTCTCACAGCCTCCTTTGTGAAGGCAGGACCTGAATGTTAGGAGTTAACCCAAAGTTGCAAAACTGCCTGTAGCATATAATTTATTACAGGAGATCCTGGAAAACCCTTGATTTTGGGAGGCAGAAAATAGAGAAAGGAAAGGAAGAAACAGTTTCTTCTGTTGCTGTCAATAAAGCTTTTTGTGTTAATATGTATCCCAGACTCAACTGTTTTCCCCTTCCCAGAGTTCTTTTAGAATTGATATTTACATAATCTGTTAAGCAGCGTGTGGGACATATGCCAGATCCTCAGGGGGTAATTGGTCATAGCTCCATTAATTCTGATGGAACCGCACTGATTTATAGCAGCTGGGAATTTGGCCCTCTCCACTTATTATATAAATGCAGCTTCTGCCATTAATAACATGCAGCTAAACAGCCACTCGTTAATTAGGATCTCAAGGTTTAAAAGCTGCATGCCCAATGTTCCACAGTACTAAGAACACCGCTCCAAAAAGCTTACAATCAAAAGCTGTCCAAACCATGCATGTGTGCTTCAGAAGAGCAGAAATGACCTTTGTGCAATGAAGTACAAAGGAAGACAAGAAGGGGCTGTGAGAGGAAGGAAGTGGGAAAGGACAGCGTTCAAGCAGCCTCACTTAATGCACTTAACTTTTGTCTCTAGGTTAGAAAGCTGGTTTGTCCAGACTGCCTGAGCACTCTGGGGGGAGGGATAGTCTTCCTGACATTGCTGCTTGATGGTTGAGTACTGACTTAGTTGTGGTTTCAGCTATTTTGCTTTAGTATCCTGCTGCTCTGAGTTCTTGGAATTGAAGAGGTCCATAGATGACACTATTATACCATTTCCAGTAAAGTGTTTTTTCTTCTCAAATTAACCATAAAATATCTACCATGTTACCTGTGTTTGCTGAGGACCTATATCCATGTTTCTCAGGAGGCTGTTCAGAAAGCCTGTGACGCTCTCCCATGGATAAATGCTGTTGGACCCATCAAGGACTATGACAATGTCCAACTGGGTTTTACACTCTGCAAGAGAAATTGCCACATAAGAATTGACAGTAACAAGGATCAGACTTATCTCACAGCTCCAGCTGTGACTTCCATCATTACTAACAAATGTGTATCGTTCTGCAGTGTGGCTGAACTGACATGCTTGATGACAACTATCATTCTGCAACTTCTGCATTGTATTTCACATGGCTTGTGTTCCCTTTGTCAGGAAGGAGTTTTCTTGGAAGCAGAAATTTAAGAAAGGAAGAAGATCACATAACTGGAGCATTTACCAGTGACCCCCTACTTTAGACAATGTCAATCTATTCCTCTACAGTTTTTTCAAAGGACCAGGTCTTTAAGATTTTTATGTATATTACTAAATTGGGTTTGTATTAGGTCTCAGTATGCCATCATTATTTTAAAGGAGTCTTTTGGCCATAAGTTAAAAACATAAGCAACTATTTTTAGCAATTGTGTTTGGATGTTACATAGCACTGTAATGATTGTTTATACTGAGACAAATTCCAAAAGTGGGAAGAATTTAGGTTATATACAGACAATGAAAACATTTACTTAACTTGGTAATGCTGGTAGCTAAGTTAAGCAGTTCATTTTTTTCAGTGTGCCTATGTGTATACATTTGTCTTGTTTGGCACTCTTTATTTTTGGACACACGGGAAAATTCCTGCAGCATGCATACCTTGCACAGACGGAGCAATGGCCCCAACGGTTTCAAAAGTGGAGCTGACATTAGAACAAACTCCAGTTGTGTAGTGCAAACGTCCACATTTGTAAGCATAAAGTGGTCCACATGCCTTTAAAAAATGAAAAAGGGTGAAATGTTTTTGTTATGATATCCGAGAAAAAAACAGACTTTTAAAATTAGCAAAAAGTCCTTTCTTACCAGAAACCCTCCTTTTGGGTTAGTCACTAAGGTTGTTCCAAGAGTCATGTTTTCTTTTACTTCCACGACATTAGGAACTGAAGTAGAAGCTATAAATAGATTAAAATGTTAAGTATTTGGGAACATGAAAACAAAATACTAAATTATATATCCCCTAGTATGGAGCTTCCAGCTTCTAAAATAAAACCCAGACTGACACTGGTTTCATCAAATATTTTAGCACCCTTCCCCCTCCTTCTTCAACTGCAACAATCAAGAAAAATTTCTGAGACTGGCTTTTATCCCAGAAAATTTGTCTGGGTTGCTGTCTCAAATAGTTTTCTTGAACCGCAGGAAAAGGAAAAAAAACCCAGCACAATGAAAACAAGATACTACTACGCACAGAGTTTTGTTAAATAGGAAAAAAAATTTCATTTTTTACCTTGCCTTGCTATGACTGAGTTAATAGCTTTTCTATTTGTTACTATTACGTAACTGTTTGTTACTATTATGTTGCATTACTGACATTTAGGTTTTCAATGAACATAAGGAGATAAAAAATATCACGACAGGTATATTTAGTGAAGTTCATATTAAACAGGAATTTTCTTCCAGTCTACATCAGGTATCTCTTGACTTGACCAAGAAAATGATTAATATTTACCTTTGGCCTATCAAGAATCGTCAGCCTAGTTACATTTTCATCAAAAGCTCACTGATGCCATTATGAAGCTCTTAGAGAGCTTTGGAAAGGGTAATCCATGAAATAATGATCCAAGACCTTCCTGGCTCAATGGCCAGGCCTGCCAATCACAGTCAATTAATGTCAGTCATAATAAAGTTTTGAAAACACAACCACATACCCATTCTAAAAGTATGAGCATGTTTTCTACAGGATAGTGAGAAGCCTTAAGATAGAATTATTTTTAATGCTACAAACACAACTTCCTTCACATTTAGCTCTGGAGCCCCAAGTGAATTTTCACTAGGAAGGCTGTGACACAGCTTTATTTCCTTTCATACCTGGTAAGTTCAGTTTTGTGCAGGGTGATGGGCTGTCCCTCCCGACAGGGCATTTGTAGACATCACCTGTTCTTTTCTCAGGTTGGCCAACTAGTGGTGAACCAATAAGTACCCTGCAAATTAAATAAGTTACCTGAAATGTCTTCTTTCTAACAAGGCACAAAAGTGAGCAAATAAAACTTACAGAGAGGACAGCTGCAGTAAGCTCTACACTAGCAGTATAGGATGGAGAAAAAGAAAAGTATCTATTATGCCAGTCCAGATGCAATAAAAAGGACATGAAAAGGAAATGTACCTATAAACCAAATTACAGCACAGAATAACACTTCTAAATAATTCCAGAAGAAAATAAAAGCAATACAGGTGGGTAGACAACAAGTCTCAGAAGTAATACAGAAGGAAAGATATGCTTTATTTAATATGTCCTAGATCTTCACAAGATCTTTGATGAAAACCTATTTTCCAAGCTCAGAGACCAAATGCCAAAGGAGAGTCTCACAAGTACTCAGGAAGAATTTAGTCTTATGTAATGTGGAACAGCACTGTAAAAGAGATGTTCTTCCCTATCATTAATAAAGCAAAGGGTTATTAAAAGAAATTTCAAGATTGTAAAATGCAGAGAAGCTGAGTGTGCCTGACATCCCCTGGGAGATGATCAATGATCATCAAGTTCATGCCCGTGTGCTGTTCCTTTCTCAGAAAGAAAGAGCCCCATTAAGAGTGTTATGTGGTCTGAAAGGCTATTTCATTTAGTCTTTTTGCATGAGGGAATCCACAAGTTATTGAGAAAAAGCTGCAGTCAGGTTCAGAGACCATTTGCTGCTGGAAAGCTCTATCGGTGCCCTACAGGTTGCAGCAGAAAAATCCTCAAGGCTGTTTTGTATATTTTTAACTATTAGCTTACATATTTTCTGCTCTAAACACTGATGTGCTGAAAGCTTGACGATTTACAGGAGCTCTGAATTTCAATTTCAGAGATGTCCAGATCTAGCACACTACTTTATATCACTGTCTGGCTACTGGTAGATCCTGTATTTCCAGCTCATATTATTGTTTGCTTTTGAAAGGTTTCAGGACTGCCTACAACAATACAGCTTACTTAGCAAAATCCCAGCTCCTCAAATGGATTCCATTTCCTGAAGGTCTAAATTAGCTCACAGAAGGTCATTATTCTTATTCTCTCATGACCCTCATACAAATGTGTATTTAAACATCCTACAATTGCAGCAGTCAAAAACTAGCACATTCAAAAGCAGGCTCTGTGCTTTTATTTCTCTGAGCACTGTGTTGCAGCGGTGATCAGACTTTCAGAGTCTAGCAGACCCAGCACTTGCAGTGGTGATTGCTCACCACAGAACAGTGTGGCCCGTCTGTCACACAGCCTCATGCTGCCTGTCATTCCTGCATGCCTTCAGGAGTCCCTGCATTTACCAAGAATTGTCAAAAAAGCTCTGGGAAAACCAGAGCCAGCTGCGAAAAGTGATAGAGATCTCTTCCCCAAACCTTTTACCATGTAATTGTTATTTCAGTCCTCCTGCCCAGTCGTCAGCCTCTGGGGTTTAACAAGGGAAAAGCATAGGCAGGTGTTTATCAAATGACCAAGAAGCAATGATATGAGTGAGCATGCCAAAATACAGCTTCTACTTAGAACAACAGGAAGGAAAAGAGAGGTTAAGATAAAGGCTCCAGGTCCCCAGTGCAAATATATTACCAGTTGCAAGACATAGCCCTCCAAAAGGGAAGGCAGAGGGAGTACTGTACTAATTAATATTTTGACAGGTAAATCTTCCAACCAACAGAGTTAAAAAATTCAGTGTAGAAAACCCCTGACAGAAAACTTCAGAAAAAAAAATTAATGCAGAAGTAATTTCTTTTTAAATACATTAACAGAAGGAAAAGGTAAAGATTACATTTGGTGAATGGAAAAAACAGAGTACTTTCTCAGTTCCATCAATGAGGGAATCTACCCATTTTGTGAAGTAATTTATGTCTCTGAGGAGATAATTGGAGGTATACATGTGGATCTTTTTCTCTCCCAGTATTTCCAGATTTCCTAAGGGCTGTGCATAAGTTTAAGAAATATGTCTGACAGAATGTGAACCTAACTTGAAAATAAAAGTACAGCACCTAAGTCACTGAATACCTGATAATTTTGAGTGTTCAGTTAAAAAAAAAAAAAAAAGAAAATAAAAAGAGCTTACCATTTCCCTTCCTCATTTTCATACTGCTGGACTGTGTACCCAAACATGTCTTCCAGAGGCCCACTGAAGGTCAGTGCATTTTTCACATCAACGTTTGAAGTGCAAACAAGGTGAAAGAAAGCTTTAAAAAAAAGTATTTAAAAAAATTAGTATATAGCAGTATAAATAAACCCAAATACTTCTAAGAAACCAACATTCAATCATGACTTAATGAAAGGTACAAGACGTGAAAGTGGCATTTGGGGTACACGTATCTCAGCTTGTAAGAGATTTAAAATATATTTCTTCATACATAGGTACATAACTAAATTCAGAGTTGTTAGCAACTGGACTTCTGTACTCCAAACATATCTTTCAAACTCCCATCACTCATTTTAAAATCAATTCCAACTGCAGGAAGTAAAACATTATTACCTATAAGAATAAATAACTTTTTAGTTATTTATTGGGTTTTTATTCCAATGCAACACACTGCTACAGTTATTGATTTAGTTTAGTTTAGTTATACCTCCATTCATTTCTAAAGCAAGAATATAATACAAAATGTTCCCTCATTCAAGTAATTAGTTCTAAAGGTTACTTATATTGAGAAATAACTGAATTTTAACAGAAAATTTTTGAAGAAAAACCACATAGCAAAAGAATGAGGAAAAGTTTTCAGATGTATTTAATTTTAATCTATATTAGACAAAAAGAAGTATATGGTTTTCTTTTAATTCCTGTAAACAATTTATATTTGGAAAAGAATAAAATTAATTTTCTATGCAATCTTTTGCTGATCTCCATAGTATCTATACGTGATTATTTGCAGAACTCTAATTGTGCATTTAGGAAAAGTTGCTATACAATGGTGATCTTGGACTATGAAGAGATCAATCAAAAGAGTAAATGTTTCTTCTGACTGATTTCCCATACCCTAAGGTTCAGTGATCATCACCAAGGAAAATACTTCACAAGTTTGACTGTATAGTAAGTTTCAGAAAAATTTGAGATACAGGGTAAAAATCCAGCTTGAAGTGATACCTATAACTGCAAGGTCCATTGAGAAGTTAAACCCACTATTTGTATATAAAAATAAGGCTATTTATCTCTTCTGTATTTACTATTTCTTATAGTGCTCTCTTCCATCTTTGTTCTGTAAATCAGTTTCAAAAGTAACTACTGACTCTGCTGCTGACAAGAGTCAAAAATTAGGTGAATTTGTAGAACATTAAAATTGCTTAAAACCACAAATATACACAAATTTCATTTAATTTTTGAAGAAGCATTTCATGAGCATTTGCTGACACTTAACAGTTACATAAAAATACCCAAATACCCTATACTTGCTGCAAGTCAAAACATCTAAATAATTTCCAGTTGCTAAACCACATCTGTGTTATTCACTATTGAGTTGACAAAATTCTCATGGAAGGCTTGTTACTATAATTAAGCTCCCAAGTGGTCAATGCTAATCTGTCTCTCTCAGCATCTTATTTCCTGCTTAATGCAGTAAAATTATCACAGAAGACCATTTGTCATTTAGTAAGTATTTCCAGTTTCACTGGACAGCAAAAAAAGAAAAAGTTTAATTTGTGTTATTTTAGTTTTTCTTCCTCCAGTCAGAGTCAGGAAATACAAAGAAGTGGAAAAAAAAGTAAAACAGAGATTAGTTCTTCAGAAAATATTCACTGCAAATGATAAGAAAAAATTAATCATTGACAGCCTGATGGGAAATAATTAGTTCGAAAATAATTTTGTCTCCCTTAAACATTTAGGTTTAAAGAAATTCTGCTATGCCTGTTCATGTGCAATAGGCACTTTCCTCCCCTATTCTCAATCATTCCAGTATAATTAAAATGAACAAACCCAATTTTTAGGAATTTAATCAAGTTATCATTAGTTTAAGTCTTCTTTTCTTAAGTTTCAGTAAAAACTGAAATTTATTACTAAAAGAGTAATACCAATTGCTATTATTACTTTTCAAACCTTATAAGGGATTGCAACTGTGTCATTTGCACTCACAAGCTACCTCCTAGACAATGAAACAGTACTAATGAGTCACCTGCTAAAGTAACTACGCTCATTATTTAGTTCAAGAAGAAATGTAGAAGCAAAATATACCCATGTCAACTTCTCTCTTAATGATCTCCAGAGGTCCGTTCACTTTAAGGACAGAACATCCTCCTCGAGGTCCTTGGAGGCATGCTCTTCCCCTTTCTCACCTTATGATGATGTTCAATGCATATCATGATATGAAAAAAAAGGCCACAAATTCCAGCCCTTTGGAATTTGATTTCTCCTGAAGCAGCCAAAGGTTACACGGGCACCCTCTACTCTGTTCACTTCACCATGATATCCTCTACCATCATTTTCTCATCTGCTGAGAGATGAGGAGTTTCATCACAGTGATGTAGTATCGACAACTATGGATTTTTACTCTGTAGTCATTACAGGAATTTTTGGTCTTGAAGTTTCCTGAATTGGTTATGTAACATTCACAAATATGTTAATTTTAATGCATGTGTTTCTAATCCTCATAGCAGCTGAAAATACGAAATGCTAGTAAGTAGACGAGTAAAAAATGCCAGCTATTTACTACCAACCACCCAAATCCTCATGTTTATGAGTAAGGTCAAATTAGAATCAACAATAACAATGCCTTCTTTTAAAAAAATAAAGCTAGACAAACCAAAAGAAGCTAGATGGGCCAGACTGGTTAGAAATAAAACTGAGCTGGTGACTCCACACAGCAGAACAAACCTGTAGACCTTGTTGGTAGCCTTGTTTAGCCTTGGAGGCTAAATGTAATGAGCTTAATGGGGATCTGAATAACTCAATGGAAGACAAAACCACTGCAGCTTACAACCCACACAGAATGCTCATCTGGTTCAGGAAATCCCTTTAGCTGGAGATACTTGGAAACTGGAAGAGGAACATAACATATGACTGCGTGGTTACATTTTGTCTGTAGCTATCTGCTTACATGTACTCCTGCGGACATGATACTGGACAAAACATGATCTTGATGGCTGTGCTCTTACTCTCTCCTCTTTCCCTTCCACCTTAGCCAGAAACCAGACGCTTTGAAGTTTGACTTCACTCACAAACTGTTTGGCATATTTTAATATGCAAATGTACTGCATGGCCTTCTTTGGGCTCTATGTGCTTTGAAACATTACAAGCATAATGTTTTTGCACTAAAGTAAGGGTCATGATAAACAGTGTAAAATTAACTTACAAATAATTAATGTATTTAAAGGTAGCTTGCTGCATTTTCCACAAATTCTGCAAAAGAAATCTTACAAGCCAAAGAGATATTCAAATCTGCAGATGGCAAATGGAGAAGTGGAGTTTATGGTGACCTACATTACACATCTAGCTAACAATAATCTACTGATTTATGGCAACTTGGCTTTCATGCTTTACTTAATTTTTTAGTAGACAAAACACTGTATAGAGGAGCTAATGATTCAGAACATATAAAAACATTACTGATTGTGAAAACTGTATTATTAATAATATCTAGCTTGAACTCTTTCAAACTTCCAGTTTCTGTCTAAGATGGCATGCATTCTCTACTGTTTCTAGCTAACTTGTGTATGTATTAAGAAGAGTATTGGCAGAAGCACTGGAAAAAGGAGAACTACAGGGAAGTTGGAGAGGATTCTCTTCAGAACTGTGGGAATTAAGGCGTAAAAAAAATTCATAAGGTACAAAGTATTCGACTTAATCACAAATAATACAGGTAAATTAAGATTTTGAACTATTTCATGTTGTTTTAACAGAATGACTGTGAACAGACCAAAATTGACTGACACAGTTCAGAAATGCAAAGTATAAAAGTTTTTCAAAGGTTAAAACTGAAGTTCCAGTTTCATCTTCGTGTTCTGCAAGAAATGAGGCACTGCAGAAAAACCTGGGACAATGTCCCTCTCATTACTGACTTACACTGAGCAGAACATGAGCTGATACGTGTGCCTTTCTTTGCTTAGCACAGCTTGTACCTATACATGAAAAGTTAACACTCAGTCACCAAGACGACAACACAAATATTATTTCTATTACAAACCTGGAGTAGTAGCTCATACTTGTCCAGTAGCCACTAATAAATTCTTTTCTGTTTTATTTAATGAGTTCTTTTAACTAAACGTTTGTGCTGTCTGGATAGTTACTCTGCCTCCAAACCATGCAAAACCAGATTTCTCTGGGACTTGTTCACAAGCATATTGCCTGGCTGGCCACTCTGACCTTACAAACACAGAATTGACACCCTTATTTTCCTAAAAAGATGGATATAAACATAAGCCAAACTGTAGAACAAAGCCTAACACCTGGTTCTTTACTGATGAAAAATAGATCACCACAAATCACCCCCAGTAAATGGCACCATGAAGACCAACTTAGACAAGAGAAGAGAATAAACTGAGTTAGGATACTTTAACTGTATGGTCTGTAGCAAATAGCAACTGCATCCTTTATAAATAGAGACAACACCAAGAAATACAAACGTTTTCTTTCAAAAACAGGAAAGGATGAATTTACACCTAGCATTGGACAAGGCTAACACATTGGCTGTGCACTACTTCTCCCTGCCATCATGTGGTTAAAAAGTTATTTTTTGATTCACTTCACACTTACTGCTATAGCACTTGTTTTTATCAATTTATCTGCATTTTGCAGGAGACTGAAACAAAGCAGCTCTAGATGCACCAAGGAGCACACAAAAAAAAGTATAAATGTTTTTCATAAGCATGCTCAATTGTAAAACATTGGGAATTAAAAAAAAAAGTTAAAAAAATATGACTGTCTCCATCTTGGAATATAAGAGAGAATGCAGAAATTTAAGCTGAAGAATAAAATAAGATTAAAGTGTTTTATGGAGTTCTTATATCTTTAGATATCCTGGAAAATAAATGAAAAGAAAAATTGCCTTAATGCTTGTACAGCATGTACTACAATCAGTGGTGTTGTAAAGATATTTTAAAAACTTGCAAACAGAACAAGTGCACAATACAGCAACAGGGAAGTGTGCATGTGATCACAGTGTACTGAAAGCTAGGTGTTTTTAGGAAAGATGTCCTAATTGTAAGACAGTAACTGACTGTCTTCACAAGTGTTTTACATTTATGTTGCAAAGACTACCTGCCTCATCATAGAAACCCTATGAAACAAATCAGCATAAAAGGATGCAGGTGGGGCGCTGATAAGTGTGACTCACTGAGGGAAGCATTATTGTGGCCTCCCACAAAAGCTTATTTTCAAAATGGTGACAGACGGTATCATGCTCTGCAATCTGAAAACTCTTGCACTTGAGGAAATTGATACCTCTGTGTGTTGGCACCTGCAAGCCTGAGCTGCAGCTCTCAGCTAGCTGCAATCCACCCAGCTGCAGAGAACAAACCGTGTCCTCCAGAACACACTGAGCACTGAGCCTCAGGAAATAAAACCTCCTCAAAGCTGGATCCCTTAGCTGCACCAGCAGAACCCTCTGCACTTGGGTCAGGGCTGGGCTGCCCTTGGCTGGTAGCAAGGAAGATTAAACATGTTTCTACTTGCAAAGTGATAACTACAGAAATGCTGTTTTTAAAATCATAGCTCAAACATGTGGAAGTGGATTATTTGCTGGAAGAGGAAATCTACACACTTTATTTTTTGCTTCACTTGTGATAATGTCGCTGCAGAATTACACAGCCTTTTCCTGTGAAAAAGAGACTTAGCCACTGACATGCCAAGTGGAAGAAAATACGACAGCACTGTACAATTGCTGTCTGTGAGTTCAGGGGCCACAGTGCTCTGGTCTTACTGCAGAAGGCCAAGAAGGCTGAGGCAGGAGCTCTTGTTGCATTCAGTTCTGCCTGGCTAAATATCAACATGTTTCAAATAAAGCTGTATATATATAAAAAAAGAATCAACTTCAGACACTTTTTCAGTAGTACTTAAATTGAGCCTTTTATTTTTCAGGGCTACAAAAGAACTTTTGTATGATTTTGCCTCTGGCATTTTTTCTTTAATCTTTAACCTTTGAAGAGCAAAAGACTGACTTTCTGGAAAGAGACCGAATAATTAATAAAACACTTCTTATTAAAAGTAGATAAATACCACAGAAGACCAAGAAATATATATTTGAAAGTAATTCCAAATGCAGTAGCCAAATGCTTTTCAAAACCAATTAAATGCTTTGTACAACCCATTAAATAAAGCCCTCTTTACTAGTTTTGTACTAAGTATTTTGTGCTGGAAAATAGCTTTATAATGGAGTATCAAGTCTGAAAATATACTGAATCAATGCTTTGTAATGCAGTACCAAATGAATAACACAATGTAACAGGCAAAACTTTTGGAAATATAATGGGAGAGATCAAGAATATGTCCCCTACCCAATTAGCAGTAATCACAATAAAACTATTTTGTGCAAAATTTGGAAAGTGGCCCTCTCATCATCACAATCCTTAGCACTTTGCAGTTTCTCACAAAAGAAGGAAAAAAGCCTTAGAAATATGCAGTCACATACAAAGAACTTTATAAGGTCTGCTTCTCAATGTGTGGAGACTTCTCAAAATCTTCACAAATTTAGCAGCTTGATGGAAGTGAAACAACTCCTACAAAATGTTTTATCTTGTTTCCAATCATTTCCAGTCCATCTTTTGGATGTAGTTTTTCCATCTATACTTAACTCCACACAAGTCCCTACAATTTTTGTATTCCCACGACATCCATCCTCCTTTGCTATCAAAGACCATTCCTCATGAGCCCCCCACTGGAACTTTCAATTCCTAGCATAGAGTTTTGTGTGCAAGCCCCATATTCCAGGCAGAAACCGTAGCTAAAATGAACACGTATGTTGTTTTCTGAAATAAAACCCATCAGTAATAGTCAAATAGGACATTGAATTTGGTTTTCTATGACCACTTGTTCAGTTACGACCACCATTTGGTCTTCTACGACCACTTGTTCAGATGAATCCCAGCTTTTCTGGCTGATGTTCTGTAAGCTTTCCATTATGTAGCCTTCTTGGAACCAGCATGGTAGGTCAAGTACACCTTGTGCTGCAGGAAACACCAAGTCCCAAAGCCACTTCTTCCACAGTCATTTTTCATTTGACTTCACACTGCTAGTTAGGCTGTTTTTCCACACAAACATAGTTTATGTATTACAGGTCAATTTTGTTGCTCTTAGCCTAAAAAAAACCCCACCTAAGTAGATCCAATATGAACCTTACTGTTTCTTTTAAACAAGTATGATGGTAATTGAGTATCAAGAGTGCTACTTTTCATATCATGTGAAATAGTTAATGAATATTTCTAAGTTTTAATTTCATGTTTCCTACAAAATGAAATTCTATGACACTTGCTTAATGAGAGGAAGCAAAACTAGTTTTTTTTTCATTCTTAAGCAAATAACTGCCATACCTTTTCTATCTTACCAAATCATATATGTAACATCACTTTGAACAATATTTCCTCTAACCCTGCTGTCTATGATTCAATCCACAGATGTACTGGCTTGTACAACAGGTAGCACAAATGATTGAGAAGGTCAACTGATCACTGTCTGGTAAAAAAAAAATTATATGCCCATCCTTACATAGTGCCACTTTATTATGTCAGCAATTGGTTATAATTGTTGTAAATGCATCTTTGAATCACAGGCGCATTTTTTAATCCAGAGTTTTCAAAACTGAATTGACTTCAGAGATGAAAAAAACATATGCAAGGCTGTAGAATTATTTCAAGAAATTTCAAGGCAGAAAGTGGAATACGTGTTCAACAGTACGCGTCATTTGTGATTCAACAGAGGTTTATTTTGAGAAGATGGAGACTGGTGACTTTCACCAGCATGCAACATGGCCTACATCTTTCACAATTTTAGTATGCTAATATAGGGACTAAGGAAAAAGAAAGTCCTGAAGACTCATGGCATAGGTGAATCCTTTGATTTGAGGAAATCACTACTTGTCAGTGTTCAAATGTGAATTTCAAATGTGAATTGAAAATGACATTGTCTACATATTTTTAAGTTTCTTTTGAATCCATGCCTTGTTTTTTTTCCCTAGCAACTTGCAAGTTATCTTTGGAAAAAAACCTGTCAAAACTGAGAAAAAAATTGCTAAACACTGCAGGCAAATCAATGCACTTCTGAAGGTAGATATATTGCCACCATGCTGTTACTTAAGTATAAAAAAATCTAAATAGACTTAAAGAGAATGTGAACCATTGCACCAGAAAGGGCTCCCAAACAAGTTACTCTGTTTGATAAACCTACGCTTCACCAGTCTACTCCATCAAATTTAAAACCAGCTATCTATAAAACGCCCCAGGACAGAAATTCCTTTTAAACTTTGTGGGAAATATGATAATCTGAGAACTGATGCAAGAAATAATGCCTAACTGAAAACTCATGCAACTATCTCCCTGCCAGGATTGCTCCTTTCTCTCCCTGAGAAGGGACCTCTCAAGATTGCTCCTTGAGGAATTGAAAGACTCTTGCAGCAGCACATTCTCAGTAAGTGATTAACAGCATGCTAAACTCTGACATCCTAGCTAAGCGCTACAGAGGATGGATTGTGCTCGTACAATCCTTTGGACATAAGCATTGGCCAAGTCTAGAACCAGGAGAGGATCTAGCTGGACCTGGATTGATTCCTCTCTGAGAGGAGTTTAGAAAGCAAGGGAATCTTTTCAGAACCTGACGACAGAACAGCAAAGTCTCCCTGACAGATTTATCTGTCTCTGCCCTCTATGCTGTTAGGCAAGTGTACTTTGCCATCAAACCTTGTTAAATCACCATCACATTTAACACTGAATTTTGTTAACTCACTGTTTTATATCAATAACATATCTTGGAGTTTCCTTCCTATAAGTGAAGTATATCACTCCATTTATGACATGGATGAAAGAAAATTAATTTTTTACCTCCCTGACTTGATTCCTTTACCTTTCATTTCCTCCCCCAGTTGTTTTCAGAGATTTTCAGGTAATTTTTCTCAAAGTCTTAAGCTAGTAAAACTTTTTCCATTCCTTTACTTCACAATGACTACTAACCCCTGTCTTTCATCATCTTAGGCTCAGCATAATCATTGGCTTGCTCCCAATCAAATCACTCAAAGCTTCAGGAGGAGAAGAAATCCTCCAAAAGGAAGTGCAAATACCTTGATATGACCCTTTCACATTCAGCTAGCTAGAGGATCAAATCTTAGCCAGTTTTTACATAGTACAACAAAAACATAGATTATCTCTAGAAAATGCATCAATATTAAATTCACAGTGATCCAATTTCTTTTGGAGTACAATGGAAGGGAAAAGATGGAAGCTTATAAACACCTAGTTTTTCCTTTAGTCTTAAAAAATTTTGCTATGCAGTGATTTGAGGGGGAAAAAATCCAAATGCAAGAACAAACCTCGACCACGCAAAAATGACAGAGACAAATGGGTCAAAGACAAATTTCAAAATTAAATCTCAGACATGTATATTAGAAGAAAAAATCAACTTGCAAAGTATAGTCAAGATGTCTAGAGACAACTTACCTATTCTTTCCCATAATGAAACAGCTCTCATAATTTTCATTGTAACAACAGTTCATTTTTAGCTGAACCACGTACAGAGAGAGACCTGAAAACTCTCAAAGTTTAAAGTGCTTCTTAGCACTAAGACTTACTTTATTCTTCAGGCAAACTTGTTACATAAAGCTAACAGGTTCCAGAAAAACCATAAAGCAAAATAATATTCACTGAACTGAATTCCATTTAAAAGACACAGAGAAATACTACAACAATCTAACACAGAAAACACCTTTACTTATATACTTATATATATTTATATTTATATATAAAGTATTTTATAATATATAATTATATTTATAGATAAAGTATTTATATTTAATTATTTTTTTAATTCTTTCCACTTTACTTGTAGTAAAGTTGAAAGAATTAAAAAAAGAATTAAATAATTGTATGGGCAGCTTTTTGAGAGAAGAACTGGAAAATAAGGGATAAACCTACTGCTGCTAAAGGAAAATTTTGAAGTTTAAAAATACTTGACATGGAGCTTGGACTGATAATATAAACCATCATCTGAATAATTCCTTTTTTCTATTACCTATGTTAATTCTTTGTGATGCATCAAATGCACTGTCAATAATATTGTTCAAGATTTATTTTTTTTAAATTTTTTTCTCCTGTTGGTAACCAAAAAATTGGTACAGTGAGAATATAGTTGATAAGAGATTGCTACAGGCAATAATGGAAAATAAGTCACATATTTGTTGAAACGCTGGAATTTCTCCATGAATGGTCCCCAGATGCTAGTGCTCTCACACAAGGTCAGATGGAAATGCCTCTCCAAGTGCACAGAACTGAAATGCCTGCAGGGAGAACCAGCCTGTCCTGCACAAGCACGAGGGAGCAGGCACTGTCTGTTTGCACAGATCAGGTCTGACCTGGTCACTGCAAAATCCTGAGCCTGTTCCAAGCATGTGCCAGCACGAGTGATCACAGTAGCGACTTTCTACTATGACATACAGAGCACTCCTTGTTTGAAATCTATGACTTTTCACTGCTAAAAGAAAAGATAATCCTCAGCCAGTTTGTTTCCTTAGTCGTACCTACCTATGAATTAACTGTGACAAGAAATCTTTTATTGTACTGGACAATTTAAAGAACATTGCTCTGTGATAACATAAAGTTTACACTTGGAATCGAGAAATCCAAGCAGATAAGAACGTGGAACTGCAAATTACGACAGTGATCATTAAATCAAATTTTCCATGGACTTAAACATAAAAATAGCTGCCTTATCTAGTAAAGGCTACAAAAAATCACACACATATCATGAAAAACACTGCACCCTAAGGAAAAAAAAGTTTACTCATTTGGTCAAAGAAGACCAGAAGAACACCTGGTATTGCATTAGCCAATTCATAAGGTTGCTGCAGAAGGTATTTTGCAGCTTAACTCATCTTATGGTCCAAGATAATCACAAGAACTTTCACATCTTGATGTGTCATATGATAGTAGCTCATCTTCAGTCTACCTGTTGAGGTGAGCATAATTTACAGGCAACAGATAAAACTGAACTTTCTGTGAATGGATTCCTATACCAGTAAGCCAGAATTGGCATACAGTGTTCATCTATGACCATGAGAAAAAAAAGACAAAACCAAAATGCTAACTTTCCATCAGTATCACTCTTGAAATAAGAACAGAAGATGCACCTCTAGCAAGAAACTTATTCCCTGAAATAATTATGAGGGATATCTGTGGAATAGAATATGGTCAAGATTTGTGACTATCTCATTATCATTTCACAGTACAGCTGGAAAGCAAAGCAATTTTAAAAACTGCAGCAAAATTTTATGGGCTTTTAATATTCTTCTTTTATGTGGTATATTTTTATGGTCAAGATAATTTTTCTTTAAGTGAAAAGCTAATGAATTCTCCAAAAGTCACTTGATCATATATTATTGATACCGCCTGGCAATGTACTGAAAACTTTAGCATAATATGCAACACCAACAATATCTACTAATTTTTAAAGACTCTGGCACTCAAGTATCAGCAACAGTATACATCTCTTTTGAACATCTCTTTTGTTGTATCATTGCTGTAGGGATAAACCAGTTGAAAGCACTGCAAAATTAATCTTAGGTCTTTTTACCGCAAATGTTCATTTTTTATTTGCCAATAAACAATTCAGGGAAATTTGGAACCAGTCATGAAGAGATTATAAAAGGAAGGTTTGTTTCCCCCAAAAAAATTAGAGCTGGATTCTAGAGGTAGAAAAACATCCTGTTTTTTAGATGCAGTTTAAGATAGAGTTTTCTACATGAATTACTGGCACTAATAACTTCATTTCCCACCCACAGGACTGAAGTACACCCATGATTTTAGAGATATCTATCTGGACCAGGCCTATTCTGAAAGTATCCTCGTGATGCCAGGAGTTCCATAAAGAACCTGCTACTCTTTCTTTCAAACATCTCCATCACCCTCACAGAACTACCATGCACGTTTAATAGTGAAGAAATCGTCCAAGCTGAATTGAAGTTTACAAAACTAAGATCAATTTTGAGGTCATTTAAAAGTGACTCAGTCTTCTAAAGGGAATGGGATCTGCAAGTCTTAAAAAAAGGACGTCCTAAAAAGGTACAAATGAACCTTGTGCCACCAACTTATATCCCACAACACTACTGCTGCATGTATGTGCTACCTTACCACAGATTTAACATCAGTCTTACGCAAGTAGCACCTCAACTAGTTTCAGCAGCAGAGTCTGGCAGATCACTTCCAGCTTTTCCTTCCTGCCCAGCTATGAGGCAGCACAGCAGTTCTGATGCTGAGATCTTTTTGTCCTTTTTGGTCTACAGCCCTTTGGATACCACAGTTGCTTTTGTAAGAAACAGATTTTACCAAGCTGTGCTGATAGATACAGAGGACCAACTCATAGCTGCTCACTTAAGAATTACTGGAGAAAACATGCTTTCTAAAGGAAACATGCTTAATGAGCGCTGACTTCAGTCTAATGCCTGTTTAAAAATAAAACACCCAAAAAAATATTTATTAATAGCCTTTACAGCTCCTGGCAGACATCTAACTGGCAGAGATGGAAAGGAAAGTACTCATTAAGCCCTCATCAGGTCCATAATCTAAGCATTTTTGCATCATTACCTCAAGCAGCTAATGCATGTCTCACAGGAGGTCAGTGTTGTGGTGAAATCTGGTGTGATTACTGAGATGCAGTGCGAACATATGTGCTAAGAATTGAACAGATATAAACAGGGCAACACAACACTCTGATGAAATAAAACCAGCAAGTGCTCTGCTTCTGTTCCAAGCATGGGGTACAGGACTGATGAATTGATTCCTATCTGTTACTGTTAACTATATCACATTTCTCAGGGTAAAAAATTCCATCAAAAAGTGACCTTTTGCTCTGATTTTTTCTGACTGGAAGGCTGTTCCAACTTCTCATTTTTTCAGTAGTAGGAAAGTTCTGCTCTCTAACATACATTTATTTCTTGCCAGTCCTTATGTCAAAATAAAAGTGCTTAAAGTAGGGAAACAAAATAGTTTAAAAAATGTTCTAGAAATAAGCAAAAAAGCTCAAATTCAAATTACGACTGCCTAAAGCCCCAACCATTTTTTCAGTGACAATTACCACACTTTTTCCAAAAAAACCCACATCACTTATAAATTTCTATTACCTACTTAGAAAAGAAAGATCAGTCTTCAAAATTATGAAAGGCTGGACTCACAGTTGTCAGCATTAATTTTGTTTTTTGTAAACATTCATCTTTGTTCATAACAAAATACTTTATCTCATAAGAGCAATAAACAGGGCCATGCAAATCTACACTTGGATAAAAAAATGCAGACAGCTTGAAACAGTTTAGGCGGTCATAATTTACCAAGAACACAACGTTTGACTGTGTACTGATAGAGTTTTAACAACTGATTTCTGGGGTTTTCTTGAGGAAAGGTTTAAAAGCCTGTCATTTGACTGATTTGACTTACCAGTCTTTTTATCTCAGCTGAAATGACCTGAAAACTGTTAAAAACCACCACCAAACCTTGTTACATATAGTTTCATCTGTCTTTCTCTTTTTCTTCTCACGAGGTACAGTCTCAAAAAGCCTTTAGGTTTATTTCAATCAGCTTCTCTTGGTTTGAGTATTTTTTAATGTCTGACTAGAAATTTTTCCTTTGCTTATCACACAGACTGCCAACACAACACAGTGAGGTGTTTGTTTCACAAAGCAGTATTTTTGAAAAAGAAGGTGGTTTTCAGACAGGTATGAAAGGAAAACAAAGACAGTCTTTCACAAGCCTCAGATACAGCAATAGCAGGGTGGCCGGAAATTGCTCCATAGTGAGAGGATTAGCAAGGTCTCAATATCTCTAGAGTCTGTCTCAGGCTCAAAGCTCCTCTCCCTCAGACACACGCACAGAGCTTAATCACATCAGTTGGCATCTTACCCTCAGCCTAGCATGAGTTGTTAGAACTGAGTTCAGACATTTCAAACATTCACTGTGTCTCCCTTTGGGGAAGAAGTCACATACCCAAAACAGCATCTCATGTTTTCCATTAAACCACAGCTTTTCATCTTTCCTCACAGCTCTGGAACTTGGAACAGCTCTCTCAGGAGACAGCTGCTCTTTTTCTGCCTCTCACCACTGCTGTCCCAGTAGCTCCTACATACAGCTTTGCAGCAACAGCAGCCAGTGTCCCAGGAGACTTGACTGTCCTGGCAGAGCGCCAATGTTCACCCAGCACTGTTTTTGCAAAGTCCATTTCAGCTCCTTGTAGACAACATATTTCAGAACAGAAATTTCCACACAGGGGAGGAATAAATTAAATGGGATACACCAGTTCTCTTTACCAAATAGAAGTGGTCTTATGGTACCTGTTTGGGCAAGATAAACAAACACAATGAATTAACTTCTCTCACACCTTAACTAAACTATTTATCTAAAACACTTGAGCAATGCAGGTCGAATAAAAGGCAATTTTCTTCAGCAAAACCTGCTGTAGCTTTCAGGGCTTCAGAAACTATTAAAGGAAATGTCCATGAGCAGTTAAAAACTCTCAGACTTCCTGAATTTATCACTTACTACCAAGTTCCTGCTACAGTAAACAAATCTTCCAGTCTTGAAGATAATTATCAACCGTGCATCCTGAGACAATCCTGCAGCTATCAAAGCAACAAGTCGAGAGTCAAGTTAGCTGTTTCTCTTACTGAACACACACACACATCTTCACATACAAACCCTTTCAGTAAAACGTGTGCTAAAAGTACTTATTCTAATCAAACAAAAAGTACTGCATGGGAAAGAATCTGCCCATCTTGAAAAGCAGATTTGCTGGTAGACATCAGGTCCAAAATCTTTTTGAAACATGGAGCACTATTCAGGGCTTTTTTCCTGAAAAACTACCAATAGAAATGTTTTTGGTAGGAACAGTTCTAGTTTTCAATTATTTTCCTTTCACATTCAGAGCAGAAACCTGAAAATTGCCTCCCTCATCCCTTCAGACATCATGCCTGAGTCAGCTGTGATTTAGATATCTCAGACAAGATATAAGAATATCTATTTGCTCAGGTGGAAGTTATACTTATTAATGACAGTGACAGCAAAGGGACCACCTTTAACTAGTATTAGCTAGCACCTTAGCCTTGCGTGTACTATGAAAGAGAAAACGGTTTTAAGCTTTGTATCTTATGTTCCATTTGACTTCTTAAACCCCTTACACTCTTTCTTTGCTATTCCAGGCTTGGCTTTGACTAGAAATTCCATTTCGGACCAGAGAAAACACTTCCCATCATGTCTGGTATGTACATTCCTAAAAAGGAGGACTGGTTTTAACTAATTAACATTCTTTAATGGAATAGCTGCTTTGCCAGAGGATTCATGATCAGCTCTGATTTGACTTCTAAGTAATTATTAGAGTAGCATGACAGCAATTACATTAGCTGTAAATGTGGCATTTCCCAAAAAGAGGGCAATAAATTAAAGACTGATACAGCAAAAAATTGACAAGACCTGGCAGGGCTTGAAAGTTGCTGCTTCAATGTTGCATTTCCCAGAAGACACTGACTTGGAAAGAAGGGCTGCTCTGATACCACTCCCCTCTCTGTTTCTTATACAGCTCTCAAGTGGGACAAAAGGAAGAATTATTTTCAGACAACAGAAAAAACAACCATGATTTCAGAACCCTTTTCCTCACACTTTATTTCAGGTTAAGACACCCTAGGAGTCATTTTTTTTCCACAGGAAAGCTACAGAGCATGTCTAAAACAGTCAAGTTTACAAGCTGACAGGGGATATGCAGTTTGGTTAAGACTGAAGAAAGAATCTTTCCTTTAGATTCTGTATCATGCAAGCAGTTACCCTCAAATCCAAGTCAATGCCCTATTTGAGTCAAGCATGAAATATGTGGCAGGACTAAACATTACACTTATTCAGCAAGTCTTTGGGCAACTGTCACACAAGAGGCTTCACAGCCTGTGTTTACTCTTTCCACTGCTGAAAAAGCCCAGGCTCAATCCCTGCCGGAGCCTGAATTAAGAATCATAATTACCACAAGACCAAATAGTTAGGCATTTTCTTAACCCTAAATTTGCAGAATAATGAAACATCAAAATACCTATTTTCCACACAAAATCTGAATGAACTCTAAAAGCAATTTGTGGCCATTACAGGAGAAAGACAGATACTGGAAAATTATTTACCACCACTCTCTCCCCACTATCTGCTGAATCAAGCCAGAACTGACAAATCTTTAGATTAAAGCAACCAATGCAAGGAAAAAAAATCGAGTCTTAAATTCTGCCTATCTAAAAAGAACTTTTCTGAAGTCATTCCTTCTTTTTTTTTTTTTTTTGTTTTTATTATGTCTCCTGTAGGGATTCTGATTTTAGGTTACAAACAAGGATTCCTAATTGCAGACTTTCTAATTGCTGCTTCATATTTTAAAAATTACTTTCTTAGGTCTTTTGTAGAATCAATAGACTACACACTGTAGAAATATGGCTTCAAGTAACACATTCTGACAATAGGGGGGTTTTCCCTGCAAAACTCAGTGTCTATTTCTTTATGAAACAGGCTTCTTCAAAAAGAGAGCTATGAAAGTCTCAGAGAAAAGTGAATGGACTGGGTGATCTAAAATACGCGTGCGTATGAGTACAGTTTTCTAGACCTATAATCCAGTTTCCAGAAAGAAATTTGAGAGGCTCAAGTAATCTATCAGTACAATAAGAACTGAGTAATATACCTTCAATGAACAAGGCAAACCAAGGTCAGCAGCTCAGTAAGAAATTTTCAGAGGGTAAGTTAGTTTTAAAATTCAGCGCTACTTAACCTGTGAGAGAATGAAAATGAAAATTTAGACATTCACACAGCTTTAAAACCATCATGTCTAGTCTTATCACAAATTAAACTGAAGAGCTATGGGTTCTTGTTACATTGATGGTCCAAGATCATTTATTACTAGCATTTTACTTATATAGGGTTAAAGACAGGAGGAGGGAGATGAGGAATTCCCTAGTCAAATATTGTTAAATGCTTTATAATTTTACTGAAGGATTTATCTTTTATTTTGACTTGTAATTAGTAGGATTATTTTGGTCTTTAGCTGGTGGCAACCTTGCATTTTGCACCAAGCTTTAGCTGACTAACAACCACAAAAAGCATATATGATAAGTGGCTTGAAATGCCAAAGGTGACAAAACTAACAGACTGGGGCCTGTTCCAAAATACAAATTTGCAAGAGAGGCAAAAGAATAACTGAATAAATTTATTTGAATCACTGTCTAGCACAGCAGGGTTCATGATCAATTTAATTTCATGCTCTTTAAAGCCTTCTTCCTGCCAAATGTAACAAGCTTCAGGAAGTCCTACAATGTACCTTCATTCATTTTGAACACAGAAAAACTGGAAGCTAAACTACACTATGAATTTCACAGAATTGTGCCAGAATATAATCCTAAACTGAAGATAGTTCAAAACAGAGACACTTCAAAATGCAGTTTTTAGTTTTGTTCCAAACAATAGACACAAAAATATTTTCCAATGGCTCTAGCACTCACTCATTTGATATGCTGATAGCATGCCTCTTCTGCAAGTCTTATCTACATCCACAAACTAAGGTCTGCATTGAGCAAGCAAATTTGTCTGTACAGACTTTTCAACTATTCAAAACTCCTTGACACATGGAAGATACTAGCAACCCTGGAAATTGGCCAGGTCAAGCACTGAACACAGCCCACTTTCAATACCAGCCCTTAAGCTGTTTCCTGAAACAGGATGCATTTGTATACATAGTGATTGTATATTTATTTTACAACAAAAATGCTTACCAAAAAAGAAAAAAAAAAAATCCCACCCTTCCATACTTCTTTGGGCAATTCCATGAGTATTTCTGTCAGAGACATAACAACATGATAGCAATAGCTAAAAAAAAGAAAATTACGCAAAATATAGTCAAGGCAGAATTTTAATTCTGAGTGTAAATAATTCAAAGGATCGCTATTGTCACATTTGCTTACCAGATGAAAGAAAAATGCAACAAAATGGCCATTTCTTTTCCTTGATGGTAACTACAGGCACAAAACACAAAACCACCATTGCAATCATGCAGTACTCAGCAAAACCTCTTCACAGCTTCCGGTTTACAGTGGAGTAATTGGAAGCAATCTGGTCTGATAAAATAGCAATCCATCCCACAACCAAAGAACAGTGATTTGTCTCTCAGAGACTTTGTTGAGAAAAACTAAGAATTTCTGATGCACTACAAATTAGAATATGTCATTTGTGTGCAGCTGCAACAAACTGGCATTACTTAAAAAAAGGGAATATACTACTATACCATCCTAGGCTATAAAAGCTTGGAGAAATTAATGACTTGTTTTGATACGAGTTTATTTAAGGCCCAAATTGGTTGCCTATAATTAATATTTCCTGCTCAATTTCTTCTGCTTCCTATTTTTAACATCAAACCAGATATAACAGGAATCCAGGTGCTTCCCTGCTAAAAAGTGTACAATAAACTTAGGCAAATTAAAAAAAAAAATTTAAACAGCTGCCACTGCCAAACAAAGCCTATGACTGGTGGCACCCAACACCATTCAAGACAAAAATGTAAAGCTCAAATAACATAATTCATGTGCAAGCTGACTTTAAACAAGTGTCTCAATGGGCTTGTTTGTCTTCAACAAAAGAAGAATTGAGGTGTTACAGCTCTTATACAAGTTCTTTTCAAGAATTTCTTAGACTGTGTGGATGATGTAGAAGAGGGGAGATGGTTTTAATTCAAAAGTACTTCTCTATCAAGAAGTTTAGAATGGTGCTTCAGCTACCAACAGATAGTATTAAATTCAGAGGATTGGCACCCTTGAACATAGGGGACTATCCTTAAAAATTATATTCCTAAAACTATTCTACCCAGACTAGGAGTTTTGGTGGTTTTATTTTCTAGTGTTCCACTCTTACAACACTTTCCATATCACAGAATTCTTCTGTGGTTCCTGTTCTCACCTTCCATCACATTTAAATAAGGAATGTCTATTTACACGCAGAAGCCACATCATCAAACCTGGGTCTGAAACAGTACAACCACAAGTTATGTCTGAATCTGAAAGCAGTTTTTGCTTCCTCAACCTAAGATTTACGGCCCAGTAAAGAAAGAAAACTCCTTCTGGCTCTCAGTACTTTGAGCTGATCAAATAATTGAAAAGGTAATTTTCACTTTTACAGTTTCCACTATCTTAAGCTGAAGTTTGAGTTACACTTTTGCCATCTTTATTTCTGTATTACCGTTTATGTAAATTTTTAAAGAGATATGCAAACAGAATACCAGATTATGAAGTCACCTGAACTATTTGCTATCAAAAGATTCCTTGTGGAAACTGAAGTCCTGATTTTCTAAGTTTTTTCCTATCCTTTCTCAGAACTGAGTGCTAAATAATGCCAGTTTAGCAGAATACAGTCAATGACATCTTACTAGTCTTCAGGACAATTTCCTAACCTAACAGCATTCAAAAAGATAACTAAATGGGTGCACTGAGAGTCACCATTTGTCCTGCATCTACTATTGTGTGAGCAAAGAAATGGTTAACTTAAAGGGTCTCATTGCAGAAAGACTGCTTCAAGTGTTTCACAGAAAAATTTAAGTGGTTAGACTTACATCACCCTACAAAGCCCTAAAAGCTGATATTGACCCAATTCCTTTGACACACCTTAGGAAGAACAGGGAGCTCCTGTGAAGATCAAGCACAGTTTTGACAGCTTTTCCAAGAAGTTTACATTTGTTTCATAATACTCTTTTCAAGCATTTGAACAGAAATAGTAGAACGTGAATTTTTCTCTGTTAGTTTACTATTTTTCCCTACATATTTCACTAAGTTGGCAGTCTGCCTTAACATGCAGACTAAGCAGCACTGGGGAGCCAAATTAGTTTAATGGACTGCTGGTGGTCCGGAACTGCAAAAACAGTCAGCTCAGCACAACAAACCAATAATTACTACCATACATCAGATATGTATGCCAGTGTGCATCAGTAGTGTGCTGAGTAAAGCTACATATATATGTATGTATATGTTCACTATTAAAACTTTTGTCATTGTACATCTGCACGCAGTATTCAGGTCAGGAGGACCTTAATGTCATTTCAACGTGACGCAGAAAAGAAACTGTGGAATGAAGTCACCGTTATCAATCCTCTTCAGAGCTAGATTCATCTTCCTGGTCAGAGAGCTCGGCCACAGGAAAGCGCAGGATAGCTGCCACCCCTGTCAGCTGGCCCAGCTGCTCTCCAGACACATGGAGGCTGGAGAAAATGCGCACTGTGCCCATGTTCTCCCGTACGCTATCTACCAACTTAACGTATCGGGCACGGGTAGCCACATCCTGGTGCCGGAAAAGCTCATCACTGATCAGCAGGGTGTCAATGGCCATGGCTTCGTTGGCCTTCTCCACATGCTTCAGGCCATAAAAAGCCCGGTCGGGCTCATGCTGCAGCATTTTATAGAAGTCATCTAAGGCTTTGACCTCACCAGCTGCCTTAGTGTCAGAAAGACGGCTAGCTACAGCTGGGTCGCAGAGTGCTTCCTTCAGTGCGTACTTATGTCCTGAGGAAGAGTGAACCTAGAGTGAAAACAAAGTCAAAGGTTTGGTCTTTTTGAAGAAAAAGGACCATCTTCTTGATTAACCAATCCCAAACACCCTCTATGATAGGTAATATTAATCTTGATGATAATTTGGGGAACTTATCTCCTTCTTGAAACATACATGATTTTTTTCTGAATCTCTCCTGTAACCCAAAGCCTATACCAAATCCCTTAAACTGCCTTTCAAACAGCACAAGAAAACTGCCCCTCTTATTCAAAGGCTGGATTAAATACATGAGCTCCTAAGATAAGGCTACTTGAAACTACCAAGAAACTAAAATCTAAGCCTAAGCCTCTTTTTTAAAGCATTCAAGATAAGGAAGGACCCTCAACACTGCAGGCATATGGTGTAAAAGCATCAAATCTGTGCAATCATTATGGTTGCAAAGCTGTGAATTACATTAAAACTTCTCTCTGTTATCACTTTGCTACACATGGAAAAGGAGGGTTCTTGGTGCACTGGGTCTCCCAAGTACTGGGACCATTAAGCACTGGGACTCGCTTCACTATTCTTGCCCTCAGATCACCCCAGGCCTATTCCAACCCAAAAATAATATAAGCATCCTTATGAAAACCTATTTTAGGCTTTGAATATGACTATTTCAGTATAAGACTAAAGCCCCACCCACTCAACCAGACATGACTAAGAAACAAGCAAAAAACCACAGCCTTTAATATGTAGTACAAAACTTAACAACAAAATTCTAGTTAATTTTAGTAATATGAAATTAACTAACCTATACCGCATCCAGGTACTTTTAAAAAACATCTTTAGAAAGTTGTTATTAAACGTGCATGCCATACAGTGTGACAAAATAACAGTACAAAGTATTTTCCAACTTGCACTTCACACTTAATTGAAGAGTAAACAAGCCTTTACAGGGAGTTTGAAATTTCTCTACTCCACATTAAGTTATGCTAGGTGGGAACCATCCCTGAACTGTGTGTAACTCCTTTATGCTTTGGGAGGCATGAAAACAATTTCCTCATGATGCTCAGTCAGAAATATATTTTTTAATGACTTATTTCCCATGTAACTACCTTTTATTATCACACACAACTCTCAAGCCTCTTTTTACCCACTCTGGAAACTGCACAGATCTTTACCTGTAGAAACTTGGACCTGTTCTCCAGCAGAAGCTTGTTGTCAGTCTTGACTGCCTGCTGGAACATGTAGTCACAAAACTGCTCCCGTACGAAGCCTGGGCTAGCCACCAGTACGCACTTCACCACCTCAAAGTTGATATGCCTCTGGATGGCTTGCACCACCTGCTCGTAAAACCTCTCCAGCGCCCGGTCGTGCTGACTGCAGTTCCCTTTCCGCTTGCGGGGGATGTTCACCTCCACCTTGGCACGAGTTAGCGTCATGCTCGGGGTGACCAGGCAGACGTGGGCCAAGCCCTCCTGCATGACCACGGCCGCCACATCGGCGCTCCAGGCCGGGTCGCAGGCCTGCTCGATGCGCTCCAGCACCACGCTGTCCCACTGCTTCTTGGCCAGCGTGAACTGCCGGTTGGGCTCCAGCTCGATGGTGTGGTAGGCGCCCATCTTCACATACTCGTTCTCTTGGATGTTCGTGCCCTTGACCCGCAGCTGGCAGGCCTGTGAGTCGAAGTCGATGGTCTCCACGCAGAGGGTGAGCGTGGTGCGGATGCGGTTGCTGCCCACGCTGCCCGTGGACGACTCGGTCTGAACCTTGCGGATGGTGGAGGCGCGCAGGCTGTCACCCACCTGCAGCAGGTTGTAGGTATGCCACATGTCCTCAGGCTCCTCGGGGATCAGCGTCACCTGCCCCGCGTTATCCTTCTCCAGGTCCTTCCTCACCAGCTTCATCCTGGCGGCTCCTCGCGTCCCTTTCCCTGTGTCGCGGCGGCAGCGGGCGGCAGGCTTGCCCCGGGAGGGAAGGCTGAGGGCCGGAGCCGGCGGGACCGCGCACTCCCGGACGGACTGACGGACACACGAGCGGCCTTCCCCGCGCTCCCGCTACCCGCGCTCCTCCGCGCGCCCGCCGCCGGCCCCTACGCGCACGCGCAGCGTCCCCGGCCGCCCTACGGCGCACGCGCACAGAGCCCGCTCGCTCCCGAAGCGCCGCCGGGGCGCGCCCCGCCCCGCCCTGCCCCGCCCCGCTCGGTCACCGCCGGCACGGCGCAGGCGCGGGGCGCCGCGCGCGAGCAACCTGGCGGTGCGTCCCGAGGCTCCCTCATCCTGCGGAAGGAAAAGTGCCGGGGCGGTGTGAGGAGGGAGGGGGAATGGGGAGTAGCCGCGCTGCTGAGAGCGCTGGAACTCGGGTACTGCCTCGCTGGGAGGGGGCGTCCCCGCGTTCGTCATTCCCCTCCAGCGCTTCACAGCGGCGGTCCAATCTCCTGAAGTCTCCTCACACCGTGCCGCACGTCTCAAAACACGAGAGCAAAAAAACCAAAACCGAGCGGCCAAAGCCAAGCGGTTGTGGAAGCTTACAGGCAAGGATGGCAAAAGAGGCCAGAGGCGCAGTCCCGTGGTTGAGCGAGCGCCAAGGAGCCGGGGGACCGCGGTGCCGCCCCCGGCAGCCGCCTTGAGGCGGGGCGAGGCGGCCCTCACCCATGGAAATGGAAACCTGACCTTATGCTTGCACGCTGCTCTTAAACTGAATTCCGGTTTAAAAGGTTTTGGTTAAATTTGCAAGTTACACTTCAGCCAGTACTGAACCTTGACCGGCTTCCTTCCAGTTCTGACATGCTACGGAGGCAGATAAGCACGTTTCAAACGAAGCTGCATGTTCACATGGAGAAATAAGATGCCTTGCTAAAACACGTGATATTGCAAAGAAAATGGACCTGAACCATCACTACACAGCTGAATTTGCAGCCCAAACGAATTTAGCAAGCCAGAAATAATGAAAAATTGTATCACTATACAAGAAAGGAGGAATACTGGAGAAGAAGAGAAGGTTGAGACCTTCTCGTAGCAACCTTCCAGTATCTGACAGGGAAGAGGGAAGCTGGAGAGGGATTCTTCATCAGGAACTGTAGTGACAGGACAATAAGTAATGGGTACAAACTGAAAGAGGGGAAATTTAAGTTACATATCAGGAAGAAATTTTTCTTTGAGGGTGGTTACACACTAGAATAGTGCCTAACCCCTGGTTGCCCAGTGAGGTTGTGGTTTCCCCATTGCTGGTACTCATTGGACAAGGCCTTGAGAAAGCTAGGAATTGTCTAGTGGGAATTGTCCCTGCCCATGTCGGGGTGGGTTGGGACTAGATCATCTTTAATATCCATTCCAACCACTTAAAAATCTATAATTCTATGATTCGGAGTTCTGTAGCTTATTTTTGAAACAGCGTACAACAGTAAAAGCTCCATTTAAGAATGAATGTTGCAAATTTAGAACAAGGGAAAGAATGAAGAGTAGAAAAAAAATGCTTGCATGAGAAATGAGTAAATAAAAATAGGTTGAGAAGGTGGGCACACTAATGTACCATGTTACGTGTGTCAGGGCAATTGCGACATAAATTTGGAATGATTACACACTCAATCTAGTAACAGAAAAGTGTGAAGGCATCTTCTTACAGATGAGAAGGTGGTCACAAGAAAGTTTCTGGTTTCTGTTAGCCATTTTTTAAAATAAAAAAACAACTCACTATGATTGTGGAATTTGCTGACTTGGAAAGGTTTTGGAGTCAAGAATTTGATGAGATAGAAAGCTACTGTGAGCAAAAACAACCCCATATCGCCCATTATGGTGTACCTATAAATTTCTCTGAAGTATCTAGCTGTAGTCAGTTGTGACAGGACAGTGAACTCAGATCTGGCCAGTAATGTGCGTTCCTTTTCCCTAAGCTTGATACTGGTGTAAAAACAACTTTATCAGATATTACATAAGATTTATTTTTCAGACCTCAGACTCTCTTCCTGTGAGTACACATGCTTAACTCTGTTAGCAGGAATAGTTTCACAGGATCAAGCAGGACCACCCAAGGGAGTATAACATAAGCACATGTGTAAGTAACTATTTGTTTAACTTGTACATACTAATAATTTTGCATTACCATTTTAATGCAAAAGCAGAGGCAGAGAAGTTCTGCATTCAGGTTTTCTTTAGGAGAGAGTGTGCATTCAACTTTACTTTCAGAGTTCCTTTCACTTATCTATATAAATGGTGAATGGTGAATTTATGGCAAATTTTCTTTTCGTTCTTTGCAACTATAAAATTCCAAAGGCTGACCTCATGCTATTCTTTCAAGAAAAAATAGCTGTGGTGCATATTTAACTTCCACATTTAAATATATTGTACTTTTTATTCTTTTACAGTGCTGTATTTGCAAACTTTTCTGTGCTTATTCATTTCTGTCAACTTTTTACAAGCAGCCTCACATCTCTGCTATTCTAGATGAAGGTTGCAAGTTGGCATCCAGTATCATCCAGTAGAAAAGAAACATTCAATTCAGGAAAATAACTTACTGCATTAAAAAAACCCCACAAAAATGCACATGCGTGCACACACACACCCCACCTAACACCCCAAAAGCAAAACTCACAACAAACAAACAAACCCACAACCAAAGAAGAAAGACCAACTTTGAAACAAGGTTGCCACTCCAAAGATTCAATTGACTGTTGTAGAAAGAGACATTTTGATATGGGCCTTTCCTCAAACAGCAAGGTGTAAGATTTATAGAGTTGTGAACAGTGATCCACAAATATTTAGTGGCAAATGTAAACTTCAATGGATTTACCCACTATCATCTGGACCATTGTCAACTTACAAAGGAAAGTACCTACTAGAGATGATGTTTTGTCTACTCTGGTAAAAATGTAAATATAGGATATTATTTTTTTTATGTTAAAAGTATGAACAGTAGAAGAAAAACATGTCAAAAAAATTAAGAACCATAGAAGTTTCTAAGTTCATTCTAATTTTGCTAATAACAGGGAGAGAGATGACTTTGATCATGGTAGAGCCAAAACAACTGTGTACTTTTAAGTCTTCATACATTTTTAACATAAGAGTTCAAAATTGCATAGCCTGTTCCTGCCTTGGTAAAAGATTGAGACTACGTGTAAGACCTAAGAGTTCTTGCAATAAATCACTCTGTAAATACAATATCATTGGTATTAATAATTGCAGGAATTTGACATCCATTTTTGGACCTTTTTAAGTACAATGCAAGATAAAAGGAAAGTGGTGATAGCATATATTCTTACGGATTTTAGAGCTGTGCTGGTTATCTAAGGTTATTATTCTGAAAATGTTTGAGACACACTTCCTTATATCTTCAGTTCTTGGTCAGCTACTTTATGAAGGTGGCTTACGTACAGATTGTAGACAAGAAGAGGTCGTTTTCATAGAAAACCCCATCCCCTCCATATTATAGCCACTTCAGCCAGAATTCATGGAAACATTCTTGCATTCTGAATAAGAAAAACTAATGGGAAAGAATCTCTGATGCAGGGGGGAAAGTCTGCTAAGAAATGTTGAGCATTATTGTTGCAAGAGCAGAGGAAGATAAAAGAGACAGATGGAGAGGGAAACTTGGGAAAACATCTCTTTTCATGCTTTGCCTTTGTCCTGTGGCTGTCCTGCCTCTACAGACTTTGAACAAAGACCCCTTCATTTTCTGCGTACAGTTCTCTCTTAATCTATTTACCTTTATCTTTTCTGTTATAAAGATGAGTACAGCAAGACCGTCATCAATAAAGAACCAAGTCCAGGAGGGAACAGGCTTTGCATAACACTCTTAAGTGAAGAAGCTTTTAAAGGTAATGGAAGCCTTTAAACTGACTTCTTCATTCCTTCCTTTGAAATGTAGGGCTGGAGAAAACTTCAGCAGACCCCTAGTGAAACCACTTCCATAGAGGTCAGCTGAAGTAAACTCAGCCATCCCTTATAGCTGTTCATCCAACTTCATCAAAAGTCCTGGTGAAGGAGAAAGGGGTGGGCTTTTTCTGGTAGCCTAGCAATTCTTTACCTGAAGAGTAAGAATATTCTTCTGAATATCCCCTAAGATTTATGCATAGTCAGTTACATTTATTTTCTTTTGTCCTTTGTTGGATTTGGAGAACCAAGTATTCATCAATATCTTTGGAAACCAACATATGTGATCTGGAAAGTCATGACTGAGTGCTCTCACCAAACAAAGAAACATTGAAATCTGGAATAATATCCTCAGCAATAATATTTGGACAAACAGATATATCTGAAATGTTCAACATTTTGCCCTTAGTTTTTTTTCTACTAGATAGACAAGCCTAACTAATTCAGTGTTTTGCCATAGATCATTTTACTTATCAGGCTTCTCAATTCTCTATGCACTTCAGTCTGTTTGCATGCCAGAGTTTCTGTGGTCAAGATTCTCAGAGGTCTCATCAAAACAAGCCAAAACTTCCCTTATTTACCATAGACAACTTGAATCCTTTACCTGGTAATGTCTTCTCTTATTTCTAAGTTTATTCTCTTTCCCACCAATCTTTTAAAAAAGAAACCCCCATGACATCACCACCAAAAAATTAATCACCTGGAAAATCCAGATGAGACTTGAAATGTTTTCCTACCTGACAGTAAACCTTTTCATTACTGATAAATTCATTATCTGTTAGCATTACCAGTGGTAACTCTGCAGCTCTGAAGGGAAGTTGTGGCACACTAAACTTTTGCTGGTTTACAAAGTGTCCTTCTTTGAAGGAACACAGAAGCATGTTTTGGAGTATGTCACTAATAATAATGAAGACAGTTAAGAACAACAACTAAATATGGCATGCCAAAATACTATATTCAGATTTTCACAGTTTCCAGTATCTGTTCTGTCTTGCACAATAAGCACAGAGGGAAAGGAGAAAACTCTAGTTTTACCTTTTCCCCACTTGCTGCTGCCTGCATTTGGACAATTCTTATGAAATTGATTTCTTCCCGTTTCAGGGGGGAACTGCTTCAGGTTCACTGTGTGCTACTTGCCTGCGCAAGAGCAGCTGTGCAGTTCAATGTCCAAACTTCCAAGCACACGAATCCCTGCATTGCCTTAGCTTCTTTCCCACTTCTAGGAATCCCCTGATTTCAGATCCAAAATGTGACTACAGATTGACTAGCTAAAGACATTGTTACTTGCTTCATTCTATTTTCTAGGAAAGCAAGTAAGTCACTAATAATCAATGAACTCCTAAAAGGAAATATTACATATTCCATCTCCGGATGAACTCATCTTTATGAAGTAAGTGAGTGCCTCCTCACTTCCCTTTTACCAGTCAGAAGTCTGAAAGCCAAACAGAGGAGAGCAAAAAATCTACCCTAATTAAAAAAGCCTCCAAAACCAACCAAAAGCCAAACCAACAAAATCAAATTAATTTGTTTCTTCCAAGCCAGATTCAATTACAGTATGCCTTCTCAGCCATTCATCCTCATCTAGCAACCACCCCTTCCTTGCCCGCAGATCCTAAAACTGGTTTAGGAATTAAAGTTCCCAGAGACAAGCAAACCGAGGAGGTTCCTCACCGCCTGCGGCTGGAGGGCAGCTCCGGGAAGGGCACTCCCGGGGCAGGGATCTGGACGGGAGGGCGCCGTCCCTTGGTGCCAGACCCTGCCAGCTTCACCCTCTTCCCACCGGGAGCAGGGCTGCTAAATTAGGGACCTGAGTCTTCAAAGCAAGGCAGATACAAGGCTTTACTCACCTGTCAGCATCCAGTAGGAGGCAGCCATGCCTGGGCTCCTGCGAGCCGGGGGCCGGGAGCCCTGGCGGAGGGCAGCGGTGGCGGGAGCGGTCCTGCCGCCGGCGCGCCCGGCTGAGCTGCGCTGCCGGTGGAGCTCAGCGCTCTGCACCGCCCGTCCGCCTCGCAGCCGAGTTAGGCATTTCCTGTTTGTTATCCAGTCTTTACGTTGCTTCTTCGCGTTTAAGAAGAGTTTAGCTTCCTCCCACCGCACACAGTTTCCCCCCCACCCACCCCCTGAAGGTCTCTGAGTTTTGGAAACCTCCCCGTTGAATTAGCCCAGCGTTAGGATGTACAAATAAAGCCAAATCTCCCCCACTAAACACTCTCGGAGAGCGCAGCAGACCTTAAAGGGACATCTCCCGGTTCATAATTAATAAGTGTCTGCCGCCGGCCAGCCCCTGTCCCAGTAGGGCAGGAGTGAGCTGGGTGCGCTCACAACCACCTCTCTCGCCTTAAGAACAGAAGAAACACGTCGTTGAGGTAGGGGGGTGTGTTTGACTGCTCGAGTTTAATTTCTCTGACATCACCCCTTAAAAACGCACTCTTACGGCCGGTCATTTGCCCGCAAGAGGAAGCCAGCCACCCCCTCCCCATTCTCGGCGGCTCTGGAGACACAGTAACTCTTCAGACAGTGGGCGATTCTCTCGAGTCTTTGCGTCCTCCTGTGCTTCGCTGCATAAATACCAGACAGCTGCCTTTGCCCTCCTCTATCGAACGTTTGCATGGCATGCCTTCCCGCTCTCCCTGCCCCCAAAGCGACTTCACTAGTAAATAACTGAATAAATAGCAAAGGTAATAATCAGCCAGATTCAGGCCCTTGAGCGGAGATTTTCAGGGTTTGTTGCACACTCAGGAAAGGAGTAATTTTGCAGGACCTTTTGAGTTTACCAGGCTGATGCTCAAGTGGAGTGGCACCCCTTCAGCAGTGTATGAGATCCCACACTGGACCTGGTGAAAAATCATTTTATTGTTTCTAAAACAAGGGAATCCATAGTCCCTCAAGAAAGAAAAAGAAAAACCAAAATATGTTGGTGCTTCTAGAAAAATCCTTTGTCATTTCCTTGACTTGGAGCAAAGGATTTGGTGAGTAAGTGGAAGTTAGTGGAATTTTGGCAAGTTCCTTTGAGACTAATAAACTGCAGCTTTTAATAAGCACTATAATAGCTTATTCCATCTTCCAGCTTCTGTCTTAATTTCATGAGAATACTTAGGGTGCACCTTATAGATCTGTGGAAATTTTAGAAGACTGCACAATTTTAAAGCTGGTTTTAGAGCAAAGATACTCAGTGGGACTACTCAAAGTTGATGAAATTAAGTACATGTGTAACTTCTGCTGAATGAGAATTTTAACTTGGTTGGTGCCAGTTTAAAAGACAAGACACATTTTTTCCAGTCAAAGGTTTTATGCATAAAATTAAAGGAAATGAAAATGGCATCCAAACTAAAAGAAGACTGAGTTTATGGAAAAACTGTCATTTCATTTTTGCCAGTCAGTTGTGTTACTACTACTGTTATTCCAAAACAGAGTTCGTAACCCAGTGTACTGGAGCCAACAGCACACAGAGTTGATGTTGCGGTTTATTACAGAATTACAAGTCTGGGTGCTGGGTGGTAATCCACAGAAGTCAGCACCCTCTGGGTTATAAAGCTGGGAGGTTTTTACATCCTTTTTTAGTATATATTCCACCTACCACATACAGATGGACTGCTGTATTTTCTTTAAAAAAATCTAAACCAAACAACCAGACCAAACAACCAAACTTTTGTATTCCCTGCGTCACTATACATCAGCTAAATGAAGGAATTGAGCTTGCCTTCAAATCATAGTGAAGGATTATTTATTTATTTATTTATCCAGATTAAATGTGTTACATCAGAGGAAGAAGCATGGAAGCTAAGGACTTTCTCTTGGACTAAAATTAATTCAAGCCTATATGAAATTTATTAACATTTGGTAAGTATGTGGAGACTGTATATCATGTTGGAGAATAGCACTTCTTGAGAATAAAAATGATGAAGAATTATTCCTAATATTTACCAAATTATTCTTAGTATTATGATTCATTAATTTGTTTTTGTGGTGGTGTCATGTCTTGCATAGGCAATGTCAAAAGGAAAACACTAGAAAAGATTAATTGCTGGACTGAGCTAGCATTTCTTATTTATTTGAACACATTCAAGTAAGTAAAATACACTACAGACTTACAGACAACTATCTGTTTTGGAGTGTCAAACCAGAAAAAACCTCAAACTCTCTGTTTCACAATTCATGTTGCTGTATATACAGTAGTTCAAGCTATGTTAGTAACATGTTGCCAAATCCTCAGAGTTCAAAGCTTCATACATTAGTAGTAAGGAGCAAATTTATTTTAAGCAGGAATCTCTAGATGAAGCTCACTGAGGCCCAGAAGTAGATAAGATACTCAGTTATTTTAATGTGAGAAAAATAAGTATTATTAGTTTCAGTGTATTGTAATAGTATACAAAATCATTAGCCTTAGTTATGGATAAAAGAAAAAGGTCAATTTAGTTAAAAGAATATAGTTGGCTTGCATAATTTATGGCTTTCTTAGATGTCACCAAATGGTGAGGAAGGATTTTTTCCTTAGTGCTATAAATTAAACATAATTAGTAACTTTGAACTGTGCCTCCTAACTCAGTTTCAGCAATTGTTGTTTTTAGAATATGAGATCTAGAATAAGTACACCAGTAGTTCCATAGAATCTGATGAAGTATTTGTGATTAAAGATTAAAGACTTTGACAAACTGGACTTTGAACAAGTAGCAAAAATTAAAAATATCAGAAAGACACAGTTCTTCTCCCCTCTAGGAGGTGTTATTCCTGCAAAAAAACCCCAACCAGTGGAAATGCTTTTTGTCCCAAAGGTCAGGCCTGAAGAAAGAGGAACCAAAGTTTTTCAAATAGTTTCAAAGTCAGGCAATCTTATATAGTGTGACTGTAATTTACATAGAACTCATTTTTTCATGGATTTTTTTATTCCTCTCTTAAGGAAGGTATGAGCAATTTTAATTTATCTCACCTGTTGGGTGAAAAAGATCTCTAATCTGTAACACAAGAGAGGAATGCATAATGCAAGACTGACTTCAAATAGCCAGAAGCATGTCTAATTTTCTTCTATTAAAGGAATAGTTTGACAGCACTGATGTTGTAAGAGAGATGTTACATGCTTCTGCAGTGTTCACTGTTGTTATTACACTTTGCTATGCACTGCATGGAAAATACTACAGAATGTGTTCATATAGCTTTTAAGTGAATATTTATCATTGACATCACATATTATAATCTTGGATAGTTTACATTGCACTGTGGGTTAGTGGTAATTTACATTTATGTTTTTTCTTACACTTGCTTATCCTCAGTCTCCAGCATGTCTTTCACCTTGATTACTTTGTTATTCATTTTCATAATCTCCATTTTTTCCTGTCTGATTCTAGGACTGTACTAGAATTCACCACACATAACTTTTGGGTCTGTAGTCTGATTTTTATTATGTCTGAAATACTTGAGGGCTTCTTCTTCAAGTACCAGAACTAAGACCTTGCAGGATTTGGCATGAAGTACTCTATGCATAAATCTTTTCGTGTTTTACAGCTCAGCTTTTAACTGATACTTGATATTCTTGGAGAATGCCCATGCTTCAGCTCCATTTGTATTAACCAGTGGTACATATGTGCCAAAAATCCTTTTTGCTGTACAATAGAATCTTTATAAAATTTTTGTTTTGCAGATTGTGTTAGTTTAAATAATGTTGGTAGGAAATGTTATGGAAAATGCCCTTTGTGTTCTGTGTTACATCTATTCCCTACAATATGTTTTATTTCTTCTTGTTATTTTTTGGATTATTTATCAAATATCAGAGTATAAATGTGAATCAAATTATATACAAATTAATATAATCAAATTAATATACAAATTAATATAATATATGTGTTCTTACTGAAAATTCTGATTTTCCTCCTTAGCAGTTCTCCAGTGTCTCACATCCTCAGTCATGCTGCTTATCTTTATGCATTTTCTCTAGGTGCAAGTTTTTAAATATTCATTTTAATTTTGTAGAGATCAAAATTAGGCATACCAGAAAAATACAGGAAGACCAGAAAGATATGAGTTTGTACAGTATAATTTACTGCTATACATCTTCCACGAATCTCTTTAATTTTTGGGAGATTTCTGCTTGCTTATTTACTTACCTATGTACCTGTTTGTAAGTTATCTTTGAGCTCCATAGTACACTGCCAAACTTTAACATGAATATATAGTTCTTCAAACTATACACTACAGAACACAGTCTATTCCATGTGAATGAGGTACTGACTTCTCTGGCCTGTCAATTTTTTTTTGTGTTGGAGCACTGTTTCTGCAGAACTGAAGTCACTGCAGCTATGGCATTGAGTCTGAGGGGAATGGAACTGGGATTTTCAAGTGTGGGGGGTTGAAAAACCGAAATTAATATTGTATTACACAAAACCAAGAACCTAGAAATTGCAAGGTGTTTATAGGATTTTGGATTACAGGTAGGTATAATAACTCAGTTATTAACATCAGTGCACTAATTCTACTGCAATATACAAAGAAGATTTACAATGAGGCCAGAATTTAGGTGTAGAGGATTAATTATTTTCATTAATGCCTTGGGCTTTCTGCAGTTCTGCACACAAATTTCTTTTTTTCTTTATTATTACTTCTTAGCAATTAAGTTTTGTTTTGTTTTGTTTTTAACATGCTGCCTGTGGTATGTTGTATAACCAATATTATTTATTGTTCAGATAGATTTCATTTATGAAGCTGTATAAAAGAATAACTTACTGAGAGCATGCTGTGAAGGGAGGCAATTGATGTCACTAATTTCTCAAAATAATTACATAGTCTGCAGAATCTTACATTGTATTGCATTGCACTGTATTCATTACCTTCACAGCTGGTCTGCATAATATAATTACTTATTACTGTTTGGTTACAAAAAAAGGTAGCTATTATTATAACACTGTGAAAACTAATTATATTAATTTTTTCATTTCCTAATAGATAGGAACATTGTCTCTCTCCTTTTTCCTTGATGCACACATTCTTCTTCCATATCTATTGTATTGCTTTTAATGCAAAAACAATATTTAAATTTAGATTACTGCCCAAGCTTTCCTTTAATCTTCTTAATACAGGGAAAAAAAAATCTTTCTTGTTTTTAAGGAACACAAACGTGGTCATGATGACAGCCTATGTTTTATGGCCTGCATTAAAATAGCAAAATAAAACAACAAAAATCTACCAACCAATTAAAATGCCCCAAAAACCAACAAACAAAACAAACCCACAAAAAACTCATAAGAAAAGTCAACACAAACACACAAAACCCACGCTAAATTGAAACAAACAATTCACCCCAGAAAAAAACCACACACACAACAAAGAAAAAGATCCCTGTAGTGCAGAAACGTCAGCTTTTTGCAAGGATTACCTCTTTATTTTTTAATGATGTGATTTATGAGAAATTAGAAGTTTGCAACAATCTTTCTACAACGAGGAACACATTGCTGCCTTTTTTTAGTGAAGTTGCAAACCAGGCTCCAGCTTGGGTTTGAGCTCCTGCAGATTGCAGTAACTCTGTTTCAGGGGGGCTACAATAATTTTTACCTGCAGAGACCCATAATTCACATCCCACTGCTCCATCTACCTGTCTATATAAGTAATTTGTTTTGTGGCCTGGAAGTCTGCATCTGTCTGATTGTGGACCATATTGAAATAGTGGACAGCTGACAGAGAACGTAATATGCATAATTTTGTTGGAAGACTAAAAAAGCACTTAGCTTCAAAGTCAGAATTATAAATTGCTCTTCTTCACATTGAAAGACTCTTTGAACAGCATCTTCAGTTTCCCAGAGTCATGTCAAAACCAGTGGACTTTTGCCTAACTAGTTGCAGTGTTCTGTTGAAGCTATCAATCTGTACTGGAGAGCTTTCTTCAGGCCAGAAGCAATCTGCTGAACTGTAACTGTGGAAACTGCTGCAATGAACTTTTTTCCCCATGCAGGCTGAGTTGTGCAGTTGTCGATGTCATGAGATGTGCTCTCCTCAAGTGACCAATAGATTAACATGCGTGTCACGTGACTGAATGCACATGTATAAGCCCTGTCAGATGAGTACTATGCAGATATATTAGGACATTTTGCTTTTCCATATCAACCCTTTTAAATATGATAGGCATGAGTATGATTGTGTATGAAGGAGGTGCCACCAGGAACTCATGGAAAGGGGTGGCAGAAGGCAAGGCTCCCAAGGCAATCCGTGCCAGGACCACTCTGCCTACACCGTCACCATAAGCCTTCAGGTAGCCAGAAGAACCTTTAAAGTGACTAAATTGTCACTGGATACACCCAGTCATTTTAGGTTAATTCACTTAAATGGAAACGCTCTGAGCAGCATATGGAGTGCATGTTGTCCTGGAGGAAGGAGCCAGAGACCAGAGCTCATCACCAGAATGACAACTTAGTCTTCTTTTAAAGGACTCAAAACACCGTTTCACTTGCAGTGCAAATCACTGTGAATCAATTTGTGCTGAGCATACTCTTGAGTGCATCTACAGGACCAGGTACTTTCATGAAACTGAAAAGAAGAGTTTCTGATCTGGAGATTTAATCCAGACACCAAAGTGCTTTGGAAGCAGAGTTCTAGCCATGCAAAAAACAAAATGCAATCCGCAGAACCCCATGGATAGACCAGCATCCAAACAGAGTAATTAAGTTTGGAGAAGAGGTGAAAGCAGAATTTTTAGATCAAATTTTTGAATTCAAAGATGCAATTTAAGTTACTACTTGCTTTACAGTATCAGTAGATCTAGATCATGAGGCAATCATAGATTTGGGTTTCTTTTTTAATTTAAAAAGAGAGATTTCTTAGAGTATTTGAATCACATTGGTGGTAATATTTGCTGATTAAAAACCCCAAGAAGGAAAACCTCATTTCCCATTTCTGCAAAATGATCCTTGAGTGTAACAAATATAACTTCAACAATTCAAATTGCATAAATTGTGTAGTCATAATGAAAGAGGAAGTTTTGTTTTCATATAAGATGTTAATGATTAGTAGCTTTTTGTTAGTTTGAAAATTCATTCTCTGTGAAAAACAAAACTGTTGCTCATACTCTATTATTCTCTTTTTCAGCTGCTCAGCTACTGAGTTAGAAATCAATAGAAATGATACTGAAGATCTGTCATTGTTATGCCATTTTGCATATCTAAATATGCCTAAATATTTGCATATCTAAAGATTTTCTATATGTTGTAAAAGTATAATCTGAAAAAATAAAGATGCATATGTTTCCTCCAGCTCATAAGATATTTTGAAATTTTAGAGACCAGAATGAACTCAAAATTTAAGGGGCAAGTTATTCGTTACAGATAAATTTTCAGAATTCATGTTTAATACTAAACATGAATAAACCAAGAATCCCAAAGACTCGTGTGCTGTATTTTACTATGGGTTCTATTGTGGAATAGCATTTATTCAGATGCTAGTGATTCATTAATAGTGGAAGATTCAGAGTGACCTGAGTGTGGATTTGTACCCAGATAGGGGAAAAAAAGAAATTCATAAACGTCTTATTTCATAACATCTAAAGAAAGAAATTTTCTTCATCTTCAAGATATTTTCCAAGAGTAATAGGCATGAACAATTTGATGTGTATCTGTGGTCCATATAACTTTTATGTTTTCTCTCTAAAGAAATTGTGTTTCGTTCATCAGAGTTGTTTTATTGTAGTATATCAGTGTCCAAGTACCCAGTGACCACATTGGAGTTATTAAAATAAACAACATATAAGCCAGAGGCAGAGTTAATTTTATGAATAGTCTGCTTATTGATGAAGCAATGGATGTGACTGTTATGCCTGGATTAATTTGTATTCACTGCCTATGGAAATCTTATTTCTACAATAGGACCTGGCTCAGAGGCAAGACCTTGGTTCAGGTCAGCACATTTTGCAGAGGCTTTAAAGTTAGCTCAGCAATCCAAATAACTTCCTGGGGAGCAATTCAGGACAATATTTTTCCCAAATTCTGCAGCCAAACTAGCCTTTTTGACCTTTTCCAGAACCCATAGGTTGCACATTCTCAATTAAGTCAGTCTGGCTCCATTATCAAATACCAGTAAAAATACTTATCAAATACCTGTGCACCTAATATACATTTAGCTGCCCGACATCTTAAACCTCTTTAGAAGTTTTCCAGGCTGTACTGGAAGGTCTTGTGTAACCAGAAGAGTACTGAGTTTTGACTGCTTAAAGAACCAGATTTTTTGCTTTCAAGAGTGCCCTTTGAGTGCTCCTTTAAAAATAAAATGAATGGTCATATCACTGACCATGTTTATTCTCAGAACTGTTTAATCTGATTTTAGAGTCTTTTCTGAAAAGCCTTTTCTTATGAGCTTTTCTAAAAGTATCTTACTCAGTCAAGGAGGAATACATATCTTAGATATCAAAATGTAGTAATGTCTTCTAGTAATCTCTTTCTTCAGTACTCAGCTAAGTCATTATCACTGCTTTAAAGCTGCTAAAAAAAATAGAATATTTTCCTCAAAAATAGCTTTGAGGGTTTTTCCTCAGATTTTGAAGTATTCTTCAGACGGCTTTTGTTCAGGAATCATCTGAAGTTGGTATCTCACCAGCTGGTCCATTTGACATTTGATGCCCATTCTATAAGCTGATTTGGAGACAGTAATCACAAACCTCCAGGAACAGTATTTTTTAGATTAGCAGCACATTATTGAATGTGTTTCCTAGGCCCCTGAATTAAGGGTCTGGCAGGGAGCTAATAATTTCAATCCCAATTCCCATGTTTAAAATTACTTGGATGACATGAATGCTGGTGTTTGTGGATGCATAGAGGCTGCTAGATACACTATAACAATTAGGAAAACAAGGCCTGTAGTGGTGTGATGATAGGAGCTAGTCTCCTTGAAGTATTCCTGTTGCTTTGGAGAGAATAAGAATTGGGTGGTGAACTGGAACAGGAAGAAATTATACTTCACATCCATCTGAGAAGATTCCACTGTTAACATTTACCTCACAAGAGAGCTCCTGGCAAGGAGTAGACAAGAAATGTACATCAAATCCTTCAGACACTGCCAGGCTGAGAATGAAACATGTTTCCATATCATTGGAAACTGCCCAATCATACAGGATGCAGGCACAATTACATCTGTGAAATGTTATCAAAGAAGCTAAAAAGAAAGGTTAGACAATGCTTCAGGAACAAAATGTGAGAGGTGACAGCAATGAGTTACAGAAACTGGACGTGAGGTTTTGAAGGAGAACCAATCATTCATGGTGGCTGTGACTGTGTGACATGAGTATCCTGACACATCTTTAGAAGCGATTGTGATGGAAAAAGTGACAAAATACCGACATCTTCACAAACTCATTCAGGAACTAACAAATGTGGTAGGCCTTGAATTTATGGGCTTTCCCCATAGGAATTATGAACTTTTGAGGACCTTGAGTCTCTGCAGATCAAGGCAAGGAAAGACAGCCTGGGCATCCAGAAAGCTCCTTGCTTCTGTAGATGTTTTACATATGTTTGCAAGTAAAGAATGTACTGCTGTATCACCTTAATTCAAAAAAATTGCCAGTGAATGCTGTGAGTCCAGCTAACACCAGGCCTGGATAATATGTGGGGACACCAATGGACTCATGTCATGATGTGTCACGTACCATCAATCTGTGACAAAATTCTGTTGGCTGTAACCAGGGTGAATTGGCCATCTGTACTTAACCCAGAAAAGGAACATGTATCGATTATATGTGTTAGATAAATAGCTATTCCAATAACTCGTGTAAAAAACATGTGGAATTATTTTATAGCTAGTTTTATACTTACATTTATACTAGTTCTAATTGTGTGTTTGGGTCATGTAGCCAGCTGGTGGTATATAGAGCAGCATGAAGACCTTTCTAACTAGCAAGATAAAGAAAGGGGTACAGAAATAGGGAAGCTTAGACCACACTCATAAGTGTCTTATAGTCATACTATCTAATTTAAGATAAGCAGCAATCTTGGCAACAGCTCTGACAGCAAGATTTCCAGTAGTGATTACAATGCTGAATCAGAATTGAGTATTTCACATGGGAAATAGCAGGACTAGGGAGAAGCGAGATTTGAAAAGTTGCAAGATTTCTGCTTTTCAAAACAGTCACTCAGGCTTACAGAGAAAGAAACTGTGAGATACTATTTTTTACTGCTTTTAGTCATGTGTAGAATGCAGGAAATTATGTAGCAGTGTAGCTACACATGATTTTCTACAAAGCATGAGCATTCAAGACAGTGAAACCCAATTTACTATTTGAGATTTTGCACATGGCATCAGTATGTGATATTTTGTAAACAAAGGAAGTCTATGAATGTATGTCAAGAATCCTCTGAACTTGATAGTTTTTTAGTTATTGTCTTTTGTGAAATTTGTCTGCATAGACACTTTGATTGACAGATTTGCAAGGGATTGTTTTGTGAATGAGATTGCTAGTAAATAAAATTAGAGTAATTAGAATACTGATGTAAGAAATATAATGATACAAGTATTGTGATGAAAATTTTACAGAACTGACTTCTTATAATTTAATTTAACTCTTCTTGATAAATTATATTAGAATAATTGCTTTACATTGTTTCAGCATCATTTGGACTATTTGGAGGGGCAAAGAAATTCAGCTTTGTATTTTCTTTAATAAATTCACAACAAAAAAAATGTACCATTTTAAAATAGCCCAAGCTGTTAAATCAATCAGTTTGATTAAATACTTTGCATATCATGTTGTCCTTGGTCCTGACATTTTATATTGAAAAAGGTAAGTTTCTGCATGTGTTTCAAGATATATTTTACTGATTATCTCCAAATCTTTAGGCCTGCAAAATATAGAAGATGGCCTGTCATAAGGAAGGAATTTCCTGTGCTATGGCCATAAATTAGTTTTAGAATGAACAGACATTAAGGTCAAGGGAATTCTTATGATTATTATGTTTAGTCCAACATACTGTAGCATGCAAAGTTCTCTCAAAGTTCTCTTTAGGTCAGATAAAAACATATACATTTATATAATATTCAAAATATACCATTCAACCAGTTTTAGAAACAATTTAAATTCTGTTAATCTATCTAAGCTATCAATTACTGGTTTTTTTAACAGTATTTAGAATCTTCAGATGGGTCTTCAAGTCAGTAAGGTTGAGGGAGAAGTTAAAAATAAACAAAGAAAAGGAATGGCATTAGAACTGATACCCTTTTATGGTAAATCAAAGATTTTCCTTACTTTGAACAGTGACAATAACTTTTGGTTAAGTAGGCAGTAGCTAACCTTAACTTAGGTCTGTTTTTCAACTTTTTAAAGGATTTCATTAGAAAAGCATCAGCTACTTTATGAGAGAGAATATGCGCTCAAAGGTATAAAAAAACATAGTATGTCATTAATGAAATACAGATTCTTGCATGAGAATATTGCAACCAGACGTTAAACTAGTTCAGCATGATTCATGCTATTAAAAACTGAGTTCAGTCATGGATGTATTTTGACTAAGTTTAGGAGATGTGATGCAAAACCAGATTTTATATATATTTATTTCTATTTACATTTATAGGTGTACTTATATTTAAATTTATAGTCATATTTATATTTATATTTATATTCACACAAATAGAATGCCGATATTATATTTTGGTTTAAAAGTGAAAATTGATTTGATTTGAGTAGATCTTGGGAATTTCAAGGGGGAAAGTGAGAGGGGTTTAGAAGATAAGTGTTACAATCTCTTCCAAAGATGAGGAATGTTGTGAATAAATGAGAAAGGAGTGTAACCTTGCATAGCAGGAGGTAAAGTATTAAGCCATACATCTGTCTATTAAACTACAAATCTGTGTATTATGAACTCAAACTAGTTTCCTGTTAACAAACCGTTTTCCACTCTCCAGTATATTAAAAATAAAAAAAACCAAAACCACCTACTATATCTATAATCATTAACTTAACCTCTGTTACTGTTTGTCAGAATTCCTCATGTAAATGAGTCCTATTAAAGCAGTTGAGGCTGTAGCGTAGCAGACATACATAGGCCAGTATATAATTTTGACATTTTTTCCTGTCATGACCACACAAAATGGGTTCCTAAAAATTGGAATCTGAGCCTTTACATATTCATAGCAACCAACAGAAAGGATTCTTCTCAATACTTGTGAATTAGAATTCTATTTATTTATTGGTTTATTGGTTTGTTTGCATGATGAATTTTTCTTGGGAATGACAGTTAAACTTTCAAGCAGAAAACTGACAATTTTTTCTGAATAAGGGAAAGCCATAGTACACACTTAACATGGAAAGATGCTACTTGTAATTCACAAGGAACTCAGTACTGGCTGTCTTTACCTTCAGCTGTACTAAGTTCTGGTAGTAAAATTTATTGAAATGATTTGTGATATCTTTACCTGAGGTAGTTAGTATGGGTTTTTCCAATAACCAGTGAAGAGAATCAAGCTTTTCCAGTGTCTTAAATATATCATATCGTAAGAGGTCTGAAAAAGTATAGATAGCTCATGACCTGAAGTAGTCCTTTCTTCTCTATTGTCTATAAGGCATTCTGGTGGATAGCTGAGAGGTAGAAGTCTAAACTGTAGATGTATAAATGTAAGAGTTGAATCCGTATTGGAGATGAAATCCTTAATTGGGAAAAACCCATGACTCATCTTTTTATAGCTTCATTAGGGACAAAATGTCAACACATGTTCTGGAGAGAATGTACACATTATATAAGAGGTAGCTAGGATTGCAAAGACTGTTTTTCCAATTTTCCACCCATATGATTGCTGTAACTTATAATGACGGATCCATTGGTAGGGAGGGCATCTTATATTGCATTTTGGCCCATAGAAAAATAAAAAGTGGAGATTCCCTTGTTTAGAGAATCATGAAGAGAGAAAACTGCTTCTGACCTGATACATTCAAAGACTGTCACTGGGCATTTTCAGGGAGATAATTGTGCTCAATGTGTGTCTATAGAAATCACCAATCTCCTCTGCATCTGTTGACAAAGGAAGATTTATCAGCATAATTAGGAAGGGAGAAAAACCTTCACTTTCTCTAAGGCAAACTAAAAGCCCCACTGTTTTCATATATCCTTGTGATGACTGATAGTATCAGAGTTCATTGTTTGGATTACATGGGTATTGCTCAAACATTATTTTTAAGTGAGATCTCCTGTCACAGAAAGAGAAGAAGGAAAAGAATGAATAATGAAGAGGAATAAAGGATGTCATGATATGTAAAAGGCACTGGAAATCCACTAAATAGATTTTCCTTTCAAATTTTCTTACATGCTTATTTGTCTATATTGATAGACTGGAGCACATGACACATGGAGAATTCACAGTCACAGTGTCAAGCCTTTTGTTATATTCCTTAAAGGAAGTATTTTTCCATTTTCTTCTTTTGTCTTTGTAAGGGCCTTGCTAAAATGCAAGAGAAAAATTCTGAGTAACTGTGGTGACCCTGTGTGGTCAAGGAAATAGTGTTTTCAAAAGACAACAAACATATTCCTTATTCAGCTTCTAATTTGCTGATTTTAATCACCCTTCTGGAGTTGAAGATTATGGAATTATGCTGTCAGCTTATCAGTTCTATCACATATGTGCCATTTTCCCAAGTAATCTTTGAACCTAGCAGTCAGTTTCCAATTATTCCATTTGAGGGAGAAGCAGAGGGCTGGGTATGGTCTCACAAGTCTCTGGAAGAGTGGTCAAATTGTGTTAAATTAGATACTCATCTTTTCCACAAGTTCCCTTGTGGGATGATGTTAGAGTCCCAATGAAGCAGCATGTACAGATAATACAAGACAGATAATAAAAGACTGATAATTATCATGGTTAGAAATTCAGCATAGCAACAGCATTGTTATGATAGCATGGGGGAAGGTTTTTGATAAACGATGTGGGTGAAGGGAGGAATGTCATAGTAGGTGAGGAGCTGCCTTTGCTCTCAGAAAAATAGCCATCCTTCCCTTCCCTTCCCTTCCCTTCCCTTCCCTTCCCTTCCCTTCCCTTCCCTTCCCTTCCCTTCCCTTCCCTTCCCTTCCCTTCCCTTCCCTTCCCTTCCCTTCCCTTCCCTTCCCTTCCCTTCCCTTCCCTTCCCTTCCCTTCCCTTCCCTTCCCTTCCCTTCCCTTCCCTTCCCTTCCCTTCCCTTCCCTTCCCTTCCCTTCCCTTCCCTTCCCTTCCCTTCCCTTCCCTTCCCTTCCCTTCCCTTCCTGGAACTTCCCTTCCCTTCCCTTCCCGGAACTTCCCTTCCCGGAACTTCCCTTCCCTTCCCGGAACTTCCCTTCCCGGAACTTCCCTTCCCTTCCCGGAACTTCCCTTCCCTTCCCTTCCCGGAACTTCCCTTCCCTTCCCGGAACTTCCCTTCCCTTCCCACCCCTTCCCTTCCCTTCCCGGAACTTCCCCTCCCCACCCCTCCCCTCTCTTTTCTCTTTTTCTGCTTCATTTTTTCAGATTACAAATAATTCCCCTCATTTCTAATTAAAATGTAATAAAAATTTTTTTGGTCTAAAATTGGCTTTGAGTTAGACACTGAAAGCAGAAAAATTTGTTCTCTTTATAAGAAACCCAGTTAAAAGACAGAAACTTGCGGTAAATGTAATGAAATTCTTCATCATCTGGATGAACACATCAATTTAATGTTACCAAACAATTTGATAGACTAATGAAAAAATAGTATTGTAACTTCCTAGCCACTGTTTTGGAAAACAATGATAAATCCTACAATTTTCAAAGAGATACATGTCTATTTATACATACCATATTGAAAAAAAACAGAAACTTAGAATACTTGATTATATAAAAAAATATTTTAAAGATATAATTTAAAAGTTACAGTCATTAATTGATGAATAATACTTGATTTTGTCTGTGTTGATTTTTTTTCACCTTGAGATAGGGAGTGAAATTCTGTGACTCAAGCAATACAAGAGAATATCTATGATAACTTGAACAGTATGATTATGGTACGATTTTTTTTTAAAGTAGATGAGCAATTTAAATTCACAATACTTTTACTATTGAAATACAACACTTATAATTAGGGTTATAAGCCTAATATATATTTTCAATGACTCAAATACATAGTTACATATGCTGAGAGGAATTGCATTTTATTTCTATACAATATGTAGTATTGTGTACTATTTTCTTATAAGAATAAGCTGATGAAGTAGTTTTTAAAGCGAGTTTTTATATGCAGCTTAGCAGCTCCCTTTTCCAGCAACTTGCCTAAAACCACACAGTTTTTCTCCAATGTCTTTCCACAGCATGATGTTGTGAGTTATATTGTGATACAGGACGTCCAGAAATGCAGAATAGCCAGCACAATAGCAAGAAGGCAAGATGTTATTTATATTTTTTATCACCAGTTTATTGGGTCATTTGTGCTCTATTTCCTGTTACGGAGGTCAGTGTAAAAGCAGATGCTATAATAATTAATGGATTGTATTTTCCCATCTATGAAAAACCATGGAAATTTTCATACCAGCTTAACTTCTATCTAGAACAGAAATACTTGAGAGAAAACCATATACCGTATTTTGCTGTAGGAATTAAAAGTATTGTGAGATGTATATTCTTAGCAGAGCAGTGTTTGGTATGAGGTGGAAAGGCTTTAAACACTTTAAAACAAAGCAAATTCCTTGTAAACATAGTTTTCAGGAAATTTCGTATGCAAGCTATCCACGCCTTTTCCTGAGAATGCATTGTATGATATCTCTGAAACCACAGTTCTTTATCCCAGGTCTAACACTTACAAGGATTATAGTTATCTTAGACAAATGGAGAGTCAAGGTTTACTCTTTTTTGTTTAAATAAAAGTGACTGAGGAATATTACCTAAAAGATGGTTGGATTTAAAACAATGTGTAGAAGTCAGCTCAAAGTGTAGGAGTGGGCTTAGACCATGCCTTGAAGTATGATGGAATTTGCTTTCTCAAACAGAGCACTGAGCACTCACGTTTGCACCTCATGCTCTTTATATACTGAACTGTCCACAGTTTTTGAACTTCTTGGAATATAAAAATGATTTTCCTGAATTAAGCTAATAGAATACCTCCTGTAAGAGATAAAATCAGTTCAATGAAATTTCCCTGCCTGTGTTTTTTATTGTGACAGATAATTTTTTATCTTATTTCTCCATACGACAAAACATGTTAAGGTTTTTAAAGCACTAGATCTATTAAATAGTTTAGGTAGTTCTTCACCTTTTAAGAAACAATATGTCTAAAATGTGCATTATTTGGTTGCTATAAAATCCCATTGAGTTTAATTTTTAACTGACATCATAAAATTACCTGACAACAGGTTTCTGATATGCATTGCATAGTGGACACAGAATTTTTAATCTTCATTTCTCTCACATTTCTATACAGTCCAGACCCCCAAATTCAGTAGCGGAGAGGATTCCTTAATAAGTCATGAAATTGCATTTTTTGCTAAAATATGTCTTCTGCACTTAAATGTGTCTGTCTAATCTAAGCCATTTGTCAAGCCTCATTAGACAGTCTGTGAAATGAAGCTCCCCCATAGCTATATCCAATCTATTTTTCTTAGATCACCTACAGCAGCTCTCTTGCACCTTCTTTTTTTTCCACCAGCTCTAGGGGAAGCCCAACTGCCGACTTAAGCTATGAGTACAACATTTAAATGGTTAAAAGTAGGAGCAGTGAAGTTTACCTTCTGTTATCTTTCTATGTTTATGAACTATGTGGAAGTATTACCATTGTTATTTTTAAGAAGACATCATTTAGTATCAGCTAGATCATAATTTGATATGGACGGGCATTTTTCTTTATTGCTTGTTTCCTTCATCTCTAGTTCCATAGATTTTGAGCACCTTTTTTTTCTCATCAAATCTTTTTTAGTATCAAAATTTACCAAAGCTTTATTGGAAATTTTTCAATGGTTTGGGTGTGTTTCTTTTTGTTCAAGTTAATTAACTTGGAAGTGAAAGTAGCTAAACAATACTAGACCTTGAATAAACCAACATTATTTTAACACAATGTCAGTGAAATTCTGATCCAAAATAAACAATGTGGCAAGTTCTTGAAATGCTACAACATATTCTGTTAACCATTAAAAAAGCTTTGTATGATTAACTCCATATTTGCACTCAGGATAAAAGTAATTTGCACCTTTCCCCAGGTGCTTCATCTCTCAGGGACAGAAAAACACATTTCATTCCTTGTCCTCCAGTAGGAGACCTGAAATGATTTATTAAATAAAACCAGGTCTCACCTGATGCTATGTTTCTAGGTGGGCAAATATATGGAAAATGAAATGAGATAAAAAGTTTACCTCCTGAGGTTTTGGCCGGAATTATAATTTAATCTGCGGGTAGTTAGAATCTGGACTGTCCTAGAATGATGTGCTGTAGGACAGCTTGAGAAGTTTTCAAGCTTAGCAGGAAATCTGAACTAAAATTGCAGGCATTTCTTTATTTAAGATGAAGAATTTGCAATATTGGCTTTTCTGTTTCAACGCTTGCATAGATCTGAAGAATATTTTCTGACATTGATTCAATAAAACACTACATTCTTTAATCCTCAGGTTTGTTTGTCCTCAAACTGGGTCAATGTTCTATGTTATATCAGGGACATGGTTTAAGTGGTGCACTTGACAGTGCTAGGTTAATGGTTACATTCAATGACCTTAGAAGTGTTTTTCAACTGAAATGATTCTGTGATTCTATGATTCTATATATATCTGCCAAACATGGGTTTGACTGTATCCAGTTTTTGACATCTAAGAATGTGGTGAAAGCTGTTTTTAAGGCTTCCTTGATTGCTAAAACAGAGAGAGAGTTTCTTTAGGAACTGATTCTTCCCACCTTACGGCAGTAGTTAGGAGAACCTACATTGTCAAGTAGTTTTCTCTTGGAAGTGAATGCAGAAGGAGCTAAAATAGTGGATTTTAGAAGTCACGTGGCATATAAATAGCTGCACGTGGTAAGATTACTTGCACCCGAAAGTTCTAGGTGTTAATAACTTCACAGAAGGGAAGGTCTTCCCTAGGGAGATCTTCCTCTTGCCTTCAGAAACAAGTCTGTTTCACATGTTAATAGTGTCCCCAGACCAATTTAGTCACTTTAGAGGAATTGTATTCAGAGCTGCCGGACTCTTATTGGAGACAGCCATGTCCTTTCTGTTCCTTGAAAACTGTCAATAACTTTGGTACAATATTATTTTTAGATTGGTACATCCTTTCTTATATGTCAATAGAGAACTTAATGGTAAAAATCTCCTGTTCACGCATGTATTAGATCACTCTGGCTGGAGTACAGTGATCATTGGCAGGTCATGCATTGTTAGAGTCTCTGAAAAATCGCTAGTAATTTTTGTGAATATTCAGAAAAAATTGCACATTTCATAGATGAAATACCCATCTGTGAGGACTCTCACCCAACAGGACAGAGAACTATTCTCCCTGAAGACTAGTTTCAGGGAAACCTCTGTCTCCTTCTTGATATGAGTAGGGATTCATAACTGGTGTCGTAGATAGTATTTCTTTCAGGAAATCATTATTTTCTTTCACTGTGAAAACCAAGTGTGGTCTGCACCCAGCTTCAGAAGCTCTGTCTGTTTCTGTTGTAATACTGCTGCAAATTCATGCTTTAGGTTTTATTGCCATAACTTGCATTGGCTGCTACAGTTTTAGACTTTAAAAATCAATTGTATCTGTTACAGCTTGGCTGATAATTCCTAAATAAACCTGACAATTTCTTCTGGTGCTTGACAGAAAATTCTAGGGGTTTTAGGACAACTGAAATGCAAAATTATAGGGATTTTTCTACCTTTTCAATTCCATTTTTTTCTGTGCATTTTTTAATTTTTTGACTGAAAAAACCCTAGACCCATGCAACTCCCCAAACCATACAAGAATTAGTCCTGTTATTTCTATCAATTGCTAGAACTTCTAACATTAAACCAGGGAACCACCAGCCTTCACTCCTCCTGTTAAGTCACATCCCTAGAAACATGGGTATGCTAATAAGAAGAGATTTTGTTTCAGCCCTAAATGGACTTTTATTCTAGAGAATTGTAATGGTAATTCAATATTGTCTTTTAAAATAGCTCAAAATACTGACATTCTTAAAAAACCAATATAGTTTGAAATAGCTTATGAACTTTAAAAGCAACAAGACAATTTTAGCTGATTGCTGACTGCAGCATGGGAATTGCTGAGTCAAGTAATGACCTCTAGTTTCCTTTTACAAGAAAGTTCATTAGAGATGAAACTAATTTTGCAATGTTACTGTGGAAAAAACATTTGACCTTCAAGCTTGCAACAGAAATATACTTCCTTGTCTTTTCTGTTGTGTAATTAATAAATATTTGTTTTCACAGCATTTATATTTGGAAGAATTACTTCTTGCTTATGCAAGTAGTCTTTTCAGACCAGTTGAATTTATTCACTAAAATACATAATATTTTAGTAATCAAATACTGCATGACTGAGCTCCAAATGTCAAATGCTTTTCTTAGTTTGGATCTATATATGATATAAATAAATTATTACTTTGTGATAATTGAAACAACCCAACATTTTGAAATTTCCAGATTTTAAACTAAATTTTCTCAGATTTCTGCACTGATTTTTGTGTTTGCTACAAAAAATTTTATATGTTGTTGTTTTCATTCAAAAAAACCAAAACGATTTACAATGTGACTTCCTTCCTATTAATTTCAATCCAACAAGATTATATTCCTACTTAAGGCAGAGAGCAAAATTTTAGGTGATGGGATACATCTTAAGTCTTTTTTTTAAGGTGACCTTAAAGATTATAAAATTCTCTCGTGATCAGTGAAAATTAAATTTATATGGTGGCTAGGCATAAGCACAAAATTAATTTTGTTGTCTCTAAATTCCATTTTGGAGTTTATGAAGGATGACAGAGCAAAGCTGTAGGCAAGTGCTCTAATAAATCTCTTTTTAGGGGTACACACTTTCATAGATGGCTTAAATTAATTTATTGTTTCCTGGTTTGAGTATATATGAATTTTCCTTGTTCCATGATAATTTTTGTGATCTGTTACCACAAAGCACCGCTTCTGTTCCAAGTACTTTTCCCTACATCTTCACTAGGCCATGCATGTGGAATAGCCTTTCATTCATTTAATTCTGACTGTTCTCTGTCCCACTAACAGCTGTTAACATGTAAGGCCCCAAAAACCTTGCTTAAAAGGGCTCATGGTTTTTCACGTACTCTGAGTTAGACACATGAGAGAAACACCAACAAGATACCCTGAAGAGATCAAAACCACAACAACAAAAATATACTGGCAACTTTAGAAAATCAAAGAACTTTGGCAAAAGATTTAGAGCAAAGAGAAAGACAGACGAGATATACAAAAGAAAAAAAAAAAAAACCAAAAACTACCATTCCTGGTTCCAGCAGTGTTCAGCTGACAGAAATTCCAAGAGGAAGTAGGGTCAAGACACATGCTTGCCTTGTGTTTCACGTTAAATACCCTTTGGCTTTCCTGGGTCCTTTCCTGAGGTGGATTTCTGGTCTGGTGGCCACTTAGGAGCTGGATGAGAGGTTTCAGAGGTGGCATATGGAGTATTGTCTTCAAGTGTGCCAGTGGCTGGTGGGGCTGGGATACACTCCTGGGCTGGGGTGGGGTGTTTGGAGCAGTTCACTGCCTTACCAGAGCAAGGCCTGACCTGCCCCTGCCTGCACACCTGAAATATCTCAGGCCAGCAGCTCTTTCAGTCTCACACAGGAACACTTGGATTCAATGATGCTGGCAAAAAGGATTGCTGCTCATTTGGAGCTAAAGTCTGACACTGCAAAATCATAAGTTGTATTTCCCATCCCAGCTGGGGACTATAGGTTTATTTCAATATAGACATAAATATCTAGACGGAAAGTTATTTTGACGAACACATGACATTTTGTGGTCTAGGTGAAAAAGTATCTTTTGGAGTTATTTGTTATCCAATTCATTTCAGGCCTTATGCTGAGAGGAAAATTGAGTGCTACAATAAACAGTCAGAAGTTAAAAGAGAGCCCATCTGCTGCAACAGGCAGCTGCATCTGTGAGAGGAGTACACCAGTGCTTGCGGGAGAGATTGTTGGATGATCTCTGAGATCAGTGTTCCTCTCCTGGAAGTATTGCAGAAAACTAGAATAAAAGGTATCTCTAGTAGATGAGTCAAAAGGAATGAAAACCAGGGAGGAGGCATGAGATGAATTTCTGGGAGCCAGGACTCATGAAACAGATATCAGGTGTCTAGAACACATGCTCTAACAGCATATTCTCCTCTCTCTCTTTTGTTTTTTGTCTTTATGGGTAGGCTTATCTTCATGGTAGATTTTTTGTTTGTTTGTTTTTAATTTTGTTTTTATTCTTATTTATTATTATTATTTAAATTGTATGTGTACTTTTAGCCTTGGAAAATCTTGGAAGCTGAACTTTGTCAGTCATTGTTTGCATTATGCTTGCTGGAACCCCCTAGCCACCTTTGCTATAATGTCAAGGTCACAGAATAGCAACCTGAAAGGAGCAAGTGGAACCAGAAAAGATTTTGGATGACAAAAGGCAGAATTTCTCTGTCAGGGAAGCACCATCAGCCATAATTGTCCTGAATTAAAAACTATCGAAATTGCAGAGCTAATTTTTTAACTGTGAATCTCACTGTCAATTATTTGACCCCCAAATTAGCTTGTAATGAAGCTTGGGATGAATATGGGTTGCCAGATCCCGAGTGATAAATCAGCTTTTGAATGCCCATTGATATCTACTTGGATATACCACTCCAAGTAGAGAGTGTTTAGGGACACATCTCCTGTACCTCAGTTTTTCCTATTCTGGTGGTCTCAGTACTTTTGTAACCTTTGCTCTTCTGATTGCTTAAGATTAGAGTTGATAGCTAACGGCAGAAAAATAGCATACTAACATATACAGGATCTTGAGATCTATCTTGAGATCTTGAGGATTTTGAGAGCTATCAAGACTAATTACTTTATTTCCAGAGACTTTATGTACAGATGCTCCCAAAATATGACTTCTCCTCCTGTCAGCCTAGAACCTGAAAGAACCAAGGAGTACCAGAGCCTGTCATGTGGAGAACCCTTTGTCAGACATATGGAGAGGATGGGGAGCTTGTGGACATGGAGGGAGACTGTGCATTCCACAGTAACAGACTGCTCCAATCCACTAAGACCCTGCCAGGTACAATAAGCAAGGCAGTACTACTCCTGATGCAGGTGCACTGACAAAGTAGAGAGGGAGGAAAAAGGTAATGGAATTGGAATTTTCATTTGGGATGTCTTCAATCCTGAACTTCCAGCTCCACTGCTTGCTGTAGGCACTGCCAATAAGAAGCAGCCTGAGTACTTGGAGAAATGGCAACTCCTCCAAGGATCATAGGTGATTGCTTCTGCTATCTGTTAAATTCTGACTAAATTTGTATTGATACGTGATCTAGTAAGGGACAGAACTGATACAACAATTCCCTGAGTGTTTCCTGAACCAATAGTCACTGTGAGCTGACTGGGAGAAATGTAGCACAAATTTCCCATTTCCATTTAAAAATTGGTTGCTGGAAGAAGAACAGAGAAAGTAAGCTTGCTGGAGTTCTCTGTATGCAATAACTTCGTAGTGCAGGATTCTGATTCATCTTTGTTATTTGTGAGAGTAATGTACTTGTTAGGTTGTTTTTTTTATTTGTGTTGCTGTTTTCACAATCAATTTTATTTCTGACAGGATACTGACAGAAATAACACAGCATCAGTTGGAATGATGGAAGATGTAATTAAATGTGTTTTTGGAATTACCTGAAAGGGCTGGAAGCATCATATTAGTGTAAGAATACAAGTATTAAATGAAGGAATATGCCATGTACTATTTATATTTGCCTCTGTGGTTTGTAGAATAACTTGAAATAAGGAAGCAATCTCTGTTTTCGCAACCCCCTTCTCATAACATTGTAAAACTTTTCAGTCCTTGATACATAGCTCTACATATTTCTGATAAAAACCAGAGGGCAGTTTTAATGAGAAAAAATCATAAATCTAGGATTTAGCTACCAAGAAAACAGATCAGAAGCTAGAGGACAGCCAGGCTGTTTCTAGTTTAGCTAGATTTAAAAGAAAATAAAAACACAAAGCACTCCATCCTTTGCCAGACATCTTTGTCATGAAAATACCATTCTGAATAAAGGAGAATTTTCAATAAAGGAGACAGTGTTTTAACTCCCATGAGAAATTGTGCAGGTACCAAACCTGAGGACAGACATTGTGCCAATGTTTGTGCCCAGTTCCATTCCTTTGGATTGAGTCTGTTACAAAATTTTTGCTGCATTTCTGGGTATGGGTGTTATGTGCCCTCTCTTTGTCTCTCCCCCAGCTCAGAGATGAATAGTGGTTCCATCCTTTTCCTTTAACTGAAAGCAACCTGTTATAGGTCAAGAACTCTGTCAAGAGTTTCTAATTGATGTTATGACAGAAATATTACAAAGTGCTTCAATGTCCAAATCTACTATGAACTGACAAGACTATTATTTGTGCCTACAAATATGAATCATAAAGCCATATAATCAGAAAAAGATGGGAATGTTGTATGATGTAACAGGGTAGAAGTTCCTCCACTGACAGATGGAGACTTAAGGAATAACAGACTGGGGAGTGTGTGGGGTGTGTGAGGAGTCAGGAGAGAGGAGAGACACAGCATTTTGGGGAGATGAAATGGGCACTACAAAGCACTCCTCTGGGATTTTTTGTGCTTACATCCCCTCCCCACACACCCCCACCAGTATTTCTTTTTAGTACGGTAGAGAAAAAATGCAGAGAAATAGGTTACCATGAGCGTTTTTTAAAATGTAAATATAAATTAATGGGAAATTAAATTTGTTTTAGAAGCCTAAATGTAGCATGCTATATAGCTACCTTATGGACCTGTTTATTAAATTCTAAGTGCAAACTGCTGGTATTGTGGACTGTATGAAAAAGGGCATGTTCCAGTGAGGAGGCAGTCACTGAGGAAGGTGGAGTACTCTTGTCCCCATTCTGTGAAGGTAAACGTGCAAGTCTGCTGGGAGAAACAGCAATACTTTATTTCTGGGCCCTAGGGATCTTCACAGCCCATATGCCCTGTAAACCACAAAACCCCCAACCAAATAAACAAGACCAACCAATCAGAAAATGCCCAGAATGAGGAGCGCCCAGGATACAGCAGCAGTGCTTTCATCTGTCAGAAGGACAACAGCTTTTAACCTGAGCAGGAACATTTTTGCAAATAAAAGTAATGACCGGTCATGTGGGCTGGATTGCAAGACTTAGTAGTGAATGCTGGTCAGCTGTTTTTTGGTTTTACTTTTTAAAATGGTAGTAGAATTTATTTTTAGCTTTTTCAAAAAATAGGTATGATACTTGAGATACAATAACACATAATAGGATTTAAAATATAGATGCCAATGAAGCTGAGAATTAGGGAACAGCAACCCACTAAATAAATTGAGGAAAAATTACTATTATCATTAGTATTAGAATGCAAGAAGTGTCTTAAATAAGTTGAAAATTTTTGTCACTTCTGGTGGTCTTGGACCAGTTTCTTAGAGAACTTTAATGATCAGTGATGTTGGTGGGAACTATATTGATTGATGAATTCTATTGATTTGTTTCTTTCCAGTTCTGCTATGAAAATCTGAATACATCTGCAGTTAAATCAACAGAGTAACAAAACTTTTTTTTTCATTATTTCTTCTTCACTCTCTGCTGACAGTGAATTCCGAGAAAAATAACACAATATAGTAGGCCTGAAACCAATATTGTTAGCATCTAGGGAATCTGTCCCATTCCTTTCCCATTGGCAAAACCTGTCTATTGGATCAAGCTTGTAACTTAGAGGAATATAATGTAACTGTGAATGCCTGCTGAGTTGTACTAACTCTTGTTTTGGTTCCTAGCAGGAGGGTTGGCCTTCATAAACAAAGATATTTTTCATTACTTCATTGTCTTCATTTTTGCATACGGATTCATTTTCCTTCCGCCTCAGTTATAAAATCTAGGAGCTTCTATGCTCACTTGCCAGATGATGTTTATTTCCATTATGAACAACAAATACATTAGGAAAACAAATTTGGAAATGTCTTAAACACCAACATTAGTTTTCTGCATTATTGCTCATGCTTATGTATTACCTAATTTCTTTAACTCAAGGAATACCTAGAGACAGGCTTAGGCACAGGAGAGTGATGCTGCACACTGAGTGATGTGTGTAGTGTTCTCTGACACCCCTAACAAAGCCCTCTTCTTTCTGAAATTCTAATGCAATAATTTCATTTCTTCCCCATCCTCCTAGGAAGACATTCTGATATTGTGTTGTCTCTTATCCCCATCCTGAGCCTTCAGATGATCCCTCAAGCTTTCCCAGCTCTTTTCTTTACCTTAACTTCCACTGAACTATTCCAACCTGCTAAAACTCTCACCGACATTTCCCAGACTCCCAACCACCTCCAGGACTTCCTGGACACCTCTCAGATACTTTTACAAAAAATACTGTGCTGCTGAGCAGGAGAGTAGTTCTGCTCAGGTATCATAGTTTAAAGAGTAATTTAATTTACTGGAATGTATAAACTTGGATCGAATAACAGTTTGAAGATGGGAGGAAATGCTAATTTTTTCACAAGTGCTTCCTGGCTTCTATTAATTGGAAAGCATAAGACAAGGGAATTCTACTTGAAGTTACAATAACCATTGCTATACCAAAAAACTAGAAAATAGAATTTGTTTTAGTGTTCAATAGAACATATATATATATATTTGTTTGTCTGCATCAGAAGAGACTCCTTACTTAAAAACTTGTAGCCAGAATCACTCTGATGAGCAGAAGTCAATGCCCAGCTAATTTTCAAATGGTCTTGTGATGTGATAAGACCAATTATTTTCCCTGTGCTGAGGGCTCACAATGCTAAGTAAGAGAAATATATAAAGTATTTCTCTGGTTTATTGTACATTTGTTTTATGCAACAATCTGTCCACACTTTCATGTTCTTGGTAACTCTTTTTAAACCTGTATTAAAGTAACTCATAATTTGTGGGGATTTTAGATATTTTTCTCAGTGCACCCACATGAAAATTTGTCCCATTCAGGAACGAGTTAAATTGTAGCATAAAAATGGAGACCTATATTCTAAACAGTAAAGCCCCATTATTACTTTTCATTTGAATTCTTCTGCAAATTATATCAGAAAAGAGAGTTCAGAAGAATGCCTACTTTTAAAGTGGCTTTCTTCCATGCTTTACGTAAGAGAAACTGTAGCTACAATATTTTTTCCTTACTCTATACCTGTTGCAAGAAAATTTCTGAGTTGTAGACTTTAAACCCAAACCAAACAAAGAGGTAGAATGGCACTTCAATAGCATTGTATGTCAGTTTTTTACTCAATATTCTGCCTTTATTTTTAAAACCCCAGAGTACACCAAGTGTAGCCGCATCACGCAGGAAAGTCCTTGGATATGAATTTGAGTTTCATTTCTGGAGAATGCAAAGAAACTACCAGTATGAAACTACTCAAAGGAATAGTATGATGTATTCATCTTTTACCTTTTAATATCTTTATATGGATAAGGATTTCATCAGTGTCTGTGAGGAGACAGTCTTGGCTTTTGAAGAAGATACAGCTTAGATATCTCCCTCCTAAACCTATTGTTATACACCAAGCTGCTGATGCAAACCATGGGCATCAGCAGACTTTTCTGTGGAAAAGTCCAGGAGTCAAATTGTTGTAAGATTTCCAGATATTATTTTTAACCATTGGTAAGATATTATTTGATCTTAATTTATGCTTTGTTCACAGAAAGAATATGTTCAGGAATTCTGTTAATCATTCCATGAAAGTGTCAACGCAGGGGATGACAGACAGGACACAAATATCTATTGGTCTTTGAATCAACTTTGCTTGATTGACTAGTTACTTGCAGCTTTAAATATGGAATAGAATAAAGAACACCTGGAATAGGAATCCTTTGAGTAACCATGTGATACGTCTAGGTTTCATACTGATATGCATGGTATATCTAAAAGACTTAATATTATGGAAATATTATTATTGACTCTACAGTACTCAAACTGACATCAATTTCAGTGAGGATCTTTAACAAAAAATGACTCTTGCCACTTCAGTGCCCATGTTAGACTATTGCTATTACTCTATTGATTTTTATATTTTTTTCTTTGTTTTAGTTTTGGGTTTTTGATTTTTTTTGTTCTTTTTTAAAGTAAGCTTATCTCTTTTACTCTGTACAGGAACCCTATTTTGTAAGAAAAAATTACTCTAAAGCAATTATTTTTGAAGTGTTAGAAGGGGCCCTAATTTTTCATGTCATGCATAATTTTATTTGTTTTTATACAGATCCACAGGAACTATTACAATTTTTTATTCTCAGTGTTTCAGTAAGCCAGAAAAATGAATGTGGGAACCATCACACTAAATCAGACCAGTGCTCCACTGAGTTCATGTCACTGTCCAATCTCTAATTAAAACCAACTGGTTGAAACTGGGACACATAAAACTACAGAAGATTGTGTTTAATGTCCACATCTTCTTGACTATTTGTCTCTGATCACATCTTAAAATCACAGTTAATGTTAGTCTCTGCTTTACAGCTGACAGCTGTAATTTAAACACTCTCTATGCGGCATTGTTTTCTTTTTTTTTGCTTTTCCATTAAAAATAGTGTGAGAATGGATGTGGCAAAGAATCAAAACGGTATTAAGCTTATTGTGTTTTTCCTAGACTTAGGAAATTATTAGTTACCACATTCAGGTGCTCTCAGAGCACTAAAATATTCTAGACCTGCTGTCGGACCAGCAAACAGTAAAACAATGCTGAGGTTCTGATTAGACATGTTTGTCTAATCTGATTAGACTCTTACAGAGTTATGTAATATGTATGATATGTAATTGATATCATTCAGGTTTTAGCCAGTTGATATGGCACACAGAAATTCCAAAAATGTGCACAAGATTGTGAGTGGGACTTCTAGAGTTCATTAGAGCCTGTCCAAATGGCAGTGGAACAGCTCTAATATCTCCGTACATGACGTGCCTGGTTCTATGCACCACTGCAGTACAAAATAGCTTGTACAGGACAATTGCAAATGACATTTCTGGTCTCCCTGAAGTGCCATGCCAGCTCCTGCTATACCAGAAGGCAATGCTTCTATCTCAAAGGAATGAAGAAGAAAATCAAATGAAAATTGTTTGTATCTTCAGATACAAGGGTCCATGTAATATCTTTACATACAAAGATACTGATACCACAGATGCCTATTTTGCCATCTACTGGTCCTCTTTTTACTTATAAGGAACAATATTTTTTCTCTGTAGATATTCTGTGTAGTAACTTGCAGAAGTTGTAAGTAGAAAAACAGTTATCATTTTCATTATATCTCTAATTTGTAGCTATAAATTATGCTTAATCCAGGGTAATAAGATTCTGCAACATTTTATTTTTAGTCATGCCATTATTGGTAACTATAATGGTGCACTGATAAGTGATCAAATATTATTGTCAGCCTTTCATATTTATACACTGCCTGTGCTTCCTGGATATCTTTGTAAGATTGTGAGTTTGAAAAGTTTGCTATACTCTCTCTCAAGAGAAAAGGGATCAACTATTTCCTTATATGATGTAGTAGCTAACCTGCTTTCTGACCTGGCTGAACAGATAATTTATGCAGTCTTCTGACTGTCTCAGTAGACTTGAAAAGAGAGGAAAAAATAGAGGAGAGGGAGGGAAAGAGAATCCAAAGCCTGTTTCAAACATCAAATGCTAATTGCAGCTAAAGAAAAGCACCTGAATTTCTGCCACAAAGGGAGAAGAGTGTTGCTAGGAGCATTGCACTGACCATTTGACATTTCAGCTGTCGGCCCTGCAGCATATAATCATAGGGTGTATTTAAGTTCTCCAGCAATTGCAAGCCTACTAAAAACGTAGTATTCTGACAGCCATCAAGCTGAAGGAATGACAGGTAAAAAATACATATGAATATAAATTGCATGGTGCTTTTTGTTATAAAAAGTGATTGAGCTTGCATTGGAGTAAGTTTTTTTTCATTCTTCTTCTTTGAAAACCTTGAAGCCACTTGGTAGCAATAACACAGTGTAATTGTTTTTTGAAGCTATTATGAGTATTTAGCTTCATAATGACTACCTGTGCGCTAAGTAGAAAGAAATTTTTTCACTGTTGCAGGATGAGAGTCTTAGTGCCTTTGAAAAGCACATGCCTTTTCCCTCATGTCACACAGTTTCAGGGATGGTTGTGAGAGATTTGGAAATCTATAGGCATTTTTCTTGCCTACTCCACTGGAAGCTATCTCTGCTAACAGCAATAACCTCAGATTCTTCACATGATAACAATCCAGAAGAAATGCCTTTTACGCAATGGCTTGCACATCAAAATCACTGAGTGATCTATGAGGCAAAGCCTAAGGGAATGGCATAAAATCCCAGCTTGGTGCCATAGGGTAGAATCCCATGTCACAGGCAAATAGTAGTTGCTTACCTCTATGCTTGTGGAGTTCTGTTTGAAAGCTTATCTTCAAGTGCTAGGGTGTTTAGGTGGGTCCCTACCCAACACAACATTGATACATAGGTATAACATGATGTATAATTTTACTAAGACAACAATAGTCATCACATCATACAGGAATTTTAAGGTTAAAAGTCTCAAGTAGACAGTGCTATGCAGGAAGAATCTTGGAAAATTGACTGGAAAGCATTTTTAAGCCACTAAATCAGGAACAACATTTCCATTGTAGTCTGTATCATAAATTTTCTTTCTCTTCAGTAAATACCTTGCTTGAACAAGTTTTCTTCATCTTCATCTCACCAATGGCAAAGGGATGAGTTTGAATGTCAGACATTAAGAAGATCCTTTATTTCAATACTTGCAAAGATATAGCATAAAACAAAGCTCTGAGGCAAGCCAGTCTCAAATTCGGACTACTGTGGACACAGCTAAATGAGATTACTGAATGCAACCTAAAATAATGGGTGTATTTATTCTGTCCAACTGAATATGCATTGATTACCTAGTATAATAGCTTGATTTTTGCTTTGGGGCACTTTATTGGGTCTTGGAGATTACACGGTTAAATCTTAATTTCTGATTCATTTTGTTACAAGCTGTGTCTAAATAATGACACAGAAATTAAGGTTCTGTGTGTGGATTTGTATCCATTTGGAAAAGCACAAAAACCGTTTCTTGAAAACCTGGTCTTGTATGTAGACACATGTACCTGAGTTGACACCCAAATACTATATAGTTTACAGCTGAAATAGTGTCTCCATAACAAATTACTACTGCAAGATTTATGAGGCTATCAGCCTCAAGGCATGCCAAAATGATGACTCAGGACCACCTACTGCAGCATTTTTCTTGAATAGTAAGAGGGTAATGAAACTCACCCTCTCTTCAAGACATGCCTAATGGCAGGAGTACTCAAAGGCTCAAGAAATTATAGAATTAAATATGATATGAATGTAAGAAGACACATCTTGTGTTCTGATGTGAATAGAATCTTGAGAACATTCACAGCAACCACAGACCCAGACTGAGGGCAGATTCTGGGCTTGACTGTGGTATGAGATGTGTTCATTCTGTGTCGTGGCCGCAAAGCTTCTACAAACAGGGCTGAAATGGAGATATCAAAGGAATTTAAAGTTGCTTTTCTGATTAAAAAAAAAAAGGCAGAAAGATGATATTAAATGCAGGGCAAGAGGCCACATACAATCCCATAGCTGAATATTCCTGAGGGGAAAAAGAGAAAGAAAAGCAGACTGACATGAAGAGGTTCCCCTATATTAATCTTAAAGCAAAAATCTGTGGTGACTACTGATCTGAGATGGTTTATTCCCCATCTCTAGCTGTTAAGTTTACAGATCTCAGCTGGGCCCATTTGGTATTTATCCTTTCTCTAGGGAGAGAAGGGAAAAAACAGAGTACAGACTTCCCAGTCTTTGAAAGCCCAAAATAATAGCTGTTACACTTCACATTGGCTGACCTTTGTGAGTGAGGACATGCCTCCAACTGGCTCAGATATTTTCTCAGTAGAGATGTCAGTGTGCTGCACATACTCCACGTTACTGAAGGAAGCTTTAGGCACTTCTTAGTAATCAGGAAGCAGCTTCCATTTTCATGAGAAGATTCCCTCCAAACTGCACCTGGTGAATTCACTGTGTTTAAATTGTGTGACACTGCTAACCTAACAAATTGTATTCCTTCATAAACTAAACATATGCTTTATTGCAGTAGTGCATCAGGAAATGATGCCTTAAGGCAGATCTTCAGATAAGTCTGTAAACCCTATAAAAAATGACTACTTCAAAATATGAAAGCACAAGAAAGACTGTTCCTCATGGCCTCTGCTATACACTTTATGACCAAGACTTTAACTGGATCTGGTCTAGCCATTTTCTTTCGACTTCAGAAATATGACAATGAATGTGGCTTAAAAACAAAGATTGATTTTTATCATGAGAGTATGTCTACCTAAAAACACTTTTCTTCATAATAGGGCATCAGCCACTATTTTAAGGGCTGGGATCAAGTTTAATAAGGCTGTATCATAGACAGAAGAAGGGAAAAAGCATGATAAAGACTTAATCAGGTTCAAAATAAAATTAAATTTCTTCATACTCCACAGTGTTCTACTTATTGGGCCATATAAATACATCAAGGAAAAATGAGGGCGAATATTGAGCAAAGGAATATTATTTATAGTCCCTTTTTGAATGATACTGAAGACTTACTTTTTAGGTAGCAACAAGAAAACAATGTTCTATGGCCATGTAAAGTGCCTGAATTAGTATATGGATTGCAAAGTGTGGAAAGTAGTGGAAAACATATTCCAAGTACTCACATAGTGGTAGGCTGTACTTTAGATCCCAGCCCACAAGAAGTAAAGAGAGGCTTGGAAGATCCATTTACATTTGCCTGGGTTGGTATGGGTGAACTTTAGAGAAAAGTGCTGTGAGTTAAATGAACTGGAATCTCTTGAGGATGGTGTGCAGAATATCTTCTTTTTACAGTTACTGGTCAGATGAGTATTTTCTATTTTGCAGCTGCAATATGGCCACCTTGTATCCATTTCCAAGTTCTGACAGCCAAGGGTGTGTGGTTCAAAATTATTTTTGTTCAAGACCTTTTCTACTGCAGTATTGATTTTAGTGAGCAGAGTTAAAGGGTGCAGAATTCTTTCATCTCCAACCAAACACAGCAGAAGTTGAAAGCATGCACACTGGGCCTTTTGAAGACACCAATACCAGCTGAACATCTTGTGGGAAAAATCTTTGTGCTTACATGACCATGCTGCTCTGTGTTACGTATCTTGGAAACATAAGATTAATGTTGTGCAGGAAATACTGTAACAGGCCAGAAAACTAAACAAACAGCAGTCATTCCCCACTCTCAGCTATTTCATCAGCTTTCTGCTATTGTTACAGATGGCTTAACTAAAACCAGAAAGAAGTGAGTCTGAGGACCCCTCCTACAGGAAAACCTGCAGAGCAGCATAATGAGTAAGGAAATCTCTGCAAAGTCTATTAGAGAGTCCTTCTCACTAATTCCAAATGGCGAGAAGAGGAGGCAAAATTGTCTTTTCTGGGCAGGGACACAGCAAATTCCTGTGCCTATGAGTACAGATTGATCCCAGGCAATCAGCTACGGAGCAACCATTCAGACATGGAGATACTAACAAACTTGCACAAAAAATTATCCCTGGGGAGAAGCCTCAGGAATAATCACACACATTCCTATTATGAAAGAAGTTCCTTGCAGGTTTTTAAGGTTAAATAACATCAAGGCCCTCCCAAAATAAAAACAAAACAGATCATCAGGGAAATTGTTTCTGATTGTTAGAACATCAGAAAAGTGTTGCCAGTTCAAACACTCTAAAGGAGATTTGTCTGAGAAACGATATGATACAATTTCTTGGACAATGACCTGTGCACACAACAAGCTGCCATCTAGTTTCTAATACTGGGACCATGAGGAGGCGAAGAAAATATTGCTATGATAGAGTGACCATAGCATTTCAAGCAGAAAGTTCAGCAAATCAACTTAAATTTCATGAAAATGTCATTCACAAAAAGAAATTTTCTTTTCTGAATTACAGACCAGGAGAGGTGTGTATTCCTTAAACTTCTTAGAGTTTCAGGTATGTATAAAGTCTCTGTATGGAGAGTACTTCACAGATTACTCAGCATGAAGAATAGTGATGATAATCCTAAGCAGTCATGGTTTGGTGTACATATTGGATTAGTGTGGCAAGGATTTGATAGCAGGAAGGCTACAGGTGTTGCTTTATGAGAAGTTGCTAGAAGCTTCCCCTATGTCTGATAAAGCCAACACCAGCTGGCTCCAAGACCAGGCCATGGGTCAAGATTCAGCCATCAGTGATGATGGTAGCACCTCTGGGATACTTCAGAAGGGAGGAAGGACCCCGATCCAGTACCAGAAGGAGCAGTCAGAAGTGATGAATGGGAATAAGTGGAACAATTCTGCAGATAAGGTCAGTGCAGAGGGAGGGAGAGCTGTAGGTGCAGCACCAGAGATTCCCCTGCAGCCTGTGGTGAAGGCCCTGGTGAGGCAGCCCAAGGAAGTTCATAATGGAGCAGAGATCTACTTCCAGCCCATGAAGACCCCTAGGGCCATGCTAGGGCAGGCTCCTGGAAGTACCTGTGGACCTTTGGAGAGAGTAATTTTATGAAGCAGGTTTTTTAGCATTACTGATTACACCACAGGGGACTTATGCCTGTTCCTGACGGACTGCAGTCTGTTGAAGGGACCCATGCTGAGGTGGTTCATGAAGCGTTGCAGACCATAGGAAGGGTTCACATTAGAGGAATTAATAGAGAGCTCCTGTGGGAGGAGCCCCAAGCTGGAGCAGAGTGAGTGTGAGGAGTGCTCCCTCTGAGGAGGAGGGAGCAGCAGAGATGACATGTCTGACTGCAGCTGACTGCAGCCCCCACTCCCCATAGCCCTGCACCGCTGTGAAGGGAGGAGTTAGGAAAATCAGAGCAAAGCTGAACCCTGGAAGAGGGAAGGGAAGATGTTTTAAGATTAAGTTTTCTCTATATCCTGCTCTGAGTTTATTTAATTTACTAATTAATTTATTAGTAAATTAAATTAATTTTCCCCAAGTGGAATCTGTTTTCTCTCTTTTCGTAGTTGTTGAGCCTCCCCCTCTCCTTATCTTGACCCATGGACTTCAGTTATATTTTCTCCTCTCTATCTTGCTGAGGAGTGAAGCAATGCAGTGGCTGTAGAGGGCACCTGGTATCCAGGCAATGTCAACCCACCACAGGGGGTTTTAAGCAGGGTGAAATTGTATGTCTTTGTTTAGAATGAAATAAAATGATGCTACAGTGTGATAGGCAATTAACGAAGAAAGAAGAAACAAAAAATGCTTACTGGAAAAGAGTGGACAAGAGAAATATGTAAATATTGTGTGAAACACATGAGAGCAAATCCATTCTGAAAGTAAACACTGTGTGAAAACTTGTCTTTTCCTGCCATGCAGCACTGGGATATGATGAACCCAGTGTTAATTGTTAGTGTTATTTCTGCCTTTATTATGTATATATTAAATTTATGTACAATTGAATTCTTCAAGAACTGATAAGCCACAACTGCATGTGAAGTGTCAATAGTATATCTAATTATTACCTTGTTTATAAAACTAGCACTTACAACCTCTAGAAGCAAAGCAGAATGATATAAGTTTTTCATTAGGAATTTGAGCTTCAGTTGCTAGAATGGAAGACAGTACACCTGCATTCCCATACATCAATTTATCTGTTATCTTCTCTAGAGCTTAGGCATTTCTCCCCACATTTACATGCTCTATTGGTTGCCATTGTCCCATTGCTGGCTTTTCAAACACTGTTAGATCTTTTCCCATCATGTTTCTTGCATATGGAAGGAGATCCCTAAGGTTGCAATGTTTTTCCCTCCAGCTAAATGCATTTATTATTTTCATCAGTGGTGCTTCCAAAAATCTTCTGCAATAGTTATGTTAGTGATGTGCAGAGTATCAAGAAGATAAGAAAGTATCTTTGTTGCCTGCACTGCTTCATCTGGCTTTTCCATCTGTTGATTCCTGTAGACTGCAAGATATTTTCAGACAGGATTGCAATTTTCCTCTGTGTTTGTAAACAACATAGATCTGGGATTCCAGCAGGGCTCTTAAGAGCTGGTAAACAGCAACAGCACCAAGCAACAACAAAATAATGCATGCACTAGAAATAGTTTTGTTGGTGACTCTAACAGAGATGATAGCAAATATTTTTCCTAAATTTTTTGTGCTTTTTTTTTTTTTAATAATTAAGTGAATAGTATCAGCATGAATAAGTTAAAAGTTTTGGACTGAAGGGATCTGTGGCTAACATGTGGTTTAGAAGTTGCCTGAATTATTTTGAGGGAAATAGATAAATGAAAATCATGGGGATTTGAGAGAAATTAAATGGTAGCTGTAATTGTGCAGGTAGTCTTTAATGAATGGGAAAGGAAGTGAAGATACAAAGGGGTAATATATACAGTGAGAGAACACAGGAAAGAAGCATTGTCTAAAGTAAACAGATGGTTGCCAGAAAATTATATTAAGTAGTGAAACAGATCTAAGACGCAATAAAAACTAGTAAGAAGAGTTTTGAGGGAAGTAGAATCACAAAGTGGAAATGGATATGGGGCAGTTAAGACCATAAGTATTTGAGAACATTTAAGACACCTGTCTTTCTGAAGAAAATGTGGGAAATTAAATAAACAAGTATGGACTACTTCAGCTGTCAATTAAAAGGCAGAATAAACAAATTGATAAAGGATTGTTTGTTTTTATAAATAAAACAAAGGAGTCTGCTAAGAAAAAAATTAAAAGAACCAAAATTTTAAATCATTATTAGTGTAGTTTGATATTAAAGATAAAGGAAACAATAGCATCATGTTTTTCATCATTGTAATCTAGAAAACCATGTTCCACATCTAAATGTAAAGGGTGAAAAGATGATAAACTATTGGTGAGAGCTGAAGCCCACTATTCAGGCATTAACTTTGTTATACAGATCACTGTTTTTGCCTGATTTGGACACACACTTCTGTTAACCTGCAGATATTTTCACATGCTGCTTTGGATACATTTTTTCACTTCGTGTTTCAGAATTTCTGGTAGGGGTCTTGGTATGTAAAAGGACAGTAATAACAGAGAGATAATCTGCATCAGCCACATGGTCTAAGACATACATGTCAAGAATATTAGAACTAAAGGAAGCACTTTTATATATCATTACAGTATTAGTTTATTCATTAAGACACCTTTACATTAAATTTATTTTCTAACTTTATATTTAATTGTTTTTATTTTATGACCAATTTTTTTTTTTTAAACACTGATGTGTCAGCCAATCATGGAATAGGCTTTTTTTCAGATAATTTAGACTAGTAATTTTTTTCAGACCAGTAAAACTGACTCAAAGTTGGCAAATTGTGTAAAGAACCAATTGCTCGTATGCATCCCGCTGGTCAGAAAAAGATCACCTGGCACTATAGCACAGAAGCCTTGTGTGACCACCAGTGACCACTGAAGCCTCCTCAGTTAAGCCTCCGTGCGTACCTGGAACCTGACTGTAGGATAAGCCCCCGCAGTGGGAACCTGAGGTAATATAAAGGAGGTACTATTGTCTGCCTGCTATCTCAGACCTGTGGGGAGGCTAGCAAAGCTGGGGGAGAGGAATATATCATTGGTAATGGGCACAAAGAACGCAGAATTCATGGGCTACCAACTCACAACCCACAGGCCCAAAGAAGTGAAAGACTAAGCATGTGGACTAATTAGGATTAGGGGAGAGGAAATCATTTAACTGGTAGAATGAGAGAACTCTATAGCCAATGATCATTAATTCCTTTGTTTGCTAAAATATATTGTGAAAAGTTTTAGACAGTCTCAGGATTCCCCACCACTGATAGGGCCTGAGTAAAGAAGGATCAATAGGACACTGCTGAATCCACAGCCATATGGAACTGTGTCTCTCTTACTCTCTCTGCTCCTGTCTTTTCTCTATTTCTCTCTATTTCTCTACCTCTCATTTTATTGTTAAACAAAATCTGTACTTTTGAATTTGGCATATGGTCTCCTTTATACCTTAATTCAGGCAGAGGCAGCTCTCTCTAATTGGATCTTAATAATCACTATGGTGAGACTATGGTAAGGAATATATGGTTTGTGAACTCTCCCTGTGATCTACCATTTAGTACCTATCCTTGCTTTCTTGGTGAAATATCAACCTTGGGGTTGATATTTCAAAAGGTTTTCTCCCTTACCCTTAGATTTGCAACTATAAAAGTCACCTGAAGCATCACCTAAACCTTCCCTCTCTTTGTTTGAAGCCATTCCCTCTTGTCCTATCACTGCAGACCCTTGTAAAATGTCAATCTCCATCTCTCTTGTAGCTACCTTTTAGGTACTGAGAGGCACTATAAAGTCTCTCCAGAGCCTCCTCCAGGCTAAACAGCCCCCATTCTCTCAGCCTCCCTTCACAGGGCACTTGCTCCAGCCTTGTGATCATACTCATGGCCTCCTCTGGACTCTACTAATAGGTCTGCTTCTTTTTTGCACCCAGTCCCAGAGCTGATGCAGCGCTCCAGGTGGAATCTCACCAAGGCAGAGCAGAGGGGCAGAATTGGCTCCCTCGTCCTGCTGGCCATGCTGCTTTGACTGCAGCCCAGGATGTGTTTGTCTTTCTGGGCTGTGAGTACACATTCCTGGCTCATGTTGAAGTTCCTGTCCACCAACATCCCCTAGTTCTTCTCAGGACTGCTCACAATCCACTCTCCACCCAGCCTCTATTTGTGCTTGGGATTGCCCTGACCCAGGTGCAGGGTCTTTCACTTCACCTTGTTGAACTTCCAGAGGTTTGCATGTGTGAACCTCACATATACATAAATCTTAGAGTAATTTGTATGTTTGCAAAGGGACATGTTCTGCTCTCAGAGTGGAGACAGAACTTTCTTCTCTGAAATAACATTGCCAAAGGCCTTAGTCTGAGGTGACCCCTTTTATTTTTTTTTAATAACTCGTATTTTGAGTGATTGCAGTAGGCTTGTCTTAAAGCAGAGGTTAATAATCTAATTGTGTCTTTATATTTCAGGCTAATAAAACTAGAGACTCTGAGTGTGATGAAAGATTGAAGAAAACAGAAAATACTGCATGAAGTGTTTAAGGACAGATAGTAAAGACAAAGATTTTGCAATTAGTAAGTAATACTGAGATGACACATGGTAGCTTATGATTAGTTTTCTGAAGAGCAAACTGGAACTACTACAGTCAATAAGAAAGAAAAAGAATGACATAAAAAAGAGCATGCTGGCTATAAACACATATAATAGTGAATATAAATTGCAAGATGGTTTGTAAAAAATTGCTTTGGTAGATTTAAGGATCAGTGGTGTGACAGAGAACACTTAGAATTCATATTGGAATTCAGGGTTTCTGGATAGAACTCATAATTACTGCTAACAAATGGAGGGTTTACTTCTGTTTATAAAAGAAATAGGTGCATTGTGGAAATGTGTGCTTCTGGTTGAGTGTGGCTTCACATTAATTATTTTTACAGGAACAGGTTTAAAAATTGCACACTACAATAATGTAATAAACAAACTGAAATTCTTCCCCAAGACATCAGAGAATACTATCTATACACCTGAATAATTAAGAATTGAGTAATATTTTGTAATAGAAATGATATTAAAAAATGAAATGGAAATTTTAGAGATAACTCAGCTGTTTGTTTCATTGGCTTTAGTGGGTTTGGGATAGATCAAGACAAAAATCTCCATTTGAAGGCAGCTATGAGCAAATGAAAAATAGCATAAGCAATTGATAGAAATACAAAAGGTTTCTAATGACCGTAATCCTGCCTTAGAATTTAGATATTTCCAAGACTACTGAAAATTTTCTGCTTCTGTCTGTGGGGAGAATTTGGTCAGATTTCAGCATCAGAGACATTTTTCTCATCATGAAGTCCATATTTAGGCACAAATTCAAAAACCAATGATTTACTTGACAGAAAAATTTATCTCTCTGTGGCTGACGCAATTTGAGTTTCCCATTGGCTCCAAACGGGAGCTGGAAGAAGCTATGTGTGAGAAGGTAGCTGTTGATCTCTCTAGCAGACTAATTCATCTTTGCTGCTTTTTAAATTAATTTTCCATCACTGCCAGATCAAGCAGTTTCATTTGCTTACCATGCTATCAGACCAAGAGATGTTTTTAGCTAGATGTGCTAGAGGAAGGCAACTTGGTTTAGATAGTCTAGGCAAAATCTATGGATTTTTAAAATGGAAACAAAACCATACAAAGTAAAATAAGCCAAAAATAAAATTAGCCTCAAATCCAGTCTTGGTGTTATTGAAATTATTGCTTAGCCAGGTACTAGTCAAAGTAAATTTCTGTTTGTATAGGTAAGCAATTTTATAATGGTCAGACAGAAAAGAGCATTTTACTCTCACAGTGTGGAAAGCTATTTCCTTCTGTGCTTTCTCCATCCCCACTTCCTTCACTGCTTGTGTATAAAGCTATCCTTTCCCCACTTACACTGTTATTGTTTTTTCTGGAATAGAAAATATCTCCCTGTTTTCTTGGCCTGAAAAATATTGGAGAATTTATCTACATTAGGAAAATTGTATGCTAAACAAACATATTTTGGGTCTGAAATGTCCTCAGAACATTTATTCCCTATGCAAGAATGATGTAAAAATCTTGACGTGAATACAAACATTAAGTTTGGAGGTAACAAACCAAATGATCATAGATTTTGGCTGAAGTATCAGCTCGAAGAATAAAGCATTTGACTTAGTGTCTTACTGTTGGCAGGATCCAATTTCTTCAGTTTTTATTAGGCTCTGTAATTTTGTTTTTGGAGATTTTCCTACTTCATCATACAAATTAATTTCTCTCAAGCTTCTGTTTAATACTTTGCTATTCCCATAAATTATTAAGGTAGAGGAGTAAGGTCGCCATTCACTGAATTGCTACACTTTTGCAGAATGAATTCTCATATAGTACTTTCAGTTATATTTGTGTTGAAGTAAGTGAAAAGGAGTCAGAAGTTTTCCTGAAAAAGGGGATATTCCATTTAATTTTTACAGATATTGCAAAATGGTATATAATAATAGATTATGAAGCAGCCAGTTTTAGGGATAGTTAGAATGTTCAGATTGTACACTGGCAAAATATTAAGTTATCTTCACTTCTACATCCAAAAGATGAGAGCAATCAGTCCTTTAGAATTGATGTAAAATAAGATGTTGTGCTGCTTAGATCTTATATATTGTTAATTCAGTTTTGATAATGCTATAGACTGTAGATGGTGATGATGATGTAGATAAAACTGTAGGATATAGGATGGGCAGTGGAAGGAGAGAGAGAAAATAAATGGAAACCAATTTGACTCAGTTTCAAAAAGGTTAAAGAGAGAATTCTTATGCAATATCTGATGAGAGCAACTCTCTGCCAAAGGATATTGTGAATAATAAAAAATCTACATGGATTCAAGAGGAAAATTGAAAACTTGATGGAATGGAAATTCATTGAAGATTACAAACTGTGTAGAAACCACTTCTGTCTCATGAAGACCTGAAAAGACTCTCATGTTTTAAGGAGGGACATGCTCTTACTTGTCATGCTCTTACCTGTACTTAGGTAATTACCTGTCAGCCAGCCCTACTGAAGACCAGACTGTGGGCTCAACAAGCTTTTGCTGTTATACAGCAGATAATGTTCCTATATTTTGGGAGTTGAATTTTAATATCTATTAAAACAATAAATAATTTTCATGCACCATATGTATATATATATAATATTCCATAGCTGAAAAATAAATATACACCACAAATATGTATAGTTCTTCATTTTTTTAAAATTTAATATTCCATTTAAAAATATTGATGTCATTGTATCACTGTATGTCTCCACATGAACAATAATTGAACTAGGAAAGTTTAAGCTGAAGGTTTTCATATAGGAATATCTGTGCTTTGTAGTAGCTTCACTTGTCCAGAGTGAGCAATCAGACTTCTCAGAATACCAGGTATCTTCACTGGGACATTTAAAATAGAAGCATTAGAGAATTTTGGTGGCATTACAAATACTTATTTTAAAGAAAAACATTTTTTCCAGCCAAAATAGAAATACACCTGCATAAGTTCCTTTACAGTGAAAATCATTGCAGACAGAAGGATACACCCATTCAGATTAAAAAATATATTTGGCAGTAAGATATCTATCATCCTTCTATCACCCATCTGTCTATCTATCTATCTATCTATCTATCTATCTATCTATCTATCTATCTATCTATTCATCTACCTATCTTCTGTCTCTCTAAATGTACTCCAAATATTCCCTGCAAGATCCATAAACAACACACTGAAGGTTTTCTAAACAGAAAACATGTGGCCAGTGATATATCATTTTGGATGCCTTTCTGATAGCATCCCATAAACCCTTTAGCAACTTTTCTGTCTTGGTCTGAAAAACAGTGCCATGCATTATGGAGTGAGATCTCATTGATTTATGAGCATTTCAAAAGGCCAATTAATTTGGTTCATCTGGTATACGCAAGAACAAATTCTAGAAAACCTCATGTGTCTTTTACACTTTTTTTTCCTGAAACTTTGAAAAATGGAGTTTTAATATTTGAAACTTACAAGAAAATTTATGTTGACTTTAATTGTTTTCTGAAACCTGGTCCAAACATCTTGAAATCAATGAGAAGTCTGGTTTGATCTTGGTTGGTCCTGGATCAGCCTTTTAGTAATCATAAAGTAAATATAGACTCTATTCTGATCAGGCCATTTTACCTCAAAACTTTATATTTAACTTTATACTTTAGTATTAAGTTGACCTCTTTTAATATGAATTTTATTTTAATGCTTATTCTGCATTCTGCATGTTTAAACTGATTTCTTTTATTCTCTTTTCAATTATTAATATCTAGTGTCTATCAGAGTTCTGCCGTTTCATGACCTTAATTCCTCTATTTGTGATTTATTCTCTTCTTATAAATAGGCAACTCTATTTTGTCCTTGTAATACCCTGTTTATGTGTAGAAACATTTGTGGAACGCTTAAGTAATTTCGCTGTAGTATTTATGTGTAAGGAATCACGTGGCAGTAAAGTAAATGATGAGTGAGTGGAGGTCATGTCTTTACTCTTTTCTTTTGTAAAGCTGTATTCAGCGGGTATGATTAGCTGTGACGTTTTTTCAGCATCTGCATTTAATCAGCAGTTATTTTCCTATTTCCTAGACTGGTTAGTATAATCCTTCACCACTTTATCTCTCTTCTCTGCCAACCTGTCAATAAATGGAAGTTTTCTAACTTTCTCCTCAATTTTTCTCCTCTAACTTTCTCCTCCCTGATAAAATGAAAGTGTTTGATTTTCTGTAAAGAAATGATAACTTAAGTAAAGTACATGACTAAACAAAAATTTTCTACTCTTTCTGTAAGTTTTGTGAAGCATGGCACAGTAGTGACTCAGCAACACAGAGTGGGCTGAAAACATTTTAAAAATACTTAAATTTAAGTTCAGGTATTAATTTAATTAATTTAAGTTAACTCAATAATTGAAAAAGAGCCGTGTTTTCATGGTTTTTGGCATATTAATGACATTACCATGTATCAAGATTTTTGAATTTGTTTTAAGGGATTCCCAGCCCTGAATGTCCCCCTCCCTACCTGAGACAAAAGTGCTTAATCTCATCCTCCTTGTAAGCAGTAGATCAAAACTGATGCGTGTATCCATGGGAAATCCCATGAAGAAACAGAAATATACCTTTTAAAATTATCTCCAGATTAATTTGACAATTAATAAATAATTAAAATTTAATTCCCTGTTACTTTCCTCTGAGTTAATCTTACGTGAGTTTTTAAATTATATCCTGTTGCCCATTTGCTCCCCATGCTCTCTGCTTGCCTTCATGCCCAAATAATATGGAAGGATTTTTATCCTATGTTTAATACATATAAAACATCATCACCACAAGGATCAGGTTGGATTGGCCCATTTGGCTATGCCCAAAGACTGCAGATGAGAAATAATCAGTAAAAAAATCTCAGCAATTTTTCCTTCCTGTAAGTGAGAGGTTCATGGGACTCTGTGGAGATTGATAACACAATAAAACTAATGGCCTGTTCACTCCAGGTCATGGGAACTGGGGAAGATTCCAAGAAATTAGTAAAATATGGAAAAGATGTTTAACCAGTATATAAGTTAAGAGTTTGGAATCCTATATCAAATGCCATGATTTTAATATGTTGAAGAACCCTCCATGAAGGTCAAGGATTTTAAAATATTCTCTATAGGGGCTGAAATTTGTCTCTAAATACAAAAGATCTGAATGGCCTCAGAGTTTAAACCCTTGAGGAAGCCTACTCTTCAAGTGCTGTGGGAACATACGGTAAACCATAAACTAAAATGGAAAAAAAAATAATTTGAATGGAAGTATTTTTTCATTCTGCAATATATTGCACAAGCACAGACAGCAACGTGGCTGTCATCCTTTAGACCTCTTCAACAAAATTGCTTGATAGTGATATTCAACTCCAAAATTCTTTGTTTCTCTCAGAAGAGTTTAAAGTGAGAAGAACTGTAGTTCCTGGGTTGTGAAATAAAATTTAAGTCTTTAACGTTAATGAGATTGTGTTACACATTACCCCAATTTTCCTTTCACTGAACTTCAAGGCACAGCTGAATGTTATCATTAAGGAATGTCTGGGGGCTGTTTTTTAACAGTGGGAGGAGAGGGCTATGTGTGGTGGTTTCTTTTTTTTTAATATATGCTTTTCTTATCTGTTTGGACAATCATTACATCATAAAAGTGGCTGAAATTAAAGTTATTCTGCTACCTTGTGGCTGTTGTTTGAAATATCATGTTTTCAGTGGTTTGACTTATAAAATTCTCCATGATAATAATATCATTTGCTATTCTGCCTCTGGAATACTGTACTTGATTTTAGACCTCTCCCCAGAACAGGGGATACGTCTCTTGCGCTAAAGACTGAGTGTCAGACATGGTAAATTCTTCTTTTTCCTTACCCTTCTTCAGTCTCACATAGTGTAGAAACAGAGCATGGAGGGGAAATTTGCACTGCAGCAGCTCTTTTGGCTGCACATATTTCAAAATTGGTAAGAGCAGTCCAAGTTCAATGGAAAATGTCATGCATAATCCTGTTGAACTTCGATCTGTGGCATCTGTAATATTTAAATAAGAAAGAAATCTATTATATCAGGATCAGAACTTTATGCACCTGAGTGCTGCAGAGATCCCAGCTTAGATAGCCTTTTCAAACTCTTCACCCCTATCCTACTTTTGAATGTTTTTTATCCTTCTTGAAATAAAAAAAGCATTTATTTCAGAGGAATAATCTACTAGGCACTTGCAGTGACTATGTGTGTCATATTTCTTCATCAGTAGAGGACAATACACAATATAAAGCATTTTTCCAGTCTATATGAATAATTGATTCATAGGGCTCTTCAAGACAGTTCTCGAAAGTTCTTTATGTGCTGCTTTAGACAAGAGGAAAATGTGATTTTTGGAAAGCTCAACTCATCCATTGGTCTGCTCTCTCTTTTCCTGAGGGCTTTTTAGTGTGATATCCATCCTATGCCCTGATAAATATTTTTCTGGTACTAAATAGGGAATGTATAACTCATTTTAACTGAACATTTTACTATTCTGATTTAATTAAAATGAGTTCAAATTACTTATCATAAAAATTGCAATGTCAATATTTTGAACCTCTAGACATTTCTAATTACCTAATGCTGAACAGATGATGCAAATTTTATTTAAATTCCTAGGCATTCAGCATACACTATTTGTGGTGCCTGACTGTAGCTGTGCTAACATTGAAGCACTGCTGGCCTAATGCTTATATAGTGTAGAAAGAGTGAGATGAACCTCATAACCATAATAATTAAAGTAAGATTATTCCAACATCCAGGGTCCCATTCTGCTCTAAGTATTTTGAAAAATAACTTACATAACTCTATGTGTCACTCTATCTTCAAATGACCTCCGAACATCTACTCATGGAAACCAGTTTTAGATCTGTGCTGGTATTTGTAGCTATTCATAGAAGGAACTGTTTTAGTAACTTCATTAATTTGTAAAAGAGTATAAAGTAGTGACTGAATAGCATCCTAATTGCATCATCTTTCAAGCTACATTCTACAGCAAGAATTTATTTGTGGTAATATTGGTGATGATAATAAATTACTGCAATGAATCATTGTTGCTTATAATATTACACATGTGAAAAACAGTCTTTCCATCATAATCTTCAAATTACATTGCATTGAATCAGATTCATCTTGTATTTTATGAAGAAATCCATTAGCAAAACTTCTCAACATTGCTCTCCTGCAAGAGTTTTTAATTATATTTAGAGATATCTAGTGTCCTGCTGGATAGAGTCCATTACAGAGAGTTGTTTAACATAAGAGAAGAAAAAAGCCTTGATTTTTGAGTTATTGATTCAAAATTCCATTAGAGGCCCTAAATACTAATTTTAGTACTATTTTGTACTTTAAACATTTAAAAAAGCTTTTGCTTTTGAAACTAAAGTGCAAAGTCTCATTCTCTATTAGCAAAAGAACATATAAGGGATGTAAGTATAGATCAGTGTCATACACTGAGAAAATAAAGAAACATTGTGCAGCAGAAATTGTTTCAGAAAGCATTTTCATCTGTGGAAGCTCTTGATAAAAGAGGAAGAAAGTTCCATTCATGTTACAAATAAGGCATTTTGGTATAGAATGAAACTACCACGTAAAACAGAAGACATACAATTGTAGATTTGTATGGGGAGATACTAAGCACCATATTTGTACAATAATATATTTGTAAACATTTAAAAATATCATTATACATAGGAGATATTTGACTGGCATACAAATTATAGTTTCATCTTATTGTAGGAAACTCACCATATAGATTTTACCTTACTGTGGAACCTCATTCACAATATATCTCACTGTTTACTTTTGGTGGAAAGATAGTTCTGTAATGTAGAAAAGAAATTTTAGAAATGAGGGACATGTACATTATTTAGTATGACTGTATCCATAATGTCAGGGTAACAGAAATAATCTGGAATGGTACCAAAGCAAATCCATGAATCCCAAACTGCTTTTTTCAAACTTCTAACAAATGTTTTTCTTACAACATGTCTGCTGTGTGGCTTTGATTTAAAAGTGTTAAGTATGTTAATGTATGTTAATCCCATTCAGATTAATATGCTAGTAAAGATATTTATGAGTCTCACTGATTTTTGATAGCATTTTAAATTTTCTTTGTCCAGTCTAGAGCAAGAGTTCCTTAGCAGGAAGACAGAATATTACTTTTGTGTGGACAGCATTGGATAAGAAATATGATGACGTCTAAGTGCGAATTAGATATGAAAGTTATGTATTCCAAAAGAGCAAAATAAATGGCTTTTCCTTGGATGCATATTTTAAGATTAAAATTTTGCCATCATGAAAGAAATAACTGGAGAATGCTCTCATCCAGACTTTCCCATATTTCATGTTTTAAGCAGATGAGCACCAATTGCATTCAGCTGTTTCTTCATGCACAGAATCATCTTTACATGGCTAAGTGAAAACTATTTTCTTTTTATGTCCCATTATTTTAATTACTCATGCAGTCTACCATGAAAATTGTGTTTATTTATTATAAAATCTTTGTGACTGACTTGTGAGTGGAGAATTCTCTTTGTTTTTTTAAAATATTCATCAGTCTAAGCTAAAGTCAATTTAGATCAGAAGTTTTCCATATGGAGAGGCTTTGGCTGTAATTATAGTTTGATGCAAAGGGTGCATTCATTTCAGACTTCTTACTCTATAGGCCATACACCTTAGGGTTTGAAATTACTACCCAATTTCAACCACATTTAGAAGCTGAAGAAAGCCTTAACAAGAGGAATGTTTCTAAGGATTTTACATGTACAGCAGCTGAGAGAGGGAGTGGAATGCAAGTATTTTGTTCCCAAAACAAACTGCAAGTAGAACTCAATTTCTACACATTTTATCTGGCAGCAGATGCTGCTTGCCAGTCCTGCAGTCTAACATGACACTGCTGATTCTTTTCCTGGTGAGGATAGGAAAGATGTATTTTGAATTATACAAGTGAAAAAATAAATACAAATTTTTCTGAAGCAAAGGTTTGCTGACTCTGTTTACCATAAAACCGCTTTAATTGTTAAGGTTTCATTCTTAACCTATAGTCAGTGAGTAAATGATTAGCTACAGTTTATCTTTGACATTTATCACATTGAACTAATTATGTTGGGTTGTGATACTGTTGGTATTATTTCTGCTGATCTTACATATGAGTAGAGCAGGCTGGCATCTCTGTGTAAACTGCATTTGAAGATGCTGTACCTATATTGTAGCCCTATTTCCCTGGTATGACTTAAACTCTGTCCTGTTTCCAACATTTTTCACCACACTGTGCCTCAGCTCTTAAAATAGGCAGTTGTAGAAAAATTTAGGTGAAAGGGACCTCTGTGGGTGTTCTACTGCAGCCTCTTTAGGGCACAACTCACATCAAACCTCAGTGTATGGTTCAATGTCCAACTGAGTTTCACAACCCCTAAGAAAGGAAATTCCACACTGTCTGCAAGAAATCTCTCCCAGTCCTTCAGCATTACCACGGAGAACCATTTTAAAAATATTTAATTACAATTTCCTCTGTTGAGCCTTCTGACCCTTATCTTTTCCCCTTATGCATCTGTCTGATGAGAAAGATAGAATGCACCTTCCAGTAGGGGAATCTGCAATCAGGTCCCCTCTTCTTCAGGCATGCATGCACAAAGTCCCTCAGATACTCTTTTCAGCAGGTTCTCCAGTCCTTGATCACCCTAGTGGCCTATCCTCTTCTAGATTCTATCCCTTTTTAAAAATCATAGTCCTAGAATGGTTTGGGTTGGAAGGGTCCTTGAAGAGCATCTAGTTCCAGCCTCCTTGTTGCGAGCCTGGGGCATAGAGTTGGTTGCTCAGAGCCCCATCCCACCTGGCCTTAAACCCTTCCAGGAATGGGGCAGACAAAACTTCTCTGTTCCAACGCATCACCACCCTCACAGGAAACTTTTTTTCCTAATATCTTATATAAACCAACTCCCTTTCAGTCTGAAGCTGTTAAATGTTAGCTTTATAAAACTAAACCCACTATTCCCCATGCAGCATTACAAGTTTCTAGTACTGCAGTGTCATCATTTGCATCAGTTTTTTGGTCACAATGCTGTTAATACAGCCCAAAATATGTTTCATTTTCATATTGCAGAGGTACACTCCTCACTCACTTCTGACCATGGTGAACATCCCTCATTCACAGTCTAATTGTTATGAGGCACATTTTAGTAAGCACGAACTGCTTCTTCCTCTTGGAGAGGAATGGAGAATCCTTTTTATTTTTTCTCCTCTGACTAAAGCAAAAAAAACCAAATTGAAGCACTAACCTAAGCTGCTAATCACTTCCAGGTATTTTGACCTGTGTAATTACAGGGTAGTGTAGAGTGGAAGATGTTACTGCTCTTCTTGTGTCTTGTCTTCATTTTTAGTCTGTATACCAAAGTCACAGCATTTATTCACCTGAGGCTGACAAGCCCTGACTTCAGTCTTGTGCTCCCTCATAATTTAACCCGGCTTTGCAGGTCTGGTATATGAGCAAACTTGCAGAGAACTGCATTCACCTGGGGGATGGCAATTCCCGTGTTAGGAACCTCAGGTGAGAACTTCTGTGGAGACATTTTACCAGCAGGCTTGTTAGTGAGCAGAGCCCTTCTGACTGGTTGTCTTTGAAATGCACTTTGTTCATCTTCTGCTTTGAAATGTTGTGTCTGTTAATCAATCAGCTTGCTCTCAGGCCAATTTCACCTGCTGTAAAACATTGGGGACCTGCAGGAGGGTTCACTATGTTTTTTCCTTTCTACTTTGGTAAGACATAGCCCCTTGCTATGTCCATGAATAAAGTAATTCCTAGAAATCCCATTTCTAGTTCAGTAGGCTGGGTCTTGGTCTCATTTCAGTGACGTGGATCTAAAAGGTGAGAAAACCCCACAGTTTTTATGAGTTTGAGCCTTAACATCCCGTAAATCTTCTCAGTCTGTATATTTAGGTTTTTTATGTGAATATTTAAAAGGTGTTCCAGCTTCTTGGGAAAGCTTTTTCTTGTGCTTTTGATTCTTATTAAGGTGATATCTAATTCATAATCTCTGTAACTGTTATCTTTTTCAACTTTACAATCCTGTTTCCAGATGAGTTTCTGCTGAGAACTTTATTTTCTGAAACTGGATGTTTGGGGTTTTTCAGGAATTTCTTATGGCCAAATATTAAAGCAAATGGCTCAGTGTCAGTGTCTTCCAAACAGCACAGAAGTATTTTCATGTTGTTGTTGGCATTAGCACACATCATAAATTAAGTTTACTCTGAGATTCTAATCAAGGATCAGGATGCATACTATCTTAGAACTTGTATGGAAGCAGGGAAATGATAGATGAAACAAGTTTATTCAGCAATGATTTGTGTAAGGAAGTAGGTACCTAATGCGAGAACCCTACAGGACCTCTAATGAGGCATATCAATCACATGATCTTCATTTCAGCTTTATGTAGGTAACTAATAAAGCAAGAAGAAAAATCTTTTGGAAGACCCAGAGAAAGTGAGACTTGTCCCTTCTTCTGAGGTTCATAGAGTTATAGAGAGGAGAGTTGTATCTCTTACATCCAGATGTTGAGAATTAACTGTTTGTTACTCCTCCATCATATATCCTTAAATTCTAGCACTATCTACTACCCACTAGCCTGTGGACTTCAATCACATCTCTGCCTTCATTCAGGATATTTTGAATCCAGATATCACAAAAGTGGATTTCATGCTTTTAACTTCCTGCAATTAGGAATTTACTACAGCTTTAACTTGTTGCAGCTGAATGAAAAAATTTCCACATCCTTCCTTCTCTGAATATAATGCTGGTAATTCTAAATACAAATTTGATTAAAACATACAAGAAAATGTCTTTTCAAGTAAATATTTATAAACTATCTACATGGAACTGTTTTTCCATTTTTACTTAGGCATATGCATTTTCTTCAGCTGCCACAAGATGGGAGTGTTGACACTCAAAGCTCTCATTTTGTTTGGTTTTCTTTACTCTTGTGCTGTGCCAGGTAGAGACATGGAGAATATATTTTGTTCCTTCCTGAATAAGTTCTCTGCAATGAACTAAACTGGAAAGAATTTATGGGATTTTTAGGGAATTTTAGTCTGCCTTATTCCCAATATTAATCCAGGAGGTAAAGATCACATTTACATTATAAGAATTTCTTGTTACTAAACATCACCTTTCTCTGATACAAATTTCAGAGTGGTTCTTTGTCAGTTCTGCACTGATCTGCCACATTTGCAGATGATGAGCTCCCTTTAGTACTCTCACAAGCTGTAAGAATAAGTGGAGCAACAGATCAAAATTCTTCTTGCTGCATTTACAGGTCACCATCTGCAAGTTGGAAAGAGCACTGCTTATGTGATAAAATTATTGACTGGATAATTTTGGGGAAGAGGGCTTAAGAAAGCATTAAGGTCAAGAAAATCCCAGTTAAATGTTAGTATATGAGTAAATGGACAACTATGTGTTCTGCCTTTAAGCTTATTTCTGAAAGGTTTGAGCATGCAGAGATGTCCTCCTATTTGTCCTATTGTGGTCCTATACAGCGCCTGAGAAGGCACTAAAAGAAAATGAACCAGTTCAGAGGTTTCTGAGCATTGAGGAACATTCAGATATGAATGTTATTGGCCTATTCTTAAAGCATTCAAAACTTTATCTGCACATAATGTGACCCATATCTCTCTTACATCTGAAACACATAATTATCCAAGATGTCTTTTATTGGTTTTTCAATTTGTCATTGTCAGACCAGTCCTCCCCTTCTCTTTTAGTTGAAGAGTGAAGTATTTTATAAAGGAGTATGTAGGAGGTACTTGGATACCTTGTTACCTGTTAGAGGAATTTTTACATGTATTCAGAAATCTTTGAACATCCTTGAAAAAATGTCCTTATGGTTGATCCACCTGGTACGAAGAAGAGAGAAAATGACTTAACTATTACATGTTGTGTGTAGGTATTAAAACAAATGTAATCAGACAAAATATAATTTCTGGTTTTCTTTATTAGATGTGTGCTATAAATGAGAAATATTCTAATATATTTTCCAAAATACTTGCCTCCTATTGAAATAATTCAAAGAAAAATCAGTTTTTTATCAGAAGCTGTTACAAAATTTTAAATCTGGCTGTAGGGTTTGATGTTTTGTTTGTTTTGTTTGGGTTTTTTAAAGTAATTTGCTGAAGTTTCTTTCTGTTAAGTTTTTTTCCATTATAAACTCTTTGAATTTATGCTAGGTTTAAACTAGTTTATTAATATTAGGTAAGAAGACACTTTGTTAGATTGCTTGGGTTTTTTTCTTTGTATAGATGATGTGAGTAAAAAACAGTTTAGCCATTATGCTTTGCCTTGGTACATGCCATCTTTTCAGGGTTTGACATCTGTATCTACCTACAAATAATTAGCCAGCTTTGGTCTGCATTTTAACAAGATAAAAACTTGAATCTTCTTGCTCCTATACTGTGGACACATCGAGCCATTAGTCCTAATGGTTCTTCTGTGTGCACAATTACGAAAAAAGCTGACTTGTGGCAAGCAGTGCCAAAATTGCAGCAGGTATATTCGTGCTCTTCTAACATGCCTGGGCCTCCTGCTAAATCTGAAACCTTGTCTTCCCTCACTGTGATCCTTCTAGAAACTTGATATTTTGGCCTCTACAAGGATAAAATAAACTGGTCTTACACATGTTAAAAAATAGCTGAAGAAATATACCTTAGACTTAGGCCCACATTTAAGGAATTAAAAAAGAAATCTCACTAAGAGAGGACGAAAGGACATGCAGCATTTTCATGGTAAATGGCATGATGTCTGTTTGGCAGAAGTGACCTTGGAGCAGTGTGCTTTCTGCCCTCCTTCGCTCGTTGCCTGTTTTTTCCCTGGATGTGTAGTACTATGATAAATGGCTGACAGTAGGTTTCACAAAAGACTACTTCAGTGCCTCCTGAATGTGACACTACAGCTCTTCTGAAGAGTGCCCTTTCAGGCCTTCCCAAGGCCCTCCTCAGCCATCTGGTGCATATTTATGGAGGACAGGGATTAATTCCCAGGTGAGAAGCAGATGTAGCTCAAGGAGTGCAGAAAATTTTAAAATTCAGTGTTAGTTTGGTTACATTTTGGGAATGCCTCTGGAAAAAATAGAGCTGATTTTTCTTTCTTTGTGAGTACATTTTAATTAAGATTTTCAGATCCTGGTTGTTAAACTCCTTGGTATATATTCATATATATGAATACTTTTGCTTAAATGAGAACACTTTGGATGTGCATGTAGAAAGAGTGAATCAGAAAACATAATACTGGAGATGCTTTATTTAAAAATGTTACCTGATTAAAGGAACCCCTTATAGTATCAGGTTGTGTTATCTCTGTAGCAGCTTCAAGTGGGTTCAGTGGTTTATTCATACAGTAAAAGTGAAGGCAATCATGAAAATCATGTGTCCCCAGGCCTGGAAGGCTGAATTCAAGTCTGTTTCCACACTCTGTGATAAGATCTGGTCAAAGGAGAATCACGACTTGGTGAGACAGGAGGTGCAAGTTGATAGGCAGTGTCACATGTGGGGCAGTTAACAGCCATGAGAGGCTTCACTGTGCACCTCATTTTTGGGGGAATTCAATGAGGTGTTTCTAACTGCCTCACATAGGGGATTTTCTACTGGTCTTTTGTGGGTTTTATTATAAGCAAACAATTCCATGTCTGCCTCAGAACTTATGAGACAATTCAGTAAGGTATTAAATGACTTCCATCTTATACCTCATTTACTAATTCAGTCATTTCAAATGCTCTGGCAGTTCTAAAGAAACCAATGGTTATTGTTAGATATTGAGTCTAAAATACTCTGTATTCCTGAGATGTCACCCAAAAGTAAGATATCATGCTATTGTAAGGACATTATTGATGAGATATACAACTCTTTACTGTAGTTGGATTTATTTGGTTTTGTATAGCTATCTTACCATAATGAACTTTGAGTAGTGTTTGGTCATGTTTTCTTTTCAGTATGGTGAAGAATATGTTAGCAAAGCAGCATCACAGAAGTATGAAAGAGAGAGGCATAACATTGTGAAAAACTTTAGAGTAATTCAGTTTTTCATCACCAGTACTGACTAAAATGTAGCAAAAAAGAATTTTCTCTAAATGCCTAAAGGCAAGTGCATTAAAATGCTGAAAGCATTTTGAATTCACTGAAGGCTGTAGACAAACAAAAAATATTTCCCATGCTTTGTACAAGTTCAGAAAGTGTTGTGGAAGAAATCTATAATACAAAACCTGTAGAGGTAGAACAGCAACATAAAACATTTCTGATCTATTTTTTTTTCTGTCATCGGGTTGCAATCTGGTGTAGCTGTACTGCCCAAGGAGCCTGTCTGATGAACAGAGATCATGTGGGCCATGTGCAGCATGGTCTGTTGTCTTTCCACACTCCTTGGAACAGCCAAGGCACAACAAGGAAGGGACAAGGCAGGTTTGAGCTCCAGTGGAACTGAAATTCAATTACATGCCTCTTGTAGACCTAATCTCACTGTAAAAATTGGCCTGACAATTTTACCTTTAGTTGTGCCTATGTGAACTCTCTTTGATGTTAAAGATGGGCTACCCTCATCCACCTTTCTTGTCATACTGTGAGCAAGCCTCACTAAATTGGTTAGCAAGATGCAGACCTTTCAGGAAATCCAGCCATGAACAGCTTTCTCCAGCCCTTGAAAGTACATGGGATTGATCTGTTTGCTGTACAATCCCCAAGCCCCAGGCTATGGATAAAATTTCTTAGAAGAGAGGCAAAGTAAATCAATTCTATTCTGTTGCTGGGGTAAAGTTGGTCAATAGATGATATTTTAAAGCACCTCCATCAACAATTTATGAGATTTATTCAGTTTATGCGAAAGAGCACTCCATAATCATCACTACACAGTGATGGCCCAACAGGGTGTTGCTAACTGGATATCATTTAATAAAAGTTTTTCAAGTGCTCAGCATGCTTTCATCAGAGGGTGATTTTTGTTTTTATCCTTGTTTTGTATGAACGTTAGGAGGTAATCAAGAAGTTATAAAAGTTGATGATTTATGAAGCTTTTGAAGTGGTGGGTGAAATTGTAGGCTAGATATAATGCTTATATTGATCACACTGTTGGTAAAAGCATGATAAGACTGTTGACTAAAAGTACTATTAAAATAAATTTCATGACAGGCTGTTAAATAGAGATCTAGTATTATTTAAATAACTTGATTTTGGTTAATAGTGGTCATGGTCAACACGGGGAGGAATTGTGTTAATAGGCATATAAACCTCACAAATATCATGATATTGACACTGTGTTTTCAGAATTAGAAAATTAGTTACATAGTTACCAGTCTCTCCCGCACCAGCCCTTTATATTCTTATATTTCGAGCAGTACTCTTGTCTCTTACACTAGCAAACATTTGAAATTTCTGTGCCATGCCTATGGCTTCATCCTAGTCTGCTTTTTCTGTTACTTTGTTGAGAAGTTTGTTTGTTTCTTTTTTATGCAATTCTACTTTTACTTCCTTTTGATTTTTTCATATTCTAAAATAACTGTGATTATGGTCTTGCTTGTTCCAGTTTCAAAAGTCCAAGTGAGAACAAAGTCATAATTTTTCTTTTTGCATATGTAATCCCATATCTGTTAGTTCCTATTACATATTATCCAAAATTTAAAAATAATTTCAAGAGCTTATTTTTAAATGTTTTTCAATAACCCTAGTTAAGTAATTTTAATCTTTTTTTCTGTGACTATGCTTTTATTTCCACTTCTAGCTATTTGCACTCTGAAGAGATTGTCAGATTTTACAATTCTCTTCATGAAAAACCACCAATCCCTACAAAGAAAGAAAGAAAGAAAGAAATAAACATTCCCCCCCCAAAAAAAAAACCCTCCAAAAAACAACAAACAAAAATAAACAGAGCAGAAAATTTTGACCAATTTTTTTGGTTCTCATTTTGATTTTACTTTTACATGTCCCTGCTTTAATTTATTTGCAGTTTGTTTCACTGCATGTAGTTGACGAGCTGGTATGTTCATAAAATGCTTTTTCAATTTACTAGTTATTATTTAAGTTAATATATGCAAAGAACCCTAAAGATTGGAAAACAATCCAGTGCTATCCATTAGGGCTGTTCAGCTTCCCTCTCTGTCTTTTTAATGTGCAGAATTTGATTTCTTTATTTTTCTCATATGGGTTCTGGTTGACATTTTTCAGATAAAAATACTGGTTTGTATCCTTTTGGAATGAGATCTCTGGTTTTTTTCTGCTTTATTTCTCGCACATCTGATGTACACATCACAACCTAGTCCTGATATGAGAAAGTCCAATCTTATTAAGAAGAGGCTGCAACATCTGTTGTAGACTGTGGAATCGTTTTTCAAAGTAAACAAATGTGTGTCATGAAAAACACTTTTCAAGGACCTCACCTGAGAGTCTGTCTGCCCTGATCTCTATTTGTGGGTGATCATCTGAGGCATGACACAGATCTCCACAGACTATGTTGTGCTTGTCTTGAACAGCAATTTCCCTTCAATCTAATCTACACAAGCTATTTCTGTTTATGTTGTCACCTTTTCTTTTCAGATATATAAGTCAATCAAGTAAAATCACTAGAATAAAATTATCAGTATCATAAAACTACCATGAAAAGAATTAATTTCTTCTTCTAATGTTAGACTTGGTATTTTGCTATTCTTCTACAATCTTCTTCTGACAATGATTTCAGATTTTTTTTGAGAAGCATTTCAGAAGCTCACTCACTGATATCAATAAAGCAATGTTTACTGGTGTTAGTTATTGTCTTCATTATATGACTGAACAAATGTCTTAAGACATTTGAAATTGATGAAAAGGCACAGTGCATCTGCTGGAAGTTTTTTCCAAATTAATTTAGAAAATGTTGCTGCCAATAGCATTTTCTTCATTGTTCATACAACCACTGATATCAAGATTAACATGGAAAAATTGTATCATGTCAAGAAATGCTGTCAAATCTCTGTGTACCTTTCAAATCTCTTGAAAACGTGATGGGTTATCTCTGGAGTACTTCTGAAGTTGGGAAAATCTAGGTCATATTGGGAGGATTTTTCAAAGCAAGTGTTAGTATGTCTCTATTGAAATGTTTGATTCCAAAAACCATAGGAAACCAGATTGGAGCTCTGTGTAACATATACAGAAAGTATATAATATACTATAACTAGAACTAAATTTGTGACTAAAGAGTAAGAATAACTTTTATGTCTGCTGCTGATATGCTTGAAATAAAGTTTTTCTTGTAGTACATAGAGTAGTATATAGAACATAAAAAAATAAACAATATCAATAAAGAGGGACTAGTTTTCCCAGAAAACTTAGTAACTATCACTCCAATAATAAAAAAGCCTTTACTTTTTCAATAATTTATGCTCTTTTAAAATTCTTATTATACCTATGCTTGCTGAAATTTGATACAGCTATATAGCCATTCCTCTTTTGATAGGGAAGAAGTAATAGTGAAGAGGAATTAAGCTTATAAAGACAGCAGGTATTCTAGAGTTTGTTAGGCATATGTATGCAATGTCAATTTGAGAATATGAGAGTTGGGACTTTAAAAAGGAAAAAATGTTTAAATCCTTTAGTTTCCATAAGACATGCAATGAAAGATTAACAACAGTGAGAAAAAAATTGCTGTAGCCATTAAATATTAGGAAAAAAATTGTGAAACAGAACATAAAGATGTAGGGATTGGCTAGCATAAGACTGACCTTACATCATATTCACTTATGTGAACTTGAAATGTATGTCTGTATTTATGGAAATCAGATCAGCATGTAATCATTTGAAAACTCATTTAGGCGGTATGACAGTTCTCCATGTTTTCATTCATGGTAACATAAATGATAACAACATTAATAGGTCTAAATAAAAAAAAAAAGAAGAGTGGGAAGATTATATCATAGTTGACTTTTTCCCCTTGCTATAACATTTAACTGAACCACCCTGTGTAAATAAGCCACTGGATCATCTGGCTTGAACTTTAGAGGTTCAAGCTAGGGAATTGCACCATTTTCTCTTTGTAAAGGTCCTTATTCTCACCTGAACAGATGTGAAAATAATCTTTGGAGGTGTGTTAGAAAATTGGCAATAACTTTTCTATATTTTTGCACTGGACACTGATCTTTTTTAGCATGGATTCCCACATGATATAAACCAGAACAGCTCTGCTGAAGTCACTGGAGCAAATCAATCAATACTGGCTAAGAATTTTGTCCCCAGTCAGTGTTTTGATGGGAAGGCAGAAAAGAGACTCTTCACTGTCATGTACTGAGAAAAATCATGTGTCTTACCAGGTTAGGCTAAAGACTGCCCTTTAGAAAAAAATACAAAAAAAAAATCACTGCCTCTTGGCTAAGCAAAGAATTGTGCAATTTTGAGTACAAACAATAGAGCCTTTGAACTAAGGATATGCAGGCATGAAACTGTTTATTTACAAGGAAAAATGACCCACTTCTCTAGGAACATGACCCAATTTAATCTGCTAGGAAAAAAAATTGAAATGCTATTTGACCTAAATTTTCTGAAGCAAAAGTTGTGTGGAAAACAGAGAAGTGTCTTCATAGTTTGGGAGGCAGCTTCATTTACAGGTCATTTGCTCCATGTGTCAGGCAGGATTGTGTTTCTTATAATAGGCTGTGATTAGGATTACCTGGAAACTTCCACAGAGCTTTGATCTGTCGTATCACTCTTTTGCAGCTGTCTTAGGGATGCAAGTACACTGTAAACACTGGTATCACTTAAGTACACTCAGAGTCTCAGGACGGGCTAAGATAACATTTGGTGAGAATGAAGTACCTTTCTCAGACAGATGTGCAGAGGCAGGAAGACCTGATTCTTGAACTGTTAGATCTGAGATAATTTGGTATGATTTTCCTAGGAGATCAGCCTACAATGCTGCTGCTTTTAGAAGCAGGCAGAAAAGTTATCTTTTGATTAGTTTGAGTGGTCAGGATGGTAGAAATCTCTATGCCTGCCTGGTCTGAAGAAACTCATGCTCCCTTGTCCATGCAGGAGTCTTTCCTGGGAACAAACCTCCTCTGACTTTGACCTATTTATTTTTCTCTACATATCCACGAATGCACTGAATCATCAGAGACAGTCAGAACTGGGTCACTGCAGAAATACTTATTCACTATATTTCAGTGGCAAGTCTTTCTGTGTACTCTTCTCAATGTGAATACCAGTCCTGAAATTATAGACAACAATATAAGTGACCTGTGGTATTCAAATCAAGTTGTAGTTTAATTGAAAGATCAGATATATCCATTTCTCCTCTCATATAAATCAAAATCTGAATGCTTGAATGCTTGTGAATGCTTAATGGTCACTTCTCCCCTGCCTCAAAAAAACTACAAATGAAAAATGACTAATAGATGCTTCATAAATTTTGCTTGCAGAATTATGAAGAAATTCAATAATTTGGAACAAAGAATAATATGAGCACTTTATCATCCAAGATTTTGGTAAAACTGACTGTGGGATAGCAGTAGCAAAAACTGGTTTGAGAATGTGACCTTTGGTCACAACTGTGATCAGTAAAATTATTTGAGGTATGAGACAGTCTTCATCATGTACATTTCAGTATTTACTGCGTAATTGTTTCTTCTTGTATGTGTGTAGGCCATGTGCAAAATATAGGAGAATGGATTATTTTTTTAATAAATACTTTTGCTCGTTTGTTATTCTGTAGGTATTTGCATTACATCCATATGACAGTTTTATATTGCCTCTGGATGGGCAGCAAAAAGTCCCATGGGAACTTAGAAAGAAACTGAAAGATGCTTGGAGTAAAGGAAGATTGAAGAATATCTTCAAAGTACATGGTGACCAGAGGAAAGTGGACATTAAAGAATTTTATTAGAGCTCAGTAATCCTGCCTTTCTTGGTGATTTATCTTACTATAGGTAATTCTTTTGGTGTCAAAAAACTTCAGGTTTCAGTCTGTGATTCAGTGGCTATTACTGCTAGAATTTTTTACTGCTATCATGATAAACAAAATAATAACATTTTTTTGTTGAAGGTGTATAATAAAACATAGCAGAGAGAACCAGATTTTCATTCTGCAGAAATCTCAACTTTCTCTACTTCCTTTAGCAGAGGATACACTATGTGGTTCATTCAGCCACTGAAAATTACTTCATGTAAGTGTATAGATGCAGCTATGTGAAATGTACAAGGCCTGAGCTGGCCTTTCTTGTTACCCCTACTCAGATCTATCTATATTGCAAAAACTCTAATAAAAGTCAAAAGAATACAGTAAGAATGGCAGAAGTAGATAGTGCTTACCTCAAGCACAAAAGTGGACCACACAGCAAAATTATCCCAGCCCAGTTGTGCATATATCATAAATAAAAAGGTTTTAGAAATGTCATGATATCAAATTTATTCCTTTCACTTGCAAAAAGTTTCAGAGACAAAATAACTTTCAGTATATGTCCAATCTGTGCAACTGAAATCCTGGCTTTTTTTGAAGATATAATTATCTAGCAGTAGCAATTTTGACAGTGATTCTTAACAGACAAATAATTTATCACAGATTTTTTTTGTATCTTCTGTGGATTGATGTTGGTAATTTTAAGATACAGGGTTCGACATCTCTAAACTAAACAGAGCTCTCTAAATAGTGTTTGGAATTATTTGATTATTTTCTTCACAATACACAATTCTACACAGTACTGATCTACAAGTTTTCCACTTTCATATTTGCCCTTGTACTAAATGTGGAGCTAAGCATTTCTTGTATGTCACAAAGACATATTTACAGCATTGATTACTCATGGTTGTTGTACTCATCAACAATAGGCATTTGCATATGAACTTTTCAAAACACTCATCTTATTTACAGATAGTGTGTGGCTAGCCATGTTCTTTTTAATCCTAAACAGCAATTTAACATTAGAAATTGAAGTTAATTAAGTAAAGATAAGAGCACTGCTACTTGTTATACAGTTAGAAATCAATAATTGAGATTAGTGGCAGAAAATAGTGGAGTATTGGATTGTTGAGGCTAAGAAAGTGTTTAATTTTTTAAGGAACACCTTAGAATTGTTAATATAAACAATCTAACTACTAAAAACATATGTTCAGAATTTCTTCTGACCGACACATAGCAAAAATGAGCACTACTTTTAGAAGAGTTTCATATTGAGAAAGGATTGTGGCAGTGCATGGTTGACAAAAGCCTCCACCTCCAACGTCACCTACAGTTCCATCTTCCCCCTTCTGCCCCTGCCTGCACTTCTGCTCAAAGTGGTGCTTGCATTGGGATACAACTCCTAGAAACTGTGAATAAAGAAACTTCTTAGGGGCATTTTTGGTATCAAGTATAATTGTATAGCTACTGCTTTTCTATTATTTCAAATCTAAGTTATATCTTTACATTTAAGAGATATTTTTGCCTACTACACACATTCAGTATCTACACTCTAAAAGTCTGCATTCTGCATGATTTTAGGTACATTTATTAAAAATTATTATTTAAAAATCAATTTTTTTGAAGAGTGTCTATGGTTTATAAAGTATTAGTCAATGGAATATACTTTTCATTACTGTTTATTTAAAAATACTTCTTGTGTTTTTTAGCAGATGAATTTTACTTCTAATTCTTCCTTGAATAATTTATTTAAATGTAATTCTTGCAGGTGAAGCAGGGACAGTTACTTTTAAGAGAAAAAATTGGTTTATGCACCTACTAAGTGTTTCTGGAATGGAGTTTGCAGATTCAATCATACAGCACTGCACAATTTCTTACAGAGTTGTGATTCAGCCACTGGCTTAAGAATAAGGAACGAAATAAAAAATAAAAAAAAGGAGACTCTTCTCCCCTCCATACACAAACCATATAAAGTAAATTAACATTTAGTGTGTTCTCTAAATCATCTTCTAGAATCTAATAACATCTTTAATAGACATAACAGCATGACTACTTAATAGCTTTTAGTTTCCATTGTTGCTTTAGTGTCATACTTTTTGCCAAATCTCATTCCAGGAGTGCACAAATATTACTGCTGAGAGTGGAAGTGTGGTTTATTCCCATAGTTTGCTATTTGGGAAGACAAGTGAAGTAGAAGCTGCAGTAGTCTCATGGTCTTCATCTTGCTATATTTGTTTCAAGCACTCTGCCCTTCCTCCTGCTGAATGAAACCATGGCTTGCTTCACTCCACTTGAAATAATCACCTGTCTTCTGGTGATTAATTTAGTTATGCAGATTTTGTTCTGCTTGTTTTTGGAGCCTCCCTGAGCTTTTAATCATCAAATCCATTGCTCATAAATCTTACTCCTTGCAGGCGTTTTCTGCCTCCAACATGGGTGGTATATTCTGAGCAGTGCACCCCTCACTCAGCACTCGAGAGGTCACACAAACATCCGAGTCCTCGCAGTCAGTTTTGATGTAGCTGTTCACCCCAAATTCAGCTCGTTCCTGTTCATTTTTTGAAAGTATTCATTCCACTAACTGACTATCTTTGTTCCAGACCCTTATCCAAAGCTTTTCCTCTCTGAAGATGTTTTTTGCCAAATCTTGGTTCCGGGACAGAGCACAGAAAATCAACAGTTCTGACCATTGTTTACTTGGGAGGATTTGGGATCTTTTTCCCAGTTTCCACCTAGTAGGAGAGATGATTTAGTCCTAAGAAATTTCCTTCATCATTTGATGACCCTACCAGCAGGTTGTGTTCTGCAGTTTCCCCTCTCAGAGTAAAAAACCTAAACATTGTATTTTAATAAAATATCTCCCTCCTTTCCAGTCAACCTCACTAGCATCCTACAGTTCTTTTTGCTTTTGGCAGCTCTCCCAGAACTCTGGGCTGAAGGCAGAACGAAACCACACTGATTCTGTGGTTTCTAGAAGGAACCAAGGCTCCTCATTACATATTTCATGCAGCTGTGCTTTCTTGGCCATCTCTCTCACTTCCCCAGTTAAATCCCAGTCTTTTTTTTCTCCATTAGCACATATGGTTTTCTAAGATGATCAGGTCAATGACTCATTGTACACACTTGTTAAATGGGATAATTTTGAAGGTGTTCTATGCTGAAGTGGTCTGGTTCAGTTTGGGTGTATTGCAATACAGAATTGCTAGTCTTAATATTGAAAAGAGTAGTTGCTTTTATCTTATGCCTCCTTGAATATTGGTAGGTAACTTTTCATGCTAAAATCACTAATTTATCAATATCCAAACTGTATTAATCCCCATTAAACACCTTTAAATATGTTTACTTCCTTCAGGTTTCTGTTAAGGAGGTTATGGAAATATAGATTTCATCTCTGTGACTGTACATGTGTGTGAATCTATATATTTCCATATATATGTATACAGAGAAAACACTTATGCTTGAACTTATATTTCTTTCAAGATAAATAGCTCACAGTCAATGGTTGCAGTATAAATTCCAAGAAAGAACTTAAAACACATATAAAATGCATTTTTAATAACAGGTAATTCAAATTTTATTTGTATTGTAAGGGAAAAAAACCCAGAGGTGTTAAATCTGTCTGTTTACATTGCAGCAATTCCACACATCTAAGTAGATTTTTGAAGAAAATAAAACATTTTACAAATATAAGTGTTTAACTTCAGAAACATTTTGGAAAAAAATAGTTGGACAATATAAGGCTATGTTTGAGTTAGAAAAAATGTTTATACTGTTGAAGGTTAATGAAAGTAGTTTTAGATTTATGTTTTCCTGTGATAGTCACTGTATTTTTTTTTAATAATCACAATGTTCCTACAAAAGAAACAAGTGTTTACTCTGCATGTGGAGGTGTTCAGAGAGCAACAGAAATGTGTTACAGGAACCTGTCGCCCTGTGAATTCTCAGAGCTGTTTCCTGGTACAGTTCTGCAGATTCTATAGAAGTGAAATGCTTTCTTTGTGGTAATTATAAACATGTGTTTTAGGAAGGAGAAGGAACCAGACTTCATGAATTGAGGAATTTTTATTATGACTTACTGTCACAGGCTTTCATACAAAGATAGAAATGGCTCTCCCTGTCCAGATGGCTGCTCCCATCTCATCCCTACCTTCCAATCACTTTTGTGTGCAGGTGTCAGTCCAATTACATTTCCTGACACCTGATAGCTGTGTTTATCTGTGGTTTCCAGATCACAGATTTTTCAGTAGATACAGTGAAAATGGTAGGGAAGTGTCAGTAGCAACTTCATTTATACTAAAAGTCTGCATTCTAGATGTAAGGAAAATACTTCTGCTTTGAATAGTACTGTGTTATGAGAAGTAGGAAAGCAGAGAATAATGAAAACAGAGTCTCTAATAGTGAACATGTGGCATGTGTTGTTTCTGTTCCATAGAGAGGGGACCCTCTGTCATGCAGCAGCAGCAGTTTGAGCAGATCATTGTGCTACAAGAAGGCTCCTGGAAATAACTATAATGCTACACTACAGCTCTCATGTTTGGGGTTGTGCACTTTGAACAATCTTGCTAGTTTCATTACATCTTTTAATCCCTAGGATTAAGACTTGGGAGAATGAACTAAGGACTTTGCAGAACTAATCATCCATCCTGAATTTGTGTTGAGAAAAAGGTAGAAGCATGCATCTGGATTTTGCTTTATTTGGCTGAATAATTCTCTCCCTGTTTAATTGACTAATTTGGTAATTCATCTTACAACACTTCCTAGCCTCTTATACCTCTTCCTTGCTTCTTGTATGGGCATGGGTCTCATAGTATCCCCTCTCACACATTTTTGTAAATGCTATAATTCACTTCAACACATGGCTTTTATATACTTCATCTTGAGGGTGTGATACAGCAGCATTCCAGCCCTGGGTAAAAAGACAGAGTGAAAAGGAAAACCACAAATATTTACAGCAAAGCTCTGCATTCTTATTTGCTACAGGATTTCTTGACCCTGTAATGCATCAGGGAAGACTCCCTCCTTCAGATTCAGGCTGCCATTTCTTTGCAGCTGTACTCTAATATAAATTTTTGAAAAGACTGCACGAACTATGGCTGAGCTTCTCTTGGCTACTTTGCTGCTGAAAATTTTCCTTCATCACAAAACTCCAAATTAAGTTTTGGTTCATAAATGCCCCATAGTATCAACTAAATGGTTGCTGGATGCAGCTGCATGTGTTAACTATATATGAAGTTCAAGAATGTTACATTTTTAATGGGATAAAAAATTCTTATAGCAGAAAGGAAAAAAGTACCTTACTTTTATTAATAGTATGATAGCCTACGAGAGTTGGGAAGAAATTTTTCTTCCCTTATGTAATTATCTAGTTACATTAAAAGGGTGAAAGGGGATTTGATTTCCACTGAAATCTCAGGTGCTAGCCTCTGTAGGAAATATGATGATGACTAGATTAGATGAAGTAGCAGTCTACGTTAGGATGGAGACACCGATTATTCATAGGTTTTAAGACCCAGAAGGGACCATTATGATAATTTAGTCTGACCTCTTGTATAACATAAGCCTTATAATTTCACACAGTAATTCTTGTGCTGAGCTCCTAATACATTCCTGTGCATTAGTAGACCAGTCCTGAAGCCTTACTTTGGCACAAAAAGAAAGTGGAAGTCACTAAGACAGAAGAATATTTTAGTCCTTTCCTTATCCTCCTGGAAAGAATGATAATTTCACCTGAGTACATGAGAAAGGACAGTCAGTAAAGGTTTTAAGAGCACAGGTCTATATTTTTATGCAAAAATTTGTATAACATTATAATCTAAAGTTTAAACATAGTAGTTTATTTTAAATTGGTGAAGAAAATGATGGAATATGACAGCTTAGACTAACTGGAAATGACTCATTACTATTTCTGAAAATGTTTTTTCTGCATCACCTCTAAGGACCATTGAGGCAGCTAGGGCACAGCTGGTTTATTTGGTGATGGAGGAGGTAGTGGGCTCCAAAATTATTTTCTTTTCTATGTTTCTAAATCTACTTCAGTGCATTTTTAGTTTTAATGCACTTTAGTCTTCATTGCAATGCTGGAATATTAATGAAGAGTAACAAGACCGTGTTCTTGGGCTCAGGTGGATCAGATCAGTGATATTCAGCCAATTTTCACATAATTGCTTCTGTTTATATTTCTATACATAAGGTCCTTAGAAGGAGTGGGGTCAGGAGACGATGTGGGAAAATCTGGTTTGCTTGTCATCTATCTTAGCTGCAGTTTTTTTTTTGTTGTATTGCCTTGAAAGGAAGGCTCAACTGATTGTTTTCCCTTTCAGTTTCCTTCCTATTTCTCAGATGTTTGTGCTCTCTGTGAGTGTGTGTTTTTGGATTTCTGCATCAGGGAATGTATGCTTTTTTTTGTCTGTACCGCTTTTTATTTGAAGTGTATGGAAAATATTGCAGTGTGTTCACAATGTAACATTTTTTTCAAAATGAATACAAAATTGCATTAAAATACTTTTTGACCAATCTACTCATGTAGAGATCTCAAAAATATTCTGACTCTATGACCTGAGATGCTAATGCCAGAACAAAGTGCAAAAGAGAAAAAGGAAATATATGGGTTACATTTTTTTTATTGCTTCTTGGATGGACACAAGAGAAACTACACCATCTAACTTGAGGAAAATAGTAGGATTTAATCTGCTGCATCACTAGTTCTGAACATCTTCCTTTTCCTCTGCTGATACATACCTATTTGTCACATACACCAGGACAGTCTGAACTTTATTCAAACATGAGCAAAATTAGGCGCATGGTCCTGACACAGTCTTGACACCCATACTTCCCTAGCATAAGAATTTGTCAGTGTGGGTAAATTCCACGGTTTGTGTAAGTGTGTCTGCAAATATGATAGTTGAGAGTCATCAAGTTTGGAGATTACGCAAAGCTTTAGGCTCTATAAATTTACAGTTTTTAGGAAATGGATTGCTCTTTGAAGCGGGGCTTCTCAGCTTACAAGTAGTGTTTCAGGCAGCTTGCCAAGAGAACTTGTGATCATTAACTTCCAAAAATTTGTTTGCTGCGAAGTTTTGAGCTCTGATCTAGGCCATATTGCAGATATCAGTAATATTAGCCTTCTCTTGGTTGCTTTCTTTCCTGGATCATTGCACAACTCCTTTACATTTTTGAACAAATACAGAGCAAATAAAATACATATGAATTGTGCCATACATCATTGAATGAACTGAATTCTTCTACTAACTGGACTAAAATTGCAGGTGCAGAACTGGAAACTGTAATATCATGAGAATAGGACTTGGGAATAAGACCCAGGAGGATGAGTATTTTCCACTGATGCCCATTGTCATGTAACTACCCATTTCAGAATGGTTCTTTTATTATTTTTATTTTTTTCTTTTTTTTTTTTTCACAGAAAGATAAGCACAAAACAAATGCTAACTGCAGTTATTCTTTCCACCTAACATTATGGTACTTTATCATCAAAATATTATTCCTATTTTTCCTGATTTTTCTAATTTTACTGTTCCTGATAGAAGTAGCCACAAGGGAAGGCAATAATTCGCTTTGGTGACAGATTCTTTATTATTTCCTCAACTGCTGTTCTTATCTCTGAAAAGAAATTCTATGCTTTTTAGGCCAAGAAAAATGACATTTATTGTTTTACCATATGTTTTTGTCCTTGAGTTCAACTTTTAGGAATATATAGAAATTATATTTGTTCTGTAGCTACTGCAACCAGCTAACGTGTAAGCAGCTTACAACATTATAAATAAGGTAGTCAGAATTCTGCCTCAGTCTTTGCTGACTCTTAAGCACAGAATGACATGTGAAGATATTTGTGAATCTGTAGCTTCTTCCTGGATTTAACATGAAAGCATATAAAACTAGGATGCATCAACTACCCGGAACTATAAATAAGTCTAATTCCCAGTAGTTTTTGCATCCTAATTCTTCAGCAATAAGTGTATATATAACAGAAAATATAAAAAAAAGAAGTTCCTCATCCTACCACACACAGCTAAACACTCCCCAAGCAGATGAGAAGGAGTACCTAAAACTTAACCTCTAAAAAGGAACCAGATATCTCTAGCCTGATGCTTTCAGAGAACCATGATTATGAGCCAAATAATTTCCCATTTTGTCCTCACGCTTATAGTCTGTGCAGGGCCAGCTACCAAAAGGAAATACCAGTGTGCTGAGACAGTGAAACTGAGAACAGCTTGTGTGAATATTGTAGATGTTTCAAGATATTTCCTACAATTCCCTATAATTAGGCTCCGGCTGACGCATTGTCTATCTTCCAGTGATGATTCTCACTTTGAAATGAAACAGTCAAAACTATGATCATCCAAAGGAGCATTGGGCTTCTTGATTGGTGGGAAAGGGATCTTTGTTTTTTCATTTTCTCAGCTGTCTCTCTCTATTACCAGAAAGAGCCATCTTCTGTGTGCTTGCATTTTCCATGTGTCATGAGTTTACTCAGAACATTCAGCACAGCAGATGGCTGGGGACCTTAAACTGCATGATATGAGTTTTATCAAAGGCCAGTCTGGACCACAACACCAAAAGCCAAACAATAAAATATTTGATAGCACTGGAAGAAAACGAAGAGAGATAAAGATACGTTCTGATGCAAATGTGACCAAAAAAAAAAAAAAATTTGAAACTGGTTAGTGCAAGAATAAGGGAAAATGGGATAGAAATTTCAGCCTTCAATGATCAGAAAAATTGTAATTTTCTGGAAGCTTCGGCCAAAGGTTTTTTTCATCCTTAAGATTGATTCAATAATAAAAATTTTAAAGAGAGGAAAGAAAATGAACATGAAAGATGCATAAAATTTTGAAGCTATTTTTTCATAACTTGTTCAAAAGCAGTTTCCTCTTAGTTTAATTGCACTTTGAAATCTAAAACTTTGTTGCTAACATAACATCCATATTTAGGCATCATGAATCACCTTCTGTTGGGAAAATGTGAATTTTAAATCATATACTGTATTGTAAAAATATCCTAATTTCTTTAATGTGTTTTTATCTCTTACAATCATATAAACCCTGATTCAATTAGCCCAGTGGTGACTCCCTAGTTTTATTGCAATAGGGTTTTTCTATTTGACATATCTGATGTGCAGAGGAGTTGCCTCCTGTCATTTCATTTGGAGATGGATAGAAATGCTAATTTTCTAGGGAGGAAATCTTTGTCTGCTGCTTTATTAGTAATATGACTCCAAATCATCTTACAGGTGTTTTTCAGTGGTGGGGTTAGACTCCATCTCAATCTGATAAGGAGTTCCTAATACGAGGAAATTAGGTCAGTACTCGCAGAAAAAATTAAGTGCCATATGTCCTGACTCTTCATAATGATCATTAAATCCCCAAAGGACACCTATACAATACAAGCAATTTTGAGAAAATAAAGAAAGTCCTCATGAAGCGGTTACAGTTTTCTGAGAGCTAATTAGGATCAAGATATTAGGTACTCTCGTTAATTTGAGAAGATAAAAAAAATTACATGCCATAAACAGAGACTTCTGCTACCTGATCACTTTTCCCAGCCTTGATAGGTTTATTTTTATGCATGGACATAACTAAATAAGAAACAAATTTGTATATTCTAAAATATAATTTGGAAAAAAAAAAAGAATTATTGTCCCATGTAATTTACTTGCATTCCTCTGTTTATAAGCATTTTATAAAGATTTCCTTCATTAAAAAAAAAAACAAACCTACTTTTATTTTTAGATTAGAGTTTTCTAATCTCAAAGTCCATATTTATAAGCAATATGATATAAAGTGTTCAGGCACTGTAAACCATCCATTATTTCTTATTATCTAAATTTGAAGAATTAAATATTCCAATTATCTTATCATTTAATATTTGCTTTATATTTATGAAATTATAAATGAAAAATGTATTGACAATGGAGACAAAGTGACATTTTATACCAGGTTTTAATGGTACAGAGATCTGTGATTAGATACTGGTGCCTTTTAGCAACCTATCTATGAAAAAGAGAATCACTACTGTGCGAAAAAGACAATCACTATTCTCATGTGACTCACCCTTACCCCTGCCAGTGTTCATCCAGTGTGTTTTATATGATGTTTGCATGCATGCCACAGTTTAATTTTAAAAGAAGTATTCTTTTTAGTTTAAAACAAGTATTAATTCTTTTAATTTTAATTATTTTAAAATTCTTTTAATTTTAAAAGAGCTCAGTGCTTTGAGACACAATTTATCTCTTTATATCGATAACGACAAAATGGCATTTGGTTTTGGCCTAATAACAATACATAAAGAAGTAGAAAGAAAGAGAAAAATACACTATTAGGGAAATTCATTTATCCTGCATTTTTCAAAGCAGACCAAAATTATACATGGCAATTTTTAAAATATAAGTAAGTGTAAAAACTCTGCAAACACTGGGAATATTTTTCCTTTTTAGACTTCGGTGAAACACCAACTGCAAATGTATAACAAATATAATTTAGACAATGTAAATGCCGACTGCAAAATTAAATTGTTTTAGTTTTCAACAGAAGTAAAATTTACTAACACAAGTATTGAAAAGTCCTAACTATACTATGGAAAACATACTCTTGCCTGTGTTAACACATTTTGGAAAGGTAATATAGATGCTTAATACAAGCTAATATAGATGCTTAAGCTCAGAGAAAATAACTCAGAAACATAGGAAAACATGGTAGTTCTCTTAAAAAAAACCACCTTCCCTTGTTTTAGGAAGACACATTTTTCTGCTGTAAAATAAAGCATGTATTCTAAAGTAGTATCATGGTGTTATTTGTCTTTGATTTATCTTAGTATAAAAAACACTATTCAGAGAGAGATTTATTAACAGAGAAATTGCATTTGCTCACCCCCAATTAGCTCTAGGGACAAATTAAAGTTTATAGCCTTCAGGAAAGTGCAATGTATATGTAAGCCAGGATGATCCAATGGTGCCATTACTATTTCTACATAGATCATTACCTCTTTCTAGTTTAGATTCAAATTTTGGAAGCATTTTGGTTAGAATCGGGTGTTATACAAGTAAATATTTTAGAGTTTTTATATTCTCACCACGACTGAAAAATCAAGTAATTTAATGAGGTCCTGTCCTGGCTTCAGCTAGGGTAGAGCCAATTTCTTCTCAGTAGGTGTTAAAAAGCTATGTTTTGGATTCAGAATGAGAATGGTGTTGATAACACACTGATGTTTGGGTTTTTTGCTAAGTCTTGTTTGTCCTAAGTCAAGGACTTTCTTACTTTGTCTCATGCTCTGCCAGTGAGGATGAATGCAAAAAACTTCCCCAAATCCCAGAACTAACTGTGAAGGAACAAAGCAAAGACAGATGATTGGAACTGACCAAAGGAACATTCCATTCCACAGAAGCCATGCCCAGGATATAAACTGAGGGAGTTACCCAGAAGCACAGCAGATCTGGGTTTGGAAGGGGGTCTGGCAGTCAGTGGGTGCTGAGCAACTGCATTGTACATCACCTGTTTCTTTCCTTTTTTTATCATTATTATTAATTACCATTATTATTGCATTTTAGTTTAGTATCAATTTTTAAACTTATTTGAACATACAAGTTTTTCTCAGATTCTCCTCTTCATTTCACCAGGGTGGGAGGGCAAGAGAAGAAGGGTGTTGAGTGAGGGACTGTGTGGTGTTTCATCTCCAGCAGGGTTTAAATCATGACAGGTTTTAGCATGAGAAGTGTCTAATTTTAAGTTTGAGGAAACTGGGATTGTATTTATGGTGTCTGGGACCCCCAGGAAGATAATTCAGATCTTGGTAGTTTTAGTCAACAAAAAACAAGATAACTGAAAACTTTTGACTGTGGAGGTCTGGCTTTTGTTCATTCCCAGCACTGTTTTTTGCCAGCTTCAGCAATTGCATTAGGGAGAGGCCTAAAGACAGATCGCTATTTCATGCACTCAATTATACGTGCGTGTACAAAGGAAAATAATGTACTTCCAGTACTCCAGGAAAACTGCCAATTCCTGTGGAAAAACTATAGGCAAACATCAAAGTTCTCTTAAACTTCGAAGGTTTCAGTGCTTTAAGAACTATGAAATTACTATCTCTTTCTAAATAAAACCCTTTTTTCTAAAAACAGCAGTACTGTAAGTATAGTTTATTCCTCTACTGGAGAAGAGAAGCCTGATGACTACAGCAACTTACCCAAAGAGCTAGAGATGTAGCAGGAGATTTGTTGCTTTAAAAACAGACACTGGGGGAGGGGTGAAAATTTTCTCAATGCTGGTATGTTTATCAAATTCCAAAATTTGCTCAAGAGAGCAACAGTAGCAACAAGGCCATCACAATTAATTCCAAGTATAACTGTCTGTTCACCTATTGTGGCACATGAATCATAGAATAGTTTGTATTGGAAGGGATTTTAAAGATCATTTCATTCCAAACCCACTGCCATGGGAGGGTAGACTTTCCAATAGATCAGGTTTCTCAAAGCCACATTCCATTTTTCTCTGGTAACCAGTGACAAGACCAAAAGGTTCTTCATCCAGAAGGTGGTTGGGCTCTTGAACAGGTTCCCAAGGGAAGTGGTCAGAGTTCAAGAAGTGTTTTCAGGCACATGGTGAGAATCTTTGGGTTGTCCTGTGCAGGATCGGGAATTGGACTCAGTTATCCTTGTGGGTCCCTTTCAACTCAGAATACTCCACGATTCTATGCTACAATCTAGCCTTAATCCCTCCCAAGAACTGGTCAAGAAGCCTTCTTTTGGCCAACCAGTTCCATCCTCCCACTAAAAAATACCTTTTTAATATCTAATCTAAACCTTCCCGCTTACAATTAAAAAACATTCTCTCTTGCCCTATCACTACATGCCCTCCTAAAAAGTCCCTCTCCAGGTTTTCCTGTAGGACCCCACTAGGTACTGGGAGCCTGCTATAAGGGGAGCCTTCTCTTCTCCAGGAAGAAAACTGCCTGCTCTCTCAGCCCTTGGGGAGGTTCTCCAGCCCTCTGATCATTTTCATGGCCTCCTCTGCACCTGTTCTAACAAGTCTGGGCTCTAATGTTGAGTGTCCTGCCTCTGGATGCAGTGCTCCAGGTGGGTCTCAGCAGAGCAGAGCAGAGGGGCAGAATCCCCTCCCTGCCCTGCTGCCCACGGGGCTCTGGGTGCAGTCCAGGACACCTTTGGCTCTCTGGGCTGTGAGTGCCATGGCTGGGCCATGTGCAGCCTCTCACCCACAGCACCCCCAAGTCCTTCTCTCAGATCTGCTCTTGATCCATTCTCCATCCAGCCTGTATTTGTGTCTGGGATTGCCCCAACCCAGGTGCAAAACTCACTTGATGTTCTTGAACTTCATGAGATTTGCATGGGCCCACCTCTCAAGCCTGTCAAGATTCTTCTGGATGGCATCCCTTCCCTCCAGTGTGTCAACTGCCCCACACGGTTTGGGGTTTGGTGCTGTCTGCAGAGTTGCAGAAGGTGCTCTCAATCTCATCATCCTTGTCACCAATAAAGTAAAACAGCACCAATCCCAATGCTAACCCTGAAGAATCATGCTTGTCATTGGTCTCCACTTGGGCATCTGACCACATCTCTATAACTGCAACCATCCATTCAATTCCATTCCATCCAATCCAATTTCTATGATGTCTATCCATCAAATCCATTCCCTCCAGTTTAGAGAAAAGGATATTTTGTGGGACAGTGTCAAATAGACATCTGCAACTAGATTATGTCTTTTCCTTTGCCTCTTAATGCCGCAACCTCATCATAGAAGGCCACCAAAATTATCAGGCAAGGTTTACCTTTTAGTGAAGTCATGCTGGCTGTCACCAATCACCTCCTCATATTCTACATGGCTTAGCATAGTTTTCTATGATCTTCCTTGGATCTGGACTGACACTGGCCTGTAGTTGCCCAGGAACTACAGGCCAGCATCAGTCCAGATCCAAGGAAGATCATGGAAAACTTTTGTCTGCCTTTTCTTTTTTGAAAGGATGAACTTTCTCTGTCTGTGAGCAATTCTTGTACTTTGGAATAGACTGATGTGAGCCACAGCTTCTGCAATGGATTTGAACTTAATCTACATGTTGCATCTCTATTGTATTGCCATGATTCATTTAAAAACAAATGCTTTTGAGCATGGCTGTCTTTTGGTTTTCACAATAGGGTGGGTAGCCAGATAACAGAAACACTTTAGGGCTGGATTTTATGGCTTATATCTGGAAGAGAAAATGGCTAAAAGCATTAGTCTCTTTGCTATTCAGAATTTTGACTGCTTTAGCTAGGGGGCTTGGATTCATGATCCATTTACTGTTTCCTGTCCAGCATCTAGTTGGTACATTATGTTCCATGTCTCATTTCATTAGTTGAGCCCTACATGATGTCAATTGAAGAAAGCAGTAGCTGTACATTATAAAATCCTTGTAATGGTATGACAATGACAGTATTATAGTGGTCTTTTTCTTGGTTCCTATGTACATTTTACCATTAAATTTCATTCCTTCAGCTCATATGCAGTGATAGAAAGAGATTCAGCTATACCTCAGCAGGAGCTGTAAAATTTTCCTTGAAACGTTACATAAGGGAACACTTGATAGATGGAAAATACTGATATTGCTTTCAGTTCACCAAGTGTAGAATAGTAATCTTGGTAACCAGCCTGACAACATCATAGATATTCGCTTCCCTTTGGGAAAAGAACAAAAAGGGTGGGGGGAAGGGAGGGGATGGGAAGGGAAAACAAGACCTATTTTGTAGAAGAAATTATAGATTGTCAGAATACATTTTTATTTAACCCTTATGTCAGAGAGAAAATTTTTGATGAGGGTAAGTTCAAGGAAGTGTTATGAGAGATGTGGCTACATCTAGATTTGGAGGAATTAGTGCAATGCAATTGGTAAGATGTAGAAGAAGGAAGGCATTGTCTGTTTGGCAAGAACTAGATTCTCATTCCCAGTTGGATTGTACTTAGACTGCATATTTACCAAAGGTAATTGTGAAACTTACAACATCTTATTTCATGCCCAAATTTATGTAATAAAAATATGTAAGATGGGAATTTGTTGTACAAAGAAACTATTTATTGACTTAACAACTGCTTTCAATAGTCACAAAAAAAACCCAAAAAGCCCACAAATCTGAAAGAGCAGAGAGAAAAATTGGGACCCTGTCTTCACGTCTATCACCATCTATACTCAGAGTGCCCTATACACATGCAGGGTTCTCCATTTGCTTATCTTGTATGGATAAAATGAGACTGTAGATAGGACTGCTAGGCAGCTATGGCACTGTCTGTGGAGATGTACTTGAAGTTTCATGAGACAGTGCAGCTACAAGCACATTTTCTACTAACCAAATACAAACCTCTCTGAGATCTACCAGGGACAGAGTATAGAAATATCTGGTTAGAGCTAAAAAACATTCCATTCTGAAAGGCCAGTTTCAATTCCCTGTCAGTCTTTTATCTCACAAACTGATATTTTCTAGATTCATGTACATAAAGTAAAAAAAATTGTACCAAGTAAGGCAGGTGGGATGTGTGTGTGTGTGTGGCAGTGTGGGTGTGTGTGCTTGTGTGTGTGTGTGTGTAATTCTCACTATATGGAAAGAAACCAAACAATTTCAGAGAAATTCACAGTGGTATGAAGTCCGTGACTAGGAGGAGGAGACACTCTGGAAGCTGCTGTCTGAAGAAGAGAAAAGTAAAACTGGACTGCACGCTTTGCAACATTAAATGCATAGTGTCATATATTAAACAGGATAAATACATAAACTTCTGTATTTTCATAAAATGTTGGGATATGGAAATATTTTTGCACACATCACAACAAGACTTGCTTACTGTATTGTATCATTAATGATAAAAACCAATATATACCTAAGGAGTTTGCCCCACAAAACTGGTCATGAGATGCTTTTAATACCTCACATTTTCAGTGCTTTTTATTTGCAAAAGAAATAGAGTTTCTCTTGTCTCCAAACAGAATAGATGTATACAGTCATTCATTTATTTTTTCCTTCCACGTAGTTTGCTGTATAGACAGCTCAGTACAGATTTCCATGATTGCTGAAATACAAAATATTTTCTCCAGTCTTCTCACTTCATGGCATGACAGTTTTAGTTTTGCTGCATGTTGATCTGCCCATATCAAGTCCCTGATTCTTTACACAAATATCACAGTCTTTTTTATGTCTGGACTGGAGTTCATGAGAATCACAGAAGCAGTTGAAATTATTCTATGCCATCATATACTTTACCAGCCTTTCAGGCTTGCAAAAGAAGTTGTAGAACTATGCTTGTGCTAGGGTCTTTAGCTATTTTCTTATGAAATTAGTATTCGTCCAGAAGCAGCCTATTACAGAAGGCTAATATCAGAAACTCCTAATATCAGAAAAGATTCCACAGGTCTTTTGGGAAGGTATTAAATACAGACAAGAAATGAAAAATTGTTGAGTATAGTCTTGAAGATCGTAAAACTGTGAAATTACTATTGCTATATTGTTCATTCCTAAAGAATGTTTAAATCTGGAAGAGAAAATATATTTATATTGCAGAATTTATTGTCAATATAGTATTTGTTAAAAGAGGTTATGCATTTCTCCCTTTCAGCTTTTCCCTATGTATTTATTAAGAAAACATTCTTAACTGTATAGTATTTTGTAAAAATAGTGGACAAATGAAGATTTAAGAACAGTTAGTTGCCTTGTTGCCATGGCTACCAAGAGTAATTGACACTGATTGCTGAATACACTAAAATAGAAACAGAATGTACCATTTTAAAGAGGGTACATATAGAAAATTTAGAAGTGAATTAACACTCAAGAAAAGAACAACAGCACAATTTATTTTCAACTGAGTTCCCTACTTGATATAGTTTTGCGCACAAAGCATATATTAAATGTGGCTGAGTGATGAAAAAACCCCTCTATCATTGGAAGTGGTTTTAAATAATATCTCTTCAGTTCTGTAGATGGAAGTGCATGTGTGTGTGTCTGTGTGAATGTGCAGACATGAATATCTGTTGTAGGACAGCAGACAAATAGTGTCCTTTATTCCAGATACTGATAATAACATACAATTTCATCTATACTGTGCATAGTAAAATGCTTAGTTATTATTCTAGATTATAGACAGCTTAGGAAGCCAGGTTGTCTGTTTCCAGAGTTCTTCTCTGTGCCATAATTTCAGCTGAAACTCTTAAATAAGGTGCGTTAATTAGTACAACAGAAACAAACAAATGGGGAGTTGTATGTCTTCACATACAATGAATTGGAATATCATAAGAAATTGACTTATGATTTTAAGCAACTAGAAAAGAGAATATATCTGAATTTTTTAAACAACAGTGTGTTTAGCCTCTAGAAGTCATGCACAATAATACAAGTTGATTGTGTTTTAAGGTCAGGAGACGGACAAGTGTGATGAACTTACAGCTCATTTATCCGTGATTTTCTTCCACTAGGAGAGGTTTTGTAAGAGACAATTTCACCTTAAGCTGGAATGTAGAAAATGGTTAGGTTGTTTAATACTCTGTTAGTGCAGAAGGTGCATTTCTGCAGCACTATAGTTTTTTCATAAACTCTTAATTACCTTGCAACACTTTTAGGCTACAAAGAAATATTATATACAATGATTTCACTAAGGAAATTGAGGTAGATTTTTTTAAGTATATGTGATGGAGTTGAGACACTAAATGGCCTAATTTTCAAAAATCTCAGGTTAATTTTTTAAGGCTTGCTGGTTATTGGGCAGTTTTCAAAATCTGGTCTCTTACCTAGGTGCCCAAAAATTGGTTACATCATTAGCAGATATAAAAGTTAAATACTCAGAGTTCTACTGAGTCACAAGCACAATCTAATTTACTATTGAACTGCACCATTTTCTCTTGGTAACTCATGCATGCAATTAATTGCCAGTTTAAAATGTCCTCTTGGCAAAATACTTGAAATGCTTACCAATTCAGCTTGAAATTTTTTTTTTTTCAGTAAAATCAGCCACTCAAAGCAAAAAACAACCTGGATGCAATTTGACAGTAGCAAAAGAGAAAGATTTCCCCAAACCCAGGGACCTTGTCGTGATACACCAGTGAAATGACTCGAAGAATTGAAATGATGAATTATTGTGTCAATGAATAAGAAATAATGACCATTAATGACCATTAATGACAGCGCTATGGTAACAATTTTGACTTACAGTAGCAACATTTTCAGAGGGCTGAATCAGAACTCTCTTACCCAGATTGTTATGACCAAAGCCTTCCCAAGCTTCAGGACTGCGAATCTTTGCATTGTCTCTTTAGGATTTCTATAGAACTTTATCATCTCTCAGAATTCACTTGGACCCTACTCACATATTTCTTTATGCAACACTATTGAGTAGGATACATTGCAACAGTGTATATTTATTCATTTCAAACTGGGATTAAAGGAATATCTCTGAAAGTTAGGGAAAGGGTTGCATGGACTAGTTTTGTCTGTAAACCAGCATAATGAAACAAGGGATTCAGAGCTGGGAAAAAGCCTCTTTCCTGAGCCTCATGAGCTACTTAGATAAGTAAACACCAGTAGAATGCCAGTGCTTTCTACAGCATGTTGTTCTAGACAAGTGATAGCGGAATAATAAAGACAAGGAGATTAGAGTTAGCCCTCTGTAAAACTAGAAGGAGGGGATTTCCTAAACTTGTTTCTTGCAAGGGGAGGAACTACTTCAGCAGCTGGGGTTAAAGAACTGAAGTGGTAATCCTCCACCTTCTTCTATCTCCTCGCTTTGATGCTTCCGTTGTCATTGTTCCACCGCTCCTGTCACCTAGGGATCTGGGATTTACTTTGTGTAAACTAAAGTTTACTTCTGACTGACTAATATTGGGGTAGCTATATATTGGGGTATTTCAGTATCCTAATGACTGACATTAGCTTGAAGAAGAGCGGAGAGCCAGTTTGAGGTGCTAGCCACTAATGCAAACACTCTGGGCACTTTGTTTCTCTGCAGAGGGAAGCGGCGCCAGAAACCATCCCTATCAGCTGCTGCTGCCTCTCACTAATCCCCTCAGGGTACATCTATGCTTTCAGTCATACGTGATTGCGATGTTTGCTGTGTGTGAAAATGCACATTAGCTGGGTTTAGAGGTTGAAAACATACGCCAGAAGCAGAGTAAATAAGCTTAGCAAGGGTGCTCTCTGTATCTGCTCAGGGCGTGTAGCAGTAGCCCTGTTCTGTGTACCTGATCAGGGATGTTGGCAATAGCTCTTGTGCACAGGCAGGGTGAATTGAATTGCTGCTGTGACAGCTGCATAGACAGATCCCAAGATATTAAGGGGGTTTCACAGTCCTATTCTGAAATTGTAGGTTTGAGTTTTCTTTTTTTTTTTTTTCAAATATATACACCTGAACCTTCCCCTTACTTTTTCATAATACTACTCTGATATCATAAAATCACATTTGTGTATCGTAATACCTTATTGTAGTACTGAAAAATGGTAATTTTGGTCTTTAAAAGACAGGCTGCCCCTGTAGATAAATCTGCAGGAAGAATTTCTGTTTGCAGTGACCGTTTCACAATAGATAGCACAGTGTTATCCACAGGTTTAATTTTATTATTGCTCTTAGTTTTCTTCCAAGGATGCCTAATAAGAAAGGTATCATCAAAACATAGACAGATTTTTGCTGAATGACATAAAACTGTCAGAGATGCTGAGCTTTGATGTTCCATTAAGTGATCGATGTGGATTACTGACTTTTGGCTAAATGCTGCTCAACTCTGTAAGGTCAATATTTGTTAGTTCATTGGTAGAATAATTAATCAATCAATACAGGATGCTTTAAGTCAGGAAAAAAATATTGCCAAGACTGAGTGTCTGGCATTAGGAACTAAAATTATTTCATAATGTCTTTGGAGTATTATTAACTCCCTGTTTACAGAATTTATTTGTAACCATCACATTTCTAGTAGAAGGAAGGAAAAAAAGCCAAGCAAAGAGCACTTGTAACCTTGAGCTGCAGGAAGGAAATACCTCTAACAAGCAGAGTGCATCATCATTAGTTCTTCCCTTTCACATCATCACACTCAGCTTGGAAAAATAATTGCATGCAATTTTTCTATTTTACAGTTGGGCCACATGACATGGTGTTCTTTCTTTAGAGCTCCTACTCCAGTTCTCCCATCTTGTCTTTTTTGTAGTCTTTAGCACTGCCTGTAGCCTCTCACATGTCTCCACTGGAAGCTTTTACAGCACTGCATGTACAATGCCTTCCATGACAAGGCTCTGAACCATCAGGCAGAACTTTTAGAACACAGACTGCTGCACTAATATTAATGAATATAAATAAAGGCATCAGTAGTTAGACTGGGTATTTTCCAGGTATAATAGTTTTAAACGTCACGATTTTATTAGAGTTTATAGTCTAATGCACCAGCCATTGCTTTAAACTTACGTGTAAAAAAATGTGTATAGACTTCTTGTCTGGAATGCTAAGATGGGCTCTTCTTCACTCACTTCATGTGTCCAGAATGTTTTCAGGCTTTGAGAATTGAAAGAAGGAATTCTTTCTCAGAGATTTACAAAAGGTACTTTTAATGAGTACTTCAAATATTTTAAAAGCAAATTACCTTTTTTATATGCCTTGGTTTTGTACATGCACATATAAAATTGCTGACAATTGAGGATGTACTCAATTATGAGATCCAAATTTCCTGAAAATTTAGGAAATTACATGGTGAATATTTAAAGAATAAATAGTTGAAACCCTTCATTAAGAAAGGGATGTTTTTCTCCTCACCAAATGTTAATATAAACCTTAAATGAATTATATCAAAACTACTCAGCATAAGTGGGAAAAGGAGTTGCAATAGAGAGACTATGGAAAATGTAGAGAATAGCTTCATGGTGTTTTCAGGGGTGAGAGACAGCACGTTCTGTCAGACTTACATGCCAGCTGGCTTGCAAATTCTAGACCTTAATAAGGGCAATTCTCTGGCTTTGGCTGTTAACTAGGCCATGCTCTGGCTTTTTGTAACTCCCTGAGCCATGCAGCGTGGCAGAAAGATTCTGCAAGGGCGAGGCTGAGCACTGCTGTGCTCTAGTCTGTTCCTTGTCATCTGACTGAGAGGGCATTGTTCAGAGAAACTGAGGTTGCACCAAGTAGGAGGGGTGAGAAGTTATGGTCCTTTAGACCCCACTTATTCTGACAGCAACAGTGTAGACTTTTTCTTCCATTTTAGTAATGAAGAATGGAAGCACTAAGACCCTACATATATGGAATTTAGAGAAGGGTAGGAAACTATTCCCAGATCTACCAAGCCATGGATTTTTTTCAAAACAAGTGAAAAGGCATAAGCCTCTTAGTACTTTATTAAATTTATTAGATGTATGATGAACTCTTATAAGAATTTTGATTCAAAGGTTATGACAGTACTGTGAAACATTTTCTCACACAGTTATCTTAAAACTATGGATTTTTGGGGCATTGTTAGCAGGTAACTATATAATTTGATTGATTTTACAAGAGATATTTTGTTACAGAAATAATGATTTGTGGTGTAGTATGATGGAGCGCAGAAAAGACAGGCTCAGACCTTTTCTCTCATACTTTTGGTTAGTTTGGAGCTTTTATAAAAGCAATCTAGCACCCTAAATTACAAGAAAATTCTCTGTTAATTCTCTGAAAATTCATTCTGTTAAATGTTTACAGTTTAGTTGTTTCACATATCACCTGAATGGTTTATTGCTTTCTGTTTTTCTGTGTAGAATTAGAGGAATGTACTTGAAACATTTAAAATCCTGTAATAACATCATATTTCCATTTGCCTTGCAGTGTCATCTACTCATTCAAATTGAGATGACTGTAGGTGTCAGATGGTGTGATCTTTGTAGAAAGGAGAAAGAACACTTCAGTGGAGTTTCCTATGTACCACGTTTCCCTGGATTGTACTGGGTTACTGTGCCGCAGCTTGTTATACCTCATTGCAACTAACATGCCATGACAGAAATAAGTCAGTAAGGATACAAAGTACCACAACACTGAACTATGGCAAATGCATACAAAACTGAAATAGATGTTGTATCTCAACCACAGAAACTGTAGGTTTCTTTCCACCAATAGTTTTCATACAATGACTCTAGAATTTTATGCTGACAAAAGGCTGTCAGGGTCTGAACTGTAGTTCCAGGCAGAGGTTAAGCATCTCTCTGAAATTAGAAAACCTGCTCTGCTTGAGAAACTGTTACTCTGAATGTCAAACTTCTGAAAAAAATTTTTCTCCCTTATATTTGGCTTCAAAAACCTCTCTATACTTACACTTTATTGTTATTATGATCCCTGTTGCAGTCCATCAGGTTGCAAATATCTCAGTAGTGGGTGCTATACAGATACACAGGAAGACACATAATATGATTCAGCACAAGTGACTCGAAATTTGAAAGTGTTAGGAAGAAAGCTTGAAGTCCTGAAAAGCTGCTTTCAATGATAATCAATAAAAAATTATTTTCATTCTGATGAGGATGTAAGTTACAGTCTAACAACCTTTTCTATCAGGGGATGCTGGAGAGCCTCCCAAAGGAGGTAATGTCATTGTCTCTGTTTTATAGAAAAGGACAAAAATGGATCAATTTGTTCAGAATGACCCAGGAGATGAGTGGCCAAAGCTAGACCATGGAGATGAGTGGCCAAAGCTAGACCATGGTTAATGTCATCATAGAACTGAGCAAATACTACTTTGCTCCATGGGGCGCACTTCTATGGCTTCTGATGAAGACAATTTCCTAGGAATTACAACATAGTCAACATGTACTCAAATGCCACATTAAAGCTGGCTGCCTGTTTCCTTCCTTTTGTTTTGTTTTGTTTTTCAAGGAAGGGTCTCCAAAAAAAAAATTCTGATACTGCTAAAATATTATACACTTCTAAGAATTTTAGCTATTGGAATAATCTTTTTATGAAGAATTTTGTGCAGGTGAAGTTATTGACATTAGTAATTTGCTCTTTTTTTTTTTAAAGCATTTACTTCAGAGGCAAACTAAAATTTCTTCTTTCCAGGAATATTGTTCTAAACAATTTTTTTCTGACAATGCGTCACAAATACAGGACAAGAAAAGCCTACAAGAAATCACCAATCTTCTCTACTTATCCATCTTATTTTATGTTTGGTTACATTGAGAGAACACATATATGATTTACCACTATTTAAATGTGAGTTTTGTCTTGAAAAATGTCAGAGTGAATAGCATTCAATAAAAAAAATAGAAAATCAACAACAGATTGGAAGAGTTCTTACAAATAGAGTTAGTGGATTCCTCAGAGATTTTATCCAGTACCATGTCTGGATGGTATCTGTGGTTTATATCCAGATGCATCTTCATATGGAGATTGATAGTTATGCTTCAAAGTGGGATGGTCAGCAGCTAATTTCTGAAGACAGGCTGCAAACACAGAAGGACAAGAATAGCAAACAAGGCTGTTGGCATGACTTTTTCCCAAATTAGAGGAACCTACAGTCCTGACAAGTTTCCTTTGTAGAGAGTAACTGGACAGAACTAGATAATTGGAAGTTAAGTACATGTATATTGTATTCCTCAGTAAACGGGCATACATTTTCACATATTTTTAATTGGCAGATACAGAAGATTTGCAGGAAATCTGATGGCATACATTCACTAGTATCCATTATATGCAATTAGGAAATGCAGCAACTGTAGAAAGGATAGGCAGCCTGTATATTATGAATTCTGGTGGGAGGCACTAAACATGAAAGTGTTGTTCTTTGACTGCCTGAGGGCTGTCTTAAGTGCTAGGCTTTTGATCTTAGTGACAGTTTTAAAACCCTTAAGCAAACCAGAACTAGGAATAAAAAAGCTGACAGCTGTGGTTCACTTCTCTGTGTCTCTCTTTGCCTTCCTATTATCCTAAACCCTTGAAGATCTTTGGAGATTCACAGCTCATGCTGTACATATGAAACAGCATTCATCATGTGTCTCCTGGAAGTGCAGTATATGTGTCTTTTTTACTTCTCTCAGGTTATTGAGACGACTAAAAAGTATGACCCTGAAGATAGGAGCACATTACTGAAAGAGCTAAGGTGGTTCAAATTTAGAGTGTATGTGGTGTCCTTATGTCTTCATGAATATTGACATCTTGTTGCTATCTTATAGTATTCAGGCAGTGTGCAATTTATGGTGTAAGTAAATTGAACTGTGAAGCCAATTAACTACTTTGTGGGGGAAAAAAAAAAGCTCTTGATAGGAACAGGGAAGGCTTACAGACCACATAAATAAAAATATAATTTTATGATACAATAGTTATTACACGTTTAGAAAGTTTCATGTTACAGTGGTGAATAAAAGCAGATAAAATCTGAACATGTCAGGTAAATAGTAAGTCTATTCTGGCTATAGATGTTGTTGCTTAATTATTACATTCATCATGACTAAAGAAAAAAGCCAAAATCTCTAAGTGTAGATATATATACACTCAGATTTTATGTGCAAACCCAAATGTCTGCTTTTTACCAATGCAGCCATGTAACTGTGATTTTTGCAGGTATATTTGGAAAGATAAGTTCAAAATAGGGTTATAACACCTACTACAACATAAGCTATTAAGATCTTTTATGGAAACTCTAATGCCACCTATACAAATTCTTTATCACAATCAGTTCTGCTGAATAGCTACATGGGGAATTGTAAAGACAGTAGATGAGCCATTCCACTGATGGCCTTGGAGGACATTGTAATGATCTATTGTCTGAGACTGTCAGTGCTGTGGCTTCTATACTCTTTTCTCCCTATAACACTTTCTAAAGTCATCATAATTTATTTATGAGAATGACTGATTGTATATTTGGAAGTGCCTCTAACAGAAATTATGCTCTAATTATTGATGAGAAAGTTTCCAAATTCCTGACTGCAGGTGAAATGGAAGTAAAAAATAAATAAAAATAATTTTCTGTGATAGCAGATCTTCAGTAGATTTCTAATATTGATGGCTGACAAACTAATAAATCATTGCACTTAAAAGAACCCACTTAAAACCAGTTAGACTTTTCTATCTATAGGGAAATTTTCTCTTGATTTCAAGAATTAGAACAGAGTCAGAGTGAACTGTGCTTGTGGTGGATGAAATGCTCCTTTCTTTCACTTGGCAGGCTTACATTATTCGATGAGTTTCTGTGAAAGATGTAAGAAACCACACTGATTTTTTAAAGACTCGTGCTGCTAATGGAGTTACACCCTTTAGTCAGAATTGCTCCTACAGCAGTATATATGCACACACAGTATGCATAATACAGTAGCAAACAGGTAAATAATAAATAAACATAGTAAATGGACATGTAGTGGGCAATAAAAATATATCTCAAGTTTTCTAAAGCAACATTTTAGCAATATCTTCCATCTGGATTTGGTTGTTCTAGTTGAACTGAGCCTGTTAGCTAGGAACTACAAAAAAGATTGTGGCAATAAACAAGACATGGAAGAGATTAAATGATTCAAAATTTTGAAGGTGGACAGAAAAGAACACTGTTTTTCCTGATAAGTCCAGAATCAACAAGGAAAATGACAGGGTAATTGTAAGAGTAGGTCTGGCTCCTGGGTCCCTCTGAGCAATGAGAAAAATATTTAAACTGCAAAAAAACACGTAATGTATAACTGTAATATTGTATTTTAATGCCAAATACTTCCAAGGTTGAAAGCCTAATAAACTGGCAAGTAACAGAAAAGAAATATTTCAGCACTGTATATAATCCAAGAAAGCTTTAGATCTCTGTGCATCTTTTTAACTTCCTCTCTAGAAAATATGCTGTATTTTGTAAAGGTACTATATAAGAGCTTTGCTTAATGATATTTCACTGTATAGGGGCTGTAGAGCCATTACACTCGAATGTGCCAAATTTGTCAATATGTAGTTAACTTCTAAAAGATTCACCGGTCCCTATCATGCTGTTCCTCATATTTGATGATGTTGATAAATCACTGTCAACATTAAACTCACTTTAGTCTCAATGACCAAAATAACATCAATGTATTCAATTCCAGACTAGCACAGCTGAGTAACTGTATTCTCTGACACAGAACCAGCCAGTTCACAAACATCTTCAGAATTTTAAACCCCCAGCAGATTTAGAATTTGGAGCTTGGTCTAGACATAAAATATATATTGTGTGAAAGTTCAAGAGCTACTATCCAAACACAGGAAATAATGGTCTCAGGATCTTGCTCTAAGATTGAAACCTGTCATATAACATAGACAATTTATTTTAGAGTAGCCTATTATAAGATGCTTTTATAGCGATTTTGATAACAAAAGGAATTGTCCTATTCTGTGTTTACAATATAGCATGTTCATTAAAGACAACAATGAAACGATTATCATGTATAAAAATGGTATAGGATAGAATTTTTCAAGAATCAGAAAGGTTCATTTAATTTGATTCAGGTTTTCCTGCCCAAATATTTCAACAAGAGCAAAATTATTTTGTGTCACAGATAGAAAAGATGAAAAAAAAAAAAAGGCCAGGGAAAAATATTGGTACAGATTAACCTGTGTGTACAGTGATTGTAGTGTAAATGGACTTTCCTTTGTGCATACAATGATGTTATCTTTAGCAACCTATGTTGCTTAGTAGAAGCTCCTTAATTTACTAGCATAACTGCTTCAAAACACTCCTCATTGCTTTCTTTTGAAACAGCCTTTTTTTTTCCTGGTACAGTTGTGATGACCTTGATAGGTATTATATCCTGTTTCTATTGTCCTAATGTCCCACTTTAAGCCTCTGATAGGCTGCTGATAATTTCCTCGCTGTGTTTGTAGGTGGTGACAATTTTGACAAAGTACTTTGACTTCTGTAGTATTTCAGATTAAAATTTTATGCAGCTTCTCATTTGATTCTTAGTTTAATTGTTCTAATATTTAGTGGAACGTCAGTCAGGTCAAAGTGAAGGCAGAATCAATAAAGAATAAATAATGAATAAAGCGTTATTATGCAAAAAGAGACATTACCACTCATTATTTTTTCTGTTACAACAGAAAGACCAACTCTGTTATTTTTTCGAGGACACTTCACACACTTCACACATTTGCATAAAACCATTTTAGTAAAATTAATAGAAAAAAATATGAGAGTTATCCATTGAAATAAATGCTCAATTACTCAGTCAGTAAAGAATGTGTTCTGTATATTCCAATGACCTGTGTACCTCAAAAATCCATCTCAAAAATAATTTTTTGTTTTGGTGGAATTTTAAGTACCTAACTTAGTAATGAATTTTTAATTCTGTAAGCCAAGAAGTTGACTATTAATCCATTGATTGTGAGGAATCTGGGAAACATCTGATAAAAACAAAACTACATGGAATCATCCCCTGAATCTTCACTTACATATTCCAAAAGAGGGCAGCAAATGTCTGCCTATCTGGTGCTTCCCAGTTCTGGTCAGCAGTGGTCACTGATAACGGGCTGATGCAGACCTTTCCTATATTCACATCTTAAAGCACCTGTTAAAAACAGGAAGGATTTTTCAGGGAAAGAATGAAAGGCCAATTGGCTCATCTGAGCAATCCTTCAAAATGTTAACAGAAGGAAACCACTGCATGTTAGATGTTTCTTTTATCTTATTCTAGGTCTGGTAAAATGCAATTCAGAGCAGACACAACAAAATAATCTGTGCAGCTCAGAATAAAAAACTCTCACCAATATGCAATTTCCCCTTTTTTTCTCTCCTCGAATACTGAAAACATTGTTTAAATAGAAATAGACAACCCTCCTCAGCCTAAAGATACTTGCAGAAAGCAAGCAAAAAAATTCTTTGCAGTGTGGAATTGGATTTACAGTACAGTAAGGGACTTTTAGAACCAAGGTGCATTTTCAGAAAGGATGACTGAAGAAACAAGGAGGACATTAAAAATTTCTTGCTATAATTTAACACTTTGGATGCAAAATTCTTCTTCTCACAGAAAAATCTGGAAAATAACACACATGTATATAAATTATTGAATATTTAACTGTTCATGTTGCTACTTCATGTAGAGATGGCTTACTAAGTGTCATGGCTGTGAATATGCATTGTTATGTTCACAACTGCAAGAACCTATGCATGCTTTTGTGAATTTCCTTTTATCAACTGCATTTTCCATTTGTTTGCATGGATGCTTGTTACCAAAGTAGCTAGTCTTTAAACACAGTAGAATAAAAAAGAAAAAAAAATATACTACCATATAAAATTAATATGTCTCTTTTTAATAAGGAGATTAAAATTTGAATTTTTAAAAACTCTGGGATATCTCCAATTTAATTTTTTTTAAAATCTAGAATAACTCTTTTTAAAAAAAGTAAAATCTTAAATATAATGACACAATATGTTGGCTTTTGCAGATTTGGAATGTATTTTATAGAAAAGACTGTAGGAGGGGTTAGCAAGGATAGAAGGCACAACTATAAGCTTATGTCAAAAGACACACGGTGCATTAATAATAAAATACCTTGAAATATATCAGCAAATTTTTGTAGTGTTGTACTATTTCAATTCTATGTATTTGTTCAGTATGTAAGAAGGGTCTCACCCTGTCCATTTTTAGTCTGCTTTCCAGTGTATTAGTATTGTTTGTGTCTCCTTTAAAAACATTTGGATTTTCTGTCTCTTTATTAACTTGCTACTAGTTCTGAAGGTTATGATTAAGACTTTGTATACTTTGCAGAATTGCTCAGAGCAGGGCTAAATTCAGACTTAAATCAGCTTCCCTGGAGCCTTGTCAAGCTGAGGTTTCAAGACTTGCAGTAATATCTGCAAGAAGTTTCACAGCATCTCTAAGTAGCCTGTTCCAGTGTTTTAACACTTTTAGAGGAAGAATTGGCGGTACGTGCAGCTGGAATTTCCTGTGTTTGACTTCGTGTCTGTTGAACCTTTACATTCCACTCTGTACCCACCAGAAGAGTGATCCTCTCAGTAGCTCCTTTTCAAACACAAACGCATCTACGGGAAGACTTGACTAGAAAAACAAAAGATGAACTCATTTTTAAGACATTATTTGCTGGGTCCCACTCTGTGTAGTTGCTACCAAGCCAGCAGGGCAGCAGACTGCACAGATATAGGAAGGTACTCTCCCTCAGGGGCAAGACACTGCATTTGCCTTTGTTAAGCTCATGAGGTTATTGTCTGCCCATTCCATCATTTGAGCGTAATGACCTTCAGATATGCACAGAGGAAGGAGAAATGTACTGTCCATAACTGTGATGGACAGAAAAAGAGGTCACGGCCTAAATTGTAGCAAGGGAGTCCTGGGTTGCTGTACAGTCCTAGGATGCTACACAGACAAGTCAAGTACTAAAGACTGTGAAACACCAAGACTAGTCACTTAGAGGACTACAGGTTTGGTAAAGGGAAACATAAATCACATCCCCTCCTGTACTGCTATTTTTTTAAATGGGCCTTAGGTATTTGCCTCAGGTTGATTCCCCAAATGATGGAAAACTTCAGATTTCCATATACCACACATTTCTTTAAGAAAATGTTTCTTTCTTATAAATATAACTCTGACAGCAACACCTGTATTTCATTAATGCAGAGAAGAAAATATCCATTTTCTAACACTAGAGTAAAATTCCCCACGTTAGGAGCAAATGGAAGTTAGTCTGATTAGTTAGAATTTGAAGTTGTCTTGATTTACCTCTTAATTTTTTATTTTTTCTTCACTTATGGAGCAATTTCTCATTTAATTCAGCATTTTTTAATTCTCATTCAGTAACTAAATAAATGTAAACAATTACAATGCTTATGTTGCTACTGCAACTAATTGTAATATTAAATTCCCCCTGTGAATGGAATTTTAATGTTCTTGGTGGCGTTTTGTCAGCAATTTTCCTGCTGTTTAAAAGATCACTGTCTAATGGGATTAAGGTGGATAATCAAATCTCAAACTGGAATTAGGCTATGAGGTTTAAATGCCTGGGGAATAACTCCTTACTAAATATGAATGAAAGAGGTTCAGTGCACATAGAGGAGAAAAATAAATGGAAGGCTGTCTTTTTATCCTATGGTGTTACCTCAAATATCTTGACAAGAAACTTGGATTCCTTTTCTGACATTCAGACCTTTAGACAATTTATCATTCAGTGTCTGGGATTGAAATAATATTTCAAGAGGTCTGATGTATGTTACATTAATTGGGGTACATTGCTTATACCTTAGGGTTTTAGATTTTGGCTTTGTCTACAATTTTTAGTGTTGCATTTAACCTATTACAGATGTTTTAAAAAATATTAAGCATTACTTATTGACGTATAAAATTGCTGTGAATTCATTTAAGTCTGCTCTTTCAAACACAATTCTTAACTTTGTTCACGTTTGTGCAGCTGGGAGAGTTGGGCCAAAAGAATATGCCTGATGTTCAGTGTTCATGACTTCCTCCATGTGATGTGCATGTGGGAACTACGAAACTTACTTTGTAAAACTGCAAAAAAGAAGTGGTAGCAACTGTTTTCCTCATGGGAGTATTAACTTATGCAAGTTGAAATAATAAAAGGAGAAAAAAAAAATGGCACACCTGTAAACAAACTGTCAACTGCTATCAGGTATGTTTGAGTGTAGTTTGTAAGCTGGAGCAAATTGATAGATAGAAGTCAGCCTGTAGAAGAGAGCAGACATCAGGAAATTGTCTTCTCTGTTTGGTTTGGTATGATCTATGGATATTAATCCTCTAAGGGGTTTCCTACCCTGGCTTCCCTTACTTCAGCATTTTATCCAAGGAAAATAATTTTTTCCACCAGAAATAAAAGGATAATAGTGTTTATTTGGTTGAATGCTATCATAGCAGTTGACACAGGTATTGAAAGAAGACCAAAAGACACATTTTGGGAAAAAACTTGAGCTGAATGTTTATGCACTATAACAGAGACCAGTAGATGACACGTGTCCTTTGTAGTTTCTATGGAGATAAACAAATATAAGACATGCTCACTACTGCTCAAATGCAATTTTCCAAAATATTTTCTAAATTATTCAATGCAATTTTTTATTTCTAAACTAAGAATTGTCCTGCAGTAGTACAGAGGCCCTCTTCTCAAAGATAATAATTTTTATCTACTAATACCTGTAACTATACTGACATATACCAGCGTATACCCTTGCAGTAGTACATCTGTAAATAACTTTGAAAATTAATTTCATGCACATTAAAATTATGATTCGATTCCAACTTTTTAATATATTTTGACAGTTTTTTTCCAATTGGTAAAATTCCAATCTTAAAGCAGGGAAATTGAATTAATTTCATTCAATGTATTTAGCCTTAATTGTTTTAATCCAACTATTTTGACTTAACTAATAGGCTGGTTGTTTTATTACAACTGTTTAATACTTACATGACTCCTCTAAAACATTAACTGTAGACCTGTTATTAGCTCCAGTGAGACAGAGGAGTGTGAGCCCTTATGTATCTGTTACTCCACTACACTTTCTACATTTTTTCTAAAGGCACTCAAAAAACTGAAATTAGATGGAATATTCCAAATACCTCTATGGCAGATAGTAATATTTTTTGCATTAACTGCTTTGATCAGAATGTTTCTTTGTGGAACTGTCCCACTTTTGTTTTCAGGACTGGAATAAAATATTTACTAATGAGGAAAGCCTTCCTTCCTTCCTTCCTTCCTTCCTTCCTTCCTTCCTTCCTTCCTTCCTTCCTTCCTTCCTTCCTTCCTTCCTTCCTGGAATCCTTCCTTCCTTCCTGGAATCCTTCCTTCCTGGAATCCTTCCTTCCTGGAATCCTTCCTTCCTTCCTGGAATCCTTCCTTCCTGGAATCCTTCCTTCCTGGAATCCTTCCTGGAATCCTTCCTTCCTGGAATCCTTCCTTCCTGGAATCCTTCCTTCCTGGAATCCTTCCTGGAATCCTTCCTTCCTGGAATCCTTCCTTCCTGGAATCCTTCCTTCCTTCCTGGAATCCTTCCTTCCTTCCTTCCTTCCTTCCTTCCTTCCTTCCTGGAATCCTGGAATCCTTCCTTCCTTCCCAATTGATCTTAAATTATTTAATTTGAATATATGTATTACAGTGCTGTCAATAGTACTTTATACTGAATTTCTCATTTTACAGATTGAAATTCTGATTTTACAGAAAATCTGATTTATTGTGGGATTTCAAGATTTTATACTGAATTGGTCTGCAGCTGTATTACTAAATATGAATTAATATTTACAGATGTAATTCAGACATAATTTCTGACACTGAAACTAAAGCACAAATTAATTAGAGAAGAAAAACCAACATGTTTTGGGCTTTGAACATTTAATCACTCGGATGTGTGTCTGATTTCTGCAAATTAGGAGAAACTACACTAGTATTCTCAGATTGTCCTGTGTGCTCTATAGATATGTCATAAAACATAATTTCCACAAGAATAATTTACTGAGGCAGTATAAAGGAAGAATAAAATCAATAACAGAAATGGCAGATGTCAGTGTTTAAAATTGTAAGACACACAAACATATGAGATTTAAGATGGTTGAAGTTTTTTAAGATGGGCTAAGTTTTAAAGTAAAAAACCTGAGTAGAAAAGTAATTGCTGCCAATTTAGAAATCACAGTGCACATGTACAAATTTAGGATAAGGACTGCTGCTCTGTATCTGGTACAAAAGGTTTTGCTTAATGATTCCCCTAGAGATATGTTGATATGTTTGGGAATATAACCCACAGCTTCCAGACTTCAACACCTCAACAGCGCAAACCACGTACAGTAGAATTGTGAATGAATAAAAATGAACCAGCCTATTTTTACATGGTCACAATGATACAAAATAAAAACTGATCTATGAAAAAGGGGTGGGAGTGCTGGCAGCACTGAAGTGTCAGCAGCAGAAAGGTCTTTCCATTTATTCACTGTCCTTTTCCACAGTGTGTTCTGCTCTGTGTAAAATATTTACTCTGGATACATGTTTGCCAAGCACAGGGAAGACAAGGGGCACAGAAAAACAAATTTTGCATCTTATAATATTCACCATGTTCTTCTACACACACAGACAGGGCATTGAAAATACAGACTAAAATGGTCTTGCAGGAACAAGGGCCTGACTGTCTTTTTAAAGCTGTGGCTGTGAAACTCAGATGGACATAGTTAAATCTGTAAATAGAGGCTGAGATCTCAGTCTCAGAATCATCAGGTAAATTATCCCACGCGCTGCTGTTCTTTAGCTTTCTGGTGGCCACCCCAGTATCACACGAGGATGTTAGAAATTTAAAGTACTATGTGCTTTGTCTTGCCTTTTTCACAGAACATTATATGCAGTACTTGGATACCTGTTGGGATAGGGTATAACTATGCCCCAGCCCTGGTCTCTGTGGGCATTCCCATGAGAATGTATTCCCACAAGATGTACACGAGAAAATTGATGATAAGTGCATTAATGCACCTTTTGCTGCTGATATTACTGATTGAACAACCTTTTTCTGTTGTTCATCTCCACCATTTTCCTAGGCATTTTGCTGCCCTTCTTCCCCATTCCTGTTTTGCATATCAGCTGAGAGATCTCTGATTGCCGATTAACTCTGTTGAGTCTCCTGAAACATAAGCAATTTTCTCAACTTTGAATGTCATATGTTCAGATTGCAAGTTATGATGATAATAGTACATTTAGTTCTAAAGTGTTTTGCACCCACTTTCATTGCTTATTCAAGTCCTATAAATAAGAAAATTTGAAATGCATCTCTTTTCTACTGCTGTTGATTGACTGAGCCCCCTGAGGCATGTATGTCCAAAGGATTTAATGCTATGACAAATTGTCCAGCCTTAAGTATACAGGAGACATGCTATGAACATCAGCAGTGGATTCATAATTAAGAAATGTAGATATGATAACATTTACTAGCTGAGCAAAGAAACAATATCATTCAGTGAAACAATGCAGGGTAATAACGCATTGTAAGAGCCTCTCCTCCCCATTTGATTTTTTCCCTCTTAGTGTAGATTGCAAGCTTTCACCTATCCCATGGGACAACAGCAAGTTGCTCATGCTCTGTGTCCTTTTTAGGAGTTAATGAAAGTTAGTGAAAGAACATAGCTGGGCCCATTTCATGACCTTAGCTCCTTTTTTTGTTTGGTTACTAATAAGTCTGGTGTTTTCATCCAGCAAAGCAGCAAGTCTCAACAGCTGAGTGTGATCTTTTCCTTGCTTCCTTGAAGGCTGCATCCCCAAAGAATGCAAGCACAACTGAAGGGCCATTGAAGTTTATTCCTTTATAGAATATGTCAAGAAGAGTAAGAGAGGTGCTACAGTCTCCAACATTACACCCCATAGTAGTTGACTGTTGACAAGGCATAGAAGCATAGCCTACACAATGTTAATAAGAAATACCATTTCTAGGGCAGTTGATCGATCTATCTATCTATCTATCTATCTATCTATCAATCTATCTATCATCTATCTATCATCTATCTATCTATCTATCTATCTATCTATCTATCTATCTATCTATCTAATATATGTATCATCTAACTAATTTATCAGGTGTATGTGAGACTATGACAGTCTAGAAGTTATATTAAACCAGGAGTTAATTGTGACGACTGAAAAAGCAGCGAACAGCTGAAAGGGAATATTAATTTTCAGCATCACCCTAATTTATACCAGCACTGGCCAAATTCAAATACAAAAAGAAAAAAGCACATAGATCTGTAGCATTGCATTCCTTGAGGCAATGCTAATTATTCTAAACAATAGATGTTGTTGATGGTTATGTTTATTTTCTTTATTATAAAAATCAATTCTAAAGTACGGTTTCATAATGTGCTTAGAGAATGCCATGCAGAGGGTCCTGGACAAGCTCAGGAAGGGGGCCCATGGAAATCTCATGCAGTTTAACAAGACCAGGTGTAATGTGCTGTGCCTGAGGTGGGGCAATCCTCAGTGTCAGCACAGGCTGGGCATGAGCAACCCCAGAGCAGCCCTGCCCAGAAGGGCTTGGGGGTGCTGTGGGTGAGAGGCTGCACATGGCCCAGCCATGGCACTCACAGCCCAGAGAGCCAAACGTGTCCTGGGCTGCATCCAGAGCCCCGTGGGCAGCAGGGCAGGGAGGGGATTCTGCCCCTCTGCTCTGCTCTGCTGAGACCCACCTGGAGCACTGCATCCAGAGCTGGGCTCCCAGCACAGCAGGGACAGGGACCTGCTGGAGTGAGTCCAGAGGAGGCCACAAAGATGAACAGAGGAACAAAGCACCTTTCCTATAAGGAAAGGCTGAGAGATGTGGGAGTGTTCAGCCTGAAAAGAAGAGGGGTTTTGGGTGATCTGATTATAGTCTTCATGAAGGGAGCCCACAAGAAAGATGGAGAGAGGCTATTTACAACAACGTGTGCTGTGAAAATGCATGACAGAATGCACTGGCATGACACATTGCACAGGGAAATTGTTGATACCCCATTCCTGGAAGTGTTCAAGGCCAGCTTGGAAGGAGCTCAGACCAGCTTGGTCTAGTGGAAGGTGACCCTGCCCATGGCAGAAGGGTGGAACCCTGTGATCTTTAAGGTCCTTTCCAACCAGGCCAATCAATGATTGTGAGATAAGTTACAGTACGTAGTGATTGCCATACAACTACAGTGGAAAAGAGTCACTTACAACAGTAACTATCTTTGCCACTCCACAGATATTTTATATTGAAGAGAAACAGGGTACCAGGAAAATTTTAATACCAGAAATGTTAACTTTATGAAGATCTCTAGATTGAAAAACTTACTATGTGCCATGTAAAGCAGCACATCCCTTAGATTTCCCCTAGTTGCTAATGTCCTTTAGATTGTGCTATACTTCCGTGAAATGTATTTCTGCTTGCCTATCCTATCCACCCCTCCCACTGCATCCAAGGGATAAGAAAAAGGGATAGAATTTTATTGATAACATTTTTGAGAATTATATTTTATAATATAATCTTCTGTATAATAAAATGTTGCTTTCATCAGAAAGATCTTCATTTACAGATGATACACATTCTGAGGAGATCCAGGGCCACATAAATTTGACTCAACTTCCTGTCTGGTTTTTTTTTTTTTTTTTTTTTTTTTTAAGTTTTATTTCATTTTTTGTAGATTCGACTAGGTTATAAATAAATCCTGCAGGATAGTAGTTTTTCCTTTGGAGAAAAATAGTTTTAAAAATAGTTTAAATTTAATCATGCCATCTATTTTTAATTCAAGTTTTCTGAAATAATTTCTGAAAGCAAAGTATTTAGAACCTTTTTGACATTTAATACTTTTTAATCCTCACTAAGCATTTATTTTACACTAAAGTAAAGTAGAGTGTTCTGCTGTACTAAAAGTACTGATCTGGGGAAAAAGATTAATAATTTTTGAAAATTCTTATGAAATACACTCAGCGGGTCAAATGATATTTTCACTTATACCTCTGTGTACACAGAGCTGCTTCACTAAACACTCATTGTTTCCTTACACCATAGCGCAAGGAAGAGGCTTTGGGTAAAGGTTCTACATCCAGTTTAAAATATAAAATAGTAACATTTGCAGCTCAATATTTATATTAACAAAACAAGGGCATGGATTATCCGAGAACAAATTCCTTTTACTTTTATGAACTAATATCAATAAGTGCAGCACTGAAAGAATTGATTCCTCCCACAATTGACTGCAATTTCAGTCTGTACCATGGCCTGTTTCACCTTTGTTGCACAATATAAACTGACCCCAGCTGCATTCCTTCATTACTATTGGATTTTCTGTCTCCATTCTTTTTGTCAGAGTTCCACATGAGTCCATTTGGTCTTGAAGAAAGGTTTCTTTCTTTCTCCCTGTATTGTTTAGTGATGGAAGTGCTGTCTAAAATTTATTCTTTCTTCCCTACCTGTGTTTTTGTTAAAATTTTCCTCTCTCCTTGGCACCCTTTCCTCTCCAAGGCTCTGGCAGATTCTGGTCCCCTACATTCATTATGCTGGGCCTCCTGGTAGGTGGTGAGTACTTAGTACTTGTCCTTTGAGGGATGGTAGAGTCAGTTTTCAGAGGCTTGAAAATCATGTATGTATTCTGCAGCTACTTCACCATTCAAAAGGGCTGGAGAATGATTGTGTGCTTTTCAAATCTGTATCAAGTTTTCACCCATTCCTCATTTGACATTTGTCATTTAAAAATAAAGCCTCTTGTGAAAGTTATACATATAACAACTATTAGGAAAAGGAAGAAAAATTGAAGCTTCTCAAAGGAGTGCATCACAACTCAAACTCTTAAAAAACTGTATCCATTCATACTTGGAAGAGTACTAGAGGTTTTTTTAATGTTTAACACGGGGTGAATTGCCAAATCACTATCTTGAAACTAATCCTAAAATAATGAATAATACTTGACACCTAACCAATCTTACATTTTGCCAAGTGTTGGTACTTTCATAATTGCTAAAACTGAATATGAAAAAACATTTGAAACTAACTTTTTTTAGAAACTGTCAAAACAGTGAATTTACATAGTAGTTAACAAAATCAAATTAATTTTAATTAATTTAATTAAATTTAGATCAAATTTCCCACAGTGTCTGCACTGCAAGGACATGTATGTGACTTCTTCCAGTTCCATCTGGAAAATAACGATTCCTTTTTTTGTCCTTGTTCCTACTTGTCTTCTTTTATGCACTTTACCCTGTAATATGACAAACTTATTGTGTTTGTTTACTGCAAAGAAGATCTGAATATGGAGTAGGTCATCACGCTAGCTAACAAATGTTATTTCAGATTACAGACTAAAGCATGATCTCACACAGGATTTCTGAAAAGATATTTTGTGCCCACCTCTACAGACACTTGTCTCACAGCAAGAATATTGCCCTTCCAAAAAGGTCTAAACTCAGCTTAGGTCTGGTCTTTCTTCAAACATCACCTACCATAGCAGTAATCACATATTCAGACCTTTGCTTACAGGCTGGTGTGAATCATAACTTAAAGCCCCTGCTGAAGAACTAGCTACTGCTGGTGGATGCATCTGCTTCCTTCTGACCAGAGAGTAATGCCATGGGCTTAAAAAATGCCCAGGAAGCAGGAAATATTTCAGAATTTAGGTAGAATAAGGAGTAGCTAGCCCCTCTGGAAAGCAGGCCTGTAATAAGTCAAATGCTGGATAACTAAAAGTTACGATATCAAAAAAAAATTATTCTTTTTGGAAATTTAACCTCTCTTGTCCCCATGCATCAATAAATTATCACTATATTTAGTAGTAATAAACTGTGGGTGCTCTGACACCTTGGTCAGGTTAATGAAGAATGTTTAAATCATATGAATGGGATAATAAAAGACATGAAAATAATTATTATCAACATTCTAGCCCTTACTACTCACTATTTTTTTATTTTAATAATCTGTGTCTTGTTTTCTCTGATGTCTTACAGAATTATGTTATTTAAATGGTATTTTTCTTTCAGCCCTTTATCTTTATTCTTAGACTGTTGGAGTTTATAACATCAATTTAATCTCTCTCTCTCATGTTTTTCTCCTCTTATTTTAGTAGCAACAAATTTTCTTCAGGAACGAAGCTTTAATGTCTTTTAACGATGCGTCATTTACAGAAGAGTGCTCTGGTTGTAGCATATCCACTTCTGGTTTAATTAGACTGCTGCTCTTCTAGGTTCCTTTCATCTTTCAAAATATATCCTGCCATTCTCTATTTTCCCTTTGCACTTCTTCTATCTTGTTTCTAATTATCACGAGAGTTGAAGAGCTTCCCTACTTTTAATGTTCTTGGCTTCACAGAGCCTGTATCATAGCTTGCAGATAACAGGTGCTGGCAACAAACAAACCTGCCCAGCGAGCTCAGATATTTGTTTTTCCACAGGAAAAAAAAAAAAAAAAAAAAGAAAAAAAACAGAAAAAAAAAAGAAAGAAGAAAAACACATATCATGAAAAAAGGAGAAGTTCTGTACAATACAAGAGAGAGAAATATCGAACTGATTAAATTATTTATTTAGTAGTCCACTTGTATTTACACTAGCATAAACTTTGCCTTGTTTCTTTAACCCTGGACGGTAGCCTTGTGATATAGCATTAATGAGTTTCTCCATGTTTTTGAATGTGCTTTGAACACAGCTAGTCGCCCAAGTGTCTGTTGATCGTGATCTTCATTTTCTGAAGACTACCCAGAGTCATACTTTACCCTCTCTTTCATGGTTAAGATGAAGCATCTGCTGCCTGCTTTCTTCATTATCATCACAAAGAGCTAGAGTTTAAAAGCTAGAGGGATGGTGAAAGAGTGTAGCATGTGCTTGAAAGGCAAGTGTCCTGGAAAACTGGCAACCAATGTGTGTGGAGTTTCTGCTGGGCTCTCTTTTCTTCTTTTCCCCTGCCATTTTCCCTCTTTCACAGAACTACCATTGATAGTGGTCTTGTGCAACTGATTAGTGCATGACAAACAGACTGTTTATTTGTTTTTTGAAACTGTGGTATTTTATTCCATTTTATTTTTCAAAAATAATGTTCTCCAAAGAAATGGGAGAAATTATTTTTTTTTTTTTTTGAATCTTCCAAATTTCATTTTTCTGTGATCTAGGTGAAAAATGAGAGCATGCACATTTCAAAGATTGCTATCACTGTGCAAAGTATTGATGGTTTCTCTTCATAAATGAGAGAGGACTGACTAAAGAAAGATTAATAATCTTTGAGTAGTAAAAAACATAAATCTATTTGTTTCATAACACTGTTATAAATAGCACATATTCAGTTGTTAGCAATTTACTAGATTAAGATCTAACACTCAGAAGTCCACATTACTTATTTCAAAATCATTGACAAATAATCTGAGAATAATTTTTATTTTTTTTTTAATCTTTATTATTGACAAAACTAAGTTACTGAATTAAAATTGGCAGATCTGGGCAGCTGTTTGATCTTTAGTCAGTGAATCCAAATAGTCTATTTAAAGTCAGAGTTTCACTGCTTTTTGCACAAAGATGCAGCAGGTGATCATTTAGGAATAAACAGTCTCTAGAGGGGGAAAAAGGCAGTAAGGTAGAAGCAGTCACTGTTTCACAGAAGGGGAACTGGAGCAGAGATACCGAGATTTACCTGTAATTCCTCAGCTGTTTGCACAAAAATACAGCAGCATCCTGCACTTCAATGTGTTCCTCCCCATAGGGCCATCTTTGCAAAGTTATTCATGGCAAGAAAGGTGACCACAAAAAGATGAGGAAGATATAGGTTTTCCCATGATTTATGGAAAGGAAAATATGTCCCAACACTCTTTTTCACTTTTTATTTTCTATAAGTCTGGAATGAAATCTACATGGAATGTCTATATTTCCCATCTACACTTAAAATTGTATTTAACCACTATATCCTGCCATATTTTTTTCTCTTTTTTTTTTTGTCAGTTATGGAAAACAGAAGAAAAAAATTCCTTCTTTTTTGGATAATACTTTCAGAGATGCAGCATCAGTAGTTTTATTCCCATGAAATGCACACAATATTTGTGTGCATATGGAAATGCTTTCCAAATGTGATGTGTTTCCAACTACAAATGGCAACCTGAAATAAAGTTGTTGCACTTCCCAAGTAATAAATTTAAGGAGACAACTATCACACTACTTTTTTGCATATAAACAAATCCCTTCTTGAAGTTCCTGTCTGAATTATTGGTAGTAGTATATTACATAGATTTAAAAATTACTGTAAAACAGAGAGTCATGCATTTAGTCTCTGTAAATTTTCACTAGTCCTGTGAATTTTCACAAGAATTGAATTTTTTATCTTTTTTTAAAGAAAAACCCAAACAACTACTGTATCATTGATTAAGTGAAAATTAGTACTTGCAATCAAGGTTAAGTCCTAGTGAGTAGATTGGAATTTTGTAGAAATGTATTTTCTAATTCTACTTAAATATGTTATGTTTATACCAGTCCAATTGCAAGATGCAATTGAAGACAATGTATCATGCTCTCCATTGCATTCAACCAAGAGAAAGAGTGACTTAAAATAAACAGATGCAATAAATTAACATAACCCAAACAAGTAAGAATAAATTATTATTCTAATTGTGACATATATATAACAAAACGACTTCAAACATTTTTATTTTAAAGCACTGGATGAGAGGGTGATGGCAGATGGCTCTTTATGACATGTCTGACTTCCACAACTCATGTTTGATGTCAGCCCCTCAGTGTCATGTGAACTTTCACATCAACAGAATATTAATAACCAACTTTATCCCTGCTCATGGTAAGCAATGGAATTAGGCAATCTTTAAGGCCTCTTGAAAACCAAAACATTTCACAAGCCTATGATTCTAACTTCATCTGTGAATTTTTATCTGAATGAACACTTTTAATTTGGCTACATGTGAAACAGGAACACAGCCTCACATTAACAACTCTATTGTGAAGTCAAGGCTTAAAGGACTTCAACAACTGCCCTTGATACTCCCATTCTGTGACTGTGGTCACAAGGGTTTGCAGGTGAAGGAAGAGACGACAATCTTGACTCCATGATCAGAAGGCTTGATTTATTATTTTATGATACATATATATATATATATAACATTATGACTATACTAAAAAGAAATAGAAAAGAAAAGGCGTCTTCAGAAGCTGGCTATGCTAAAAATAGAAAACAAAGAATGAAAAACAATGGAGCTGGCTCCGACGGAGAGCAAGAGCCAGCTCTGCAGTGACTGGTCAGTAAATCCAAACATCTACAGGAAACCAGTCACAGGTGGACGTGTTGTATTCCACAGCAGCAGATAATAATTGTTTACATTTGTTGCTGAAACTTCTCAGCTCCAGCAGGAAAAATCCTAAGAAAGGATTTTTCACAAAAGGTGTCTGCGACACCATTCCATGCAAATCTCTGAGATTTCCAAATGTTTGGTACATACATCTCTCAAAAATGTGATCACTCAATGTATGCAGGCAATGTGTACACATGTAGTAAATCCAAGATGACACAAGCAGTTCATGCACCTGTTTCACAAAAGGAATTTCTTCATTTGGCAGTCTTCAATATTAGAGTCATAGATCCATAAAATCATGGAATGATTTGGATTGGAAGGCATCTTAAAGATCACCAAGTTCCAACCCCTTGCCACAGACAGGGAACCTTCCACCAGACCAAGTGGCTCAAAGCCCCACCCAGCTTGGCCTTGAACACTGCCAGGGATGAGCATCCACAACTTCTCTGGGCAACCTGTGCCAGTGCCTCATCACCCTCACAGTAAAGAATTTCTCCCTAATATCTAACATACACCTACTCTCTTCCAGTCAGAAGCCATTTCCCCATTTCCTGTCCCTACTTACTCCAGCTAAAAGCCCTTCTTCAGATTTTCTGTTGGCATCTTCTAGGTCTATCTGGAGACTTCCTCAGGCTGAGCACCCTAACTCTCTCAGCCTGCTTCCATAGAAGAAATGTTCCAATCCTCTTGTAATAATCATTGCTCTCCTCTGGACCCACTCTAAGAGGTTTGTGTCCTGCTTATGTTGAGTATACCAGAGTTGGATGCAGTGTTCCAGGTGGGATCTCACCAGATTGGAATAGAGGAGCAAAATTCCCTCCCTCACTCTGCTGGTGACACGGAATGCAGCCCAGGATAAAATTAGCTTTCTGAGCTTCAAGTGAATGTTACCATTGCAGCAATGTCCCCAGGTCCTTCTCAGAGCTGCTCTTGATCCGTTTTCTGCCCAGCCAGTACTTGTGCTTGGGATTGCCCCAATTCAGGTACAAGACCTTTCACTTGGTGTTGTTGAATTTCATGAGGTTTGCACAGGTCCAACTCTGAAGCCTGTCCAGGTCCTTCTGGATAGCATTCCTTCCAACAGGTAGTTCTTTGTTCTCCCAGTCCATGCTTTTTCCTTTTCTGACTCGGATATTGTGGTTGAAGCACTTGTTGGTGAAGACAGGCAAAAAAGGCAAGCACCATGGCTTTCTCCATGTCCTGGGGAAGCAGGTCTTCTGTCTCCTTCTGGAGAATGGCCACACTTCCCCTTGTCTTCTTTTATCACCTACCAACCCAGAGAAGCTTTATTTGTTGCCCTTGACATCCCTGGCAGGATTTAATTCTATCAATGTCTTAGCTTTCCTAACTTGGTTTTTGGTTGCTTGTACAATTGCTTTGTGTTTCTTGCAAGCTATTTTTTCCTGCTTCCATTCTCTACAAGCTTCCTCTTAGATTTTGATTTTTCATCCGCATAGGTCTCCTGGATTTTTTTGCCAGACTTGCTCTTTGTAGGGGCACATTCCTCCTGGGATTGAAGTGATCTTTTAATATCAACCAACTTTTTTGGGCCGCCCTTCCCTCCAGGGCTTTATCCCATCATATAGATCCCTGAGGAGGCCAAAGTCTGCTCCTCTGAAGTGCTGGTCAGTGAACTTGCTGTGTACTCTCTTTGCTGCTCTAGGTTGATTTCCTCCACTATTTCATGGTCATTGCAGACTAGGCTGCCCTGAGCTTCACATTCTCCACCAGCCTCTTGTTTTTGATGAGAGCATGATCTGGCAGAGCATTTTTTCTCCTCAAGTCCTCATTGTAGACGGAAGTCATCATCAACAAATTCCAGGAACCTGCTGGATTGTTTTCCCTCTGACAGCTATTGTGGAGGTTGAAGACCCCCATGAGCACCAGGGTTTGTAAGCAGAAGGCTGCTCAGATGCAGAGTTTCATCTGCCCTGCCCTCCTGGTCTGCTGGCCTGTAGCAGACTCCACTGCAATGTCCCCTGTCCTCTGTCCCCACCCTCCCTTTAACCCTGGCCCGTCCCTGTCTGTCAGCTCCTCACCCACCCCAGGCAGAGCTCTGTGCTCTCCAGCTGTCACTGACACAGGAGGTGACACCTTCCCCTCATCTCCCTGCCTGCCCTTCCTAAAGAACCTGTGTCCTTCCATTCCAGCACTCCAGCCACAGGAACCACCCCACCACATCTCCACTGAGACAACAAGATCACAGCCCTGCAGGCACAGGCCTGTCTCTAACTCTTCCTGTTTATGCCTAAGTTTAAAAAACATGTTTTTCTTCTTTGGTAGTGAGAAGAAAGTATATTATTTTGATAAATCTTAGATAATTAAATAAATTTTATTTCTTCCATGATATATGCAAATATAAAGAAGATAATGAAAAAAATTTCTTGACTACATATATCTTTTTCTAAAATTTAGAGGAATGGAGAATTTAGGACTGAACAGAATCCCCTGCTTTAAGGTCTTCCAGTACATTGCATTAGGGGGACATCATTGCTTAGAGGCATTTTCTAAGCATCTGATTTTCCATTAATTTAGATCTGTTTAGAAAACTGTAAGATTTCTCCATTATATCCTCGAATGCCTGCTAACACAGTTTACCTTGTAAGGTTCAATATAGTGTTTTCTCATTTTTTCCATTTTAGCAAAACTTCAAGTATCATCAGAGTACCAGATGAAAAGGACCTAACAGGAAGCTGAGTGACCTGTAAAATACTTCAAATGGGAAATATTTTTGTACAGATACAAGAAAAACAAGTGTCACATAGTCTCTTCCTCAACCATTCTGGAGTCAGTAGAAAACTGACAATTTTGGTTGGAAAGGAACTGTTCCATTACGTCAATGTATTTCAGCTAAGCTCACCAGGACAGGTAGCAATGACTGAAAATTGTATTTTTTACAGATTCATGGAAGAATGTTTGGAAATTTACAAAAATTGTATTGCAGTATATCATTCTTAATATAAAAAGTTAAGTCCTCTTGGAGTTACAAACAGTTTTAAAAAGAATCATTTTACTAATCTAGTATAATGAAATTGTATATTGCATTTACACAATATAGGTGCCTGCTAAAGTAGTAGTAAAGGTTTTGAAAAAAAAAAGATAAAGACATATTAAAAATTTAATCAGAAAACTGGTGAAGAAGGGACAATAATTTAATGATTTTTTTTTTGTTTTTTAATAAACCACTTCTTATACATTTGATCTTATTTAAATCTTATTTCCTGCATAATCTTAATAATTTTCTAATCTTAAAAATTTTCTACCACCATGTAAAGTGGTAGAAAACTTATTTTAAGGATTGGGGTCCTTCTAATTAGGCCATCCAAAACACCTGATTAGTTCTACTTGTCTAGCTTATATTTTTTTTTGCCATGCTATTGAGACACATATCAATGTTTGAATCAAAAACCAATTTCCCATTGGTCAGTATTTACTTCTAGAATTTTGAACTCTCATGTAGAAAAAGAAATTGAAACTGCTGCTATCCGAGGTGAGCAATTAAACCTCTGACTCTTGCCAGGCACTGCTGTGGCCATGGCTAAAGGGAATTTTTACTCTGCACTCTGTATTCTGAGCACAGTTCTCAGATGAAGGCCTGCAAAAGCACAAAGGATTCTTCATCTTAGTCTCCTACTGGGGCTTGAGATATTTAATTCTGCTAATCAAAGAGGCATATCATTCTAGCAAGGCTGAAACCTTCCAAAGAGTAAAAGTGCTGAAATTGTAGGTCTGTGCTCAAAACTCCTTCACCTCCAGACTTTATTTGCTTTTAGGAGGTTTTAAATTTATGTTAATTAGAGTGCTATTCAGTTATTTAAGGATGATTTACTTAACAGGGGCTAATGAAAGGAGAAAGGATGCAGGGAGAAAAAGTGATAGATTACAAGCTTTGTAAAATAAAAGCTTGAATATATTTCTAGGCATCACAATGTGACTATCCCTAAGGAAGAAGTGCTGACATCAAAGCACTGTGTATATGCTAGAATGCATTCCCTTCTCTCAAAAATGTCTCTGGAATGTGAAGCACTGTTTTCTTCCCACTCTTTCTTTCCCCAATTTGTCTGTCGCTTCTTTCCACCTTCACATCTGCCTTTATCCTTTTTCTGTCCAGCCTGTTGTTATGTTATGTTTCATTTAAAGTTTTGTGACTGGAAAATTAAGGCCAGGGCCTTGCATAGGAGTATGGTGTCCTGAAAATGATATTATTACTCGAGCAGTTAGAACCATGGCAGTCCTTGCCTTATGTATAGACAGACTAGAGCTGATTGAGTTGTTTACAACCCAAAAATCTGATCGAAATTAACAGAAGCAAAATAGTTAATTTTGAGTTAGGATTTTAATTTTGAGAAAGGATTTTACTTCTTTTGGTCTAAATCTTTGCAAAACACAAAATGAAAGGCAGGCTTACAGTACAGGTTCTTCAATCTACTGATCTCTTTTTAGAGTTTGTGAAATGAAAACGAGTGCAAGTACAGAAGTGCACAAAGAGAAATAGGTTATTGTTTCATTAATAACTGCGTGCACTAAAAGGCGTCACTGATTTCTGACTTCTGGGAAAATTGGAAAAGTATGCTCAAAGACACAAAAATAATAACATTTCCAGCAAGAAAGCCATACACAGCACTAATTATCAAAGTCTTGATGTAACAGAAAAAACAATTGAAAAATCGCCATGAAAAGAATATCTGTCAGAACTTTTGTACAGGGCATATACATTTAATCTCAGACCTTGCAATGAGAAGCATTTTAGGATCCATCTCTTGAGTATTAAGAGATTATCATCTTGTGAACATATTTTTATTGAGAGCAATAAATAACTGGACTATTGCAACAATGCACCATGGTGACTAAATAGTTTCTAGACAAAAATTTCTTGTACGGTTGTGACAGTTACTCTATCCCTTTTTGGGAGAACAGTACAGAGCATCTTTGATTCACCAGTGAAAGAGAGAAACCAAGCTTTCTATGCACTTGATGGCTGTAGGCAAGGTTGGGGAATCACCAAAGACTTGGTGAAGGAGTACTGTACAGGGTTTAGTCCTTATTGACTGAATTGAGTAAAAGTTATCATACAGGATGACAATTTCTTGCACTAGATATGAGCCCAACACTGAGCAGCAAAAGCTATTTCTATACTACTGAGTTGGAAACACCTAATTTTATAGCAAAATGAAAGTCTGCCTATTCTTCCCTATGAATGAAAATATCCTGAATGAGAAGTTATCAGCTACATTTCATCTTACTAAAACCTACACATCAGGTGACATAAATGGGGCAGGCACAGCGTGTCTGGCCCAGCCCAGCAGTGTGGATTTCAGCTGCACTGCAGCAGAAGGCATCAGCAGCAGCAAGAGGCTGCAGTTCTGTGCCATGGGCAAAAAGCAGTCCTCTCAGTAGTTGTGTGTAGCATGTGAACATCTAGTCAAAGAACTCCCTCGTCATTGCAGGGATTTGGACTAGATAGCCATTTAAAGGTCTGCTCCAAGTCAAATTATTTTAGAGTTCTGGCATCCTAAAACATGTTCTTCAGCTGCAAGATGTGCGTGGTACAGTCAGACTAGGGGCTGATGTTGTGAAATAGAAAGGTCTTGCGCTGGGCTTTGTGTTTGCAAAATGCAAAATGACATGAACACAGTTTCATTGAGAATATATTCCCAGGATATACTGACATGAGAAGGTTGATCCACACATATAAATTGGGCTCTAATTATCTGTAAAGTTTTTTGTATTAGCTTTGCTCAAAGCACATGCTTCTTTGGTCTGTAAGTACAATATTGTTAAATTACAAAAACCTCCACAATTTCATGTTAATTGTGATTCCATTCCAATGTAGTTATTAAAGAACAATGATTTTGAGGAGTTTCTCTAGCAAGCAAAACTCCCTCTGGCTTTATGACCTATTACAAATCAATGACATTCACTTGACAAAATATAAACAACCTGTGAATAGTTGATTCACTAGAATGAAATGGGAATCAGAAATTCAATCAAGCTTATTAGCACAGAAGAAAACAATCAAAAAATCCTTTGCAAACCAAAAGAACACTGATTTATTTGGATAATATTAATTACAGCACCCAAGTGATTTATTTGGAAAATCTTAACTACAATATGTTGGTCTTAATTTTGATCTCTGACTCTGTTGTCCTACCTGAGATCCCCCAAAGAGTGAAGAATTCCACAGTGATGAAATAAAGTTAAAACACCCCAGCTACACAGAGGCCACTCTTGACATTAACTGTTAATAATGAAAATATGGATCAACAAAGGAAACACACTGATGTAGTATGTCTGAAAGCTTATTGATTCTCCAGTACATTAGTTCTTTTCACCAAAGAATTATTGTCAAAGAATGAGTCACAGGACAAAATATAAGATTCATTTTTCACTGTTCTCATTTATAAGATTTTTTAAAAGTGATTAATGTATTTTTGATTTATTGTATTTTAATTTAACACACTTAAGTCCCAAGAATGGGATCTGTCTCAGAGAATGCTGCATATTAACAGATCATAGTGGTATTGGGTAAAGAAAAGTCAGCACGATATTTATATACACATATAACTACATCTATAAATACAATATATGTGCATAAAAGACAGAAGGACAATAAAAACATGTAATTGTAAATAACAGTTGAGCTAATACAGGCAAAGAAGATTCTTTTGGAAAGTAGACAATGGAACACTTGTCTAGAAAAGGAAGTAGCAGACACAACCACAAATTGCTATGAAGAGAAAAACCCAGCAGCTGTTTATGTCTGCTGAGTTTATATGTTTTTCAATTTAGTTGTTGTTCCTCATTATTAAACCCAGATAAGTCTGACTGTGTGAAGCCACTGTTAACTGCCCTTTCCAAAGTCTTAGGGAGAATTTCTAGGATTCATGCCTTCTTTACAATTTTATAATGGAAAAAAATTTTACTTTGATCTGGGATTAGGAATTCTATTTAATAGACACAAAGTGAGTGAAGAAAAAAAAAAAGTAAGCTTAGCAAAAGTGGAAATGCAAACAATGTGTTATGTCAGTAACGACCCTGAGCACTCACGTGTTCTCCTCACAATCTTAGTTTATTCCAGAGATCCATCATGGTGATCAGCATTGACTGAAGATACTTCTTCCTTTATTGATTTCTGTGATAATAGATCTCCAATGAGTCTCAGAAAGTTGAAGTGGAAAGACCCTCTAATACGTCTGTCATACATTGAATTGTCTGTATGTTTGCTGCAGGATCACAGAGCTTTGATTTTTAAATTCTCCATATAACTTGTAGTCTCATTTAAGACTCAAAAGGAAAAAAAATAAAACATTAAAGTCAGGAAGCACCACTGAAAAATTATGAAAATATTTTGTTTTTTCTACTTTTGTGTGACAGAAATAGAAGAAAAATTATCTTTCCTTCTTCATTTCCATTGGAAATGCAATTGACTAAGAGGCTGCTATATTACACCTAGGGCTTTTCTTGCTTGGGAGATTGCTTCCCTGATAGATCATGTAATTAATGAACATTTCTAGGTTTTTTTGCATACCAAAGCTCTGTTATTCCATCATTCTAACTGAGCGGGATGGTGGCACAAAGGCTTTATTTTCACTGTTGGCTTTCCATGGCTGAGAGGCAGAAGCCCTCAGCCTCCACACTCTGCTCCTCAGCTCAGGCTCCCCATGGAACGGTGGCTGGCTGTGATCAGACTGCACTCAGGGAAACTGGTTGGACCCCAAGATAGCAAATTAGGCTTGTTACTTCAGAGGGATGATGGGAGGTTTGTTCAACCTCCCTTAACAGCCTAGAGTCCCCTGAGATGGAAAATGAAAGTATCTCCCCAGGTTAGGTGCCACCCTTTGTGCTAGGCTGATACACTCACACAGAGTAGATGGAGACTTTCCCCACTTCTGTGACCAAGGCTGAGATTTTATGAAAGAGTCCATAGATACTCCTGAAAAAGCTGATACTCCTGAGGGAAGCTGTTTATGTGGCTTTTTCAGACCTGATTCACAACACTGTCAGGTGCTGGCATTTCCTAAGACTCCTCCTGTAAGCTTTTCTTTCTCATTTGTTTTCTTTATCAGAAAAGACCTACTTAGTCTTTTAACTTGTTGAACTTTGCAGTCCTCCACCAGCTGGCTGTTCTGCTGTAAGGATGCGTGAAAAGAAGAGTAATTCACAGTCTCTGACAATCTGCCTTAGGGCACAGCCTCAAGGTTATATACAAGTAAAAGTGTTGGTTCTACAAAATCTGTATAGTAATAATAAAACATAAGGTCACATTGTACATTGTTTCATTTGGCCTGCAGAAACCATGTAAAGGAGCTACAATTTCCCCATATTTTTTTAAAATAGGTTTTTCAGCCTGAAAATCAGAATAGCAGTGCATCGTACTGAGATGAGCGTGTGTCGGTATATTGCCTTTCTCTCTACTTAATTTAAGTAGACATTTAAGCCTATCTGGTCAAATAATCATGTCAGTTTAGGATTTATGATGAGTTAGCAATGTCTACAGTTTTTTACAGAAATTGGTCTTACAGAGATTTTTTTTTGCTATTCCATAAAATTATTTCTAGTAGTGTCCTATTTCTTACTCAACACTTAGAAAATCAATATAGGTTTGATTTTGATATACTTTGATATATATATATATATACTTTGATATACTTTGATATACTTTAAATACTTGATAGAAAATATTGCACAGTTAATCAGAAATCACAGAATATGAGAGAAAAATAGGATTATATAGAAAGTATTTTTCACCCACAAAATATTATGAGGTGCAATCAACTAAATGACATTCAAAAATATTTATCAGTGTAGAACAGTTATGATATTACTCGCATCTTCCACTGCATGCGCCTTGTTCAAATCCTTGACAATTTTTTCTGAAATTAAATGAGAAGTGACTGAGCTAGTAATTTGTACTCTAGGTACAGTATTGCTGTACAATTAACAGATATTTTCAGCAACAGCTAATGCTAAAGGCTTTGGTGCCCAGATTCTTGGAAGAATGTGGTATATCATTCTGGTGTTTCTGTCAGTGAAAGAGATCTGCTCAACTAATATAAAAGGGGAAAATTCATCTGAAAACAGGACAAAATAAGAACATTGCAATTTCAATTGTAAACCTTAAAAAAATATATGGTTTCATCAAAACCATCAAGAGCCAGTATTGCACTTGTTTTTGTGGTGCTTGTTTTTCTGACCTTTAGATTACAACTGAAATTTCAGAATATTGAATTTAATATCAAGTCAGAATTTAATTGAAATACAAAATTTGAATAATCTCATCTAATATTGTTATGGTTGATAAATTTTCTTTTAAGTGAGAATTTTAAGCAGTTGCAGTTTAAACTGATGAAAATCGGTACTGAAATTGTTGCAGCCAAGAGCAATCAAAATGCACCTAATACAACCCCTGTAAGCTTGAAATTAGAGGCAATTGATCAACAAAATGTGTGGTTATCTACTTCTATAGTGTGCAAGGCACTGTAGACTTGGTACTCTTCCCTAAAACAGCACAATCTTCTTGACACTCTGTACAACAATTTGCTTGCACTTCATCCATAATTCACATTTCTCTTCTCAACTGCAAGGACTGTGATTTGGTTTCCTGAAGTCTAGGTCTCTCCTGCTTGGACTAATGGTTAATTACAGGCATGAGGTTCAGTTCGCCCTTTAATGATAGTTCATTTTTGTCACAACCTTGACTGCAGAGTTGAAGAGAAGGTGAAAAATACCCCAATTTTATTAGCTTCAGCCTCTAAATAGAAGGGTTCTAGACTGCTTTTAGTGGTTTTTTAGTAGTAGTTACTGACTGTTTCTTGAATTTTGTGATAACTAGCAAGAAATAAATTTCTTACAACTAATGCAGCTCAAATTGTTCCAATTTACTGGTAATCAATGCTGAATTAAAGTTAATGAGTTTAATAGATTAATGAGAACTTAGTCTTCAATTCATACAGGTTTTTTTGTCTAATGTTTGGATGACCCATGATACAGTTTTCCTGTTGCTCTTCACAGATTCTATGAGGGAGTAATTGCAACTCTCTTAATGGGAACTATGACCCTTAATCCTAATGACTTTTAATTGATAGCTTATTTTTACATAGGCAATAAAAGCAATAACACCTCGTGGGCCACTGCAGTTTTGCTCCTATTTTGATGGTCCACCAGGTAGTACAGGATTTCTGTACTAACTAACACAGCAAAAAAGTGTTCTTAGCTGAAGAACCTGAGACAATGTGGGCAGCAATGAGGGATGGTGGAATGAACATATGAAATCAAATGGGTCTTTATTAGAAAAAATCCAGCTCAGATACTCAGATCCATGCTATGGACATAATCCACCTCTCTTCTTAAATGTGGCTGTCAGAAAAGTATACGAAAACAAAAAGATTAAGATAAAAACACCCACCAAAGTCAAAAAATATTTCAATTTCTCTGATGATGCTAAGGGAAAATGGTATTCAGCTAGTTACACCTTCCTCACAGCTTTGAGCCTCACAAAGATTGTAGAAAATTGAAAACAAAAAATTTTTACCTACTTACCCTTATTCTTTAATATGGATGTGTTAAACATCTTTCTAGTTATTGGACGAATATATAGAGGTGTCTGCATTGACAATTGGCATTATTGTTCAGATTATTAGTTTTTTTTATGCTGTGTCTCAACAACCTGGTTTGGACAGTTTACTTCCTACTGTCCTGAGCCAGATTCATCAATCAGGGGGACTCTTCAATTATAGTAAACATAGTTCCTTGATATATCCTCCCAGATATTCAGAATTAATCAAGGGATCTCTAGCCCAGCTCAGCAAGCACCACTCTTCTGATAGCAGCCCCCATCTTTTTGTATTGCTAGGTCATACCAAATCATGATACTGGGTCTTCTGTATGTTCACCAGAGCCTGTGTCTACAGGCAGAAATCAAGGCATATGTGGTGGTGTGATCCATCAATGACTTACCAGAGCTCCATGGGCAAAAAGAAAAGGCTGATTCACCATGGTTAGGCAGAAATAATGTCAATGATTTAATATATTCATATAGGAGTTAGTATTTCATAATGTCCCACATGTATAAGATAATATTATCTAATATTTATTAATGTTGTTGGATTGCCTGAAATATTTTCAGTACAGAGTAAGTGATGTTGGAAAATCTGATAGCCCCACCCCTAGTGTGGAATGCTCAGAAATTCAGCAGTACTATCATCATCTTGATCACTGTAAAGGTTGCGTGGATCCCAGGAAGGATATTATTATTCTTCCATTTTGCTTCTGAGAAATGCTATCCCTTAACCCCCAAGCAATGTCTTGATTTTATTTATATGAGAAATAAAGGCCAATCTGAATTCTGAAGTACCATGAGTAGCTTGCAAATATTATTACTTGCTTGTTTTGTTGTTTTTTTTTCACAGATGCTGTAGATAATAGGTACTTCAGATTTACTAAAGTGCATGATTGCTTTTTAAACTGTGCATTTCTTCATAATAATGCATTGTAAATAAGTTGTAGAACTGTAAAACATCGCCACTCTTTCAAAAGCCTCCAAACTTCCTAAAAGCACTCACTCTTATTTGGCTTTTAAAAACTAGCTATTAATATTTACATTTGTGACTGTGCACAAATACATAAAATCATCATAAAAGCCAGAGGTTTAAGTGCCTGCCCTTCCATTCACCAGGTCAGGAATAACTTTTAGATCTGTCTCAGAGGATTTCTTGCTATTACAAATATGAAACTAGGATGTTAAAATGAAAAAGAAGCAAATTTAATAATAATAATAATAATAAAAAATACTTGCAAGGGACAGGGCTCAGCTTGATGGCTTCGGAGAGTGGAAGGAGATTATGTTAAAGCATAAATGGAGCTTTAACATTTTTAAATCCAGAAGGTCTAATCTAATCTAATCCTTTTCAATCCAATTTTTTTAATGCAGCCTAGACATCAGATTAAAGCTTGCACTTTTTTTAGGCCATTGCAAACAGAATCAGCATCTGTGCTGCCTTTCTAATATTCAGCATTACAAAGGGGATTTTAAATGAATCAAAAGAATAATTACAAAATATAAACAAAGGAAGACCTATTAATTAGATTCCAGGTATCTTATTTTTACTTTGAGGTGAAACAAAGTAAAATTTCTCTTCATAACTTTGCCTTTTCTGGTAAATGAAATAACTATTAAAAATATAAAAAGAAAGAACCTATTCTGAGGTCATATAATACTATAAAGGCAATGGGTTTAAGTAAGAGACTTTTTTGTGAAATAATTCCTTTTCTTTTGTTGTTTTGTAAGTAATTTAGTGCCAATAACTATATAAAATCAATAATTTGAGTTTTGTCTGCTGAGGTTTTTTTGTGTGATGCTAATGAGATAGATCAATCAGATAGAAAGCCTTGCTTTCTTTCCTTTGTTTTTCTGGTTCCCTTTAAAAATTTTTTTTCCCTGCATTTTGAATTTCTAGAGAATCTTAAATCCTTGTGAAGCTCAAAGCAATATACTCTAGATTACCATGTCCCATACAGCAGCTATTTGCCTGGACCAAGATTTCCAAGGTCTCTCTTGCCTCCTGTGTCAGGCAAATGATGAACTACCTATTGCTGATGGAAAAAATCTGCCTTGTTATTTTTCTTTTCAGAACCTTGTTGCTCCCAGGGGACCCCCAAGATATGCTATGAGATGCTTTTAGTTAGATTAGCAAGTTCTTAGTTGTTGGGACAAAAAAGTTAAAAACACTGTAGGAAGATGACCACCATCTATGTATATTAAAATATAATTATTAAGACATTTGACCCTGGCTCTGTTTCTGGTAAAGTCAATGACAAAGCCACAGTGGGATTCTCTCCAACAGGAAGTAATTTAATTTATCAGTGAAAATTTTGAAAATACAACACACAAATGCAAGAGTACTACTGCTTGGAGATTTGTGGACCCCCTTAAAAATTTGTAGCGGCAGGACAGATTTCTTTAGAAATATCATGCACATAAATGTGACTTCTTTTTTCATATGCACTTTAACAGGCCTTCAAGATTTAATCTTGGGTTGCTTCTGCAGTTCCCTAGTCTAAATTGTATCCTATGATAAAATTTTTACTTTATTGAAAATACCTCAGAATAGTTTTGTATAAGGTTATGAGCTGTAGTGGGCAGAGAAGTGAAAATTATTTATATTCTTCTGGATTGTTATTCAAATAGAATGTGCATGGGTTTGGATCTGAGTGGCCTGGACATAAACAGAGTAGCTTTAAGCTTTAATGTTCTTGACAGGAAAAAAAAAAAAAAAAAACAAATAAAGAAAACCCAATCAAACAAAAAAACCCAAAAACCCCCAACCAACCAACCAACCAACCAACCAACCAACCAACCAACCAACAAAAACAAAAACCCCAATCCCAAAAAAAGGCAAAACCACCACCAAAAAGCCTCAAACTAAAAACCCCAAACAAACAAAAAAACAAACAAACAAAACCTGAAAAACCAAATGCAAAAGGAACAGTCTAGTGTTTTCTTTCATGAAGAGAAGAAATTTTTATGGCTCAGAATAGCAGGTGAGAGTAAAAAACCCTTTTCATGAGAAATTTTAGGGTAGTGGAAAAGAATTAAAATGCACTGGGAGGGACCACAAACCCTGGCCTGTAGATCAGACTGAAATGAACCTTCAGTGTCTAATTCTGAAGCCAGTCAAACTGATGGATACTCAACAGACTGGCAAATTCAAGATACATTTATACTTCTTGCCTTTTGCATAACTGTAATCAATCAGTTTCGGGAAGAAGTAAACAGTATGCAAGAGAAAACAGGTGCTGTGCAGTGTTTAAAAGTGCATGTGCAGGAAATAATCAGAATGAAGCATGTTCTTTTGGAAGTGTTGCCATGTATACTCCCAAGTGACACCAAGGAAAGGGAACAGAAGCTGGGGAAGTGTGCAGTAGAAGCTCTGAAATAAGTGGTATCTAAATCTTAAGCAAAGCCAAATTCTTGTAAGTATTTTGGCTAATAGACTTTTATGGTCTAATCTCTTTTATTTTCTTCTGTCTCCTCCTCCTTTCCATATGTTTTCCATGAACTTTCCAGTTATTTTGAGATGAACTTAAGAAGACAAACATAAAGCTACAGCTCACTACTGATAAGTATAGTAGAGATGCTGGTCTGCCAGAGTGAACTGAGAAAACCCATGTCTCACTCCAAATGCATGCAGTTTGGCCATTGGAATGAATGTTTGTGCACCTGAGTAAACAAGGAAACAGAGATTTTAATGCATTTGAACTGGCCCTCTTGTTGGGAAATTCAAAAGACCAAGAGTTTGAATTGCATGTGGGTAGAAAAAAGCATACAAGTGCTTAGAAAATGTGTTAGAAAAAGGAGGATGGACTAATGCTGTTGTAACACTAACAGCTATTACTACAAAAGCATCTCAAAAGTGAGCTAAAATTTAGACTTACCTGTTTTCCTTTACACACTATAGTCTTTTACTAGCATATTGTTAAAGAATATACCAACAAGCCCTAAGATATTTTAGTTCATATGTGGGAAAACACACCGGTCAGGTTTTTTTAAGAAAGAGGGAGAGTGTATCTAAAAGGTGCAGTCACATAGATCATGCCTTTAAACTATCAAAATAAAATTCAGTTATTAGAGGAGGATTGACTAATACTGGTGTAGTAAGTACATGTGCATTCAAAAGACCTGGTAGAACAGTCAAGATCTGAAAGGATCTGCACATTTCTGTCAGGCTGAATCACAAAGCCCATGTTTTCATGTGTTCCAAAATACACTATATAGAAGCTGCTGAGTTAGAGAATGTAAATTTTATAGTCAATACCTTGCTTATATTTGCACTTCCCTAATTTCATGTGAATAAATGTCTGCACAGAATATTGGGTAATGATGAATCCAGATGTTAATTTTACATAATGATTCTTTCTTTTTAAGTTGGCCCTTCCATTTCCAAAATTACACTCTACACCATGCTGTCAATGTGAGAAAATAAGTAGACCCTTATTTATCTGATATAAGCATGAGGTATTCAGCCCAAATTTTCCCCTGACCAGTGAACATTTTTTTGCAACACATTTGCACTTCCAGACTTGCAAGGTCTTATGAGTACTATGGGTAGGATCTGTCTAGATATTTATTAATTCATTAAAAATCATCATTCATCTATTAGAAATGACTGATATTGGAACAGGACAGTTGCAGTCTTGATTTTCTATTTGCCCATTCATTTTGGGGGCAGCACATGATCCCTCCGGCTGCCTTGCCCTTACTGTACACATCATCTAACAAACAATGCCTACTTTTTTGGCCATGGGCAGTGGGGTGTAATCAGAACTGCAAACCAAGTTTTTTTTTCATTAAAATGGGATACTAAAAATTAATATTAAAGCATAAGAAAAGGCCAGAAATATTCCTCATCACTTCTGTTTTTGCATATTTGTGTAGTCAACTGCATCATATAACCCATAGCAATTAAATAATGAAAGGCAAGCTCTGATGGTTGCAGAGAGAAAAGTTTTTATTATACAAAACAATGATAGCTTTCTTCCCCTTGCTTCTGACTTTCTGTTGACATTGGTGTTGCTTATCATTTCCAGCCTCCCACACATATTGATTACCTCTCAAGCTGATGCCCTCTGTTCTCCCTTGACTTGCTGCTTTATCTTGCTCTGTAACACTTGTACATTTTTAGTTACTTCTATTCATACATATGGGCCAAATTTATCCTTGGTTTTCTGCCAGGGAGTTACATCAAATATAAATTTGACCCTCTCAATCTTTCTTACTGCTTCTGAAATCAGGTTTCCAAACAGATGAAGACTGGGAAACCATGATAAAATATTTATAGTGTAAGGCTTGACCCTGCACATGGAGAGAAATACAAAGTCTCTACTCAAAACTAGAGCTTCATCAGAGGCACAATCACATGATTTTAGGTCTGTGAGAGACTTTCTGTCCTCCAGTGGTTTCTGCAGTTACCTGATTAGCACAGAGGTTTTGGTGTGTATTCTCTGCTGTACCTTGTCTGTACCCTCAAGGCTGATTTGAAGCCTTCCTTGTGATCCTGTTATCTTGAGCTGTTGGTATGTCACTGGCTCCTCCAGCATAAGCCTGAGGAGGACAGTGTCCCCAGGGAATGGCTGAGGACTGTGCCAGCTTCCAGCGACACTTCAGCAGTGCCCTGCTTCTCCTGGGAGTGATATGGAAACCTCTGTGACAGCTTTATGCATGAGTTTTGTGTGAGCCTTCTGTGACTCTACGGGAAATGTCACATCCAAGGAATGCACATCTCTTGGGTCATGATGTGGCATAAATCCTGGAATATCATTTTATTTTAGAGTACAATTCTTTTTAAATCCAGAAAATGCAACAGAAGCAACATAGTTTACTCACTTTCATCTCAGGGTACAGAAAAATGCTGCTCGATTTGAAAGCATCTGAAACTCACAGTAACAATTTTTAAATGAGATATACTGATTAATATATGCCTGCTATGGCTTTGTATTAAGTGCTTCACTCGTTGTCCTTGAACCTCTTCTGTCTTTAGGAAAGACTGGCAAACACTGATGGATTTATCATTAATTTTTTTCTGTCACAAGTCATCTTTTGCACATATTTTACATATGGATTTTATTTCCAGATTATAGCAAGGTTCTACATTCAAATTTACTATAGTGAGAAAGAAATAATAAAAAATTAATATCAGTTCACCAATAAATTAGCATATTGTAAATGAATTAACTGTCTTCATTTCTGAGTAGGATAGAAAGGTAGCAACTTTAAAAAATACTAATATAAACACAGTAAATGTTGTAAAAAATTTAGTATGACTTCTATTTTAATTACTTGAACAACATAATACTAAGAGCAGCTAACTAAGTACAATATTTTTAAAGGAAGCTTTCACACCTTACTGGGATGATGTTCACTGTGATAAAATTCCCTATTTGAATATATTTTCTCCTGAAATAACCGATATAAACAAATTTACTCACAGTGATTACAAATATCACACATTTTTTATATATGGCTACTTATGGATTTGCATATAAATTCTGACATTTTATGTGAAGTTAGAAAATTATGTTTTCACAGGGATGAAAAAGCAGATTTTAAGACACGTACATAATTTTCAATGCAACTACTGAAAAGTATATCTTCTCTAACAGAAAAGGCATGATATTGAAAGCACCTTTAAAAGATATCTCTGATCACTCCATTCAATAATATTGTGAAGAGTTTGTGCATTCACTGTGCAGAAACCAACAGGGGATGATTCCTTACTATCCCTGGGAGATTTATTCTAGCAACATAAAACACTCCACTGGCAGAACTTTTTGCTCATATTTATCTTGCATTTCCCCTTTTCCAAGCATTATTTTATTACACCACTCCCTAACTCTGATTTATTGTATTATATGTTTTAAAGTATACTTCTAGTCCCTTTTATCAATTGCTAGGAGAATCTGACTTTTATGGTGTTTGTGAAGTCTCTTCTTTCCTAGTTTCCCTAGTGTGGGAGCTAACAGTGATGAAAAAATCTAGAGTAGAAACAGAATTTATTGGAAGGACTACAATCTGATACACAGTTTAATAAATTATATATTGTTATATTAATATTGCAATGCTTCCATGTTGAATGTAACCTGCAAAGAGGAAAGACAGTTTGGAGACAAGAAATAGAAAGTTAATGGGTTTCGCTTTACATATTTAAAAGAAATTTAGCTGTTACTTTCCAGAAAAATGTAATTTTTCAATTGTTTTCAAAGTAAAACCATGAGGATATTAAAATATATATATCACTAAATATGAGAAACACAAGTTTGAAACCTTGATTGTGTTAAAGATTTCCTTCTTTTCCTGGCAGGGGTTCAGAAATGTGACATTCTTGTTACAATGTTCTTGTTGACAGATGAGATTCTCAGAAGTCTTGTCAGTAAGCACTTGGTGCCTATATTATGCTTCACAAAAAAGGCCTGTTCGACTGTCCTATTTTTAGAGCAAAGAACTGGAGCACAGGGATGCAGACTCTCATCTGTGATCAGGAAGATCCTTGGTCTCTGATCAGTGGAAAGCTCATCAGTGGAAAGCTCACACTCGGTGAGTTTCCACTGATGCAGCTTATGCTCCATCTTTTTAGAGAGAAATGATGGTATTTGTAGCAAAAAAAAAGTGCACAGAAACATAATCATCACTAATAGAGTATTTATCTGGAGGATATTGCTCCGAAAGAAAGCATTTTCACTGTGCAGTTGTCCTTCCTGGGATCTCCTGTGGCTGGTCACCAAAGAACAGATTGGAGGGCAGTTTGTGATTTGAGGCTTGCCTTGCTGTTGCTTGGCCTTTCCTTGGCAAACACACAATGTGGTTTTGAAGCTAAGCCACATCTTTAAAGACAAAAAAAAAAAAAAAAGGTAATGTTTTACAAATTTTCTCCCACTACAGAATTTCAATTCACAATTGAAATTCCCAATTCATACAGAAATTCCCAATTTCAAAGGATGCACTTAGCCTCCAGTTACTTATGTGAGGCAGTTGGAGTCTACCTCTGGCAGCAAAGTAGATCTACACTTGTTCTCTGTCATCTCCTTAGCCACCCTAAAGTTCCAGTGTGAATACGGAATTCCACTTGTATTTTATGGATGTTATCTAAGCTTTTGAGTCAAGCAAGTGACCAATGACTTAGACCCCAGCAAATAATAATGAACTCCTAAACTGGGCAGATCTGCCTCATCAGATATGTATTCTATTTCAATATATCTCACAGAATTCAGATTCTTGCCTCAGAGTTACAAGCTCAAAGCTATACCAGCAGACTGATTTGAACATTAACAGCATTAACATGAGAAGTACTGGAGGTTGTCTACCAGCCATTCAAATGTTTTTTTTTGTTTTGTTCTCTACAACACACACCAGTTTGACAGTGTTCTTTTGACTCATGCATGAAAAGAACCTTGTCAGTTAAGATATGGATCACTCTATTGTCTCTCTCATATAAGAAAATCAGCTAGTAGTTTATTCCTAATAAGGTAAACTTATGTTAATTTTTGGTGAAATACTCTGGAAAAGTAAGGTGGAATGCTCCACAGCCAAAGGAAATGTTTTCTTAAAGCCTTCATAAAAATAATTAAAGTGATTAAAATAATCAATCGTGCATTGAGTATTATCAATCCTGAGCCTCCAAATAACAATAAGCATTGTTTGGAATTCACATTCAAACCTGTATGATGGGAAATTTTATATTGAGAATTGCTGGTACCAGAAAGTCCATGAATAATCACCATTAGATATTGACTAAACACTTAGGTTCTTTTGAAATCAATTTGTCTAGAGAGATTGAAATACCCCTGGGTCACATTTAAACTGAATACAAAACATTGACCTCCATCTGTTTTTCTATTTAAACTAAAACCAAATCAAGCAGAGAGGAGGAAGGATTTCTAAAAATCCGAAGCTAAGATGTTAGGGTTTGATTAGGCTCATCTGGTTTTCATAGCCCAGTATAACATTCCTTTTATTGTATTAAATGTTTTGGGTATAATTTATTTTGTTTGCAATTATGCTAATTAAGGTGCTCAAGAGCCTTACATTTGAATATCACTAGATGATCAGAGCCTTAACTGAGGAATTTTCATGCTTCTCCCTTATATGCACATCTCTCCACACTTGATTCTGTTTAACTCCGTAATTTGAAAATCTCATTTCTGAGATTTCTGTGGACTTTTGACTACAGAGAAAGTCAAAGTCTGAGCCACAGTACTTTGCAGAAACAAAAGGTGAAAGAGAGAAGGAGGAGAAATACCTATGGAATGGTGAAAACATCAGAAAAATACAGGTGCAGGGGATTTCAGGGGGAAAACAGGGCAAAAGTTCAAAAGTACAAAGCATAATCAACTCAAACAGGAACACTGAGACATAAGGAAGGGAGAGAATTGGCTGAGGCAGATCTTGTGGTGACTTCATTAAGTTATACCTAAAAAAGAAATCAATTTCCATGAACATTTTAAATTTTGGATACAGCTGTGACACTCCATCTGGTAAAATTTACATCTTCACAATAGTTCAAATTATTTTGTCTTTGTGAAAAATAGCTAGGGTGCTGCTGCTCAGTCCAAGTGCTAAAGCCCAGGTGCCATTTTGGGTGTGTTGATTCCTTGAACCCCACTGAACCCATATAGCATGTCAGGTCTCTTGCTGGGCTGTCACGGGACAGGGGTAAGGTAGGTGCCTGGTGGGAATGGTGAGGGTGGGGGTGGCCTCTGGATGCTGCCAAAAGGGTGCTTGAGAATAAGCAGGGTCTCAGCAGGAATCCAGTCTCACAGGAGGATTTCTTGCTCCACCCAGCCTACCCTGGGCCACCTGAATGTACTGCACTTCAAGTCATCCCTGTGCTCCCCTGTGCTCGGCTAATATTTCTCTTATTATTACTTCACTGCCCATATTGGTCCCTGTATTCCACCAAGATTTAAGGTTAATATGTCTATTTTGCTTCCTCCCTTTGCTCTAGAAGGCTCCTCAATAGTGACCTGGGGATTAGCAAGAGCAGGGTAGCAAGCTCTGTGCAAGGTAAAAGCTATTTTCCTTGCCTTTCCTGTTGGGAAGCTGTGTTAGAGTGATACAAATTTGATGATATTGTGGTTCCCCAAAGTGGATGAGCTAAGTGCACTTGGCACCAGGTGTGGCTGAAAAATAAAACAGCCTGGGCTGGGACAGGCATATTCTGCTGGCACACACATGAAACAGCTGTCCTGACCCTGCAGCATCACAGTCTGTTCTGTCCCTCTCACCACACTTCAGATGGTTATCACCCCTGGCAGAGTGCATCATCTTATGTCAGACTCCTCTCAGAAGGGCTGCAACTGAGATTTGTCAGCTTCCCTGTTTGGTCTCACTGCTTCCTTTTCAGCACAGAAAGCCGCCAGATAAAGCTGGTCAGCCATGGACGGGTGGAGTGGAAGAAAAACAGTAAGAATGTATATAAAGTCTTGGCCCATGACATACAGTTGTGTGGAAGTGTCAGACACTGGTGTTTCTGACCTCACAGCCTTAAGAGAGAAGGACTTTCCTAATGGGGAAGCACTGTTCTGGTTTTCACCTCCACACAGGGCAAGTCAGCAGACTCTCTAAAACTGTAAACTGTTTTAGATGTAGGGAAGAGGCGAACCCTGATGTTTTTCTTGCTGCATGGCTTGGTAGTAGGAAAGGAGAAAACAAGGCCTGAATTAAAGTTTATAGTCAAGATATTAAAACACAAGAAGTGTGCAAATAAATAATGTTTTCTTTGCATTTTAAACCCACTCCATCTATAGTGCCACCTTAATAATATTAAAATATATTAATAATGGTTTAAAAATTATATAACTAAGGGGAAGAATATGGTTAGGGAAGCATGCAGGAGACTTTAAAATCCATAGTACCATGTATAAGGAAAGTGCCATTTAATATTTAATATTGGATTCAGCCTCCATCAGTTCTGGCTGAAAAGTATATACGACTAGCTGGCAGAATCCTAAAGTAGGACTAATAAAGACATTAGAAAAATTCTCCACCAAAAAAACCCCAAAAAAACCCAAAAAAACCCCCATACCTGAAATAAACCAACTGAAGAGATCTTCTCATTGGCAAAAAAAAAAAAAAAAACCAAAACAAAACCAAAAACCAACCCCCCCCCCCCCCCCCCCCCGCCAATCCCAAAAAACTATAAAGGCAAAAGCTGCAGAATAATGAACAATGTTAAAGCTTGTAACACATGTTCTTCAATCTTTTCTGTAGATGTAAGTGCACAGAATCAATTAATACCAAGGTAAGAGAAGGAAATAGCCTTCACTAAGCAAAATGAGTCAGTAGAACTTGTTACATCCTGGTAGTATATAAATGCCACTGAGCTGACTGAAATGTTGTGTTTAAACATGGAAAATTGTTTATTGCAGGATTGTTTCTGTTAAACAATCTGATATTTCTATAGTAATATATTTGACAAGAGGGACTGTTAATCCAATCTGATGAGGTGATTTACATATCTGCAACATGGCACAGCATGGGGTCTTTTAGAACTCATATGATATGAAAGTTAAGAGGTACAGGCCAGCCTAGGGTTTAACCTTGCCAAGTGTGCCTAAGCAGATCCACACATGAGAGCACTCCTGCTCCTCCCTCCCTGTGTCTGACAAACTGCATAGGTAGGAGGACAATAGATAAGTACCAGGTGTGCTATTAACAGCATCAAATGACAAGCAATTGAGACCATCTAGTATCTGCCTAGCATAGGTACAATGCAACCAATCCAAAATACAGAAGTGGGACAAATATTTAAGAGATGGTTTATATGTGCAAGGAGGCTGTTGCACAGCTGTGTCTCTATAATTCTGGTAGCTGATTACTCTTGTCTATTCTATAACTCCTTAGACGAAATATGGAGATGAAGTGCACCCAGAAAGCTATGTGAGCAAAAGGCCTATGAAGAGAATAGGAATAGTTCAGATTCAGTGGAACAAGACCATTTTTCAGGGTTCAGATATTTGTGATGAAGATACACAGAACAAAGGAGGAGGATGGTCAGGCAGGTGCATACATCTTTTTCACTTCCTGCTTGGAATGCAGTTCATGTTACATGGGACATTCATATCCCCATGACTCTGCAGATTCTTGCTCTTGATATAACTGAATCCCCCAAATCATAAAAGACTCGTGGCAGGAATATGGCAGTTTTTTGAGACAACCTGAGAGAGTAGGGCCTGAGTCAGGCTGGTGAGGAAGGAATGTCAGGACAAACAGCATTGTCAAGCTGATTAGATTCCACAGAATTTTAAATCTTACCCATAGTCTGAAGCTTCACTCTTTACCCAGGTTTAATACTCAAGTTGTTACTGCTATTTGTGAAAGGAGCACAACTTATTTGTTCCTTCAAACCCCCTAATTTCCCTGTATTTGCCTCCACTAATGTGTGGTAAATGTGGCGTGGTAAAAGCACACAGAACCTGTAAAACGCACTTCCTTTTCAGCCTGCACATTTGTACTCTATGGAGGATTTAGCCCTTATCACCCACTCACTGGAGTCACACGTGAATGCACAGCAGAGATTTGTCACTAGGTTAACCATTAACCGACAGCCCCTATGAACCTGGACACCAAAATTCGTGGCTTATTCAGCTTAGTCATCATCCACCTTGAAGGAAGTGAGGGGGACCTATAAATCACTCCAATCAATTACCCCCTCCCCCTAAGAAATGTAGTCAAAGCACTCCAGAAATAAAACCATATGGCACAATCATGTCAGCTCTGTTTATATAAGCTGTTCCTAGAAACAGCAGTAGTGTAATAGCAGATTTCCATATACTGAATCAATATTTGAGTGTTTGAGACCAGGTGTTTTATAAGATGCCATTAAGTGAGCAGAGCACATTAGCGGGTTCAAAACAGACTGTGGAGGGTTCCTCAGCCCCTGTATCTCTACTTGCATTCCTCAGTCTCACAGCACCAACATGGACTCTCCAAGTCCTTTTGATTGGATTCAGCAGACCCAGACAGATTGTGACTACTGTGCCTTGTTTTTTCTCAGAGAGCTTCATGCTTTTAGGACCAGCAATAAGAAACTAATGAGCTGCTTGTTTATTTGACTAACAGCTCCTGGTGGATGTGCTCATTGGGTTACACAGGCTTTCAGAGGTCTCATTTTTGCATTGCATTGTTTCTAGGTTGCAGTGTGGTGGCTTTAGCTGTACATTAATGAGTGCTGCATGGCTGGAGACATTTGTCTGTCATTCAGCTTAAGTCAGAAAAGCACAGACTGTGCTGACTGGCTTGTACCAGTCAAGCACTTAGTACAATTGTAGATGTATGGCTTGAAATACAAAGTATAAAGTTTTACTGCACTCTTATCGGTATGCAACTTAGCTTGTTTGCAAGAAATACAAGATTCGCAGTCAAAATTATATGGGAATTATTCTGGCTATTGCAGCTCTGTTGTGTCATGTTGTATATGACTATGTATTTTTGTATTATTTAGGATTTTAACCCACTGTCTGAAAACCAGAATATATTACAGTCTACTAAGAAATTTATATTTTCCTAGATTTATGGTAATTTAGACGAATAAAATCCATGTTACATGTGTCTGTATTTATACTGCGCAACAGCTGAATTAAAAGACAGAGAGCAAACGTTAACTTTTTCAATTTTCCTCAGGGAGAAGCAAATTTAATGACTACAGGGATCTCTTTCTACATGGATCTCTTGGAAGCACTGAGACTGCTGAGGTGATGGATGACATAAATATATGTTTCTGCTTTTTTTCCACCACTCTCTATTGCTTACTCCCAAGTCAGCTCTAGCCTGCTGCTGGATGAATATTGAAGACTCTTGCCCAGGTAGTTTTGTTGATTTCAGTCTGTTTGATGATATACTGTCAAATTTCTCCATATAAGTAATAATATTAATAAATATATAATAAGAAAAATAATTCTTAGTGGTTATTAACTTGTAGCTATTTTAAGGAAATTATCACCATGTTTGCGACAACTTTTGTATATAAACCGAGATTTTTCCGAGATTTTTCTAAAAGACAGTAAATTCTAGTGGTTAGAATATGGGTTTAAATGGACAGTAACTCAAATTTGCTTTGTTTGTTTCCTTTTTGATAAAGTATTTGAACACTGGATCCAAAAATAGATAATGAAAAATACTTTTTATTCCTCTAAGTTTGAGGCTAGAAGTCTCCTTAGTCTTTTTTAATCAAAAATCTCTACTCTTCGCCCTCAAATTTAGCTGGAAATTAAGATTAAATCTGACTTTCCATTTTGCATAATATACAGTTTACAAAGTTTGACAAACAACTGCACTGTCTGAATGCCATCTTTCTGATAACTGTTTTATTGTTTTCTAGCATTGTTCCCTGTAACACCACCACAAAGCTAATTCCATTTTGGAAAAGCCTGGAAGAAAATAAGTGGCAAAGGGTTTTCTGGTGGTCTAACAGTGTTCTGCATTCCCCACACAGCACTCTGGGGACAACAAAGACAATACTGGCAAGAGCATTTTATTAAATCAGAATAGGGCCTGGTATAGGTGGGCTCCAACAATATGCATTTTTAAAGAAGTAGCTTCCAATAATTAACCTGTCATCTTATGAATCTTTATTGTTTCTGTGTGTGTGTGTGTGTGTGTGTGTGTGTGTGTGTGTGTATGTAGAAAATATTGTTTATCCATCACCATGTCTTCAAATGAGAGACTGAATAATATTTTGGTTATAGTCAGTGGGCACCATTTAGTAGCATGCTTTTGTGACAGATTTTTTATGATAATCAATGTGGAGTTTTTATTTTTGTGAGATATTAGAAACTGCCTGTGAAATTACTTTATGTTTCTTTACTTTATAGGTCTTTTAGGAGTGATATTGCAGCACTGAATGAAAATAAAACCTTGCTAAATGGTTCATATGGCATTCAGATGTCACAACAATAGTAATGTAGAGGAAGGAGAATAAAACAAATGTGAGAACTCAAAAAATTTGCTTTTCTGGGGAACAAAAGGGGAAAGTATACCTTTTTGTGTGTTTTATCATGTTCCACTGCAGACTCTTGATAGAAATTTTGCTGGGATAGAACCTAGATACCAATAAATTTGTAGGAAATAGATAGCTATCCAAATATAGCTAGAAACAAGATCGCCTTTTTGGCTGTATATCAGGTATATAGTAGCATAAATACTGTGGCTATTAGCAGAAAATATGTTCTCTGTTTAGCCAAGGCATAATAGGCAAAAGATTGAACAATTATTTCATTTGCTGAAATTTTGCAATATTTCTAAAAAAATTGAAGTAAAATATACCAATCCTTTTTAAAATGGAAAAAGCAAATTTGTATAAGTTGAATTTTTAGGCAATTTTGTTATATTCCACTTATCCTTCCATTCTCTTCTGTGACCAAAGCTTAAGGAAGATGCCCTAAGTTTCCTCTTTTTAGACCTTAGGAAGTCCTTTATAGGAGTTCTACAACCACACTCTATCTTGGAATTCAGAATTGGAATTCTCCACATGATTCAGAATGAATCTGTGTTTTAATAAATATAAGGATCCTGGACCAGATCCTAATTGAAAAATATCTTCAGAAATGGAAGAATACACATATATTGTGATTGCAATAATATCCTTCAGCTTGGTGATTGAAATTCACTTTTAATTTTTAATGACAAAATTATTTTTCTGTGAAAGATTTTTGAACTGATGGTCCCAATTAGTCTGAAACAGAATGTTTAAAGATCAGAATTACTTATGGGACAGAAGCTTTAATTAAAAAAAATCTTTCAAATTCCATATATTTTAAATTTTAGTAGCCTTGCAACCCAAAAAGCATGTGAGAACAAACTGATCTTGTCGATTGAAAAATTTAGTGTTCTTTTGGGCGCTGAAAAAAAAAATTACTGTCTTAGTAAACTTCTCACCGTTTATTAATGATGCATTTTGGTAAGACCTTATTAGAAGTTGAGGCTACTGATCCCTGATTTATCCTTCACTGGCGACTAGATACCATGAAGACAAGCACTCACTTACCACAAACCTCCTCCTGCTGGGATGGGCAAAGCAATCAGAAAAAAAGTCTGAGACTCAGACTGTTGAGATAAGAATAGTTTTATAAGTTAAATTAAGTATACTAATAATAATGATGATGATGGAGAAGAAAAAGGCAGAGGACTCAAGCCCCAGGGAGGCAGTGATGCACAGTGACGCGGGTGCTCGGCACCTGCTGACTGATGCCCAGCCCAGCCCCCAGCAGCTCCTGCCCCTCCCAGCCAGCTCCCCCCAGCTCACATCCTGGCCATGCTGCTCTGTGTACGGAACATCCCTTTGGCCAGGTCAGGTCAGCTCTCCTGGCCGTGCTCCCCCAGCCTCTGGGGCACCTGAGCAGTGCAGAGCTTGGGACACTGAAATGTCCTGGGTTTAGGGTGAGCACTGCTGAGCAACATCCCAAACATCTCCGTGCCGCCAGCGTGATTCTCACACTGAATGCAAAGCACAGCAGTGCACTGTCTGCCAAGAAGAAAATTAACTCTATCCCAGTTGAAATGGGGCAGCTGCTAATGTAATATACAGTGAGATTTAGTAAGGCAAATGTTAACATTTAACCTAAATAAAACCATTGAGTAAGACTTTGACCAGTCATTTCAACTTTTTTCACGTACCCAGAATTCTTTCATGTATTCATAATTATGCATGCAAGTGTATGGCTGTGTGTGTTAAACCTTTCCATATCAAATATTCTTTTCTGCTTTGACAGGTTTTTTAAGGCAAAAATTGCATGTTTTTAATTGTAGGAATATTTTGTACTTACTAATGTACATTTGTATAATGTAGCAATTTTAAACCGACTGATACATTTCATTAAGAATTAATCTGTGGCATTGTTTTGACCAAAATTCCACAAAATGAATGTTATTGAATCATGTTAGTTCAGTTAGATATGAATAAAAGAAATCATGTTTGCTGTGTTTAACTATGGATAGAAACAAAAAATAAGTACTTAAGAAAAGTCCAAAATGCCACATTTTATTTTTTTGAAGAAAAACATTATTCTGAAGTTTGAACATGAAAAAGGAAGGTTTTGAAAAGATACTAAAAAGATTTTGAAAAGACACTTTCGTGGTAACAAAATCCCACAAGGATTTTAACTGTCTCTAAACTATTGGCTTCCTAATTGAAACCCAAACAATACTGCTTTTACTATGAATCCTGCATAGTGAAGTGTCCTGCATGGGCTCTTTCTGTGAACAGCAAATACTGACTCAAAACATTGTGCTCATTAAAAAAATAAAATCAAATCCCTTTTAAAAGTAAAAAGAATAACTTGCTAGCAGAAAAACACAAAAAAAGCACTTAACTGGTTAGTGTGCCTACTCTCATCCCCATCCTATGCATATTATTATTGCCCTCAAGAGACAGCATTAACAAAGTCTGCTGATTTTTCAGTGATGATACTTGGTCTTTGATTTCTCCACTGCCAATGCACTCTGCTTAGTAGGGGAAAGGCAGAAAATGTGTTTCCTGGCTACTGTTACACTTTAGTATATCTACTGAATTTTATTTTCTCCTTTCTGTTCCCAAGGAAATATGTTTCATATCCTGTCCATAGTAACTTCACCTTAATAAGTTCTGAATTAACCATATTTAAATAAAATTGTCTTCTAAGCAACTGCTATATCTTTCTATTCTTCTTGAGCTGACATCAAAATCTCCTGGGAATGATGCAGTACCTTCTTCCCTTTATTAAGTTTACTATTGAATACCAACATAATCCTGGAACATACTGATGGATATTTTGAGATCCCTGACACTGTTAGTTCATGAAAGGGAATGGATGAAAGTTCCTCTTTTTTTTTCATTTTCCTTGAAATTATCTAACATGAAAATGTTTTTAATCCTTAGGAGTTTAGCCATTGTATTTCATTTGATAGGATGATTAAGTTTGAAAAGGATCTCTGGGTGTCATTCCTTCAATCTGTATTCACCTAAGCTGCTTGTGATTAATGGGAAAAAAAGGGAAAATATTAGAGTCCAGTTCAGAATTCACCCTTTGACCTACTGTTTTTTACTGGATCCCGTAAAAGCTTAAATTCCAAATGGAAGCAAAAAAAAATTAAATATTTAATTAAGCTACTAAAAATTATTGTAAAATATTTATTTAGCAAACCCCCTCATCTAATGCCAAAAATATATTTTGTTTGTTTCTGCATTATCTTAAAATATAGAAAGATTATGTCTTGAGCTGCGGATTTTAGATGGATCAGTTTTTTACCACTATTTTCTTCTTTATGTTTTCAAGAAATAGAAAGACAACATAAATATACTTGCCAGGAGAATTACCCATGGGTTTATAACTGGGCTTGGTAACTCATTTAGTGATTGGGGTTGGTTACTCCTATCAGCTTTCCATTCTAAAACCATAGCTAGAAAAATAATAGAGGCTTCTTTTTGCTATAGAATGGAACAATAAAAAAGTAAGAAATTGTCTTTACATTTAGAATAATCATTTTTACTTTGTTCTTCTTTCCATCTTAATCATAGGAAAAGGTACTTGGTTATTGTAGACATTCTTCAAAACAGGGGAAAATAAAAAAGTAAACCTGACCAACAGTGAAAGCAGAAGGATCTACCCTCCAAAAGCTTCAAACCCCTCTTTATGGGAACTGTAGAATCCCTTGGCTAAAATAGATAGGTAGCTAATTTCCAGAAGAAATAACAAGATTTCTCAAGAATACTATTAAAAAAAAATGATGTCCAGGACATTTACAACAGGCAGTCTTGGAGAAGTATTTTTCCAAAGGCTTACCTCAAAATTTAACATCTAACTATGTTACAGATTTATTTTCACGGCCATCAACACCAACCAACATCTGCACTGGTAGACTGATTCTTTCTTAGGGAGAAAACAGACTCAAAGCTGAACCACATATTTTTGGCTCAGGTATTTTTGGGTTTTGTTTTTTTTTTTTTTTTTTTTCCCTGAGTATGCCAAGATAAGGCATGCTTGAAAACTTCTCTTGCTTGGACAAGAGAAAAACAAGACATTATTTGTAATGCTGATGCCTTCCAGGCATCTCTTCTTTATAGGAAAAGATGCAAAAGATGCAAATTTGTGTGTTCTGCAAAACACTGGCCTGAGCTAAATGAATATCTGAATCTAAGGAGTGAACTAGATGAACTTCTGGAGTACTTTCCAATTTTATATTGCCATGAATTTATTATATAAAGAATTTCCAATTACAATCAATAACAATACTTACTGGTCATGTGGTTGATAAATTACATAGCAAGTATAAAACATGCCTATTATTTTGCCAAGAAAATAATTTTCTTTTTTGTGCGATGGCAGTGAATTGAAAATTATGAATTGCAAATCCTTGCACTTGTAAGAAAAAATGTATCAGAACTGCTTCTACATCTACAGTATGAAAATATTCTCCTTATTCTTCTGTTCTATTCTTGCCATAATCCACAGTTTAAAAGACACAGGCAGCTATTAACACATTGCCATTTGTAGAACTATCTTTTTGGACTGATGGAATATGATACAGCAGCATTTCATTTTAGAATTCAGAATTCTGTTTGTACGTGTTTACAGTTATTTATTTTGAATATATAACTGTCAGTTTAACAATCTGTGGTGCACAGACTTAGAAAACTAAAATAGTTTGAGGTAGAAAACCTATTTCCATCTATTTGAGGCTGCAGCCATTCTGCTGATAAAAAATAGTTTCTCATGTTACATTCAAATTTTCATCTGGCCTGTAAGTAATATTGTTGTGACTTTAGTGGGGGTCTTGAGAAAATTTCAAGAACATGAAAATATTATATCAGAATATTATAGTGGTCTATAACTCTAAATATGCTTCAACATCCTCAATTACTGCAATTATTTGAGATAAGAATCTACAAATATTTTTTTGGAAATAAAATGCAGTCATATAGGGTCTTTTGGTGACGTGTCCCACAGTGATGTGTGTCTTAGAGAAGAATATTGTAAGCAACACATATCAGGTTATTGTGCAGCTAATTTAGCTGCACAATATTTTTTTGCTAATTTTTCTTAGTTGCCTCCAGGATAAGAAACTAAAAGGACACATGGAGCAGTGAAGAGATACTGATACTGAAGCCAAAACTTTGAGAGTGATTGGATATGTCTGACACATCTACTATTTCAAGGTGATTGCCACCTTGCAAATTTTACTTGCTTTTATTTTCTTGAGGGTTAATGTATATACTTAGTGATTTCTGGAATGAGGTATATAGGATTATAAAGGACTTTGAAGATGTTGAGATGGAAAGCTTCTGACTACTACTTTTATATTTAACTACATCCACACATATGTAATATACTTCCATTCACTTTTGATCAAAGTTCAATTCAAAAAACTTCAAAACATAGAAATCCTGTAAATCAAAAATGCAAACTTTCAAAATTTTTTCCATTTTATGTGCTTTATAGACACATAACTAGGCTTCACTCAGCATCTTAATGAATAATTGTTTGGATTAGGAATGAACAACATCTTTTTATATCCATGCTTTTTTTAAATGCCAACTCTTACCTGAATATCAAGATAAAGGAGTGTATACCTTTGTGCCAGTACAGCTGGCATACACTTTATCGACACTGCCCTATTTAACTTCTCCAATTTAACTTGGAGTTAAATTTCTCCTATTTAACTTGTAGTTAAACAAGGATTGTTCCTTTCAGAGATGTAAACAAGCAAATTTTCTGGAAAAGTAGCCTTCAGATAAGTATACGTTTTTTCCTGAACTCCTTTTGAGGCTGTTTAATTCAACTTCATTTTCAGTGGTGAATTCATTGCCATTAGTTGCCTCCAGGATAAGAAACTAAAAGGACACATAGAGCAGTGAAGAGATACTGATACTGGATCTTATCTGATAACATGATTGTTTCCACAGTATCCTCGCCCACAGGACTGAGAAGAAAAGCTTCTGTGACTGTCATTTCAGGGATGTGTAGCTTTGCTTCACAATTGGTAGAAAAAGTCCCTGAATGTCTCATTGTAATCTTTGGAAGCAGGTGACTAGGACTGGTGAATTGCTTGTCTAACAGTTATTCATCTCCTTAAAGGTCCTGCTCTACCCCAGGACTCACAGTGTGTGGAAGCTGTTGAAATACATCTGAAAATCTTTGCATGTACAAGCAGCTATGACCCAAATTATTTAGAAATTATGATTTTGCCTAAAATTGCAAACATATCCATCCTTCTAATTTTCTGGGATATTAAGAAGTTCAAAGGGTAAAAAAAAAGTTGACTTGACACGCATAGCAATGTTTTCTCAGTAGGAACCTCATTGAAATTTTGTTGTAATACTTGCTTTTAGATATCTGAATGATGTGGAAAATCTTATAGCCAAAATACAAAATTGGGTAATGGTGATAATAAAGCTTCAGAAAACTTCCATTTTAAAAATGAAATCTTTTACCAGATTTGAGACAGTTATAAATCCCCAAATCAGCTGTTTATCTCACTAAGTGGTTCAGAAGTTTTTTCACCCTATTTTATCTAAATTTGAGCAATGTTTTTATATATGATTCTCATTAAATCTTTTTACTCATTAAATCTGTACTAGCAAGTACATTTCTGTTCTATAACTACCATCATCTACTTCATATGAAAATGCTAGAATTATTTTTCCTGTTTTTCTGCTAGTATAAAACACTTCCTGTCTACCTAAAAAATCTACTGCATGTAGCCAGGAATAGTCATGCCTTGTGTGTGCACAGACAAACTTATTTTTCTTATATAAAATGACACTGGCTACCCACTATAGAGTGGTCCAAAGAAGCCAGCTATAGATAGCATGACTTATTTTTCTTCAATATCTAAATTGATATTCCTAAAATGTGTTTGTAAAGTGAGACTGAAAATTTTCAAAATATTTGAAAATTATTTCATAGGGAACCATTTTAATTTTATATAAAAAGGATATTTTAAAATTACCAAATCCTTTTTCAGAAGTTTGTCCACACTTCTGTGTTATTTATCTGAAAATTTTAACCTTATATGACAGTCCAACAGGAAGGTTAGAATGAATGGGATGAATTTTTCCTTCACAATAACAGAATTTCAGAGCACAATTATTATTATTCAAGTCTAAACAACATTAAGGAATCAGGTTTATAGAATTAATTTTTCCTTTTTCTCAAATCCCTATTTTTTCAGAATGGCAGGATATGTTTTTAGCACTTACAGTCTACAGATAGACAGGAAAAATGCTGGAAGCATCCTAGGTAGAGTGGATGTGAATGAGTTTGAATTCTATATACATATATCTACGGATAACTGCACATTTTAAAGGGCAGGTACCTCTTTATCTGTGGATTTTTTCTCTCTTAAAACTAGACAAAAATTTGGTGAAACAGCCTGAAGTAGGCTAACAAATGTACCACAAAAATTAGCAGTTATGGAGAATGTCCTTATTCTTTACAGGAAAACTGAGCACACAATGTTGTGGGCTATTTATTTTCATAAAACCCTTCTTAACAATCACTGGAATCCTTTAAAAGCAATATTCTAGACCTGTTTAGAGGTGAGAATCCAGATTGCTACCTGAAACAAATAACTTTCTCAGGGATGCCAAGTAATCTCTGAGGTATTGCACAGAGGGCTGGGACAGCTCATAGCTGACACCTACTTTTAATGCTGCCAGAGTCAGGAGTCATCTGCTCTGCCAAAACTATGTCTTTGAATGTTTAATGTATATTAAAGCAACCTGAATGTGGTCAGCAAAGACTGAGATGGAAAATAGCAATTTAAATGTGATACTTTTCTATTCTTTCTCAGTATATCTCATATTGATATAAGCCTAGACTCTTTTCTTCCTGCTTCACCATTTTTATTTCTCTGTATTGCTTTTTCAAGAGGACAGGATATTGAATAAGTGAATAAGAGAAAATTTAGCTGTGCTCGTCAAAGCAGACAGGGCTTGTTTTATATACAGTCAGTGTAAGATTAATGGAAGTAATTCTGAAGATCCAGATATTGCAATGATCAGCAATATGGATTTCTATACAAATAATTAGACAGCAATATGCATAATTCTGTATTAGATGGGGCCTCAGTACCATGAGGAAAAGAAATCTGAAAAGACAAATAGGTGTTTTGATAAATGATCAGTTCCACCCTCTTCTGCTCTTTCCTGCTTCTGAACATGTTACTATGTCTGTGATAGAGCTTTCTGTGCTTGAACCTCATGCCCTTGCTCTGGTGAAATGTGTTAGCCTCCAGGAATGGCTACAAAGCCAAATCTTATGTCCTTGGACTGCTCAGACAGACAATCAAATTATTGGGCACCTACTGGGAAAAAAAACTGAACGCTCCAGAAGAGAAACATCCTCAGTAGTTCCACTTCTATGATCTGCCTCCTGCATATATTCTGATGAGTATTTCACTGGCTTCAGCTGGGCTCAGGAATATTTCTATGCATTAAACATAAATCAGTTTAATTGTATGCTTAAAACTATGTCATCTAGATCAGTCTGTACAAGAAAAAACCATTTTATATTCCTTCCCTTCTGTGCATTTGGGCCCATGAACACGTGACAAAAAGGGAAAGGAGATATGTATTAGGCGTATATCCAGCTTAAAGTATTTGTAGTCCCTCATATTTTTAAATTTCTGAAAATTTAAACACGAAATAAGTTTAAACCCCATATTTTTAATCCAAAAGGTGATAGGTTCAGACCTAGGAAGGTTCAGATACCAGGAAGAAAGTTTTTATGATGAGTGTGGCAAAACACTGGAACTGATTGCCCAGAGAGGTGATGGATGTTCCATCCTGTAAAATTTCAAAACTTAGACAGGGCCCTAAGCAAACTGATCAAGTTGAAAATGTCCCTGCTCTTTGCAAGGGAGTTGGAGTAGATGGTCTTTACAGGTACCTTCCAACGAAAATTGTATTGTGATTTTATGATTCCGTATAGCCTAAACATATAAAATCAAGAGAAAAAGTAAAAATAACTTTACTATTAACCAGCAATCTACTTCCTAACTTCTCACCTGAATTAATAGGAAGGGAGAATAGGAAAATAAGTACTCCTACACCACCAATGACATACAGGGACATACTACAGAAATTAATACTAATGGGTATGGAAAGGAAAGCACCTTCTTAACTTTTGCCCCTTCCCGGTGTATATATGCCCAAAATACTTCCCTTCACATTTAAGTAGTTGATAAGAATGAAGGCCAGGATGCTAGCCAACTGCTGATATCTCAATTAGAAACATTTTCTTACTATTTCATAGAAAAATAAAATAATTTAAAATGAAATTTAAAGTCATATTTCTTAAATGGTTCAAAATGGTAGGGAAAAAAGAGAATAAACTCTATCAGAGGATTTTTTTTTCATTTACTTGTTCTGCTAAGCAACAGATATCAGAGACATGCAGAGAGGACGCCACATGCACAGTATCACTGAATACAGACGCAATACCAAAAATATAAACATCATTTAGACATTGAAAATTTCTCAGTCCATTGAATTTGATGCTGATAGAGATCGACGTCCTTTGAAAGAGCAATGATCTGCATTCCTTTTGATCAATGTCTTGGGACAGTCTAATATTATTTCACTTTAGGGTAACAAGAAGTCTGCAATTGTTTCTTTGTAGAATACTTGAGCATAGGGGAACAGTCTAAAAGATTAATATATGGAATGTTAATCAGTTGTGACTGTGACTGTCTGCACATACATGTCTGTATGTCACAAGGTGGCTTACAAATATCCATGGGAGAAAAATTTCATTTTTGTTCCTGATCAACCAAGCCTATCTTCAAATGGTGCTGTGAGGATATATTCCCACTTTCAGAGCCGCAAGTATTGACACTGTCCTCAACATTTCAGACTTGAAACTTGCATCTAACTGGTCATGTGTGAATGTTTCTTCCTGACTTACATGTGTACATGTACAAACTATGTTTAAGCTAAAATATGAGCCTGGCTGTGCAGAGCTATGCCTTATTTTTGGTTAAGGAAGCACCACATAGCAATTAAGATTTGTTCTAGTCTCCTTACACACAGTGCTGACAGCTGGATATTACTGTATGAATGGAACCAGTTTTAGGATCAGGTAAGTTAATAAAAAACATATCCTTGTGGTAATCAATCTGGTTTTACACTAAATTTGTAATTACTTTTTGCTGGATGGAATGCAATTCATGCAGCTAAATTATTTTTTTCTTGGTTTGGGTTTGTTTTCTGCTTTGTTTTTACATTTTTAAGTGAAGATGCAAAATTTCTCCCAGCCAAGTACAATTCCTTAATGACATTTAAGCTAAATATATGCAATTTTAGGAAAAGGAATAAAATATATGGAAATAAAATCAAGTGTTTTGTTTTATTTTCAAAGGTCCCTTCATCTTATTTTCTTGACTATTTTTGTTTCATGAGCAAGATAAAATGATTCTTTTCACAACTCTAATAAAAAGTATAGTGCAACATATAAACTTCTCAGCCAAATATGCTATAAAATTGTTTCAATCTCTTAAAAGTTTAAATAAATGGCATTAAGACAGTACAAGTTTTTGTCATTTTAAAAGCAATAACGATTTTTTGGTAATTATCTAAACCTCAGAAAATTGGTATGTCAGCTGCTGGATAAAATTATCATAAATATATACTGAAAATGAATGTGAATTTTTAGAAGTGCCAGGATTATGCAGGCAGTTAAGGAGTGGAAAAGAAAGAAGTACTTGGTTTCTGCCTATTCTGTAAATGAGCAGTATTTATTAATGTTTTCTCTTCACAGCAAAACTACTGGGCATCTTATAAAATTGACATTTTGTTATATCAGGATGGGTGGATGTAATTTTTTTTTGCACAAACTTTCCTGGATATGTACTGATATAATTCCAGAGAAGAATGGTGAGGTTCACCTCTAGTCAAGTAATGGAGTTCAAAAAAAGCCAAGATTCTTAAGAAGAAACCAAGGTTTATTGTAAAAGAAATCTTCTCTAGGAAAGTCCTCTCATATTTTCCTACTACCTTGTCCAGAACAGTGGACTTTAATAGCTTAACATTGACATGTTAGCAAGCAATACTATTGTCATAGGTTGGAAATTTCTTTAAGCAATATTCAGTTATGCCAGAGATAATACCGTTATATTTATTTAGAAAATAAACAATGTTTTAGGCTTTTCTGTGAAGCAAAGAATTCTAGGGGGAAGTAAACTATCAGGTGTAAAAATCTTCAGATGTTCCCTTGGTGATGCCTTACACATGATGATGCTCTTAAGGATAATGCATGCATTGATTCATGACAGTTCTTGAAAAACAGCAAGCTAGAGAAACTCTATTTCTGCAAAGCAAGTATGGCATTACCAGCAAATCCACTGCAAAATTAACACAGTTCTCTCTCCCCCAGGGTATCCACTTAAAGGAATTTTCATACAGGTCCGTGGTAATGAAAGTTATAAAACAGCAATATCAGGTCTCCTCAAACAGGTAGTTAGTGTCTCTTAGAGACTGGCTGAAGGGAAGGAAATGGGTCAGCAGCCACTTTCCCCTCTAAGAAAGCCAGAGGGCAGAGGACACCCCATTATTAGAAGGCTCTTGGGAAGACAGGATTAGTTTGTCCAGTCTGTTTCATATGATAGATCAAGACAGTTGTGGCTGGTCATTGTCAAATGTTTAGAATATCTCTGTTAAATTTGCAGGAAAAACACTGAGGCACAATGGAATAACTGCACTGCCAGCTATTGTTTAAAAGAAATTGAAAACTGAAAAACTTAACCTACTAAAATATGTATTTCTTATTGGTGGAAGCCATCTCAGATAATGATAATTGAAAAAATATTAAAACCTTTAGGAACAGATGAATTGTAGGTGCTGCATGTTTTGCTGCTTGCTAGTATGGAAAGCTTAATCCACAAAGGAGTCATTTATGCTACTGCAGAGCAGAGCTACCAATGCATTCCTAGACTTACATAGTCCTGGTTTATACAATTACATAACTTAAATGTTGTTAAGAGGCAAGAATTTCTGTGAAATAGGCAAAATGATCTCTTGAGCTGTTTTAACCTTTGAGGTTTTAACTGGTTATTTACAGTCCTTGAAATTGTACTAATTGTTTTGCTTAAAAAGCCAGATGTCCCAAGTTAAAATACACTTTGAAATACAGCACTAAAGATGAAGGGTGTCACAGAGAGATGCTCTTCATAAGAGAGTAAAAAGGATGATACCTAATTTGAAATTAGGTATATATTTGTTCATAATATAATAAACAAACCTTGCAATGGCCCTTACAATACCATCCTCTACTGTCCTTGCCACCTATTCTGTCCTGATTGAGGTCATATACTGTTTTCATACTGGGTTTTCAGAGCTGGGGTTCTGCTACGTAGACAGAAAAATATTTTTTTAATGTCATAAACCTCTGCATTAGTACTCAAATATGGAGTTAAACAGCTTTAAATCAATTGCAGGTTGCTAAAACACTGAGTTAGCAGAATAGAGGAATGCACTTCTTGTGTTTGAAGGTATCTGAATCTTGAAGGCAGTTGCCGTTTGCAAGTTTCCTTAAAAACACAGATTAAAGAATAATTGCTTAGTTTTTCTTGCATTTTTTTTTGACTTCTCTCTTTTCATTCCAGTGTTACGATAAATCAAGCATCATGGAACAGCTAGACATTTCACTTAACTAAGACTTCTCATTTGTAATGAAATCTCTTGATTCTTGATGAATTATCTAAGCTTTCTGCATAGTGCCTTGGGAAAGGGTGAATTACAAGGAAAGAGATATTAAGAGATATTCAGGGAGAAATCCTTTGCCTTAGTCCTGCATTCTTTTAAATCCAGATATGAAAAATGGGGGATCTTAAAAGGAAAATATTTCTATTCCATCCATGGAATGTATTTTGATTGTATTGTGAAGTAAAAAATTCCTCTGACATTGGCCAGGGCTTTTTTTTTCCTCAAAATATTTGGTCAAATATACATATAGTTGTCAATACACAAAATTAAATCTGATGTTCTGAACGCATTCTGAATAAGCTGACCAGACCCAGTACACCAGGACTGACAATTCTTTGTGTCCTGTTCAGTCACGATTTAGGCTGTGGTAATACACAAGGCAGCAAGGAGTAACCAGTAGTGAACTTGATTGGGAAAGCCTGAATGGTTTTTCTTTTCTCTTTTGGCAGGGGAACACTGGGAACGGTGATCCTAGTCACAGGATGAAGTCTATACAGAACTTACAAAAGAGGTTTAATGTTTCTGATGCTTAATGTCGTATTGGAAGACTAAACTTGTTGGTCATTATATCTTGTATTGCTCCCCAAATATTGATAGATCAAATATTAAAACCTGAAACAAGGATGACAAAACCGATCTCAAACCAAAACTTGAATAAAAAATTGAGGCTGGAAAGGATTTACTTCTTCCTTTTTGGTTACTTGATAGTATTTCTGTTTTGTGAATGTTCTGCATACTCAAATAAGTATTATCCTGTTCATTTAAAAGTTTTCAGTTAATTAAAAAGAAGAAAAATCTATAAAGCTTTCTGAAGTGTTTTGTATTTATCATTCTTTATGGAATAATTTACTGGAAAGAAATTCTGGAGGTTGTAATAAGACAACAAATTTCATTGTATTCATTCTGATCTGTTTCAAAGATGCATGTCCTCTTGAAAGATGAAAGTGAAATGGCAATGTGAAATCAATTGAAATTAAGTATTCAATTGCTCTTTTAAGTGTTCCAGCCTAAATATTACTTGACAATTTAGACAGACTAAATTAGTATTCCTTGAATGAGTGGAATTTTGGCACAAATGCTGATGACAATTACCAGAAATTATCTCTGCATTGAGTATTTATTGTAAATGACAACTAGATTACCAAGTTTTCTGTGGTTTCCAAAGATTAACTGTAGATTAATATAGGTCTATGCAATGTTAGAATGCCTCAAAAAAAAAAAAAATCTGTTGGGTGTTTTTAAGACTAAGGATGAGTACAAAAACTAGAAGGAAAACCTCAGAGATGAAAAATATAGAAGCAAAACTAATAGTATTCTTATTGTTTTTATTTTCTGATTTTCTCAAAATCTTAGATGCATCTGTACAGAATAGGAGTGACCTGATAGAAAACAGCTCTGCAGAGAAGGTTTTGGGAGTCCTGTTGGACAACAAATTGTCCATGAGCCAGCAATGTGACCTTTTGGCCAAGAAGGACAGTGGTATCCCAGGGGCTAGTGGAGATCACTGGCAGCAGGTTCTGGGAGCTGATTCTGCCCCTCTGTTCAGCCCTGGTGAGGCCACATCTGGACTGCTGTGCCCAGTTCTGGGCTCAATGCAACACATGATTAGGGAACTGAAGCATCTATTGCACGGAAAGGCTGAAAGAGTTGGGCCTCTTCAGCTTAAAGAAGAGGTGACTGAGGGGGAACCTCATCAATTCTGTCTCTGCTGGCAAAGGAGGGGCCAGGCACTGCTTAGAGGTGCTGAGGCAACAGTACGTGATGCACAGGAGGTTCCATTTGAACATGGAAAACTTCTCTATTGTGTGAGTGACTGCACTGGAACAGATTGCCAGAGAGGTTGGGGAATCTCCTTCACTGGAGGTATTCCACAACCATCTGGACACAATCCTGTGCTGTGTGCTCTGGGATAACCCTACATGAGCAGGGAGTTTGGACGAGATGACCCACAGTCCCACAGTGTTCCCCTCCAGCCAGAGACATTTTTTGATTCTGCTTTTTTGTGAATATGTGATTTTATTCATGAAATACTTTTCTTCATTAACAAAGCCTTTTGGACTAAGAAGATAAGTTTAAAATGGGGTTTCATTGTGTTAAAAATATTGATTGTGTACTGTTAATCTTAACATTTTTGAAATCACTGTGAAATCTGACTTATTCCTTAGGCAAGAAAAATGTTCTACCCGAATAGATTTTATTCCAAAAATCAGGTGGACAGGAGTGTCCCATTTGATTTAACATTGGAAGAGTACTCATTATTTTGGTCTAATGCTGAAATTGGACATCTGTTTTATTTTTCTTAAAGAAAGAGTCTCCTCTCGTACAGGAGATGTCAGCGTCTTCCTAGACAGCTCATCCATTTGCTTTGCTTATTTCATGGTTAGAAAGTATTTCCTAGTAATCAGCCTATTTTTGTCCTTCTACCTTGTCTGCCCCAAGCATAAGGAATAAATTATTCTTGTTTGCAACAACTATGGAATATATTTAAAAATGCAAAAAGCATTATGTCCCAGTGTTTTCCTTCTCTAGACTAAACAGTCTTATTCTCTCTGCTCTTCCTTTCCAAAACCATTACCAACTCTATGAGCATTCATGCTGCCATTCTCTAGATTTTTTTCCATTTGAGCATGTTTCTCCTGACATGGCAAATCTGAATCCCAAACTACACTTCTTTTGTTAAAGGCCACATTGAATGGCTTGAGTTGAAAGGGATGCTGAAGGTCAGACGAATACTGTTTATCACAGAAAGGTCTGCCCTTAGAGCAATGCCATGAAAATGTTGACTCACATTAACCATTAAATTCTTTTCTGCAGATCTGATGTCCAGCCAGTTGTTCCGCAGTCTCTCCTTATGAAAGTGATTATTCATGCCAAGTGCAATGCCTTGTTTCCCCCCATCCGATTAAATTAAAAATTATCTCTTTGGTTACTAAGGGAAATAAAGGATCGCAGTTTGTACTTACAAATATCAGCGCCTACATTTTGATCTTGAAAGACTGAGTTTCCATGGTTGGGATCTCTTGCCATGCACCTACAGGGAAGGAGCAATTCCCAGTATATTCCATTGGTAGGACATGATTTGTATTATGTTAGAAACAACACATAACCTGTATCCCTTATTTCTGCAAGTCTGTGCTTCCAGAGAAATATTTCTTCCTCCATGTTCATCAAAAGCTTCAGTTAAAGCTCATTTTTCTCCTCCTGCCCCAGTGACTTTCCTTTGGTTTATCAAGACCAAAAGCCAAGAGTAGAAATGTATGAGTTGATGCAACAGCAGTACATGGCATGCTAGATGGTTCCCTCTCTTTTTCATTTCACATCCAACCTGACTTTTTATCTGGTTTATCCTGTTTAGGGTCCCTCACACCCTGAATAGTGGGGAGTAATTTTGTGGGAAGCTGAGGATATTTGAGCACTATTTTTTCACAATATTACCATGATTGTTTTAATTTATAATTAAAAATAAGCTAATAGAAGAATGTTTATGGTTATATCCCCACTGGTTTTGCTTCCTTTTATTAATGAGAATGATTCCCAGTGTGCATGGATAGGAAGGGGCTTAGCAGATGAGAATTCTGTCATTTTGACATGGTTTAAACATGCATAATGCCCATCTCTCCAGGCTTAAGAGAACCAGCATTTCAGCTTCTTCTTCTTTATGTCATTTGCAATTTTTAGACAGTATGACCTTTTTGATCTTTCAAGAACTGGTTTGCCCAACCTTTGTACTTCAGACTGGATAAACTTTGCTTATAAGTGGCAAAGTTACTTTAATCTTACATACCTATACCTATATCTGTATCTGCATTATCTTTCAATATACTCCCTTAACTTTCTAGTTGAAACAGAGTAGTTGAAGCAAACTAGGACAAGATATTGCCTGAGTGGCTATTCTTTCATCTGTTAAAAATCAAAATAGTAAAACCACCATTTTACAAAATACTAGAATTATTGTCTTAAATATGCAAATAGTCCCTGTGCAAAAGTGACACATGTGTTAGAAGTCCTAGGTCTTAATGAATAGATGTCAAAAATCATTTTAATTATGCTTCTCTTCACAGCAGTATTATGAGTGCACTGGTTCTACCAATTGCCTTATCTAAGCTTACAACAGCACCCATGTGGAAAGGAAAGAAACATCAGTATTTTTAAAACCACACATGTTTATGTGCTACAGTTAACCAGTGAATTGCAAGACCTTATAGTAGAGGTCCAACTTGGAAATGAAAAGTTCATACTCTTAAAGCTGTGCATCTCCCTCCTCTGCAGGTTCAAAGACTGTAAGCCTCTGATATTCAGATATCGAACAGATGGCTGATGCATGATACAGTGCATCCTCTTTAGAAAAAATAATTTTTAAAAGACACATTTTTATATTTAATATGAAATTTGAGAAAGGAGCTAAAGACAAGCAACATGTGTACAACAACCCAGGCAGTCCTGGGTAAATCTGGAAACACCATATATTTTTTTCATTTACTTAGATGTTTCTCCAGGTCTACTGCTCTGTCAAAGCTCACAGATATGGTACCTGACAGTGTTTAACAATTGCCACATTTTATTGCTCTGCATTTACCTCAGTCCATTTAAAACTCTCAGCCAATATTTGGGCTTGATTACACTATTAGGAAATCAAGCTATTAGGGTCAACCATGGACTGTTCCCAGTAGTCAGGATAAGGTAGCTCTGTTTTCAAGGGGACCGAGTTTATATAAGATTTCATATGAGATATAGATCTTTTATATCAGCCCACTGAACCCCCAAGGGATTACTGATATTGACACAGTTTAATACTAAGAAGACAAACAAACACCTTTTAAGAGAGCACAAAACACTTTTGATTACTTACTCAGAATGAAATTATTGATTATCAGGCTGGGTGCTTGTATGAAAAGGGCAGGGTCAAAGAAAAGAAACAACAAAACAAAAACTCAGAAGAGATGAATAGAAGTCTTCAGCTGATGGGTACTCAGCCAGACTAGGCACAGCAGCTACTGCTGTGGCTTGGCATAGAGCAGCCTTATATGCTCATGTGAGAGGAAGTGTGTGCTTAGAGACAAGGTGTTTCACCTGTTATTTTTAATTGTTGCAAATTACATTTCGGTTGGCTTCTGTGATGGCTAGTGCAATCTCTCCAATTGTTTTAGCTGGCAACTACATTAGATTTTCTTGTTTAACAATAGCTTGCTTCAGAAAACTAAAGATCCTGCTATATGTAAATTTCTGGAAAGATATTTGATATCACTTCTAAGTGACCATATTATAAAACCTTTTATGATTGCCAGTAGTGTTGTTATAAATCTATTTTGCATAATAATTAAATAGTATCACTCCAACCCCAAGAAGTCATAGACCTTTTGTCATCATTAGACAAAATCAGGCTGAGTGTAAACACAGCCTAGTTTCCTCCGTGTTTTTGTATTTGTATGCAGCAATTGTCAGCATGTCGGCAGTGGACAGTGATAAAGTGCATTTTTCTGCTTGGGTGGTTAGCCCTTTCATTTTTACAAGTGACAAAATAAAAATCTGTTGAAGAGTGAACATGCTGCTTTCACTGTGTCATCTCAGCCCTGCGGGTCATTTTATTATAAAAATGTAAAAATCCAGTCAATTTTATTTAATCAGCTGAAAAGGAAAAGTGTTTCCAGGTCATTAATCAAGTGCTCCTTCTCTGTGGGAACTTGTCTCTTCAGAAACTGCCATCTGAATCATTAATAAAGCTGAAAAGATTTTGTGCCAGCAGGTTTTTGAGAAACCTAGATGTTATCAATATAACTAGAGTAAAGTAATTTGAGGTCAACAAATAAAGCTTTATATATTCATTGCTTCAAAAGCTGAATATTGCCTATTAAAAATAATTAATTATTTTTAAAAAGCATTTGATTGTTGGAAAATATACAACTGTTTAGAAGGTATTTTATAATATATTCCATAATTACATGTTTTCTTTAATGTTACCTAACCCTATATTTACAGTAAACTTTTATGTGAATTGATCAAAACATGATGAGACATTAAGAAGAGATAATTACTACTGTATTCATAATAATAATGGTAGTAATTAAACCACAGAGAACTACATTCAAATAATGTCAATCTGGAGATTTAAGCCTCTATTAACAAAGACACTGAAGACACTCACTGCTTTTTAGCACATTCACCTCCATGCATGCCTTGGTGCAGCAGCTTGTGCTACCTGTGGCCAAATCTCCGTATACCTTTTGTGGCAGGCAAGGAGTACACACTTTCTCATCCCATGAACATGTTGTGTGATGAAAAGTGTTTCCATCCCATAGGATGGGCAAGTTGAAAACCTTACACAGTGTTGAAATTGGTAGTTTTTTTAACTACCAATAGAAATAGCAGAAAAATAGTAGAAAATAAGCATGAATGTGGGAATTACTCCAGTGTCCATTCATGTCTTACCTGTCCTTGGGAAACTAAGTCTGATTCTTTCACCTCTTTTCTGGAAAGAGAGTAGTACAAAAAGGAAGAAACTGAGTTTCATAAATGAAAAAAACCTGATATTTGTTTTCATTTTTCATGGGGAGGATAGATTCAGGTATGTGCTTTCCATCAAAGAGAGAAAATATTTGAATCCGGGTTCCCAACTGCTGCTCAGGTCTGGTTTCTTATCTCCAGGCTTCTGAAAACTGTTCATTTGTTTTTGACAAATCTGAACACATTAACTGGAAAATTCCTTCTGCCCAGAGCTTGCTATTCAGAGTACTTATGAATACCTCTTTTTGTTTAACTAATGGTCTCTGGAATTAGGAACATAAGAGAAGCTTGCTCGATTTATATTTTTTGCTTTACATTGTATCTTATGTAATTCATTGGATTGCCCCCAATTAAATTATATAACTGGCTTTCCCTAATTACATCTAATGTTTTGATAGGTAAAAAAATAATTTTGATTTCTGAAAATGTTAAAGTTATAATTTCAAAAGCTACATAAATCCATGTCTATTCAGGAGGGCAGTATTTCAAACTATATTTATATGGGTGAGCATTTATTCCCGAATATTCTAGTGACAAAATTCAGGCATACTCAAGTAACAAAAAATATGAAAAAAAAAGGTCCCATGTCAGTTTTTCTCTCTTATTTTAAAGGTATTTTTAGTCTCATATGCAGTATCTTATATATGAATTAAGATGTTAATTCCTTCTCAGTGGAAGTTCAGAGCCAATATTCAATATTCTAAATTCAGAACTATCAGTATAATTTAGATTGTATTATATTCTTCCTAAAAATGTTCACTTAACAGTTAATGCTAATCACCCTCACTCTGATAACATATTGTAAACTGAAGACTTTTTCTAAATGGTCCTGTATCTCTACAGTGAGATTGCAATCCATGTAAATTCTGCAAAACACTCTGGATGTCCTTGGTTACGTTGGACTTTGCTTAATGTGGGAGATGGTTATGTTGTCACAACTGCATGAAGCTTGGCATGCAGGCTTGCAACAGGCCACTAAAGAGCCAGAATCTAATTGCATTTAGACTAGTTCAATTCACTTGGAGTTACTTGTTTGTACCTGTGTAACGGAGTGAAAAAGAGCCTGCAGGTCAACAGCAGCAGTAATTACTTGTCCACTAGGATCTGAACTGAGGCCACCAATGCATTTCACACAGCTGATCACACAGTCATTGGATGGTAAGATGTCTTGTCCTGAGAAACAAAAGCTTCTCCTAACATGAATTTAGTAGTGGAGGGCTTCAGAGTCCATTTACCAATCCCCAGGACTCAATGGCTCATGAGAATAGTAATGTGTTATGAAGTCTCTCACCATCACAAACTTACACTTTTAAGAATATGTGTGTGTGAGCACATGCTGCTTTTTTCTCTCCCTGTAGAAAATTGACTTAGGGTGTCCTGCTAGCTTTGGGGAAGAACATCTTTACCCCGCTGTGATAATTTGAGAAGTGGAAGAATTTTGTGATTCAAAGTAGGTTTCTTCTTTCTTCTTGTACATTTTTTTCTCTTAAAATGAAATGTCAGAGCTATTTTAGTCTTAATATAGACTAATCACTATTGCAGTTTTCGAAAATAAAATGAGCTATGTAAATAATCTCATTTTGTAATTTAATTTTCTCCAAAAAACTATTTTTATAATTATTCTATATCGAGAAAAAAACAACCATGGAGTTTTGTTTGAAATTAAATGATTGAAAAAAGGCTGCTGTAAATCACAAAGCTCTAACAAGTTCTAAATTATCACAGCGGGAGTAAAGATGGTATAAAAATGATAAAATAGCTAGCAAAGAGGCTTAGTCCCAGTACAAATGAAAATTCCTACAATCCCTTTGGTTAAAGACCTAGTAATTTTTCTGTAATTGGTATTAATTTTTTGGCCAGAAAGTATCAACAACTCTCGTTTAACTATGTCAGTTACCATTATATAAATCTTTCAGAACTCATTTTTATGAACACATACCTTTCACATTGGAAAACCAGTATTTTTCAGTTGTAAAACAGATTAAGCTGAGTCAGAAAATGTGGAACAATGTCTACTTTCAAAATCATCCATTTTCTGGGTTTGTTCTCTTTCACAGACATTTACTCCTCCTGTAAAAGTGCTGATTGGTTGATTTCATAGAATCATAGAATATCCTGAGTTGGAAGGGACCCACAAGGATCATCAAGTCCAACTCCGGGTCCTTCACAAGACACCCCAAGAAAAATACCGTGTCCCTGAGAGCAATATCGAAATGTTTGTTGAGCTCTGTCAGGCTGGTGACACTCCCACTTCCCTGGGGAGACTGTTCCAGTGCCCAACCACCCTCTGGGGGAAGAACCTTTTCCTGATATTCAAACAAGCCCCCATCCCTGACCATTCCCATTCACCCAGCTCCCTCTGTCCCTGACACAGCTTCATGTCATTTCCTTGATTTCTGTCACCAGTCACACAAAGAGATCAGGGCCTGCCCCTCCTCTTCCCTTCACAAGGAGGTTGTAACTGCAGTGGGGTCTCTTCTCAGTCTCCTTCAGGCTGAACAGAGCAGGTGACCTCAGCTGCTCCTCCTATGGTTTCCCCTCAAGGCCCTTCACCTTCTTTTTTGCCCTCCTTTGGACTCACTCTGGTAGTTTAATGTCTGATACTGAGGCACCCAGAAGTGCCCCCAGCACTGGAGGTGAGGCTGCCCCAGTGCAGAGCAGAGCAGGACAATCCCCTCCCTTGCCTGGCTGCTGATGCTGTCCCTGATGCCCCCAGGACACGCTTGGCCCTCCTGGCTGCCAGGGCACTGCTGGCTTATGCTCAACTTGCCATGGACCAGAGCCCCAGGGCCTTTCCATGGCACTGCTGTGCAGCCTCTCGTTCCCCAGTCTCTGTGTACATCTCTGTGTACATGGAGCTGCCCCATCCCAGGTGGAGAATTTGCCACTTTCCCATGTTAACATTCATACAGTTGGAGATTTCATAACCCTCAGATATGCAGGTCTTTCTGCGGGGCCTCTGCCTTTGAGAGAGCAAAAAGCTCTTCCCAGCGTAGTATCACTGGCAAACTTACTTATTATATCTTTATTTGTCAGTAAAACCCCCAAACATGCAAACAATATTCATTTATGCTTGAAGTTGAAGACACTGAGTTGACTTATACATACAGACTTACGAACTGACTGTAACAATAGACATCTAGATGCTGTCAGGATTGAAATGCCATGTAGCATATTTTATTTCTTTCTTGCTCTTTAATGTCAGAAATGTGAAACTATTTATCATTCTATCTCAATCTTATTAAGTATAGTTGTCAACATAAAAATCTAATATCTTTACCTCTATTGTTGCCACAGTCTACAGGATAATGTTCTTTGTGGCATGGGATCTCAGACTGGAACTGACCTCTTTTGGTCACTTCACTCTGGTTTCATAGTAGCGCAAGATCTTGCTAAATTTTCTGTCTTAATTTGTTTTGGAATCACTTGTTTCTTCAGGTTTGATTTTATTTATATATTCTATTCCTGAATATGTTTGAGCACTACACTTTTGCCTTAGTAATTTATTCTGCCTGGAGCTTACTGATAATCAAAGACTTTCCCAATGATCATTCTGGTAAACTGAATTACATTACTTTACAACCTTTCTCTGCTTTGAGCAGATTATCCTTTACTTCTCCTCCACTTTACTTTTTCTGGTGCTTTTTTTTTTTTCCTTTGTTTTGGTTGTTGTTGTTGTTTAATTTTTCTTCATCCTTCTCCTCTTCCTCATTGTCTGAGTGGCTAGAATTTCTCCAATATTTCAAATCAGGCCACATCAAGTCCTAAGAAGATTTTTTGCTAATTAAAATATTTTTGCATGTCTCTATAGAGATTTCCTCTTCTGTATTTCTGCTTTCAGTGCAACTGTCACCAACTCCCATGTTCACAAGCATTCTCTGTTGATTTCCTTCTACTTCTGCTTTGCTAATGATTTCTCTTACGGAATTGCAACAAATGCTTGACTGAAATTCAGATAGATAAGAGCTTCTAAATGTAACTTTATTGAAGACAAATATCAGCTGCTTGATGATAACGCATTTTTACTTCTCAAGACCTCGGAACACATTTTAGAATAAGTACTTTACCTTCCATTTGAAACATTATAAAAATCTATACTCTTCATTTTGTTATTGAAATTTATGGTTTTTATATTTTCTGACTCAGAAAATATGAACTGTTGCTTTGTAGGAAAAGACCAAAATATCATGCACTTGGCTAAATATGCAATATACAGAACTATACAGGCTGTAGGATCAAATTCAACGCAAGATATAAAAACATTAAAGGATTACAGAGCATCCAAATGAGGGCAACAAGGAAGATGGAGAGCCTTGAGGGGAAACCACAGGAGGAGCAGCTGAGGTCACTCAGTTTGTTCAGCCTGGAGGAGACTGAGGGGAGACCTCACTGCAGTTACAACCTCCTTGTGAGAGGAAGAGGAGGCGCAGGCACAGATCTCTTCTCGGAGTGCCCAGGGACAGGACCCGAGGGAATGGCCTGAGGCTGTGTCAGGGGATGTTTAGGCTGGAGAAGGTTCTCCCCCCAGAGGGTGTTTGGGTGCTGGAACAGGTCCCCAAGGAAATGGTCACAGCAGCAGCCTGACAGAGCTCAAGTGTTTTGACAATGCTCTCAGGCACAGGGTGTGACTCCTGGGGATGGTGCTGTGCAGGACCAGGGGTCGGACTCTGTGAGCCTTGTGGGTCCCTTTCAGCTCAGAATATCCTATGATTCTATGACAAGGACTGCTAGGACAGATTTAATTGTCTCTTTGCTAGGTGTACTGTACAGTATATTCCTGTAAAATTTAAAAATATATATTGATATGTATCTGCAAATTTTTCTCTTTTATTTTTTTTAATTTACTTGAGCACCTAGTGTGCAAAAAATATCTGTGGTGCACAAAAGAAAATGCAAAAGGAGAGTAAAAAAGATAAAGGTGTATTTAAGAACTAATTTCTTAGCTTTCTTCTTTGGCAAGTAACTACAGGCTTTTCTCTTTCCATGTATTAATATTAAACATATATTAATAATTTCACCATATCTATTTTCACCTCTGCAGTTTGTGCTGTTTTAGAGTTAGCCTGTTACCTAGAACATACAAAGAGAAATTCTGCATTTTTACTACAGGAAGGGTATTGTGAAGCTGTAGTATCTCACATAAACTCATAAAAATAAGTGGAATTATTTGGATTGTGGTTTGAGAAGCTGAAACAAAATAACCCACTATCTTCTGAGAGCCTTTTTATTCTGGTTTGTGGTAAATTTAGTTTTGAATAAAATGGGAATATTTCAGATCCCTTCTTCAGGACAGATAGCACAGTATTCGTGTTCAGTAAACATCCAGAGTTTTTTTTTCTGAATTTTTAATGGCTCTCATTGGAATGGTGGACCTTCTTGAGTTTTTTGAAATTCAACCTTACCATTCTGTGAAAATTTTAATCTGTTTTTTCCCTCCTCAGTACCCCTCTTCCAGCCCAATGCAGTAGAAATATGAGTTACACTCTTCATAAAATACTACAAATTTATTCTGATTTTTACATATCTCCTAGTAGCAAAAGAAGAGATGCAAATAGTATCATCCATTTTCTGTGAGTCTGAATTCCATCTAAATGTCTGAGAAGCACACAGCTTCTCATACAACAACAACTTTTTTCCCCTGTTCTAGGGATTAATACCAATGTGACAGGAAAAAAACAATCCAATTCTTAAAGATTTACCTTCTAAAAATGATTCTGTATATGCTTCAACACCAACTTTCTTTTAGGAATAAATATCATGAGCTGTTATCGTTATCTCTTTTGAAGATGCAATTCCTTATATGCAAGGAGAACTAAGGTAACGTCACCAATATTGCTTTTCACCAATATTTTTTCCTTTATAGAAGGAAGTTCTTGGTGTGGCAATGGCATATTTTCATTTTAAGGGCAACAAGCTGTGTGCTGAAAAACCATGACAAGGTCCTATTGTCATGTTAAATAATATCTGAATGGGTAAGAATGGGAAAAGGGAAAATGTTCTTGAAGGTCATTTGTCATAGCTGCAAGTTGCCAGTTTGGACAGACAATCAGTGATTGTCACCCAGGAACAAGAGCTCTGTACAACAAGTAAATTCTAAATTAAGGATCTTTTACAACAAGTAAATCCTTACTTGTTGTGTTACCTGAACAACAGAAAGGCCTCCATTCCTGCCTGCCTGCAGGTGAATGTTGGAACAGTGGGCACCCTCGCTGCTATTGTTCACTTAGTTCAGCATGCTTAGGAAGAGGAAAAGCAGATGACAGATATACATAAGTAGTTAAACTGCAGTTCTCCACAGGATAATGAAATATAAAACCCATAAATTTCAGTAACAAGTATCACAATAATGTAATGGCTTTTCTCTACATTTTCCTTTTACACACGTTGAAGACTTGTTCTGGAAAACTGTCGTAGGCCTACTAAATTGTTAGTGATCTTGGAGCTCCAGTTCTGACAAGTCTAATCACAAAAGGAAGGAGGTGTATTAAAAATGCATTATTGCATAAAGCTATAAGATGCATGGGAGACTTAGGGTTTTGCTGGAGCAGATATTTGCATTTTGTCTTCTATTTATCTTGCTGATCCTTCAGTAGAATAATCTTATAAATATAAAACCATTAATATGTTGAGTTGTCTTCAGAGCTCTAAAAGCCACATGAGAATGGTATAGAGAAGTTACTCCTTGTTTCTGGAATAGAGAAAACAAGAAAAAATTACGTGTTTTTACAACAGTATTATTTTTTTTTATTTTTATGGTAATCACTTAAAATAAGTGATTCCTCAAAAAAAAAAAATCCAGTTTTGCAGTTCAACTCTCTATACTTATTGTATCACAAGATGAAATAAAAATAATTTATCAAAAAATTATTATCATATACATAATATTAACTCCTTCTACTTCAGTCCATTTTTTCTCCTTTCTCCAAAGTGGAATAATTTATTAGTTATCAATAATGCATGCTTATGTGTATTGTGCAGACTTCCTCTGTTTAATTCCTCAGTGGTTTTGACTAATGTTTCTGCTTTTTGTATTCTAACTGACAAATTATTTTTAAACTCCAATGTATTTATTCATTATAGGAACAAACTTCTGTAGTGGCAGATCAAGCTCTCAAGGTCTTATGTGCACAACTGTTCTGCCACAGAAGATTTATTGCAAGTAATAAGTAAATAATAAGTGCTGTACTTTTGTGTGCATTGTATTTTTCACATGCATTGTATTTAACATCAGTACTGATTCCACATGTTATTATGGATCTTGTAATATCTAAAAGCATGAAGGAAAACATTTCATTTTGCAGAAATCTTTGGTTTGGGGGGGTTTGGTCCAGTTTTGGTGTACCATGGAAGGCATAGTGGTAACCATTCTCAGCTTATTTTAGGACATCCAAAGACAAAGGAACTTGTGCTTTTTTGAGACAAGTTCCATCTTGGTTTTTGGAATAATTATGGTGGTGACATAACTGTGCTTTGGAGAATAATAAGAGATAAGAAACAGATACTGAAGAAACATAAGAAGAAACATAATTGAATAAAGCCCACCAGAGGCTGAGGTAACCTTCAGAAGCTCACACAATTTGGTTTCCAGGACTTCTTTTCTTTCCAAGTGACAAAGGCATTGGTGTCTTCCTCCTGAGTAATGTGGAAATATAAATGTGGCTTTCATGTGTGTCTGGATCACTGTCTAATGTCCTATTAAGTTATGGTACAGAGGAGGCTTTTATAAGGGATATGTATTTGTGTCTGGGGCATAACAGACTTGTATGTGACTTCAGTGCTTTTTAAAATTCCAGCAGATTGAGATAAACAATAGGAAACAAAGAATGTATATTTTATGCCAGCTTCGATTATACAGACTTAATGTACCTTCAGAAATTCATTTGGCATAGTATGGTCAGCCAGATCTCAGGGGAATAGTTAGTCTCTTATCACTTCTAAGAAGATAATCTAATTTCAATTAGAAATTTTAAAAAACTTTAGAGTGTGGTTTGAACCCTTATCTAGTGTGAAAAGCACTTTCAGAAAAGTTGTACTGTAAGAGTGATGCTCTCCAAGCTAGGTCTGAACTTTACAGGTCTGTGTTAAAGAAAGGGGTTGAGATAAAACTGTGAGATAAAAAGGACATCTCTTGTCTAACTGTTTTTTCCCTTCCATCAGGGTGATATTTTAATTGAAACGCAGGACTTGCAATTCATATAACCAGAAATCTGCTACAGCTTCCTGTCTTGTTGCCTATCTGATCCTAGGTTTTATAGATTTAGATTATTAAAAAAAATTCACTTTGAAGCAGAATTATTGTCAGTATTTGGTCTGATCTGCTGTTGCACAGAGGTCCAGACAGGGCTTAAAAATATTTAAATGTTGGCATAGGGAAATGTTTGCATGGGGAATGAAATCTGTAAGACAGAAAGGATGGCTGGTTGTGTACCAGATGGTGAGGAGTGTCTCCACAGCAAGAATCTTCAGTTGGATCATATTCTCAAAACTGTTTTTTGACCAATTCTTAAAACCTCTCTGGCCCGTGGTCTTGCATGTCCTCTACAAGCATGCGCATGTTCCATCTCTCCTTATCACTATAAAGTACATATAAAGCATCTATCTTAAGGATGAACAAAATGTTGCCCTGTGTGATTACTTCTACATCTATATGAACAGTTTTTACTGAATAATAACAAGGGTCTTTGAGTTCAGTTCAGTCAATTCTGCAGTGGGAACAGCTGGGAAATCTCTTTGTCTCATGTAAAAGTCACATACCTTGGTGATATATATTAGCAGCAGATAGACAAATCATCTACCTGTTCCATTAAATCAGATGTAGCCCTTTTATCTGCTGGCTTTTTTACACAACCTTGTTATTGTTTTTGTTTCTTTTTGATTATCATTAGTTAGAATTTTAATACTGGAGGCTCTTCAGACTGATTATGCTGTGGACACCTTAGGATGTCTATCATCTCCTCAGGCAGCCTGGTGTATACCAGGGAGCCAAGAGGAAATACCTTGATTGTAAAGTTATCCAGATTATTTTCAAATAATTGCAAGAAAATAAAGCAGTGAACTGATATTCTCAAATGCAAAACAGCAACCTTGTTTTTATACTGACTTACAAAGTTGCATTCTATTTCTTGTTGAAATGTTAGTATAGTGTTTGGTAATTTTTTTTCCAGATAAACCTATTTCTCTTCAGTGAAATTTGTCTCTTGTATTGGATACTCATGCATTCTTTGAAAATGGAAACACCATGCACTATTCAGACTCCTATCACTAAGTGTAAAAAGCACTCAAATTCAAAAACATTACTGTGAATTGAACAACTGATAGTAAATCTAAGAAATATAAACCAATTTTACTATGATTAGGGTTTTTTCATCCAGAGTGATGTGGGTTTAGATTTTTTAACTCAACCAGAATTGGGAGTGTATACTATATTCTTTCATTCTATCTTTCCCAAATTTTCCTGGAGCCAGTGCTATATTGAATCTTGATACTTAACTCTTGTCCCAGACTAGATGAGCCAAATCAGATTGGAAAGCAGGGTGTAGGATTTTGAACCTGAACTATGTGTCTTTTCTTGCTTTTTAGGATATAACTATTTTTTGTTGTTTTCTGCAAAGGTTTTGTTCTAGAGACTCTTATTGAAGCATCCTAACAACATCACAGAGCAGTGACCTTTCTGGCTCAGTTTTCTGGCTTAGATAACATTTGGTGTGACAGTTACTAAAAGGCAATTTCCCAATAGGTAGCTGCAGAAAACAGATTGAACTCTTAAAATTAGTAGAAGAATTATAAAATCTTAATAGCAGGAATAGCAGTAGTTATTTATGTATAAATTGATTTAAATTTGGTGCTCAGGTCTCTGAATGTTTTAATTATAAAACCAAAAATGAGTGGAAAAGTTATGTGTGTAAGTCAGCTGTCCCCACACTTAACTATTCACCTTCATTTCCTCAGCTGCTGTTTATTCCCAATTTAAAATCTTTTTCTCCAGCACATGGAACTATTTACTGTGAAGACAGACTAATTGGAGAGTCATTCATACTACGAATGTGTGGAGCTTTTGATGGAGTGCTGGAGCAGAGCACTGACATGAAATGAATTGCTTAACCATAACATTTTCACTGAATGACACAGATGTCATATGTAGTGGGAAACAATATTGACTAGAACAATGACATAATCAAGTCTGAATTTTTAAATAAAATTTTGAAAACAAGAAAATTTGTTTGTTTTTTAATAAAATACCTCAAGTCTCTATAGGAAAGCTTATTTACTCCAGAACAACCTCCTCACTAGTTCATTTACATGTGTGCATGAGCCATCTTCTCCTTATGCCTCTTTCATGTGGTACAGATACTTAAAATTTGTGGTACCATAAGATGACATTTTCATGGTATTGGTCATTGTCATTGTACAGGTAACATGACAGCTCACATAATATACTGAAAATATTAATGAACTGAGGACCTGCAAAGCAAAGCAGGTAAAATGGCAGGCTTGTGATCAGTCTTTCATTTTTTTTAACTAAGATATGTTTAAATCTGGCCTTAGTAAAATCAAAGTTCAGTATTGACATTTTAAGTCATTGACTTTACTGTATACTTAACATGAGAAGAACTTAATACACAATAGCATGACAGTATGTATGAGGATGACAGATTTATATTAACCAGTACATAGGTTGTTTTGGTGGTTTGGGTTTTTTTCTTAAATTCAGGAACTCAGAATAAAAGCATGTGCAACTATCTTTTTTTAAATGCTAAAGAGTTGAGAAAAATAGATGGAGGTGCCAATAATGTAATGATGTAATACAATAATATTAAGAGAAAGTTGTTTGTGTTAGCAAATAATAAGAGCATATTACTGTTTTTACCATAGTAACACTCTCCACCAAATAATGCTAAATGTAAGCATCCTATAATTTTGTGAAATAACAGAATGTGTAGCAATAGGACTCGTGTGTTGGAACATGATTGAGGACAGAAGAGGGTTACCAAAAGTCACAGATTGTAGGTTTGTGGGAAGAGGAGCTTGAGTTAGGTTATGAGGGAAGCCAAAAATCAGAATGCTTTGGGGGTCTCACATGAAGGTCAGATGCACTGAGTGTGTAATAAGTGGGAGGCAATGCAGCAGCCATTATCTTCCCCCTGACAAGAGAGCAGCTCACTGACCTCGTATGTTGACAAATGGAGAGGAAAACTCTGCACTGAGATGTAAATTCCCCACGCAGGTCCCTCATGAATATCTTGTTTCCAGAATTCAAGCCAGTGACCTGGAAAACAAGGTTCCTCCCCAATCAAAATGACAGGCAGAGCTGGTTTCCTGTTAGGAAGACTACTAGATGTGTAAAAAAATTATGATTTCTGAGAAGAAAAAAATGAGATGTCACACAGAGCAAAATATTACTTTCAAATGGTCTTCTGCCTCTCCCTTGAATGGCAGCTGTTAAGAATTCAATTGTGTGTATGACACACTGCAATGCAGGATGGAAGTTCTGTTGGGGAGCAAAAATGAATAGAAATTTTCAATTCAAATACTCATTTGAGAATATTTGAATATCTGTCATTCTTTTTAGCCTAAAGGTTAATTCTTGAAAAGAATTTCCATTAGTAACACAAATTGTAACCTTGTCAAATCCTCTTATGTAATGCATCAATGCTGAAAGACATACTCTGCAAAACTGTACTATTAAATACATAACCTTGGTTTATAGTGAATTTATACTTCTAGCAGTTTCTTTGATTTGTCAGTTATTTGTATAAAATTTTATGGTTTTGTCTATGTACTTGTGTCAGCATATAGAGAACATTTTGTAAATGTTACTATATTCTTTTTTGCATATGTATGTTCTGTTGCCATGCTCTCTTTATTTCATAGATAGTAATTAAGAAAATTGTATGATGCCATTGCCCTCACACAAGACAAGTGGCTGTCTGAGGAATTCTCTTCAGTATGACAGATTTCTTTTCTCATTCTGTGCATGTATGCCAATGTTATATAAGGATGTCCATTATTATGTTTCTGCAGTTCTAATTCCATGTAAAGAGAAAAAGCAGTTAGGATTTTTCTTTCCGTATGATGATTTAGGTCTTATTTCACTGACAGTCAGGATGCAGAATTATAGAGTATTTGGATAAATATAATAAAGTTTAATATTAAAGGGTACTCAAATTTGCACCGTAGGGCATGGGGAAGGTAGATTTTTGCTAGAGACAGAAAGCCTAAAGGTACTACGGTTCTCCAATCAAAAGCTTCATTTACTTAAATAAATAAATAAAATGAATGGAGTTAATTTTATAAATTAAATTTTATTCTACTGTGGCTAGGTTTCTTCTGCTGTTAAAACTTCAGACTGTTCCACTAAAAGTTTTGCAGAATGATGAAATAATTTCTTTTTATCATGGTAATAAAATCTATTTTCCATAAAATATTTTTAAAAGCTTTTGGCTTTGTTTTATAGTGAATTTAAATACCTATCTGCACCTCACTATATTATCTTCCTTCATTCTCTTTTATTCTCAGTTGTACCATGCACTGATATAATGTTCATGCTGTTTCTGCTGCATGGTAGAATTTTTGTTAAGAGACAGCATGGTTGGAGTTTGCACAGAGATCTTAGGCAGAATGAATATGTTAATAAGTTCCAACCTCAGGTTGCACACTCAAATTACTATCAATTGTGTATGCAATTTTTCCAGGCTATTTGTTCTGAAAATAAGTACTAAATTATGCATTCAATACAGTGTCATGTATGAGTACAAAAGAGGAATTTGCTCAAATATTTCCAAAAGGAATATTTGTGTGTGCAAATATGATGAAATTCAATTATTATATGTACCCACTTTAGCAGTTTGGAAACAAAAAGACAAAAAACTTATCATATTGAAGGTGGGAATGAAATGCTTGAAAGGCAGGCAACTGAGCCTGTGACTTAAAGTGGATGAATCTATTTCATTTATTTGGAACCAGTCATTGCCAGGCCTTTTCAAATAGCTTAGTCTGCATAATATCCTGAATAGTGGAAAACTAATAGAGAAACATTATTGTGAGCTGTCCTTAGTGAGGGATATATTGTCAAGAAACTGCATTACTTATAGTTGTTGTTTATTTCCTTGTTAAAGGCTGTTTACAAACTCAGAGAGATTTGTTGGGAGAATACACTTTAGTCACAAATCTAAGATTGCCTGACACTGAAAATGTTCAGATCTGTCCAAGCTGGAGACTATGTGCAGGCAGCATATCTACTCTGCTGCTTTAGCTCTGCTGCTTTGGCTCTGCTCTTTCATGACTTTTATTTAAATGTGTCAGTTCATTTTTCTTGGAATAGCAGGTATGAAGTAAGACAACTGACGTGACAAGCATACAGGGTGCTCTTAGTAGGGTGAGTTTTAAATAGTCTATGACTCACACATATTCTTTAAGTTTGTAACTTGACACATTTTTTAAAGCTATAGCTGCAAGCCCTACATGCTCCGTCTCAGGTATGCCAAAGCACATACTAGATACCACCAATACTCTTCTAACACATTGAAAATTTCCAAGCTGTAAAGAAACTCTCCCAAAGTAAATCACAATGGTTAACTGTAGGTATATGTGTGTGTGTGTGTGTGTGTGTGTGTAAGTCAATTCCTCACTTTCAGAGCAATGGGAAAAAAATTTGGGAGGTATTATGAAAACTTTGCATGGAACAAACACAATTGTGGAAGAAAGAGGAATGATGGATTTGAAACCAGATAGATATAGATAACCTTAGAAAAGAAACACGATTTTAGATCCTCTTGGAATAAGCACATTAGGCAACTTCTGGAAACAGACAGCAGCTCCATGTCTGTAGTTACTAGACTAATGTGAAGTCATGGAGCTGCAGATGAAAATAGCTTCTGAATTCATGTGGAAAGTTTTCCATTGAAGGTCCCTAATATAAATTTATGGACTTCTTGTTGGCCATCTGAGAGACTCCTCCACTATATTGGTTTCCCAAGTCTCAAATCTTTTCTCAAAAAGGGATGAATTTCCCATGGTAATTGTGGCAACCCTGTCCTGACATTTGTATTTCTAGAGCAAGCCAGGAGTAGACAACTGCATAGTAACTTTGGATATCTATGGCAATGATTCAGGGGCTGGTGAAATATGGCTAAACCTGTGGGATTTCCTCTCCTCTGTGAAAGATGGAACTGGTAAGAAATAGATACTAGGTGATAGCAAGTGCTCAAGTACAGGATGCCATTCAGTAATTGAATTGGTAGCCTATAGGGGGCTAGGCATCAAGCAGAGATCATTCAGTCATCACAATTAGTGATATGAAGTTGGACAGTCTGCTCCTGTCTGCTCCATCTTTGGTGGTGTGTGCAGAAGAGAGCTGAGATTCTGTGACACTGAAGAAATGTTTGTTCACAATCTAATGAACCCTGAAAGCATTATTAGACTTCAGGACCCTTGCCCATTATCCTACAATCATAAAAAAATAAATCTTTTGTTTATTGTGGCAGCAAATAAAAAAATGTCGTTATATTTTGTAAGTGATAAAATTTGAATATCTGCAGTTAAAAAACACATTTGTATTTGTTTGAGGAAGCTAGTGTTATTTTTTTTACTCAAAAAAAGGTGGAATTTTGCCCCATACATTTGGGAAGTCCTGTAAATGAATTTGCATAGAAGTCAAGAGGGATTGGAAATTTCCCCTTTTGGCTGGAACTTCCAGATCCAATTTGAGAATGAGAAGTAAAAGATGCTCCCTGACATAGGCATCAGCATGGAGCTGAGCTTTCTAGAAGCTGTTTTCAAATGGGTTATACTAAATTTGATTTAGCCATAGCCAAAGAATTTTTGCCTGCATTTTTGGGTTGGAAGATTATCTTTAAAACTGATTTTCAACAAATTTGGTGTATTGTGTATGTTCTGATCTACACATCCAGGTTATAGGAAGGAGGATCTGAGCTGGAGTTGCTAAGAATGGCAGAGTTACTGTCAGAAACTTGAAATGTAGGACATGAAGCATAAACATAGCAGTTTCAAATTATCAAGACACCTTGAGTTGTGAAGTCTTTTTTCTTTTAAGTAGAGTTACATTTTCAAGAGGAGAAAAATCAAATGTTTCTGTGCCTTTAAATCTTCACAACATTTTTCAAAATATGTCTGACATTTATTTTAGGTGATATTTTGAAACCTAGAGATGAAAGAGGTTGAATTGAACCTGTAGTAGGGTACATGTCAATCACCAGTTGACTTCTACAGAAATCTGTTGAGGATTGGCTCAATGAATACTATGAGGAATATAAGGAATAATATTTAATTGTAATTGAGGAGTGGGAGTGTGAGGGAAAGACATATTTTTCAGTCTCTAGAGGTTTTGAACCCTAGCTGCCTACAGAGAAACACTCAGACTGAGATAAACTTGAGGACACTTACCCAAAAAGAACGAGACTGATTTCTTTTCCTGGAAAGAAAACTACATTTAATCTCATTTATTACTCCAAAAATATTTCCTCATCTTCATAATATGCAAGCATCCTGATTGTTGGAACACAACAATGAGTCTTACTGACAGGCTAGATAAAAAAAAAAAAAAAAAAACAACTTTTACAGAGCTGTAAATAAAATTCTGGTTAATTGTGTGCAAAACAGGGTCCTTTTTCCTCCAGTTGGGGCTACTACATGCTAGGCTAAGTAGAATGAAAAATTAGTACACTGAAACATTCTTGAATCAAAGTGAAGCTTAAACATTTTTTTAAACATCAGATATACCAATTTCTATCTTTGTTTTCTATTAAAAGGGTTAAGGCAACAAGCACTCACAGGCTGCTCTGAAATAAAGAGATAAAAAGACTTGTGTGTGTGCTCCTGCATCCAGCTGTCCTTGGGCATCCCTTCAGATTTCTCCAAACACTTCACTTTGAAGTATGAGAGTAAACAAATACATGTGAACTTCTGGCTTTAATAATACAGAGGCAACCACTTCAGGTGAAATGTTCAGTCTGTACACAGCTATTCACGTTGAGATACATTAATGTGGATCAAGATAGAATGAGTTTTTTTGTGACTTACCTACAGTTTTTCTCTGGGCCTCTCACTGAGCATTAGGAGATTATGATGGCATTTTTTTTTCAAATTTTTTAGCCAGCAATTTGATTAGGAATGTTCTCAGGGACAGAAGCACTGATATGTATTATAGAATCATAGAATGGCTTGAATTGCAAGGGAACTAGAAGGCAATCTTATTTCAACCCTCCTCCTGTGGGCTTCCACCACACCAGGCTGCTCAGAGCTCCATCCAGCCTGGTCTTGAACACTTCCAAGGATGGGGCATCCACAGCTTCTCTTGGCAACCTGGGCCACTGCCTCACCACCCTCACAGTAATTGCTCTTGTATAAAGTCCCTCTCCATTTATATTTCTTGTACGTTCCCTTCAGGTACTGGAAGGTCACAATTAGGTCACCCCTAACCCTTTTTTCAGGCTGAACAATTCCAATTCTCTCAGCCTTTCCTCTCAGGAAAGGTGCTTCATCTCTCCATTCATTTTCATGTTCCTCCTCTGGACTGTCTCCAGAGGTCCCTGTCCCTCCTGTGCTGGGAGCCCAGCTCTGGATGCAGTGCTCCAGGTGGGTCTCAGCAGAGCAGAGCAGAGCAGAGGGGCAGAATCCCCTCCCTGCCCTGCTGCCCTCGGGGCTCTGGATGCAGCCCAGGACACGTTTGGCTCTCTGGGCTGTGAGTGCCATGGCTGGGCCATGTGCAGCCTCTCACCCACAGCACCCCCAAGCCCTTCTGGGCAGGGCTGCTCTGGGGCTGTTCATGCCCAGCCTGTGTTGAAAGTGAGCCTTGTCCCTGTGGATATCCTGTCATTCAGCTGTGTCAACCACACCACTCAGCCTGGTGTTGCTGCCAATTCGCTAAGGGTACAATCAGTCCTTCCATTGATGTTATCGAAGATATGAAATAGAGACCCCTGAGGGGCACTGTCACTGATGTCTAGCAGGACTCTGAGCCATTGACCACCTTCCTCTGGATGGGCTGTACAACCCCTTTCCTATCCGTCTAACAGTTCACTTATTGAATAGAGCTCTCTCCATTTTAGAGAGAAGGATGTTGTAGCGGAGAGTGTCAAAAGTTTTACAAAGTCCACATAAATGACATTTGTAATCCTTCCCTTGTCGACTGATGGAGTTGCTTGACCACAGAAGGCCATAGACTTGGTCAGGCTGGACTTTCCCTAGTGAAGCTGTACTGGATGTCTCAAATCAACTCCCTGTACTCCTGAGTTTCTAATTCCCAGCTTCTAGGAGGATCTGTTCCATTTATACCCTTTTTAAAGAGACTACATCTACCTTTTCCAGTCATCTGGGACTTCACCCATCTGCCATAACCTTTCAAATATCATGGAGAGTGGCTTGGCAGCTACATCAGCTGATTCACTCAGGACTCTGGGATGCGTTTCACCAGCTCCCAGAGGCTTATGTAAGTTCATATTTCTCAAGTGGTTATGAACTCAACTTTTAGTTACAGTGGGAAGGGCTTGACGTCCCCAGTCATCATCCTGCTATCCACCTAAGAGATGTGGGAAGAGAGGTTGTCATTGAAAACTGGGATAAAATGTTTGGTGGGTTCCTCAGTCTTCTGCTTGTCTGTTGTTACTAGTTTGCCAGTGTTATCAGAGGGAATTCACCTTCTTTGACCTTTCTTTTCTGGTTGACATGCCTGTAAAAGCCCTTCTTGTTATTTGTATATCTTGCCAGGTTCAATTCCAGCTTTGCCTTTGGCCTTCCTCAGCCCATCCCAACAAAACTGAAAAATGCATTCCCAGGTCAGCTGTCTATGTATTTGCTTCTTCCCCTTTATTTTGACAGAGACGTCCCTGCTCAGCCATGCTGGTGTCTTGCCCTTCTTGCCCAATTTCTTGTGCATGGAGAGTGAGCTCTTCCACTCTATGGGAAATCTCCTTACAGATCTGCTAGCACTGTTCCAGTCCCTTTTCCCTGAGGGCAGTCTCCCAGGGAATCCCACTGACTATCTCCCTGAAGACCTGGAATTCTGCTTCCCTAAAGTCCAGCCTTTAGGCCTTACCTGATGTATATGCTCAGGATTGCAGGCTCCTCCAGTGAATGATCACCACAGCCCAGCACACCTCCGATCTTGACATCCTCAATTAGTTGACTCACAGACCACCAAATTTATGTGATATATCTGTAGAAAAACGATTTTAAAAATTTTGAAATTATGGAATATTTGTTTTATGAACCTTTATTTTGAAGTTATCTATGTGTTGTCAAAAACCCCAAAGCTATAATGGAAAAAGAGATCTTATCTATCTAATGCATTACACATTTATTGTAGCACTTATAATTGTATATCAATGTGCACGTAACAGGTTTGTGATGCATGCTTGCATTTGCCATAAACATGAAGTAGCAGCCAAAATGACTATGCAGTGACTGTTCTTACTACACATTCCTCAGAGAAGCTGGGAGACAGCTTTATAAATATACTGCTGAATGAAAGTACAGATAAAAGGGACAAAATTCATAAATATAATAGTTTGTTGACAGTCTCAGTGCAACCTACTCTCAGATGTGAAAAATAATGCAGAAAACAATTATACAACATGGCATACATTACATCCAGGTAAGTGTGCTTTGAGACTGGTATGTAATGAGACCATTGCATTCCATTGACCCTATGTTAGCCCATGTGTTTAATTAAATGAACATAATACTTTTCACTGTGGTCATGTACTTCGGTCTTCTACAAATATTCACTAAAATAATTCTACTCCTTAAAAGCAGTATGTCCTTCAACATTAAGGCCTTGTGAACTTCATACTAGCAATTAATTATAACAGAAAACACAAAATAATACAGGAAAAAAGACACTTGCTTAGGGTATTTATAAGACCATATTTTAATGCAACTGGGCTGACTTAAAGAACACAAGATATCTGTTTCTCAGTAGTCTGAATGCATTAGTCATACTGAAAACAGGAAGGACTCTTCCTCATAGATTTAATGTGAAATGTGGTAAAATGTGTGGGGATGTGTTTTTTTCTTTTTTTAATACTATACTATATTTGACTTCTGGTTTGATTTTTATTTTGATTTTAAAGGGACTATTCTTCTATGGAAACCCTTAGAATAGTAGAATAAATAAATTCTACTTATTTATTTATTCTGTAATAGATATAAACCCTAAGCAGAAAGTGTGACAGGTTCAATAATGACAAAGCACAAGGCTTCTCTTCTTTGTTTGCTTCAGGTCAAGCAGACTGACCATATTCTGATCTCAATATTAGGATAACCTAGGGGTTGCTGTAATGATGCTCTAACTGCTTATGTTTAGTAATATTAAAAATTTGGTGTGATGTAGAACATAACATATTATAACTCTTTCCAGGTCAAATGGAAAAACCTCAAATTCATTGATTAGAAATTGATTCCAACAAGATTTTTTCCCCTAAAATAAAATATGATTTGCAACTAATTAAAACAGTAATTTATGCTGCTATATTTACATTTTCTGTATTTGATGCCATACTATCTGCATCAATATGTATGCCACTGTAGAAGCTCCCTGGTTAAGTTAAAACTAAGAGAAACTATGAAATATTGAAAAATGCTTCATTTGACTAGGGGTTACTTCTTGAACTGAAAATCTCTAATCAAGTAAGAGGCTAAAAAACTATGGAAAACTGAAATCTCTAAAATACCCTCACAGGAATATCTCTGATATTTGACTCAATAGAACAACTACTCAAAATGATTCATGATCAGTTTTATACTGTTTTATGTTTTTGAAAAAAAAAACCCAAAAACCTACAAAAAAATCAGGATCCTCCAGGATTTTGAGAGTAAAGTAAATAGGATTGAATCTCTGCATGTTTATGGTATTTAATATGTAGAGAGAACACTTTTATAGAATTAGTTTGGCTCCTGTTCAGAATCTAGCAATATCCATAATAAATTTCTATTTAAATCTCTTGTAGAGATGAGTAAGTAGAGGATTAACATATTTTTCTGCTGTGTTCTTAGTATTTATCTTGATAGTTGACTTATCTGCAGAAACAAACAAAAAAATATATTCGCATTTGGGCCAAAAACTAATTATTTTTTAAATACATAATGAAGACTTCCATTTTAAAGATAAATATAGCCATATTTTTATAAGTGTTTTTGGTAATCTTTTAAAGGTTAAATGAAAATTCAGCTGAATGAAGAGGATTGATACACTTTTTGTCTCATGTAAGGTATGTTGAAGGTTGGTTAAGTCTTTTGACTCTTCCAAAAAAAAACTTGAACAAAACCAAAAGTACATCAAATCCTCTGTATCCAGCTGAATTTCATATAACCTTTACAATTTACAAAAATGTTTGTGAATTCTGCAGTCTAGATTGAAATTGTCAGAAATGTAGTTGAGCCACCATACACAAAAAACTTCCATTTTTGCAGCAGAGAGATAGACAAAATCTCCAAAATTCAGGGACAAGTTGCATTTCCTGAAGGGAGCCTCATTAAGAGACAGACTAAATATTTTTTCCATTTGTGAAAATGTGGGAGGTTGAAAAGATGAAAATATTTCTTCGTGAAGTGGCCAATTCTCAGAGTAGCTTAGATCCTACTTTGTTTCCCTTCTCACCATTTTCCAGGTGTTTTCAGATCTCACACAATCACTAAATAGGAGGAAAATAGGATTTGTTTCATAAGCTTTCCTTTTCCTACAGCGTTGCTTCAGTTTTATTTCAGATTTCTGGAAGGATACCCAATCCACTGTAAGATTTTCGTTTACAACCAGCCTTGTGTTAAGATAGGCTTATTAAGCTGTTTCACAAAAATTGAAGATTAATGCTCTCTCACATGACAGCAAGCTGAAAAACTGATAGATTTATGAATTCTATAAATATTATTGATTTAATGTAATATGATTTTATAGAAAAATTATTACTAGTTTAAACATATTATAAAGAGTTTTAATGCACAGCATAGGTATGATGCAGTACATAAATCAGACTTTTAAAATGTCTCATGATGAAAAACAATACTGAGATATTGGAAAATCACTACCTCTTTTCATTTTAAATTTGTTTTATCTGGAAGATCTAAAATGTAATCCTGTCTCCTATGAATATTGTGCTTTAGAATTCTGCAACAGATGTAATTTCCTGTTTAAAACCATATTCAAATTTTTTAATGAACTTCATTGTTTCAAGACAGGTGAAATGGTATTTCACTACAGAGAGTTTAGTACCCTTATGAATATTTATAAGCATAGTTTTCACAACTGTAGTACAGCAGACAATGAATTTCAGTGATTTTCATATGCAGTGGATTATAAGGTTTTCTGTTTTTTTGTCCTTTTCCGATTAAAATTTTTATCCTTTTTTTTTCCTTTAAAATCAAATAAAATCACAGCATCTTCTTCTAGCATTCTAGAGCCTGCCAAATACCACCCACAATAAGAAAAACACCAGGGTCTTTGCAGACCACTGTTCAGCCATCACACTGACAAAATAATTGTAGAACTCATATTAGACAAACTGCATTGGGAACAGGACACTCAGCCCTTGACAGAAGCTGGTGGGCTATTAAGGAAGTAGCCAAGTAGCAGCATGCTGTTCTGACACTTTTCTTGCAGTCAATGAATAGGGTGACTCCTCTGAGTGAATGCCAAGGCATCATGATTAGCATAATTAGAGCATACCTTTGTGGCACGATTATATCTGTACGAAGTTGCAGCAAGAAATGCTTGGTTGCAAGTGGTGATATGCCTCATTATCTAAATACACAGCTTCTGATTTCAAAGGCTGTCAAGTGAGATGGAGTAAAACTACCCTTCACTTGCCCTGGTATCGCCTGAAAGAAACCTTAAATACATTTTCCTCCTCAGCTTAAAATTAAAGTTATGCTTTGTGCTATCTTGATGCTTTGTATTAGCAGCTGAGCCAGATAAATCAATTTTCCTCTACATAGTATTACCAATTGCCAGCTGCCTAAATAATATCACATATAGGAAAATCACACTAATTTCTACCCTGTTGTAGGTCTAACTGAAGGGCAGAGCACACTTCAGCACATAGCTCATTGTGCCTTTTCAAATGTACTAATATAATAAAGTGTGACACAACACGAGTATGATGCTGAAACCCAGGAGTTTCTAAAACCTCTCACCAGAAAATCTATTTAAGGAAAGTCTAGTGCATTTACATAGTAATAATAGTTCTTTTCCTTATAAAAAGAATATTTCAGCATAGTTGGAAAATTTTTCTGCTGATATCCTCTCACTTAAGAGCTCCTATTCTTTATTACTCACTTCTCTCTGGGTCTCTGTTTTCTCCATTGCACCTGAAAACTTGAGACACAAACATGACCAAGGCTGCTTTTACTAACCTGAATTGTTCAGTTTATGATATCATAAAGCAAGTTAGAAGTCTGCATCTGTAGAAGACTGAGTCAGACAGTAAATACTTGGTTAGCTGTAAAGGAGAAACCTGATTAGAGTTATGTTAGATGGGCTTCAACGAGGGCTAGCTCCTTCTCAGCTCCCTCTGTGTGCAATGGCGTGTGCTTGGTCTGTCAGACAACTGGTTCTGGTCAGTCCTACCCTGACCAGCACAGGAGCAGAATCTCTGGGTCATTTGGTCTAGGAACTGAAGATTGGGAAAGCTATTACCTCTTTGCCAAGTGCTTTCAGTAGTCAGCACTGCTGATCTTTGTTGACATCTTCCACTTGGCTCCATGTTATGCTTCAGCTCACATAATCAGGTTGCTCTTTCTAACAATATTTGAAGGAATTATCTCTTTCTTCCTTTACCAGTCCTTTCAGCTCCTCCTTTTTTGTCCTGTATGCTGCACAGTAAGCTCTTCCTTAAATCTTTTTATTTTCTTCCCTTTCTTTGTCAAAGTGATTTCCTTTTGCTATATATTACACAAAAAAGTCATAGCAGATCATCACAATACTTTTGGATATTCTTGTGAACCAGCCTGGTAAAAAAAAAAAGGAAAGAACCCCAACAAAACAGAAATCTGTAATTGGTTATTTAAAAGTTTGCCATTTATAATTCAAAAGACAGTTTATGAAATTTCTTGCCTTTTAAAAAATTCTTTGCTGAAACTATTGTGTTGCACAAAGACATTCTTTAAAAGGTGTGAAAATGAAATCACTCTTTTCATTAGGAGGATTTTTCCATTTCTCAGATGAAAGGTCTTCCACAAATCTGCTTTTTCTGTTTTCTTCCTTAAAAAACAAAAAAAACCGCACATCCAGATCAAAAGTCTGTTCACAAGCCATTATTGATTTCTCAGTCAGAAAAGTATTGTGGTTTTTGAGCCAGTTATCCATATGTTGTATTTTTCAGAGATCATAACCTCTTTCTGGTGATCTTCTCCCTTTACATACAAAAAACTAGAAAAAACATGAAAATGAGTTCTAAGACTGAAGTCCCGGTTCTGTGTTAAGCTTTTTGTGGGTGATGTTATATGGAAAAACCTAATGCTACAAATAACCTGGCTTTACTATAGCCTTGTATAATATCAGGGCATGCTTTCTATGATTTTTTTCCCAGTCATTCTTTGTAAAGGCAAGGAAGGAAGAAATGAATGAAAATCACATTTTTTACCACATAGATACATACTTATGAAGAAATTTTAAGCAAAGAAAAAAACCCTTACTTTTCATTCATAAATCTCCTACAAAAATAAATTTCAGATAAAAGAAAATAATTCCAGATAGCCAGAATATGAACATACCAATGTAAGGAAAAGAAGGGCAAGTATATAAATTAAACTAATTCACAAAATTTGAAGGAATGATTCTTGCTTTGGCTTGATAAGTAGACTTTCTGAAAGATGTTTATGTAGAATACAGATAAATAGCAAAAGTAAAACTAGAAAGTATTTTAAAGTCACTAATCTTGTTAAGCAACTACTAAAACAAGTGTAAGAGTCTTACCCTCTTCTCTCTGAAAACTCCCCAAAGCTGACATTGATTAGATGACACCAAGTTTGCAACCTTAATCTGCCACTAGCAGCTAATTTATCTAAGATTCCAATGCTGAAAATCTTTTGCCCAATGTCTATGTATTTTTACACAGTAGTATTAAAAAAAAGACTAAGCTTTATCTTAATCTACATATAATAAACTGTTTTTCGTTAGGTCCAGATGCTGAAACATGGAGAGTAGCTAGGAAGTACAAATACCACATTTAATAATGAACTTCATACTGTGTTTAGTTGAGGTTATGGTCAAGGGAAGAATCATATGCTGAAGAAAAATTTGAGTGATGTCTGTTGCCTGTTTTCCAGAGATTGTAATACACCATTTACCCCTCCAGGATATGGAGTAAGGAAAGATGGAACTGCTCTCTCAAAAAGTTCTCTTATTTGTCATGCAAAACCCTGTGTATATCTAATTTCATAAGCTGCTTCTGTGTTTTAATTTTAAATTTTCCCAGGTAGTCTACATTTTCCTAAGTCTTCCTATAATTGCAGTGAACTAAGCAGTTTGGTACATGACATCACGTGGCTTCCCAGATCTGGATATTTCTCCATCTGTTTTTGTTCCTATGGTGTATGAAGAATACAGATGATGGCACAGTGCCTCTAGTGAGGCCTGTCTCTCACCTCTGTTTTTGGGAGGCAAATTCCAGCCTGAACCCTTCTTCAGAGACATGGCTGTGCCTTGGCTCTGTGGGCACTACCTTCCCCATGTTCCTGGAGAGCAAGGGCCTCCATCAGAACTGGAGACCTGTACCAAAACTGACTTTGATTTTTCATGGGAAGATCTAAACAACTTTCAGCTCAATTCATACAGCTCAGCTCAGCACACACTGAGTACTGAATGGCCATACCCTCTATAGACATTCTCCATAGCATACACCACATTTGTAGAAAAGCAAATACTGCATTTTTGAGTGCTGTTACACTAGCTTTCATTCACATACAACAGCCACAGAAAAAGTTAAGCTCTGAGTGCTCATTTAGTACTATGCATAGTTATTATTACACTTAATGGAAAACTCTTTGGTTTGTCCTAAGCACAGAACAAATATTTTTTAGGAAAAGAAATGCTGTGTTCTGAATTATAGCCTTATAACAGGAAGGATTTCTAAACAAAATAACACATTTAAATAAGAAATGGAATTTCTGAAGTGAAGGAAGTTCAAAAAATCATTCATAATGATAAATCATTCATAAATTTTTCTACTCCATTGCCATAGTCAAGGCAAATGATAGCAACAATAGATTCTGTACATTTCTAAATTTCATAGGGATATGCTGATATTCCAGACACAGTATGATTATGTTATTCTTCAAATATGATGAAATTTAAATGTGTAGATACAGAGGAAATCTAACAGAGCTGTTCACTGATCACATTATCTCTCTGAACCAGGATCATCCTTTTGGAGAAAATTAAAACAATGTGCAAAATTAATGTTTTCTGTTAGAAGATACTGCACTTTCCATCTAACTGCAGCATCCCTTAAGGTTACTGGCTATTCTGATACTCTTGGAAAAGTGATGCAAAAAATTGGTGCAACAGATTCTGTGGGAACTTTTCTGGTATGTTATATATCTACAGGAGCAAAACTTGTCATAGTCCTCATCTGTACACTGCTGCTAAGTTTATGTAAAGATTTATGTATAAAATTATTCATAACATCTCCATCTTCTGGCAATGGCTGGGATGCTGTATAAATTGTGGAATATAAAATAACATTTGAAAATACCATGCCATTGGGAGAAGGCACACTTCTTTTACTTATGCAAAGAACTTTTAGAACCATACTGACATAATTCACGACATTAGAGAGAAGTTAAACTTGGTATAAATACTCATACATCCACTTTTCTATATTCACCTGTTTGTTTATCCTCACAAGCTTTATAACTCGTGTTATACTCTTCGAACAGCTTTAAAGTATTCAAGGTCCAAATTATGGGTCACCTTGATCAGAACACACTGTGCCTTCATCTTTTGAACAACTTGTAAAAAGCATTATTCCTAAAACATGTCTTTTTCAGCAATTTCTCATTCACTTGAACAGACAACTGAAAAAAGTACATCATGGGCAAGAATTCTGTTTTTTGTTGGTTGTTTTTTCTTTTCATGACTGGAGTGCATGAAATGCCTGATATACTGGGGAGTGATTTTGAAGTGGAGGACCTAGTGCTGTGCCACTACTTGCACTTGGAAACCAGCTGTGCCAGTTGCTGTATTGGAAAAAATGCCTGCTGTGAATCTAGTCTGCATGTGTTGCTTAATTTCCTGAATTATCATATTCCCCTAATCAGTTTCTGAGTTAAGGACCAAAATTGAGGATCCAGGTGAGCAGCAAGGATTTAATGTCTAGAATGAAATAGTCTATTTGTCTATTTTGTCTTCTTTTTTTTTTTTTTTTTCTTTTCTTGCAATCTATGGCTACATTTATTCCATGTATCTTAGCCTCTGCACTGATCATTCCTTTCATTCCACTTCATCTAATTGACCTAAATGATATTTCACAAACTCAAGAGACTTAAGCAGTATTATAACAATCAGATGAGGGCATATCTACCATGGATACACAAAATAAGTAAATTTGTCAGACCTAATAAGTGGAGACAGTTGAATTTTGCAACATGAACCAAATATTTAGTGCCTTTCTTAGTATGTGTACTTTCATTGAATTGGGCACTATTGTGACGAATCTTTTCATATATGTATCTGCTTGTATACAGATGCTTCTAAAAATGCAACTTGATTTGGCACTATTAAATAAGGTTCACAGGCGTCTTGACTGCAGGACCAAGGTTGGACCTGTAAAATTTTGCTTGCTTTATATACTCCATAAAGATTTATGTTGTAAGATTTTTCACAAAATCACACTAATCTATCCTTGCCTATTTGATTCCATTTGTTAGAAAAACAGCAGAAGGGAGGGATTTCAGCACCAGAATCAGGCTATCCTTGTGCTTGAGGAAGACGCGTAAGAAAATAATTTTATGAAAAATGACACTGTGACCTGATGTCTGTGAATTAAATTCTCATTGTTTATTTGCTATGAACATCTCATAAGGCATAATGCAAGTTCACAAATCAAAGAAGGAATAACTCCATTAAATGGCTTTTGGAAGATTGTATCTTTTTAATGGTAGATGAATTGTAAATTTGGATGGGCATGGCTGCTTGACAATTTAATTGCTTCAGTTTGGATAGCAGCATATGCTAAACTGCTACTTTGTGGCTGCACAAATGTTTTAAAAGTACTTCTGCGATATGCTGCAGCAACCTACTGAAAATAATTTGAATGGTCTCTGATGTTATCTCAAATCTTCTTTCAGAGGAAATCTTGCTGTTAAGAGAAAGTACTTATTTAAAGGATAACATCTGCTGCCTGTCAGCATTAAGTGACTACTTAAATGCTTATTTGTGGTTGCCAGAGCAAGCTTAACCATGAGGTTTGAAGTACGGCACATGTAATCTTGGTCTACAGCATATTTTCTCCATGTTCTGGCTTTCTCTGGTGCTGGATTGCTACATGTGTCCGGTTTAACCAGGCAGTGTGGGTGTAGGGTGGTCAGGTCTGTGAAGTCGTGTCCTCCTGCAGTTTTTCTTGTGCACAGAAATAAGGATAAAGGGATGTGGGGCACCTTACAAAACAAAACCCTTTCATGAATGTTGAACGGACAAATCATCAGTAGCTTAGGCTGCATGTGTGTTCATTTTCTGCTTTCAGGGTAATGTGAAGGAAGAGGACAGTGCTGAGGAGGTAACACTTTTACAGGCTCTGTAGTGGAGTGGTAAACATTATCAAGAGATGGGCAGACAGGTTCTCTCCATTCCCATTGATAAGATTATTTCTTCAGTAATGCCAGAGATGACCTTTCCTCTTTCTCTTTTAAGTGGTATCAGAAATGCCAGGCTTCTGAAAACTGGAAATCATGCCTTGAAAGGCAGGCTTATTTAGGTCCTATCATTTGGGCTCATTTTTATTTATATTTATAGAGACAAAAATAAAATAATTTCACACAGGAGGCTTAAAAATACCTTGACAAAACAGGTGTTGAGACATCTCTTTTCCTCATGAAATACAATTCTCATGTTATATTTGAAAATTGACCATTCCAAATATTATATATATATATATATATATATATATATATATATATATATATATATGTTACATAAGGATAATTTTGGGCCTTGATATTTGGGAACTGAAATTTCAATGCACTAATATAAAATTTCTTTGACCATGATTTTTTTGTTCACACAGAGTGAAGGAACAGGCAATCAGATTTCAAAGGAAGATACCTTTGGCAAGCACACTCAGTCTTTGTTGGCAAAAATATACTGTGTATGTTGAGAGAAGTGATTCTTCACCTTGATTTATGACTTCTTCTAAGTGCTGTCATCTGTCCAGATTTGGGCACCCCAGCACAAGGGCACTGTCACAGTGGAGTGACTCCAGAGAAGATACACCAGGATAATTGAGGAGCTGGACTATATGGCATATAAAGAGAACTTAAAATGTCTGGGGTTTCACAGAACCACAGAATGGAGAAGGTTGAAAGGGACCACTGGAGGTTATCTGATTCAACCTCCCTGCTCTGGCAGAGTCCCCTCCCTATAGAATATTACTCAGGATTGAGTTAAAATGATTTTTTAATATCTCCAAGGCTGGAGACTCCACAACTTCTCTGAGATATCTGTTCCAGTACTTGTCCAGCCTAGAAGTTCACAAAGCATCTCCTGATGTTCAGAGGGAGCCTCTTTGTTTCAGTTTATGCCCAGTGCCCCTTGTCTGACTATGGCATACCTCTGAAAAGAGCCTGGCTCCTTCTTTGTACTATTTCTTTGAGTATTTATACACAATGGCAAGATCTCCCTGAAGCTGAACAGTCCTAGATCTCTCACCCTTTTCCTCCTGTAGGTGGTTCTCTATCCCTTTAATCATCTTTGTGTCCTTTCTGGGACTCTTTCCAGTAGCTCCATCTCTCTCTTGTTCCGTGGAGATCAGGACAGGACACAGTACTCCAGATGTGGCCTCTCCAACTTAGAGTAGGAAAAAAAGATCACTTTCCTCAATCTGCTGACAATACTCTGCTTAATGCAGCCCAGCCATCGGCCTCCTATGCAGCAAAGGCACATTGCTCACTCATGTTCACCTTGGTGTCTACCAGGAATTCCATTTTCTGGTAGCTGCTTTCCAGCTGGGTGGCCCCCAGCATACCTTGGTGACTGGTTTTGTTCCTCTCTAGGTACAGGACTTTGCACTTCTCCTCATTAAACAACATTATGTTTCTAGCAGCCCATTTCTCCCCCTGCCAATATCCCTCTAGTTGGAAGCACAAACCTCTGGAGCATCAGTCACTCCTTTCCAGTTTGTGTCATCTGTAGGTTTACGCAGGATATACTTTGTTACCGTCATCCAGATCATTACTGAGGATATTAAACAGGACTGAACCAGTTTTAAACCCTGGGATGCACCACTAGTTATTGACCTTCATCTAGACATTGAGACACTGATCACCAGTCTTTGGGCCCAGATATTCAATCAGTTTTCAACATACCTCCCTCTTGGCCTAACTAGCCTGTGCACCAACAATTTCTATGAGGATCTTATGTGACCCAGTGTCAAAAGCCACTTCAGCAATCAGTGCTTTTCTGTATCCACAAGCACAGTCACTTTGTTATAGAAGTTTGTCAAATTGGTCAAGTATGACTTCTGATTGGTAAAGCCATGTTGACTACTCCTGAAAATTTTCTTGTGCTTAGTGTTTCTGGAAAGAATTTCCAGGATTTTAGGGGAACTTTTACTTTTAGGATTTGTTCAAAGACTAGTTTAAGAAATTAATCTATTGCTGTTTCTAATTGGATATTATTACTTCTATTAAACTGGATAACCTCCATAGATCATATCCAAAATTATTGCTAGAGGTGGCTAGCAGGACCAAACTAGGAGTATTGCCATGCACATTCAGTCAGTGACACTGCATAATCTTATGATAAGTGGATTTATGTATTTCATATTGTAAGCTAGAATTCACACTTCCTTTTTGTAATTTTGTTGTAGGGCAGCGGGTCGAGAGGGTCTTTTCTCTCTTGGATATGGTGTAGGCCTCCACTAAATAAGCAGACGTTATACCTTTTTCCTTGTCAGTGGACAACTGGAAGATGACTTCCATGTAGATGATATCTTACTTCTTTCTTTGATGCTGTAGCTTGTGTTCTCCTTTATATTTAAAACAGTTTCTTATGATCTTCATTATTTTCCCTTTATAAAAATCAGAATAACTCCTGTGGACCTACAACAGACTTCAACATAAGTGAAAGTTTTTTCCATCCTTTATGGTGAACAATACCACATATCCCATCTTCACACTAATGATAAAAATACTGAAGTCTAATGAAGTCTAATTCTACCCCAGCATAAAAACTCCCACTGATTCTTGAGTAACACAACCCCCACACCACACAATGCAACCTCAGCTCCAATGTCATCTGCAATTCCCCATGTCTTCCTTAGGCATCTCATTTTGACCATACATGCCTGGCTTCCCTCCCTCTGCCCTGCGTGGGACCTGGTCCAAGAACATAATACAAGATTCTTATTTTCCATACTTTGCAAATTGAGGCAGCTCTCAAAAAAAGCAGAAAAGCAGTACTGAAATACATGTCCACTCACGAACAGGCAGTCAATGTGAGAAATAAACCTCAGTAGAATAATTCTTTGGGGTCTGTTCAATGCCCTTTCCACTCAGTCACCCATTGTATAGAAACTCTTTCATAGCATGAGTGATTAACCCAGGTGAAATTATCTCCTCCCTACTTACAATCACAATTTTATTTGATCTCTGCTGATGGCACACACACATTCTTGTTTTTAAAGAGAAATTTGCTATCTTCATTTGTCAAAATCTATTTTAAATGAAGGAATAAAAGAGATTTCTTGGCTATTGTTTCCATATTTGCTAGTTTAAATAACTGCTGATGATTTTGAACACATTTCTATTTTATTCTGTTTTAGTATTAGAACAGCATATTACTGTGATAGTCAAGGTTATTTGGTTGTACTATGGCTGAGTACAAGTCAAAACTTAACACAAATTTATCTTTTATTTTAGTTTTCTAATGGAGATCTCAAGTGTAGAATTTTGCAAAACAATTTAAGTGTTAATACTGTCTTGGGCTAAAACTGCCCTGAGTAGTAATCCATTGAAAGATGGGTTTAACCTGCTTTGGTAACTCTTCCATGGCCTGTCAATATGATAAAATATGATTAGGTAATATTACTAAGCTTTTAATCAGAAAAAATGGGGGTTTCTTTTGTGCAATTTATAATAATTTCAAGGCCTAAGATAGAAATAAAAACCTTCTTATGTTATAGTGCTTCATATTTCCATTAAAATCAACCCACTTTTTTTCTGTGTTTGCAATGAAAATCCTTGACATCTTGGTTTAATTATGAGAGATGTTTTTGTTTAAATCATTGTGTTACCCTCTTAGCCCAACTTGTCCTATACTAACTCCTTTTCCTATATGATCCAGAAATGAAGTCAAAATGCCAAGGTGTAAAATCTCCACAATTTCCATGGCAACAGAGATATGATTTAGTGAACACAGGACTTTATTTTCTAGAGAAAATCATGTAAATAAGAGAAAACCCCTCACCCATCCTCATTCAAATAGTGTTTAGTTTTATTTTATTTTAAGGTGTTTGGTTTGCTATGAGGCTTTAAGTTACATCATGCAGTATGAAAGCTTGTTGGACACAGCAAAATGCCATCTTGTTTCTTCAGTGCACAATGAGAAATTTTTGTTGGAAAATATCATACTGAAGAAAAAGGGTCAGTGATTTAGCAGCTGATGTTTCTTTGTGAATCTTCACTGAATTTCTGCCTCTGCAAGAAGATATGGAGGAGATGGTGGAAGATGTGCACTCTCCAGGGTGATGTCTACAATTGTCATTTTATAAAAATAGGGAAGATGTGCTTTTCAAAAGGGTCCTTATTGTGTCTTGCCTTTTGATACAAGCTGTGCTGCAGTAAATCCTTCCTGTAAGACTAATTTTGCAAAAATGTGGTAACTGAAGCTAAAATATGTTTTGCATCACGCACTAGAGTTTTCCCAATATCTTGCAGTGGAGGAAAACACATGGGCCCCACAGTTCAATAAACTAAAAGTATTATTGACCAATAGGATGGGAAGTGAATTCCAAATACAATGCTATTTTCAGCTAATTAAAGGTCCCATGGCACTATATGCAAGAGTAGGAACATCTGCTACTGTGTGCTAGTCAAATTACAGGTTCAGTAATTACTTTCTGCCTAATTGAGCTCCTGATTAATTTTAGCCGGATTTAAGTATTTTTAATGCCTTTCTGTATTTTGTTGCTGCTGTCAGTGTGGTGGAGAGAGCCACTGGTGAGAGAAAGTTTCTTCTGCTTTGGCTTCTGCTTTCTATGCTGAATGTGAATAATAGCTCAGGGCAGCACATGGGGATTATGAAAGTCAATTTGTGTTGGACTTGTAAGCAGTAGACAAAACACATCCTTAAACACTTCACTTGACTGAGGTCTGTGTACGACATAAGGCCATCAGCAGTTTTTCTGGAGAAAAATGAGTATTCTGTTTAATAAAAGATCTTGTGCCCCACCAATCCCACCACAATTTACAAAGAAACAATTTATATTAATTATTTTCAATGTTATGATGTATAGATTCAACAATTCTCTTTGCTTTAGGAAGCATCATAAAGGTACATTCTATATGACTGCTTGTAATATGGAATATATGCAAAGTGTATATTTTCATAATAAATTTGAAATTAATTTAACAGGCTGTGATATTCCAAATTTCTGATGAAAAAATTACCAGGAAATTTACTAGACTTTCAGCCAAAACACAGAAATAATTCAGGATCATATTAGCATTTTGTTTTCCGGTCACTTAGTTGTACTGCAGTTGCATGTATGGATGTAGTGAATCACGAAAAGGATGATTAATTTTATAATAGCTATCAGCATGCACATATATTTATACATAAATATGAATAATTTTTAGAAGGAAAAAAGTGAAGCATGTATGTGGTGCAGTAATCACATGTGAGAAAAGTGGCAGACTGACAGAATGCAAGTCATTTGGTGTGATCCCTGTCCTCTTGATACTATCTTTAAGGGGACTTCTGTTTCACTAAACTAAGTGAGAATCAGATTTCACCAACTGTGCCTGACAATAGATTGTGGCTAAGTCTGACAAGGCCCCTGGGAAAGCGTGCTGCCCTCTGTCACCATATGGCCTGGAAAGGGTTTCATACCTGTTACAATATCCTGAGGAGAGGGATCATCGCTAAATCTATGCAGGCTCATTCCTAATCCCATGAAGCTAATGATCTGTGAAGGATATCTTAAAGATGCTTTCTGTGAATAAGCATATTATTCAGACTGTCAGATGTAGGTTTTTTCTCTTGTATTAGTTTTCATTGCACAATGATTACACTCCTCCGCTGAGAATACATTATCAAAAACATTGAAAGACTTGCTTAGTCTCTCTTGTTATTCATGAATATCAATTGAATATAAATATAACAAACTTACTGGTGTTTTTGGGCAAGATACTTAACACCACAGAGATATGCTAGTTCCTAAATTGAAATAATTCCCATGATAAAAAGATTTTTTTCTTGTTTCTAACTAACACTTTCAAGTTTGCACAAAGCACAGAATAATGGTAAGCTGCACTTTTCAACCAGAATTTTTCTCCTCATGGCATATGCCTTTTGATCTCTCTTGAAGGTTCAAATAACCGTATAAAGTCCCACATAACTGTGAAATGTTGAACTTGATATAAATAACGGTTTTTAAGATATTTTCTCCCATATATAACTCTAATATGGGAAAATTACAATTCCCTATTCTCCTTATACATCAGTAGAAAAAAGTAGTTTCCTTCCCCACTCCTTTATCTAGAATAATCTATTAATAGCTAAATTGATATTCAATAAAGGATTGGATTAATTTATACCTTGTTTTATTTGTAAAAAAAATAATTAAAAGAAATAAAAACGCATAAAAATCTTCAGATGTGAATTTATGAGGAATTCAGAGAGATGTTGAACTTCCCCCCACCCCACACCCATTAGCCTGATTGCAGTACCTTTACTCCTGCCCAGGGAATGCATCCACATGGATATGGGGGTGCACCCATATTCCCCTTCTTCATTACCCACTTTATATATGAAGAACCTGAAATATCTGAAAATCTCCTCCTATCAACAAACATTGTATAAAAATATTTAGGAACATGTCATTTAGGAACATACTCTTGAAATGAAAAAATACCCTGGTTATTATCTTGCAAGAAGACATAGTTAGAGTTTACCTTCTCTTTCTTCTTGCCCAATGGGTACATTTTAATGTTAGATGGTTTTGTTATACCAAGATGTTCAAAGAAATATTATTTCCTCTAGAGAGGTTGGGGGCAGCAGAAACAGGAATTTATCAATAGTTATTAATGCTCAGTGTGGTTATTTTAATTCTCTGAAATATGTCATGAGACACTGTCTCAGCTGGGGAGGGAGGATATTTTAGTATCAGATCATGGCACTGGAACTGGAAGAAGGAACAATTCTATATGCTTCTAACACTTGGGAAGAAATATACTTGGAGAGTAATAGGATTGCAATGGCACTGATTACAAAAATTTACTTTGTTTTTTAAAACTGTAAAAGTTAATGTAGGGTTTCATAACTGAGTGACGAGGGTGAGTCTTGAGTAGAAAAAGTAATTTGGAAAAACACTGATTACAGTGGTCAGAGACCAAGAAATATTTTGTTAAAAACCAATCATTTTAAGGAATACAAAATCTAATTGTTAGGAAGTGCACTTTTTTGACACTTCTGTGACAGAGATGGGCTCCCGTATGGTCTTTATGGCAACTCAGGAACTGGAGTTCTTGGGGAACTGTGAACTGAAGAATCTCAATTTAAGTGAATGGGGAAATAAAATTCCTCAGATTACCTTGCCCTTCAAACAAGGTTCTATGTGTGTGACTCTTGCCCTCGCTTTCACTTTAGGAGGGTGGAAGGGTGTCAGAAGGAACAGAAGACATAAAAGCCTGGTGATCTGTTTAAATCTAATTCCAGAGGATGGGATTTGGTGGGAGACAGGAAATCCTCCATGGACAGGTCTTTAGAAAGCTCCTTCATGTTTAAATTCCTGGCCCACATAACTCATGCTGTTTCCTGTAGCCCACTAGGAGATGTATTTTTTTTCCTGCCATGCTCAATGTAAGCAGCAAAATTGTTGTGGTTATAAAAGCTATTCTGACCTGAAATAAATATAATATTCTTTTAAATGCTTATTCAATAACAGAGAACCCAGGACAGAAAAAGCCCTTTCAGGAGTCTATAATTCTTTTATTATTAATCTTACAAAGCCTTTGGTTCATATCAAAAGAAGCAGATGATCACAGTTCCAACATAAAATTTTTCACACTCCTACACATATATTGCTCCATCATGTAGCTCTTGAATGTGTCCAACAAAACAGTACCATATGCAGAAAGCTGAGGGCTCTGCTTCTTTGCTCAGTCACCTGTGCAGTGGCTGGATCTCCCCTGGCTGTCAAAAACAAGTTTGCCCAACAACATTTGCTGTGTGCTCAACTAGGAGGTAGAAGGTTATGGGATGAAAAACATAGCAAATGTTCTTTATTCCTATCCAGTTGATGAAGTCAAAGGGCACTTGGCACCCATGGAATGCTCACTGTTACAGAGTGACACAAGAGACATCCCAGTCCTCCTCCTGTCGCTCCTGACAGTACGCTGGTTAAAGTTTCAGACATAAATGGCCTTTCCTCAAGGCATGCAGGGCACAATCAAACAGGTAATCAAACTGACAAAAAATATCCCAAACAACCCAGAATAATATGAGAAAAATAATATGAGTGATTAAGCTGAGACATTTAAAATCTTGATTTGCACTTGCTTACTAATGCATTTGGAGTTTGAAAGAAAAGGATTAGCAGACCAGAAGGTGTTTCTAGAGGCCAACAAAAATGTGTTTATTAGAATCCCTTACCTTCATGTTTGCAATGCCCCACCTAAGTCTGAATGACTTTTGAGAAGTCCTAGTCTAGTATCAATGGGAAATGATAAAATTTGTTTAACATCCTGCCTCCAAAATATTACACACCTTCCAAAATCTGGATGCAAAGAAGAAGACACAAGAAAAGAACATGATGAATTCAAGGAATAGTTTCCTTCTCAGGAATTTCAGGTAATTTAGGATGAGTGATTGTATAGAAAAAGAGTCTATAAAAAAAAAGAATGGGAAAATTACTTTCAGAATGCCAGGAGGCCCCCTTCTCAAGGGGACCGAAGGCCCAATATACTGTGTGGATCCATTTCTTTGGGAAGTGTGCTGACTCCCTAGGACCTGGGTTGAAGATCTGAAGAGAAATATTCCTACCCTGGTTCAGCCCTCAGATTATTGTTCATTATTTTTTTAATCAGGTAGGCTGTGATGAAGTTGTAACAAGAAATCCAAGGGCAATCTGAGAGGGGCTTCAGGGTCGTGATACAACGGGTTAAATGATAGTGGTGTTCTACTTCCAGTCACAAAGAATGATTAGGGAGGAAGCAGAGACCCAGGAAATCAGCATTTGCCTCTGAGCCTGGTGTCACTGGCAGAATTTTGGGTTCTTTGATCATGAGTCAGTTTACTTGACATCAAGTCTGCTGGCAACAGACATGGTGCACCTGTTTCAAAGGGGGAAAGGGATTTTTGAGCAAGGTTCATTGTTTTGAAGGAGGAAAGGGATCAAACCAGGCTCACTAGTGATAAGCCTGGAGGTATTTAAAAGACATGTAGATGTGACACTGCAAGACATAGTTTAGCAGTAGACCTGGCAGTGCTGGGTTATCTGTTAGACTTGATTGTGGAGCTCTTTTCCAAATAAATGATTATATGATTCTATTATCCTTCTATATATCCACAATATAAACTGGAAATTAATATTTTTGTGTATGATTTTTTCATGTTTATGTCAGTGTGGATACATGTGCAAAGATTGCAAAAGTATGTAGTATATATTCGCATATATGTACAAAATACCTTTCAAATATTCTCTGTCTTAAGACTATCTCCAAAAATAATCTCTATTTACACTATCTCTAAAAATAGTCTTTCATACTGCCTATATTTCTAGCAACTGAAGTAACTTGGTTAATTTTACACAGGTTTTTCAGTGAAAGCTAAATATTTTAATATTTACAAGGCTCCATTGATAAAAGCCCCTTGTCATTTTTGGCTCTGAAATAGTATTTTAGTATTTAGACTGGATTTTCAAAGCCTGTTTTTAAGGTCTAGTAAATGTGAGCTACTTTAATTTTTGAGAATGCTATGACTAGATAACTCTCCATAGGGTGTAAAATAAAACAGGAATAGAACAAAGCCATGGGTTCACAGCATCAAAAGGAAAGCAGCAAATGGAGAAATGTGCACAAAGAAATGAGCAAAAAGTTAAAGTCACCATAAAAGAGCTGGAAAGACAAAGGGCAGAGGAAAGAGATTAAAAGGTGCTTTTTTTCCCTTTTATTTTTCTTCTTTCCTTTAACCAAGAAATTACTTTTCTTGGTTTCTGTGATCAATAGATCTTTTTCACAACTTTTTTTACTCTATTTTAAGAAAATGAGTGTGTACCTCACAGGAAAAATGGAGTCATAATAATTAAGTAACTGGTAAACACCCAATTAATTTGACTGATTCACAAAGCCCTGCACAGGCTTTCAAGTCTGATTTTGGATAAGAAGTGAAGCTGGGTTTCCTGCAATTATCTAATTACAAAATTGGTAGAACTTTTAAACTTTCCTCTGTGGTTTTTTTAAGTGTATTAGATTTTTCATGAATAATTTTTCTTCTTGGAAGTTTTGGCCATAAAGTTGATATTAAGTCTCCCAAAAGCATGGGAGGATATTATACAAGTGACTTTCATTTGCAATGTACACAATGCCATACACAGAACTTACCTTTCACTAGTGTAAGTCTCAATGTTCTGGATTTCCTTTCATAAGTGAAAAGATTTTACAAAGATTGTCCTTTTGTGCATCAAGGTATAGATTGTTATTGGTGAATTTTGGATTCTCTTTTTGTTGTTCTCTAAAGAAAATTTTTTTGTGATTTTCGTCCCCTGTCTTCTTTCCACTCCCCTTCATTTCTGAAGATCCGCTTCCTGTGGAATAATATGTCAGTTTTAGGCCTTTTTCTGTTAACTTCCTTGAGAATCCTTGAGTCTAAAAATCCTAGACTTTCTGTAAATTTATTATTTTGCAACAATATTTCTTATATACTCAAAAGTCTTTCTCAGATTCAACTGAAAAAGAATTATTACATCTCATGGTAGTGTAGAGCACAAGTAACAGCAACTAACCATTTATTCAGTCTATCCTGTTTACACCATTCCAAAAGCCCTGAGAAATATATTTCAATTTTTAAAAAGACATTTATAAAAAATGTTGTCAAAAATGATTCCTGAGCAGTGACACAGGTGCATGCTAATGCACAAACTGACCAAGGGAAAAATTTGTACAATTCATAGGAAAAATATGCTTTTTGCTAGCAGCTGGCTTACAGGTCAGCCCCTGTGTCACTATGAAGTGGTCTCATGATGTGCTACTACTTTTTGGATAGCATTTTCTTTTGACATATTTGATAAATAGTCTGTTGACACTGAAATATTTTTTTTGTATGTCCAGGTAAAACATTATTTAATTGCATTTGATTTACACGAATGTAACAGAAATAATATTTTGGGCCATACATGGTCCAAAAGTTATTATGCACATATTTATGTTATATTTCAAAGGAAAGAAGATATATACAGATAACTCTCCTGGGGACCTTTGTATAAATTCAACACTGTTGCAGACAGCCTACATATGAGTGACCAAAATCTGCCTTAAGCAAAATTCTTTGCTCTGGGGTAAATTTGACATGGGTTTTTTTGTTATCACTGTCTGAGTCAGGAGCCTGGGCAAAGCAAGGAACACCTTGCAGGGCCCTCATAATGGACAGATTAATGGGCCACCATTTCCACAGGGAAAAAATTTCAAAAGCTGTAAAATTTAACTGAAATTGTACAAATTCTTTCATTTTAAGTCCATAAGTCAGATGTGGTTTTACTATTTTTCATTGGAATTGTAATGGGTCTGTGAAAAGGTGTCCCCCAAGTCTCGGTGTCCTTTAAAATTCCAAACACGGATTTTGCATGCTAATTACCTGTGTACAAGCTGCTAGCTGACTGACTTCCTAGAAGTCCTTCTGAAGGGGTTAGCAAAGCAAAAGACAATTTGTTGGTTCAATGCTCTTACTCCATTACTGAATCATAGCAGTGACGTTGTTTAACTATAGAAAAAAACAACCTTAAATTAACAATCACAACAGTCAATGGCTGCAGTTGATAATATTCAAAATTTCCAAGTTTGTATGAGAAGCTGCTTGTGCTTCAATCAGCATACTTTTTTTTACATCCTTAATTTAGACAAGTTCTGAGAGAAAATTTTCTGAATATGAAGGAAAAAAGCACAGAAGAAAGTGCTTTTAGAAATATCTTAGGAGAATTGAAAGATTATCTGAAAAAATCCCATTCTCTTAGCAGATACCTTCAAGAGCTCCTAAAATACAACCAGCACTGGAAGAACTGCAAAAAACCCCCACACTCTATAGATTAATAGAAGAGAAAAATGGAACTATCAACTTAGATTGTATTTTCTGAAAAATCCTGGGAAAAATGAAGTACCTGTTAACAACTAGAGAATAATAAAAACACAGCTATGATATAGCCTTATATGAGAATTTTGTATTTACAGAGTACCATCAAATTTCAAGGAAATCTTAGCCTGGACACAACTGCTGGAGTGCAAGTTAATGTGCCCTGAAAGTATTGACTGGTGGTTACAGTCGAAAGGGCTTTCATGGAGTTATATTCCGTGCATAGAGATAGCATATGTGCACTTTGAGCTGTCATCCCCCTCAAGGACAGAGAGGCCCTGCAGAGAGACATTGACAAATCAGAGATGGACAATCACCAACTGCGTGAGGTTTAGCAAGAGCAAGTGCCAGATTCTGCACCTGGGATGGGACAATACTGGTTGAGGGTAGAGACTGGGGAATGAGAGGCTGTACAGCAGTGCCCTGGCAGCCAGGACAGCCAAGTGTGTCCTGGGGGGCATTGCCAAAAGAGCAAGGGGGGGATTGTCTGACTCTGCTCTGCACTGGGGCAGCCTCAGCTTGAGTGCTGGGGGCAGTTTTGGGTGCTACAGGAGCGATTAGTGTCCAAAGGATGGCAACAAGGATGGTGAAGGAAAAGCTGTATGAGGAACAGCTGAGAACACTTGGATCTGTTCAGTCTGGAGAAGAGGAGACAGAGGGTAGGATTCATTGAAGTCTCCAACTTTCTTGTGATAGGAAGAAGAGAGGCAGGTACTGGCTTCACTCTTGTGACTAGTGAGAGGACTCAAGGAAATGGCTTGAAGCTAAGTTCAGAGACATTTAGGCTGGATATCATGAAACTTTTCTTCCCCCAGAGGGTTCTTGGGCACTGGGACAGGCTCCCCAGTAGAGTGGCCATAGCACCAAGCCTGACAGATTTCAAGATGCATTGGGACAGCTCTCTCAGGCACATGGTGTGACTCTTGGGAAGCCTTGTGTAGGGCCAAGAGTTGAACCCATGATGATATTCATGGGTTCCTTCTACCTCAACTAATTCTATGATTCTATGAACAAGGAAGCACATTTTTAGAAGGAGGTAGAAACTGGTCTCTGGTGTATGATAAATAAGTACAAACAAGGTATTTTTGTCTGATGTACTTGGTTTACATTTGTTCTTCTTCATTGAACTTAAGGGACCAGGTGAGAGAGAATCTCGTGGGTGACAAACCACACATACACTATCAGTGATGACTTTATACAGTACTGATTGCCATTCTTGCACCGAGGTTGAGGCAGGAACAGGCAAGAGGCAGGACGGTAGAAAAGGTAAAGAAAAGTTTTATTCAAAAGAACCATGCGGTTTTTATAGAGTGGTAGGATATTCTATTGACTAGCTAACAGAAACATCTTTCTCATGCACTGTCTTTGAGAAGAACAGAAAAATAAAGTAGAAAAACACCACCTGCAATTTGTTTATAGTCAACAAGTTATCACATCTTTCCAGCTCTCTAAAACTTCTCTCAAGCTGCTGTGAGAAACACTTGCCATTTCTCTCTCTCTGTCCCATGGCATCCACGCTGATTTTCACAAGGAAGGAAAAGGTTTATTAGAGAAGAGCACCAACCCTTTTATTAATGAAATATATTTTCTATGAGTATCTGTCCATCATAAAATTAGGATTTTGGCAATAAGTGGAAGGAAAATAAATGGAAAATATAAAGCTTATACATTCCTTTCCTTCCTACCTTACTTTTACCATTTTTTACACCTATTTTTAGTCTTACAACTAACATTTTCCAGATTTACACTCACTTGCAATTTTTCAGTATAAATGACAATATTTTACATGTGAAGGATGGGATGCCATCCACAGCAGCTGAACAAGTTCAAGTAGTGGGCCCATGAGAACCACATGAACTCCAGTTAGTCAGCTCATCTTGTACAACAACTGTGGTAATGTATAGATATGATAGAGGGGCATGGGCAGGCAGCATGTTGGTTCTGTGGCAAATACTGATCACATCTGAGCACAGTAACCTTAGCTTCAGATGTTCAAGAACTCTACTAATTTCTCTGAAGGAAATGTTGTTTTCATCTATCAGGCAGATCTCTGGGATATGGATCAAGGCAGGAAGAGGTGACCTTTTATCACCTCTAAAAACAAGTGGATCTACTGCCAGGCACAGGCTGCTCCAAGCAGATTCTTAAATTATATGCTATGTGTCCTGTGTCCTACACTTTGTTGGAATCTGAACCTTCTCTAAATATGGAAAATAGACTTATTTTTGCTGAAATAAGCCTATGATTTAGGTAGCATGCTTGGAAGGGATATGTAGCAAAAGTAACAAGCATTCACCTGCCTAATCTCAATTCAATAAGATATTTAACTGTACCTAAATATTAGGTATTGCAGTAAAACTTACAGGTATTTAAAATCTTCATTAGATCTAGTTTTAAATCAAGACTCATTATCCTTTGAATTTAACCACAGGTTCTTGAGATAGATACCTTTTTTGTGCAATGCTGTTGAAGGAATCAAGAATTGATTACTAGCCTGGAAGAGGATGTTTCCACCCAAAGCTTCCAAGGAAGTATGGGTAAAATATCCAGTGTATGCACAACAGCATAAAAATCCCATTAATTAATTGTGAAATGTTTAACCCATAGGTATAAACAGACCCTTCACAAGAAAAAAAAAAAAGAAAAAAAAGTGTATTCTTCAGCCAGAGGAAAAGTGATTTGTCCAAAAAGATGGCAATTTCTTGGAGAATATCCAGAAAACTGAAATATTACAGACATATCTCAGGAAAATACTCAGCTTTTCAGTTCCATTACAATCCTGTAGAGATGAACCCAGTGTTAATCTTAGAATTTTCTCAGTACCGAAATTTAGCTAGTACTTTAATAGAATTTTCTTACTTGGTCCAATACTGCAATAATCCTATATATTTGGAAATAATTTTATCAATATATTTAGAAGTTCTGTAGCAAATTTTTTCTATTTCTTATTGAAAATCTTTAGAGAGCTTAAAACAGTATCATGGCAGGCAGTTTATGAAAAAATTATTAGAGTAACAGAACTTAGAGAGAGAAATTGATCTATTGAATCAAACAAATTTAGGAAAAAATAAATCACTTTAAATGAGACAGATGAGAGTTTAGTTACAGTTTAGTGACATCAGTGTTAAACAAAATCACCTAAATAAGCTGAAACCTTCTGCAGCAGTCATGTTCATTATGTTCTAAATTCATTATGTTCTAAATTCAGAAGATTATTTTTATGGATTGTTTGACTTTTTTTTCCTGCCTTTCTTATGGTGTCTTCTATATATTCCTTGACAAAAACACAGGCAGAATCTGTGCCACACGCAAAATTACCAAAGGAATGCCTAATCCAATTTTGAGGTAAAACTACGGCAAACATGTAGGATGACACTCTGGCCAAAATGCACTCCAGTCAAAGACCAACAAAGGAATTACGAATTGTTTCACAAGTACTTTTATGAGGCCCGTAATTTTCCAAGAGGACAGCTACAATCTTATCCCACAACTTTTTTTCCTTTTGAAAAAGTGCTGCTTTCCCTACTGTGCCAAGAGCTGGAGCCTCTTTGGAACGGCGCGGCGCCGTTATGTGTTATGGCAATACTGTGAGCAGTACTCTGCCATGAAAGATTAACTCCTCACTAATGGTAATCACTGTAAACTGCTGGGTGCTGTTTCACTGGGTGGATGGTGGTCCACCTACCCAACAGCCCCTGAATGGGTTTTATCTCATCTTGCCTTTCAAACCTTGTGTGGAGTTAGACAGAGAGCTGGAAGAAGCTTCGGAAAGTTATGAGAAAGGAAATGATGAATAGTAGGCTATTAAATGATATTGCAACAAATAAAGCATAAATGCAGGCCTTTGACAGGGAAGACCTTTTTGAAGCTGTATTTGGGAACTAAAAAATGATCTGCTTGACACATAAAGATAACAAGAGGCCTCATCCAGATTCTCATTCTTCGTCCTGTTGCAACTGCACTGAAATATCCACCTGAAATCTTGAAGGTGTTATAGGAAGCTGTGAGTATCATTTATCAGTATTTTCAACTGCATGTAATTGATTCCATTTTAAAAATTCCCTCCTTTTTTTAACACTGAGAATTATGAAATGAAATTGCCTTTTGTTTTTTTCTTCCAACTGAAAAATGGAACAAGGGTGCAAAACGTCTGATTATAACATCAATTTTTTGGGAATTAATTTATACATTCTTGTGCATGTGGACTATTTAGACAAAACAGTCCAAAGTGAAAAAAACCCCATAATTATTAGATACAAATTTATTTATTTATGCCTCATTTGATTGCAACAATTCACATTATTTGCATCCTTGAGTCGAAGTCTTGGGAGAGATGTCATCTCTTTATGGGACCCAATGTATTTATACTGCAGAGTAGAGCTTTACATTGAGCATTCTTCAGGTTATGGGGCTCCATGGACTGCATGATAATTACACAATCAATATATTGTGAACCAACAGTATAATTTTTAGTAACTATAAAATAAATATTTCCAACAGTTAAATCCAACGCATTTAGTATGTAAAATGCATTGGTCTGATATTTCTATCAAATTGAAGATCAAAAATTTTCTTGATCATTGTGATTTATATACTGGGGTCCAAATCAATGTTTTGTTTTGTTTGGGTTTTTTTGTACTGAGAAACCTAATTACCTAATTCCAACATATTATTTTTTCCCCAAAAGTAAGAATTATATTTATGTCTGACCTCTCATTTTAACCAATATTGTTTACATTTATTGTGGGAACTTTCCATAATTCTGTAAAATCATGGAATCAAAAGATGGTTTGTGTTGGAAGGGACCTTAGAGATCAACTAATTCCAATGTCCTGCCATAGGTAATCATGTCACCCACTAGATTAGTTTGATTAGGGCCCTATTCAGATTGGCCCTGAACACTTCCAGGGGTGGGGCATTCACATTTTCTTGGGGCAAATGTTCCAGTGCCTCTGAGTAAAAAATTTCTTTGTAATGTCTCATCTAAATCCTCATTTAGTTTAAAACCAAATCTCTTTGTCAAATAACTGCTTGCTTCTACCAAAAAAAAAAACCCTTTTAAGGCTGCAGTGACATCTCTCCAAAGCCATTTCATCTCCAGGCAGAACCATTTTCTGTCTGTCTACACAGGAGAGATGTTCCATCCCTCTGGTCAATGTTGTGGCTTCATGTGGACCCTCTCCAATAGGTGTTGATGCTGTCAGTGAAGACTGAGGTGAGGGACTTTTTCAGTACATCAGCCCTCTCAGTGTCCACTGTCACCTGTAGTTCCTTCTCATTTATCAGAATGGAGGTGTGAGGGAGCATTTACACAACTTTATTTTCCAGTCTGTGTATTTATAGAATCTCTTCTTGGTACTGTTCCCACCCCTTGCAGTATCCCATTACACCTCTGCCTCAGTTTTCCTGATCCCATCCCTACATATCCTAGCTGTATCTGTGTGGTCTTCCCAGGCCACATGCCTTTGCTTCTACTAGCTGTGCAGTTCCTTCTTGCTTCTCCCTTTGAGGAGTAGGTTTTGTTCAGCTGTTATGTTTTTGGCCCTTCCTGGCTTGATTTCCTACATACTGGGATGAAGAGCTCTTGCCTTAAGTGGCCTAAAGATTGGCCTTAAAACTTCTGTATCTTCACATCTGTTTTTTAGAGTTTTTTAAATTATTAAATTATAAAATCTTAGTGCAGTGTTTTTCTGGTCAAAAATATGCTTATTCATAAGCATCTAAAAAGGTCAATAAAAATAGTAAACCTACAAATTCTCATGAAAAAGTCCTAGAGGAATTCTTGCTTTTCAGTTATGAGCCTATATGATATCATAACACATTTTAATGCTGAAGTGCATTAGAGTGTAAAATTTTAGATATTGAATTTCCCATTAGAACCTGATATCTCTTCAGACAATATTCATACTACAACACTATTATGCTGTCTATGGAATTGGATGCAGTAAAGAGGGAAAAATGTATCAAAATGCACTTGATTCTTAAGGTCAGAATCCTGAGTGTTTTTTGAGGAGGTCCAGCTCATATAGATAATATCATTGGATTTGTCTCCTCAGTGTTTAAATCACCTTTTATATTGAGGGTCATGAAAAAACATGTAGGTCTCTCAGATCATCAGATAAAATTGTGTCAGCCCACTCGACAGACATCTCTGCAAACTTTTACGTGCTTCCTACTATGATGATGGTTACAAACATCACAGTATTAGCAGTAACCATGATATATCATCATTCATCATTTTCTTGCCTATCTACATTCCTTGGTTTGTGTTTTTTTTTCCCTTTTTATTGGGAGCATAATCTTTTTTGATAATTGTACCTGTAAAACAATTTATAAATATGCATGCTTTTAAAAGTGCAGCTAATGACTCAGAGCAACAATAGAGTCTAGAAACTGTAATCCATCTTCTTAGATAATTTTTTTTTAAATTTAGCATTGCAAGCACCAAAAATCATAAATGCTAGAACTATGCTTCAAAAACCAGTTTGAATTATTTTGTTCCAAATGAATATAGACATGCAAAAAGGCTTATCTGTGCAGGTGGCTCTTGTACAGGAAGCAGAATTATACACAGTTTGACAAAAGGTCACAAAGGAATAAATGCAATTCTTTTTGAACTTGACAATAATTTATTAGAGCTTTACTTAATTTAAGTAACAAAATGGCACACTAAAGCTTCAGAATTTTCTTTTGTATACATTCATTTCACCATCTTCACTCCATCTGAAAATAAACTGTCCATAGTTAAAAGAAGCAAGTCAGTGTTGAAAGATAGTTAGTTAACCCTTTGGGCAAAAGTTTGAGATGAAGTCATAGGATCTTCTTTTCCTTACTTTCTCTGAAATCCTCATCAGAAAATCCGCATGCTCAATGGTTGTTTTGCTCCAGGCTGGAAGTGTTATACACTTATTTAGTAGCAGTATGTAAGGAAAAGCCAATGGGAAGAAATTAGAACACTGTCTTCTAATCCACAGGAATTATTTATAATTGATCTGCAAAGTACATTTTTCATGCTAAAGACACATCTGATTCCAATAAGTATTTTCAAGAAGAAACTGGCTTGTGTCTGAGAGCAAATTTCAGAAATTATTTTTTTGACTGTTTGCAATGGCTGCATGCCAGCCAACATTGACTGCTTTCCACAGTTGCTTATTTTGGCTGATTAACTCACATGTGTACAGGTTGGGACCTGAGATATGTCATGTTTAAGTTTGGACACAGGACACAAAGCATGCATCCAGGTTTTGAAGAACCTTCAATGTGAGGAACTGCAAAGTTACAGACAATTATTCCTACTCATGCAAAGATTAACTACACAGATGTATATTTGATCATACAAGCTACTGTAAGCATTATAAACAGGAAAGACTGTAGAGAGTACAGGTTCTTGTACAGACTTATTTAGTCAGATGGAAAATTCAAGTTTAAAGATAATTTTTCTTTGCCTATGCCAGGAAACTATATGCTAATATATCTTGAAAAATTGGCCACTAGTTCTCAGAAGGGAAGCCAGTGGCATATGCCATCTGCAATGCTGGGCACATTGCCCACAGCACTCTGATTCATGATGTGGCATAGCAGTTTGATGTCTGCCAGTTCAGAATGGATGTGACTATGCAAGTGGCTTTAGGACAACTTTGTAACCATGCACTTTTCCTCTACATTTATTATTGTCATGCAGCACAGGCCATACCACAGCAACCCTATGGGTCTATGCTGGTAATATTTTCTTCTGAACAACTGTTTTTGTTCTGTTTTTTATCTTTCAGTTAACTTTTAGTCTATACAATCCCATGACAATGTAATTACTTCTAAGAATTTTCAATAAGGAACCACGTCAAAAGCTGCTTGGGTATTAAAAGGGAATAGATTTTCACCTATGAAGACATCTCTTGTTCATTTCACACCTCAGTCACGTATTGGCCTCATAGACTCTCTGGCAGGATTCTTACTTCTGACATATGGCATTAAAATTCTATTTTTAACTCATCAAAATTAATTCTCCTCCCCTTTTCCTGTTTTGACACATTTCAACTTTTTAAACATTTGTATATTTTTTAATTTGAAACATCTCCTTTGCTCTGCTGTAAGCAAATAATCTCTCGTATTCATTTAAATAATTTCTGGTGGATAATAAAATCTTCCTTGAAAATTAATTTGAGTATCAAACATGGTGTATTTCATTTTTTAAAAAATGTAATCTGGAAACATTTCAGACCTTCTCATGATTTTTTTTTTCATTACTTTTGGATAAATTTTATAGTTGCTTTCAGAAGTGATAGAAATTAAGTTAAATAATTTTCTCTGTGTAATGGTTGGCTTTCTGAGTAGTCTTCTTTAGTTACTTCAACTTGTGTATATGTACATCAACTATACTTGTTGATACACGGTGAGGGCTTGCCCTGATGAGGACTTGGGTCATTCTGTGTTCAAGAGAGAGTTTTTTTTTGCCAGCGTTGCTTGAGGAGAAGTTCACCTCCCTAACCTGTGAAGCCATGGCTTCATTGATCTTTGGTGCATTGTCTGACTGTGAGTGTGGAGGGCAGGTTGGCAACAACCTCTGTGCATAGTTTCTGCTTCCAAAACCTCATAAAAATGCTCACTGGAAAATTTTCCTTACTATCTGCTTGCAGTAGGAGAGCAGATACCATACAGGATTGCACTTATTCATTATTAGTTATTTACAAGATCTTTATGCCACTTACTTGCCCAGGTGTGTAACAACAGGGGCATAGAGCAAACTGGCGGGTTAGCATGGGCACGTGGTTTTGAGGAATGTATTGGCTCTGTAGATGGCAAGAAGACCTGGTAAGTACACAGAATCCAGATAACAACCCCTGGCACACCCCCTGGGGAGCTTTACCATTCACTCAGAAAGACTGCAGTAGCTGGACAGACTAGGAAGCCAGGAAATTAAAACCTGAGGTCACCTTCGGGCCTTCGGGAGTAATTGCTCACCACAGTGTATGACTAAAACACAGACAAATGACATTTAAGAGTATTTTTACTGAGCTCAGCAGCTATAATTGAAAAAAACATGTTAAAAACATTTTCAAAATCCAAACTTGTATTCCATTCACTGCAAAAATTGTAATTTTGAAGAAGTCTGAATGTGGCCCTGACAATGGTTCTGAAAATCTCCCGTTGAAGTTTCTGGATATAGAATCATGAGAGAAAGCCTGCTTTTCTATCAGGTGCATGAATAATCTAGAAACCTATATTAGCTGGAGGTTTTGAACACTTGAAAAATCAGTGCCTTTAGCTTTTAAAATGCAAATTTAGGGAAGGTCAATTGTACCCTTTAAAACAGACATAGAACAATTCCCTTTTTTTTTTGAAACATTGTGGAAAAGCAAAACCTACCCCTAAATCCACTCTGCAGATTGAGTTACATTCAGGTTAGCATCAGTGTGAAGTCTGAGATCTTTTACCCTCAGGTAATGGAAAAAAAAGTTCAGGCTGGGTTTTGCCTAAAATCCTTTAAATTTCACAAAGGAACATGGCATGACTTCCAGTAGGTATAGAAACCCCGTGTTGGCATAAATGATTCACCCTATTGAAAAAGAAGTGGGTGGCTCTTACTTTACATGTAATGTACAGCTGCAGAGCTGAGAAACTTCTTTGGCTGAGTGTTGGTGGATGAGTAAGCCCTCAAAAAGTCACCCCACCAAGTGCAGTTCATCTGAACTCTTCTACTGAAACACTAGCTTCTCCCTTTCCTAACACCATTCCTCCTCTTCGTTTTCCGTCTAAACACTCTGTTTTGGTTCATTAATCTGGGCTCTTCTTTTATTATGGTGCTAGAAACCATGGCAGAGCACACTTTAAATTTGCTCTTGCACTCTGCTGTGCTCAGTCACTTGTCACACTGGGTTGTGGAAACCAGCAGCTTTCATAGTATGTGTCTGAAAAACAGACCAAAAGCAGTGAAATGACAGCAGTGTGAGCGTATAATAATAGCATTACAAATATCCACCCAGCTTGTTTTTTTATCTGTGATTTCCTTAAATCTTCCAATATGTTCTTAATTTTCCTTTAGCATTTAAGATTCTTATATTCTGTGCAGCTAAATAAAAGCAAATGAGAAAAACCAAGAAAACCTTTACTGAAAGGAGTACTTTGTTGAAGTTTCTGCAGCAAAAACTGCAAGTGCCCCATTCCCATTCTTCTTCTTCAACTCTGCCCCAAGGCTGCTCCTCCAATTTGTGCTCACAGCTGCACCGTGACCTTGTTCACTTCCCTAAACTGCCACAGAGTTGGTTTTAGCTAAATTATATTTAACCTGGCTCAGTCCCAGTTCAGCTCATTGCTTTAGTTCATTACATGGAAATGAACAACCATGGATGGAGGGAGCCATACTGCTCAATCCTCTGTTTTCAATGAGAGCAGTCATCATAAAACCCCAACCTTGGCATCAGATTTAATTGTGTCAAAGAGTAATTTGAAGTGACATTGGTGTACTAGACTACTAAACAACCTAAAGCACTAATCAATGAATGTTGAGGAACCTACCTGAGTATAATGTATTAGTATTAGCATTAGTACAGGAACCTACCTGTATTAATGTATTAGAAAATAGGCATTTTCTCTGTATCACAATGGGCTTTTAATGCAGGAAGCATAAAAGTAAGATTCTTCCCACCTTGCAAGCAGAGAAACTTCACAGTATCAAATCAGAAGAGATGCTGCTCTGACAGGGGATCAGAGGCACGCTGAAATGAAAATGGTTGCAGACAAGAAAAATTGCTCCCAAACATTCAAATGTATGGTTTATTAATTAAGCTTTGTATTTATTCATGCTAAAAAATTAAAGCAAAATTGCAATCTGTTTTAGATACTTTATTAAGTTGCTATTTAAAAGTTCTTGTAATAAGCTAGTTACAAGAATGACAGAAATAGTTTAATCAAAAATATATAATTCAAGGTACATGGTTAAGCCGTAGCAGTAAGATCCATTCTTCCTATTTGCTCTGCAAATAATACTGGAGTACTCGTGTTTTGCTATGCTGGATGTGTGGCTGACTCAGTTTAGTATCAGTGTGAACAGAAGGGGGTGGTGTTACCTTAGCTTGTGCAGGACTGTACTTCCTAAGAAGGGAACAAAAAAAGTTACCCCTAACTTCATTAGATCCACTGAAAGGATAAGATACCTAGGAAAAGAAACAAACAGACATTGTTTACATTAAATAAGACTTCTAAAAGTTTTATTGCCATTTGATATGGCTTTCCACCCTTTCTATTCAGCACTGTGGGGCTAGCTGACTGACAAAAGACAGCTGAAGTTCATACAGCTATTTAGATTACAGTTTGCAGCGTTACCTCACAATGATAGTTTCCATGATATCTTATTCTTGAAAATTCATATATATATATATATACATATATATATATATATATATATATATATATATATATATATATATATATATATATATAGCCAGATCAGAGATGCCTAATTTGAGATTCAGAGGGCTCTCTCTGTGTGTACAGCTTGTAGGAGTCTGGTGGGAAATGAGAGAAGATGAAGCAATATCTCACAGCTGTGGCAAGAGTATCGCAGGTGGGTATGCTGTGGTACATCTCTGCTCCAAGGAAAACCTCACAGTGAGAAAACTGTGATGAGCTCTGCCACTGAGACCAGGAAACCTACTGGGAGCTTCTGTATAGGAGGTCAAAACTAGAAAGATTTTTGTATTTTTCTTGCTTGTTTGTGCATGAGAGAGTGAAAAGCCTCCTGATTCTTTCGCAAATTAACTGGTCTTTCAGACTGGGTATGCAGTCAAAATTACACACCTTAACTCATTGACATAACAATGCTTAGATAAGCTAAATTTATTACATAACTATACACACAGCTAGCTATTAATAAAAGGGACAAATGTACTGGATAAGCACGTTCTGGCATAAAAAATTACTGAAGTATTTTTGTCAGTTGAGGAGAATATATTTAAGAATGATATGGCAAACAAAAAAATCTATTGTTATTCTGACAGATTTTTAGAGTCTAGTTAGAATTCTTAATCTAAAGATTACTTTTGTGAGCTTATTTAAAATATATTTTTTACCTGAGTATCTTGAAGTAGTGTATGAACAGATTTTCTTCCAAAAACTTTCTCTGGGGAAGAGAAGGAAGTTTTCATAGCCATAATTTTTCAAACAGCTTTACTTATATTTTTTTCTCCTGCACTGCTGATATTTTTGATTCACAAAAATGTCAAGCTTTTAAAAGGTTGTACTCCTTTCCCAAGGTGAAGCTAAGTGTTCCTAACATCATGCAAAGTAGTCTGAGGAGAAGAGAGAGTTTTGAAAACATGCATTTATGACTCTTTGAAGCTGTGATAACCACTTGGAGCCTTGGCAGTGTATCATCAATGACCTTTTCTTGTGAGCACTCATAATTGCAGAGATATTAATTAATTAAATTTTACTAAAATGTTCTGAAGATGTAAGATTCCAGATACTGTAAGTATGACATAAAATCTAATGAACTATCTACTTATCTCCAGAAGAGTCTGCTTGGGGGAATATTTATGCTCAGTAAAATATTGCAAACTGTAGAATTCAGAGAAGCAGCATGAAAGCCTGGTGGAGGAAGGAAAAAACACAATCAGTAACGTATTTATCTACAGTCGTCCTGTTCTGTGCAAACATGGCTTTCAGCAAGACCAATACATACAATGAATTTTTATTTTCCAGTACAGTCTGAGAAGGGCTACATGCTGCCTGGAGTAAAGTCCGCAGTATCAGAGAAAGGTGTTAATAAAGTACCTGGATTGTAAACCCATCTGGTCTCATGTTGCTCATCATAAAATGTTAGGTTTGCTTGATGTTGGAGATTAAGATGGCAAGATACTACTGAAATCACAGTATTGGATCAGATAATTACTTCAATTTTTTTTATTTCAAATTTAACAGTGAAATTAAGCATGTGCTTAATTTTAAGCACACGTGTAAATCTTACTGAATTCAGTAGGATTTAGGCACATATTTAAGTGCTTTTCTGAACCAGGGCCAGTAAAGAAATATGACTAATCTCATTAATAAAGGAAACAGGAGTTAGTCCAAGTTACTTAATCACAAACAGTCTGTTTATGGGGAAAAACCTGTACTTTTTACATCTTCATTGTTTCACACTTTAAAAAGTAAATACAAGCCAGAAAGGGAAATTCAACTTTCTATAATATGATGATGCTATAATTTGTGCAGTAACACCTTCACAATAGTTCTTTTGCATCAGTTTGTGCTACTGACATTTCCCACCCCCCAGCAGGTCAATCCTTGAGTTGGCAATCCATTTCAAAGTTAATCCTCACAGCTCCACAGCAATGATTCAAGCAACATGAGTCGAATGCTGGCTGAGGTTTTAGACCTCAGGGTTGGGTGTTTTCTTCCTTCTTGCATAATATCTAAAGAAGAATTAAAACAATTTTCTTAGATTTGCTATTCAAAACTGTCCAGCTGCTCAGTTTGTGGTTTTTCCCTGTGGATTGCAAAAGGCATACATAATCTTGGTACATCCTACCTAATCTGCAGGTGAGTAGTTGTGATTTGGCAGTACAAATCAGGTAATGTGCTTTTTGTGGAACATGAGTATAATTCTCAAAACGTGAATATTACATAGAAATTCACAAGAATAATTATTTCAGACTCTGACTGAGATGTTTCTTTTTGTGCAAATGGTGACCTATTAACATTCAAAGACTGTAGAAAAATATACAGGGGAAATATTTTCAATTAATATATTGTTGGGGGTTTCATTTTTTTTGTTTGTTATTTGTTTTGTTTTGCTTGGGTTTTGTTTTTGTTTTTGCTTTTGCTTTTCTTTGTTTAATTTTGTTATGGAAAACCTGGTCTATACATAATAAAATAAAATTAAAATTCCAGTACTGTGACTTTTTACACAGAAACACATGTGCCAACTATTAGATTCATTGTATATGTGCAAAAATTACTTCCAATAAGATAAAGAAGAAGGAAAAAGAATAAAAGAGCAAGGATATTACCACAATTCAAAACAAAGACAAGGAAAGTAAAATTTTGGCTACAAGAAAATAATAACTTTAATGGAAAGACAGAAGCCACATTTACAACAAAGAGAAAACCAAGTTCCCTTTTGATCTGTTTTTTTTTTTATTGAGTCTATAAATCTGTCCTAAAGCTTACCAAATAGGCTTACAGGAGTTGAAGCTCAAAGCAATTCTTTGCTAGTTTTCAAACACAAATTTCTTGTATTGTATTTCTTGTCATTTCTTATCTTGTATTGTACATTGCATGCCTAGTTAAGAACTGAAGACCGGTTTGATTAATCATTTTTGGCATGACCCTTCACAGTTGTCTATATCCTGTTGGTAAGAGAGAGATAATTAATACAATAAACTACCACAGAGATACTTTTTCCATCTATGGGGTTAATTAGAAATCTAATTTGCTCTGGGATGCTAGCTGCCCATTTTATTTTTTTGATCTTCCTGGGGTTGCTGTTATATGATGGGATGCTGGGATGTAATTGAACATACTTTCTGCAGCTTTTATGTTTACTAGCCCTTGTATGAGGAGTTGTAGAGAATGAAACATGAGGTTATTAAGCAGTCTAGCGCAGTGAGTCTTTAATAAACACCTGTTTCTCTGCTGTGGCTTGCATTCGTGATTTTGCTTGAATTAATTGTAGTGCTTCTCATGGCACAAAAATTAACTGGCTACTAACATTTCTGTGGCAAGCATCCAGTTTCAGAAACCTATAAATTAGGTGCAAAATTTTCTCCCAATTGAAATGCTCAGATTTAGTTATTCAAAACTTTGCCTTGCATAAAAAAATAAAGGCCCCAAGCTTTGAGTATCGGCTGATATTCAATAAGTTGAATTTGATGTGTATTTAAATTGGGAAATAATTTACACTTCTTGTGCACTCTATGTATCTTTCCATAGCTCTCCACATAATTATGTGGAAACAGGATAACCTGAAAATCCATATGGGAAAATTAAATATGTGAAGAGCAACAGAGGAACAGCTATACTGGGCAGGAAGGCTCCAGTGACAGAAATCTGAAACTGGTGATAACTGATTTGAATCAATTTTGAAATTTGGTCATTTCTCTGACCATCTGAAATTTTAATACTGGGAATATTACCATCAGTGCAAGTGTACAGCAAAAGAGAAAGGGAATAACAAGAAAGGCTTCAACAAGTACCTCTTGTCAATTCTTGGGTGTCTGCCTGCCCTGTGATATGCACTTAGAGAAGGGAAATTTTCTAGACAAGGAGATGAGCAGAATTTCTTACCTGCAGGTTTGGTGACAATGAGTACAGTGATTGCCTGGGTCAAAATATTTTTGCACAGTGTGCCATTGTGTAGGGAACTGCAGCCCTCATTGTGGCAGAACACAGAAAAAATTATTAGGAAGTCTGGTGTGGTAAGAGTCTCTGCTCTAGATAATTTTGCAGCGTAAATTGCAAAGCCTGTGAAGCTTTTCCCAAAATAAAGATTATTGGGTTAAACAAATGCTTTAACTCCCGGATAGTGAGTGGTTTATGCTTCAGAGCCTTCTGATGAATATAAATTTTGAGTTGCAGATAGACTAAATGATCACAATGGCTTGTTTAACTGGGAAGTCTTTCAACCCCTGTTTGCATTCTAGATAGTGACCAAACAGTGACTCTCATAGACAGTGAATTAATAACTTCTACAGTGACAGCTACTGCCAAAGGAGGAGGTTTCTGGTGGCCATTTTTATCATAAGTGAAAGTATATCTTGAGATGAGAAAACAAAGGCAGATTGATTCAGCACCCTCCACTGTAAATTCATCTAATTCCCACAAAAGACAAAGTGCACCAGGAGTGTTGTGAGGAACCAGCTCACAAACCAGAGAATCACTGTAGGGGGTGTCTCACAGTAGGGGATAACGTGGAAGTTGTGAGATTGCTTCCAAAGACAAAATGTCAGCAAAAGAAAAAGAAATTAAAATCTGACATTCCTAAAACTTCTGAGCAATTTGTATATCAATAGAAACATTTAACTTACTAATCAGAATTTCAAGAAAGACGGGAAAGAAAAAGAAGGGTTACTATGTTACATAAAGATATCAGGAATGTAATAGTTTCTATTGGCTGTTGAATTTATTCCTGAGAAGTGGGTTAGTTTAAAAACTCCTACAGAAGTTCAGGAAGACACTTACAACAATATGCTGTATTCTCAGTTGGTGATGCAGAAGTCTGTGATAATCACTTAGCTTTCCTTTATCTCTCAACAGGTTTAAATGGCTACAGGTATTAAATGGGAGCTCATGGCTTCTATTTTCAAACTCCATTTACATCTGTGAGTGATTTCAGTTTTCCAGTATTTAGAGTCCAGATGGATGGTAGAGTATTGTTGGGATTGGCCTTGATGCAAGCAATAAAAGAATGATTTTTCAGAAAAAGCCAAAATGAGCTCTTGTTTCCTCTCAGTCTTCCTAACTTGGCGCATGGGCCCCTCAGAGCCAAAAGCAGTGGTGCTGTCATGTAGTCTGCAGATTTGAAAATTATGCTACTAGTTCAGTTTCATTCTCTCTTTAAACAAATACTTGTGAACACCGGAAACTTTGGAAGGCCTGCTCCCCATGGCTCTCTTCTGTGATTGATGGCCTGGTGTCTAATCTAAGCTTTGACCTCAAGCTTTAGGCTCTGTCTCAGTAGGGACTAATTTGTGTCTTTTTCCTCTAACTAGCTATACATTTTTATGTAAGCAGTATCATTGTTTTTGTCATAATTAATTGGCAGTGAAAAATATATTCCAATATTAATAATTTTGTATATGCAGTTCCACTGCACTCATGTGCTAAAATTGTCACTTAACACAATTGTTCCAGCATCTGAATAGCCCCATTCCAAAAGTCCTGAAGAAAGACAAAAATTTAAGTCAGAAATAACTGCAAAGGAAAGAGGTGATTAGTGAAATGAGATATAATGAGAGAAGCAGGAGCAGATTGTTCTACCTGTTTGTTCTTTTAACTAATTTTTTTTTAGTATTCTTTAGTGTTTGAGCAAAGGAGGAAAATGGCAACAGAATTTTGCATGTAGTGATTGCTCTCTGTTCACCATACAAAAAAACAAAGATAATGAAAACATATTTCTCCTTTTCCTATAAAGTAAAAGAGTGAAAATTTTCAGAATTCACACTGATCCCTCTCAGTGCTGAGTGTTTTCTGAAGAGGCAGAATCTTTCAAGGGCATGTCAGACATCTCAATCAATATGGGTAGATTAGATTTTGAAAGTCTTTATTTTGACAAGACTTGGGTTATATTCCAGGGTTTTGACCAGATTTTGGTTATATTCTTATCCTCTGGAAATTCTTACAGTCCAGGAGATCAGCACTCAGGCAAAAAATTAGTGAATTACTTATATTTTTGTTTCATGAATTCCAAACACGCCATGTGTCACACTGTTGTCTTTTCTGGGCATGCCCTGTTTTGTTATAAGCCTGAAGAGGAATAATACACAATGCCATGTCACATTTCTTCCATCTGATCTAATGCAGAGTTAAAACTAGTCTTCCTGTTCCTCTTAATCTAAGGGCAGTATCCAGATTCCTCTCATTTCCCACCAAAGAAGTGAGTGGCTCTGTGGGACTTGCACTTAGAGATTCACCCAACTGTTAATGAGCACATTTAAATTCTTAAACTTCCAGACTAAGAGCATTTTCTCTCTGTACAGTAAGGCACAAAATCCTTTCAATCCCTTAAACTAGACGCAGCATCCATCAAAACTTCAGACTTTACAGGAAATAGGTATTTCTTTCAAATCTATCTTCACACTCTGAAAAAACCCAAACAGCAATTTTACCTTATATTTGGAATCAATTTCCCAACATAATGATGTATTTTCAACACATTAACACATTTTATTCTCTATTTGATTTCCCTATTTTCTTCTCTATAATACTATTTTTGATCCAAGAATGTGTTATGAAATATGCTTACCTTTCAAAGTAAATACTATTAATAAATGTTTCCTTAGATCTAGAATTATTACTTTTTAATTGTCGTGGGTGCATGCATCTGTGTATTGCATGATTCTGTTACCTGAGAAATTTAATCCTATTATTTTAATCTTAGCTGGGAGATACAAGTACCACAGATCCTTACACTTCCAGAATGGTAGAAATACAGGAATCAAATATCACACCTGTAACTATTATGAAAAAATGGCAGGAAATTTGGTATGAAACTATACACAAGTTTCACAAGTAAAATGTACATGTAGATTCATACAAATACTTTTTTATTTAACCAATGGCAACAAGAGGCAATATTATTACTGATTTTTTTTCCCAGCTTTTTTTGAAAGCCAATGCACTTAGTGAACAGGTGCTGAAGTCTATTCTCCTCGCACCCCAGTCTGACTGTTCAATATAATTGGGAATATGATAAAACTTATTTTCCATGAATCTGCTTATAAGAAGAGTGCCCTTGACAAAGTCATAAATGATGCTGTAAGTAGCAGCCGTGCTTTTGCTCTCCAAACTCAGCCTGTGTTTCAGACTGGATCTCAAGACAAAGAGAGCCATGCAGCATTACATCAAAGCTGTTACCTTCCATGGTGTGCGGGACTTTTAGGGACATAATGACCATACAGACAGTCTTTACCCAAACACTATACAGCAATGGAAGTGAAGCAATGTTTGTTCTGATCTGGTAAGTATCCATTGACAGACTGCAGACAGTTCAGATAGTAACTCAGAAACTATCAACACAAATGAAAGGAAATCATAGAAGGAGGAAGAAGGTAATATTTCATCTTCAAAAAATGATAAACATTCCCACGTGAAAAAGACATTTATTCAGCTAATGAATAATTAGGATATTCAAAACAATGATGTTTTGTTAGGCAGTTAAGACCACTATCAGCAGTTGTGTTAAACTGGCTTCCTATTTAGATCACTGTCATGAGGAAAGGTCCAATAAATTATTTTCTGCCAGTCCATGCAACACATCTGTTGTAAATATGAGAGAGGACAAAACACATCATGGCAAGAATATTTGCACTGTGAAGTCTAACTTTTTTAGCTATCGTACTTTATTTTATTGAAACCTGTAATGAACAAAAGAAGACACAACGTGATTGTCACTGAGAAAGTGTGTAAATTGGCATATCTGAGCACCATTATTGATTTATTCCAAAAATATCTGACACAGGTATCCATTTTAGGCTCAATACATACAACTACATTTTTACTTTTCCAAGATAAATATCTATTTATGCTTATATTTGTATAGAAGAAATATATGTTTTGATTTATGCAAAAAATATGCCTGGATATAGAAGCAGAATTTAAAATGGCATAATTGTGCAGAATTTTTTTTTTTGTATAAGGAAAGACTAAATATAATTTTCCAGGGATTTTAAAAGCTCAGGGTTTGACTCTGAGCAATTTAAACATAACATCACACTACAGTGAAACCCAGCCTCTCGTGGACCTCCTGGTTTATCCCACTTTAGAAATCACAAATGGAGAGGTCTCCTAGAAATAGGGACATGTTCAAGCATTTCCAAGAACCATGTACTGTCTTCAGCCAGCGGTGGTGAGAAATGTGGGGAATGAAAAAGAAGGGTGAAGGAGATCTCCATCCACATTGGAATTTAAGAAAGTGAAGCAAATCACAGTGAGCAATAAACAGGGCTAGAGGTAAATGTGAAACATTTTCCTGCAGCTCCTAAATGTGGCTGAACATCTGGTAGCAGCAATGCCATCAAAAGCAGTGAGGCACATGCTGAGTTATTTCTCTGAACCAGGGAAGGAAAATTCTGCTGAAGAATATGCCCTAAGGAACACTATTTTGTCTTTTTTTTTTTTTTTTTTCTGTTTGAAAAATCTTATAATTTTCCTAGACAGACCATATGTATGGTAGGAAAAAATCCCATGTTAACAAGTCCGGATTATTCTTTTTCATCTCTACAACTCTTCAGAGTAAGACTAACAGATATTTTAAAAAGAGTTTGTTGTTTAATTTATTCATTGTCTTTAGATTAGTCTGACTGTGACAGAAATATGAGCTACATTTCATTCAATTTAATTGCCTTTGGTAACCAAGATACGCAGCTTAAAATGAGATTATAATTGTTTTAGAGAAGTCCAGCAGTTAAGAGGTTAATCTGTTAAAACTGTTAATATTGCCCAAAAACAGGATGAATCATGTAAATGAACAGTGTTTCAATGCCATTTTATTAAATCAAAATCATTAATAAGGTCATCTGAATAATTCTTTAAAAAGAGTATTATAATAAAGCTTTAAAGAGAGAAGCTGATTTGTAATAAAATGCCCATCACCATCTTCCACACATTGGTAACCTGCTTTTACTCCCCCAACTCACCAATCTGCAGTGCTGAGATGTCTCAGGGGTTGTGCTTCTGTAAAGGACACATCAGAGCCAGTGAAGCTCCCTAGCCAGGGCTGAAATACCATTTCTGGGTCTGGGCTCCTGGAGAAGACACACCCGGGGCAACAATCCACAGGGCTGAAGCACAGCCCTAGTTTGAGGAGGCAGCTGATGGTGGGGATGGGAGAAGTTGAGCACGGTCTCTGCTGGAAGGTGGATTGTGCTTATCAGGCTTTTCTCTGGCATTTACTGCCTTCATAGCTTTTTAGTTCAGGATTTTGTGGTTCCTGGCCACCAAATTTTCATTGATATAATTCATAGTCATATACTGGAAAAAGTGAAGCCTCTGTGATCATGGTGTGTGCCTATCTTACTGTCCTCATTCTTCAAGCCTGACCAACTTCGACAGTCAAACAAGAACTTTAAAAATAGAAAAAGTTCATGTAAGTTACTCTATATAAGACAGTAGGCAGAGGAGTACCAACACAAAATATGCAAGGCCATTTTATCAATTCCTGTCTGTGAAAATAAGAAAAATCTAATGCAACATGGGCCTTTTGAATGGCTTAATTAGGGAAAATTCTTAATCAGAAACTTCAATCAAACACAAGAGACAGATCTTAGTAAATGAAGCACTGCTGGTTCTGGTTCATGGAGCTAACATAAAAATGTTGTTTAACATAGCTGATGGTAGTAAAACTCATAAAGTTTACAATTAAAAACTTCCTACCTTTCTCTTTGCCCATGTGATGGACTGGGCACATCCATGATTTACAAGGATAAATGGATCACGTGATTCATCCAATTTAATTTACCGAAATCTTTTGGGCTGACAAAAATTATTTAAACTTCTTGACACAGAGAAACATGAGTTGCAGCTTTAGATTTCAAGGAAATACTTGGATTTGTTTAATATATTTTTAAGTATTCTATTGTGAAATACAATTTCGAAAGTATAATTCAAGCTGATAGGTTAACCCCTAGTCTCTCCTACAAGACTGGGTCATCTCTACAGGTAACCGACTGCTGATTTGTGAGAGCCCTGCTACACAGAAGGAGCTTATTGGAATTTTTAAAAAAAAATAATGTCCATGACACTCTTTTTGAAAGTGTTTTAAGACAAAAATTGTGATGGAGTCTAAGAGATGTAAGCAGCCCCTAAGAGTAATTGGATTATATTTTGTGTCCTAAGAAAACCCACTGTGAGGTGGACTACAACTGCTGTTAGAATATATCAGTAAAACAGAAAAATGGTAGTAAAATGTTAAGTATCTTCATGCATTATTAAAAGGTTTTTCCTAGAAACATTCTCATGTTTCAGGGTGGTGTGAGTTCAAGGGAATAAATGTTGTCTAATAAAATTCAATGTATTAATATGTAATTTAAAGCTCACCATTCTGCTTCTTGCTCAATTCATCTTTTCCTTCTTCTCACAGTTTTTGGTGCAAAGCAACAGTGCAATCACTTATTTTTCATTTTTTCAAATGCAATAAAGGAAAATATATTCAGGTTTAGTAAGTGCTTCCTGAATTGGTAAAGGAGCAAAGTAGAGGAAACCACACTGAAAACATAATAAAATTTTGAAATACAATGTGTGAATTTGGAAAGAAAAGTGTTTGGAAGATAAAGTAGTCTGCAGAAATGGGATCTTTCAATTATTAGGAAAAAGCAAAACTGGAATAAATCAGGACATCACAAAATTACGTTATGTCACATGTTTACATTTACCTAGGTTTTTTTAACAATCTATCTAAATACAACAGTATCTATAACCCAAAAATTAGTTCTATTTCAACCCAGCCACTGCCACACACAGACATCCAGCGAGTCTGTGTATGCTAGCACTGATATCTACAAATCTATGCCATTTGAAATAAATTGCACCTTAAATTTGAAGGCAATTTTAGGTGGTTTGGTGTGCTGCAGGATCCCATTTTTGATATTCAGCAAGCCTGAGATCTTTCTAACTTATGAAGTCTGCATGTCTACAAACTAGAATGGATGTGTTTGTGTTTATTACCTTTTCTCATGCATGCCTTGAAATGACTAAATTACAGGTATTTTACATGTATTTTGTAGCACAAGACAGATACCGTCTGTTAGTATAATTTATCTCGAAATACCCTGTTTTACAAAATTACAGAAAAGCACAGCAATTTACTCTTTTTTTTCTTTTCTCTTTTTTTTTTTTTTTTTTTTTTAATTTCCAAGACTATGGCAAAATCTTCAAAGCCCTAGAAGATGCCTTCTAGCCAAGAATTTAGCCATCTAATAAACAATTTTCATCAAAGCACTGGGTTTGTGGAAATAAGAGTACAATTGTAGAATCCAAATTTTGATAATGTTCTGTACTTATTAGCTATTTTGTCTTTTGTATTTTGACCTAATTCAGCCAGCAAACACATCAACCCTTATGTAAGATTAGATACACATACATACACATACTCCAGCCCAGATCAGATTAGCTGCAATCAAGGTAATTACATTGAACAAAATTGTTCGTCTGTGCTTTGCAGCTGCTATTTGGATCTACTGTTTGATCCCAAGTGACTGAGTTGTACATATGTTTCTCCTTAATCCTGGATAACTTGGGTTTTATTTTAATACAAAATCACCTCTTTAAAACTCAAGTCTGAGATTGCGAAATATTTAGTTTTGATAAATTAACTCTTATTTTCTTTTAATGTTTTTCCTTGGTATAATCCAAAGTTCTTTAATGGATATTACCTGGAATTGAGCTTCCCAAAAACTGAAGCTGTCATCTAGACAGCCTGTTCTCCTCCACCTCTGCCAGTTATCAGAAGCTACTTAGTCAATTTTCATGCTCCTCCAGCAGTTAAAATTATTACTCATGAACATACTCAGAGTGCGAAACACTACACAGTAGCCAAGCAGGTTCCCTTTCTGTGTTTTTCTTCTACTCTCTTGCAATCTAGACATAAGAAGGCACTATGAATTCTCATAAGCTCCAATAACTGTGTTTAAAGAAAAAAAAATGTTATAAACACGTAACAGCCCTTCCCCCAGAAAACCAATAATTCCAGAGAACTTTGGTTCAGAATCATTGGTAGAGCTGTCACCCAGTCTTGCAACTATTTAAAGAGTTCAGGCTTATCGTTATGGTTGTACCACTGTTCATAATCATAAATTTTGATTATGCTGACATCTGAATCCTGGCAGCTCCTACCATTAATCATATTAAAACAAGATTGCTATCAATCCAGAAGAGCAACAGTCTGGAAGATAAGAACAGGAAATGCTAATTTTGCCTAGGATTTAAACTCTTAATGGCTTCTTGTAGAATTATTATTGCTATTACTATTACTAGTATTAGTAATAGTAATAGTAATAATAATAATAATAATAATAATAATTCTACAAGAATTATTATTACTTATTACCATTATTATTCCTCCAGCTTGACTTCAAAAATATTTACTCTTTCATAGTCTGTAAAATGAGTTTTGTATTTTTGTAAGATAAAAAATTGCATTTTTTAAGTAGATAGAGAACTTTTTCTGTTGTATTTAAAAGATTAACTTCAACTACTCAACTTCAACTGCTCCCTCATGAGGAAAGGTTTTTAAATAATATGGCCTTGTATTTGTGAACTATTTTCCTTTATGAAAAGTAAAACAAAGAATGAGAAATAAAATTAGCATTTGGTATAAAGAACACATTGACATTTAACTCAGTTATCATGTTTCTAGGTAAAAGAGATAAAACAGGATCAATGAATAGATGTTTTTTCCCGAACTTTTGAAGATCACCAGTATTTTAAAAAAGCTGAAAAAATTTTATGTCATTGTTTACGGTAGTTACTAAGATGGAAGAAAATATTACTTTCAAAATATTTGGATTTGAACTCTAGATTCTGTGTAAGAAAGAACTGAATTTACCCAAACCTTTTCTTGTATGTATTGCATAAAGACCAGTACAAAAGGAAGAGGAAACAAAAAGATAAGGAAGCACTAAATGAGAAGCTGATTGTTAAACCTATTTTCTACAAGCTTCTGTCCCTGTGTAAATCAAAGGGGCTGTAAAATCTGGAGTAATCTCTAACAAGTTGAGGGGGGATTTTCCTAGCTCTGCTTTTCCTTTGAAAATACTATAGTTTCTGGATTTTGCTTAAGGAAATTACTTATGAATAAATTTGCAGAGCCATATGTCATATTTCAGAGTTTTCTCCACTAGGTCTGCTTTATAAGTAATTACAACCATATCTAGGAACCTTCCATTCCAGAATTCTTCTTGTGTCGTCCCAGTACTGGAATTTTTTGCCTACAACTCTACAGAAAGAAATAGATATGTATTTATGTATGTATGTGTATGTGCATATATATACATGCATCTCTCCCTCTCTCTACAAATACACATGTATAGGTTTATACAAATATATATGTATGCATGTAGTGTGTTTGTATGTATGTATGTATGTATGTATGTATGTATGTATATATATATATATATATATATACATATGAATAAGTAGCAACCATTTGTAGAGCTGCTGCTTTTATGACCCAACTACCACATTACATACAGATAATTTTATCTCTTTTCTAAAAGTGGTTTGGTGTTGAAGGAGAGCTGGACTGCAGTTTTGCACTATTAATCCATTTACAGTAGAGTTGTTTATACAGCATTTTCCTGTACTTGGGTTTGCTTTTCTGGTTTTAAATGAAGTTATTTGGAGTCAGCTGCACAATCTCTGCATTTTTACTGGGGTTTTTTGTGCTTTTTATTGACTTGTTAGACAGTAGGCATTGATCTCATTAATAGAAGTAGTTTATTCTTGATCACCCCGTAAAGATTGTTGCTCAAGTGTTGAAAATAGACTTTTTAACTTTGTATTAGACTTACTTTCCTCAGTACCAGTGATGGTGCCATGTTTGACATGATCTTACACAAATAAACATATTCTTGGGCTTGGATACTAAGCAGCACAGTGGTCTACACAGATTGTTCCCATGATTTTTGGAAAGACTTTGGAGCAGACATTCCAGTAGTATCACAGTCCTTCTTCTAAAGTAGTTCAAGTTTTTCCACAATATACAGAATGACTGAGATCTGTGTGGAGGTACAATGATTTATTTTGTGACCTTGGGCAAGTGCCAATATCCTCCATCTGTTTTCGTATCTGTCCTCTTTAAATTAACTAGCCAGGAAATGTAACATGATTCCTAAGAAGATTTTGGATCATTTTTTAAGTTCTCCATTTCAGAAGAATAAATTAAATTCAGAATTTCTTTAATTACTAAAAATTTCTTGACAAAATTCTTCTGTGGCTTTTTCTACTTTATGCAATGAAGAGGACCCTGCACAAGCACGTGCTAATTTTCTGTCAATAAATAGGTACATGGTTGTACAATCAAGATGCTATCTCATGAATTTAAATAATTTGATTCAATAATTTAGTGACATGAAATAATGAACAGATTATTGTATTCAAATGTTTCAGCAGTTCTAGAAGTTGCTTACTATCAAAATTGACAAAGGGAAGATCTGTAATGATATTAAATGAAGTTTACAAAATACTTAGATCGACATAAGAATACTAAAAAGGGTTACAGTTTTATGTATATGAAGCTTCAGTAGAGAATAAAAGAGTGGGCCTAAATTCTCTTCCCTTCATCCCAGCGAATTAAATCTGTGGCAGCAGGAAATTGAAAATATTTCTCACATGGGAAGTGTTTAGAAAATAAACACAAAGAGCCATCTTTGCAACTACATATTATATGCATTTTACCAAGTTTCCTTCAGGGTTAGATAACTCTTACTGTAGCTGTCCCTGTAAATATGACAATAAATTTTTAAATCTCCAGAGAACTGGCAAATACAGGCAGATGCACTTAACTGCTGGTGAGCAACAAAAGTCAGCCTGCAGGAAACTGTGGCACTAATGTAGTTCTTGATTAATCTCTAATTACACTTTTGTCATCTTAGCAGGGAGACAAAACTATAGCAGTTCCTAAATAGGCAGGCAGCATTTTGGCACCTAGCAACCAGCAGTTCTTTCATATTAGCTGCAGTGGACTCTGTGCTGTTACATGGAAGGTTGTTATGGATCACTGCTCTATTATTTATAGAGCAGCATTTACAGAGGCCTTCACAACAGTATATAAATTAGCAGCTTAACAGGCCATTGCTAACTAAAAACATGGCATAGCTGAAGCATCAAGTATGAAATTAAAATGTGACTTGGAGATAATAATGTTTGTAACACACATAGAAAGGAATGTTGATTTATTTTCCTGTTAACCATTTCACAGGCAGATTATAGTATGGTCTTTAAGAATTTTTGTGTTCATGTGTGTGTGCCTGTCTCACTCATTTCTCGTATGCACATAACGAGTGTGTATGTGAATACCTAGACATTCATATTTATGCCTTATAAATATTCTACTATATTTTCTCACATAGGTATTTTTAAAGATTAATGTAAAAGCTTACCTGTTTTTTGCAGTAGGATAATATAGTACAGAGGTAGATGAACAAGGAGAACAGTGCTAAAAGGGATCTATCCACTAATTGGGCCTCGGGCTGCAATAACACTACAAGTGTCTTCATAAAAGGGCTTTGTTAGCTATCAATCAGGAAAATAACACTAACTTTCTTCCATCTTCTGTTCTTTGGTAACTTGTCTGTGAGAATACCAACTCCAGTGAAATACCTCACACCTCTATTTAATGTCATTCAGAGTGAATAAGAATCAAAAGTGATCAAATCAGTAAATGACTGCTGGCTGGCTGCAGTTGATTCCTTACTTAATCAGTTAAAGAAAGGTAGAAATTAATGTTTATATACTAGGGATTCTGAAATGAGGGAATAGGATTATTAACCAAGGGAACATATAAGTAGAGGAACTCTAAGAATATTCAGCTTTTGTTTGCAGTCCTGGCTTAATTAAATCAATGCTTGACAATCAAAAACACTTCTGTTCTAAATTGCCCTGGTTTCTGATGCTTCTGCTGGACTGGATTGCGTTTTGCTTTCCCCTTCTCAAATGTATCATCAGAGAAAGTTCCTGCAGAGTAGGAGGGAGCCTGCAGCGTGGGCAGACCTAGCAGAGGATGGAAGGGAAGGACCCCAGCTGCATTCAGTCCCTGTGCTCACGCAGCCAGCTGGTGACAGAGCCAGAAAAGGGAGGCTGCACTGGGCACTTCCTCCGCAGAAAACAGCAGTAAAATTGCTGTTATCTTCAATACAGGAGGAAATTGTCTAGTTTTGTATCAAAGAACCCATTTCTAGATGTGATTTACCAAGTCACCTTCCCTATCTCTGTTCTTAATTACTGGATATTTCCAGAGTTTTTAAAGGGTTTAGAAGTTAAATGGGATATATCTTCTCTTATTCAGGTAATGGTGTTTTATTAGCTAGCTCAGAAGGTTATTTCCCTCTCAAGTTTATATGTGATATGCTTTTTCCATGTAGAGATTATGCCACAATGTATTTTGTGATTATAAACTAAAGTGAAGCCTCACACAGTATTCTAATGGTAAAAATAAAATGAAATACTGAAAATTGGACCTCAAAGCTATTCAGAATGCTGCAAATTAAAGTACCACAGAGTTTTCCCAGCTGGCTGATCTTTCAGTAATCATCATCACAGAATTGAAAATTATGGGCTTAGTCCAAGCAGGTAACTCTATGCTGCTAACAAAATGTTTTCTTTAAACGAAAACAAAAAAAAAAAAAACCCCAAAGAGCTTAAACCAAACAAAATAACCCAAAGGAGAGCAAACAATTTGCTTTCTTCTGACCAGCCCTGTAAAGGGTGCTGCTAGTGCTAGTTCCTCCACCAGAGACTTTCAAAGCTGTAGCTCTGTGCCCTGTGTGAGATGACAATGCCTAATGTGGGACTTTACACAGGATGCAAGTCACAGTATATGCACGGTGTATGTTTGGGCTATTTAAAAGCAGAAGAGAAACTTAGGAACCCAAGTATATCACTTTTGAGAGGTATTTTCATGAAGGTGTAAAACAGTACTTTGTTGTGGGATGTTTTGGTTGTTTTGCATTTTTACTTGGTTTTTTGTACACAAATACTTGATGCATTAGACAAAGCAGGAACATAAGGCTGATAAAATTTCTTACAAAATCTCCCAGCTACTGAAAAAGAGCAGTAATCATCAAGCTATTGTCATCATAATGCTACAAGATGACTTAATTAGCTAATTGATTTCTATGATGATGCTCAAAGAGATGGGGTCTGAGATGCATTTGAGACAGGAATTATAAATTGATATGGCACCAAGAGGCTAATCAGTTGCTCCCACTGCATTGTTACTGTGTTGGCTACCAGTGTTTCAGCAGGAAAAACAAAGCTGTTTGCTAAGTGTGGGTCTGGCAGCTGTATCTCTGTGGCATCACATTTGCAAGTTGAGCCAAGCCCCATGTGAGTGAGATCAGTTTAGACGTAAATTTTCCCCAACTTTTGTCTGACTGTGGGGCTTGTTTTATGTTTTTATTAACTGTAGCTTTGGTAAGGAAATTATTTTTATCAGTGGATACATAATCCCATAGATGATGAATTGTTAACTTCATTTTTTAAACTGCAAGTCGCAAAACTGAGCACCTGCACTAAGGAATGTTCCTGTGCAAATATGCCCTGCAATTCAAAGAAATATAATACGCAACCAGAACAAGAAAAGCAAAAGAAAAATATTGAATGTTACTGTGAACTCAAAGTAATTTTTCTTACTGCATAATTTTGCAGCTGCACATAATTAAGGTTCTTAATACATTTTAAGAATTCATTTCCATATCTTAATATGTTTGATTTTTTTAAGTACTATTGTCACCCAGAGCTATCTACAATTTCACACACTTATTTAAGAAAAAGAACAAAAAAAAGCCTCAGTGAAGCTCTCAGCTTTAATCCATACATATGTCTAATATTCTATCTTCAATCTAAACTCCATGTTAATTTTTCCATAAATTTATGGAGTTAATTTCTTTTATGCTGCTAGAGCATATGACATATTCAGTCGCTGTTTTAGCAAAAGAGAGATGTATTTTTTGCAGTCAGCATAGAAAAAATTAGAAAAATATTCATACTTAAAAAAATTACCTCAAAAGAAAGATGGTAAAGACATCAAAAATGAAATTAAAAAGATATATTGTCAATTACCTCTGATGATACAATTTCAAGGAATTTTTTTAGACATGACACCTGTGTTTTAATTAATCACTTTTGAAGGATATTTTTCAATGAAATATCTCTCTCTGGTGAGTAATTTAGAATAAATAAATCCATACTTGTATCAATAAAAAAAATAAAGTCCTTTTATTAGCCTCCTCAATTTATTAGACATGGATATTTAAGGATTAGAAAGAACTTTTGACTCTAAGGTTTAGGGTCATTAAACAGGTCACTGGAGTCTTCAACAGTAAATCTGTGCAAGACAGCTTCAGCTGATGACTTCAATCAGGAAATTTGTTTACCAATCATTATAAATCTAATTTCATACAACATATATACTTAGAGAATCTATATCATATCTGAAGTAATCTTCAGACTCTGCTCTATTTTTGTTAGCATTCAATGAATAGTTGGTTACAGAATCTTTCCCTGTATTTTAAATTCTAGAAATGAAGTCCATAAAAAAAAAAAGCAAAACACAAAACCAAAAAAAGACAGATGAACAATCTCTCTGAATTCAGCTTAAATTTGAAATTATCATTAATTTGGGATAAAATTTTGTGAAATAACACTATTGCAAAGTGTAATATTGTTTGAAATGGGAGCTAATTCTTTATCTCCAGAAAAATCACAAATAGTGTTTCTGGGGTGTTTAATCATAGTAATGATACAAAATTAGGAATATATTAATTATATATAATAATGAAAAATAATTGTGCTGATATTTCCCATTTATGAAAGGTAAGGAAAGATCAGCTATCTATTTTTTTTCCTGTTTTGTAATTATTAGGTGGACCTATTCTGATGTCTCAACATTTTAAATAACAATGGGCGTTAGATATTGAAAGTCGAAAATTACAGGTTGGGAATTGTATACAAGTGTGTGCATGTGTGCATTCAAAATTTGATGTAATTGGCTTTGTATTTTCATTTCCTTAAACCAGTTTCTGCTTTCTGTATCTTTATTTTCTACTTCTACAACATTTATAATAGAAAATTCTTTAGATAGAAATTTTCATATTAATGAAAATATTTTGTTATAGCCATTTTTTAATTTTTCTGAATAGGTATGATTCTCTATATGAATTGTACACAAAATTTAGAATGCATTCATCCTATGTTTTTTGTTGGTGACCAAATTAATTCTAGTTGCAATTTCCGTTCAAAAGAAAAGAAAAAATTACCTCCAGAAGGGAGCATGGAAAAATGGAAGGATTTTGACTTTTTATTTTGAAAGCTTGATGTAGCTCAATATCTAGCAGAACTAACAAGTTTTAACCTACTACTATATTATTTTAGAGTCCTGTGTAAGGGATTTTACCTGGAAATTGGGGAATTCTGTTATGGAGAATAAGCTGTAGTGAAGGTATTGGTAAAAAACCCATAGTGTTGGTAAGCACATGTGGAAAGCTAAGCATGTATTGAAACATTTTCACTACAGGTGGGGTTGTGTAACTTTTAAGCCATTTTTTTCTTTGAAATCTCATGTGCATTTAGGCGCATTAATTCTTTAATAGAAAAAGTTTTAAAATATATTATGAAGTTGTGCATTTTTAGAATAAGAGTGCTGGAGGGCCTAACATGGACAATGATATTGTATCAAATAGCTAGTTAACAAATATTAACCATAAATCAGAAACCATGACTATGAAAATTTTTGCCATTGTGCAGAAAGAAATTTTCCTGCTCTGTAAAGTGAACATATAAACTAAACAAAAATGTTACCTAAGACTATTAGTAGGTGTACTTTTTTGTTTGTGTTTTTCTTCTGGTAACATAAGTAAAATGGAAACTATTCCATTATATTTGAATTCATTTACATAACAAAACAAATTTTACTTTCAATTCATAGAGAGCTCATACAGTGTCTTATGCTGGTAAATTTTCTCTGTTAAAATTCAGTTTTACCTACTTGGCACTTTAATATTAATAAACAGAATAGTTAAACTATATACAATGACAGAAGAAATGTGTACATGCTCTAAAGTTTTAAAAAAAGGGTAAAATAATTCTTCTCCTTAGAAAGGAGAATTTATGTATATGTTCTCACCCGCACATAGCCCATTCTAGTTCACTATCGGTTTTAAGGCTGAAAATTCTCAGAGTCTTGAGGTGTAACAGATACTATCCTTGTTGAAAACAAAAGGAATTCTCTCCATTCTTTTAGACTGTTCTAGGTTTGCTCTAGTTTTTGAATGCATTGAAATGGCTAGAAGTGGACAATTGCCATGTTTTCCTCCATACAGTGTGGTTCCTTTATGATAAACAAAACCTTCAATATTTTAATTAGAATGTGGTTTTCTTTGCTTTTTTGGCACTGAGAATTCCAGAAAAGCTGGACCCCAATGTCCATATGCTTCTCCATAATCATACCTAAATCTGCTTGGAAGAAAAGTAGACAAAAGCATTTTTTGTTGCTGAAGTTTTTTTGGTGAAAGGTGGTTTTAGGAATACCATTTCTGTGAATACATACTCATGCTGTAGACCAGTAAAAAATAATAAGGAAGAAAAAATACAGAAGCATATAAAAAGGGATAATATATTAAAAATTTAAAACCAAATCATTTACTGAACTGTTTAGGTCAAAAATTCTATGAATTTTATCTGTTAAAAAGTTTAAAATTACTTCACTGAAATGGAACATGTTTTTCCATTCAAAAAGGAGTTATGTTTCTGGCAAGATCTTAGAGGACAGCAGCTTTATAAATGTTTAGCTCTTCTGCTTTCAGTGCCTCTACAGATCCAAATGCAAGGTTAGGTTTTTGTCTGCTTACAGCCTGATTGATAATATGTAGAAAGACTGCAGAGAGAGTCGCCCATGGTTTAGTTTGTGTAGATATGGTTTCTTGTTTCCTCTTTTCACACGCATTAAATATCTTCCAAAGGATTTATTTCACATCTGCTCCTCTGTTAGCCTGCAGTCGCTGGTTTCCTTACTGCTGCAGATGAAACCTCAGAAGTGGAGCTCTGAAAGGCAGGGCTGTTTTTGCAGAAAAAAAGGAAACCGATGACAACAAAACTATCACACACACAAAAATGTCTCTCTTTTATCATTCTAATCAAACCTGATTTTCATTTTTGAAAGTGCAACTCTAACACTACACCTGGGAATAACTGGTCATTACAGCTGAACCTGGCACAAGAGCATGTACATGGTTGGGCTTGTCTGCACTCCATGGGATAGAGCTTTAGCTGGGAAAAATAAGGATAGCTGCATGCGGATACAGTTGAGCTCTGCTGATTTACACCAGGTCAGGGACTAGTTCTGTGCACTGATTTACTGCAACCAATTTGAACCCATTAGACTTACGCCAGTATAAACCAGAGGGAACTCAGTGGTGAATCAGGCGCAAAAATAAAGAAATCTTTAGATAACTACTTAACAGCTGTGGAAATATTGGCTGGTTCTCTTAGGACTTCATTACAACATCTGATGAGAATGCTGATTTATGGAGACTAGTAAACAAATCTCAGCAGAAAGGGTATCTCAGAAAAAAACAAGGAAACATATGCAGAAAAGAATGGACCATCTCAAGGCTTATATTTTCTTGCACTGTCTGAGCCACACAAAGATTTAATGGAAGACATTTTTAACAAACACTTTGGATTTAAAGGCAGATGAAAGAAGCAACACAAAGCCCCTGTGGCCTGTTGATATAAACGACCAGGGGCAAGGAGGATCCTAGCACTTGGTTCATTCAATGACTCATCATGTAACACTGGGCTCTTCATTTGACCCCTTCTTGCCTCAGTGAACTCAAGCACAGATTAGGGTGAAAAATGTAGGTTCCTATTGGAAAACAGATGATTTATAAGAGAACTTCCCTGTGTAAATACATTACAAAGAGGTGGTAAATCCATAAATTTTATATGTACAATCATAAACAATAGAGTGAATATCTCCAACAACCTTCATATTTCCTTCGTTCTTCAGGTTGCTTTTTTTCATCTTACTGTATTATTCTCATCACAGAACCACGCACATTCTTAACAGATCAGCAAATGAGAGTAATGTTGTTACTTTCTGAATTTGTGGTATGGAAACAGATGCAAGAGTAAAACCAGATTCCCACTCCTCCCATAAATCAGGGAAGGCAATGGCACCAGTTATATCTACTCCAACATCAAAAGTAAGTTTTACAAAAATTGTTTTGGACAGCTGTCTGGACCAAGCAATTTCAGCTGCTGATGCTGTATGCACATGTGTGTGCTGAGGATGCAGCGTGAAACCTGTTCACAATCTGTTTTTCAGACATTAGTACATTTTGTCCTTTACCACATGAACATGTGGCCCACAAACTGCCTCATAATGAAGATCATTTTATTCAGTACTGAATTGTGTGCTCCCCACCTTCAGTTTTTTGTAAGGGAAAACACCCATCAAAATCAAACACAAGGAAAAAAAATCAAGTTCTCAGCAGCTTTTTTTTCTTAATTTTACATTTTAATGATTTGGACAAAACTCATCACTTCCATTTTATTAATAAAAATGATCACTAAAGTATTGACATGAACAACAAAAATATACAAGTATTCTTCCAGTGTATCAGACAAATGATCTAAACATATTTTGACAGACTGCTGCACGCAAGGCTAATGGTATAAAAAATGTAAAGTGTTGGTAAGGTTATGAAATACAGTGGAAAAAAACCACATGCCATAAAAATTTAGATTCTTTCAAAGTTCAAATGTCAGCCAATTAAATCCTCTGTTTAAATGCTGAGACAAAAAGCCACAAAGATCTCAATCCTATCTCATCAGAAGAAGGGTTTTTTTACTTCCCTGCTGGCAGCTTGTAGATGCAAAAGGTCTTGATATAGAGAAGGGTGCAAGTATAGCAGCAGCTAAGGAGTCTCAATCAGATAAAGTGACATCTGTGACAGATAGCTCTCTTACACAGGAGTCACACAAGCCCTGCTTGCCTTTCTCACGGGAATGATCCACCACTATTACAGTATCTCTAATGCGGCTACTAACATGAAGTTTTAAACTCATTCACAGTTTGAAACAAGATCACATTTACAGTGAAAAGCCAAAGTCTTAAGTAGCATGGAAACTCAGTTCAGTTTTCCTTATCACTTCTCTTCTATAGTTTTAATCAGGTGTTTTATTTATTAGGGGTTCAAAAAATAGTCTCAATGAATAGCCATTCATTTCTCCTGTACTCATCCATTTTGTACTTTTGATGCTAGATGAACATGTGTTCAAATAGAAGTTTAAAAAGATTTTTTTAAAGTTAAAATAAACTGAACTTTCATGTTAGGAATTACACCATTTGCACAAATATTGAAACAAAAAAGAATTAAAATTAGGCTTTGTATGCATTGAAATGCATATATACTACAAAAAAAAGGCATCAATATTATTTCTTAACATGCTTTCCACATAAAAACCAACCATTAGATATTCTTTTCAGTTCTGAACAGGAAAAAAAAAAGAAAAAAGGAAATAAAAGTATTAAAAGGTAATTTCAGAAAAATTTCACTTAACTTTGGGGTATCGGGAAAAGATAAAGTAAAAATACCTGGAAATTTAAATGAAGGGTACAGAAGAAGACACATTTTCTAGAGAGGATTTGGGCATTTTTTTATTAAATAGGCAAACTGGGAGAAAGAAAAATTTGCATATTGGATGAAGGAATAGGGTTGTTACACTAATGATAGGAAAATAAGCAATCTAGGGTATCAAAGGAACAGAATATTAATATTTCTGTCTGGAAAATATCTTCAAGCAGAAAGTGATACACTGTGTAAAACGCATCCAGGAAAGGATTCTTTATACCAAATATATACTAAAGTGAAATTTAAATCAGACTCCTAAAAGAAAATATCTGATGTCACATTACAGATATGACTAAATAGAGAGGAGGATTAGATAATAATTTTGAACACAAGTTTCCTCTTGACTCCATTTTAAATAATTGGTGCTTAGATCCTTTGTCTCTTTGTCTTCTGATATAGACTGGATTTTTTGTTTGGTTTTTTCTAAATAAAGGAAGTTTTTTTCTTAATTGAAAAAAATATGCTGTACTCTAAACATGGCCTCCCATTTCTCAAAAGAAGTGATTTATTGTGCATCTATATTTGTTCTTAATAGGGCAACTTTCTATGATCTTTTAATACCAGTGAAGAAAAACTTGTACTTTCCTTTAATTTTATGTTGATATTGACCTCCAAAGAGCCTGAAAAAATGAATTTGGTGATATAAGCAAGTATGAAAATTATCAGTATTATTACAGATTATTAAGAGTATTTACACTTTTTTTTGAAAGCAGACTGGCACAAAATATTTAATGTAAGGTAAAAAGTATCTGGTCTTTGCAGAGACATATATTTATTAACAAAATGCAGATTTTGTTTTATCCCCTAGAGCTCTTACAAATGCACAAAACACAATCTCAATACATTCAGGACCTGCTTCAAAACAGATTATTGATATTCTGACCCACAGCTCTCTGGGAGGATATTGAGTATCAGCTGCATCAAAGGTTGGCGCCAACCTTCCTCTTCTATGCACCACAAACCAGAATTAATTGCAAATCAATCGAACAAACTACAACTGATCAGTAAACCAATTAGTAATTTTAGCTGTTCATCCTGTCTTCATTTACTAAGGGGAAAGATGTGGGATGAAGGAAAGTGATTTCTAGTTAACATTTACTATTTTTTTTTTCACTCTGGTAACAAGGATGCCCTTGTAAAAACATTTCAAGCAGGGATATATCCAAGCTAAGCAACTCCATCGCTTCCATTACATTCTTCTTATGATTCTTTTTCCTTATGGTTCTTTTAATTTTTGCCCCAAGGCTTTCTTCTGATTTTAATGCAGTAAATTTTTACTTTTATATTTTCCTTGCGTCTTACCCATGAGTTCATCACTATTTTTGAATTTATTCAGAGCATTCGGAGTGCAAATACCTACACCCATGTGCATTAAATATTATTCTGACTTTTACTGGATTACTACATTGCTGCTTGCTGTTTCTAAAATTGGAGGAATCTGTAGCCACCTCTGGAAAACCCATAACTGTACTCTTTTAAAGAGTAGCCTTTTTAAAATTTGATTGAGATTTGATGGGTTTTTTCTTACCTTGCAAACAATTCAAGAAATAAATTATTTTTCTAACAATCTACATATCACTTGAGTATAAGTAATTTGCAGTTTAAGCAAGGTAATAATATGTTATATCTACATTGACTTCATCTTTCTCATTCTACCAAAGTATGTGATTCCATGGAAAATCTATTCTGTTGAATGTATTATAAGATGCCATCAAAACACAGCAGATTATATTTTATACAAAAATATATCTTATGAGGAAAAAGAGTTACGTGAAAAAAACTCCTTTAACTAAAGAAGTCAAGGGGAAAAAAACCCCAAGTAATACCCAGATCAGGAACATTTCAAGGTCTCAAAATTTCCTGAAACATCAGAATGCATATACAAAAAAAGTTTTAGGTCTCTTCCTTTGCAGCAAATGGGTATCCAAGGAATTAAATGTCTAGAACTGTCTGTTACTAGTAGATTACTCAGTAGACCTTTATAGAATTAGTTTTAGTAAGTGCAATTATTTTTTTCATAGTTATTTAGGTACTAAAATCTGGATCATCTTGATAAAATAAAGAGACTTTACCCAGAAATAAAACAAGATTTAACATATTTTCTGGTCTTAAACCACTATATATAACCTCTAATAAAAAAGAAAATATATACATAATTTTCCAAGGAAACAGTATATTTTGTGTGAGACTGTCTAATACTGAACAGGTTGAAAACCTCCAAAAGCCTGACTGATTGTGACAGCAGCACCCTTCACCATCTGATTGAAATTAACAGTTTCTTTCATTTGTCCTAATTAAGACCAATGGGAGTTTTGGAATTCACCAAAGGTGTTTCAAGTTGCTCTCTTGTTTAGGTGTTGGTGGTATCAGCTTCTACTTTATTCATCAAACAGTTTAGTCTAACTTGAGAACAACTCCTTTCTTAGGGCTCTCTTTCAAGAAGTGCTTGGATTGATACCTTCTATGAGTGCTTCTTAATAGAGAGCACTGCGGTTAGTGATGAAAAGGATATAATTTCTGGTGAAAGATTAATACATGGTGGGAGCAACCCTGACAATGTGAATACAAAAGTGTTACTGAACAAGCAGTTGCTAAGGACTCACAGAAAACTCTACTAGCCTTTTATAGGGACTACAACTCCTCTGCTATGAAAAGGCCAGAGGAGGAACATACTCAGTGAGGGGACAGCACCACCTTCAGCGCTGAGTCCTGCCGGAGCCTTTCACAGTTTATAATCTGGATCCTGGGGTTAGAGAAAAGGTTGCATTAGAAAGGAGTACACAGCAGGTTTGAGGAGCATCCTGGCTGCAGCTGCAGAACTCACATCTGGACGTGTCTGGATCCCTGTGAGCTCTGGGGACTGGCACTGCTATAGTTTTTTTTTCTTAGCACTACCCTGTAAGTCATGATGACACATACTGCAAAGGGCTGCCTTTAAAATGGGATCAGACAAGGAGAGCCCAGCTTTCTCTTTCATAACGGCAGATCCAGCAGGCACCCAAGGATGGCAGGCACAGGCTTAGCTCCCAGAGCATCGTGGCACTCTATTTAAACTTCCATTTGTAATGAAAATGCTGTGCTCACCAGTTTGGTTGCAACCATGCTCTTGCAACTGCGCATACCAAACCACATTTTCTGACCATCAATACAAACAGAAAGAGATTGAGGAAAGTATGACTGAGAACTGCATTGAATCCTTCAGCTCTGGTCCACAGACTCTCCAGGCTAGCATTTTGGTGTGACTAAAGACTCACTTCACTAATTACTCATAGTGAGGTCTGGAAAGTGAGAAAGTACTTCAAATTCTCTCTTCTGACACTTGCCCAAGGTAATTATGCATGATGCATCTACTGCATAACTGTAATTTTACAACTATTATATATGACAGTTCTACCATGCTCAGAGTTTAAACTGGTTATTAGATGTATGCCTATAAATTTCAGACTTTCCTCTTAAATGGATTTCAAGCACATTAGGAAGTCATAAATTAAGTGCTATTATATTTGAGAGAAAACTTTAGTATTGAAATTTTATTGTAAAGTATTCAAAATCTCCTAATTTTGTCTTCATTGCTATGGAATAAATGGTTGTAGAATCATAAGTCATTTCAGATTGTCATTTATATGGTGTCATTCAGAAAATGATGTATTATTTGACTTTCATTGAAGAAGTGAAAAATACCTTGAAATAAAAGTTGTATAGTGGGTTGATTGTTGGTTTTTTTTCCTCCTTGGGAGATTAATGGGCCATTTAACTGAAAGATGCATGTGTTGTATTTCATCTTTTTTTATATAATTATTACAGAGGAGGTGGGGGGTTTAGACATTTACAAAGACAAAGTTGTCCAGTGCTTCAAATGTAATTGCAGTAGCAATGAATTCGGTTCAATTTTCTGACGTACTTGGGCAACTTAACTGGTGAATGCTTTTAATATATTTGCTGGTGTTCTTCTTGTCAAGATCTGCTTCTGTAGTGCACATACAAATACTTCTGATGTGCTTAATCCTTCTTGTAATATCTCTCACAGTCCTTACTCTTATGTGCGCTATGCAGAGGAGAGAGAGCTCATGAGGATTATCAGGTCTAATTCCCACAATCCAGGTTCTCTTCCCAGAACTTTCTGCTCTAGAGTTCCTGTGTGACCTTGAGTAAACACATCTGTATCCATGTCTTCAGCTTGGGTCTTTGGCTCTTTTGATTTTCAACTTTTGCTTTTGGCTAATCGCGATCCTGAAACTATCCTCACTTCTGGAGATCTCAATTAAAAGCATCACAGCTCTTCCTGAAAATGCTGCAGTGTGCTTTACTCTTTCTGAATTTCTGAAAACTGCAAACCTGGAGCTTACTGTTTCTGAACTGCGTGTTTGAGCTCTGCTTCAGTCCCTGTCCCTGAGCAAAACCACAGGTGTGCCACCAGGAGCCAGTGACAGCCCAGGCACCCACCTCCTCCCAGGTCAGGGATACCAGTGGGCAGGAGAAGGGCACACCATGGTGTCTGGATGGCCACATTGAGAGTGGACACAATGCATAGCTCCACTTCTGGTTTCCAGGCCTTTACTTCCTCCTGGAAGTGAGGAAGAGTAGTTGTTCATGTAAATGCTGGGGTGTCAGTGACTGTCTTCTCGCCCAGAATCCAAGGCCTGTACCTGTTTCCTTGCACTATAAAATAAGTGGCCTGGCCCATAAAGGTCATCGGGAGCATCTGAATCATCATCCGGACCTTGCCCAGGTATGAGCAGCGCTTGGGTCAGCCTAGAACTCTCCAGAAGGCATACTAGCAGTTGTGCGGGAGTGGGCTGAGCTCAAGTCCAAATCCTATTCAGCTTCCTGACGCAGACAGACAACCAGGTACCACAGCAAGGGAAGGGACACCTGAGCTACCAGCATAGCAGCAGAGGAGTAGGGAGGGTCTACCAGGTCTTTCCTAGAAAGGGAAGGAGAAAGGGGAAGGAAAATCAGGTAAACCCACACACATAAACTTAGCACCGTGACGCTACTGACAAGAATAGTAAAATGTATACTGATCCTGATCTGTGAAAAATCCTCATCATAATTTATGTGTGCTTACAATAACAAAAATTAGGTGACTAGTAGGCTTTGCATTTGATATCAGTGGGTGAGGATGCGTTTGTGATTGATTTTAACAGCAGCCACTCAGAATCGGTTTGTCCTCTTAAAAAATAGTCCATCTCCATAAATATTATAGATTTTTTTTAGTTACCTAATTTTTCCCTGTTCCAAAAAAATGTATGTTCCCTTTCCCATGTTTTCACCCACATAAATATTCAGGGTGAGGCCCTTCCAACTGAGATCCCTTCAGAAGCAGCTCTGTACCCTGAAGAGGTCCATTCCTTCTCCAGTACACCTATGTTGATAAAAAGGGACTCACGTGCTCTAGTTGGAATTATTTTCCCAAAGTGAGAGGACAAGTGGCTCACTTCACAAAGGAATTACTCTCCCCATAGGAAGGTATAACATATACCTTTATTCAAAGCTGCTGTAAAAAAACCAAGCTGGATTAACATGGAGTCAGCTTCTTTCAGCAATGGGGTAAAAAATTCTAAAGAGGCCAAATACTTCAAGATAATTTCACAAATACTGAAAATTTCCAGACTTACTGGTCCTGTCACATTTAATTTAACTGATGACATAAACACTAGGCAGGGCTGCACAGAATTATTTTGTTTTTTTATGAACCTCAATTTTTTTCTCTATTATACTCTTTAGCACTTACAATTGGCTTGTGAACTGAAGGGAAATGCATCATTAATCCCTGAAAAGCACCATGTGTTTAATTATTTAGACATGTAGGGAGATTAGGCCTCTTAAGACAAAAGTTCTTTTGAAACAACAAAGTCTTAATTTGCTTCTATTTTCTCCCACTCTTTCTTTTTATTGTCAGATTTTGGAGATTTTTACAGTCATATTTTTATATTATTCTGCACTATTATTAAATTCACAGTGGGCCTTAAAAAGTCCTTCTAATGGAATGTATTTTTCAAGGCACTGACTGTAAATTCCCAGAAGAAATTTAGCCTTTCCTCAAACATTTGATAGGCTTTTCTCCTACCCAATAGGAAGTGACATTTGAAATATCTTCTCATATTTGGTAAGATAAAAATACCTTGTTATTTTAAATGGTAGAGTGAATTGTAGCAGTTTTCTAAAGTTCTTTCATTTACCAAGAATAGATAACAACCACATCATTTGGAATTCATCTAAGTTTTCACATTTCTCAAGAGATGCTTAATTGATCAACATGGAATCATTCATGGTGATGAGCATATTCACTTAAAACTATTTCAGAATGATATTCAAATTTTCAAAGCAAAGTACTTTTATTGGTACTTTACTTTCATTTTGGCATTCAAGTTTAAAAATTGAAATGGGGAAGAAGTGTTTTAAATTCTAGGAGTTAAAAAAAGAAAAAAGAGGTGTCAAAATTTCTATAATCTATATATCAGAAAATACTGTTGACTTATTCATAGGACCAAAGGTCTTAATTTTGCTATGTTGATGGAGAGCTGATAAATTTCAGTGAGCTTCTCCACTGTGATGGAGAAGCTGACAGGGTATGCTAGATTAAGTGGCATGAAAAGTTGAAGAGGTATTCAATTAAAGAAGAATTGAAGAACTGTCATACACTTAATGCTTGTTGACATTAGAGTGATTTTTCTTTTTTTTCCTTTTTTTTCCCCCCTGTTTAAATAGGGCCTGTCAAACAAATGTGATACTCTTTTTTGATAAGATTTCAGTTTGGTCGATAAAGACAACCACAGAGACATACAAGGTCTAAACTTTTAACAGGTTTTGCGTTAGTATCACATGACATTCTGTTTGAGGCGTTAGCCTTATGCAGTGTCAATAAAACACATATTAAAATTTGGTTATTAGATGGTTTTCAAAAAGTATTTGTACAAGGCGAATCATTGTCAAATGAGGAATTTGCACTGGGATTCCACGAAGACCTAGTGCTACTCAACATTTTAACAAACGATCTGCAAGTATGTGTAAATCCCTGCTCTTAAAATTTGAAGACAACACAAAAATGATAGACTTTTAATATTGACAAGGACAGACATCCATAATTAGTCATCAAGTAAACTGGGGCAGCTCATCCAGTATGTGTTTTAATATTACCCAAGGGTGAAATAATCTGCCAATGAATAGTGAACACAGGCAACATCTTAATGAGATAAACTTTGATTCTTCAGGTTTTATGGTAGATGGGAACCCGAACATGACTATACCAAGAATTAATTCTTGGATATGTACATGAAAGGAAAAGGTAATGAACCAGAGAGGGTACTGTAAAAGTGCACAGTGGAAGACACTGTAGAAGATATCATATAAGAGAAGAACTCTTAAGAGCTCCGTCTGTTTAGCTTCACAGAGAGAGGATTGAATAGTAGTTTGATTACAGGTTGGAAACTAGATATCAGTGATATCTTAATCTATCTGGTAGAAGTACAATAAAAAACAGTAGTGGGAAGCTGAACCCAGACATGTAAACCGTGAAAAAAGCCATGAGTGTAAAAAAGACTTTAGCCAGCTGAAAAATCACAAAGTGATGGACTTTCAATCTCTTGATTTTTTCATTGAAGTCTGATAAAAAGGGTTACTGAATATTCTCTGAGTTCAGTAGATAGTAGATTTTAATCCAAGTTAAATGTTAGAATATTATTTATCATGTGCTCTTTCCATAAAATCCATTATGATTAGGGCCTGCCTTAGTATGGTTTGTATAATATTGAGGTGTTTAAAAACAAACACTGGAGACAGGAATGGAAATTTGATTGAAGTCTTCAATCTTAGAATTATTTATATCCTTTGTCACATCTGGGAAAAAATCATGTCTAACAAAATAAGTCTACTGGATACATACTTAAATGTTTATGAATTGCTCAATCATTAAAATGATAACACATAGTGTAAAGAGACATAAATTCAAATGAAAGACGGCAAAGAGGTAGGAAATTAAATTGAAGAGAATTTTTTTAACACAGAGGGCCTGCCAATCCCAAGATGGAGTCACCTTGGGTACCTTTGATGTTTGTATAAAAATTAATTCTTTATTAGCTTAATTGAAAATGACTCATGGGAACCTTGACTTGAGTAGTAGCTCACATCTATGATAAGAGAATTGATAAGGGTTGGGGCAGGTCTAAAATGCATTCATTCAGTTTTGTTACTGTATATTCTTTATTTAGACTCAGTCTGTCTGGCAGCAATCACGGAAGTTTGAATGTTTATATGAAACACTGAGACAGCAGAACATCTGATTCTGGGTGATTTTCAACACTTTCCAAGATTAGCAAGAGCACCTGAAGGAAGAACTGAGATGCTGTGTATTTAGGAAACCTATACATTAATTGCTCATACTGCACCTGGATTAGGACAGTATTAGCTCACCACCTAAAGAACAAGCCATTAGTCTATCGGAATGGGTGACATGGCTGTGAGGGAACCAGGGGATGTTGTTGCCAAGACACTCTCTATGGTATCGGAAAATTCATAGTGCTCAGGTGTCGCAGACATCTTTCTGTGAAAATCTTTTCGTGAAAATCTTTTCTTTAAGATTTTTCTGCTGAAGCTGAGAAGTTTCAGCAACAAATGTAAACAATTGTTATCTGCTGCTGTGGAATGAAACAAGTCCGCCTGTGATTGGGCCACCTTAGATGTGTACAATTAATAACCAATCAAAGACTGAGCTATCTCGGACAGAGTCTGAGAGAGCTCCTTTGTTATCATTCTTTTCTATTCTATTCTTAGCTTAGCTAGCATTCTGAAGAACCTTTCCTTTCTATTTCTTTTTAGTATAGGTATAATGTAATATACATATATCATAAAATAATAAATCAAGCCTTCTGATCATGAAGTCAACATTCTTGTCTCTCTCTTCACCTGCAAACCCCTGTGACTGCCATCGCACTCAGGTGAGGATCCTAGTGACTGGGAAAAGGATCTTATTTTTTAAAAAAGGGGGAGAAAGGAAGACCTGGGTTATTACACACGTGTCACAACCACCTCTGTGCCTGGGAGGGTCACGGAGCAGATCCTTATGGAAACAATGGCCAGGCACATGCGGTGCCTAGGCCACTAGGCCTAGACTAGGAGGATATCTGAGGTAACCAGCAGGTTTCACCAAGGGCAAATTGTGCCTGAGCAATCTGGAGGCCTTCTATAGATGCAGCGACTGTGATGACAGACAAGGGAAGGTCACCTGATGTCATCTCCCTAAACTACTACAGAAGGTTTTTAACAGGCACTTGAAAACATGACACTAATGTTAATGTTACCAAATTGGAGACACCTGGATTTGAAGGATGGATTGTTTGGTGGAGAAGGAATTGTCTGGCTGGACACAGCCAGAGGGTTGTGGTCAAAGGCTGCATGTCCAGGTGGGGGCTTGTGAGGAGTGATTCCCTCAGGGCTCTGTGTTGGGACTGGCACCTTTTAGTATCTTTGTCAGCAACACAGGCAGTGGGACCGAGGGCACCCTCAACTCAGGAAGCACATGAGAAGGTCCAGAGGAGGGCACAAAGATGATCAGTGATGGAGCAACTGTCCTACAAAGGCAGGCTGAGTTAGGGTTGATTAGGCTTGAGGTGAGAAGGCTCCAGAGAAACCTCATTGCAACCTTTTAGTACCTAAAAGGGGCTTTCTATTGAGCTTCCACCATGAATATTAGGTTAGTTTATAAGTTTAGAAACAGACAGGACAAGAGGCTTCTCAGCAGTAAGAGTTGATGTTGCTCCAGCAGGTTTAAAAATACTCATGTAGGCAAAAGATATCAAGAGGTGTTTTTTAGATTTAATTACAATAGAAAAACTGGAATCTAAGCTTTGTATTCATTCTCTTCTTGGAGCCCCTGTTGCTAGTGAAACTTCCTCTACAGAATTTTCGTCAATGCTTTATGAATATTTCTAATGCCACTTATGTGATAAAAGTTAGATATGTCTAGATGCCAAACTAGATACTAAAGCTATCTATCTTGCTTTATAGTCAGTTAATTACTTTAGTAAATAATAGGTGATGAGGAAGTAGAAGGCATCACATTCAGCATATTAATTGCTGAGTGACAAATGAAGGAACATTTTCCCATCATTTCAGATTGAATTGCCAGTGAAAGCCATAAGGTCTACACCTGTCACCACTAAACCAAGCTAAGTTACTTAACATGTGAAAGCAGTCCAGTGCAATATGCTATTTCACACTAGGCAATCTGAATACATGCTCTGTTTAGAAAATATAGTGTTTCTGTTTTGAATTACAATTGAATTTAAATCTTTGATATTTTTCTCATAAGGATTGGCCATTCTCTATGTTTTGCCACATCCAAAAATATTTTAACCAAAGTGTATATACCCTTTTATTTTATCAAGATTAAATAGCACAAGTTATTATTTTTCTTTCAGATTTTCCTTGCCTTTTAATTTTTTTGTTTTAATTCATTGGACCTAGCATATCTACAAAAACCAAAATTACTCATAATAGTGCTGGGATACTTTACAATATTAAAAGCAGCATTTATTATTTCAATTCCTAATTGTTTCATGTAATATTGGGTACTTGCCTGAGAAGAAGAATCTCTTCTCTTCTTCCTATCTGCCACAGTTAAATTATATATAATTATTACATAATTACAGGTGTGCTGTCTTCCTTTGCAGGATAATGATAGGCGTGACTTAAAAAAACCTGCAGGTATTTAGGTAAAACAACATGGTAGGTCAATTGCTAAAGTACCACAAGAAATTATCCCACAAATGTGCTGAACAGTCTTGTCAGCTATTAACATCACAACTATAGCTCCAAAGATGGAAAGAAAGAACTGTTTGCTTAGAGGTGTTTGCTAGCATGCAACAATTGAATGAAAATAAAGCACTTTTGCTTACAGTTTATCTGATAAGAATCTGTCTTCTCTTTAAACCATTAGGTCTGCACTATTCGGTATTTCTGACAGAGAGGTGTTTTGATCCACCATAGTCTCCTTGGCCAGTAATCTTATTGGGTTTAACATTGATGGTCATTATGCACAGCACGTCAGTAAGGGATGGATAACAGAAACAAGTTGGTGCCATATTGTCTAAGATGCCAAAATGATAATTCAAACCTAAGTCTCTGGTATTAATGTTCCAGACTTAACTACTTTTTTTTCATATATGTTGCATGAGGAAACTGAGCTGCTTTGCATGTTTTCACTCAGCAAATATCTATTCAAACTCTTACCTGATTGTTAAATTTCAAAGCCAGCACTATGCTGCTTAGATTGGACTGAGTACACTCACAGCTCAGAACAGAAGAGGCAGGAACAGTGCTTTTATTATTTTCTTTTGTACTTGAGATTTCTAGGTAACTGCGGTTTGTCTATTATGTAACTGCTACCAATTGTAAAGCAACCAGATTGATTGGTGATATATATTTGTATATTCCTGATTTCCCTACAGTATGTTTCAAAAACACTTGCCCCAGCAGTATTGTCAGAATCTGAATGCCTTCCTTTTGCTTGTATTTCATGTACTATAATCCTTTCTTTGCATCATGCTCAGGGTGTTTTCAGCCCCTTTTTATGGAAAAGGATAAGTTATTTTTTAAATCCTTTTTTTTTCCTTTTTCCTTCATAATGCTATGCTATTTGGATTTTCTAAAGTTACTGACAACAAGGATACTGACAATACTGAGGATAAACATTCCTGATACTGGAATGCTACCCAGTACTTACTGGGAAAAAAGAACTTAGAAAATACCTTTCCACAATACAATGAAACTTTATCATCAGGATACTTGAATAAAACAGACAAACAAAAAGATAGAGTCAGTGCAAAGTTAACCTCTCCCCCTCCGCCCCCACCCTATATATTAGCAGCTGCTGCCACCTGTAACTACCTCATTCTAATTCAATACCTCTACCATGGAGCTGTTGAAAGGGTGGATAACTTGATACTGTCTCAGTCTGCAGGAAAGCAGGAGTAGTGGTTGTAGCCCAAACACAGAGCCTAGTATGGGGGAGAAGACTCTTATAGTTAGTTCCAGAGGATATGTCACTTTTCTGTGAAACAACTATGTGGATTCTCTAAAATGACAAGATTTTTATTGTCAGACAGCCAGATAAAGCCATACAAACCCATGTGTCATGTATGTGCAGTGATACCCATCCCGCTCCACATTCACTGCATTTTCCTATCCCAATTACTTCTACAGCACAAGCACAGCTATGGCAGGGGATCCCATTACAACCCAGATGACCCCTCTTGGTTAAAGCACAGTTCAAGCTGTCTAGTTTCTTATTCTCTAGCATTTCTGTTGAGGTGAACCATAAGAACTCTGAGTGCAAATTCTTTGTAACAGAATGAAAAAAGGAATGAAAAAAGATCTATCTGTCCTAAAAAGAGATGTGTTCACACTGGGTCTATCACCACAATGACTCTGTAGCACATCAAGTCATTAGACCTTGCACTGTGCAAAAAGCTGTAACTGTGAGCATTGATCAAGATTTCCTGTCTGTATAGTCACTTTTACCTGCAGCTGCCCAAACTTTGCACTTTCGGGACACAGAGATCCTACCTACACTGCAATGCACCAGCTGCATTGTAACCATGTGAGACAACAGCATATTTTATTTTCTTGTCCAGGAACCAAAGAAGAAGCTTTTCCACTAAGAATAGAGAATGAAAAAGGAGCTCAAGAGAGTGTAAGGAAAGATACAGCTATTTGGATTTGGAAGTACTGGATGTTATAGAGCAATAGCAAAATTAGGATGCAAAACTGTTTAAGAATACGCAAATTGTGTGACAGCTTTAGTATTTAGGTCCACAAATAAAGTTCAAACTCAAAGGAATGATAATCCAATTTATTTTTTTTAAGAACTTAAGAGCAGTAGGGGGCAAGAAAGCAGCTGCCTGTGGTTCAATTTGCTACTGAGACAGAGAATTCTCTTGAGTAGACACACAGTTATATAAAGTTTATACTATTCTGATAGTGGTGTAATAAACCTGAAGTCTATCTAAAAATCTCTTAGAGATATTTTGGGCATTCTGCAGCAGTATCAGTGAACTAGTACTTGATAGATTTAATCTGTGAGAGGACTTTTGACAGACTGGATCGATGTGTTGAGGACAGCAGCATGAGGTTCCACAAGGACATGTGGTGGAGGAAATGGACTTAAGTTGTACCAGGACATAGAAATTTAGAAAAAAAATCACTATAAGAGGGGTTAGGCATTGGAATAAGTTGCCCAGGTGGCAGAATAGTTGTCTGTTAAAGCAAAGTCACCTTGCTGTGGCCCTTGGAGGTATAGATTCGGGGATTGATTACCACCATTGATTATGGTGGTACTGAGTTGGACTAGGTGATCTTCCAACCTTGATGATTCTGTGAAGGTAGATTTAAGTTGGATATTAGGAAGAAATTCTTTACTGTGAGTGGGGTGATGCAGTGGAACAGATTGCACAGAGAAGCTGTGGCTGCCCCACTCCTGGCAGTGTTCAAGGCCAGGTGGGATGGGGCTTTGAGTGATCTGATCTGGTGAAAGTTGACCCCATCCATGGCAGGTGGGTGATAACTAGATGGTTGTTAAGGTCCTTTCCAGCCCAAACTATTCTATGACTCTGTGATTTTGTTTAGCAAATGATTTCTAAGCGGTATCAGCTCCAGAATGACAGCACAGTCCTGGTTAGTGTTTCATCTAGTGATATTAAGCTGCTATCTGCAGACACCTGGCCAGATCCTCAACTGATTTAAGTGGTTGTCACACTGTTTATTTGTTTAAGCATTTGCACTAAGTGAAAAGCTTGACTGTGTCTATATAGACACAGTCAGACACCGTCTATATAGTAAATTGCAGATAATTTTGTGTTTATGTGTGGTTTTTTGATCTTAGGTATAGTTTCTGTGTATGAGAGTGACTACACATAATCAGATTTTTTTTTATAAAATAACATGCCAAAACAAAAATGTTATTCATGTTTTCAATTTTTTTTCAGCTTAATACAATCAGGAAATAGTACTAGTAAATACATATGCACAAAAATTCAGTGATTTTATACATATGCACATGTAGACATACAGACACACATCCTGCACTGCCCATACATCCCACCTTTATTATATTTACAACAAAATTGAAGAAAAATTATTTGCATGAGTAAATTACTTAATTTAAGTACAAGATCACAATCCACAGCACCATTTGGTGGTTATAGTTTGGGCACTATCTGGTTTAAAATTGGTTTTTATAATTTCCTTCTAAAACAGTATTGAATCCCACAAAAACTGTAGCACCTTACATGATAATATTATAAATTGGTTTGTCAGTCATACTTCTGTGATTCCTGAGACAGAACTTTTATCAGAGGCTAAATTTCTCTCAGTCTTTTGGAAAGTATTATCTGCATTTGGTCGAGCCAGAAAAACAAAGAAGTAAAATTAATTACATTTCATTTTATCCTCTTTCTAATGCCTTCCATAGACCACTATCAAATTTGTAAAAAGCAAGACCAGGACCTCAGTGTACCATAAATGCATCATGCCTTCAGGTCATTGACAAACTACTTGGTCTCAAACTATGTCTCAAGAAACTTGGAAGAGGAATTAAGTTTCAATGGTTGTGTTTTGTTAAGAATGGAATACTAGAGAGCACAAGAAGAATATAAGAATATAATGACATAATTTAGAAAGCAATGAATTCTTGAAGAATCTCTCAACTTAGGAATCAGTAACAGTACTTTCAAATGACAGAAGTAATCCAACAACGATAAGGCAACGCGCCAAAACCACCACTAATGTTTTTATAGGATTTCAGTTTGGTTTAGATTGTTAACCAATCACTAGAGGCAGGAGGGGAACATTAAGATTTCAACTGCACATTATATTTTCTTTATTTTTTTTACATATACATTAGATCTTACAGATATGGCATTATTAGTATGGTGTAGTACTAAGATTTTTATTAAAACATTTACTGATATGAATGTTTTAGCTAACAAATTGCTTGTAGGGATAAAATGCTATTTACATGGAAAATAAGTGAAAGGATGAAAACGTGGAAAATAAGTGAAAGGATGAAAATGTAAAAATTAATAGCCACAACTAATTGACTCATAGAAAGGATTCAACCTGTTTCTGAATCCAAATCCAAATTATTTCAATATTTTCTTCCCCCTGTTTTATTTATTTGTGTTAGCAATTTTAAGAAATTCTAAAATATGCAACAACAAGAAGAAAGTTTCCAGAGGCACTTGCGAGGGTCTCCTGGAGATAAGTGGCACTTCTGAAATAGCTGCCAAGGAAAACAAGTACACAGGGAATCACCCATTTGCCCAAAGTAAGAATAAAAACAGAACAGCAATCCAAGCTGTCAGTGCTGCCACACACTGCTCCAGGGCAAAGGGAGCAACTACTTAAAATGAAAAAGAATGTTAGTTTAGCTGAATAATGTCACAAGAGTGACTGATAAGTACAATAGCAGAGTCAATATTTCCAGAGGCCACAAGGACAAAATCAAAACTGATTTTAGTTTCAATATTGAAATTACAAAACCACAGTTTTCCAGATTTCACTGGAACCAGAACATCTCTGGAATCTGCAATCTTGGATGGAATTTCCATTACTTTCAGAATATTTTGCCTACAAAGACAAGGCAATCTGTGCCATAGATTCATGCCAAAATTCCCTTATTTCTTCACTGCTAAGTGCAACACTGTGCTCACAGCACTAATCCCTGAGCAGCACCAACTAGGAACTATACCACACATAAAGTCCAAGCAACCATTCTTACTGTGAACACAGAACTATAACATAAATTTAATGATGTTTTCTTCCGACATTAAATTTTCTCAAAAAATTGTAAGACGGGATATTAATAGCAGAAATTTTAAAGATTTGGGACCCATAAAAGCTGTAGTATGTATATGAGTATGTTTTAGTCTTGGCTTTATTTTAATTCTGGAATTGAGCAGTATAGATAGAACAGCATCAGGTTCAGCCCCACCCATTTAGTTGTTTTTACAAGCTATCCACAAAATCTCTGTCCTCAAACACCCTAAGCCTTCAACATGCTTTCTGTGCTCCAGCACAGTCTGAGTTGACTGTTAAGAAATACACTTGCAAGAGGCTATGCTCTGTCTTTTTGTACTGATTCAGCTAATTCAAGATGAAGAACTGCAGCTGGCTGTGGTTGCACACACACGCCCCAGCCACAGAGGTAACACACAGAAGCCATGGCAGATCCAGGTCAGCTGCTTGTGGACTCGGGCAGGTTAGAGCTGAGCCCCCCTGCACACCTGTGCTGGGGCCAGAAGCCATTCTCTGGAAGGATGCCTATTCTTGTGCACACACAGCCAAAGACACCTTGCAATGAAAAATGAATATCTGGAACAACTGTGCCACTGCTGTTGTCTAGAAATCAATTTCTGTGTAGCTCCAAGACTCTTGTCTGTAAGACCTGTCTTCCTGCAAATCAGCAGGCAGAAGGAACATTGTTAGCATTTTTGTGCTTTTGCAGTTTTCAGTTTTGCTTATCCTGCAGGAATGGACTATTTTTACCACAGCAATGTAGTGATATTTAATGGAATTCATTTGAAGGCCAGTACTGCATGTTTATACTTTTCATGAAAAGTTATTATTCTAATTTTAATGTAATGAAATTTTCATTTCAGTAAAAATTGCCTTTATATTTTAACAACTCAGTAAGACTCTGTTTGACTCTTTCTCTCTCATTGTAGTCAAATGTTCTCTATTCATTCACAATGCAGTTTGCAGCCAAATAATTAAATTAAAATTACTATATTCCATTTTCAATACCTAAGGCAAAAAGTAATTACAAATTCGTGTATGATTCCCAGTAAGAGGCCCAGTATTCAGTTCAATAATCAGTGTCACTTCAACAACAGAATCATAAAGACTATTTAACTTTCTAAACTAACATTTTCTTTAAGAAAAAATAAAATGAATTCAACTAGAACCATAGGATGAAAAGCTAATGTCTCTATCTGCTGCAAACCTGCTATTTAGCCTTGGGATAAATTTCTGCACTACTCTTTATATTATGATATATTTTTTGTTGTATTCTGAGTATTAAACTCTTTGATTAAATAGCATGAAGGGGTTAACAGTGCCAAGGTAAGTAATTTCTTTGTAAAGAAAAGAGAATAGCTGACATTATGTGCAGTATAATTATTTTTTATTAATTGAATTGAAATACTGAACATTAAATTGTGATACTTAGTCATATAATCCTTTGTAATTATATATTCTACAATAAAAGCCTTTCAATTAAATTTTATTACAAGCCTAAAATTCAAAAAACACCCATCTTTACAACAGAAGCAGTCAGTAGCTAAGCTTTTTGAATAATTTTTCTCAGAAATTAAAAGCAAACTGGGAAAAATTGGCATTATTTTGTCATTTTAGAATTACAACATTTGCCCACCAAATCCTACACAATTGTAGATAAAAGCTCCTACAAGAGCAAAAAGCGTGTCTCTTTTTTTTCTATTTCTACAAAATATTGATGAAGTGCTCTATTGAGGTAGAGATCTCATTAATTATTTGATTTACAGAAAAAGAAGACAGAGGGAAATGAGTGCTGCGGCTAATGCCATGATGTACCATCTTGAGACTTAAGATCTTTTTAATGTATTCGGCAATGCTGCAGCTGAAAGAGGAAAGAGGGAACTGAATGGATCCATTAATTTAATTGAAGTGAGCTCTGACAAGAGATAAAACATCTCAGGCTCTGCATCTCTTCAGGATGCATCAGCACCACAGTAAACAGTAAATGATCCGCAGACGCAGACACGGATACACACACAAACACACACACAAAGTTAAAAGTATACATAGATTTTCACACATACTCACACTCACACACACCCACCCACACACACACCTCCACCCCCTCACTCACTCACTCCCTCACTCGCTCACTCATTTGCTCACTCCCTCGCTCACTCACTCACTCACTCACTCACTCACTCACTCACTCACTCACTCTCACAGGTTTATATACATTCTAGAGATCTCAAGGCCAGAGAACACTTCCTTTAAGAAACCTCACAAAGTATTCAGCATAGAATCATGAAATGGCCTAGATTGGAAGTGTTCTTAAACATCAGCTGATTTCAACCTCCCTGTCAGCAGGGACAATAGATCATGTTACCCAGAGCTCCATCCAACCTGGCCTTGAACTCTTCCAGGGATGGGGCATTCACAACTTCTCTGGTCAACATGTGCCAGTGCCTCATACCCCGCAGTAAAGAATTTTTCCTAATATCTGATATAATCTCTCTCATTCCCCCCTGTCCTGTCTCTACAATGCTCTTGGAAAAAGTCCCTTTTCACCTTTCTTGTAGGTTTTCCCTTCAGCTACTGGAAGGTCACTGACTACATCAAATACACTCTCATGAACAACTCCTGGGTTAGCTATAAGTTATTCAGATATCTTACAGAAAAGTTGCATTTGTTTTGGCTTTTTTCTTTTTTTGCAATTTTCACTGTCTTACACTTTTTTGAAAGGTGAAGGAGAGAAGCAGACTTTACTGCTCCTTGTAGAATCTCCAGTGCTGCTTTGGATGTGTTACTCCTGTTTCCCCACGTGGAAGAGAGAATTTGCTTTAAAAGAAGTATACTGCTTCTAATATGTAAGTTCTTCTTAGTGGTTACTATAAGCATTCTCATTTAATACCATAACCAATTTTTAATAAAAATATGAAATGATACCACTTTACCAATATCGTAGAATACCTGGGTTCATATGCCATAATTACTGTGATTAATAGCACGGGGCTAAAGCAGCAAGATATTCCTAAAGGAATATAAAATGACACTATTTTTCAGACCACAGTTTTAATGATGGCATGCTTCCTGACATCTGGGCTAATACCAGGAGAATTGAACAAAATTAGAAAATAAAGTTTAGATACTGGTCCTGAACATTCTGAACTTTTTGGGAAATTTTATAATTTCCTACGTGATACTACTTATTGCTACTTAATATAGATATATATTACAGATCATATATGAGGGGCACTATTTAGGCATCAGTGTTCTGGAAGCCAGTGTTCTGGAGCTGGCTGCAAATATCTCCCATCTGTGACATGAACAAACAGAAACATCTTTCTGTGACAAGGGACACCCTGAGAAGTTACAGTCCTGGGTATTTCAAGGTTTTTCAAGTTATTTTGCACACCAACAATCTTTCTGTAAGCCTGGATTAATTGAAAGAAAACAATTCCAGGCAATTTCAAAAACTAATTGTATTTTTAATATACACAGAGAATACAGGTTCCCCTTTATTGAACTGTGGAAATTGTATTCAAAGAATAAAATTTACTTTTTCCTTTCATATGAACATGCTCATGTTTTCCCTTATGCATTCTTTTGCCCTATGAATTCACAGTAAAGCAAAACTAATATTTGGTCTCTTAAATTAAAGTTAATGTTTGTGATCAAGAGTTAAAACAGTACTAAATAAGAAAAAAATATGAAACATTTCAAAAGTAAGTGGAAAATGAACATAGTTTCTTGAAGTAGGAGCTTTGAGTTCAGGGTTACTCAGGGAACTGGGGACCGTGAGGAATAGAATAGTTCTAGCAGGACTTTTAAAATTCAGGGACTGCTTTGGAAGTCACAGAGAGATGGATCCATATGTCTGGACTCAGCCAGTTAATATTCCAGAGCAGACTGCTGGAGTGGCCATTTTAATATCTTTACATCTGCTTTTGCAGTAGCTGAAATTCTAATGACATTAAGCAAAGAGGCGGCACAACTCAGCACAGAAGAAAATTGTATCTAGCCCTGTATTCCTGTGCTAGCCACGCAAATCAGAGGGCCTATTTCCTATCTAACATCAAACATTCAAAGCTGTTCTTTCTGTGGCTTATAAATATTTATTTCTGTCTGTATCTTTATGTGTCCACATTCAACGACTTTCAGAACAAAAAACCAAGCAGAAAATAGAATGCAGAATTTGAAGTGAAACTTTGCTTGGAATAACACTGAAGGTATGCCAGTATTCCAAATACGAGCCTTTGTGAATTCTGGCATTAGATTTGACTGTAGTATCAACAGGTATTTATTTTAAAACTATGTTGCAACACACAACACAAGCTTGTTTATCTGTCATTTATCCCTAAGACATTGAAAATTATGAAATCCAATAGATCTAATATAGTATTCACCTTAAATGTTAGCTGGATTGCTGGCATTTAACCAATAGTGCATTTAAATTGTTAAAAAAAAAAAAAAGATGCAAGGGAAACAATCTCTATCGCCTTGAGGAAGTCATTTGAGCTGATTATACAGAGTGCAATGATGCATTAATACATCACTGGATGTGAAATGTGTACAGCGTATCACATAATTCTTTATTTAGGGTTTATTAAACAAGCATTGACCTTCAGTCTTATCATACACAAAACTGTATCCTCATAGTTCGATAAAGTAGGTTGTCAAAGTAAATATTTACAGCAGCTAGTAAAATAAAATCAGGTTATTTTCACTAATGGTCTATAGCGATCATTTATTTTTTGAGCAGCTCTATTCTTTCTGTCAAGAGGAAGCCCTCTTTGGCATCAATGTGAGTCCCTGAAAGCAGGCAACTGATTCAGGGTGCTATCCTGTAGCTATTAAAGTTGAATTTTCCAGGGCAAGAACACCAGAAGCTTTAATAACTTCATTTATAATGGCTCAGCTTTTCTGACTGATTGAGAAATGAACCAGCAAGCTCTGCCTGATGCTGTGCTACTGAACATAAAAGAACTTGTCTTTCCTGGCACAAAAGAGATGTGCATTTAGTTTCACTCTCTCGTTAGGGTAACCAGTGTCATTAAATAACCACAGAATCTGCAATATAACCAATCTCACAGGAAAAGAAAATGACAAAAAAATCAGTTACATATAACTGAGTATCTCTGTGATGTCATTTCTTGAAGGGAGAGATAAAAACCCACAATTGATAATTGTTGTGTTGAGTAAAGCTACTCATGTATTTCTAGTATAAAACAGTGCTTCTTCTTACAAAAACTTTATTTTTGGCTGAAAATACAGTCTAGAAATTGTTATACAATATTATTATCCAAATTATTATCCAATATTATTGGCAAACAGACTAAAACCTCTGTACAAAGAATATTGCATTGAAAACCAAAGAAATGAAAAGAGCAGTTTATAACGTGGTTTTGTATATGTAATTATTCCTATTCCAGGAATACCGAAATATATCAAAGCAGTTCTGGAGAGATACCACATTTCCGTCATGTCTATCAATTTGAGCATTTAGCAATACACGCTTACAGATCATATATGAGGGGCACTATTTAGGCATCAGTGTTCTGGAAGCAAGATCATTCAATTCAGAATCCAGTGCTGTATTTTAACAAAAGAATATGCGTTCATGTATGTGTGAGTGACACCTAGTCCTTCATCTAATTATAACTGTGCTCATCAAATTATAACTCGGCTCATCAAATTATAACTGTTCTCTTAGGTATCCAGAGTCACCATACCCAACAGTGTAAGACATCCCTAAAGACCAAAAAAAGGAAAGAAAGTTGGAAGATGGGCAAGTATTCCTTATGATATATTTAGAAAGGACTTTTAAGCGTATTTATTTTCTTATATACAACATAATTGTCACTAACCTTAATAAAATAAGTGAAGTAATAAATCCCAAACTAAGAGAAGAACCATCCATCCAGTCCCTAGTGTGCTACTGAAACAATGGCATTGTCAGGAGACAGCCAATAGCAAACCTGATCTCATTCGGATGGTCTTCAGTGTAAACAGGAAAGTAGCACTTCAAATCTGACAGAATTTACAGTCACTCTGCATTTATCAGTGAGTGTAACAGCTTGCCCAGTACATAGCAAATTCTGGTACTTCTGGCTTCTTAGAACTGCACTTTGAAAGGCTGAATGAAATATGGTTCAAAACAGAGGTGATAAAATAGATGAAGATACACCACCTCCTAGGAGCACCACACACCATCACGACACCTCCAGAGATCCTTCCCAATACACAGAACTCAGCTTTCCTTGTGCATTTGTGGGCACACCAAATAACGTTTTGAGGGACTATAACAAGTGTTAGAAACAATTTTGTAGTTTCAAAGAGGCTTATAAGACAATTAAAATGGTATAGCAACCACAATGTAAGATATTCTGGAAAGTTCCAGCTTTTTTTCTTGTTTTAAACTGACATTTTGTCACCACCAAGATGAAGAAAATAATTTGTAGCTACAAGGATAACATTCATAAGGATGTACATTTTTATTTTCAACATGTAATAGCAATATATTGTAGCCTATAATTACTGTCTGTTCTCAAACTTCTAATTTTATTTTATTTCATTTTGAAATTTGGATCCCAGCCATGCAGGTTTTTTCAGGTTTGGGAGGTTTATTGGGTTTTACTTTGGATTTTTTTGTTGTTATTTTTGTTAGTGTTCTTTGCTTTGGTTTTTTTTCCTTTTATTTTGGGGTTTTTTCAGTGTGTTTTTTGTTGCTGTTGTTTGGGCTTTTTTGTTTGTTTTGTATGGGTTTTTTTGGTTGTTGTTTGTGGGGGTTTTGGGGGTTTTTGTTTTGTTTTGTGAGGGTTTTCAATTGGTTGGTTTTGGTTTTTGTTTTATTTTGGTTTTTCAAGGAGACTGTTACTCAAACACATGCATTTATCTTTTAAATAAAGAAGATGGGAAAAAATCAAAATAAATAAATAACTGCAACTTCTTGGCATAGTTGTAGTTCACTAGTACACTAGGATTATAAATGGATGTTTTCAGTTCTATTTGTTCCATTGAGTGGTTTAATAAGGAACCTTTTAGACTTTACCAGCTATGCAATAATGGAATAAAATATACAATGATTTGACAAATTCACCTGATTTATAGTAAAATCTATTTTTTTCTCCAATACCATCCATATCTAGAAGGGGAAAAAAGCTGATTTGGTTTCTGATTACTGTTTTTCTACTTTCTCTTAATTTCAGTATAACTTGTATGGCAACAAGTTCTTTTATTTCCCCCACCTATTCTTTACATTCCCTTTACAAAATTACGAGTTAGAATGGATTTAATGCAGGACAATTATCTAAAATTTTCCTTCCTCAGCCTCAGTGGAGATTAAGGGAAAATTCAGAACAGAAACTGTGTATTCTTTCCCAGGCCAGAGAGTGTAAGTAAAATTTTCCAGAGAGAGAGAGTCAGATGTTCAACAAGAAAGAATTTTTATTGTCAATTTAAGAGAGAAATGAAGGTTAAACTTTCATTTCATAATTCTGCCTTCTTCTCTGATCCAAAAGCAATTAGGAATGATGGCACAGGCACATGTATTTTTATGAGATATTGCAAAGAGATATTTAATTAATATGCAAATAACTTCAGAAAGTGCATGGTGCACTTTTTTGAAAACATTTATGATACAAAAGCTACGTAAAGACATGATATAATATAAAAATACATATCAGTGATTTTTTTTTTTGATCACACATTTCTAATTAAACAAATAGTTTTATGGCTCACTAATCTCTCAGCTTTTAACATAACCCCATTAAAACTATATTCAGTAAAACATATATTCCCCTGAAATGCAACAAGTCCAAGATTTACTTTTATTTTTTATCATAAATCTTTTTTTCAAATCCCTTCTGAATCTGCAAAGGTTTATAATACTCTAAAATAACATCTATGGCCATGGGAAGACTGAAGGGGAATAGAGATTAAGGGGAATGTGGGACATCCTAAAAGTAAATGTGGGAGACCAGCAGGTTTGCAGCCAAATGAGGGGACATAGGAATTTGAAGAATCATCAGACTCCCTCAACATCCACAGTGAGTGCCGTGGTCTTTGCAGCTATAGGCTATTCAACAGAGAAAAACTGAAACCAGAATAAACCATTTCCTGCTTTGGTGTGTCTTAAGCCTTATTCAAAGAATCAATCCATTGCTATTCAGACAATGTTAAACAATGTCTTTAAAAATTATGTGTGAAGAATGATTTATGGTCTGTTGTTCCAAGTTTACTGAAGAATGCAAAGCTACAGCAGTGCTTCTGTGTCCTGAGCAGGGGTGCTGTCATGTGTCCATTTACTCTAGGTGGGAAGGATTTCCTTCTCATCCATCCCATTCTCCCTCTACGCCCTTGCTCTGGCTTCTCAGAAACACTCTGATGAAAAATTTTGTTCAGAATTATCAAATTACTTCATAGCTAAACCATCGTGAGAAGGACTTCTAAATATTTACTGATTATCTTGCTTTTGAAAAATAATTTTTAAAATTCTTTTGTTTTGATAGATTTACTTTTGGTGGGTTTTACTACATTAGAGACTGAACAAAACGAGACTATCCACTAATTCATATTTGAAATTAGGGATTAAAACTGTTTTATTTGATGGAAGCAAACATTCATTAGAGATGGACTGAACTGAAGCTGCTCAAATCTAAAGGAATATCATGGTGTGTGGTCTAGTAACTACATGAGCATGAATGAGAGAACAGACTTGCAGACAAACAGGTACAGGCTAAGAAGGTGCAGCTGATCTCTGCTCATGTGTCTGCTTGATCAGATAGTAAGTATCAGGCAAAATAAAAGTAATTATAAGAATAGCAAACATAGGCAATTACCAACAGCTGAAACATTCTATCCTTGGGTCATATTTATTCAGTACTAGCTTGTTCATCTGTCTTGATTTGCTCTGCATGCATGTGAAGTTGGTATTTCTCTCTCAGATTTTCCAATAAAGGCATCAGTGCAGGAAAGAAATGGGGAAAAAAGAGAATGAGTACCCTAATCAGTGATTTTTTGTGTCTTTGACTTGTCTTCTGTCAGTGGATACAAATTTGTAGCTAGCCCTCATCCTAGGCAAAAAGTCAAAAAATGTGCATTAAGTACTCCAAAAAACCCCAAACCTATGGCCATGTGAATACCTAAATAAAAGTTACAAATATTTCAGCAAGCATTTGGGGTTAGAATTATTATTTTCATGGGTTTTTGTCATGTTATTTACCTTTATTACCCAAAAAGACTTCATTAACTTTGTATATTATTCTATTTTAACAATGATCCCATCCTTTTTCTCTTTTGTCTGCCTCTATGTCATAACTTGTTGGAGCCTCAGGATTGTTCAGCCTGGAGAAGAGAAGGCTTTGGAGAGACTTAGGTCAATCTTCCAGTAGCTACAGAAAACCTGCAAGAAGGCTGGAGAAGGACAATTCATGAGGGCACATAGTGACAGGACAAGCGGGGATGATGCTATTCTGAAGGAGAGTAGATTTAGACATTAGGAAAGATTATTTTCTGTGAGGATGTGAGGCACTGGCACAGGTTGCCCAGAGAAGTCGTGGATGTCCCATGCCTGGAAGTGCTCAAGATCAGGCTGGATGGGGCTCTGAGTGAGCTGATCTAGTGGAGTGTTCAGTGCCCATGGCAGGGAGGTTGAAACCAGATGATGTTTAAGAACGCTTCCAAACCAAAGTTTTCTATTATTCTATGATAACTTCCTTATCTGAAGGTAAAAAAATTATAAATAGATTATGTTTCCACAGAATAATTTACAAGCATTTTATTTACATATATCTTTTATTTGGATTGCCAGTCTTTCCTCTTCTTCATATTCAGTAGTTATCTTTGTGCATTAGAGTTATTTGGATGTCAGTAATTAAAGAACCAAAGTGTTTGAGCAACAAACTAGATGTGCAAAGGATTTTAAAGAGTTCTCAAGACTCCTAAAAAAATCAATAAGGCACTTCTGACAGAATCACCAGTCACTTTTGAAAATGGACTCATTTTTCTTTAAATACCGCAACAATTTGTTCTCTTTTCCAGAACTATTCACTGCTGTGTTAAGGATTTTTTCATGAATTATTGAATTGGCATGGAGAGAGCTACAAACCCAGTCATGCTGTGGGTCCTTCTTCTCTTTATTTTCTCCACACTGGCCTATTTCCAAAAACAGGGAACATTATTTGGCTTTCTTATGAAAGATTTTCTTAGCTGGACCTACTCTTGCACTGTTCTCTGACATTATATAAAGCTCAGCTGTATTATCAGACACTTGGATCTCTTTTACTTCGCTCTCACTCGCTGTCAGCCACTCTTTCCTGCCAAATATGGAGCCTAGCCCAAAACAAATCACTGTTCATGTTTTGGTTTCAAGTGCCCTGACCAGTGTGATTTCCAGTTCTCTTCAGTTTTGGACAAATGCCAAGTGCACCAGCCTTATTACAAACTCCTGAAAATTGGGATTTGTAATGGAAGTGCTGACACAGCCCTAAATACTGGCATGAACAACATAATTATAATTATGCAAGGAGAGATGAGCAAGAAGGACACGACTGTTGAACACAGCAAAAGAGCTGCTCTCATTAATCATCTCATACATTTGAGAAAATGACTTTGGAAAAAGAAAGGTTAAAATGCTGAAGTACTGAAAGAAGGTGAACAGAAGACCACAGTTCAGCCCAGCATTCCTATTATAGCATCCAGAGATAATGAGGAGATTAAATTTCTCTGAATAAGGACTGTACTAAATATAATTGTTGTTTCCTTAGGGTCCAATATGCAGCATTGTAGCAAAATGAAACAGAAGAAATTGGAGCCAGACTCTGGGAGAAGCTGATATGGATACTCTGCTTCAGGTATTTTTTTCCAGGCTGTGGCATGGTTTCTAATTTTACACTGGCTTTCAGCAAGCCATTATTTTATTAGAATTAGACTAGTCACAGGGTGTGACTAGTCCTTTCAACCTGTTAGAAAAAGCAGGAAATATGTAGATAAGTAGATTGATACAGGGGCTCGTGGGCGCTTGTGCACGCTCACAGAGAAACATACAAGTTATTTCTTTCTTTGTTTGGATGTTTGTATGTGGACATTCAGACACAAACACACAAACCTAATGTATGAAGACCCATAATGGGTTCTAAACTCTCTTTTATGTAGAAGTTCCAAATAGAAATCCCTCTCCCAAAATCTGAAATTTTTTACCCACTGTACTTGTAATAGTACAGGCTTTCTGCCTGAAACTCTCATGAAACTTGCTCTCACAAAATCAAAAGACCTGAAAAATAAAAGATAGAAAAGTAACCTTTTTGTAACAAATATTGAGTGGGAATTAAAAGCCTTATTTTCTTCATTTCTTCACTGATAATTTGTATATTGACTATAATTTCTTTTTAAAAAATACTCATATAAATACATAAATAATATCTCTTACAGAAGAACAATAGATTAAACAGATTTATATGTTTTTTAATATATAAAATCAAAAAGCTACCATAGAAGTAGGTGAGTGATATTTCTAGTTCTGGCATTCACATCTGTTGCAATGGCTAGATGGTTTATTATGATGCAGTTGTGTGTAAAAATTATTAGGAAAATATTAGCTTTTCAGTTTGGATAAAAAAAAAAAAAGAAAAAAAAATAGGAAAAAAAAAAAAAAAAAAAAGAAAAAGCCAAATGTGAGTTAACAGTTTTCTACTGTCTGTTTCCCAGACATTCTTATTAAGTGAGATTCAGATACTCTCCATCTTACTTCCATACAACCCTGGCATCAGGGAACTGTAATTTCTGCTGGGAGTGATGCCATAGTCCATAGCTTATTTTCTCATGCCAACGTATGATGAAGGTGAATATTTTATCCTAGATCGTCACAATGGTCTAGACTGATGGCTAGAACTGGAAAAGGTCATAAAATATTAATACTGAGGTACCACCATCTTACTGCTACATATCCCTTTCTAACCAAGTGTGATCATGAACTAATATTTCATGTGAACATATTTTCATATGAAAGAAAGGATCAAAATTTTTGGAGCTAATAATCTAAAAATTACTGCATTTTTTCCTAAGGTAAGCTCCTTAAGCACATTTTACTCAATTTTCCAAGCATTTAAGAAAGACAGAAGCTCCTTAGTTTTCAAATACATATCTAAAAATATGCAGTAGTATCCAGCCCTGTCATAAATAGGAGCAGATCCCAGTGCAGTTGGTGGTCAATATGGTTTTCTATACTGGAGTTTAATTTGACTCTTAAATCATTATATCTGTAGATTTTTAAAACATTCCTGTATGTTAGTTTTATACCTGTTGGCAGACAGATTTCTTATGGCCCCACAGTCACAGGGTAGCCTGGAGAGCTCTGGGATATTAAATAAAATCAGCGGGCAGAAGGAATGACTACACAATTGATAGACTGCAAAATTGTTAAATAGTAACTTAACTGTAGAATGAAAGGTACCAGCTGCTGAATGTGAAAGAATCAGAGAATGAGAATGAGAGTAGAAGCAGAAGTTCAAGAGATTTACCTGACAAAGAATCCCTCGACAGCTGTCAGAGTGTTGCTGGGTCTTAAACGGAGAGATTTCATAGTTATTACTTTAGACTTTCTGCAAGAAAAGGTATCTCAGATACTTCTCTGTGCAGCATAAAGTGTGAGGAGGTATCTAGCTAGATGCCATGAACTGAAAAGAACCAAAAGAAATGTTAAAAACATCAAAACATGGAATAGGTGTAAATTCTTTCAACTGATCTCATTGCACACCGTTGTGAAAATTTGTACGATATAGCATCAGATATCATCTCTGCAATTCTAGCTCCATTGTCCTTAGAAAGATATTCCAGATTTACCCATGTGTGTATGACCTATGGTCTCTTTATTAATACTATTTAATGTTACAATGTGGTCAATAACCCCTCAAAGGGCACTACACCAAACATTGCCTTTTATGTACGGACAGACAGGGGGATGAGAGGCTGGACCGCAGTGCCATGGAAAGGGCCCTGGGGCTCTGGTCAAGTTGAACATGAGCCAGCAGTGCCCTGGCAGCCAGGAGAGTCAAGCATCTCCTGGGGACATCAGGGACAGCATCAGCAGCCAGGCAAGGGAGGGAATTGTTATAAGTGATCAAATCGGAAACCAAATTTATAAGAAAATTCAGCAATAATTTATTGGATCGTTAACAAAATAGAATTTCGAGAAAAAAACCACCACAGCCAAGGCAGTGTCAACCCTGGCTATCGGCTCTGGGTGAACCTGGATCCGTCTGACAAAGTGTCGGGGTTTCCCCGTGGGTTCACCCCGACTGCTTCATGCAGCTTATATATGGTTTATTCTGCCTGAGGCAGAGATGACCGAATGTTCCTTTGTGTCCCTTCACATGTAGAACTGGGGCCATACATGCGCAGAAATAGGCAAAAGTGAGTGCAGGTGTCTAGATGGTTGTCTGAACACTTGGAAGAGACTGCATTCACACGTAGCAGAGTGGTGCCGGTGCTTGAGGGCAGATCCTTCGTGAGTGGCTCAGACATTCCAGGGAAGTCAGTGATCATGGCCCGGGAAGGTTTCATTCATACGTTAACAGACTTGATATTATCTGAACATTGTCCAGCAACTAATTGAATAACCATAAGACTCTGCTCCCAGCCGGGGTGGTGAAAGACATAGCTTGGATTTTACAATATTTTATACATAAATAGCATGAATTATCTCTACCATATACTACAGAAATATCTCTACCATATACTATAGTCCTGCTCTGTTCTGCTCTGCCCTGGGGCAGCCTCACCTCGAGTGAGTATAAACAGGACGTAGAGTTGTGACTGTCCAAAGGAAGGCAACAAAGGTGGTTAAGGGCTTTGTGGAGTGACTGAGGTCATTTAGTCTGTTCAGTATGGAAAACAGAAAATTGAGGGGAGACCTCACTGCATTTAGAACCCCCCCTGGAGGAGAAGGGGAGGGGCAGGGCACTGATTTCTTCTCTCTTTGACCAGGGACAGGACCTGAAAGAGTAGCCTGAATTTGTGGCAGGGTGGAGTTAGGTTGGCTATTAGAAAAGCATTCTTCACCCAAAGAGTCTGAATTGGGCACTGGAACAGTGTCCACACAGAAGTGGTCACAACACCAAGCCTGAGAGAGTCCAAGCAGCATTTGGACAATGCTCTTGGGCACATGGTGTGATTCTTGGGCATGGGGCTGCACAGGGCCAAGAGCTACAGTCAGTGATCCGTATGGGTCTTTTCCGACTCAGCTTAGTCTATGATTCTTTGATTCTATGTTTCCATGATTCCCTCCTAACCTCATTCACTGTTGAACAAAGAAAGTGTTCAAAAGTGTGCCAGATTAGAAAGATGAAGAACGGAGTTTAAGGGAAAGCTAATCAAATAAGGACTTTTGTTAGATGGTTAATTCTAGTGACTGAAATAGAGGTAAAAATGAAAACTAGAATGGCGTGGATCTTCACCTTGTTATTCACCATGTCAGAAAAAAAAAATTTAAAAAATGGAAAATGCTTAATCAGAGGGTTTAAGATCCTGAATAGGATTTATGAGCTGAAGGAAAATGGCCTTTTGGACTGAAGACCACTGACTGGGCTGCTGCTTTTATCTCAGTGGGCTACAGTGCAGTGCAGTGAAAGGGTGCTGCTGAAATTGAGGAGTTTGTCTTTTATCGACTGAAGATCCCAGTGGTTATAGCACCAAGCCTGTGTAAGTTCAAGAAGCATTTTGACAACACTCTCAAATGCTGCTGTGATTCTTGGTTGTTCTGTGCTGAGGTGTTGGACTCAATGAACCTAACAGGTAATTCCAGCTCAGCATATTCTGTTGATTCTGTGATAATGTCCAGAAACTGGAATGTCACTTTTTCCCGTACAGAATCCTGTCAATCATGTTCAGGGCTCCCTTTCAAGGTAACCTTCTAGGCAAAAAATGGCAAACTGCAAGTATAACATGTTCAAAATAATAAAGCTCATTAATATTAATTGAGAGGGTCGTAGAAAAGAATACGAGAGGTAGAATATAGAACTTCATTTTAAAGGCAATATTTTTACCTGGAAAAAAATTATGTTACCTGTTGTGTTATTCAAAATGCTGAGAAACAAGTTTTGCTGTGTCTTAGTACTTTTTACTGAGAGTGAGAATAACAGCTATACTTTTTCACTGATCCACAGTAGCTGACAAAACACAAAAAGGCACAATGTTTCCTGCCTGTCACAATTAATAAACACTCAAAGAATGTGTAAAGCAGTCAAGTTACCTTTATCATGCCCATTAATAAAGAACTAAGCCTGAGATCACAGACTGCTGTTCACACCATTTCAGATGATGAAGTCAACGAAGATCTGGACACTGAAAGGAAATATCTTGGTTATGACAAGTTTCCCAACAGATTACAGTGCCTCACAAGAGGTTTTCTAGAATCTTTAGCTGCAGTTTACTCTTTTAAAACTGAACATCTGTGTTTTAAATATTTATCTATCGCTGAGAGGGTCTTCATTCTCATTTAATAAATATGTATAACTTTGTGTTAGAGGTAGGAAGGGAGAGTTTCAGTGTTTAGGTATGTACACAGAGTATTCCACGAATATGTCTTTAAAAGCAGGTGGCTATTACTTCATGTGTAGAGTTTATTATTTAATGTCTATGACCAAATTGTGAAGGTCCTGTTTGGACTAAAAGATCTTAGACCCCATCAGTGTCAGTGGACAAAAGAAATCACAGTAGAATTGAGTGCTATGCAGAAGGAAAAAAAGAACAAAAAATAAGTTAGACTGTATATCCACCCAAGTGGTTCTATGGTTGATACAGATGATCATTCGTAGACTAATCAAGATTTTGTTCTTATTCCCTTCGTGCCTTTTTTATTTATTTAGGACACTGTGGTGGTTCCACAGCTCTGCTGCTAATGTATGTGATCGGACATTTACTAGCATGGACATTTAAAATGATAAAGATGCAAAAAAAATACCCATTATGAGTTTTTTTTAAAATTAATCTCAAGGTATCAAAGATTGCAGAATACCAAAGCCAATGTAATAATGTAGAAACATTATTACATCTTTCTTGTTTTCTAAAACATGTTTTCAAGGCTTCTGCTTTTAGTTCCATTTTCTACTGTGTTATTCACTTAGAAACATTTTGCTCACTCTCAGTATTAGTATCAGATAATCTTCACAGATATCAGCTTTGACAGAACTAAGTGGGCAATTTTTATACATAAAGTTGTAATGTTCTCAACATTGCTAGCACAAATATTTCCTATTAATATCAAGTGAAAATTTTCTTGCCTTCTTCACTGCATGGATCCTGCTGTTGAAAAGAAAAGAAAAACTTTTTGCCTTTCTTTCTTTATTAATAATTTCCTGCCTTTTCTCTGTTTTCACTTTTGCAAAATTCTTGTGTGGACCTGAAATTTTTGCCTTCCTGTCAGGACTTCTATTAATTATGCAGCTGAACGTGATATTTATAACACATTTCAAATCTCTATTCTGCTTTGTGTCCAGTGTGGGACACTCAAGAAGGATGATGAGTAGGTGGGTGAGCATTCATTCAGAAAAATAGATCTCAAAAGAATGTAAATGTATTTGATGTCAACGAGTTTAAGAATGTTCCTTCTTAGGGAGGAATTTTACAAATCTTACAGCCATTAAGTTTCAGTTTGACAACAAAGCTAGTGAATGAAGAATGACAAATTCTCACTATGAGTTTTAGAAAATATTGACTATGGAGTACAAACTAAGATATAAAAGAAAAACATCCACTGTGGTGAATATTTTGCAAAAGGCTGTTAAGACAAGGTATACTTACTAAAAATTCTGAGTTCTATACAGCTAACATTATCAGGTGTTACATAAAAAAATAAGCCTAGCAAATGCATAGAGAAATTCTCTAATGACAAATGGGAATTTTATACTGATTATAACAGCTAGGGGAAAAGAATTCCTTTGTGGAAAAAAATTTGCAAATCCAATGAATTTTTTAGCATAAAGTAAAACAATACTAATTAATTTGCTCAAAAAAATTACAATTTCATGTAGATCTTGTCCCACAGTCTCAAAACAAACTCACAAATCTAGAACTTTTTCCAAAGGAGGGTGACTAGTTCATCAAAGGTCTATGGCTACTTCAAGATATGGAAAGGTTAAGCATAAAGCTCTTCAAGCTGGGAAAATGCAGAACTGAGAACAACAGCAGAGAGAGCTGTAGCATCAAGGCCAGACTATGCTTCTATTTTCCATAAGAGAAAATCTGTGATATCTATTGAATATGCCAGGCAAAAAAGTTTAAAAATAGAAATTTTTTATTAACTTCAATGTTGCATATCACAGAACATATTAAAATAATTTGCATTCAATTCCAGAACTTTTCCTAAAGGGTTTAGAAAGAAATTAGACAAAGTAAAGGATGAATGGCCCATGAAAATATTATAAATATGATGACAGAAATTTAACCTTTATTATTAAAAGAAACTGAGACAGTAATGAATTTAAAATATTTCTTCTTTGCTTGTCCTCTTCTTGTTTTTATTTCTTCCTGATTCTCCACTGGTGGTGGACTCATTCAGGGGGGCCACTGTTAAGTCATGTTTCTGTACATGGCCTTGCATCTGTTCCCAATCTTTTTTTTTTTTTTTTTTTTAATGAAAAATAGCAATGGGAATTTGGTCTTGACAAATCTCTGCATTGTTTCAGATGTGTTTTTAGATGGCTTGTGAATTCAATCTCTGGTAGAGGAATTTGCACTCTCTTGATTGCATTCCTATTAATATTTTAATGTTTAATGAGACAGTTATCTGTTGTATAATACTTGCTCATATTTATATTTTTCTTCTCTTAATCCACCTTATTTGTTAACATGAATAAATTTCCACATGACTAGACATTTTTAGGCCTTTTTATCTGGTCATGTCACTCTGGAGCACTTTCTACACAAACATTCTATTTCTTAAATGCATTACTCCATGGAAAACACATATTTTTTGAACAATATCATAAATTACAAAGAGGTAAAGATAGAGTTTGAAACTTTTCACTTTAATTATTCATGTAAACATAAGTGCAAACCTGAAAATATTTTAACTTAAGTCTGAAAAGGCAGATGACTGATGAAAATACATTTTTTCTGTAGGAATTTTCATCAGAATACACTGCAGGTAGAAATGAATTGCATTATTTTCTAATTTTTAAAGAAATTGTGTCTGAGAGAGCATGGTTAAGTGCTAAGCTCTGCTTTGAGTCATACTATGTGCAATAATTTGTTAAATATTTGCTCTGAAAAATGCTGCAAAATAAAACCACATGTTATTTGACTATATCTCTTATAGTTTAAGAATTTAAAAATTGGTTTTTTAAAATTTTTTTTTTAAAGAGAAATCTGATATTATTCTCTCTTGGGATTCAAATAGCCATGATGAAAAAAATGTTCTTTGGACACCACTGTAAAACTGCAGAAAGAGCCCTACACTGGGCATTATTTCTGTATTTTTTATACTTTGCAAAATGATGTTTGTATTTTTGTACTGCGTATGTCTCCCCTCAAATATCTCAATCCGTGCAATTAGCCCAAAGATTTTCCAATGTGAAACGCAATATATTTGACTACTATGTTCTTCTGTATTAAAAATATAGAATAATTTGAAGAGGGTGATAAAACTTAAAAAAACCCAAAAAACAAACAAAAAAACCCCAAACAACCCAGTAATCAACAGGAAGTGTATTTGAAGCAGAGAACATAATTCACTGGATTATTCAAAAACTTTTTTTTCCTGGAAAAACTAAGCGCAAATCCATACTTTTCAGAACTCTTTTCAAAATTGCAGCTAGTACAGCTTTGTTTAAAGATCATTCAAAATTAAATTCAAATACAGAGTATTAAAATTGTGTAGAGATGTTGGCATTTATACTGGATAAGACATATAGCCATTTCATCCAAATAACCCAACCAGGATGTTGCAATTTTAGCTTTTGTTTTTGCTGTTCATTTAATTTGTGTTTTTTATGATTTTTAAACAAATGTTTTATTTGTGTAACCTGTTTTCTCATTTTTACTAGATTTATTAAGGAGCAAATAGCTTTATTAGTACAACATAAGACAGGCTCATGAACTGTTCTTGAGAAAAATATTGGGTAAACTTGATATAACCTTTTAAAAAAAGGGAGACAACAAAGAGTTCATATGAACATCTTCCAGAATATATTTGCCAATCTGTAAAGACTTGGTAGTCGTACTCTAAATGTTTATTTATATAAAATTGTATGCATGGCTTGCCATAATCAATCTGTTTTCCTAAAATCAACCCAAACATATTTAGTTGACTGGCTGATGGAGGCAAAGAGAGTGTCTGTAGGTTAAAGCTTGAAACAAAATAATTTATTCTAATCACATTTGAAAGATTGTTAGTTTTGCTAGGAAAGAAAGATCTCATCCTACCTAATCCTGAATTATTATACTAATTTCTCTGTCTTTTCTCAGCACCATATCAGACTTCCCCTAGCTTTGAAATAACTTAAGGTTTTGTTTATGTCTTCCTGACAGGACCCTCATCTTTCTTTAGATGCCCAGTACATGGACTTTGTCGAGTTAAGCTGATGACATGACCTCACTGGCCAGAAATTCATCACTAAAGAAAAGGAAATGTTTTCACCTGAAATGTTCTCACCTACGGAAGAGCATGGGCCAGTCTCTGAAAATTTGGTTTTATTATTTATAGTGGAAAAAATTGTCAAAGTAGAGCTCTCTTTTAAAAATATAGTAGCTACCCATGAATGGAGCCCTTTTTACACATATAGTTTACATATTGAATAGTTCTAGTTCTTCTAGTTCTAAACCTATTCTCACAAAAAAAAAAAAAAATCATGTTTTAACTCCACTTCTTATTTCTCTTGGTCTTGTATGAATTTTTAATTCAAAAATATAGGTTTAGAGGATGGTGTTCCAAATAGTAAGGACAGAAATTAAACATCTCTCTGTACTTGTGAGATACCACTTTCTGCGGCAGCAACTTACTTTTAAATCAACCAAAATGGTCACTGACATGTTACTTCTACATAAGGAAGCACGTTTCCTTGTTTTCTTAATATGTTTAAAAGATGGTTTTTAACCTTTTTCTTAGCTTAATACAATGACCTCAATGACTAATGTTATCACTGTATATTTGCAGGAACTGATTTCTGTCATTGGTTTGTCATTGGCTCTCAATTCCTGAAAACCAATAGGTGTATCTTTTCCACCCTCATAAAAGAGAGACAAAGATTTTTCATTTAGTCACCAAAGGTGATCACAATTGTATTCCACCTGGACTGAATCTTAGACTTTATCTGTAAGAAGTACTGAAACATGGAGACTTGTATTTGAAAATTGTCTATTTACAGAGGTATTTCTGCTAATATTTGGCTAATTCAGTCCAAGTTACTTATTCAAGACACTTTATGGGATCTTGATAAAAGTGAAGATATAAGTTTTCTCCTTGTCAACAGAGAGGTAGTTTTCTGAAACCCAAGGATTCAAGTCTTTTCTTACACGTTTGTTTTTTTTTTTCCAAAGCCAATTAGAAATTTCCTTTTTTTTCAATTCCTTTTATTGTCTAAAAGGTGTTTTGTACAGGCCATGCTGGTCCATTATGATGCCACTAAAAATGGTGCCTAAGAGTCTGTAAGACGACATTTAATAATGCTTTTATTAGAGTTTACACTATGAGAAGGGAATAGATTTATGTTTGTCACTAACTTCTTGATGTACAGTGGACTTATTGTCAAGCTCTCAACACAAGGTCTGTACTGATTCCGGGGAAGAAGAAGACACTGGATTCTCCTCACATTGAGTGGGATTCTGATTATCTTGGTCATTTACCTGAATTAAATGTACAGATCATGAAAAATAAATCACGAAAATATCCCAAATGATCTGAGAGATCATGGGGGGAAAACCCCAAGTAACATTTAATTTACTATGAAAAATGTGAGGAATCCTGGGAAGGTGAGGAAAATACTTTTATAAATCTAATCCTTTGTGACCTTAAGTGTGTTTTTCAAGACAGATTGTAGCACTGAGGAAACAGGGCAAGACAAGAGGACAGAGAATCTGATGAGACCTTATCTCAAATTAAAAAAAACAAAACAAAACAAAACAAAAAAAAAAAAAAACCCACTAAACAACTAAGACTGGAAAACTGGAAGTTGCAAGCAGACTGGAAACACTTGAGACCCTGGAAGCAGATAAGTCAGTTGTTCATTCTAAATTAATTTGGGCTTTTGAGAGGTGAAAGTTATGCTAGCTAAGAAGTAATAGGAGGCCTGGTTATATTTTTTAATTTTTCATTCTTTGTTTAAACAAAAACAGAGGGCAGATGCAGATATGCAGCGCTGGAGTTTTTTATGTCTGTGCAGTATTTGGAAGCATCACTGACATACTTAAGTTAGATAATTAGGCTATGATCTTAGCATGTCATAAAATTTGCAATATATTTGCAGTTACTTAGTGCTTTCTGTAGACTTTCTTTCTTATCAAAAAAGGTGTGAAAAATGCCTTTACTCTAAACAAAATAATATGGTGGACTGGAATAAACAGTATTTTCTTGTCTATTTTTGACGATATTTTTTATTTCTCAGAAATAACTGTGTTTTAAAGCTCATTAAGATTTTGAATTCTCATTTGAATGCTGTCATTAATTTCTTTAATGATTGTGAATTGTATCCTCTTAAAATCTCTACCTGTTAGCTTTAAGATTTGGCTTTCAAGGAACAATTTTCATTGTAAAACATAATAAAATGTAGGAGCATGAGATCTGTAGAATGTAAGCAACGATGCAGTTACACCCCATTGGTTTGCCTTCACCATGACTCTGTGTATAAGCTGCCCACGCTGTCAACTTCCCAGACAAGTACTTGTCTTGGTCAAGAAGCCACTTTTCTCCTGAGCAGAGTCCTTCTCCCTTTGATTACCTTTACAGGAATGTCAGAATGTCAGAAACGTTTTTCTGGGATGGCAAATTAGTCTGCTAAGGTGCAGGAAGAGTGGAGGTAAAATAAAGGGATATTTCCTTAATGCCCACTGCCCTTAGATGTGTACGTATCACATTGGATCACTTTTGTCTTTGAAAAGAAGATTATCTTCTCAGCACGCTTCAGCTGGTAGGCTGTCACAGTCTGAGACGAAAGTGACAGTGTATGATTAAATGGGCTCAGATAAAATCTCACTGTTAGTCACAAGTAAATTTAATGTTAATGATTCACACAACCTTCCTGCTCCATGGCCAGCGTGACACAGCCAAGGAGAGAAGGTTGGGAGCCAACACGGTGGCCCCAGCTGGTGGCAGCAGGTTGCAGGGCTTCCCCACCCCACCATTATGCCATGCACAATCCAGGAATCCTCACACACCCTGAATCCCTGGTACTTATAGGATTGGGTGGAGAGTGCCCAGTTCAGGCTGGCTTAAATCACACAGCCCCTGCTGTGTTGGCTGTTGCTGGTTGGGCATGCACAGCTTGACTTCCTCTGTAAGGCTGGCCAAGTGAGGTATCACTTGAGGGCATCTGCACCATATTGCTGCAGACAATTAAGTGGAAAACACCCCTTCTGTCTTTCAGCCCCAGCCTGGGATCACTAACAGGACATGATTATTGCTCCAAACATCTGTAGCCTCTGTGGAGAACGCTCTAAGGAACTGTGGTGGATGTCGCTCGTACTGATTTACTACAGCTTGCATCCAAAATCCCACTCAGAATGCTACAGCTAGCAAGGAGATAAAACCACAGACAATAGTGAAAACATCAATGCTGTAACATAGACTGGTGGTGTAAAATATTGAGGAGCCTACTGAGTATAGTGAATTTTAATAATAGAAAACAATGTTCAAAGTTGATGACAAGACAATGATTAGTTGCTCCTGGTATAATCTCATTATAAGGATCATTGTTTTATTGATTAGTAAAAACTGTGTAATCTGCCAACAATGCAATTAAGGTATTAATTAGAAAGGTGTTCTAAAAAAACCCTCAGCTGGTAAATTTATTTTTTTTTTTTTTTTTTTATAAAACAGCAACACTGAGAAAAGGAACAGCTTCCTTCAAGTTTTTTAGCTTTTGTTTGTGTGACAAAAAGGAGAAAACAGTAACAAAAATGCTTGAAGTGATGTCTGGCCAAATTAGAGCAAATATTACTTTAATACATGTCGCAAGATATTCTATAGTTTTAGGTACGCAACTGAAATCCCTACTTTTTTATTGATGGCAATGGTAAATGTGAAGCTTTGCAGTGAAGGAGCACCAGTCACCATATCCCAGGAGGTCAAATACACGCAAACAACATATTGTCACCTTGTGAATGTAAAAAAATGAGCATTGTGGTCTGAATGGAAACTGCCTGTAGTGGGGTTTTGGTCCTTTCCATGAAGAAATTATAATTTACCTTTTTGGTAGAGGAAAAGACTAGTATTGTCATCAAATTGACACTCTAGACAGTAGCACAAGCCTGAGTGTTTGATCAACCTGGATGCTTATTTAGAAAATCTTATTAGAGCAGTAGCCTTAACCACAACTAACAGGTAGAAGGATCAATGCTAGGGCTAAATAAATACTTGGAAATAAAACTTGGAAAAAACAGCAGCAGATGTAGTAACCTAAGACTGTATCATTCACAGGAGGAAGAATGAGAGGACATAGATTCAATTTCAGATTGTACTCTAGCATACTGGATTCCTCAATTTTAGTTGCTTTGTTTATTGAGTCCCATATTTCAAGAGTTTAAATAGTCAAGTAGTGTAAACGCTGACTGCAAAGGTTTCTGGCGCAATACGTACCCCATAGGTATTTGCATGCAATGAAAAGTAATAGGATAAAAGAAAAAAAAATCAAAGTATGAACAACTCTTGATGTGGAAGAAATGATAATGTTTATAACTGAATGATGAGCTCTAAATGAGAGTTTGTGACTGAAAATCAAGTTCTAGGTAGCTTCACAGGAAGTATTGAGCAGTTACTATTATGGATAAGACTTCATATTCCCTTTGAAATACTTGTTCTGTAGATTCAAAGTCTGTGCAACTCAGTTCTCACCCATATTTAGCTGCCCTTGTGTATAATATTGTATGTGAGCAAGTTCATTTAACTCCTGTTAAAGTCAGGGAGTCCTGACCAACACAATCAGTAGGCTTCAATAGTGTCAAAAAACCAAAATGGAAGTAGTTTGCTGAGCGTCACAGAGAAATAAACCCCTTGAAATTAATAGTACTGGAGACCATGGGTTATTTCCTTGCTGTAGGAAGCTCAATCAAGTAACTTTTCTTTTAGAGGTACTTCTTTTTTGAAAGTAATCTTTAATACAAGAAATACTAATGAGTATTGTTTCAGTAAAGCCAAAAACATGAAGTTATGAGTCGGGAACTGAGTTTGGACTATGTTTTATAATGAAAATGAAATGCATTTCTCTCCCTTCTGGATAACTTCACAATAATACCAAAATATAAACAATAGCAATTTCTGTGAGCATTTCATTAGGAAATAAAAGTTTAAAGACAATACTTTTACTTTCATTTTAACTATTGACCCCCTCGATTATTTTCCCAATATTGTGGGTTTTTTTCAAGTTGTACATGTTACACTGGACTACTCAGAGGGACAACTGTTTGTGTTTGTCTTGAGATCTGAAAAAAAATATGCTTTATAAGTCTTGGGAATTCATCAGAAATCCTCTCTTATTTCTTGTTTTCATAAGTCTTGAAGTTCAGTCTTGAGAATTACAAATCTCAAAGACCCAGATTTTCAAAGACCCAATATAGTAAAATAATCAGACTTAAGACTCTTATGTTTGTGAACAAATCTTGAAAACTACAAGTTCCAAGTACTAGGAACAAAAAAAAAAAAAAAAAAAAAAAAAAACAAACCAAAACAAAACAAAAAAAACCCAAAACCACAAAAAATCCACAAACAGAAAAATGATTAAAAGAAAATGAAAATCTAATTTTAGAATATGAACTTAGGATAATTATAATCAATTATTATGAATCATAGCCAGATATATAGTATGTGTAGCATGAATTTAGCTGTACATTGTATACTCTCCATTCATGTTTGTGAAAGTTTGATAGGCTTGCTATATTTTTCTAAGTTACTTGAACTATATGTATTTTTTGTTGGGTTTTTTTTTTCATAGCTATTATTATTTAAATTTAAATAGCTATTATTATTTGAATTTAAATGCATGTTCCAAGAATAAAATTCATCCTGTGACTCTGGGTGAATTGTTTGACATTCACGTACCCCTGAGGCTGAAAACTCTGCAAAAAATTCTGCAATAGTAGAACCAAATGAATTAATGTATTTGACCATAAAAATAATAATAAGAAGATTTAGTCTAAGTGGAAAGAGTTTTGGACAGCATCACTTTGGGGAAAAAAAGGATTTGTTTGAGGTTTTAAACTTTCATAGCCTAAACTGTCAGAAAATTATTGTTATGAATAATAGAAAAAAATCCCAATGTATTCAAGTTGGGCAGTGCATTACTGTGATTTTTAAAGGATATTTATCCATTACAACTTCGTCATCAAATATTGCCTGTGGCCTATGGTTATCATCACTGTGCATTTTCATTTCAATTGTAAAAAAAGCCACTTTCTTTTTGTCTTCCCTGATTAACATTTTGAAGCTCTGTAATTTTCTTGCTGCTCAGAGAAACAAAGCACCCAGGCTCACAGAGAAAACCCATTCAGCAAGATGTAAATATTTGCTATTCAGAAAATCTCAATGACGGTTTAGTTATTTTAAACTCAAAAAAGAAAATTACTAATAATGATTGGTTTCAGCTAATGAAATGCTTTTATGCAAATATGTGAACCCTAAATATGACCTGGAAACAAAAGACTGCTTAACAGTTACTATTAAGCAATACATTAGGAGATCAATTAAACAGAACTCTTTCTAATGAATAAGCTCTACAAGAGTTGCTATGGAAACCTGGAAGGAGAAAGCCCTAGAATACCAATTTGCAATTTTAAGAACATAAAGTATTAGAGATCCACTAGTGGCTGGCTGGCAGTCATATACCAAAGTTTAAAAGTGTCTCCAAAAACTATCTCAAAAGAAAGAGAAGGAAAGTAAGGAAGTGGAGCCATACTATTCATATCCAAGAATGACTTATGAACAAATTTAAATGGAATATTGCATCTGAAGGGGTAGTTATGAATGTATCATTCCAAAGTGGACCATCAGAGGGAGCCAGAAATTTCAGTTTCTCCATGGAAGTCCATTCATTATAGTCTAGGTGGAAATATAGATACTTCCTCAAGACAAACACAATTTTTGAAGGATTATCAATAATCTTGGTTTTTTCATGCTTATGGCATTTTCCTATTTAAAAAAAAGAAAACATATTATGGACATTACAAGATATGAGACCCAAAAGATGTATTGGAATAAAGCTGGGAGAACATGGGGGCCAAATATTTTCACTCAGAGAATTGATTGAATTTATTTTTCAACATAAATCATTTATGTTTTAAAAGATGAAGAAAAAATGCCAAGTTTCAGTGACACAGGATTTTTTTAAAAATCACATCAGATACTGCTGTTTTCTTTCAGTATATGGGTTAAGTAAAAATTAAGACTATATTTCATAACTTCTACTTCAAGATACAGCAACAGCAAAAAAATTTTTTTATTATTCAAACTGACTTCAGTGGCAAGACAGTGAAACCTTTCCACATGAGGTTTAAATTTGAAAAGTAAAATTCTTTTGTTATTTTCTTTCTCATTGAGAGGTCACAGCAGCATGATAAAAATGTGGCTTAACAAAATCTAATACTCTAGAGTTGAAACACATCTCTTGGTTGCCCCTGTTATTGAAATCAAGGACCAATTGCTTAGTTAATGGGAAGGCCATGCTATCTCAGACTCCAAAATTTCTATTTACCCACAAGATGATTGTCAGGTCATTCAACACTGCCATCTGCAAAAGTAGCAATGAGCTGTGGATCATACTAGTGCTACAAGACAGACACAAATATGTTCTTCACCATGATGTGGATCTCTTGGTCCCCACACCAGGATAAAAAGTGTGATTTTATCTCTATTATAGCCCTGGTTTTTTACTGAAAAACTGAAGTATATCCACAAGCATATAATTACAGACCTAAGAGAAAATTCAAACTTTGTTGCAGACACCTTTTGTGAAAAATCCTTTCTTAGGATTTTTCCTGCTGGAGCTGGGAAGTTTCAGCAACACATATAAATAATTATTATCTGCTACTGTGGAATGCAACAGGTCCACCTGTGATTGGCCCCTCTTGAATGTTTATAATTAATGGCCAATCAAGATGGAGCTTTCTCTGACTCTGTCGGAGAAAGCTGCCTTTGTTATTCATCCTTTCTATTCTATTCTTAGAGTAGCCAGCTTCTGAAGAAGCTTCTTTCCTTTTTATTCCTATTTAGTATAGTCATAATGTTATATATGTATCATAAAATAATAAATCAAGTCTTCTGATCATGGAATCAAGATTCTCGTCTCTTCCTTCCTCTAAAAACCCCTGTGACCACTGTCACAAAACTTCCCTTCATTTTTCAGTACCAGGAGATGGGAGATAGTTGGTATATTTCACAGGCATTTTGTGAAATATAAAATTTGTCTTACTATCCCAAGTTCAGTGAAAACCTTTCTTAACTAATCTATAAACAATCTCAAGAGATGAATTCTTAATTTTACTGGTAAATGACTGCCTTTTTTACAGTTCAGAATTATGTGAAAACTTTAAAATATATAGATTTCTTTAATACTGTCTCTACCAGTTTACAACTGTTACCTAGGATAATGTAATGGTATGTTAGAAGTGAGAACTACATTGCTGTTAAATATTTCCTTTATAAAATATTTCCTTTATAAAATAATGACATCTATTTTTTGTTTGGAATCCAGAAGCATAACATATCCTTTAGAAATACTGCACTGAGCTATGGAAAATTTCATGTAGAACAAAGACTTCAGATTCAGATTTTATCCTCCTACATTCTTTTTACCTTTATGTAATTCAGAGAAATGACATTAGGTTTCTATCCAAACAATGTTTGCCAGTGATACTTAATATAAAAATACATATAATGGAAAAGAAAAATATTGTTACCAGAATTTCTAAGGACTGGATGATTAATACAAAACTTTTAGAAGAGATATGTTATTCAGTAGTTTATAATGGTTGCATTTATTCCTGTCTTTTCACATGTCTGAAGGAGATCACACAATGCATAATCTTGAAAGTGGTGTTTATAGTGACATACATTTCCTGAACTCCTTTTATACTGTACTCACAATTTCTCCTTTCAACAGAATAGATTTCTTCATACCTGCAGCCACGAGAATTGCTCTGTGATGTGATGATAAATGTTGCATTTGTTATAGTTGAGTATACAGTAGCACAAACATTCCTATGCACAGGTGAAAAGATATTAGAGAGTATGTGAAAAAGAGTCATAGGCTGGCCTCTTTCAATGCAGTTGCCCCCAAATTTAGAAGGCTGATAACTTAATGCTGTGAATCTCTAAAATTTGTCTAAATATCTTAGTAAATTTCAGAGCAAGTTTATATCTTGAATACCCCCTACATTCTATCTCAATAGAAATGAGTTTCTTCTATTTTTATATTTATGGGAGTTATCTACTGAGATAAAGGGGCACAATTCAATTCATTTTTCATTAAGTACTGCATGACCCACAATATTGACAAGAAACAGGGAATGCAAATGGTAATGTACATTGACTATAAAAAAGGGATAAATTAATGCTCAAGATGAACTCCTGGTAGACCTTAGCTACAACAAAAAACAGCATTATTGTAAATAAGAGAAATGATGGAAGCGCAGGATCTTGATTTCCTGTGAATTTTTCTTCCTGGTAATATTATGTTTCTGTAGTGATACTGCAAAGCAGCCTTGAAGCATGTGAAAATATATGTCACTAAATCTGCTTGGCAGTGATAGCCAGGACTTTGGAATAGGTGAAAAAGTCCACATAAATGTGGTTATGGTATAGATACTTACAGCCCTGAATAGCCTCCAGGCACAAAGAGCAGAAGGAGAGGATTAGGCCATCACTCCACACTCCAGCACCTCACTGAGGCACAGCTGCCTGGTGGAGCAACTTGTACTCCCCTCAAAGGATCACAGTGGGAAGCTTTGCCTAAGTGACAGAATTTAGTCTTTAGCTGCAGTGTCAGCTGTGGAGATGATGAGGAATTTTACAGGCAGTCATATTTTAAAAAACTCATCAAATCATCAAAATAGAAACTTCCCTTTGAAAAAAAAACTGGTCGTTGACAGTTTTCTGATGTAAAAATGAAAGGGAAAAAACCCATCCTTGATACTGAATTGCATTTTCTAAGCAATGTATGTTATTATTATATCAAAATGGCTTTTTCTTTGAAAATGTTTGATATGATTTAAAAATGTTTAGTCTCTTCCAAGTATTGACAAAACTTATGGACTTTTTAAAAAATTCAACTCTTTATAACTACTTTATACATGTGACCCTGGTTTTCAGGAATCAAGATTTTAAATGGTAGAGAAAAACCTTTCCATGACAGTTTTAATGAACTGACTACTCCTTGCTATCACTGAAGGGACTTGACAATCTAAACCAGTCTTATTCAAATTCTGTTGTTAAACAAAGAGGTTCTACACTGGCAATAGTCTCTTATGCTGGGCTTTTTCACTAGCAGTGAACTTGACCCATAATTCAAACCTTTCATTGTTACCAAAGGAAGACCAGCTCTCTAATTTAAAGGTGCTAGACTGAAGAATGCCTTGCTCCCTAGATTTGCCATGGATTTATAAGCTAAAAGAAGATATCTGAACCTGAAAATTCTAGGCTCAAATCTTTATCAACCATTTAAACAATTATTTCTACTGGTGTTTATCTCAGAGTTGTTTTTCCTCCTGCTTTTTAATAACAGAAGAAACCCAAATGTATCACGAATAAATGTCTAACAGGAAGAGTTGTAATAGCTGTGAACTAGAAGCAGGGACTGTAGTAAACTCTCTTCTTCTCTAAAATGTCTTAGCTATCACACTCTTTACCTGCCCACTGACTCTGCACTCAAAAATAATGCTACTAATAAATAGATCTCTTAAGAACAGACAAGTGATTAACACAATATTTAGTTTAGTAAGTAAGACAGCTTTTCTACTTTAGCCAAGCTGTGGTAAATTTGTCGTTTTATCCTTTTTTCTGCAGTGACCACACCACGAGATTCAAGATTAAGAAATAATTGGGGTTGGGGGTGGGGGGGAAAGGCATATGTTGAGTAATAGAGACAGGATTAACAATACATGAACCAGAAACATGAAAATATTTTCACTTCACTTTTTTTTCCAAATATTTAAAGCCAATAATGAACACTATGTATTTCCTATTTACTGAAAATTATTCCTTCTGGGACTCAAGCTGTCAATCATGATTTCTATTTAGTAGAGGCAGTACAATGCAGTTGGTGTTATAGCCTGATTTTTTTTCCAAATGTGGAAATGTCATATTTAATGACACAACAAATTGAGAAGTGGTGAATGAGTTGAAGTAAAAAATGATGCATTCAGTTGATTAATTAAAGGGTAGAATAAATGTGTCTATATAAAGTCATACTTTTTAATGGTTCTGTCTTTGACATGCTGAACACAAGCTTGTGTGTCTACTTTGTCTGAAAAGAGAAACCTGGGAAGGGTGTAGTGTTTACAGTCATAGTGAACCCAAAGTATTTCATTGTCCATTTCTGCAACTGGCTTTCCCCCGCCCCCCACCAGTTTCAGCAGGTCAGGGTGACAATACAACAATCACTGGTATTTTGAATTAGTCTCCTGATGTCATTCATATAAAGACTAGGCAATATTTTACCTCATTGCGTTCTCTTGTCTCAATTTATTTCTCAGACACAGCATCCTCCTAGGAGCAGAAACAGCTGAAAAAGCTGTTTGATTGATATTTGTAGAAGACAGAAAGAACTTGCCAAGGAGATGCTGGGTGTGCGTGCTGGAACTTTAGTGGCTTTGGGAGGAAAGAGTGTAACCTGATCCAGGGTAAACACAATAATGGTAACAGTTTTGCCTTGGCTACTGGCGCTAAGGTATTGATTCTGTACTACCAGGACTGTTTGAAGTAGGCTATGAGCATTCAGGAAGGAAAAAAACCCCCGCAATTATTGACAGCTTTCACCAGCCATACAACGTGTGGTGGCAAAGACATGAAGAAGTGGTCTCTCTCTGTTATTTGGGTGTCAGACAGCAACCTGATACTGGAGACAGTACTGCTGCCTTCATTTAATGCCCTTCAAATTTCATGAAATGGGATAAATAATTGAGAATCTGTGTTAGCCCAAAAATTAACTCTTTCCATACATATTTCCATTGTCTTTTTCCTACAGAATTACAATGAAATTCAACCATTGCCATAACTGCATTCCATGAGGAGAAGTGGCACAAACCCTTTTAATGCCTTTTGAGAGAAAGTATTGTTTGAAAAGATGCTGTCAAGGGTCTCCTCCAAGACTAAATTATAAGCAAGATAACTCTCTTTTTCAGAGTTCATCTTATAGAGAAGCATAGGAGTTCTGAGAGGGATTAGGATACTTGACTTGTTTATGTTAATAAAGTTCTTTTTACTGCTTCTAGTATAAATTTTACTGTCAAGAATACACCTATAATTTTACTTTTCTTAGAAAATGTTTTGTCAGGAGATCTTGAGATTTTATTTATGAACTACTTTCCACAGAGGAGTTAAATCTAACTGATACGCCCTGCCTCTCAGGATGCCATTAACTCTGTGACACTTCACAGCCTTTGTTAATCAAAATTGCTTCAGCTTACTTTGAGTAAAACAGAGGCAGATACAGCCTTCCTTGTCAGTACAAGCTCAAGGTACACAGATTTATAGTCTTGTGATGAAGCTGGTCTGGAAACATCATATATTTAGAAATTTCATAGCTTTACATTTCTCATCTGCTTTTTCCAGTATATTCCAGATAGAGTTTGTCCCTCATTCAGACTTGGAAGTTTTTCTTTATATCTCTTAATTTCAAAACGCAATTACTGAAACATAAATGTTACACTCAATTTTATTTTCACTATCTTCTAGTCTCTTTTCAAAATATTAGCAGTTAAAATAGCAAATTTCCATTAAATATGAAATTGTAGGAGTTAATTTTAACTTGTTACTCTGGAAGCAAAATCTGGCTACTGTGGAAAATATTGCATTACCTTCATGCTTTCCAGACTGTCAGCTAGCTGTGCTCTGACAGCATGTTTGCCAATGTCCAGACACCAAAAATGCATTCTGGCAACACTCACATCTCTGTTCTAATCCTGACAAAGTCCTCAGAAAATATCTTTTACTAGGCAGCTGTATCCTATGAAGAAAATGTGCAATACTTTGACAATTTATATTCCAATAAGTCAACTAAAATTAGATGGTTCCCAAAATTACATATCTCTGTTTCTTCTATCATATGTAGATACGCATTAACCAAGAAAGGCAGATGACGATGGTACAAGACTCATTCTGCATCAAGCTTATACCTGATGATAATATAGTGGATGCTAATACAGGAGAACAAGGTAGAAACAAACCAAATAAGTACATTGCTTAAATAAAAACTATTCATTGTTTACAGACCTGCAAGAAATGGAATTTCATTCACCCCTACAAGCTTTGGGCATTTTTCAAAGCTAGGTCTGACTTCTACATTCAAATATTCATTCTTTGTTTCAAATTGCATTCAGTCTATGCTCTGGGACCACATAGCTTATTACAGCAGTAAAGCTCACAAATTAGATTTACAGACATACTGAATCTATGCTACAGACACCAACTATACAGGATTATAAGGTTACAAAATAGGCTTGTAGCTCCTAAAAGAACTCCTTCTTTAGTAAACATAAACAAATTGCACAAAATGTTGTTACTAATGGTCAATTTAAATGAGGGCAAAGCCAGCATCTGGGGAAGGGAAAGAGGAACCTTTTATTTTTCCCCTCTGTCAGAAGCCAATTACATGCTTTTAGATCCTGCTGAAATCTGTCTTGTTATCTGTCATCTCACCTGCATAATTTTTTGTTTCCTTTTTATCCCAATGTTCAGCAATTCCAGCATTCAGGTTCTCCTCCTTCCAACTTTCTTTAGCTGATGCTGCTGCTTCCTCCCAGTGGAACCTCACCAGCTTCCTGACTCTGGTCTCAGCCTGCTGTTTAGATAGTTTCCTTTCCAGAGCAGTACCTAGAAAGGCTTTCCTTGTCTTTCATAAATATGCAGCATTGGAAAATAAGGCTATTTTCTTCTCTGTTTAAAGGAGAAAAATGTACTTTTTGTTCTTACCCGTTGAGATGAGGAGTCACAGACAAGATAAATATACATTTAAGTAAGCATAAGTAAATTTCTATTTTTTCCAATGCAATCAGTCTGCTGTTAATCAGAGAACAAATGCCATTTTCAGTAGTTCCTGTGCCTACAGTGCCAAATGCCATTTGCCATCCCCAGGGTGGCTCCTGTCAGCTCCAAGGTGTGCTCACTGTCCCCCAGGGTCACAGGGCTGTTTCTGCAGAGCTGCTGCCCAGCCAGGCCATGTCTAGACTGCCCCTCTGCCTGAGGCTTTGGTTTCCCAGAAGCAGGGCTTGGCATCTCTCCATGCTGAACTGCACAAGGTCCATTCCAGCAGCATGACCCAGTTCCCCTGGATGGCAGCCCTGCTCTCCAGTAGTGACCAGCTTTCCTGGTTTTATGTCACCAGCCAGCAAGAGAAGCAAATGTTCCTTCCCCTCCCCTTGGCCATTGGGGAAGATGCTAAACAAGATATATCATAGTATGGTCACCATGTCTTACCAGGTTCTAGGCAGCCTACAACCCAGTTGCCAAGACTCCTTGAGATCAGCCATCCAGTCAAGTTTTTGTCTAACTGCTGGCCTTTTATTCCCACCATGGCATTCTAACTTATATAAAACATTGTGGAAAATAACTGTCAAAGCCTGGTTATGGTAAATGTAGGTGGTATTCTCTAGTCTCCTTGTCCCAAAATCTCAGAATTTATTATAGAAAGCAATCAGGTCAGACAGACATGATTTAGCCTTGCTAAATTCATGGTTACTTCCAAACCACCTCTTCCCTGAATATTTAGAAATGTTACTCTGACATTCATCTTCCATGAGTCTTATAGATAGTCTCTTGACTATATATCTATAGTCTTGAGACTATCAAGACAATGTCTCCAAGCAAACATGACTGCATAAATTCGTAAGTCTTCTTTCAAATAAGCAACAGTTTCAAAAAGGTGTATGACAGCCTTTCAATAGACATTATAGGTTCTCAGCACCTCCAGAAAAAGGGAGTTATCACAGGCTTTTCTTATCAATGCACACTTTCTCCAGACAAAGTGGGAATGAAACCAAGATCTCTTTGGGATTCCACTTCACCAATATAGGGCAGACATTTCTCTCTGCACTGTAGTGCATGGATTTAGGTGCTAATACACCCAGATGTAAGAAAAAGGTGTGAAACAAAGGCATGTGGTCAGTTTCATCAATTAAACAGAAAATAAGCTGTCAGTAAACATAAATCTGAGGACATCTCAATTTATGAAAGACAAGTACAGCCAGAGCCAGCTCTCTTGAGAGGCTAATTATTCAAGAGCTGGCTGGCTGAGCAGGCTACACAAACACCCTCCTGAGTTTCTCTGTCTCCTACTATATGTCAGAACTGATATCCTCTAGATCATGGTTTCATCACACACCACAGCCAGGCACCAGCAGCTGTTATGTGCTGTTGCCTGTATGAGAGCCAGAAGTGCATTTTCAGCTTTCTGTCATGTGGCCAGCTCTGAACATTTGATACCTGCTACTACTTACAGTTGGAAGAATATCTGTGAGATATTTATTAACAATGAATTGTTGACATCTCTTCATTCCTTTTGCTGTGAGCTCCATGTTCTATGGCATTTTTTGAGAGCATCAGTTGTCAATAACTGATAAAACTCAATTTTCATGTAAGATTTTAGTATTTACAGTAGCAGAAAAAAAATTTAGTTGAGAGTATTTTTTACAAGCAATTTAAAAAGAATTTATATTTCTTTATTATATTAAAATGACAGTTTAAAACTATTATTCTAACAGTTAGGCATTACGATTTCCATGCAGGTTTCTATTAACTAAAATCATGATCTAGGTATGTTTTTTTGAGGAAACATCTGGAATCTGATTACAAATTCTGGCCCTATTTAACTTTAATAGGTTTATTCAAGTCTGGATTTGAAATTTGTGTTTGACAAAAGTCAGATCTGAGACTCTAATCAACCTTTCTAGATAGTGAGGGAATTCAGTCATTCCAGATTCATGGCACAGGTTGGAGGGCTGGTACCAAAAGTTAGTGTCAGAATACACATCAGAGAAACAGTTACATACTTAGAAGGATTTTATAGACATTAGATAGTCTAACAATTCAGTAGATATTCTAAAAGATAACAGAAAATCAACGTAGGTGTTTTAAAAAACAATTGTGTGTGACATTTTCACAGAACCACAGAATGAATTAGGCTGGAAAAACCTCTGAAATCATCAAGTCCAGCCTATGACACCACCATGCCAACCAGACCATGACACTAAGGTGCCACATCCAGCCTTTTCTTAAACACCTCGAGGGATAGAGCCTCCGCCAACCTCCCCGGACAGTCTGTTGCAATTTCTAATCACCCTTTCTGTGAAGATGTTCTTCCTAATACACTACCTAAACCTTCTCTGGTACAACTTAAGACTCTGTCCTGTCATCGTGTCGCTGCTTGCCTTCTTTCAATAAAAAATGAGATTCTCAGAATCCCAAAGGTTTCATTTAGGTGAGAGAGGAAAATGAGATCACAGGGAAGCAGAATGATGGAGAAATTAGACCTTGACCTGTAAAAGCAGATATTCTGTGAAATTTAGCTCAAACTTCAAAAGGCAGTCAATCCTTTAATTAAATTCTAAAGTCAGTCCCCAAACTGCTGGACTATAGAAACATTTCCAAATAAAAAACAAACCACAGGAATAAGTATTGGAGACTAATGGTTGTATCAACACCATACACTCAGTAGCCATTATTGTAAACTCTCATTCTTTAGAGAACAAGCTTTGTGCTAACTGAAAGGAATAAGGAAGACACATTTTGCAAGCTAATTCACATATTTTTCCTGTCCAAAGCCTTTTTTTTTAAATATGTCTGGACCCCCTACTACTAGCCAAAACATCTGATATTATCTTATTAAATTAATATATGCAGTGGCAGTTACTAATTGCTGTACAAGCTTAACATGCTGGCAAGGTGAACTGAGCATGGACACACCAAATGATAGTACTATGTCAAACAGCATCTCAGATTAAGAGAGAAAGACAGCAACTGCACGCTTTTGAGGCAGAAAGCAGTTGCCTTACCTGCTGTATTACTATGGTTGCACAGTCATTTAGCAGTAAAAGCTGTGAAGGTGAAATCACTGAGGCATGAACATGGCTGCACAGCAAAAAATAGGTCTGCATGGTAGCAATCAGTGCTGCACACAGAGTGCAGGGCAGGAAAGGCAGCTCAGCAGCAGCAAAACTGTTTAACACAAAACCGAGTCAGGCTGTGCAAGACAGGGTCCGGAGACATGGGAGGTAAAATGCAACACAGCAAGCAGGAAAGGCTGTGGAAATGCTGACTCCTGAGCATCTGGTAGTTATTTAATATTCAAGACAGATGTCCAAAGGTCTAAAAATTGAGATATTTTAAAGAAAATTTGATATAAAGCGTATAATCTGAAACTGTTCCAAATTCAACATTGTGATTATGAAAGAGACAACTGAAATATATAAAGCAGTCCTAAACTATAAACTGGTCATGCTCTAAAGTGCAATAGAAAATGTTCAGCTCTAATAAATGAGCTGTAGACAAGTCCCCTCTGAACTGACTTGTGATTTTTTGGCAAGTTTTCTTTTGGTGGTGGGTGTAAAGGTAGGTGAAGAATTTAAGAATTTTTTTAGGTGCAGTGTTTTAAAGAAAATATGCTTTTAACTCTCTAGATATATGACCTCTGCGCTGTAATATGCTATATCAACAGCAAAGACAATTATTTTGGTGAATTTAGGACATATTTATCCATAATGCTTGCACGGTTGCCTTCAAGCAGGACAGATGAATAAGAAAAAGGAAAGTGTTAGGACAACAGAGGAATTACCAAGTAAAATGATCTTGTATAATTTGGTTATGGATTATTTTCATATTTAGGTTGGTTTTTTGCAGCATCTCCGAAATTAACTATTTTCTTTAAATTCCTTTCCTTGCTCTCTGAAGCTCAGACTTCAATGCCTCCAGCTGCACATATTATTTTCAGTAAATTTTACTACATGAATTTTAAAGTGTAATTTTTTTTCCTGAGACAAAACAAGATTATATCTTTCATGAATCCTATAATTTTTATACTAGCATCTGCAAGTAGTAGCAAAGTATTTAATGATTTATATTGATTTTATCAATAACCAGGGTAAACTTCTCCTAGTCATGCTTAATTTCTTAGAAGGTGCCCAACTTCCAGCAACTCTCTTTGTGCACGAAAAGTCTATTGAAGGCGTCGTGTTGTCATGAAAATGAACAATTTACATATTTATTGCCTGTGATTTGTGTGCTAGCTGAACCATCAGCAATGTTCATAGAATGCTATGTGAACTGGAATGGGAGTGATTCATGTGGCTCTGAATGAGACCAAAAGGGCAAAGAACAAGTACATGTATAAAGAGATTAGCAGCTGAATATTGTTCTGAAGAGGAAAGAATGAGCATGTATGCAGAAACAATATCAGTGAAAGACTGTATTGCAAAGTCTATCTATCATATTTCTAAGGTTCTTATCACAATGTCACCTAATTACCATATATATAAAATAATTTATCTCCCCAGATTTCATCTCTTTGTAATTCTATGATTTCTGTTCATCTAGAGTTCCTGAATAGAACAAAAGTCATTTAATTTTTAAAGATATGGATAATATCAACATCCTTCTTTATCAGGAAATGGTGTTTTAGTTACACGATGGTATACAGTCCCAAATAAATAGAAAAAAGGAGCAATTACATCATATGCTGATGTACATAAACCATTTCACTTATGTAATCATATTTACTGATTTATTCTCATTGAAGGAAGTCATAGAGATTGCTACACATCTGTAGAATTCAATTCACAAGTACAGTAGGCCATCAAATTTTTTCATGTAGAGTCTTTGAATGTAGAGAAATGAAAATAGGACAGTTCAGTAAATGAACTCCAGTACACAACCTAAAGTAACTTGCACCTATGCCTTATTTATAACATAGTTGTCTTGGAATAGGAAATACTGAAAATTTGCTTTTGAGTGGATAAAAGAATGTGACAAATATGAGTTATAGCTGTTGGCACTTTTTATTGTGTTGTATACATTTTCTTAAAGTTACTGACCTATGGGATTTTATCAGTAGCTGAATGGGGGTTTTATCAGTAGCTGAATTCTTTCATTTCCTCTAAAATGTTTGCAAAGGTCCCTGCTGGGGTCAGAAGCATGGATCAGATAGATTTCAAATTTTATATCATACATTAGTTTTGTTTGCAATAAAAAAAAAAAAAAAAACCCTAATTTTTTTCACAGGAAAAAAAACTACAATTACATTATTTAAGTTATTGCTACCAGATGTTATAGGACAGAGAATTTGTAGAAATCTTTCCTTTTAGATATGCCAAATAAGTCTGTTATGCTGATTTTCCTACATGAGAATGTTGCATGTGATTTTTGTAAGGACTTCAATTCTTTCTTTTCTCCTTTTTTCTGTCACTACAAGCAAACTTGTGACATCAAAGCTAGTGCAGATCTGATATTTTTTCTATGAAATAAGACTGAGTTTTCTGTCTTATTTCTGTGTCTGATCGAAAGACACCAGAGCTTGTTTAAAAGCAAGTATTTAATGCAATGATCCAAGCCTTGCACCCAGCAAGAAAAAGAAAGTGGAAATTCCATTAGGATAGCAATAAAATCTGCCTCATGTACAGGTAGAAGATGGGAGCTGTCTCAGCATGAAGTTTTCTTAAGCTACCCCTCCTGCTGGCACACATGTGGACAATAAACACTTACCCATATGAAATTCATTTGTCCTGTATATTACACACAATACAATCGACACATCATAAATGTTATCACCCTGTGTGATAACTGCTTTATATATTTACTGATTCCTATTCTTCCTTTACAGGAGGGATTTGTTTCAGATAACCCTCCTTTGTGCCATGTGCAGCACTGACAAAGTGCATACACATTATGCACCGTCAATTCTTGTTGAAAGTTCATTCATTTTTCCAGATTGATAATGATTGTACTTTATCATTTGGCACAAAAGACTTGTATTCAAAAAGTATATTAGCTTACTGGGCACTCATTTATAAAAATTGCATTGTTGGAGTCCTGCTGGTGACTTCACCATGGCAGACTCCTTTGAAGTGCAGACTTTCTTTTAACATGTTTGCACTTTCAAATGGACATATCACCAGCCTCTGCTTACCTTTTGCTTGGCATATCTCTTGGGGTTGGTAGTCATGGTGGTAAATATTAGCACTAACAAGCTGGCAGGCTGCAGATGTGTGTATGTGAGGGGGTTGGTGATGGTGGTTATGGTGGCAGAGTATGTTTGATAGTTTCTTTACTGTCTGCTCTTAACAAAGGGGCTAAATTCTGCTATCTTGACTGCTACAGTCTATAATCCAGCAGCACTGTAAAATTATTGAAAAATTTCACAAACAGGTAAAACGTTCATCTGGAGCAAAATTGCAAGGGTGACATGTTTGCCTCCAATATTTTCTTTTGCCCTAAAAAACATTTCAACCTAATTGTGGAATACCAGATGCAGATGAATTATATGGGCTAAATTCTTTAAATTCATTATAGCTTGTCATAAATGTGACAGTTATGTTAGCTATTTACTGCCTCTCTTTAGCAGTGTCTGAGAACACTTAAGGCATTTCTGGAAGGTGCTATTTAACTTCCTTCAGGAATGAGAGATTTGAGCAACTAGAGGTTAATCTCTACAGTTTAAAATATTTGGAGTATGACTTCAGATGCAGAAGTAGATCAGATTCAGATGTCACAGTCCAGACTTCCTAAGCAACTTGAACAAAAAAGTTAATTTCATAGGAACTGGGCAATACCCTCTTTCCAAATCTGCATGAAAAAATGGTAAGAAATTTCCTCTGAAATAATTTTTATGTTATTCTTGAGGAGCGGGATTTTTTACATTGAATGGAGGACTTCTTGAGCATGGCTTTGCTGCTTCTAGATCTGATGTCCAACAGCTGCTGACTCTTCAGCACTATAAATTCCTCAGCTGCAAATTCTGCATACATTTGGCTTTCAGATTTTTAAGATGCAAGAAGACTCACACCTCCTAATTGTCTCTGAGTTTAACTTCATATATTCAAAAATTTCATCTTAAGTCACTTACTCAAGATCAAATAAGAGGTGGAACAGGAACATAAATGCAAGTCTTTTAAGGTAACTTAGTGTTATCTACCACTATTCTTTGTAGACTTAAAAAATAGTGAGAAAAAAAGATATTCAGATGTTAGATAGAAAATATTTTGATTTATCTATATAGTTCCTGGTTTGTATTCTTATTCTGAAGAGTCTTGTCTTTATCATGTTATGAGATTAATTCTTCAGCCAAGAACTCTCAAAAGAAATGATTGTGTGGGAATCAGTATTACACAAGGTTATGTAAAAGACCTCTGTAATCGTAGCTTGGCGGTATATTGTAACCTTTCATAAACATATTTTTCTCCAGTCGTAACTGTCTAATACTAAAGGTTTCACAAATTCTTAATTTTCATAGGCAGTGTGGTTGGTTTCCACAAAAACTAAAACTACAAAAATTTATCCCAAAGAAAAAGTTTATATTAAATCTGAGCAAAGCAGTGAAAAAAATATTCTGAGAAGGTGTTTTAAGAAAAAAATATTATTAATTATTCTTGGAGCATGGAATGAAATTATGCATTCAAAAGTACTCTATGAAAACTGAATACAATAATAATTGAAAAATAAAGTGTGGCAGAAAAAGTCCTCATTAATCTGTTAATTTTATTTTATGGGAGGATGTTTCAAAATTCTTTGATCTTGATTTTGCTTATCACTTTATACTGCATGTCTGTAATGTGCTAGGGTATTTTTAGGGCTCTTCAGTAATATTTATTCAATCTGTCTCCTTTTTGGCTGCTGGTACCAGTGTTCTGTTCTCATTAGTTTAATTTCTGTTTATTTTTCTTCCCCTTTATAATAGGCAGGCATATACTTCAATTACATAATTTCGCCTGGCCACACAGAAATCAGTGCATCTGGCTTTGTCTTTGAAGACCTCTCTTCAGATAGACCACACTATTTCACTATATACTGTCTATACAATAAAAAACCCGAAATCTATCACTGCATTTTCTAATTAAGACAATTATTACTGTTTTCTACACTTTGCACACTTAATATGTACTTTTCAATTTATTACAATTTCTTTTCACAAATAAAGCCCAATAAGTTAGTAAGAAAATAAAGATTTACACGTTTTTTATTCTATAGACAGCTGATACATATTTATCTTGAGCTAAGACAGTATGAGCATTTCTATTTTACAGTTAAGAAAACCAAAACTGGAGGGAGACAGGCAATGTCCAAGAAATTCTAAGGAAAAGACACAGGCCCTTGCGCCTTTTAATTATTTTTTTTTTTTTCTAGACAGTTGTGAAGAAAAGGTGTTGGAGAAGTAGGAAGATACTTTAGTATCTTTAAATTCATAATCTTGACCTTGGCAAAGAGAAAAGTCAGGACTCTGAACTTCAGAGTAGTAAACTTCCATCTGTTTTAAAAAGAAGTGGAGATTCCCTAAGAAACTATTCTTAAGGACAATGGGGATGTCCAGAGCTATCTTTAAGATAATTTCTGTTAGTGTACAAGACGTCTCCATTGCAGTGTGTGGGAAATCAAGTTAGGCAGGTCAGAAAAAGGCACAGCTGAAGAAACACCTGTTCCTTATACTGAGAAATACGAAGGAAATGCACAGTCAGTGGTAGTAGGGACATTTTTGCTGGGAAGAAGATAGGGATAAGGTTTGGATATGTAAGACTGGAGTCAGAAAAACTGAGGGACAGGTGGAATGGTACATGATTTGAGAAGGCACATGAAGAGTAAGGAGGAGGTTTTCTATAAATACTTAGGTCAGAAGAGACAGGCCAAGGAGAGTGTACTCAACCAAGAAAACAGAAGGAAGAACGGGTAACAAATACAGAGAAGGCTGAGACAGTCAGTAACTTCTTCACCTTGGCCTCTACTCTCATTCTGCCTTCCCAGGTCTCCCTGCAGGTGGGAGTGAGGAAGAAAAGTCCATCTCATTATAAGGGAAGTGCAGGTTCAGGACTAACAGGAGAAACTCAGTAACTACATATTTACCTATGGGTTCTCTCAAGGTGGCTTCCAGGGTCCTGAAGGAACTGGCTGATGTTATTTCCAAGTCAGTCTCTATGGTATTGGAAAATTCATGGTGTTCAGGTGAGGATCCTAGTGACTGGGAAAAGGATCTTATTTTTTAAAAAAGGGGAGAAAGGCAGACATGGGTGACTACACACCTGTCACAACCACCTCTGTGCCCGGGAGGGTCACGGAGCAGATCCTTATGGAAACAATGGCCAGGCCCATGCGGTGCCTAGGCCACTAGGCCTAGACTAGGAGGATATCTGAGGTAACCAGCAGGTTTCACCAAGGGCAAATTGTGCCTGAGCAATCTGGAGGCCTTCTAAGATGCAGCGACTGTGATGACAGACAAGGGAAGGTCACCTGATGTCATCTCCCTAAACTACTACAGAAGGTTTTTAACAGGCACTTGAAAACATGACACTAATGTTACCAAATTGGAGACACCTGGATTTGAAGGATGGACTGTTTGGTGGAGAAGGAATTGTCTGGCTGGACACAGCCAGAGGGTTGTGGTCAAAGGCTGCATGTCCAGGTGGGGGCTTGTGATGAGTGGTTCCCTCAGGGCTCTGTGTTGGGACTGGCACCTTTTAGTGTCTTTGTCAGTGACACAGGCAGTGGGACCAAGGGCACTCTCAGCAGGTTTGCAGATGACATGTGGGTGAGTGGTGCAGTTGATACAAGAGAAGGATGGGATGCCCCCTCACAGCCCTGTAAGCCAGCTGCACCCTGGGTTGCATCAAAGGAGAATTGGCCAGTAGGTTATGGAAGCTGAATACATCTTCAAGGTTCCTTGCCATGTAAACTTCCTTTATTGTAGTACCATAATAAACTATATAGGAAAAAAAATTAAAAGGTATTCCAATTGTCACTCTGTGTAAAAAATCATACTACTTGTATAACAGTGATACATAGGAAGAGAATAAAACTACTTCCCTATAAAAGATTACTCCTTCTGAGAGCACCTTAACTTTGGCCTTAGGCAAAAAAGTAGAACAGTAGGGTGGGTACACAGAGGATCAAAGTAGCAACAGTTGCCTGTAAAAGCCCAGAACAAGTTCTGAACAGATCAGATAACAAATTTAGAAAAACAGATCTCAAAGTACTGAGGAAGAAAACTAATTGCTGGTGTTCATAAATAATGAAATAAAGCCTTTGCATCGTACCCTTATCGTTCACGATTCATGGATATTGAAATGGCTAGGATACTTGCAAATACTAGAAAAAAATGAGGAAAATATGCCCTCAGACAAATGCAAATCCATCCAATACATCTTGATAAACCATTAGCAAAAGATGGAGATAGTCTAGTCCTATGTTTTTGTTACTTTTTACACCTAGCATCATCCAACTAATTAATTTGAACATGAGAAGTCAAATCAATAAATGAGTGATCTCAGCTTTTTTTGATTCACATTCTTCTATTACATCATCTATAAAACCTCTCTTAGTACAGCCTGTAGTACAGATGTCTGAATCTGAAGAAATTGGGGAGACTATCTGTCAAAGTGATAAATAGCTAGTGGTTCATATATCTACATTAAGTGATTTTGATAAGTGAGCTTTCCACGTGGACTAGTACAACCATTCGGGACAATGGAATATATGCATTACCTCATCAAATCTTTTGGCTTGTCACAATATCATGTTAATTCAGATGCAAGATCCTTCTGCATTCCAATTCTGATTCTCCTTTCATGGCTCCTTCACCACTATTTCTTAGGAATGCATAGAGCTATATAGCTACTTAGAAAAAAAAATCATGTCAGCCTAATGTCACAGTTGCATTGCATATAAATAAATAAATAGTAAACAAGTTTCATTACATGAATTTATGTTCTGTTTAGCCAAAGGGAAGAAGTAGTGACTGAAAATCAGGAGGGAAAAAAAGCGAAAGTAATATAGCTGTGGAAAAGGAAATAACAAATGTATTATTTTAAAAATTTTTTGCTATACCTTTCTACACAATATTAGAGTCTTCTAACAAAATAGAAACTGTAAGCCACAGAAACAGACATCATAATATAGATAATGTCTGATATATATATATATCTATCTAGCATACTGTGTAGCTTAAAATGTTGTTTGTTTAGAAGGAGGCAATGCATTTGCAAGATCAGTTGCAAAGTTTGATTGTTATGTGATTGTTATGCAATAAACAACAAAGAAGCTGAGCATTTTCACAATATGTGATTCAAATTCATTCATTAAATGCTTTCAAAACCTGTTTAAAGTGAGAGTGCACACTGGAGCACAAATTACATGCCAACTTAAGTTCCCTAACCTGCCCTGAAAATAAACAGGATTTTGTCCAGCCAAAAGGCAGAGAATGGTAAAGGTAAACTACACTATGAATAATAGACCCTATTCTCAAATTCATAACCTCATCTCAGGGAGCTTCCAAGCAGCCAATCTAAAATTTTAATAACTTTTTACTGTGCATATCATAACTTTTTTTTTCCTAAGACAAGGCTAAAGACCAGGAACTGGGAGGATAACAACATAGATACTCTCAGAGTTCTTCGTCCCACCTTAATATGTCTGTGGATCCCAACTTTATTTAACTCCGAACACTCACTGCTCTGAATCTCAGTAAACTCTAAATATTCTTAAGCAATATGTTTACATCTAAGTTTGGTTGTCTTTGACCTGTGAAAGAGCTAAGAATACAGACATTTTCTAGAACCAACAGAGACTTTAGTAGTTAAAACAGTTCCAAACCATCATAATAAAATAGTACCCTGACTCATGCAGAAAGTATGTGTAAAATTGTATGATAAGGAATAGATTTATTTGGTCAGGAACAGAGAAGAAAAGCCAGTGGGACATCCTGTTTGTGGTATTTTTTTATATATAGTCAGTATGTACTGTTTGTCTGGACTTTAATGTACACACTAACAGACATTTTTTATAGTGATCACTCTCCTGCAACGCAAATAACACATTCTGCTAAGTCTTTCAATAGGCTGCTGATTGTGTTGTTATTTCACTCTTGGAGGGAAAAAAAATTTAATAAAAGATAAGGTGCTTTTGAAGAAGGTGAGATTACATTATTTAAAAATTATACATTTTATAAGATAAGGTTTAAACACATGTCAGGAGAAGTCAACATAGTGTTATGAATGGTAGTGATTGTGTTATCTGTAAACTTTGAAGCTTTACGTACTGATGTGAACAATTGACTTCGTTGTTTTGTCATTACCATCAGCATTCCTCTTTCTGCTGGACTGACTGCTGTTTGCACAGCAAAAAGTGAGGAAAGTTTGTTTACCCAGTAATATTTCATTGACTGTTTAGCCTGAGTTGATAGTAATTTTTCATCTTCCTGTCTGCTGGATATTTTTCTTGCCTGTATAGTAAAAGTGACTGGATAGCTAACTCCTTCACCTGAATCATTCATTTAAAATAAAATCTTTATTTTATTTTTATTAAATTGTCAAGAGTAGTTCCTAAAATAACACAATTTTTTAAAGCTTACAGACATTGCTAGTACCATTTTTATCTAATTTCTTTATTCTGTTATGTTGACCAGCAGAATATAGCAAATATTTGGCCATCAGATCAATATCTAGCAGATAAAACACAAGAAGAAATATTTGTTTTTTTAATTGCAATACAGATTTTGACTGAAGGTGACAAAATATATTTTTAAAACTGCAGTGTTTTAAGGGGATGAACAAAATAAAGACTTCACTGTATTCTCTGTGTGCTTGATAAAGTACATTAGAAAACATGTGAAAAATATTTCCCTTCTTTCTTTTTCTCTTCTCTAGGCTTAAACTTACTGCAACGAATGGAAAGAAAAATTAGTCTTAGTATATTCAATGCCATTTCAAATCAAAGCTTATACAATAAAAGCAGAAGTGTTAAAATCTTGGGCTAAAACTGAGCAAAACTGATAGCAAGAGAACTTATGACCCAGAACTTTGTGGCATGTTCCTTCCAAATAAATTAATCAGATTTACTTTGTGCACTATGACTATTAATAGATATTTTTGAGGGCTTTTTTTCCTTTTAATCTTATTTTCTTGACTTTGAATTGTTACAGTGTAGATGGCAGAGAATTATTTTCTGCAGATGTCTAAATTTATAGCTATTTAACTGCAGATTTTGCATTCTTAGTGCTCAGTTTTCAAAACTTAAAACTGTATTTTATTGTTAACAGTAAAGAATATCAAGAAAAATATGCTGAAAAATGTTCCTTTATAAAAATCCTGAGTAGACTACTGTATTCATTGCCAGAAAAGGACAGATTGCTGGCATTTCTGCAATGAGAAATGAGAACTGCAATGAGAAATGAGAAGGAGTTCTACAATAAGAGCACTGAGACTTAATAAGCCAAGTAAGGCCTCCACATGAAGTCCACCACTATGCTATTTTGTTGTCCATAGGGTGTAATAACAGAATGTATTGCTCACTCTAGCACCACAAGGGCTTTTTTTCCTGGTCAAAATTAAAGCACAACAGCAAAACAAGGCAGAACCCTCCCCTTCCTGCGACAGGACTAGTCCAACATTTTTCCCTTCAAGAGCACTGAATTCATATTGTACAGCAGAAACATAAATTCAGATTCATAATAGAGGGAAACAGCACTCAAATAATTTCAGTATTTTCACATAACAAACTTGTGAGTAGACTAGAATGATGAAAAAATGTCATCAGCATTCTAACATTACTTGTTTGATATTAGTTGTATGATATACTGCTGATAATTTGGAATCAAAGAATTTATTGAAATAGATTATTTGTACTTTTAAGAAAACCAAGAGAATGTTCTCCCCTCCTCTAGAAGGTATAGGAATATTACTCTATTCCAAAAATATATATTATATGAAAGAAATAGTTTTCATAGTTACAAATATTTTTAGCTTTTTTATTTGATAAAAATGTGACACTTATGAAAAGTCACATATATTGTCTTCAAAAGAAAAAGGAAAACCCAAGTAAAAAGTCATAAGAGGTTATAAAAGGAACTTGAATGCACATTAAGGTTAGAATATATTTACAGGTGTGGGCCATGCCAGCGAGTTGAGGATTACCAGCAAGTTTTATTTAAAGGAAGTGTTAGTTTCTGCAGGAATAGTGCCTATCTCCATTGTTACTGTATTTGTTTTGTCCTGTTTTTCTTTGATATGAAATTTATGATTATATGTACCAGAAGGAAAAGACGTTAGTGGGTAGATTTGATATTACATGTAACCCACATGTCAAAGTGCGCACCTTGCAGAGCAGGAGCTTAGGAAAGAGGGAGGAATTCTGCCAAGTTCTTTTTTGTGGCATTCTGTAAGAAAGGATTTTTAAAGTGTGATTTTTTAAAATAAGAACATAAAGGCTTGGCTTTCATGGCAGTTCTGACAATCTTGGCATACTGTGGAGCCAAGGGGAAGTAAGGCAATTCTGCTCTTTATTGCAGCAACAGCCCTCCTTAGAATTAAATGCTGATTTAATTGACAAGTGATTGGATAATGAGGAAAATCAGGAAAAAGCAAAAGGCAGCAGAGAGTGTTGATCAGGATTAATTAATACAGCTGTCAATGAGAATGTCATTGTTTTCCTTTTATTTTTCTGCAAATCGATTTTGTAGTAAAATTTGTCTCTTACAGCCACCTCAGCTATTTTGCATCAGTGTCTTACCACTACAACTCTTGTCTCCACTCTCCAGGTGACTTTTTTTAGCTTCTAAATGCTTCTTTATTGTGTTTTTTATACTGAATTTAACTTTCTGTTTCTCATGTTTGTCCTGTAAGATTCCCATCCTCTCTTTAGTGATGGCTTCTGTTCACTCTCTATCATCAGCCTGCACCCAGCTTTTGTGCAACTGACATTATTAAGGATATAAAGACAGCAGCCATTCAAAGTTCATTCCATGAGGGAATCCTCTAGCAGACCAGTAAGGAATTCAGCAGCGCATATTGTCTCCATTCAGTATAATTTGCTCTTTATCCTCAAAGAAACTTACTAACTCACCTTATAATTCCTGGCCTAATCCTTTACTTCCCTGTGTGACCTCAAATCTCCCACACAACAAACACTATGTCAAATATTTTACTGAAGTCCAGATTAAAATTATTGTATTTCCTCTGTTTAGAGAAATTTATCTTATCAAATAAGTATACTTAGCTATTTTGGCACAGCTGACCCTCTGTAAATCATTTTACATTTACTGATGTAGCCTTCATTCTTTTTTTAATTCAGAATCCATTCAACAACCTTGGTATTATACTTGGTGAGTCAGTTTCTCCACTTATGAAATGGTGGTCAAAAATACATGACTTTCAGATATTGTACAGCAATGCATTGGCATAGCTAAAATGATTTGTGATCCTTAGCAGAGAATTATCTGAAACACTAAGTACTCTTACCATATTTTTCATATGCTATATTCAGAGAGGCACCTTGAAGAGGTGTATTATGTCTATTGCTCAAAGAGTTCTTTGAGTGGATGCTTTCAGTTGTGAATGCTCTTTTTAAATTAAAATATTGTTTTCTTATTTGTCAAAGCATATCACTTTTATAAACTGTCAATCAAGATTAAATAAACTCACACTTTCTTGTGTTATATGTAAGATATCATGCTTTGATCAAAAAGATAAATGTATGTCAAGCATTGTCATTAGTAGTAATTACTTCAGACTCTTATCAATCTGGTATTTAGTATTTTCCTAGTGAAGTGCAAATATTTGATTTTTTTTTTAATTTTAAAGCCTTCTGATTAATTAAAATAATCATTCACATCTCTCTGGTTAGAAAACAGCGAAGTAAATTTTATCATTCTGTTATTGAAGGGATAAATTTAATTAGTCTAGAATACGGTTAGGAAGAAATGGATTCAATTAACGTGGAAAATTTTTAGTAAATTCACATGATATTGGCTTATTACCACCTTTTTGGAAAAAAAAATCAAGTCATATCAATCATTACACTAGAAGCAATTACTTGTACTTATTTTTCGAAAGTTCTAGAGAAACCTAAATTGCATGTGTGTTCTCACTCTGTCTAGGTACCTGAGAGAGAAGGGAAACTACTGAAAAGGAAAAAAAAAATTCAAACTGAAGAAATTGATGTTTTCTTAAACTGCCAGGTGTAATGGCAGCTGAAATAATCAGAGGAAGTCAGTGGAACAATTTTTTGTGCTTTTCACAAAAAATTTTGTAGATCTTAAGAAAACTATCATTGAAAATATTTTGCGAGATCTGTTACAAAAAATCACTGAACTGAAGAAGACCCAATTGTCATCTCAGATTTGAACTATCTCTAATACTACTTTGTATTTTTCTTGCCATTATTTTTATAATTTTATTATTTGAAATATACAGAATATGCTTGCATTTTTTGTAAGCTATCACCCAGCATTTTAAATATTGATTATGAAAAAATAAAGTGTAGTTGAAGTATATTTATTTCAATAGTTTAATGAAAGTCCTGAGCAGTTCCATCTGCACTTCCTGAGCTGGCACCATTCCTGGCACCAAAAGCTCATTTCAAGTTAACTACACCCATATCAGTGAATATAACTATGAGGTTGCATTACAAGAATGCACAGGGCTTCAAAGAAAATCAAAGTTAACTTAGGATTGTTTCTTACTGTATTACATTAATTGTTTTTTTTGATAAATTCCATAAAATTCTGCTGTTTCAAAGTACTATTTCTTTAAAACTCACTAACAGACCTAATATTGATCAGAAACATTACAGAATCATACCTTCCTTTGAAACTCACATAACATTATTTTGATATGAGAATAACTTTTCCTACTTTGATTGTCAGTTCTTTGCAGAAGAACCAAAGTTATTTATTAAGCCTGTCATAGGTTTTCAGGTGATGATGAGTGAATGGCTGTTAAAAATTCTAACTGTTATAGGAAATCTCAATATTTAAAATCCTATGTGCAGTTAGACTACAATTTTAAAGGAATATAGTGGTTATACTCTCAATCAAAAATTATTAACAGTAGGTGCCAGACTATAGCATTTCTTACTTTCTAACATGTCTTATTTCTCGGTTTGGTTTTGTCTAGGGAAACTTTATTGCAGAGGAATCCAAAGGAGTTTTCTCAAAAAAATCCCTGAATGTGGATTCTAACTCCTACCTATTTGAAAATATTTCAGTGAGTACCACATAACATCTGCAAAAGTTCTGTGTATTGGTGGCCTACCCTCACCTTCTCCAGACTTACTGCCCCAAAACTTCCTTTCTTACATGTGTTTTCTCAAAGGTGTATTTCTAGGAAACTCAAAATTATGTAATCCAGTCTTTTTGCTGTTGTCATTTAATCTTTGATGGTTTTGACTGAGTTTAACTGACTTTCATTACATGTTTCTTCTATATGCATAAGTTCAGCTTCAGAAATGTTCCTGTTGTTTCTCCAAGTTTCCACGTTACTTTCATTGTGAATGGAGATCCCACTTGACTGCACTTTAAGACATGATCTTATTTGCTGCTTACTCTCGGGCAGTATTTGAAAAGAAATTCTTAAAGTATGAATTTTTTAAGGAATTTTCTTTTTAGTAATACTTCTCATTTCACTCTTTCAGGTTAGCGTGCCTAGTGAACTTGATTCTAAAAGCAATTAATAATAAAACTGTTGTGAATGAGTACTCATTCATGTGTCAACACTATGTTGCAAATTATTTTTGAGGGATAAGAGTTTCATAATTAACTTTTGCCAATATTTGTTGCTCATCACCTTTTATTTCTCAGATACTAATGAATAAGATCAGTTACAGAGGAGGAAAGTTGTTATGAAACTGAAACTTGAGATTGCTCTCTACAGCTGCTGCTGAAAAGTGCAAACCCAAATGGACTCTACTTCAGACACTAAAATGCAGCAGACAAAACTATTATTTCATCCCCTGTGGGCCACTGTCTCTGTTCACGCTCACTTTCATGTCGTCATGTTAGTTTGACACCTATAATACGTTTAATAGGTTTTTCTCTGATGCTATTATTGGCTAATGATTCTGAATTTCCCTGGAGATGGCAAAAACGAGAAGCCACACTGTTTTGTTTTATGTAGCTCTACAGGGACAGTCTTAACCATAGTACTCTACGGGAGTATGTCATCCTAAATCAATGGATAGGAAGTTAGCCTTTAACATTTGGATTGCTTGCTTCAGTTTTATAAATCAGGCTAGCAGTTATACATATCTTGATTCATATATTTTACAGTTTTATTGTTTAAAGGGAACTAAGACAATGATTGATTTATAAAATATTATGAATGTTCTTTATGCAACAGTTTGTTTTCTAATAGAACAGTTGTCACATACTGATACCTGCAGATTCGGTGAGATCTTGTTTCATTGAATGAACTGTTTGATACCTGACTCATCATATTTATCTTTAAGGCTTTATCTTCCAAAATTGTAGGCAAGAACCCTGAAATTACAACAAGTTTTACATTTCAGAAATAGTCATAAGAAAAATATAAAAAACATTGGTACAAGTTGAATTATTGCCAAGCTTGCTACTTTAAGTCAGCAGTAAAACGTGCATGTTTTAATAAGCCCTTCAGCAATCTTAAATTTTTAGTTTTTCTAATTAATTTTCAATTAAAGATCAAGGGATAAAAAATATAATTACCTTTGCATACTGTGAGCTAAAGAAATGCTGTTCTAGATTTTCTGTGCATTTGATCTTCACTCCAAAGGCTTTCCACCTAACACCAAACAATCCCTCATTGTTTGAAAATACTTTCTTTAAAAAAATTGAAAAATAAAAAGTAATCATATTAAAAATTAAAATCTTAGGAAATATGTTTTTGTGGATCATGTTGGGGGTTGCAGTGAGGAATTGAACTTTAATATTATGGCTGTTTAATCCTTTCCTTTTTCCAGCTCTATCTAGTAGACCGTCAGCTGCTCTCTGAGATGGAAGCAAATTGTTATTTGGCTACACATTTAAAAGTGAAACATTGTCAGGTATTCAGAATTTTTAAAAGGTGGTTATTGTTTTCTATTTTACACCTTTACTTTCTCTAAATCAAGAATGTCTCATTAAATATTTCATGATTTTTTAGTAAAAAGTTGAAGGCATTTCACACTGTATGTTTACATTATCTGCAAAAGAAACTGGAAGATGAAATATTTGCTTCAGAATTATTTAGGTTTGATTTCTTGTTAAAGAAATATTTTAGAAATTCTATCTAGTAAATATTAAAAATTAATTGGAAACACTTGGTTAACCAAAGAAATATTTTTCAATTAAGAGTATTTTCAATAAATACAACTATGAACATATATACATACACATACATATAATAAATATAGATTTTCTATTAAAGAGTACTTACATCATATTTTCTGGGAAAGTTCAGATGGGAAGACATACAAGGAACTATATATTAGTAAGACTGCCCATCAGAGTTAGCCTTGTGCAGATTTTATATAGTCACAGTAAGTCTGAGTGTTTCCATTTCATAGCTAAGATTGGGGTCAATGATGAGAAAGCTGAAGAGATGCATTATTTAAATTAACAGAATGGATAATACATATGTTACAATACATTTTTTTTTAATTCCCAATCTGATACTACCACCACCAAAGAAACTGCTGGAAAGAATAACTGGCAGAAGAGAGAGCAGACAAGCAATGGTGAAACAGTATTGCTAAATATTTAAGAAAATGTAGACACTTCCTTATTGTCATAATATATTTATTATTCACTTTTACCAGACCTGTATCAGAAAACTGTCTCAAGAAAGCTTGACACCCCTTCAGTTAAAAGCCTGCCTCTGCCTAAACAACGTAGAAGAAAACTAGGTAAATAAATTAGGAGTATATGGTAAAATGAACTTTAGCTTCTATTTAAGCCTTAGTGTTCCTTAATGAAAACTATTTTGGGCTTTTTTTGGGGGGAGTTTAGTTCTCCTAAGAAGAGCAAATCCTAAATGAACTCAGAAATGGCAAATCCACACTAATCTGTAATGATTCATCTTGAACTGTTTGGGAAGATAGTAAAAAAGTTGAGAACTGAAGAAACAAACAGAGTATTTAGCTAGGAGCAAAAAAAAAAAAAAAAAAACCAAACCAAAAACCCAACCTTGCTTTTTCTCCCTGAGACTTCCATGCTTTTTGGTTCTCAAAGCCAGTAACACTACATAAAATATTTAAATACTTATAAAAAGGAGTACAGTTGCAAATTGGTTTGTGCAGACAACATCAGTTAGAAACAGAAGAAAACAGACAACAAAAGCAAACTTTCCAAATCAAATGGTGTGTATGCTTCTTCATTCTTATTCAGAGTTTTATTTATTAGATCCTTAAGGTAAAAGAATGCTTAATGTCCCACTTCTTTCACCCTTTGTGTGTGTAAGAAAGAGGGAAGAGATGCTGAAGATGACCAGCTTTGAGGGAATACTAGACTCTTAAAACATCATTCTTTTGAACACAAACAGTACCCAAGTTTGAGATTTCTAAAAATAGATTAATGGGGGGAAAAAAAGGTGTAAAATATTAAAGCAAATTTTTTTTTCTGCTTCCCAATATTTGCTATTCTTAAACAGTGACAACTTCTGCATTCCTATGGTCATTTAAAGTTTGGTTGGACTCCCAGTGGTGCTCATGGAAGGTTTGCTTCTGGCTTTTTAGAGAGGAGGGTCAATTATAGATTGAATCAGTTGAATATTTAAGGTCACATTTCCAAGACTTCCCAGAATAAAAGTGAAACAGTTGCTCTCAATTTTTTCCAGATCTTCAGGATTAAAAGCTAAAGTAACAGAGGAGAAACCTTGAAATTCACTGATTTAAGAGTTTTCCCTAAGTCTGCTTATGTCAGCTTTTCTGATTTACTGGTTATAAAGATGGTAGAGAAATGATCTGAAAAGTCAAGACAAAAATTATAGAATAGATGAAAAAGAACTGAGAGAATGATTTTGTGAGTCTAATTCTACCTCAGGTTTTCTTTTGCCACACTAACCCTGACTTGCATCTCATCCTCAAGTAACTTCATTAACCTGTCCTGTAATAACTACCATACAAAAAATCATTCCAGATTCCTTCCTTGGCACTGCTAATTTATGCCACTTATTTTATATTTTCAATGCATATTATTTGAAGAAAGAATTTCTCCCTGAGTTTATACTTCTCATACTTTTCTCAGTCTTCAACTTCTTTCCATTTATACTCATTCCCATTTACACTTAATCACAGTGTGTTGTCTGCAATTACAAGTGTAATTGTAGACAAGACATTAATTACAGATTGAATTCAGGTGAATTGAAAGTAAGACTACCAGCATTTTGCAGGTTCACATTCATGAAATTTTCTTAAAGAAATCAAGTGCAAATTTACTGTCAAATGGGAGCTGAAAGAGAGATAAAAAAGAGTTTTTTCAACTACCTCTCCCTTTCTTCATGATAAGAATATTTCACGTCATTTGATATAATGGATCTACGTTACTATATACTTATGAAGGCCAGAAGAATTGAGGAAGAAATGTTAAAGATTCACAGAAGTCTTAAGTAAATGCTACACTCCTAAATTGTTCTTTGGGGCTGGGGATGGGGCACCAGGAGTGGAAATCGAAAAGCTTAAAACCATTAAACCACAGAGGTTTTTTTGTAATTCCAATGCTGTGTATTAATCTCATTCACTTAAGTACATTCCATTTAAAGAAATGAAAGTTCAATACTCATGTTCTTTTTCTTCAAATCCTAGCATGAGATTTCAGATATGCACCTGGAAAGAGAAAAAGGTAAAACTGCTACACAAGTATTGCTTGTTCTCCTCTTGGCTATGTTGCCAGTACAACCATCCATCACTGAAGAGTACTCAGTCATAAATTTGAATTGAATAGTAGAAATGACTGGACTGTCTGCTGCCTCAACCGAAACCAAAAGGCTTCTCTGTCGAATTTTTCTTTCTTCTAATCACTAATGATACGATGCTTTATCCAGCACTAGGCTAAAAATAGACAAGAGGAGAAGGCCTTAGCCATTTTAAAGAGCACAAGTGACATGCAGCCTGACCTCTTGACTGCGTGTGTTACAGCTACAGGCAACCCAAATGGTGCCAGGTGGAGATTACACAGGGCAGAGCAACATCTGCTTCACTATCACAAGGGTAAATGATATGCTATGCCTCATGTTATGCCATAAACAGCCTGAGGTAAGAAAGACTGGTAGAGTTCCTGCCACAAATTAAACTGCTGCCAGCAGGTAGGATTCCACTCCATCTGTCCATGTAAGTAGCTCAAACAGGGCAGAAGCTACATAAAATATTATCCAGAGAGATAAAAGGCAAATAATGCAATTTCTTTATGGGATGGAGCCAGAAATGAAAGCAAAACTAAATAGAAAGAGAAGATGTTTTTCCCTATGATGAATGGAAAGTGCTGTGCTGTTATATAATCTGTTTTCAGAGGTAGTGGATAGAGTTTCTGAAATGTCTTTTTTCTCTTTTCTCTCTTTTTCTTTTTCTTTTTCTTTTTCTTTTTCTTTTTCTTTTTCTTTTTCTTTTTCTTTTTCTTTTTCTTTTTCTTTTTTTCTTTTTTTCTTTTTCTTTTTTTCTTTTTCTTTTTTCTTCTCTTACAGCTTGTTTTGCACACAGACAAGACACAGAGGCACAAAGTATGTATCTTGGACATACACATCTCATAGCTCCCAAGATTATTTTCAAAATGTTTATTTGGTCACTTGCCTTTTTCTTTTTTTCTAATTGAAGGTGTTAAAAAGACATCTTCAAGTAGAAAATACATCTGAATAATTGGGGTTTTTCACTCCACAGACAACTTTGTGAAGAAAGCAGTGTGAAGTACATAATACTGATGCCTCCTTAAGGCTTAAAAAATGCCTAAGAAATAACTATATGTCCCAAGGGCCACTTATATTTTGGATAGTAAACATGACCCTGTCCAAATAGTACTAAATAGCTAAATACGTGCTGGATGTTTGCTTTTTTTTTCATAGACAAGTTTAATAAATTGTTCACACCTATTTGGAGACAGTAGATAAGTTTAAATTTCTCAATGAAAATGCAATATGCACACAGAACAAATACATTGAGTGGGGTAGAACTAAGTTATTCAGTAAAATTTCTTTCAGTTTCAACACAGTGAATGTTCTCAATTCTATCATTTTTATTTCCACTAGTTATCAGTTGTGACGTGTACAATATAGGGAAAATGTACGTCAAATATTTCATTTGTATCATTTTGCAGCAAAACACACAAGAAGTGGTCACAGGATGTATTCTAAAAAGAAAGTTTTTGTCATAAAAACCTGACCTACTTACCAAATTTGAGGAATTAAAATAATTTCAAAATGCAACAGTATTTTAATTGAGTAAAAATTATCAAGTATTTTACAAGTATGTGGTATGTCCTGGAAGTGTCTTAAGCTCTCAGTTTCTTGAGCTTCACTTAAAACAGAAAGAGCTTTAAACAGTGATTAGCAGAAGTCAACTTTTGAGATATCTGAGTTCCCTAAGGGTGTAAATCAATCCTAGTGGGATTTTCAATATCCCATTAGGATATACTCATAGTTATATACTATGTCCCTAGTTATGTCTAAATAGTTCAAAAAATGTTACCTTTAATGAAGTATTTCTAGAATCTCTCTAGAATGAAGTAATTCTAGAATACAGTTGGTATCTGAATCACTTAGAACACTTTGGAAAATATTTCCTTTTACTTTGCATAATAATAAAATGTACTGTAGACTCTTGTGAGTCTTGTAGTTTCTAAGAACGTTTCTTCAAAGTTTTTTTCTGAATTATATAGGTCATTTATTTGTTTATGATCATAATAAATAAACTCCTAGAAATATCTCAGAATATTGTTTTTGAAAAATTAACACTATGTCACCATATATTTTTTAAGGGCCTTCTGAAACAATAAATTACATTAGTGCTCCCTTTAAAACATTACAGTGGAAAACCTAACCTAAATATTCTTTATGTCCTTTTAAGCCAACCATGAATTAGGAGAGGATGTTTTTTGTTTCCTGAATGAGGAATAGAAGTCAAAATTCTAATTCCTCAAAGAATATATTTTTGTGCATTTGGCTTTTTATTAGAATGAACCAAGTTGGACCTTACATTCTAACACCAGATACAGATAAAATGATCACTTTGGTCAACACTGCTGAGATTAAAATATCAAAAATACTGCAGTATTTGTGCATGAAGTCATTAAAAGTAAAAGAAGCTTTTAGTGGTAAATTTGTGAGCAATTGTTTCCACTCAAGTAAAAGAGGAGTTCAATGCAACTGCAGGAACAAGAAATTACTGAGAAAACACAAAATTTAGGGTCTGTTTTTCTTTTGGTTAAAAGGCCAAGAGTCAGGAGCTATTCAGGTAGAACTAACTTTAAGATTGATTCAGTTGTCTTTTGGAATACATGAGAAAAGAAAATAAAACATAATACTCATTACACTTTCTATATTCTAACCTACTAGAATACACAACGCTATAAATCAAAAGTGAATATAGGATTAAATTTTTCTTGGAGCCATTAATTATATTAATGTGATGCGCTATTAATGTGAATAATCAACAAACAAGAAACTTTCATTACTACTGCCATAGCAGCCTGCTATTGATCCATCACTGCCTTCATAATGCAAAAATAATGGTTATTGTAGGATATATGCTAACACCTTAGATGATGAATGGCACTTATATTTTAAAGATATCAAAGAGAATATCTGCACTTATTGCTGGGTTATTGATCCTAAAGCACAGTGGGAAGAGTAAGAGAGAGAAGATCTTGATATGAGAACTCTAAAAATAACTTTGAGGTGTTCATTGTATGTATACACAAGGAAGAAGAGAAAGTAAAAATTTTCAGAATGAAATTACCAGACCAAAAAAGAAAAAGGCAACTAAATGAGATTAAAATGGCTTTGGAATGTGGCAGTTTAAAAAAAAAAAAAACTAGCCATGTGCATTAAGGTAGTAGGTAGAGACCCTGAGATATTCACTAGATTCAGAAGTAGCACAGTTTGCTACTTTTGTATTTTTAAACTTTGTGAGTGTTAGTCAGGTATTAAAATAGAGAAAAGAGTGATTCTCAGTGATAATGACTCATCCAAACATGGTAAGAGTAGCCTAGAAAGTTTTCTTCTAGCCTTTTTTCAGATAGAAGGAGTAGGTATAGGTCACTGAGGATGGGAGAAACAGAAGAGCATTTAATTAATGACCACAGATCTATGGGACAGTGGTTATGTTACTCATCAGAATAAAGATTCAAATTCTGTCTCTGGAGATAATAAATCAGGATCTTTGCTGGTTCAGGTGTTAAGGAACAGTTCAGGGCAGGTAGCTCTGGGTGCAGCTGCAGGGGAGCTGTGCAGGTTGAGCTCTGGGTGGCTGGAGCCTGAGGCAAGTGGCCCTGAACTGCTGAGCCTTTGCTTAACAAAGGGCACTGGGACCTGCTGCCAGGGGACCAACACTCAGAGACACGGCAGGAGCTGTTGAGGCTAGACCTTCCTTTTCTTAGACTGTGAGGTCATTAAGTGACAGGGCTGTCCTTTGTTCAGGCTCCCTCCATCGAAACACCCAGCTCAAGTTGTTATTTCATTATTCATATATTAGACTATTTGAAGTATCTCAATGTCTGAGATAGCTATGGGAAATTTGGGGTTAAGTCAATGAGGAAGCCTTGCCTGACTGTTTGAGGGGTGTGTGTAGGGAGTCAGGTGGGGCACTCACCAGGTCACTGCAGCTGACAGATGCAAAGGGCCTCAGTCCTAGTTCAGGCACGGGAGTCTCTTGGACGGTCAGGCAGGAATGTTTCCTTAACAAAGGAAAGGGAGGTTTTGGGATCTGTCCTTCCTATGGAATAGCCCTGCATGACTCAGTTAAGATGTGCAACACCAACACAGGAGTGAAGGTAGAGGACTTCCAGCATCGAAAGACTTCTATTTTCAACCTTGTCAATTTTCAATAAGTTTGCCCTTTTTCTTTGCACTTTCTTCATGTACAAGTTGCATTATTCCCTCTATTCTGGTGACTTCATGCGATGATTTTTCACATAGGTTTAACTATTCCTATCAATACAGGGAGGATTCTGCTGTCAAAAGCACAAATACTCTCTGTGTGTTGTACTGTGCCATGCACACCCTGTTGGAAGACCTCAGTCTCCATGCTTCCTCAACACACTATGATAAACAGTACATTTCTTTCATAAGACATGCACTGAAAGAGAGGGAACATTGTTACTGACAGTAAAAAATTTATGCATCAGTAAGCCATTAGTTTTAAGAGTAACTAAATCAAATGTATGTTTATTTGAGACCAAATTTGGGAAGCAACAAAATCTATAGAGCAATCTGTAAGCAGATGGACAACATAATTTCTTTAAATGCAGGGTTTTCCTAAAATAACTAATTACATATGCCCACCTGGGTATAGGCTTTGCTAAAGTGACTAATTTTAAATTCCCTGAATATTTCTTCACAATAATTTACATTTCAGACAGTAATAGGTCTCTGCAGCCATAGGTAGGTGGCTGCCAGCAGGGAACCATGCCTCTGCCTTCCATACATCCAGGTCTTGGGGCAGCCCCCAGGCAGCTTGTCTAGGTTGGCTCCCCTGTGGCTGAAGCCTGCTCCCTCAGCACTCTTGGACTCTGCTTTCACATTTGCTGTCCATTTGAACAGCAAATCTTGTTGTAAGGATGGCCTTGGGGGCTATTCTCAGAGGACAGTCTAGACATACATTATTGTGTACAGTCCATCTCTTTTGTATACAAGAGAGAAAGAGTTCAATGAAGCTTTTTCCTAATCGCCGTGTCGCATACTGCCCAGCACAAAGCAGGAGAAGAATGGCATTATGCATTTTATATAGGAACTAGGAACATGCAGTGATTACTCCTTTATCTCCCCTATCTCACTTGCTGATTTACCATTCACAGACTGCATACTCAGTTGCTCTTGCTCACTCAAGATGCAACTTCTTTGAAAATTCACTATTGCTTTTTTAACTGCACTGTTTATTAGAAAATAATGCTAACTTTTCTTCATCCAAAACTACTTGTAAACAGAAAGTGCTCTATACTTACTCTATGGAGAAAAATAAAACAGACTTCCTACGCTTAAAAAGGACAATAAACTGTCTTTTCTAGGACATTATTAATTCTCAGCCACATTTGAGTGTAGAAAGTCATATTTGGTCTTTCTCTCTAGTCCACTTGTAGGTGTTTATGTTAACAGATAAGGAGGCTGCCACATACTTCTGCTGATTTGTTGCAGAGTTGCAGTGCTTTACAAGGAAATTTCCATGTTTGGTGAAGACAGGTCTACCTTTTCAATGGACAGGAAGAGTGTCTGAAGTGAGTTTTCATGGTGGCTAAGTGTTAGAAAGAATTAAGTGAAGAAAGACTTTTTTATAAATGCATCCTTGAGACAAAAAATAATAATGTAAAACTAAGTCATTGTCCCTAGCACAGAAAAGACATTCATATATTATTAGCATATTAACTGAAACATTGGAAATATAAGAATTCTAATTAGAACTCTGAGTAAAAAGACACAAATTTTAAAGTGAGAAACTCTATTCATGTTTAGTTTTATTAAAAAAACTGTAGACAACTCTCCAGTAGCAAGCTATCTTCTTTTTTATTCCTAGGAATCTGTGAACAACACAAGCAATACTTGAATCAAGCTGCATCATCTTTAATTATCCTTTTAAAGACAACTAGATATCCTTTTTTGTTTTCAGCTGGAAGAGTTTAGGTGCTTCTTTCATCACTACTTGATACACAAATGGCCAAGAAAGACAATGGTGTCCTGGGATGCATTAGGCCAGCAGGTCTAGGGCAGGAGATTCTGCCCCTCAGCTCAGTCCTGGGGGGCCTCACCTGGAGCTCTGTGTTCAGTTCTGGGCTCCTCAGTACAAGAGGAATTCATGGAGCATCTCGAGTAAGTCCAATAGAGGGCTACGAAGGTGATTAGGGAGCTTATTAGTCTTAAATACTTGTTCTAGGGGTGTGCGCAAACATCTGAGGTGTGATGCCACCAGGCAGCTTTACACTTAAATTCTGAGAGGATTCCTGAAATAGACACACACCAATATATTTTCTGTGTTCTCAAACTCAGTCTAGAAATTTATCTAGAACAGGTTTATTGGATCGATCAGAAAGATGGAGACAGCTTCTACTTTCTTCCAATGCTACTACAGCTCTTCATCTACTACTTCAGCTCCTTCCTCTTCCTCTGATTGATTTGCATTTGGATTTTGAAGTCAGTTATTGTTCTTACATCCTCAAAATGGATTTACAAGACATTTTCAGTTGCTGTCTGTTTCTGAAAATATGCCCTCTCTGATACAAATACACATTCTCAGACAGACCTCTTAATCTCTCCCAGGTCAGATGTTTTATTTCATAGAAAATCCTGAACTATTTAGCTCCTTTTTCTGGCTTTCCCATTGGCTTTCCTATATATGTTATCAGACATATAGAAGAGATGTTCTCATTATTTTGTTCATTTGACTTTGAACCAGCAGGGATTGAACATGGGCTTACTAAAAACTGTGAGAAATGTTGCAAAAACCAAGTAACTTATAAACAATGATGAAAATAGAAGAAACATATATTTATTATCATTATTATTATTGTTCTCACCATCATCATCATCATATCTAATAATGTATAATACTAATACCACTACTAATAATAATGAATTCAAGTTATCATACTGCAGGTAAGGTACTGCCTTGGAAAATTCAGAAGTGTATTTTATAGGGCTATGAATGTGCATAAACATCTATAACACAACGCAGGGAAAATGCAAAGATCTTCAGAGAACGAAAACCCCTGCAAGTATCTCTGTCAGTGACTAAAGAATTAACTTGAACTTTAAAGCTCTAACTTTGCCACTGCAGGTAATAAATGGAGGTGTGATAAATGTGGACTTCAGTGCAATTTCTTTTTTTCCTTTACAGATGTGGATGCTGTTTATAATATGCATTGCAATATAATGTAATTATGTTATTTCAGGCTATCTGCAAGACATTGTTTACAGACCTAGTTACAACTTGATTAAAACCACTCTTAAAGTCAAATAATATGGTGCTATGATGCAAACCAGAATTTTAGGCCATGTCTGCATTTAAATTAAGCTGGAATCAACCTCTTTAGGCTAATATTTAAACAAAAGTAATTTGTTTATATTTCTCTGCAGTGATTCTCTACTGTGTTTCACTGAAACCAGATCTGTACCAAAAAACCCATGAGATTAAGGTCTATTATGTCTGTGACCATCTTAATACATAAAAGTTAGATTTTTATTATGTTTGATAAAGTAAAAAATTAAACAATAACTAATTCTGCAGCAAACTCTTGTACAATTTTTTTTATTCCCGTTTGTATAAATTAAATATGCATAAGGCCCTACCATTTGCTTTTTAGATGGCAATTGCCCACTTTTGGTTCCACTTGATTTCATTGTTCTTGTAGTCATATCATGAACTCACTAGTGCTCAAGTTTCCCAGGCTGAGCCAAAGGACATAAAATGACATTAATATTTTTTATTTTGAATAGACAAAAAATATATTTCTTAAATTAAGGGATCATTTTCAGTCCTGGGGGAGTTTCTTTTTGAAACTTATATGAGAAGGAGGAAAAAATGTTAATTGAATCTTCTCATTTACACCTTCCATCTGTTTTTGTTCCAGCTGCATCTGCTTAGATACTTGAGAAGCAGGTCAAACTAACACTTAATGGGTCTCAGCTGATTATTGTAGTAATATAATAAAATTGCTGCAAGTAGAAGGTGGAATGGGAAGGAGGGTTTACATTTTTATATTAAATGGTGAAAATTTAAAGTAATTTCCTTGGCTTTAAAGGTTATCAAAACAAGTTGGGGAAAAATGCATAATTCTCTTCCACAGGGAATTTAGTCTACTTTTTTTTTTGAGCTTTGCAGAACTTTGTTCTTTATTTTCAATAGTACTTATTGAGAAATAAGTAGTTTTTTGCCTATTTTTTTTCAAGTACTATGCTTAATTTTTTTTTCTTCTGAACCTGACTTTTCTCTCTAGCATTCTGCATTTTTTCTTGTCTAATGCTGTGTGTTTAAATATTTTTATATTTTATATGCACTTTAGTATGCAGGATGTGTCTGAAGATTATGATATGATATAATACGATATTTTTCATGGTATTTAACATCTACCTTTGGAAAACTAAGTCCTTCGCTTCCTCGATTTAATGCTGTAATTACAGTAGCCAATGATTTATGTGAAACATATTGTTTAGACATGTAAAGTATATTTCTTTCCTTCTAAATATTTCTCTTTTTAAAAAATATTATTATTCTATAAAGGTAATCTTTCATGTTTGTATCACCTGCTTTACATTTCTATAAAAAGTTAGTTTCCTAAGGAAGAAAAATTTACTTTTTTACTGATAAGATTCACTTTTTCAACTTCATCTGTCTAAGAGTTAGTTTTGTTAATTATTTCTTCAGCAGATTTTGAGAGACAGACACCAGCAAAAATTATTTCATTTCACCTCTGTACCCCATTCACAGAATCAAATATTTATATATATGTGTTATGATAATTAATATTCCAGCTAAGTCATTCTGAGCATATTAACACTTTTTTATCCTGTTAGTATTTGTCCAACATGAAAAGAATATTTGTGAATATACTGAAGGGCTGATACCTATTTCTTACTCACAATGATTTGTGCTCGTCAAATGTTTTCAACTCAGTGAAAGGAATTTTGCTCATAAAAAAATGGGCTGGTCTTCTAGAGCATCCTGTGTAAGAGGAGGAGAAATTGTGGCAGATAAAGTCAACAAAGGCTTTGGTGAGGTAAATACTACCAGGTCCATGTAGAGTAAAAAATAACGATGGCCCTTCTGAGCACATTTATCAAACTAGACACATAGGTGGGCAAAGATGGAACCACAGAACCAGTCTTAACAGACTGGTAAAGGTGGACAGGAATATCCTTCCCCTGTTCGGGTTAAGAGGTGTATAAATAGAAGGAAACCACAAAACATGCAGGAATTAAGCTAAAAGAAAATTAATAAAATAATCCCTTTAACAGATTTTCTGTGAAAAGTTGGTAATATGAAAAAAAAAGGATGGTGAAATGTTAAAGGTCAAGGTTGGTACGAAAATCACAGAGTAGGCTGATGATGCAGAGTTGACAGAATGGCAAATGAGAATGCTTTTCTTGCCCTGGTATTGTGACATTTAGCTGAATGGTTTTGAAGTCAGAGGGTCTGCCTAAGATTGAATAAGAAGAATATTGTCAAATTATTACAAATATCAAATGAGATGAGTGCTGAGTGCTACTGGAATTGATGTAGAATCTAGGGTTAGTAGGGTATAGATAAAGTGAGTATGGAGGAACATACAAGAAGAGCTAAGTGCCAAGGAATTAATGTTTAAAAATTCCATTCCTTTTTCTGATATCTTTTTCTTTAAAACCAAGTTCTCTAGCTTCACCTGGAAGTAATAATTATGCTCTATGTTTATTCCTGTTCTGAGAATGTATCCTCTAATTAACTGTTCCTAAGCACTCCTAACTGTTCTGGTTTACACTTTTCTAAACAAATGCATTTCTAAATTTCTTTCCATCAGTAAAAAGCTTAGTTCGTAGTGTATAATTGGTTAGAATATAAAACACATACTGTATATCCATAGAAAAGAACTTGAGGCTGATTCAATACAAATGGTTGGGATGATGAATGGTGGTAGAATTAAATCATGCTTTACGGAGCTGGAAAGGGAAGAGTTTGAAAAGATTTAGTGTTTTGTTTCAGAAAATTTTGAAATCATAAAACAATTCAAACCCTCAAACTTAAATAAGGATAAATTCTAGTCATAGCTCAAATTATGTATGTTTTAAACATTACTTACCTAAATCAAAGCACAATTCCTTCAGAATATCAAACCTCTATGGAAGCAAAACTGTGACATTCTTTAAATGCTTCTGTTTTCTGACACTGACCAGACTAAGTCCCTGCACAGAGTGTGTCAGGAGTGGAAGTTAGACAGAAAGTACAGGAGGTCACACTAAGAGAAGGGTATATGGGAAGACAAGAAAAAGAAACAAAAAAATAAAAAACAAAAAAGAAAAAGAAAACAAACAACCCTACAGAAAAAGTAGAACAAGAAGCTTGGGTTTATTCTTTCTGATCATTAGCAATTCCCTTCTTCGCCATGTCTCCATTTTGTTTAGATTTCCATGAGGACGAATACTGCAGAGGGCCTTTTTTCATATATGATTTACAGACTTTGCTCCTGTTTGTTGACCCATACTTTATGTCTGTCTGTTGGAGAAGTAGCACCATACTCACAAGGTTTAGAAGCAGCACTCCTGATATTATTTGTGTTAAGAACACTCTTAGAAGCCTCCACGCTTGTCCTTACCAGGTACATCAGTGCTGAATACAGAGAAGCACCTGTTACATCAACTGCCCCTTATAGTTTTTGTCATTTTATCAAAGGATATCACAGAAGAGAGAAAACCTAGAGGGCTAAATTAAGTCCTAGTGCAATTCTCAGGTTCAGAGAGTCGTGTCCATAATTAATTTGATGTCTCTTTTACACATCAATTATTCATCAGTATGTACATCGAGTAGAAGGGACATTGATAATCTTTTGGACTCTAAACTACACACTTTCAAGGAAACACTTCACTAATGTCTAGCAGAGACCTTGAAATAATTTTCTCATTATTTTCAAATGTTACTACTTGTTCACGCACTTGCTTTCAAGTGGTTTTTAATATTAAAAAAAGAGAAATATGTCTTTTAAATATCAATAGTTCATGACGGCAAAAATCAGAGCTTTGACCTTTTGAGCTGGTTCAGTGTTGTTTTTTAACCACAGCCAGCCACTCACTTGCTCCCCCACCAAATGGATCAGGGAGAGAACTGGAAAGGTAAAAGCTATGGAAATCATGGGTTGAGATAAAGACAGTTTCATAGCAACAGCAAAAGCTGCACACACAAACAAAGCATTTCTTTGCACATTCCAAAGCAAGGAATTAAGTCATCGCTTCCCATGGGCAGGTAGGGTTCAGCAATCTCCAGGAGAGCAGGGTCCCATCACACTAAAAGTTCCTTGGGAAGAAAAATTTCAACACTACACATGTTCCCTCCTTCTTCTCTCCCATTTATATACTGAGCATGATGTCACATGGTCTGGAATATCCCCTTGGTCAGTTGGGGCCACCCATGCTGGCTGTGCTTCCTCCCAAAAAGGGTCTTGCCTCTGTGTAAACCCTGCTAAGCAATAACAAAAACATCTCTATACCATCAATCCTGTGTTCAGCCCCTGTGAAAGAAATTAACTCTACCCCACCTGAAACCAGCACATATAGTTAGTTTCCTGCTAAGGATCAGTCTTTAACACCTTCAAAGCAAATAAAGAATGAGATTATTATCATGGTTTTGCATCGTGGGCAGAAATTGTTCGTAATGGCTTTTATAATCATGATAAATCCAGTAGAGTTTTGGCATCTAGTTGAAAGAAAAGGAAAACAGGTGTTCCAGAACTGACATTGCACAATCAGTACAGATTATATTTATTTGTGCATTATATATTTATACATATTTATTGAGAATTATGGCTGATTGCCTTCTCAGGTTTTTATGCACAGGTACCAGAAAAACATGGAAAAGATATTTGTATATCTTTTGTATATCACATATATATAGAAGATATATGTGAGGAATCAAGCTGATATTTCCTTCCCCGTTTCTTCTCTTTTATTGGTTGGATTTCTTACATTTAGGAGTATGATCCTTCATTTTGATGGTTATAGCACATCAAGAAATTTTAATTAATACCAGAATTTCTTAGAATTACTTAGTTTTTATGTAAAAACTAAGATAATATTCATCTGAAATAACCACGAAAGGCTTTAACATTCACGTTTTCTTTTAGCTGCAAAAAGTACAAATGAAACTCCTCTGTTTCATTTGTGTCTCACCTGGGGCGACTAAGGGGGGATAGTTATTCTCTTCACTGTGCAAATCAGGAATGAGACTTCTGAGAATGTTCTGGGAGGATTCTGAGTTTTCTCCCTCCTTCTTGTCACCTGGTGTTGTTCTCATTTCAGCTTGTTTGTTTGTTTGTTTGTTTGTTTTTATTTCCACACTCTAGTATCTCTCCCTCTCTTTTCCAATAGTTGTATTTCAAACCCATCAGTAGGAATTTCCTAAAGGCACGTACTAACTTTGGCTGGCCCCTCTCCAACCCACTCTCTCCTTGGGATATTAAATTCCTACTGCTTTTGTTAATCATGTTATTATAGCACTTCACTGTGCCAGGCACAGTGAAAACTGTTAAAATAAAAAAGCCAAAGGTGCTACCTCTCCTTATGTCATTTGTCTGTGCCCATCTGCTTTATTTTCCTTGATTGCTCTTATGCAAGGTGTGCAGAGGCATCTATCAGGAGAATGGAAGAAAAATAGGAATTTCACAGTAGGAATATTGTGAATCTTCTGAAGGTGTAAGTGCTGTCCAGAAATACTGACGTAGAAAAGGGTTTGAAACAAACCCAGAAATTTCTTTCTCCTTATGACACACAGCTCTAATTAACAATTTATTTTCACTTGCTTCCTGAATATTTTTTTTCCTAGGACTTCTTTTTTTGTTACTCTTTTTGACAAAAATAAATTAAAAGTTTAAAGACAGGTCTTTCTTGAATAATTTATCACTTCAGTTTCATTATCATTCTTTGAGTTTGCATTTTTTATAACATATGGCTGCAATCTTAACTTCAAATAGATCTGATAAAAATGTGAGAAGTAAGGAAGTATTTGCAGAGAGATGGTCTTGAAACAAGCCCCAAATAAACAGATTCTGAAAACACGTTTGGATCCTGTTCCAAATATATTTGGTAGCTCACTTCAGTATTTCATCCTTCACACTCAGCTTATCCCAGTCCAGTGACAGGGAAAAGCTGCCAACAGGATGAGAACATATTTCTGTAATTTGCAGGGCAGGTCAGGCCACAGAAAAATTGCAGTGAAGCTTGCTCTTAAATGTAGGCACTAGTCAGCCAAATATTTATACACATGTTGAATGTAACAGGTGTACTCAAGATTATTCAATCAAGTTCTTACAGGGTGACTGACAATGTTTGTCTTCTCTGCTGTGAAGCATCAGTGCAGTTGGGCTGTGGTCCTGTTCTTTCACTGCTGGGGTTTTTAGGAGAGAAGGAGCTAAAAAAACTCAAACAACTTTAACTGACCTGAATTACACTCTCATTCTGATAATGAAATCACAGAGTACCCTGACCTGAAAGGGACCCACAAGGATCACCAAAGTCCAGCTCCTGGCTTGGCACAGGACAACCCTAACAAACACATAATGTGCCTGAGAGAATCATGCAATTATTTTTTTTGAAATCAGACATGCTTGATACCATGGCTGCTTCCCTGGGGACCCTGTTCTAGTTCCCAACCACCCTCTGTGTGAACAACCTTTTCCCAATATCCAAACTAAACCATCCCTGGCAAAGCTTCAGCCCATTTGTTTGGGTCCTTCCACCAGTGACCAGAGAGAAGAGATCAGTGACTACCCCTCCACTTTCCCCTAAGAGGAAGCTTAGGACTGTGATGAGGTTTTCCCTCAATTTCCCCTTCTCCAGGCCGAACAGACCGAGTGACCTCAGCCACTCCTGGCTGCCAGGGCACAGCTGACTCATATCCAGCTTGCCATTGTCCAGAACTCACAGGTCACCTTTTGTGGAGCTGCTTTGCTGCCTCTTGTTCACAAGTCTATATGTTCATTTCCCTTATAAGAGTGTATGGACATGCCTGAAAAGTAATTAAAATGACAAATGATTTAGAGAAAAATAAGATCATACTACCAACAATAAATTTTTAGAGTCACTTCTAAAAGTAATTGGTTAGATGATAGAAAAAACTGTCCACATTTTATGATCTAATTCATAAGTGGAAGAATTTTTAAAATGTCTGCTAGTTCTAAGTAATTTTCATGCTATACTCCACTATTCATAAGGTGCTGGAACCATGTGTTTGTGCATTTACATTAAATTTTAAAACATGAAAACAGTTAGCCATGTTAGTTTTCCTCAAATTCATTTTAATTTATCTGGTACTTTTTGAGCATCTTGTGTCTTTTGAATGTCAAATGCCTGCACCTGGTAAACCAAATGTAGTGATGTGTTGTATTGTTACTGCTGCCCAAAATCAAATGAACTTTGTTTTGAAACCTCCCTGCCACACAATCCTTTCATTTATCTTGGAATAAAATCATATTATTTTATTTCTGTCATATATTCTTACTAATGCTATTATACCCTGACTCCATGCTCGCAAGCCAAGCAGAGACAGATTGCATTAGGACCCTAAGCCATTACTGCATGCACTCCCCCAGCACACAGCCCTGCTGAGTGAGCTCGCTGTTTTGTGGGACTGAGTTTCTGCTGACAAAGACCTCATGCCCTCAACACTGCAGAAGTCCTTCTTTACTCTTTGGCTGTGGGTGGGGCTTGCCCTGCTCCAAGAAGGAGATCCATTAGGTGTGGTCAGAAAATGTTGCCTATTTGGTTCTTATTTTGGCGTGATGCGCTAACAGTTTGGCTGTCTGTCTGGGATTTAGCATTATTTGAAGAAGAATTGAGCATTATTTGAGGAAATGGGTTTTGCTGCCAGTTGTTGGCTTCACGGTTCTAAAGGAACTTCCTACACCTTCACTTATTCCCGCTTATTTATTAACATAAATAAGCAGGAATAAAGCAAAATTCCTCAAGACTCAAAATGAGGCGAATGCCACCAAGGTTCTTTGAAGGCTATTCTGGTATCCAAACACCACAAGTCAAGCAGATGAGGCAGAAGGCTGCTTGTCTGAACAATAATGTTTTCTTGGAAATAAGGCAAAAAGGGAGAATGTATTTCCAGTGAAAGCAAGATTGGGTGACATGGGAAGCACACAGAAATGCTGCTTGTCACTGTAGGGAGAAGATTTGTGCAGCTGGCCAGAACTTAAGCTGGCCCAAAATGTGAGGGACAATAAAAAGGATTTTCTCAAATATATTAATGGCAAAGGGCAGTGAAAAAATAACATAAACCCATTAGAGGATAAGGATGGTCTCCTCACAAACAGGGACATGGACAAGGCAGGGATGTTTAACACATTCTTTTCCTTTGTCTACGGCATGGATGATGGAATGGAAGTCTCAATGCCCTGAGCTGGAGGACTATGACTGAGGAAAAATTATCAATTCCCAGATCAACTTCCACCCTGAAACTGCTGCAGCTGGATCCCTACAAATCTATGGGCCTGATGGGATTCATCTGAGAATTCTCAAAGAACTGGCTGATGTCATTGCAAAACTCTCAAAGATTTTTCAGTGGTCTTGGAAATCTGGAAAGGTCCCAGATGACTGAAAGCTGTTGAATATTCTCCTGATTTTCAAGAAGGGCAAAAAAGAGGACCACAGAAACTACAGACCTGTCAGTCTCACTTCAGTGCCTGGTAAATGTGAAGATTATTGTGGGCGGGGATTGAAAAATATTTGAAGGACAATGCAGTCCTTAGTCACAGCCAGAACAGTTTCATGAGAAGAAAAGTCCTGCTTTTTTTTTTTTATAATAAAATCTTGCTTTTATTATAAGGTGACCGACCTACTTGATCAAGGGAAGGCAGTTGATGCGGTCTTTTTGGATTTCAGTTAAAATCTTTGTTTCTTTCTCTCACTGTACCCTTCTATCCATCCTTCCAGCACACAGCTGGAAAAACATATTCTGTGGTGGGTGAACAACTGGCTTACAGGTCAGGAACAAAGGGTTACAGTGAATGGGGGGACATCAGATTGGGGACCTGTGACCTGTCACAAGTGGGGTTCTGCAGGGTTCCATCTGTTGCCCCATGCTCTTTGATTCTGCGCCTGGGATGGGGCAGCCCTGGATGTACAGACAGACTGGGGAACGAGAGGCTGCACAGCAGTGCCATGGAAAGGGCCCTGGGGCTCTGGTCCATGGCAAGTTGAACATGAGCCAGCAGTGCCCTGGCAGCCAGGAGGGCCAAGCGTGTCCTGGGGGCATCAGGGACAGCATCAGCAGCCAGGCAAGGGAGGGGATTGTCCTGCTCTGCTCTGCACTGGGGCAGCCTCACCTCCAGTGTTGGGGACACTTCTGGGTGCCACAGTATAATCAAGTTATTAAACTATTAGAGAGCATCCTAACGAGAGCAACAGAGATGGTGAAGGGTGTGGTGTCACATTTTAGTTAAATGGTATGCTCTGTCTCACCTCTCGAAAAGGTATGGTTTATTCCAAGTCTGTGATCCTCCCACGAAGTACCACGTATCTGTAATCCCATTGCCCAGATCTTATTCCGCGGCCGCTTTGAATCTCCCTATTAAGCTGTGCCAGGCAGATCAAGCTCGCTCTTGGCCCATTTCTCCCTAGGGTCTCACTCCTTCCCTCCCACTTTCCCCCTTCTCCCTCAGAAACTATGCTGTTCCGAGGGGTGGAACCCCAAATAAACCCTAATTAGCGTCTAATAAACATCTAATTAGCACCCTCAGAAGCCGTGTGGAGTCTCCTTGCCTGCCTGCTTCTAGCAGCGAACATACAGCTTACGGGGCCTTCAGGGACCACAAACGAACCACAACAGAAGGGCCTTGAGGCTAAGCCATGTGAGAGCAGCTGAGGTCACTTGGTCCCTTCAGCCTGGAGAAGAGGAAACTGAGGGGAGACCTCACTGCAGTTACAACTTCCTTGGGAGGGGAAGAGGAAGGACAGACACTGACCTCTCTGTAACTAGCCATAGGACCTAAGGGTGTGGACAAAATGTGGGTCAGGGTGGGATTCGGTTGGCCAATAGAAAAGGTTTCTCCACCCAGAAGCTGGGCACTGGGACAGGCTCCCCAGGGAACCTGAGAGTTCAAGAGTTTGGACAATATTCTGGGGCACATGGTGTGATTCTTGGGGATGGTCCTGTGCCGGGCCATGAGCTGGGCTCAACAATCCCTGTAGTCTTTTCCAACTCAGCACGTTCTGTTATTCTGCGATTGTTTTGCATTAAAAAAGGACTCAGTCTTGAGGTACATAAAGGTGGCAGCAGTAAGTTCTATTACTGTGTGCTGGATCCAGGGGTACAGCAGTGTTTCTGGAGTCAGGGAAACCCAACAGAAAGCACAGAGGCCGAGCTGAAGCTGGCAGCTCTAGCGAGGGAGGCTGATATAGCTTGGGCTTACCAGTAGCAACTGCCCCTGAGTAGAGTTGAGACCAGGGAGGCCAAACAGGAATCAAGAGGTTACAGTGGTTTGTGCAGGAGGTCCCTGCACACTGCTTGTAGTGCAACAAATGAAGCAGATGCTCTAGTTCCCTGTAAGGATGGTGAGCACTCGCTTCTGAGCTAGAACCAGTGTTTCCACAGAGAAAGCTGCTGAGAGATCTTATGCTTACACTCAGATGGAGTACATAAGGAAAGAGACAGTGGAGCCACTAGGTCATAATAACTGCACAGACCCTCCTCCTATAAAAAAGGCAAAATAAGTTTACATATCTGTTGCATAAACCATCTGAACTGAAGGAAACATTTAAAAGGCTGTGTGCTATTAGAGGGGCCAAGACTGAGATAGACAAATGGTTTTAGAACCATGTTCCTATGAGGGACACTACCAAAAATACAACATCTTATGATCCATAGAAACAGGATTCTGCTTCCATCTCCACCCTTTGATTTTTTTGCAATCAGGACCAGATATGAAGCTTTAAACCATGAGCAAGTTCTGCAAGAAGAAACTGTGCTAGAAGCACACACAGTATTCCACCAAATGGAACAAGAGCACACAGTTGGTGGCTCTGTTATGGGGTACTGAGATGTGTATCTGCTGGCTTGATAGGGAGCCACAAGAGGGACACAGCCTTCCAGGAGAAAATGTCCAGAAAATTTTGAGTACAAATCAATGGGCCCTGAAACTATCCACAGGAGGGTGTTAAGAGAACTGACTTTATTGCAAGGCCTCTCTCCATAATCTTAAATATCAAGGAGATTGAGGCATATCTGAGAAAAATGGAAGAAGGCTAATGTCACCCCATTGTATAATGGCACCAATTGCATAAATTGGCATTAATAACCCTTATATCAACAAGAAGGGCTTAGAAGAGGATCCGGGAAATTTCAGGCCCATGTCTTACTTCAGTCCCTGGTAAAGTTATAGAATTAGTCCTCCTGGGGACTGTCACAAGTCAGATGTATCATGTGATTGGGAAAAGCCAGCATGGAATCACCCAGAGCAAACTGTGAATGACAAACCTGATTGCCTTCTATGGCAGAATAACCTCTTAAGCTGACATGGGACTAGCTGTAGACATTGTCTGCCTGGGTTTCTCCAAGGGTTTTGATATGCTTTGTCAAAGCCTCCTCCCAAAACAGCTGGTGTGCCACAGACTAGTGAAGTGGTCCATGCAGTGGGTGGGGAACTGGCTGACAGGCAGCGCTCAGAGGGTGGTGGTGCCTCGCTCCTTTTCACATTGGCAACCTGTTACAAGTGGGGTCCCCAGGGATCAGCTTTGGGCCCAGCACTGTTTGATTTCTTTATAAGTGATCCATGGTGGGATCCTGGCAGACCCTGATAAAATTTGGCTGGTGATACCAAACTTAGTGGGGAAGCAGACCCTTTGGAAAAAAGACTCATCCTGCAGAAAGACCTTTTCACATTGAGTTGCATAAAAGAGAGCCTCATGGGCACAAGCTGCTCCTAGGGAGATTCCAAATGGACACGAGAGGAAAAAAATTCCCAATGAAAACAATCAGCTGTTGAAACAATCTCCCCAGGGAAGTGGTGGGCTTCCCCAGTGTTGAACACTTTAAAGATTCATGTGAACAAGGTGCTAGACCACCTTGTCTAGACCGTGCTTTTGCCAAGATAGATTGGAACACATGATCTTTGAGTTCCCCTTCCAGCCTGGTATTCTCAAGGGGAATAATCAGGTAGAGAGCATGTTTCAATTTCCGCTTATGCCTTTAGAAAAACACATTAAATTACTGAAAATATCTTTTTATATAAATGTATTTATAGATTTATACTTTTTTAAAAGAAAAAATACATATTGCCTGAAAATCACAGTTGAATCTTTTCTTTTGCTTATTTTTCTCTTCACAAGTTTCCCAAGAATAGCCAGGCAAAATCAGGTTGAAATATTGAATTTAACTCAAAAATATAGCTTTTTTTCTGCTCATATTTGTGATTAGACATCTACTAATTTCCTCCTTTTTGTTTTGTTTAAAATGTGCTGTTTATTAAAAAAACCTGTGAACATTCCGAAAGCATGAAAACCTATCCGTGATCTCTTGTTTCTACTTGATATATTTAGCGTGTTGTATAGATTTAGAATTTTTTCTCTTTTAAAACTTTCCTAGAGTTTTTAACTTCCTGCCTAGCAATTGCTGGCTACTGAAGTGCTGAGCACAGCACTTACTGCGAACCAATAAAAAGTCAAAGACTTGATGTCAGGCTCTCTTAGACTTATTTAATCACTATGAGTGGAAAAGAAGACAGATTCTGATTAAGACCAGCTAAACCGATCAATAAAGTCCTTGAACTTGCATAAGTCACTACTGGTTACTTTCAATAATAGTGATAGCCTGTACCTAGGAAGAAATATCCTTCTGTTAGGATTTTCACATATGAGACATACATGTGGACAAGCACTGAATGCTCCTGTAAGAGGGTGCATTTTATTTCTTAACAGTCCATTGCTGTTGCTCTTGGGGGTATTGCTTCAGCCATTTTCTTTTGCACGGAGTCTCTGAGAAAAGTGAACTGGAAAATGACACTCTGATTCTATATATAAACACAAAAGGAGACTAAATATATAGTGAGCAACATGACAACCTTGAAATGTGCAATTTTCACTAATTCCATTCTTGATATACTAGTCCAAGTTCTAACAGGGGAGAAGGTCAGGGTGGAGGTGCAGTACTTCAGGATCCTCTAGATCCGTTGGATATGAGACTTAAACAAACAAGAAATTACTTTCATTGATTAAATGTAGATTGAATTAGTGGGAAAAAATGACAGGCCCTGCTAAGGTTGTGTCCCCTAGTCATTGTTTAACTCAGCGTGACAGATTCAATCTGCTCAGCCCAAAGGAAGGCCAAAGATGTCACTCACATACTCTGCACAATGCTACAGCCATAGAAGAGCAAAATCGAAAAGTTGCACTTTATCAACTCACAGCCTGGAGCCACTGTTCTCATTCGGGTTGTGTTAGCAGAACAATGAGCTACAGCAGGCGCAAGGCCGCTCCACATAATAATTATAGGTATCCCACAGGCAAAGCTCTTGTTGCTTTTAAGACTTGACAGAATGTGTCTTGTAGGCATGACCTGGCAGATGGGGGACTTTTTTCTTTCATCTTTTCCAAAAAGCCACCCAGGAGAAAAATATAAAGAATCCTGATAAGGGATATATTTTCTCCTAAACAGGTAGGTTGATTACTATAAGCTGCTCTTCTTTTCCATTCACACTTTAAATAATTGGAGATTACCTTAGTGGAAGGAAGTCAAGTATAGCAACAGAAACAGGGATAGACCTTTTGCTCTATCCTGCTAATTTGTGTCACCTACTGCACTGCCTTACGTATTGATGGTAGAAAAAATGAAGCAGAAAATTAAGTCTGAAAGGCATTTTTGTCCTGCTGTCACTTTGTACAACATTTAGTTCAGTTGACATGACACTGTGCCTTTTGTTACATAAAACTGTCACATTGTCCCCTTCTGGTTAGCCGCAGTTGCCGACCAAATCAATAATGTCTGTCAAAACTGTCAAATATTGAAAACAGCTAAAAATATCTGTTATACTAGATAATATTTTTATGACCATTAAAAGATACAACAAAATTATGTCACCAACAACATCAGCAAAAAAACAGATAACCTTAACAATTAGCACAAACTGAATAAGGGTGTTCTCAGATATATTGTCATGTCTGGGCATTTTAATTATTTCATACTAATTTCTGATATTTTAATATGCTAATAATCTTTAAATACAGTTTATGATTGCTGAAGGACACTTAAAACATGGAAGTGTATGCATTTATGTTGTTAAAGTTGTTTGGTACTATTTGTTCTACTTCAGTTTTTACAGATAAAACATAAACTACCAGCAGTCTAAAAGAGTACAGAAGGAATCCAATAGAAATAAAAAGAGACTGATTATCTTTTTCAGTTTTCCACTCTTCCTTGGACCATGGTGTGATGCAGAAATTTAAGGACAAAACCACTAAGATTTGCAAACCATAGTCAACATCTTATAATTGTGGGTTTTTTTATCTTCCATCATTTCAGATTGAAATTCTCCAGATGCTTTTTTGTTTATAGGTTCAAGCCAGAAACTCTGGTAAACATGTAAGATTTTTGCCCCAAAAAGACACAGTTAGACACAAAAGATATCACAGTGATGGCATGTGAGATTGACTTCCCTGGCTGGCTACTGCTGGAACCTACATAGCCAAATTTCCTCCAAACAACTGCAACAATAAATATCAGTGCCATTCATATATCTTTCAAAACATTGTCCTTTTGTTTAGCATGTATTTTTATATGGACTTGGACTTAAGTATTAAAAAACTGTTGGTTGTGTGGCTACTTCAGATTATTTCAGGAAGACCCATCAGGAAATGCAGTACTGATGTAAGTGGTCTCAATTATGTACTGTTTTGTAGAGAAAAACACATGGATTTGAAAACCTTTTGTAATTTTTTAACCTGGATAAAGACGCTCCTGAATTTTATGCCTTCAGTGTCTTCACAAATGTAATATCAGCCCCATCCTACCAACTAATTATATTTACCTTTGCTTTTTTAATATGTACTTTGACCACATACGAGCTGAAGAGGAAAGGAGAGAATAGGGAAAAAAGCACCCAACAGATCCAAGAACTCATTAAAGTAAATTGAAATCCATTTAGAGGTTGTCCTGTGTCAATAGATGCCTGTAACATAGGAATTCCATTTCTCTTATTTTTTCAACTCAGAAACTTTTCTCTATAGATTTTTAATCACAGAATCATAGAATATTATCTTCTGCAGTGCACTGGGACGTTCAACAAGATCATGTTGTAACAAGTCCTGTCCACCATGACTTTGAAAATTTCCTGGGATGGGGCATCTATGACCTCTCCAGTCAGCCTGGTACAGTGTTTCACCACTGTCATTGTAAAATATTTCAGAATTCCTTTCACTATGTTTCAGTGCTGTAAATGTGAAGATTTTAATTTTGTACACTCAAAATTTTTATATATGCAAATACCTTTTGTTTATATAGCAGTAAAATTATAATAATAGTTTATTTTTTAAAGTATTTTTTACTTAAAAGTTTTGGGGGTACTTATCCCATCATTTAAATGCAATTCTGGTTTCTCTAAATTCATTGATTTAATTCAACAGCTGTGAGATTCCTTAATATTGAGTAAATTAATTGGAATAATTCTCAGTCTGAGAATGTCATAGGTTATATTTGTAAACTCATAAAGTAGAATAAAGTGTTGAAGTCTTTCTATTCTCCATGTTCTCTTTAAGATCTTCAATATACTGTGGTAAATCACCCTCATACCTCACAAAATTAATTTAATGGACTTTTCAAATTACAGATTTGGTTCATACATTTTCAAGGTGTAAGTCAGCACAAAGGCAGAAATTTATTTATTGTGAACTGATTTCTACTATTTCCCAGTGCATCAGGACAAGAAAAGCCTATGAAAAGAAAACCCCAACTGAAAAATTTCCTTTCACTTGATTTGATCTAGGATTATATTTTGCAGTGTTCTATCATATTTTCAAACTTATTTGAATCACGTAGCTGCAAAAAGTCACGTTATATTTTAGCATGTATCTTGGAGAATTAAAATTTTGAAAGATTATTATGCTACTGACACAAATAAAGTATGTTCAGAAAAGTGGAGCAAATTCTCATCCAGATGAGAGAATCTGAAACATTCTTTATTAGTAACTTGGAATACTAAACAAGGAAGTGACCCAACTTGTACATATTTTTTTTTTTAATCTCCTGAAAAGAATCTGCAATGTTGCCAAATCAGTTTTCCACAATGTCTGGAAAAATCAAAATTCTGTATTCTCATAGAATATAGGTTTTTTGGGCCATAGTCTATAGAATATGGACTATAGACTGATCTTGATGAATATAGGCAAAAATTTTGGCCAGCAAATTTCCCAGTGTAGTTACACATTTTTTCCCATGCCCATGCTCTACAATTCCTATGAAGATCTCTGACATTCTTTCCTGTCACTATTTTTCTTTCAGCATAAATTCAAAATTGAGGTCTAACACCACTTCCAGAAAGAAAAATTCTCTGGGGGAATCTTCACAGAATTTTTGTCTAGTTGAGTTAAGCAGTTTTTCTACCTTTTCCTTTAAAGAATGAGATGAACAAATTGAGCTCCCTTTTACCTTCTGAAAGGGTAACTGACTGGAACAACTCTTCATTACGTTGAATTTCAGCCAAGAAGAAATGAGTTAAGTCTTCAATTCTGATTAGTCCTATGGTGAGAGTTGAGTGAGCAGAGAGCCATCTTTCAGTACTATTTATTGATGACAGCATTAAAATTTTCAATATTATGAGGTACTTTGACTCCTTGATCACTTATGCAACCTTTTAAAGGCCTCATGAGTCACCCAGGAAGCTTCCATATAGAAAACACACATTGACATTGCTGAGATACTTTCTTATGATAAGAAACACTAAAGACTGCTCCAAAAGTCTTAGTCTAGGCCTAAGAGCCTTAAAGAAACCATTCCGTAATTGTTTAATCCATTGTTTGAATATTTAATATCATTGATAATATGTTAAAAATTACTGAAAATTGTCCAACACAGTGTAAATATTCCAATGAAGAACATGTCTACTAGAAATAGAAGACTGAAATTTTCTGGTTTTAAACTTCCTATGAGAGTTTCAATTTTGGTCAAATTAGATGAGATTTTATTTTTAAAAAAAGTGTAGTATTTCTTCAGCAAATTTTATTGAATTACCTTTATATTGCAAAGCAAGAGGTCTAGTCTTTTTCACATGATTATATTTCTCATTTCATACCTTCTAACATGTCAGAAGCTTACCTTCAGAGAATGTTGTCTTATTTATCAATCAAGATTCATTTGAGTAAACTTTTCTTTTTGAATTCTGTTATGCTCTGTCACCATCTTGATACTGTTATCCATTATAGTGGATCCTCAAAGATGATAGATCTCTATCCCTATACAGATTAGTAGCTGCTCACGTATCAGGAAACTTGAAAAAGCAGAAACAAGTTTAACTGAGTAAACTAATGTATTATGAGCTAAGCTAAATGGCATGAAATGGATAACGAATAGAATCACTGAAGGGAAGCAGTGGGGGTATCTAGAATGTTAAAGGGGCAACTGTAGAAAGGAACTTGGATGCCAAGAATATTAATCTTTTTTCTTTATTAAAAATGTGGTGTCCTTGCTGTTTATGAGTATTTGTGGCAGAGATGCAAGGAATATTTTTTAAAATGTTTGATCTTTTCTTCAGCTGCAGCAATCTTCCTGATCTCTGTAGTGACTCTGGAGCTCTCAGGCTCATTCTGAGCCAGGAGACAGCTCCAAGATTTGAGTCACAGCCTGTGTCAAATATTGAGCACCAGCATAAAGCCATTTATGAATCAGTTCAGGCTCAATAATTATGCAGGCATTATTTGGCATATAATTATGAATAACAAACATACCCACCCAAGAAAATTTTAATTTATTTACAGATTTCACTATTTACAAACAGCACATAAGCAACATTTTCATATACTTTTTTTCATTTTGAACTTCACAACGTGCTTGGTTTATAATCAGCACCAACATGGTCTATATAAAACAAAACTCTTTTTAGTTAATCTTCAAATCCACTTTCCTTTTTTCTTTAATTTCTTTGTAAGCATTGTTTATGCATAGCATGGCAACATTTTTGAAAGAACATTCAGTTATGTAGTAATTTAAGACTGGAACTGAAGAGGGAATGGTTGTTTCATTCCATGGGTTTGAATGAAGAAATTTACCATTTTTGTACATAAAAAAAATTGTTCAGCTAAGGTGATAGTGAAATCACAGGATTTTTTCCTTTTATTTCAAAGTAATTTTCCATTTCAGTCTTCTCACAAACAGCTATGTATGTGTTCAACATGCTTCATTGGTGATTCATCATGTACTGAACCTCTGCAGAAAAGGACATGAAACAAAATAGTCTTTTAGTAATATTTCTTAAACACAGTTGTAAATTCTCGCCCACAGAAGTGTGCCATACTGCTCAAAAGAATTTTACATTTTCAAACAAATAATTTTTACAGGAATGCTTATTTATTACGAGCAAAAAATACCTTGACAAGTGGGCCCATGGAAATCTCACAGGGTTTAACAAGACCAGTAGCAATGTGCTGCACCTACGTTAGGGTAACTCCTGACTGGGGGATTAATGGATTGAGAACAGCTGTGCAAGAAGGGCTTGGGGGTGCTGTGGGTGAGAGGCTGCACATGGCCCAGCCATGGCACTCACAGCCCAGAGAGCCAAACGTGTCCTGGGCTGCACCCAGAGCCCCGTGGGCAGCAGGGCAGGGAGGGGATTCTGCCCCTCTGCTCTGCTCTGCTGAGACCCACCTGGAGCACTGCATCCAGAGCTGGGCTCCCAGCCCAGGGGGGACAGGGACCTGCTGGAGCCAGTCCAGAGGAGGGCCACCAAATCAATTAGAGGAATGAAACATCTCTCCTGTGAGGAAAGGCTGAGAGAATTGGAATTTTTCAGCCTGAAAAATTGAGAATGGCCTAATTGCATCTTTCCCGTACCTGAAGGAAGCCTGCAAGAATGATAGAGCAGGACTTGTTAACAAGAGATTGCAGTGATAGGACAAACCTACTGAAGAAGGTTTAGATAGATATTAGGAAGAAATTCTTTACTGTGGGGTATGAAGCACTGGAACAGGTTGCCCAGAGAAGCCGTGGATGCCCCATTCTGGGCAGTGCTCAAGGTCAGTTTGGATGGGGCTCTGAGCAACCTGGTCCAGTGGAAGTCGTCCCTGTCTGTGGTGTGGGGGTTGCAACTAGATGATCTGTAAGTTCCCTTCCAATCCACACTATTCTATGATTCCGTGATTCTAGTTCTATCCTAATTATTTGTATGCTGGAGATTGGTCGGCCTCTAGAAATATACCTCTCCATTTGATTAGCAAGCATCCAGACTTCAAGGCTCTCATGGGCTACACCAATCCTCTTTAGCAACTGAAAATATTCTACACTATCATTTGTTGATGATGTTACAATAAATAAAAACACACAGAGGAGGAATTATAAAGATCAGAAGACATTATTAGCAGGATAGACTTTTTCAGATTCAGAACTGAACATTTCCATTGAAAGAGAAACGCTTTGAACCTTTCAGTTACTTTCTCTCCAGTCATTAATACAGACTTGATAATTTGTATGTCTAAAGCACTGAACAGATGGCTCTTGAATCTAGTCTAAGCTGGTTTAACTAATTTCTGCCAATCAGAAGGGCCCATTTCCTTCAGTTATGATAAGCAGTAATGATAAGAAGGTAACCTTCTAATTGACTGTGACATACAGACATCCTAATACTTTTATCTCTCTCAGCTCAGAGATTTTTCTCAAGACATATTTCTCCTTTGTTTTATTCAACACTGAAAGAAAAATAAATGCACTTAGTTATTTGTCTTATTGACTGTTTACAGTGTAACTGAAAAATAACTATGATTTTTTTTCTGAAATGAATACTTTTTGCTTCTACAATTACCTTTTCAGTTTCAGCTGTGCACAAACTCGGGAGAGAAGTGGGTGTGTGAGTAAACAGTCTTCCATTGCCTAGTGGTTCAGGCATTCATGTAAACATGGAGGTCTCCTGGGGTAAACTTCTGCTTCCACTACCATATATGGTTTTTGTGGGTGGTTGTTTTTCCTCAGTAGCTGTGTCACTTAAAATACACGAGAGAATCTGAGGGCAGAGATCAGAGGTAAGGTCTTCCTCTTCCCATACCGAAACACTCCAGTTTAAAGGGTAACAGTCAGTAGTTGGCTTTCTGGCCTGCAAAATTCAGAATATTTGTGTGCAGAGTTATAAATAAAAGAAGGCAGGTGGGGAACAACCTTCCAAATGAAACTGCTGTTATTTGGTGCTCCAGATATGTTTATGTCACAGAAAGAATGCTGAGCTCTTTGGTCCTATCAAAAGTATAGTGTTGGAAGAAGAACCAGAACGTCCAATATGGGTCTTCAGTTGAAATTGGGCTTGCAGGACCAAGGAATGGCTGAGTGGAGGATTTTTTAAAGCCAGATCTTGGACAAAATCAGTCAAGTAATTTCTTACATCTTGCCCTTACTGGGCATGAAATAGAATTGAATTATGAATACATGCTTAATTTGAAAAATTTTGTTATTAACCATTTTCTCAGGTGTAAAATGGCCAATGCCTTAGAGACCCTGAGATTTTTACAAAGTTTTAAAGGCGCATTAAACACACTGGCTATGAGTATGATACTTTGATAATCCCAAATTTTTAATTAAGTCTGCAAGAAAGGAAATCTCAACTGAGCATATTTCTTGCAAACTCATATTTTGTCTGTGTATGTTGTAAATTTTTGTCAGCTTTTAATTGCCTTTTACACTGATTTGTTGATGAACCTCACTTCCTAATTCTACTTTGTTTAATCTATTCTCTAAAATAGCATGTGCAAACTTTTGTATATTTTTTCATGCTCTTTCCTCCCATACTACCTGTACTGTGCTATTTTTTGAATATATAAATTAAAAATAAAAGGCTGTTTTGAGCTAGAGCTTTAGTTATAGTTTAATAATGGAACACATACAGAGAAAAGTTTTTGGCCAGTTTTGTGCATTCTTCCTTTCCAGAATGTATATAATAAGATGCATCTTATCTATAAATGCATTCATGCAGTGATGGATTTTATTACTTCCTCGTGTGGAATTGAGCAATTATGATCATCCTGATCTTAAAAGATGCTCAATAACCAGACCTCTCAAGGGATCTAACAAAAAATGCTCAGCATCTCTCAGAATCAGTCCCTGCAATGTAAATTGTCATAGTCGAAGAACTTAATGGCGCTGTAGGAATTAATTCTAGTTGTTTTCTTTATTTCCTTAACTATAAAATTTTGCTATTTTGTAATCCTGTAAGGCTGTTTCTGTAAAAAATAAATCACCATCCTAAATATACTTTGCTTGGTTTAGGTTCTGTGTTTCATTTTCTCAAATGATCTATTCTGCCATTTGAGATTTTTGCTTATTTATCATTATTTACATAATCTTGAAAGCAGTGCTGTCTTGAGTTTCATTGCATATTTCTTATGAAGCTTTAACTATGTTGATCTTAATTTTATTCTGATCTACCTCACTTTATGTTATCACTTCAGTAAAACAAGAGTGTTTATAATGCATGCTCCCAGAAGAAAGAAAAATTAGCAACTAATTTGACAAATTAAGTGGATATTGCTTGTTTCCAGTTTGATACTACTCTATAATAATAGGGAAACGTGAATACTTAATAATTCCTGTTACAAAGGATCACTTGCCCTCTTTCAGTTTGTAAAAATAGGCATGCATTAGAGGAAATCAGGTGTTTGGTATGCAGTTTAGGCATTCATTTGTATGCATTTTATATGTGCATGTATGTTTGTGTCTCTGTGTACAAATACATATTTGTATATAGAGAGATATTGATGGATAGATAGATACCTGCCTTGCAGAGCATGCAAACACAATTCCCTGGGTATTGCTATACTGATGCATACACATACTATATATATATATATATATATATATATGTATATATATACTGCACTGCTTCCAAATAATATTTGTCATGTTCCAGATGCTTGAAATGACAGTCTTTGTGTATAATATGTCTCCAGCACAATTTAGACTACCATACGCTCATTTGCCCTCAAGTGGGCCTATTTAAAGTATAATTGACTGCCCTGGCAATTATTGTGAATAGCAGCTGTCTACTGGTAAAAAAAGAGGCATATATATAATGACAGAGAAAGGATCAAATACAAGCAATAGAAAAAGAACATAAAGAAATATCTATATAAGCTATTTTAAACCAGATTTTATAGTGGAAAGCCACAAGGCCTATTAGCCATTTCCAAGTAAGGACTATCAAAAAATAAAAGAAAGTACTCGACTATTTATGAAAGGCAGCTGGGTCTACCCTAAATATAAAACTGGAAAATGTTTATTTGTTCAAAAATTGTTACAGCTACCCCACTTCATTTATTTTCATTAACTGTGTTAGGTTTTGATGAAACCTTTGTTGTATCATGTACCTTCTGTTTCAGACAAAAACACCTTGCTTTGTTTTTCTCCTAAATAGCTACATAATTAGATGGATTATTTCGTGTGTCTGTGCGTGTGTTTGCTGAAGAGAACAAGCCAGATAAATTAGCACTTAGCAGAACACACAATAGCACATAATATGTCCTTGTGTTTCATATAAAGCTTTATTTGTCATTCACGGGTGGTTGGCAAAACTGACTTTGCTTTTGAAAATGACAGGTGGTACTCTGGTGCTTTCTGTATGAAAAAGAGAAACAACCTTCACCAAAACAGTGTCTCTCAATAGCTCCTGTGATTTAGTATTCAACCCTGGACTTGTGTTTCCTCTAAACTTTTGTTTCATTTGCATCTCTTAGGTCTGACATCACCAAGCCAGTTTAATAGTTGAGATTCTATGCCACAAGTTACATTGAGTCCCAAAAAGACCTTCTTTCCTCGAGGCCTGATTATAAGACAGGTGAAGTTCAGTATATTTCAATAAGCTCTGCATTCCATGTCAGGAATCAATAGCCCTCCTCCTTTCTTTAGGGGTTATTAAATTGCAGCTGTAACATTAGCCTTCTTTATCTAATTGATTGTCTTTTCACAGGGCTGAGAAAATCAATAGCAGTCAATGGGACTGCCCTGTTTTTCCTTAATAGATGTTTTCTCCTAATTGGCTGCCTGGGTGGCTTCAGTGAGCCCAGTATGTTTTCAGAAGTCCACAATATGTTGCAGTTCTTGTAAACTATTTTACCATGTGCAACGGTTATTGATTTTATAATGAAATCTAGAAAATTCAATAGCAATCAGGAATATAGATCAGGATTCCTAGGTACGTTAAAGCAAAGGGCAAACTCAGTTTGCTACCACTTCCAGCTGTGATCCAATTAAATGTGTCATTAAAGTATTATGGTAGCTAAATACTTTCTCAAAAGACAGTTGGTCATCTCTTCAAAATTTCATATAGAAGAAGCATCAAATGTTTTAAAGTTTTTTAACCATGATGCCCAAATTATAGTTAAGTTTAAACAGCTGATAAAAGCAAGATTATACAACATTTTAAAAACTGTGTGGGTCATTGAGTTTTGTCTATCTTCACCTCTTGAAATATTCAAATAAGATACCTACTAGAAAATCAAGTTAGAGAGAGAAGGGGTGAGGTAGATGTGGAGTAACACTCAGCGCTACCCAAATTATGCATTTGACCTTTGTTGAAAAGGTCAGCATGTCAAATGCCTTATTCTCAGAGTCCACTCAACACTTAGAAACTCACTTCTGCCTTCAGACAAATTTTGGAAGTGACTAAATTTCATGAGCACTTGTTTGATGTCATTTCTCTGTATCATATTTCTGTGCAAATTTTCTTCTATACTTTAGTGGTTTATCTTTACCTTGCATGACTGTCAGGCAGAACAGCAGCATCAGCAGTACATCAATCACAGTCTGCAGAGATCAGCAGTCAGTGGTGAAAATAGCAGAAACTAAAATGCAGCCTACATTATATAAATTTGTTACTGACTTAAGACTTGCTCTGCATTAGGGCACTATATTTGTAATAAAACTCCCCAGTTGTATACCATGATAGAGTGAGAGCAGCTCAAGTTTCTCTGATAATGACAGGAGCTCAAAATTTCTCTATTGAGGAGATGCAATTCTGTCATTTAAAGGATAGGAAATTTTTCACATATCTTTGTTTCTTAATTGGCAAAGTGAAAGAAAAGAAAATTCCATGTCACTTAAATGACATATAGAATAATATGTCTCTGATTTTCCTCCTTTTTACCTTTGTTGTTATTGTTGGTGCTCTAAGTAAACAAACCAAACCTTTTTCCTTGCTTCCCTTCTTCAGCAAAGGGCTCTTTAATGAACTGGGTCATCCTGACATGGCAAGATTTTGGATGTATAGAGAGCTGCTTATATAGAAAGGTACAGTGATTAAACAAGTTTATATCTATATACAAAAGTGTGTTACTCAAATAGTGTACCGTTAAAAGGAGGTAATGTTAATGAACATATGAACTGCAAATATAAATCACCAGCATATTTTAAAATCAAAGAAAATGTTTTCTTCTTAATATATCTATCACAAACAAATCTATTACAAATCTGCAATTAGAAGTATTGAATTCCCTATAAGTATTCCAGTTTTGTATGAAAGTGTCTATATTATTAAAATGAATGAAAATTTGTATCTATTCTGTAATTTTTGTTCATCTACAATGCAGAACAACATGCATGATTTAAGACATTGCATAATATTTGAGAAAAAACAAATCAAATGTATATCCATATTAAATCTGGCAATTGCATAACCTGTATAATAAGAGCAACTTAGGAAAAATCCTGAATATGCAAAATATTATCCCTTGGACATGCTTCAGTCAGACAGAAAATGTTTGTAAACATGCAATAAAATATCTTTGATTCTACCCCAGTTTTTTTCTATTCTGCACACAAATTAGCTAAATAATTGTCAGACCATCTGTCTGTATAACGAGTTTTCTTATACTTGCCACAGTATTCTCTTTGCTGCAGCACATGAACTATGTGCATATCTTTTGTGGCTCTTGGGAAATCATGACACATCTCCATATGATCTGTCCCTGGGACCTTGCTGAATCTTTTGGGCACACAGAACCTGACCATTTGCCCAGCTGCAAGAAGTGAAAAATGGCTTATTGGAGCTATTTTTCCTTTGCATTCATGTTTTATTTGGGCAACATGTAAGAAATTGGGAACCTGACCTGCTGAGATGTTGGAGAGAAGTTAGGTCTCTTCAACATATTGCAATTATGAGTCCTGATGTGCTGGCCAATGGCACACAGAAGCATAAACTTCTAATTGCTTTGTGGCACAATGGTCTTTAGGCCCAGTAGAGCAGGAGGGCATTGCAATCCTTAAGATAAATCATTCTGTAATTCCTGGTGAAAATTTAATTACAAAACCAAAGGGAGTTTTTTTTGTGACCTTTGCTAGAATATAGAAATGTGTAAACGCAGCAAGAGAACACCAAGCAATAAACTTAGAATAAGGTATATGTAATTTTTTTTTTTCAAAATCCAGTCCAATTGCTGGGGTGGGGTGGGGGAGTGAGGGGAGGAAGTCTTCTATTCATTGCAAACTTAATTATGCCTACAGTTAATGTGGTCAAAGCAAGAAGAACAAATATGAATCAGATTTGTTCTCTGTCCAGCTTATCATGTAACTGACTGAATGTAGGCCAGAACTCATCTAGATTGTTGCTAGCAGCACTTCCATCCACTCTGAAATATGCAGAGAAGTGGTAATTGCTTCATTCATTCCTTGCTCTATTTAATTATGGATTAATATGATTTCAATCTCATTAGTTACTAGAAGGATCACAAGTTAAAGATGGTCAATTTCACTTGGATGAGTATGTATCTTGGATTGCTATGATATTTGAATATTTCTGCTTTTATAGCCTCATCTAGTTTTGTTATTTCATTATGTTTCACCTTAAAAGGGTTCTTAAAAGTGCTAATGGAGTTTGAACAAGATTTTACTGTAAATTATTTGAAACATTACATTTTACAGTGATATTATATGAAAAAAGTGTGATAAAGTTGTCAATTACTATTACCGTGAAAATGTGTATCACAAAATAATTGATTTTAATTTTTTTTTATATTTACCTTAAATATTTGTGTAAAAAATAATGGCTAAGAATTTACTCGCAATCTCTGTTTGTGACAATATTAGCTTTTTCATCATATCATTATAAGAACTAATTAATATTGATTCATATTGTACTTCAGTACTTTTTCACTTTTCAGATAACACTCTGTTCCTAATTGTGTCAATTTCTGTCTCAGATACATCTCTGGTAAACAACAGACTTCCTCACTCAAATTCCTAGGATATAACATATCTGATATTAATCACAGTCATTCATCTATTTTATTCTAAAGCTTTTGAATATATTTATGCAACAGGCAGATTTTTCTAACATGTGGATAAGAATGCAAATATTGCATAATTTAAACCAGAGAGCTCATTACTTTCAACCACATTTTTCACTTAAATTTTAATTCATATTAATCACTTAATATTTAAGTCACAGCAGAAGATGATTTATTTAATCTTGGACTTTGTATTTCTACAGTAGGCTATACATGAAAATTAAAATCAAGTTTCACATTTAATAAGAAGTCATTGTTCCAGCCAGCTATTTTCATCTGGAGGGAATATTGCTTTAAGTGCCAATTTGCTGTATTTCTGCTACAAAATCATAATGGTCCATAAGGAAGTGAACACCACATCAGGGGCAAATATAGTAAAGGATTTAAAGGAAGAAAGACTAGGAGAGAAGTTAGACATTGAAGTTTTAAACTATGGCTCTATTCTGAGTTGCTAGCTGCCTCTGGAGGGTGTCTGAATCTCATAAACTACTCTGTGGCTTTGAAGTTTCCCAGTCACCCAGCTTTCCCTCAGAGAGGCTCCATTTGTGTGCATCTTTAGAGAGTGAGCCTAACACTCCCTAACAGGATTTGCATATTTTTAAAGTATTGTTGCATCAGACATTTTGATCTAAAGTACAATGAAAGCAAAAGCTGGTTTTGCAGCTCAGTGGATCAAGTTTTTGTTTCAAAAAGAACAAAAAGTAGGACTCCCTCCTCCACCTCTCCCCCCACAAATACAGCTAGACACACAGATTCAATCTCACTCCCTTGCTGTACTTCACATTTCTACTAAAGCAATCAGAATACAAGCTGCCTGGGCAGATATACCCCTTCTGCTTAAGATGTGCCACAGTGCAGAAGGAATTCAAGATTTATTCCGCCAGAAAGAGCTCACAAGAGTGTGATTCTCTAGCCCTATGAATAGGGCACTCATTTGTGAGGAAAGGGACCGCAGCCCTGCTTGCAGGACTGCTTCTGTATTTTATCCAATGACTACTTAATGGATGTGCAAGCCCAAGAGAGCAGGTAAGAAAACAGATCTTCCACTCAGCAGATGAAGGCTGGCTTTTATGTTCTCTATGTAAGGATAATGAAGTGGTTTTTTTACCCCTTACATCCCCATGTGGAATGTTCCCAGTCAGAACACAATATGGACAATAATAATTGTACGCAATAACACACTTTTTAGTCTGCACAGGTTCAGACTCAAGTGTGAATCACATTATAATAGAATCTAATAAAGCAAGACAGAGCAAAAGAAAACTGAGCTTCTGTCCTGCAGCAAGATCCTGCAAGCTTTTGTCTTATTAATAGTATACTCGTGCCTATACACACTACCTGAAATCTCCCCTGGAAACAGAACATCTCTAAGGTGATTTCATAAAGCAGAACCTGAAAACTTGTACTGTTTCCTGTGTACATTTGATTTATTATTTCTTTAATATACAACAAAAACCTCAGTCCTTGCTAAGCTGAGGAAAAAATGTATTCTGTAAAGATGATAGTAGATGAAGTAAAAAATACTAATACACTGCTAGGTTAGAATAAAATACTAAAAGAAGCAAAAATAATCACTTTAGAGTTTCTTTGGTGGGACATTTAGAGCAGGATCATTTCATGACTCTGTATTAACTTGTACAGCTATCCAATCTGATTCAAAGACTGACTCCTGCTCTGTTTTCCCTGGATACTGCAGTGAATGCCTGCCTACTGCTCTGAAGTGGAATAGCAGAGAATGAAAGGTAGGCCTACTGCTTTGAAGTGTGGAAGAGCAGAGAATGAAAGCTAGCCATCTGAACCAAGCAAATGAGACTAGTCCACTACTAAGGTATCATTCCTTTCTCTTTTTATTCTTTCTTTTCCTCTCAGTCTCTCTTTGTCATTTAGAAGATGCATGTATTCAAACATAAATTTTGACTAACAGAATTAATCTAACCAGATTGTTGCTGAACTCTGTTAGAAGAGGACAGAGTCTGAATATTTCCAGTTTATTACCAGAGGCAAAAAAACCCCAAGTTCCAGCAGCTACTCTGCAGGGCTTATCAAAGGGTGTGTTGTCCGTAGAATCAGCAGTCATCCTCAAGGACTGCTCTTACCCCAGGCTCTCCTATGCCTCAAAACTACACCATTCAAACTTTCTCAGAACTATCCCACTTAGTTCAGAAATGTTGATGTGCCAGAGTTCTGTATCCCACCTACATCTCTGTCAGCAGGTGATTTCTCTCATGGTCTGCAGTGCGTGGGGCAGACAGAGGTTGTCTCAGTGCCTGGACCTTCTCGTGGTGTGGTATCCTTGCTAATCTTCTTGTTGGCATGTTCTTGTTTATTCGCTGTGTGTCCTGACTCTGCAAAGACACTTCTAAGTCTAGACTTGATTCAGTGTTATCTGAATTGTAAGTCCATAGATTATAAAATCAACTGATGCTGTCTAGTCCTCTCATTTGAGCCACTGTGTATATAAGAAACAAAATCTTCCTGCATTAAATTCTAACTTAAATGGGGATTAGTCCAGTTACTCAAATGGGCAGGTGAGGTCCCATATTCTGATAAAAGATATGCAGAATAAATAGCCTGAAACAAAAAATCTCAGGAAGTGATTGACATCTGCGCAGGGAACTAAGCTGGAAAGATATGGCCACTTCCTGGAAATTCTCGAGAAATTTTCCACATCAAGTCATAAAGGCCTATTTATATATATTGAAAGGAATGACTTGATAAAATATCAGTCATGAAATATCAACACACTTGAAATTATGTTAACACACTTTATTTTAAATAATAAAGTAGCCTGATCACAAACAAGGATGGTTGACAGCTGGACTTGATGATCTTAAGGATCTTTTCCATATTTAAGGATTTTACCATTCTATGAAAGATGAAGCATAGCTGTTCATGAGAAAATCTAACTTGCCTGTTTTTCTGGTCAGAGTAGGAAAATAGAAGTCATGAGATTTTTGTGTCAGGCTTTTGCATGGTTTCTTTACAACTAGTTATAACAGCACTAAATCTATAGAGCAAATTCAACCCATTAAAAGTTAATTTATTCACTGACCTAAAACTGAAATTATTTCTTTTGGTCACCCATAATGCTACATGATGCACACCTGTGGTATGTCAGCTGCTGCCATTTCAAAGTGTTAAAAGCAATATGTATTTCAGACACTTGATTTAGTGCATAGCCAAAGTTTCAGTGAGATGCACTTTCCATTGTTCACAGCAGCTCTGCCTGCAAGCACCTGGCAGAACATTGCCTGTGGGAGGGAGGGCGGATCTGGTATGTGGAGCCTGAACGTGGCTATTAGTATAACAATAGAAACTGCAGAAAATTATTCCTAGTGAGTTTATTTCAATAGCACTGGAAGTTGTGTGTGTGTGAGCATGCGTGTGTGTGTGTGTCTTTAACACTGAAAGAACAGTTGGATGCATTTGAAGAGCAGTTTTAAAAGGCGTGTTGAAGAAAAGAACTTTCAAATAGGAAAAACTGCTGAAAAAAACCTGACAAAGAAAATCTATCTCTAAAATTCTTACGACCTAAGATGCGGTTTGGTACGTAGTACTGTCAGAAGAAAAGCCTGCATGCACATTTTAAGCAAGCGTCCTAAAGGAGACAACTACTGTTCCAAAATCCTGGCTGGGCACATGTCTCAGAGCATGGAGGGCAACTGCAAGCTCTCCTCTGGGTCCTTTTCTCAAAGAGGCTGACAAGAGTGTAAACCCTGCTTTCCTGTTAGCAGATTTGCTAATATAATTTTTTCACTGTCTGAGGGATTTGTCACTCTCTGTTTCTCAAGTCCTTGTGACTCCTATCAACAAGGTAAGCCCTTGCTGTAATGATTGGGGATGACCAGCAGAAAGTGTGTGAAACTACACTCCTCTCGGAGCCACAGGGGTTGGAAGAACAGCGCACTGAATTAGGCTCGGGAGTTTAAAGGAGCTCCCCTACTCCGACACTGCAGACCTGCAGACCCGTGAAAGCAGGGTTGTCCCCACACACTGCATAATCTGTGAAGAAACACACTGATAATGAGCTTAGTAAAACAGAAAATAATATTTTTGGAAGCCTCAACGTGCAAATCACATGGCTCATGGGGATGGTTCTTTGGTGTTTGGGGAGGTACTGTAAAACAGGACTTAACCTAGCTCTGTTCCTTCTCAGATCTAATATTCTAGAAAACTGAAGAGTTATTTGTTATATTATGCAGTTTTCATTCATCATGAAGTACAAGATGCAAGCAGAGCTCCATTAATATTAAGGTACATGTACTCAGAAATGAAAAACATATACTGAGTGATTACCAACATCATTAGGCAACCAGCAATTTCCTTATTGAGCAAGAATGGTAATGAGGCTCTTAGTAGATCTCAAACACCACCAGAAATACTTGTGGTGTGTATCTGTCACGTTCACATGAGAGCTGGCAGGCTACGTGAACCTAAAGTTCCATATATGCTTCCTGCAATAAGGTCAGTTGCAAGGATGCAAAGTATTGCTTATGTGGATGCCAAGTTTTAATTGAAATGTTGTGAAAAATTTCACTGCCTGGGTCAGACGTTATTTTCTGGTTGAGGACAGTTCAAGCCAGACTCTTAAAAAAACCCTCCCGATTTCTTTAGTGTCCAGTGTTCTGTTCCTGTAAATTGATTTACCACATATATGAGCTGCTTACTCTAGGTTGACCTCTTCCAAAATTGTCAAGGCTTAGGTTCATTTACAGGTATTGGCAAAAAGTGCATTTTATTAAACTGGGTTCCATTTTATTTGTGTGAAAATAGGCCTTACCAAATCAATAAAACAGGAAGCCTTCATTTTATTGCTTTAGACTAGAGACTTAAGGGTCGAATAATATAAACAATGTTAGGCACATAGCAAAGCAAGCAATAAACACTCCAAACCTCAGTACACATAATCTTGGTGGCCTTCCATGGGAGAAAAAAATCAAAGGCATCTTTGTATCCTCTCATCGCAAAAAAAAAAAAAAAAAAAAAAAAAAAAACAACAAAGAACCAAACAAAATAAAAAAGTTCAACAATGTAATATGAGTTTGGATATAAAACAGCTACAGTGCTAGTGTACTTGTATGAACATATAAATTAAAGAGACTATTTCAATTACTATGTTGTTTAAGAGGCAGATTGTAAATTATGAGAGTCCTGAAAAAACTGCATGTGTGAATAGAATAAAAGTAGAATCTGTAACTCTAAAAGATGTTTTTGTGAAGTAGCTGTAGCCTTAAGAATTCAGTGCATCAAAGGATTTTCTAATACATGGTTTGAGTCTTTTTTTATATATACCTACAATAGACCTTTTAAATATCTATAGTGTTGTACATGTTCTCAACAACTTAATTATTTCAAATTACATGAGTTTTCATGTTACAAAACCACATTTTTACTAACTACACTGTATTTGGTAAATTAAGGTTATTTCTAAATGGTGACTTTTTGCAGCCTCAAGAAACGAAATATGTAATTGAAATCTTTTGATAAAAATACTAAAGTAGAAAAAAATATACCACACTAATAATGCAGAATCACTAAGAGTCATACAAAATAAACTGGACAAAAAATTACATTTATTATCGAGTTTTCCTGTTTGTTTACTCAAGAATACTTTGGTAAAGTAAACAAGAAGATTTCTGAGAAAAATATAATTATATTTTGTAATGTACTATATAATAAATAATGGATATAATACACAATATATATTATACATTATATTTCTATAAAGTAATTTTTATGTTGAAATATATAATTTTATTCCTGCTGATATTCAAAGAAAATGAAATTCTGACTTCCACAATTACCACAGATAAACCTTCTTCATAATTTTCTTCATATAATTTCATGAAATTTAGAAAAAAGGCTCAAATTATTATCTTTAATAAAAAATGTGACAATTCTAAAGCTTGCAATCAGAACTTTACAATTATTTTCAAAGGAGTTTTTTCCCTCCAAGTAAAGTTTCCAAGTGCAACACTTTGTGAATACAAAGATACTACTTTTTTAGAAATACAGACAGAAAGAAAGGGCGGGTGAGAGACACAGAGAGACAGAGAAAAAGAATGTGTCTAATTAACCAGTTTTATGATTTTGCTTAATAATTTTACATTTTATCTGATTATACTAATTATATTTTTATATCTTCATATATTTATATGTATATATATCTCTGTATATGATGTGAAATATAATTGTGGCAGATCCTAATGCTTCTACCTGTCAAAGCAAAATTGTCATGTTCATCTGAGCCGTATCCATGCCTTTACAGCCTTTCTACTCCATGTTGTATCCAGCTTGTCCACACTGGACGCATTCCATAGCCCTCTGGCATATCTGTCTTAGGTTGCAAGATGTGGCCAGAGGTGTGTATTCTATTGACATCTGTTAGAGGTGGGGCAGTTTCTTCTCTTGGTTGGGCCACCTGTTAAAACCAGATGGGGCAGTTTTCTTTATCTCTTCCACAACCAATCCTCCCTCCAAGAGATATCTTCTGTTCTTGGGTCGCTGAGTCTCGCAGAATGACTGATAAAATTGCATCATTGCACTGGGAGATGCTCCACCCAGGGGGAGGAGCCAAGCATTCCCACCTGGATATAATCTGAGCGTCAGACACCACAGGCAGCTTTCTCCACTGGATTCCCAGAGGAAGACCAGGCCCATCTACGCCACCACTGGACCTTCAGAGGAAAGCTACACCCTTCTACAGGATCACTGCTTCTACAGGATCACTGCTTCAACAGAACCACGTTTGTCACTCCAGGAGGATTGCAGCCACCATTTAATTGGGCTACTACCGCACAATGTCAGGTTCTACTCTGGCTCTGTCAGTGTTGTTTTGTATTACTGAATTTTTATTTTTAATTTTTCTAATAAAAGAAGTGTTATTCCTACTCCCGTCTCTTTGCCTGAGAGTCCCTTAATTTTAAAACTATAATAATTGGGAGGGAGAGAGTTTACATTTTCCGAGAGGGTCCTGCTTTCCTTAGCAGACACCTGTCTTTTTGAGTTAAGACAATATTGTAAGCAGGAAATAACAAGGTCTCAGTAAATCCAAACTGACCTGGCTGTTTTTGCATTTTACCTGCTGTTGTCAAATCTCCTCTGGGGCATCCACATTTTAATCTCTACCCTGTGAACTAGAAGATGCTCCTGGCTGACAATTCATCCTCCTTTCCTGCCTCTTCCTACCAAAATGTTGTGTCCCTTAAAGGACACTGTCAAGCATCACAAACCATAGAGATGGACCTTGGCCCTTCCAGGTTGCTAAGGACTGTAAGCTGTGGTGGCTGATGGTCAGGCAGAGCTCTTTGAGCAATTCTCTTTGTGTTGTGAGTTAATGTTTTAAGGTCCCTGCAAGATCACAGGAGATTGCCTGAAGAGGGGAGCTGAACATGGAACAGCAGGAGCATTTATTTATACTGACCCCAAAAATGCCAGCCATCAGGCCTTACCCTATTTTTGGATGATAGAGGAACAGGGCTTCTTGTGCAGGTGTGATCCTTGTCCTTAAAAGCATTCAGACCTATTGCTTGCCCTAATTCCACAGCCAGAGTTTTCTCCATCTGCTCTTTTAACATAATCCTTTGGCCCTTTGTCCCATGAAGTAGTTACACAAAAATACCATCATGGTGTTTGCCTGCAGGGATGTGGCAGAGGTCGCCTTCCAAGCTTGAACACTGAAGAGGACTGAAGATCAGTGAAAATATTTTCCTAATGCCTTGACTTTGCTGCAATTTTGCCATGAACCACTGGGATCTCTGTGGGAATTTGCTGGTACTGTAATAGGAAAAATAACTCAGTCCCTCACTTTAGAGTGGGCAATCTCCAAAATCTTAATTTGTCATTGGACAGTTAGACTGCACTAATTTCTGTAAATGGTAACTTCAGTTACATGGGCTCAGTGGTAAGGTGCCTGTTCAGGCACCCATCATTTCTGATTGCTTGCAAATTTCAGTGCATTTTTATATCAAATAACTTTCCTCTCAATAATAATTGAGAACTGGCATAACAATCAAAAGTATTGTTCTTAGGCTGCATTAATTTTTGCACAGAATTGCAGATATGGTGGCATAATGCAGTACAATGCAGAAGAATCTGATCACCCAGCAAGGACTGGGAGAAAACAGGCTAATACTACATCCCTAATCCTAAAGGGAGTTAGCTCAGCCTTAAGCCACTATTTCAGTCACATCCATGTTTCTCTAGGTGAGACAGGCACAGCCTTCAAACCAGTACAAGTGTGGATGTGCACTGCATGCCATTGAAGAACTGAAGTTTGGGTTCAGATTCATAGCCAAGATAACTGGATCAAATAGATTTACTTGCTGCAGCTGTAACTTGATAATAGTTGAAAGCCAACTGCACCTTCATCAAAGAGCTGCAGCCTCAGGATGCAAAGCACCTGTCTGCTCCATTCAAACGTGTTTCTGTTTGTCCAGACCTCCTGCAGCCAGGACAAGTCCATTTTGAAAACTTCACACTATTATAAACTTTGACCTGTTTATGTATCATTGCTTAGTGCAGATCAAACATGATACTGTATGGTCCATTACAGAACAGTGCCTGTATTATCAGTCATCAGAATATGGCCTCCCCAAGATCAATATCTGCTCTACAGCAACTCATTAATCTAGGCTCGTATGCAAAATAATTGTCTTTGCACAGCTGGATTAATTCCAGCAGGTCTTCTGGAAGCAAAATAAAATTCATCAGGAAAAAGGCTGACAGAACCTAAGCATTGTGACAACAAACTAAGACTGAAAATCGGTTATTATTAAATATTTTTCTTTCTAAACCAATTTTCAGCTGATAATTAAAAATACAAACAAGCTTTCTCATGTGCCTATGGTTCACATATAATTTTTTTTCACAAGACAGGGCCATAGCTGTTCTTTTCCAAAGGATTTTTATTGTGATTCTGAATTGGCACTCTTCAGTTTTCATTTGGCTTTTTTATCCCTGGAATAATAGTTTTAAATGCAAATCAAGTGGGCTCTGCTCCTGTGTGATCCTGAGCAGATGCCAGCTGTTTACAAGCACAGGTTGTTTGTGGCAAACACATGTAAACCATTCTGAAAAGTACATTTACTTTAGACCTTTATGGGAGATGAACAGCTTACAAGATGCTAATCTAAGTAGAACTAGCTCTGCTTTGCTTTGTCAGCTGCTTCACTGGGGTCTGCTATTGAAAATTCTTTCCTATTTTACTAGATAATAAGTGGCAGTTATATCTTGTTTGCCTTGTTTCAGAGGATAAATTCCTTTCTTTCAACTGTAGGTGGACTTGAACAGCTAAATACTACCTATGCACTAGCACTTAGGTTGTGGTCTAGTTGTCATATGCATTTGAAGGTAATTCAAGTATTTATTACTTTTGTGCTTTCTTCTCTCTACCAGGCTGTGAACATGGAGAAGAAGTATAATTTTATTCTCTCTTTGAGTGGAAAACTTACAATGAAATGTTAGATTGACAGGTAAAAATCTTTGGTCTTAAGAAATTCAGATTTTATTCTAAGGCCACATTCTAGACAAAGTATATTCAAATGAATAATAATCAAGCAGTCAAGTCCTCTAGACATGAAATATTGAGAAACAATTATGTGGTGTTATACAGACAAGTAGTTTTTTCTCCCTTTCTCACAGTCCAGCCATTGTTGCTAATTTTATTTCTTATACAAATCATATACAATTAAAAAAGAATACTGCAAGCCTACATCTAAGTGGCAAGATTTTTAGAAGTGCTAGAATTCTAATTCATAGAATATGTTTTCAGCAAGTATAAACTCTTTTTTGAAATGCTATTTTAGTGATTTTTATTTCAGGGCATATATGGATAAAAATTGCAACATTTAAGACTCTGTGTGTGTGTATGTGTGTGTGTATGACAAATCTGTAAGGAAAGGTAAGAGAAGGAAAGAAAATAGGAGAGTACCTTTAAGTATAGTAAGAGAGTAGCTTTGAGAGAGTACCTTTAAGCATAAAGTCTAAGAAAATGACGGAAAAAATATTTTCAGGAGCACAGATATTTTTTTAAATAAGTTTGATCCACAATAGGTTTGATCATCAATATTAATAGCAATTTTGACTTCCAGACATTTATCGATATTTCCTTTAATGAAATCTCCTCATATGACATTCATGCTAGGAAGTGTTTCTAGTACTGGTTATCAGCATGTCTTTTGCTGTGCTGAAGAGAAAAGAGGCTCTCTTCCTCCACACCCAAGGTTTCTGTCTTTACTATCCTCATACCTGAAGTGTGTTTAGAAGTTTCAAAATATTGGTGCTGCAGGAATTAAATTATATTTAGAATAAGAAATACTGAGCATTTGAACTGAATGTTGAAACCAAAATGAAAAAGAAATCACACAAATATTTGCATGTCTGGTTGCATTTCTTTCTAGAGGTAATCAAGTGTACGAAACATATAAAACCTTTGCCTGAAGTAGTAAATTCTCAGTGTAGTCATTACTAGCCCATGAGCAATATCTCTTAAGTTATCTGCAGAGCTGCCTCTATAATGCAGAAAAAAAGTTACAAAGTGTTCTTTTGTGGAAGATCCTGCTTTCCCTCAGAAGATGTATTTTAATTTGGAAAACAAACTACAGAAACATTCAAAGTTATCAGCTAAGAGTAATTATCTCTATAAAATCTTCCAAGAATATTTAATAATAAGTCCCCTCATAAGAAAGATTTCAAACCCCACTTTCAGGTCTATATTATCATGGGAAAACAAATTTAACCAGCAACTGAACAAATTTTAATACTAGAGAATAAATCAATGAACTAAGACTAAGTGAATAAATCTATGTATTTGGAGGGGAATGTCCTCTTCCAAAAATCTAATGTCTGAAATACTAAAATGCGGCTCTCAGGTTTTAGAAGAAAATGAATTATATGTAAATGTTCTCTTAAGGGATCTCTTTTTTTTCTTAAAGGCAGCAGAGCATGTATGAACATGTTTACCTGTATTCTTTTGGTCAGAGACAAAAGAATACAGACTGTTCAGTGCCTTACAGAAGTGTACTGTGTGAAGTCATTAAGTTAATATGCAGTCTCAAGTACCTTCAACAGGTCAGTGATAACTCATAGCACATATCTTTCTACAGTGTCAGATATCACAAAAATCTCACTTAAACAACTTTGAGAAAAGAGAGGTACAGCCTGACTGGTAATTAAGATACAAGACACTTGGGTGTCATTAAAAGCACCGGGGGCTGAACAGCTAATCATGGTACACATTCATCATCAGGAGTGTTGGAAAGTTACCATGACTTTGATAACTTGCAGTGGATAAGGACAGAAGGGAATGAAAAAGATATATTGAGCAATAAAGATTAATTCCAAGTTATTGCCAGTAAGGAATTCCAGCAGCAACTCTTTTTGTATGAAAAAATCATGCATATCTTCCTAATCTCCAGATGCAGTTGCAGTAAGAGATGTATTCTTCAGTGACTGAAAAACCTAATGTTTTTATGTAATGGCTTTAATATGATATGTTAAGAACATACGTTCTGACATTTGCAGAGGGAGAATGGTGTACTTCCATCTGAAGCACAGTATTTGTGCTCATTTATACACTTTCATTTTATAATTTTTAATTAAAAATATATATAACATGTATTATATACTGTATATATTTTACATATATATTTTAATATTCCATGTTTAACATACAAAATATAGTGTAAACAAGTGTAATCCCACTAACATTAACAAAAATTATGATTAGCATTATGCAAATCACCTGTACATATTAATAGATGAAGATTATGTATATATGTATAGACATGAAGATAATGTATATATGTATAGCATTAATTGCTTATTAGAACTTCCGTGCACGTCCCAATATCTTTACACATATATACTATTTAATTTTTTTGATGTTTACAAATACTGGTGACATAACTGAACATGCAAAGCAGTTGTACTACAGTTTTGGGGAGGGGTTGTTTCTTTCTCTTGTATTTTCTTACAAATGGATCTCAGCTGCTCCCTTTCTCGATTTTACTCTGAGGCAATAAATAATTCAGTGTGCTAATTTGACAGATGACTCTCCAGGAGCCTCCTACCATTACTAGCACCATTAGGCCATAATATGCATGATGGGCATAGACCATTCAGCAAATGTCCTTCACTTGTTTACCCCTAAAGAGCTGTGCTCTGCGCAATTAACTAATGAAGCATTATGAGCCTTTTTTCCCCCTTCCCTGCTATTTCAATATATCAATGCAGATTGTCTAAAGGCAAAATATATTTTGTTTTCTTTTGACAAATGAGTATTTATGTGGAAGCTGTAAACTTGCCTTAGTTCTACCTCTGTAAATAAAGAAAAATAATAGGATGCTGAAAAGGAAAATCTTTTTTTTAAGGATTTACACAGCACATGAATGAGGATTGCATTATATAGAGATGATAAGAAAATTTTGAAGTTAGCTTCAGTATTATGTCAACAGAGAAACAGTGACTATATAGTTCAGGATTTTGTGCCACCTTTGTTCCAGTTGTATTCTGGTTAACAGTAAGAATCAAAAGGGGATCATATTAAAATTGTTAAAAGCAATCAGGAATAAATAATAGAATAAATAAATATGATATGAAGCATGCATATAAGATGAATACCAGTATTGTGAGGAACATTTCAATCCTGTATATGCATCACAGCAGCCAAATTGTGTTACATATATTTGGACTAAGAGAAGAGAGAAGAAAATATTTAATGATAATTTAAAAAATTAAAGAGAAAGCTATGAGAGCACCTATTTTTGTTGTTAATCTTAAGGATTTGTATTTTTTGTCCCTTGGCAGATATTAGAGCTGCTCTCAGTCCAGCAGAAATGTGGGTATGCACAAATAAATCCACAAAAAAATCTTCCAAACTGTTTTGTATTCTTCCATATATGTGGTTAAATGCACCATGAAGATAATTAAAACTGAATTTTTTTCCTAAAGAAAATATTTATCTCTCTTTAAGTTTCTTTTTATTTTAATGTCTCCAATTCCTACCTGTATGCATTAGCTCCTCCCCTTTACTCTTCTTGCTCTACTTTTCCACAGCACAAGACATCCTTCATTTCTACACTGTAATAGAGACTCTACTATCTATGGAGGAATAATGTAATATATTCTGAAGTTTTTGGGCGTTCTACATATTTTTAGAACAAAATGATAATATTGGAAATTAAATGTGACAATATTGGAAATTAAATGTGACAACTTTCGTCATATGCTCTGTAAAATAGTTTTCATTTTCTGTTCAAATCTGTTTATTCACTCATGTGCCACTAGCTCTTCTTAGCTTACCTGAAAACTTGTGACTTCTTGCTGTCCTAAATAATCTTTGTTACTGGTTAATATTCCCAAGCCCCTTTTTCCATTCTACACAAAGCCGTTACTGGATGAAAAATGTCCTGCCTTGGCTGGTATGCCATCAGGATGGAGAAGGTATTATAATGAGGTATACCAGGACACTGGAGTGCTGCACAGGAGGATCCAGCCACAATCACTTGTACAAATTCCTTCTGCTCAGAGTGCAGAGAAACAGGAGATAAGTTCCATACTCTTCCTGTACCCAGATCTATCTGCCTATCACTAGCATAAAAAGTGATATGCAGCCAGTCTTTGCAGTATCCTAAGCAGATCTGTTCTTCATTTATGTTTATAAACTCTAATAAACTCTAAACAATAAGCAATAGTAAACTCTAAACAATAGTGCTTTTCTGTCAATTTGAACAGTGAGCAGTAACACCAGAGGAGAGCAGGTGAGCTGGACTCCAGAGAGTGCAGCATACAGTCCCTGCAACAGAAGAAAAAGTGGGCTCATCCTCCTCTAGGGAATGACCTGGCACAGAAGTCCTACATTTTTCAAGGGGCTGTCATTAAGCAGGATTAGTAAATTAAAGTTTGTTGAGTGTTCAAGTGCTCTAGTAATGAGAACTATGTCACAGATTGAAATACATTCCAGTTTTTCCTTATGTACTCCAATGTTTGAATGTCTATTTGCACTGATCCTCCTTAATCCTCAAAACCTGCTAATTTTCAAAGTATTTGTTCATTTAAAGCATTCACAACCCCAAATAAATATTCTCCATTTCTTTTTAAGGAGTATAGTAACAGCCCACTAAAAATTCTTATTCTCAGCAACAATAGTTTCTGAGATAATAGAGTTTACAGCTGATGCAAAGTGCTCTTATGGGAGATATACACAAATGCTTGTTAGTGCTAAGTATTAATCATGTAAGTGATTAGAAAATATGCAAATAAGCGTGTTCATATAAAATTTCATATTTCCATACAAATTACTCTCAGTAGCCTGTGGCCTTGAGTAACACTTTAAAAACCTTGATTAAGTTATTAAAATATAATTTTAGAAAAAGTTAGATATTATTCTAATTATTTTTATGAGGAAGTTAAGCTTTCATGAAACTTTCCAGCTTAGGTTAAACAAGCTTTATGCCTGAAATGCAGCATACCATGGCAGGCACAGGGGATGACAATAAAAAGCAAACAATTTGCATTGAAAACAAGTGTTATATGGTTGCAGTGTATGCCCTATTGTGCCAAACAATGGCATTAGCACCCCCCCAGGCCTCATGGTAAGCACTGGACATGTGGCTGTAGAAAAAAGGAACTTCTCTCATCCTACTTTCTCCCAGTGGTGCTTTGTTGGCTCACAGCAAGGGTCTGGCTTCGTGTCCTGATCCCACTTTAAGAGGAAGTCCAGCTCAATTCAATTTGCCTTTCCGCCTTTTAGTAATGAGACAACATACATGTGAGCAAACCCCATGATAATGCAGAACAGATGGGCAGATTTTTGTCTAATTAGATTCTGGACAGCTTGTTTGCTTGTAGTAAATGTGCATGTATTTAGAGATTTCACACTTATTATAGAGACAACAGATTAGCCAAAGACAAGGACAGAACGCTTTCAGGATATTTTTTCTGCCCTGCTTAGGTGTAGGTCTACTGAAGAGAGCTATTTGGTAAAATCTACAAGTGTAATTGAATTGCTTGTTGTTGTCATGCTCTTCTTGGATTGAATGGTCTGCATTTTGATCCTAGAACACAATGCACCAATACACAAACTTTTCTTTTTGAACAGCCCACTGGTAAAATAAAGGTTTCCAAAATCTGTGCCACATATATTGCAATAGTTTGGCAATTCATTTCGATTACTGTACAAAACCAATTATTCCAAAAATATATTGTTAGTCATGTGTAGCTATTCCCTTAATACATGTTTACTAGTGTGCATTTTTCATTCCATTACCATCCTCAAAGCATTTTGAAAGTTTGCTAACAAAACATTGAATTGCTTTTGGAGGAAAATTTTCTATAGGTGTGGAGTCATATTGCCTTATGAACAGAAAGCACAAAGTGCAATTTATGCAAAACAATATTGCAAGATGGGAAAAATGCTTATCCAAGGAAATATATGGTATGGCACTTCATTGAACCTAATAAGGTTTCTGTATTTGTTAGTTATTCACCAAGAATATATGTTGAAATTATATTAACATGTATGTTAGAACAAAAATAAAAGAAGGCAATTGCTACTTTTAAGCATGCCGTGCTATATATGAGTCTAATTTCCATTCCTTATGCATTTACAAGCGACTTTCATCTTACAGTTGAGACTAAAGCAAACATGTCATCTATTTCCAATATTAATAATACAATTTAAATATAATTCAAAGGATAGTGGTGTATGGCTGCCCATCATCCTCATGAATCATCTGTTTAAGGGCATCACAAATGGGTTCATCCTGTTTTCCTTCACTTCATGATCTGGATGTGGGGTGTTGATGAGATGAGACATGGATATATTGATGCCATTCATCTGTGTGTCATGTTTTTTACAGGTGTAACAGCAAGCACAATACCCACCACCTTACTTCTGTTTAGCTCAGAATTAAGCAGTGTGAAGCTGAAGTAATGCTAGTCAGAGAGGAAGGGTTGCTTTGAAATACAAACTGTTTCATTTACCATTATCTTACTCATATGAATTACTCCATCACAGTAAGAGACTTGCACATCCCATATGCTAATTTTCTGCATAGGTGTAAGTAAGAGTGTTCCATTGGTGTTTGGATTATGGCTTTATTCTTTTCTTGGTTCCCAGGGTTTCTTCAGTGAAGGACCTTGACAGGCCAGGTGGGTGGGCTGCGTGTCCCCAGTCTCCTAAGGTCTGTGGCAGACAGCTGCTGAGTCTGTTGAACAGCCTTGGAACCAGTCACAGGAGTCGTGCATCATTCCCAAAGCACCATATCACAGCTTTTTATCCCATTCCCTAACACCTTCTGTTAAAGAAGAATGTTCCACACAATGGAAATATTACTTCTCTTATTATTGTAATGATGTTTATCATTCTGAAAGAGCTAATTTTAGTATAGCACTGAAAGGAAAGACAGTCACAGTCAAAATCCAATTTCAAGTGTATCATAGATTAGATCTGGAAGTTGTGCTGAGAGGCAAAAGAGAGAGAAAATTCATGAATTAGGAAAATGTTAGAGAATAAAATGGCAAAAATATTAGCTACTGTGGTATTATCACTAATCAAAGCAGAGACCTTTAATAAATTGTGAAATTTTATTATCTTCCACATAACGGTTGCTCTAGATTAATTTGTAAAGCCATATTTTACTCAGAACAGATCTGATTTATGTCCTTCTGTGAATTGTTCAGCTTGAAAAAATTTACCCCTGCCTTACCATTAAAGTGTAATTTTAAGCACTTTTTAAAATAGGTCATTAAAAAAATCTGAGCTATTTACCCTTTTATATATATTATTTAGTTTAGCTACTATTTATTTTGGCTAGCTCCTTTCCTTGTGCATTTTGCATTTAATATTAGTTAATTGGGATAAGTCCCCTGAGAAAACTCTCCTTGTACTTTGTGTACATGCTTATTTTCTGCTTTACTCACATGTGACAAAACAAGTTACACTAACTGGCTTTTCAGAACCTAGAGATTTAATTATATTTGAGCTTTTTTATTCCTTTGGGATGGTGTTATCAGTGCTCGAGTGACCTGACATATTACTGCCTGGCTCTTAAACTTTACAGTATATTTTTGATTTGCATAGTTTTTTATATTATTAAACATTCTTCCCTAAATCAGTTGTTCTTTCAAGTTGTCAGAACATGTCCTCTTCTTCCCATTGTGACTGGTCTGGGGCTTCACTAGATCAAGCAGGAGCATTGTGCTGCTGTGATTATGATCACACTGCCTTTGTGGAAAAAAGGTGTAATTCAGGAACAATCACAGCCTAGCTCCGAGCTTGGGGAAAATACAAACTGCACAAAGACAAATGCATGAGCTAGAGGAACTCAGAAATGCTGGAGAGAGAAAGAAGTGATCAGGAATTGAATTAGAGTGCTTAATTGAGCAGTCTTAGTCACAGCTAGTTTCATTTAAGAGAAGGTGCTGAAATTTTGAATCCTTGACAAAATGTACAAACAACAACACATCAGTTAATAAATAATAAACAAAATATTGATATATTTTCCTGATATACTATGAATGAATCCATGTTTTTTCATCACAGCATTAGCCTGGTCCAAATAGAAATGTTACCAGCTCCCGTCTTAGTCCAAGGAAGCCTGATACAGAGTAAACTCATTTACAACAGGAGGCTCTGGTGTTTCTTTTTAAAATAACCTCTTCGATTTAAAAAAAGAAAGCACAATATTTGTTCTCTGGATGCTATGAAAACTGATGCCAGTCGTAATAGTACAGCTTTAGAGGAGCAGAGACACAAAAGCAGAAGTACAGTATATTTGTCAACTATAGCACCAGTGAACATGTAGTCAAATATAGAGGGCTGTAACTTGCTTCTGGATTGTGTAGCTTTATGTAATTGTATCTCACATTCATCTTATTTTATTTTACTGCTCACAATTAGGAAATTTGCAGCCTTAAACATGTGAAATTAAAACCATGGATGATTTCTTAATTGTGCAACTCCTCAGTACTCAATTAGCATCGCTCTTCTTTCCCCTAACAACGATGTAATACTGTACTAATGAAAAACAGGGCTTCTTTATTTGCTATGGCCTTGGGGTCAATTATCAATTTATCATTGTGTCCTGCAGGTTTAAAATAAAATAGTCTGTGCAGTGTAACCATTGTACAAAATTGACATTAAGTATATTCTGTAAGTATGGACTTAATAAAAAATACAAAGAGTGCTGCCTAAAAGGGTTCTTCTCCTATAAATTCTATTAGGTTGCCTTTAATATAGGACAGTAGGAAACTGCAAAACTAATTTAAAGGGGTTTTTTTTCCTCTTACCATCCTGTATGACAATAATCAAGAGAGAGCTAAATTAAAAATAACTTCAATTGTGTTTTAAAGATTTGTTATGATTGCAAACTTAGCTTTGGTAATAAAACTGTTGCTAGTGCTCTTAACAAATGAAGAATTTAGAGTCTTTATCTTATAACTGTCAAATACTGCTACAAATTAGTGAATTCATAAGTCAATGAAAAAATACTTAGATATGTGAAGCATTAAAAATATCTTACGCAATTTAGACAACCAGAAAATAATTAATTGGAAATCAAGTTTATTATTTAAGCATATATCTAGTTAGGTTGTTAATTTTTTTTTCGCTTACTGCAAAAGCTCCTCTAAGGTCCAGAATTACCCTTTCTTTGTTCAACTCTGTTATATAAAGGTGAATGGACATATGAGGGATTTGAAAAAAGCAAATGAAAAATTCAGTATGTTCCTTGTTCCCATCAATTTGGTGCTAGTTTCACAAAGACTTCTTCCCAGAAATACGTTTCAGTCATTTTGAGCAATGCTGAACATTTGTGGGAGTTCTCTTTTAACCGTGACATCAAACCTGAGGTCCCATAATTCAGCATCTAGGTAATTGCTCTGCATTTTCATCCAAAATTTTTCTCATCTTTGCTTGCTCTGAGAAGAAGAATGTAATTTACATGTTCCTAAATCTCAGCACAATTCCTATTTCTCTTTCCCAAGAGCCCAGTAGAACCTGATCATCACCTTGGAGAAGGTAAGCACTGTGATGTTTATCTTAGGACCCAGCATTTAGACCTGACCCCGCCAGAAATTGCCCTCTACCCTTTTCCTTTATTGACAAGCCACTACCACAAAAGCCAATCCAGCTTTTCTGCACCCACTTGCATTAAATACTCAGGTGGTCATGTAAAGACAGGTGTTGTAGTATCCCTCCAGCTTTGCCATCAGTGTGGCTGTCACTGTGTCTCCCTCCTGCACACAGAGCCATACACTGGAGACAGTGTTTTTGTGTGACAGAGGGGCTGCTCTCACAACCCTGTCAGAGTTGAAAGTCAGAAAGTAATAGAACATTGTCACATCTTTCTTTCCCTCTTTCCTATTTTTGATATTGGAGCCAACTTTAATTAATCCTGGTTTCCTCCTACTCTCCTGTGACTCTTTTTCTCCATTATGATATGGCTAATTCTGAATAAACTCAACAGCAGCCACACATGTACAAGGAGGCGATGGAAGACAGACAATGCTGAGAAATAGTTTTTCACACCAGACAGATTTTCCCACCATAGTCTCGTAGATGTAGTTCAAGCCTCTTATGGTAACAAGAGGTTGATGTGTATATCAATATTTTCATTCCTGAAACTAAACCAGCAAATATCACAAGAGGAGAGTAATTTTTCAACTGGCGCCTTCTCCTGTGGCAGCACACAGGGTGGCATGACTGAGATACAGCCTGTTTAATTGATTACTGCACTTGAGAGAGGGCTGGGTATGGTCCAGTACAGATCATTCTAAACATTGATAAATTACCACCTTTGTGTGAAACGTTTGAGGTGGGACCACTGCCCTTTGACAAACCAGAAAATGAAATGATTACTATTGGATTCTATTGACTTGTCTGGTTATAGCAGTTGTGCTTCTTCCCAAAGGTTAATTGGACTTGAACTCAGGAAATTAAGGGGTCAGCTAAGGTCACAGTGACAGCAGCCAAACTTTTAACTTAGCACTAATAATATTTGTCAGGGAAAGGACATGATGGAGTTCTTTAGCCATGACTGTTCAGGGATTCACTATAAAAAAAATTCTTTGTCTCCATTATTATAGAAGCTGTAGGCCTATGTGGTAATAATGCTCATTAGCATTCTAATTTTCATCAAATACTGTCAGTCAAAGATCAAAACTATGACTCTAGGCTCAAGAAGATTGAGCCAATATTGCAAATTTATATCATGGGGGATCACAAAAAATATTCTTTAGAAATATTAAGAAATGTAATGCAAAATAGTCTGGAAAAAATTCTGTGTCTGTGACAAAATTCTAAAACTTTACTTTGGGAATTCTTAACTTTTATTAATGTGTTGATTTTGTGCATTTGATTCTTTCTGATTGTATAAATGTAGATTAAGAATAATTACAGACATTCACTACTGTTAGTTAGGTAAAAAACCGCAAAGCTCAACAACCCATCATTAGTTAGGTGAGGATTGAGCACTATGTAAGGAGGAATGAGCCCCAAAATAGCTTCACTATCTTTGTCTAGTTGTTATAAAGATTGGACTGACCACATGTTCTTTCACATTCTTGAAGGACCTCAAGAGGTTGGAGAAATGAACAAAGAACAATCTGAAATTCCACAGAGGCAAGTGCAGGGTCCTGCACATGGAGAGGAACCAGGCACCAGCGCAGGCTGGATGGTGACCTGCTGCAGAGAAGGACCTGGGAGTCCTGGTGGATGATAAGCTGTCCAAGCAGTGTGTCCTTGGGGTCAAAACACCTTGGGATGCATCAGGAAGAGCAGTGCCAACCTGAGGCACGGTGGGGCTGAGGGAGGTGATCCTGCCCCTCTGCTCAGCCCTGGTGAGGCACATCTGGAATACTGTGCCCAGTTCAGGGCTCTCCAGGATGAAAGAGATGGAACTCCTGGAGTTGGTCCAGTGGAAGTTGACAAAGATGATGAAGGGACTGGACCATCTCCCCTTTAAGGAAAAACTGAGGGAGCTGGGCCTGTTCAGCTTCAAGGAGAGACTGCTGAGAAGGGACATCATCTATGTCTGTGTCTGAGGGGATGGAATCAATTCTGTCATTCTGTGACATTTTCAAACTTTTTAAATAATATTATTACAATATATGATTCCACATTGATATCTCTCACTCTCTGTGTATATAAATGGATATATGCATATATAGAGATACACACTTTTTTTTTTCAAAAGACACGATGCATTTTTTATAATTCAAGATAATTAAGCATTAATAATATTTTGTGAAAAGTCAGAATTATATTCGGATGTGATATGTGCTAATTTTGGTTTATCAAATTAATGGTTTACTTGATCAGATTTATCCTTAATACAATCAGAAGGGAGTATATTTCAGTTTTCTGGTCTTCCCATGCTGGAATATGTTGACTGAAATACTTTTAAAACTTTTGTCTTGTATATGTGCTACACATAGCTCTAGAACATCATTGTAGATTCAGCTGATGTAGGAAGTGGTTGCAGCAATAAGTGAGTATGCTTACTGTCAGAAAAAAAATCAAATTTTTTGATGATGCACTTGAATACAGATTATTGCTTTTATGTATGTGGATTTCGTAAGTGACAAGATATGAAACTATATTCTATAGCTTAGATTGAATTTGGACACTGGTTTTGGCTGCTCTAGTACTGATTATGAACAGCTTTTCTAGAAATGAGAATGCACGAGAAAAATTAGACTGTTAATACCTGTCCCTTCCTAACTTACTGCTAAACATAAGGAAATTTGTTTTCATTTACTGGTTTTAATGTTTTTTAAAACAAATATTTTTCAAATGTGAGAAATTAGGGACCTACAAAACATGCAGAGACAGTAAATCCAATGACTTTAGATGAACTTTAGACTAAAATCTAAAGGTTAGGGAGGCAGCTGTAAGCCCCTCCTACACCTGAACTTTAATCAGTTGAGTGCAGACCAAAAGATACCAACTGGTTTGGTGAGAAAACTTCCATGTCGAAATAAAAAGTGTGTATCCCTCTTCCTTCAGTAGAAAGGCATGCTGCATGCAAGAAATACAAAAGCAGAGATAGATGGAGCAAGAGAAAATTTTTACACATTCTGAGACACATTCATTTAGGAGCAACATTCCTAGGGAAAAAAATTTAAATAAACAACAAAATCCCACTTTAGCTGCTATGCTCATAGAGCACAGAATTAGCTTCAGCATGGACAAATTAGTCTAACCAAATAACTTATATCATGAGAATTTTGATATAATTTTTCTACACTGATACAAAGCTAATGAATTGTCAGAAAATAATCAACATACAAAAAAAATATTTTTAGTCAGTGGACTTTGATTAATCCTCCAGGTTTTAACCTAAAATTTCATCTGGCATTTTGTCTGAATTAGAAAACTTGATATAGGGAATTCAATTTAAAAAGTCTTTTTAACTGGGATAATCCTACTGGAGTAGAAAGTAGCAATTGTTACTCCTTAATATTATATATAATATATCATCAGAAATTATGAAGAAGAATATAAAATATCACTTCTAAAGTTTCTGTTGTATGACCAGAACCACAAATATATTATTTGTGTTTTGAATTTTGCTGTTCAAAATTGTGCACTTCTTATTTAATAAGGCTTTTTTGAGCATATGCAATACTGTAAAACTTTCAGCACCTGCTCTTTGCCTGTTTTGGATGTCACAAGGCAGAAATTAATTTTTTTTTAAAGAAGTATACAAAGCACCTAAACCAGCAGTGATCCTTCCTGCCCTGAATGAAGCTTTAAATGTAATCTTGCTACAATATTTATGATGAGATGTCATATACAGTTCAGTTCCATTTCTAAAGTGGGAAATAGAAACATATCTCTTTATTTCTTCCAGTGAGATTAATCACATAAGAAGGTGCTAAACACAAAGAGAAAGAGTGGACTATATATAGCCATTTTCTATCTCTACACTGCAATGTTAAATTTGACAAAAAAAAAAAAAAGGTTGTTGGTACTTCAATTCCTGAGTTATAACCTTGGTTTCTCTGTGTTTAGAGAAAAATCAGGTTATGACTACAGAGCAGAAAAGTTACAAAAAGTATTCTTATTATATCACATTGCCTCTGGGTCAGCACTTAATGCAATTTACCTTTAGAAAGAAGTAGAGTTCCTTTAACCTAATTTTCTATTTGGGAAGTGCAGTAAAATAACCCTTTTGAAACTGGTGCATTAAAGAGTGGAGGAAAGCAGAGGAGCAGCAAAGAGAACAAATAATATATTTCTTCCAGTCAGACAGATTGGGAAATTCTACTGGATTTGTTGCGGGTATCGTTGCATCTTAGATTAGGAGAAACTTCGTGCCTTCAATTAAAATAATGCTGTAATTATTTGGTTTTGTATTTTAGGAACTTGTTGAGTCCTGCTATTAATAGATCACATTTTGTCAAAGTTTCTAAGTCCTAAGACTAGAAAATTACAAGATCATTCTATCAGAAATGTGTTCCATTTTCTTAAAATAAATCCAAAGTCTTACCCTTATATTTTTCTGAGTAATATTTTTTCCACAAAAATTTGATTAAGGCTGTAACTTGTCAATGTAAAACAGCATGTTACATCATAAAAATGACAGTTAGTGGCCAAATTATGTCTATTAATGGCATTTTATGAGATAAAATTAGTTTGCATGCACATAGGGTAAAAACCCCTGTTTATATATAGTTCAAATAGTTCTGCAAATCTCCCACATGCAGCAACAATGAAAAATCATTGGCTTTAAGCTATGTACAATCTACTTGTAAAAGCATGCTGGAATTAAAAAAGAAGATAAAACAATTATAGCAGATGGTGAATATTCTGCTTATGTACACAATATATTTTTCTGAGTGAAGCACTGTTGCTAGTAATGCGTAATAATAACAATGTCTGTATGTATTTACTTAATGTGATTTCTGTTACTGTTATTATTTGATAAAAAACTAGGGGTATTCAGTGTAAAATATTTTTTTTCAATATTCATAGAGAAGATTTTTAGATTTTTTTTTGAATTAACTTCCTTATTTCCATCTTTTCACATCGGTGTATCTTGTCTTGTAAATTCCTGTTACCTCAGACTTTCTTGACTGTTGCTCTCATCTTCAGTCTCGGGTTCAGGCACATGAAAAATGTGTTGGTCCACCTAGTTTCAGTTCATCCCTTCAGAATAAACCAAATGAAACTGCTTTATCAAGGATTAAGTAGCCAGAAATAAAAGCTAAATCAAGATTTTATTCCTATTATGCTTGGCAACCCTCTGGACAGGTTTTATAATTTTGACTTTGCAATCAAATTACCAAGCCTCAGCTTTAGGTTCATTTTCATAAAGAAATTCCGTTAACATTTATAAGACACCAGGATGCAATATTGACACATGGGAAAGAAATTGCTAAAGTTGATTAAAAAAATTTATGTCAATATCTAGCTATAGCCATGGACAGTTTAGAACAATGACTACAGTTGTATGTACCCATTGTATGCAACCTATCCATTTTAAATGCTTCATGAATTATTTTTAAATCTAACGTGAGATTAAATGTACTGTCCACAAGACTAAAATGCAGTTTTGGTACCATATCAAAACCACAAGGAAAGACAATCCCTGTGTAGTATTGTCCCTTGGTGGGACAGGTTCTCCCAGCATTCTGTTCCCAGCCTAGTCACAAATTCCGTGGAGGATCTGGGGGTTTCCTTTCGACTGAGGAGCACAGGACTCGATGAAGCACACACAAAGGTTAGGTCTGTGCTACATCATGGCACACAAGACACTGCAGCAACCTTTTTGGCTTGATATGTATAGCAAATACCACTTCAATGATATAATGAATAGATGCCAGAAAAACAAGAAGATAAATAACTAAGTCCATTCTTTTAATATTGAAGGGTTATTTTTTCATGTTGAAGAGATTTAAGGTTGTTGTTATAATCCCCAATTCAAAAAAAGTCTCAAAGATGAAAGCAATAAGGGATTGTCTCTCTCTATGCATATATAAAATTGCATTGGTTCCCATAGTTCACTGAAACAAAAAGAGAAATTCCTGCTTGAATGATTTGCTGTAGTCAAGATATCAGTGACAATTTAAGAGATAATCTTAAAAGGACAAAAAAATATTCTTACAGGAGAATTTCAATCAGCCTGATAAAGCATATGTAATTGTATAATTTGTCTTCTTCTTTCTAATTTCTTTGCTGGTTTAGTTGGATACTTTCCCTCTCTACCTGCAGCTAAAATTCAGTATTTGGAGCAGTTATTTTTGTACAGCGCAGTAAATATTTTAGTGCCCTTGCATAACATCCATCTGAATGAGTTATTTCTAATCAGGTTTAAAATGTAAAAGCATTTCAGGCTGAATTTTTTAAAAGTCTCTAGATGCTAGATGTATGTGCCATGCATAATGTTACTGAACTCCAGCCTGAAGTGAGGTTTCTTATGAGCCAGTAAATGCTAAAATTGAAAGGAACCTACAAGTACAGCTACAGGGATTCAAACCTTGTGTTTAGGAAGGCTTAGAAGGCTCCAGTGCTAGATTGGCAAGTCTTGTGTCTGTGACAGTAGCTACCCCAGTAACTGTGTGAGAAGAAGGATGGATGGAGTCTTGAGCACTTTGGAGCTTTTTAGTGCTGCTCTGCCCAGTGGTGCCTTAGAGTCCATTTGTCTGCTGGAGCATAATGTGACTGTCTGCTTCATGCTTTCATATTTATATCTAGACCTGGCTCCAGAACTCTTTGGGATGTAGACAGACTAGCAGTCTTTCTTGGTGCTGAATCCATCTTGTCACTCAGCATTAAAATCTCTCAAAGATTATATTCCTCAGCATTTGGTTCTTTTGCCCTGCTAGGAAGGAGAGACAAGGAGCATGGTTCTGTGTGTATCTTCCCACAGGTTCAATTAAAATTGAAAAATTATTTTTAAAACTCTTCAAACAATCTGTTATTTTCATATTCCCATTTTCTGTCATTGGAACACTTTGAAAACTGTGTTTAGTGAATATTGGGATTTGAGTTCACTGATATAGTTTTTTTGTTTGAATATTTTACTCAGGTTGGACCAAGGTTGATCAATTTTTTGAAATATGGGTTATGGTACCCACATATAGATTCTTAACTATCTGAGCAAAATACTGGCAAGACTGTTAAACTCAAATAAAAGTTAGATTTTATCAATATTCAAAGTATTTTTCTGAATGGTTTAACATTCAGTAAACCCCACAAAAAATTATTGTGTATCTCTGTACACATAGTTGTTATGAATATCAGGTCACTTGTTAAAAAAACAGTGTAAATTTTTGAAATCTTGGCTTAGAATAAAGGAAATACAAACTAAGTTTGCTTACTCAGGTCTAAATCCTACTCCAGCCTTTTCTTTTTAGAATAAAATTTCCTATGGAGTATAAATTTACCTTCCCTGTGATAATAAAACACGTTACAGTCCTTGTGAAATAGTTGTGGACAATTCCCTGGTGCTAAAACCTATTCTTCTTGAGAAAGGACTTGCAAACTTGGATATCGTGTATATTCCTGAGTGGTACCTCTAGCAAAATTTGTGAGATTTAATTTATTTTCACCGTATCCATAGATGTATTGCCCTTCCTGTTATCAGTAGAGTTATATTAGAAGTTTAAAACTATATTAAATTGTTTCTCTTTTTTTCCCAATGTCACTTCAGCACCCTCATGGCAGTGCATTTCTTGCAGTGCTCCCTGTTTCAATGTCAGCCATACCATTCCCTTCTCAAGCAGGGAGAGGCAGATAGAGCTGGCAGGAGGGACCGGGCGTGCTCCTTTTTTGCTCTGTCTTCCTCCAGTGCCATGTGCTATCAGATTTGTGGCATGTCTCTTCAATCTGTCAGCATCCCCCCAGTGCTACTCCGTCACCCGTGAGGAAATACCTTGTGTGTTAGCAGAGGATGTTCTCTAGCAACACCCAGTCGTCCAGTCAAGCAGGCTAAAAAGGGCAGCAGACAGCACCTTCACACCAGTGTATGCTAACTGAGATCTCTGTCGATGTGTCTTGACCTCATAAAAAGACACAGCAAAAAGGCCTGGGTGAAGAGCAGAGAAAGGCTACTCTTGCCTTGACTGCTAAAAATGGCAGCTTCCTTTACTCCACTCAGTCAGAAACAAACACAGTGTATGCTTGTGTGGGGGTTCACTTGGGTTTTTCTATATACAGATAGAGATATATATACAAAAACAAAACTACACACACAATTTCCTTTTTGCAGTATGGGAATGTAACCACTAGATGACACCAAGAGATAGTTCCTATAGACCTGATTTTTCATTCTTTATCCATCTGTCTGTTCAAAAGGTGACATTCTTGCTGAGATTGTAATTAAGATTACAGACGTACGCAAATTAAGTCATCTGGCAATTATTAATAGTTACCTTACTTTAATATTATCAATTACTGTCCTAGAGTGCAAAGAGCTTAGAATTTATGATCATTTGGACAGTGGATCTCAAACATTACCTCTGCTTCCCTGCTGTGCATATCTTTAATAGTCTGCTACAGAAGAATCATTTGTATTTTCACAGCCAAGAGTCTGCTGGTGCTCCTGCAGCAAACTTTCCTGTTGCAGTGGTTTACAATTCATGTCTGAGAATCCACAGAAGGTGAAAACTCATCGAGTCTTGCTGCAAGATTGTGTATTTATACCAGAGGAGAATTAAGTCTTTTGCCCTACTCTGCTACCTTTATTATTTCTTTCAAATAAACTAAAACTATGGGGTTTGATAACAAGAACTAAGAAATATATATCCTTTCTTGAAAGAACGTAAAAATTTATAATTTTATATGATTTTTAGAGATTTAGGTTTTTGTCATGAAAAAGAAAGAGCAGGCTAAAATTGTCCTTTTGCATTATTTTATTAATAAATAGTTACACTACTAGATAAACAACAACAACAAAAATTTACAAATATCCAAGGCCAACTGGTCTGGATGGATGTTACATTACACAAAATGGCTGAAATTTGTAAGTGATAGACAGAAATTTATTCCCATGCGTCTAAGATCATAAAAGCAACATAGTATGAGTCATGTCACCCACAAATACCAGTTAGATACAGATCTTGCTTGAAAAAAGAGATAATTAGTTTAGCCATGAAAAATATGAAAGTCATATGGAAACAATGCTCTTCAAAGATTTTTAGCCATTCCTACCTCCCACTCCCCATCTTCAGGTATTAACATAACTAAGCAATAACTTTTTTACAGAAAGAAATAATCCATAAATATTCACTTGCTTATAACAATAAAAAAATACTGGAAGGCTGCAGTAGAAGAGCTTTTCTTACATGTGTGTATTAAAAATATACGCATGTGTTTAATACACTTCAATATTACTGCTTAGAAAAACTTCAGCAGTTCTCCACTGTGTCTATTGTGGCCATCATTGTAGTGATAGCAAAGGGAAGTATTTATGAGGAACTTACTGGTGAACTCTACACAAGTAAGCAAAAATGGGGAATACAACACAAAACTTCTATTGAGCCACATCCCCACTCATTGGGGTTTTTTAACAGTAGATCATATTTTTAAGCATTTTTCTGATGAGGCAATAAATTTAAAAGTCACAGATGAAACCTCTCAATCACAGCTTGTCTGAGTGGTTCAAAGTGATTGCTGTCATCTCTGCTCTGTGACACTGTGAGACCTAGAGGTGCACGAGCATCCACCCTGTGCTTTGCCCCTACCCCAGAGACAGCTGCTTAAATTTCTGAGTGCTGGAGACAAACCCAACCACCTTGTTCAGATCAGGAGCTACTGGGAGGCACCCATTGTCTGTATGCTCATGGCCCTGCAGGAATCACAGTGCCAACCACACCATGAATGTAAGCACTGGTGTGAGGTGAGAAGCCTGCCAAGGCTGACTCCTGGCAAAGGAAAATAATAAATCAGTGAGAGTATGAAAGGGAGTCATTGTGTAAAGAAATTATAAAGGTTATAAGGAGGGATCACGTGCCTGTTGCATAGGACAGAAGAAATGAAGTCTTATTGTAACCCAAGGAACTCGGGGACGTGATTTCTGAGAACACACAAAATGCACCATTAGCTTTAGTAATACAATTAAGACTTTGTTGATCAATGACTTTATGGAAATGTGGCTTGCACAATGTCTTAAGATTCCTCAGAATAAAGTGACGAATGCCTGTGAAATGTAATTTCTATGTAATTGCTATGGTGATTAGTACAGGGGCTCTGCAACTACTAGTTTGCAAGTACTTGAACAGGAAAAAAAGACGCTTTCATTTTACCTTTTTATGGGTAAGACAGACTTTACCTGAACTTTGCTTTTTTGAGGGGTTTGGTTCATTTTTTTGTTTCAGAAACCACATGAAAGTACTTCCTGTAAAAAGTCTTGGAGATCATGCTTTTCAAACAAACAGAGTGCATATCATAATTGTTTGATGTTTGATTTTTATTTCACATCTGAAAAACAGATCCCATTTTTATGTGGAACAATGACAATTGTCAGTGAAAGCACCACATACTCTGTTTCACTCAGTTGTTAAAAATCCAACTTGTTTTGCCCTCAGCAGTTTTACAGGCAGTTCAAATTGCCTCATAAAACTCTAATGGTTTTCCTCATACACAATATGTATTGTGTGACAGGCACTGAAAACACATCTTATCACAGTTTATGCTAGATAAAATATGCGTCCAACTGGATCACTGGTCCACCTTCAACAATTTTTAATTGTAAAATAGCTCTGAACAATATACTATCAAGTAATATGCATTTTTTAATTTAAGCCTTTTAAAAGTAAAGCAATGGCATATTCACATGTATTAAAACTTTTATGACTTCTGTTGTATCATAGATGGGAAGGTTTTAATAATCTAAGAAAGTATTTAGAATATTTTTGCAGAGGTCTTATTTTGTTAGAGAAATAAAGGTCTTTATGTTGGGGGAGCTTTACACATAAAGAAAGCTATAACAGACTTATTGACTATGCTCAGGAGGAATGCATAAGCCGTGACATTTTTTAGCACTTTGTAATTTATGTAGGAGAAATGCAGGATAGATCTGCAGGACAGATGAGAACTGTCCCAGATTATCTGATTATTTTTCTTTCTAAATATGTTAAGTAGTATTATACTATCAATAATTTAAAGTGTGCAAAATCTGAAAGTTATTTTTCAGAAATCAAAATATCTGCTTAGAAGTTTCTTGTAGTGTTGTTTATCATATTTGCCAGTCTCTTTTCATCTGCTATCTATGATTTTCATTTTATAGGACACTGATTTCACACTTTCAATATTTTTGCAGAACTGTGAGGTTTATGCATCTAAATGCTTTTAAACCTTGAGTCTTTATTAAATCTTTTCAGTTCAGTAGTTGCAACTATTAAATATATAATCTAAAATATAAAGTCCTGACACAGTAGTCAGCTCACTGGAGTCAAAAGCATTTTTAGAAGTTTGCATGGGAGCTGCAACATCTAGGGTATGATTAGTAAGTCTTAGAAGATTAAGGAGATTTTAGTTTAGTTTTGTCTTTTAATTCTGTTAAATTGCCTTGGTGTCCTGTGGAAGCATTCAGTCACATCAGCTCCACCCTGCGAAGGGGTTGGTTGCTCCCTTTCATGGTCTGAAAAAAAATTACAAATACAAATGTATGGTTGCTCATACAAGATATGTCGCTCCAAATTGGACACATTGTGGTTACCCTTAGACTCAAATGTTTAATCAGAACTGACTTCCAAAAACCATGTGGCATATAATATTTTACAAAATATTATTAGATGTAGTTAGTATTAATGAGGTTAGACATAATTATTAATAATTATTATCATTATTATAACTGTTGATAATCAAAGAATACAAGCAATGCAAGATTCATGGGGACAAATATAACTTTTTTATGAGCTAGCTAATACAGTTTGAAAAGATAAACCAGGACACACAAGCCTTTGACAGACCTGAAATAGAAGCAACAAACTTCAAAGGTGACCTGGGTTTATCTTGACCATATTTTGTATTAGCACCTGCAGACAGGCATAGTGGAGATCCATTGTTCAAAGCCCTGTACAAATAGAAAATAAGAGACAGTTCCTGCTCCACTGAGTTCACAGGCCAAACACTGAGCTAGGGAAAAGCAGGAGGGCAAACAGGCATGCAAAGGCTAAGCTTTAACAGCTCAGTAACAGAACCAGAAAGGAACTTGCATCTCCTGGTCTGCAATCTCGGCCCAAATTGCCCAGAACACATTTGAAAGGCAAATGGCAATTTTTGCCTCCTCCCTCATAACCCTTAACCATAGAAACTTACATGTTAGAAGGTCAAGACGGACCCTATGTGCGCCTGGGGCCTGGTTCTGCAAATCACTAGTCTGAGCTGCAAAATTACTACCCTGCAAACTCATGGAAATTCAGAAGTAGAAATTCACTGGTGGAAAGACAGCAAGCCCCATGGCAAAGAAACAATTGATGAGATGAAGTCCTTTATTTGGAATTTCTTATTTTTATTCATTTTATAAACACATATCATAGTTCTGAAAGGGACACTTAGCCACCATTTTTACTTGTTGATTATTAACAGCTAATTTAAGATTAGTAATTTGTGGGGACTTGATATATCAGAAAGTAGGTTTAAAATAATGTAATGATCTAATTTACTTCTCCCCCCATTTTTCTGATAGAAATATTTCTTTTTTTTTCCCCATTTACAGGTGCAGAATTAAAGAACATGTTCACTCACTATATTATTGGTGCACTTAAGTGAAGTGTTCCAAAGCATATAATTACCGTGTAGGTTTATGGCCCTGAAGTAGATTGGGATAGTGGTGCTGCATATCCATGATTTGAAGGACATACAGTGATGATTATAGAGGCAGTACTCTACATCCATTCCAGCCCTTTTGTGTTTAGCTGGTTGCCATGGCAAATAATTGGATAGAATTTAAGCCACTTTCTTCCAAGCGGGAACTTCATAATTTTACCCTTCACATAATTTTGAACATACTTTTAAAGATTCTTAAAGTTTATGCAGGAATGGAACACAGACTTGGAAGGAAAAAAATTAGATTTCTATACATGGAAGGACAGTTGGTTTGGAGGTTTCTTCATTTAACTTTTTTTTTTTAATCCTGAGGATTCCATTTGCTTAACAACATGATGTTGCAAAATTTGAGCCTAGTGAAAACAGAGAAAGATTTGCACCCAGAGAGATAGGAAATATGAAAGTGAATGATCAAATACAGCTTACTTTAGCAATCGGTATCAAATAAAAACAGATGGATAATTTGATGCTCTCAGTTTCCTAAATGTATTTAGCTAAATTTTTTTTAAGCTTTGAAAATGTTGGTCATGTTGTATTTATGATTCATAGTAAGCATCTTTCATATCCTTATTTTTCAATTTGGTTCTTTTTCTGAAGACATAGTTACACTTTTGGGCAGATCTGCTGTGATTCCACATCAGTGCCTGACATATGCCAGCCTGACTCAGTTTATTATCCTATAGACAGCACTATCAACTGTAAAACCTCAGTAAGCATTTCACAAGACATTGTAATCATGGCAAAAACAGACCTCCTCTGCTTATAGTAATATTTTACTGTGGGGTTTTCTGGAGATTCACAGAACACAAGTGTGTCTTGTCCCATTACTTTGGTCCAGAACCTGGCAGGATCATTTCTGCCTTCTTGCCTTTAAAGCAAGCAGTACTCTAAGGGAGTAAGAAAGTATGACTGTTGCTATAATATATACACATGGGGAAGGCCATGGCTGCATTCAACCCATATCCCTTGAAAGATAATTTGTACCTACTGTTTTAGAGAAACATCACTCCTAAAGTAATCAACTTGGACATTAAAGAAGGAGGTGACTTTGATCCCTGTGGATAGGGTCATATCTGCCTGCATTTTCTGTGACTAAAAAAGGTGGAGAGAGTAACTTTAGAGACCCTCAGAAGGATACTTTTATTTTCATTGGTTAGACAGGAAACTTAAACCCTTTTCTACTTGTTTATGTGTTTAAACCTTAAACATAACCATTTCTCTTTTACGGATACTGAGTGACCTGGACTATGACTGTACTTGTGATGTGGGGACCACAGCAGTGTGCCTGATCTTCCTAATTTTTTATCACCTCTCATAATAATAATTCTATTCCTTGTGATAGCAAAAATTAAAACATTACTTTCATGCTTTGATTTGCACTTCTACCTTCCAAACTTCCTAACAAACTACACTGTGGTTTTGCTCCTCCTTTGAAAGAAGTCTCCAACACAATATTCAAAAATTAAATACTGACACTGAGTAAACCTGGTTATTTTAGAAACTAAATTAATAGAAAGATTGGAGATTTAAAGTTAGTTCTAATCAGCAGTGTTATTTCTCTAATTTGCCTTTTTGCAGTCTTGATTTAGTGCTGAAAGTAAGAAACTGAGTAAGATAGGTTTTGTTGTTGATTTGACAACACTGAATAAATACAACAGGATATGAAAAGAAGAGGTCTATTTTCCAAATACATTCACCTGAACTTTTTCCGGGTTTTTTTGTTTGTTTTGTTTTGCGGTTTGTGTTTGTTGGAGTTTTTTGTTTGTTAATTTGTTTGTGTTTTGTTGGGGTTGTTTTGGAAATGTTTTTCTGATTTTTTATCCTTTACTGAAAGATTCAGCATTCAGTCATTGATTATTTAGATTATTTTCTATCTACAAGGTGGCATGTATTTTTCAGAGTAGAACATAATAGTAATTTTTTTTTTTTTTTTTAATTATGACCTGCCTAGAACATAAAATAAGGAGAGCTTCTATCTGACTTGTGAATTATTCAACTTTGGGGATCTTCTTTGAGTCTCTTTTGTATGGTGATGACAATCCACATTTTCTTTTCTTCTACCTAGCTCCAAGTACCTGGCAACAAATTTGTTGTACCTGCATGTCTTTGATAAGGACCCTTGACTGGTATTAAATTTTTATATGCAGAAAACCAAAGAGAAAATCTGGAGTATCCTTTGACCTCTAACTAAAACATTCTTTTTAATGAGTCTTGAATTTGTATGTTGTTGCCTCTCTGAAGATGTATTGCAGTTCAATGCAGCATAGGCCATTGTAGCCTCTTTTTGTTGAGCAGAAGACTATGGTTAGTCCCTGTAAACAGATATTGTGGTATCTTTAAATACTAATTGAGATAACTTAAAATTAAATTTGTTAAGAGCATTCTTAAAATATTGGTAGAGATTGAAGAAGAACATACTGAAGAGGGAAAGCATCTACAGGATGAGATGGAGAAAAGAAAATATAAATACTACCACTAGTAAAAAACCACATACTAAAACCCTGTGTGGACTATAGAACAGAAGGCTTGGGATGGATAGGGCAGCTAGAAATGCCTCATCATATTACAGATCTGTCTCTTCTGAGCAGGTTAGGAAAGGTGCTTTCATTTCTTACCTCTTGCATCAAGTGCTGCCAGAGATTAAGAGACAATGCTAAGGGAGGTCACTTGTGTCCATGCCACAAAATACTAATCTAAATGTTCCCAGTGTTTTCAGTACCATCATAACATGCAAACGATTGCATTTAGAGTTCATATCAAGGGGAAAACATGGGAGTCAAGAATAGGAGGCTCTCCTGGGCAAGTATATGAAAGTACATGGAAAAGAAACAGGAGGAAAAAGAAAAAAAGAAAAAGCTATTGATAAGTACCTCAACTCTACACAGTGACAGTGGACAGCTTCTACATTGAACTAGAAGCTGGATGTACACTTCAAAAAGAATTGCCAAGGAAAGTCACTGAATTTCGCAGCAGCATAAAGCTGTAACTACAAAATATCCTGGTGTGTCTCCTCTGCCAAAGTTTAGGAAAATTGACAACAATGTAACATCTTAGGCCCTTGAAATGTTTTATTCCATATGCCCAAGCTCTCTTTTCCCCAACCAGTTCAACAACAGCCAAATAACATCTCTTGCTCATCTCTATGTCTTCCTGTTTTAAACCTGGACAGACCTCACCTCCATCTCTTGCTTTTTGTTGTTGTTGAAGAATTGAAGAATCAGTGTGATATTCCAGCCCCTTCATGCTCACAGCTCATCTCAACAACTCTTAGGTTCTGTTTCAAAGGGCTGCTACATTGCAGATTGTGAGACCCAGAAACATTGACCAGGCTATCTATTTAGCAAATATTACAAAAGATACCTAGGTATATTTGAATTTAAATTATGAACAACATATGAAAGACCAGTCTGAAAGCCATTTACTTTCTTTCCATTATAATTTCTTTAAACTGGAGTGTTCATCTAATTTTTGCAGAGTAAATTAGTCCCCAAAAATCATTAGCTTTTACAAAATCTTTGTTGTCTTCATAGTAGATTATGTTTGTCCTATAATAGGGGTGTCTTTGTAGAATCACTACTGTCTAATTATTTTCAGGGTAATAATTTTTAGAAAATTAATTCCTAATTTTTTTTTAAAAACAAAGACTTTATTCGCAGTAAAAATATATTTTATGCTGTAAAACAATATTTAAGCCTCCTCCTGGGGTAGTGTAACTTCTCCATCATTCCTTATTTCAGCCTTTGGTCACAAACAAACTATCTATAGCAGATTTGTGCTCTGCTACCTGCAATTGAAAGCTAGACAAAGGTTTCCTTCAAGGAATTACATTGGTTTTGAGCTAGTTATGGGTTTTTTTCTAGCATGAAATATTTACTTGACAAATTAAATCCTATTGTTTAATTGAGCCATCATTTCATATGTAATTTATTTTATATACCTCATAGGAAGGGGTTTTTATTTGTTTGGGATTTCATAGAGTTTTCTTATGACCTCAAAATATCTACAGGTTTCAATACCTGGTTCAAAATACCTGAGCTACCTGTTAGAGCAAGCCTGGAAATGAATGAATTCTCAGTATTGTCTTAAAGCACTGAAAAAAACCCTTTTAATCTCACACAATAGTTACAGCTTGCAGCAATACACCTCTCTTTCTGTTGGCTTCCTCAATACAGGTTAAACACAATACAAAGCAAAACCAACTCAGTCCATAGTGGAAGTGGTTTATTAAACAATGCATGACTCCCAATGTAAAGCAGTTAAATTGCATCTACTTGGTTGGTAGATGCACTGCAGAACAAAGAAGTGGATCACACCTAAAAGTATTGCATTTTTTTGGTCACCTATGTTAGATGGAGTCTGAGTCTAAGGAAAAAGAATGCGCTGGCCTCTCATTCTGGAAATTTGATCCAAGTTTTACAGTCACAAAATTACTAATATGAAACATTCTTTGGATAAAAATAATACATATGCTCAGATTCCATAATTTTCCCTGAGTATAATTCAGATTTCTGAAAGAGCTTTGTCCTATTCCTACACAGTATTTCATATTCAGGCCAGACAACCTATGGCCTGAAGGTTGTCTGAAGATTGTCTGAAGGTGACAGTCACCCCCAGACTGTCACCTCATATATCAGGGCTCAGTGTAGATAAGTGGGGAAATTGCTGAAGTATTGGGTCAAAGCCAATGGTGTGAGGTGCAACAAGGCCAAGTGCCAGATCCTACACTTCAGTCACAACAACCCCAAGCTGCATCCGAGGCTTGGGGCTGGAAAGTTGCTAATCAGAAAAGCACCTCAGAGTGCTTGTCAACAGCAGCTGAACATGAGCCAGGCTGTGCCCAGGTGGCCAGGAAGGCCAATGGCATCCTGGCCTGGAGCAGCAATGCTGTGGCCAGCAGGGCCAGGGCAGGGATTGTCCCCCTGTGCTGGGCACTGCTGAGGCCACAGCTGCAGTGCTGTGTCCAGCTCTGGGCCCTCACTGCAGGAAAGGCCCTGAGGGGCTGGAGAGAGTGCAGAGAAGGGCAATGGAGCTGGGGCAGGGTCTGGGGCACAAGTGCTGTGAGGAGCAGCTGAGGGAGCTGGGGGTGTTTATCCTGGAGAAAAGGAGGCTCAGGAGTGACCTTACCACTCCCTACAGCTGCCTGAAAGGAGGCTGTGGCAAGGTGGGGTTGGTCTCTTCTCCCAGGCAACCAGTGACAGGATGACAGGACAAGGCCTCAAGCTACACTGGGGGTGGGGCTGAGTTTGACATAAGAAGGAATTTCATCATGGTAATTTGTGTTAAATGTTTGAAAGGACTGTCCAGGAAGGTGCTGTCCCTGGACATGTCCAACAATTGACTGACAGTGCTAGGGTTCAGTTGACGAGGTGGTGTTTAGTCAGTGGTTGGAGTGGATGATCTTGAGGGTCTTTTACAACCTAAATGATTCTGTGATTCTGTGAATTGATGTGTGTGTCTTGGATTCTATAGAAAAAACCTGAGCACCTTAACTGAAGGTACTGGCTTTGTTGAAACACAAATTGAAAATGTCTGTGCAGCTTGTAAATGTAAATTCATCTTCATGTTGATCCAAGGAGTAAGTTTTGCTACAGAAATGCCATGTTTCTATGGCTTCAGATTTTTTTTCCCGCAGTTCTGTGTAGGTTGAGGACTAATATTTAAGACAGACATTTTCATTAGTTTCCAAGAGATGCTTTCAGAGTCAGTCTCAGGAATATAGTCTTTTAAGCCTCCTCCTGGGGTAGTGTAGCTTCTCCATCATTCCTTATTTCAGCCTTTGGTCACAATCTATAGCACATTTGTGCTCTGCTGCCTGCAATTGAAAGCTAGACAAAGGTTCCCTTCAAGGCATTACATTGGTTTTGAGCTAGTTCTGGGGGTTTTTTTCCTAGCATGAAATAAACAGAGAGAATAAATTTTAATTAAAAATTCATCTTTTGTAAGTACTAAAGCACCCATAAGTTACTCTGTAACATTCTAGAAGACAGGCACATAAAAAAAACTTACAAAAAAGGTGTGTATTTAACAGCATTATTCCAGCATGTATGACCTATTTGTCTTAAAGATGCATGAACAAAGTTTTTTGACCTTGTCTCTTTTCTTATAAAAATGCCGTAAGTCTGTAGGAAGAGTGGGCATGTTTGCTGTTCCAGAGGAGAGCAACATCCCATCTACCCATACCTATCACTGCACTAGAGGGGGGGCATGATGGGCAGTACAGGGCAAGGTCATGCTGTATCATCACCTTCGTGGAAATCCAGACTGCAGACTGCTTCAAGCACAGCCTGGCACCTGCAGAGGGGAAGAACGGGGAGCTGGATATGCATCCTTGGGTGAGTTGTCATTACATTGTGCTCAGGCATGAAGAAGTAGAGATGTGTCTCACTGTGGGTTCTTATCTCTATTTTCTTTCTTTTGAATGATAAAAAACACTATAAAAAATGTCAAGAATTCTAGCTGCCATCAGACATTCCTTCTAATACAGGCTTCATTTAATTACATCATATACTCTTGCCAGGGAAGAGTGTGACAAAGATGTATCCAATTGTGAAGCAATCTTTGGGGCAAAACTCTCTGCCCTGTCTGTCGGAGCTGGAAAATATCACATGACATTGTGTTCTTGTTTCCATCTCACTGCAAATCTATATTCTCTGTGCCTAAACAGATTAGCAGGCCAAGAAGCAATGTCATAATCAACAGGCAACAAACACCTGTTCATATTCATAGAATATCAAGTTGAAGAGGACCTCAAGGATCCTCTGGCCAAACTTTCCTGGTAAAAGTACTGTCTATGCAAGATGAACCAGCACCCTGTTCAGATGAATCTTTAAAGTACCCAGCACTCAGGAATCCACCACTCCTCTGAGGAGACTGTTCTTATTGTGAGAAATTTTCCTTGTGTCTAACCAGAATCTCCACAGAGATATAGCCCTCATCTTCTCCATGTGACTCTTTCAATAAAGGGAGCCTCCATCTTCTTTATAGCCACTCTTCAAATATTGGATATAACTATATAATATAGTCTCCTCTAAGCTTTCCTTTCTCAAGGCTGAACAAAGCCCGTTCTTCCAGCCTTTCCTCACGTGGCATATTTCCCAGACAATGATGATCTTTGTCATACTTCTCTGGATGGTCTCCAGGTAATCCATATCTTTTTTGTATGGCAGGGGCTAAAACTGAACACAGTTTTGAGGTTTGGCCTGACAAGAGCTAAAAGTGAGATAGTGACTTCATTTCTGCTGGTGATGCAACCCAGTATCCTGTTTCCTTTTTTTTTTACAGAAGCAACAGTTTACTCATACAGACCTTGTTTTCTCCTCCAGGAGAGGGACCACACAGTGCTGGCAAAGACAGAATTGGAGAAAGTGTCAAGAACAACTGCCTTTTCAGTGCTGATAGTGACTGAGTCACCTCTCCTGTTTAATGGCAGGCTGATTTGTTTGTTTTTTGTTTTGCTTGTTTCCATACTTGAAGAAAGAACCCTTGTAGTTTTTGTTATGTCTGACCAATCTAAATTTGAGCTGACACTTTACTTTTCAAACTGCATCTCTACATGCCCTGGAAATGCCCTTGTAGTTCTCTGTGTGACCTGTTCTCCATCTCTGGTATACTTCTCTTTTTGTTTTGAGCATACTCAAATGCTCTTAATTAAGCCAAGGTGGTCTTCTGCTCTGCTTACTTCCTTTCCCTTTACTTTTCAGCTGTCCACATTGCTGCCAATGTCCTCAATATACTTGAAATGCCTGTCACCATCCAGAGTGCTGTCATACTGTTCTTTCGGAAGGAGCAGTGCCTTTAATCCAGAAGCATTACTTTCTGCAGTACTCTGTGCACATATTTAACTAAAAGTGCCCTTTTCAGGCCTGGTTTACTGGGTGGGGGTCTGTCTGGCTTCCCTGGCCTGTGGCAGGGCAGGCAGCCACCTCCTCGCTTCACCTGCGGCACAGAAACCGGGAGGCTCTCCCTTAGCAGGACAGCTGGCCTTCACTCAGATGGCGGGTCCTCCTCAATAACGAAGGTTGGGGCCGGCTCCTTGGTAGCTCACAGAGCTGAGCAGGCAGTCTGTACTCCTTCAGGCTGCATACATGTGGTCTTTGGCCTTCCTCAAATGCCTGTTCCTGCCTTGTCCTGCTGTGTGGGATTGCAGAATGGGGCTGTTGCTCCCCTGACTCTGTGGCCATTTGGCTCCCCCCTCACCATGGCAGACTGGGGTACATCATACATCGCAGTCATGGAGCCCAGCACTGTTAGCACAGCCTCACTATGAACTTCTGTCTTTTATATCCAAAAACCAACAAAACAACCCACCCCCCCCCGCCGCCCCCCACCCCCTTAGACACAATTCTTTTATATCAGATGCCAGAGTTGTGATGCAATAGTGAGGAAGTTCAGTAGAGAAAAAGGAGAATTCATATTTTTCTTTAAGTAACAACCCACCAGAGACCATTAGGGCTATCTTCTACATTTGAAACTGATAATTATCTTATCTACATTATCTTGTCTTAAGCTGCTTTTCTTAAATGTCTCACTCTGAAGGAAGTTTGGAGACCCAGCACTGACGGCAGGGACATAATTTAAAAAGCTTTTTTCTGCAAGTGCTGAAGTATTGTGAGACTTTATACAGGCTGTGAATGGGAAAATTGTATCAATAAAAATATGAGGATAATAACAGAATAGCATTAGCTTCAGTAGGTTCTGGACTGAATTCCTTCTCACCTGGCAGACAAAAGGAATTACCTATATATATTAGTTGATGGCTTTTGAATGCATGTGTGCTGGCAAAGCTAGCTAGTTCAATCCCTCTTGCCAATATACCCAGCTCACTAAGGTCTGGATTTCATCAAACTTCTGGAGTTTGATGATTCTGGCATTTGATGATTTCTTTTGTGAATCACTGTTTTGATTCCTTCTTTTGCTAGAAATAATGCAAATTTAATTTACATTTGTAACAGCTTTCATTTCATATTGTTTCATTAATACCACAAATGAACACTGAGGAGGAACAGAGGATTATATTTCTGTTAGGCACTGCTGTGCTACAGTTGTTGATTAATATGTATCTAATTGGCTAGGAAGTACTTCAAATATTTTAAATTCATTCTTGCAAGTATGAATAACTATAAAAGATAGTAAAACATGCTATGGAAATGCAATATGCATAATATGGATCTATCTCATTTCCTGTCTAGAACAATACAACTCTTAAAGGTTCCTCTCTTGATTTTTTAGTCTTGCCTGAAAAGATTTAATTTTCTTTTATGTTATTTCCTTTAGCATTCCAGTCGTCACAATTTAAACTTTGCTATTTAAAACTTCTCAGTTTTTTTTGTATTTTAATATATTACTCCAATACCTACTTTAGTGTTTCTCTCCACATGAAAAGAGAAAAGAGTACACGTCCCTCATTTTTTTCTGTGAGCCTTACTACAATAAGTATGAGAATTAGGCTTTATATTATTAGCATGCATAAATCCATTAAATGAACATAAGACCTGGTGAGAGGTTATAGTATCATTGGGATAAACCTCAAACACAGTTGTGGTATAAGGCTGACAGTGTAAGGCTGTAGTGTATTATTGCTTTTATAAAACTCACACTTCTTTCTGTGACATCAGTAATGGACTCCAACGTGTGCAGATGTGGTTGTGTAATTACACATCTGAGAATCTTCATTATCTAATTGGGATTGTCACTGCCCAGCAAGTCATGCATGTTGGACAATTAATCTTATCAGGAATAGGCCTCCTTAGGAAACAAAAAGGATCTTCAAAAAAGATAGAGACAATTATCAAAATTATTCTAAAACATACAATCAAGAGAATAAAAACAAGAAAAATAAAATCAATTCTAACCATAAAACATATGTGACGTTTGTTGGTTTTGTGCCTTCTTTCTTGCGCATGTCATTGTCTTGGTAGTAAGAGATTCTCTCACTGAAATCATCAGTGTTCAGGCTCAGCTGACAAATTAGTGAGAGTCTCTCTGAACCTTGTATAATAAGGACAGAAAAGCTTTGATTCAAATAAGTTATAAAGAGATTAGGTTTTTTTGCATCATGCTCTGCCTGTTTGTATTTCTCTTCCAAATACAAGCTGTAGTAATTTTTTCTTGTCACTTGTATTCCTGCACCAAAGTATTTTATGTTCTAACTGGTGATGGAAAATAATAAAATGTGTGGTTAAAGCAGGTGCTGTTTGTAGTGTTTATATAAACACATTAGCACTCTTTTGACACAGCATGACCTGAACAAGTAGTTCATCCTACTAGTAACAGGGAAACAATAGCTGAGCGTGCCAGAGCTGAGTTCATTCAGATGCTGCAAAATTAACACCAGATTATGAATACGCTTGCCACTGGTAATTAATCGTGAAAATTGCTGGAGGAGTTCCCCTACTGTGAGGGATATTGGCAGAAGTATTTACTGCTAATAGGCCTTGTTTAAGTTGGTTTTTTTTTTTTTTTCCCCACCCCCTTAGAGATAAAACTTGCAATAGACTGCACAGGAACTTGTAGATTATTGCATATTCCTTTGGCCTTTTTTATTGTTAACATTTCTGAACATCACCAGTGTTTTCCTTTCTCTTATTAGAAATATACATTGTGTGTTTACATTCAGACCATTAAACTGTCCTTCACAAGGAGGATAATTTCACAATCTGGATACTGTTTTTCTATATTCCACAGTGATCTAACATTACCACATATTTTGTAGCAGTAATTTAGGGACATCATAGGAAGAATTTTTTTTATTTCAAATAATGTACAAGCTTTTGTCACCTTAGGTAGTGGTTACATGATCTACAAAATCTTTGATGTGCCTATCATTTTAAGCAATTTTCCGTATATATGCCTTTTATTATGTGCTTTTAAAGTGTAAAAAATGACCAAGATGTTTTCAATCCACAGTGTTTTTTAAATGCAATAAAGGTAAATTTAAATGAATATATTAACTAATTAAAAATAAAAAATTAAATAAATTCACTTGTGGCAGGTCACACACACTCCTCTACATTATTCTAAAATAGTTTATACAATATAATCATATTACATATTTCCTCCTTCAGAAAAGAATGAAAAAATATACCCATCGTGACTGTTTTTGGCGGGTGTGATTTTGGATGGAAACAAAAGCCAGTTTCATTGTGAAATTATTGACGGATATTTCTATTGAGATTAATGAACGTGGGGTTGAGGCCCATATATGTTAAAAATTTTACTGTTGTACAATATGGAGGTTATGGAGGCATTTATTGTTAATTTTATGATGAACAGTAACAATTCTTGGCCCATATATGCCAATATTTGATTAAGTCTCCATATAACATATTCTTTAGGCAATTTATTTGATAATTGCAATAATTTGATTTTTATAAGACTTTTTAGATTGATCTTTTCCGAAAAATGTTTAACTGTTTCTTTTGAGAACTTGTTAAATGTCTTTCCATTGATTTTAATGAGAATGAAACTTTAGGTCTTCAATATTCAGAAGGCAAGCACTAGATCAAGTACTTCTTTATTAAAGATTGCTGTTTTTCTTCTTTTCAAAACTATTCAGAATCTGGATTTCATTCCCTTAATTAGTCTTTTTCCTTATAAAACACATACTTACTCTTCATCCTTCCCTTTCTGAGTCTAGTCAGTCTAAACAAAATCATAGCATTATATTTTTCTGTGGGTTAGGTGCATATTTTATGGCTTATATTTAAGCCCAGTGCAGATTGTGGAGACAAAGTAGACAATAGACAGACCACCTTAGAATTCAGCCATTCATACTGAACTATTTTTTTAATTGAATTTTTATTTTTCTTTGTGATTTCAACAGTTTCAATTAAATGGAGGTCCTTTCATTAGCATTTTTTAAAATTTTATTCATCTAAATGAATAAAATGTGAATAAATGACTTATGTGTGGCTGGCATATTTCAGTGGGAAAAACCACAGAGTCAAAAGTAGGCCACATTGCTCTAAACAACTACACATTATTGTGAAGATACCTTGCAAATATTTGTTCATGATAACAAGCTGTATAACCTTTCCTCTGTCTTTCCCTCAAATTCTCTGAGGCATATTTTCTGTAGCCAGTCCCTCAGACAGCAAGGAATAACATCTAACCATTAGCAGCTGTCACATGGTTCCGACAGAGAATAAAATATTGCAGAGGGTAAACTGTCTCAGGTTTATTTTCATAGTAAAAATTCTGGTAATTTCTTAATTTCTTTCATGCTTCTAGCATGAAAATTTTATATAATTCAAAATTTTTGTATTAAATTGGTTGTAGTACCAAACCATGTTGTGTTTCATTTATGTAAAAAAATGCTAACCTTCATTCAACTAATTACTTCTAATTTAAGTGCAGTTGTAGTCTTAGGTATGTGAAGGCTAGATTACAAGCAAGAAAAAGGTCTTCAAATAAGAGCTCTTTTCCTAGGTATCACAACAGCTATCTAGTATTACCTTTTTTTTCCTCTGAGAAAGAAAATGTTCAAGGCTTTACATACTGCTTTCACAAAGACAGTCATATTATTCCTGGTGTCCTTTGTATCTTTCCAAATTCATTATCCATTTAATGTAGCACTTTTGTTTTGATGATTTTTTACAAAATGCATTCCATATTATTCAAATAATAACGTATTTGAAGAAAAATTAGGCCTTGTGTTGCAAAGGACATCTGAGGTCAGGTACCCTAATTCGCAATGTATAGTAATTAATCTATATCCCTTTTTGTTCTACATAGCATGAGAAAACATGTCTGACTTCTGGTAATATTAAAACTTGTTTGTTGAGGTAATAGATGTTATTAATCATTTATATTCTTAAGGGTCTTAACAGCTTCCGCTCTCAAATATCTTTATAAACTGACATTACCAATAATTATCTTTTGTTTTTTAGTCTTAAAAATGTTGCTATTTGTATGACAAGGGAGCTCTGTTTTTGATTGCACAAAAAATGTTGCTGAAATTCAATTAAGTAAAGGATAATTTTAATTTTCCCAATCAAACTATTAAACTTTAATATATGTCAAAACTTTCTGATACATTGTAGAAATTGAACACTGTTATGAAAAACAATGAAAAAAACAGATGTCTCCAGATAATGGTTGCAGGAATCAAAAAAAAATGTTTTATTCATATAATCAGAAAATCCTTGATTTATAAAGAAAAAAGATAAAGAGTCAAGTTTATTTCCACAGGGCTGTGGCCAAATTCACTATAAGCAGATCCATGTCCACAATGGCAATATAACACAAAAAAAAGAAATAAAATTAATGACCTTTCCATAACAGAATTGTGTGCGTCCAAACCCAAAACTTCTGCACACATGTATGACTAGACTATAGAGGGCTTTTTCTTCATCACAAGGAAAGATTTCTCTTTTCTGAAGCTCTCCTTTGAAGAGAGAAAACAAAGGGTAAAGTGGCGTCATATTCTGTATGGACCGCATTGGACCCTGGTGACCTTGAGAGGGATCTGCATCTCTCAACTGAACACTTTTCAACTTCCTGTAAGACAAATAGTCTTGCACATGTAAAATGTTGGTGTGTGCACGTACAAGTAAAGTTTCTGAGTTAATCATGCTGGATTGGGCTCTCAGGGCCCTTCAAGCAGCGCTCTGCACTCCCTGTTTTGCTAATGGCACGAGGACTTATGCCACCCTTGAAGACAAAGTCAGATTTTTACAGGCTGTTTGGAATTTCCTGGCAGCCGTATCATACTTACTCCTAGCACTATTTACATGCAGTGTTGCCTATTGTGATCTAATCTTTTTAAAATCCAAAGTGGACTAAACATTTCCAGCACCCCAAGCAACAAATAAGTGAAAGTGGCTGAAAAGGATTCATTTATCATCTGAGTACTCTCTTTACATGACTCTGAAGGAACTATTATGAACCATCTTGACAAAAAGCCATTTTTAAAAAGTGTGCCTTTCATGTATATAACAGACTGTGTAATTACAGCATATGGGGTAAATAGTATATTTTTTAAAAAATTATTATGCATACCAAAACATATGTTTACCTTAAAGACTGTAGTAGCTTTGAGGCAGTTATTGTAATCCATCAGGTAAATAGCACATGTTTCCTAAATGCTGCAAAAATGTATGTTATTATGCAGTATGTGTGTCATTATATAATAGACTGCAGTGGCTTTGGAAAAAAACCCATTCTGTTGTGTTAATACTTCTAAAAAATCATGACATCATAATTTTACTTGCCTATGTTAGAAATAAAATAATAAAAAGTAAAACAAAGCAATGTACAAAGGGAACTCTGAATAAATAACTTAATCTCCCACCCTTCCAACTCCACAAAAATCAGTAGGGGTTTAATTTTTATCTCTTACCATTTCAGGGCCTTTCAGGTGGAACAGAAGAGTCTACTCAATGTAGTAAGAAAGGGAGTAAAAGCTTTAATTTTGTGTGTTACTAATGTCCTATTTCTTTTTGCTAGAGCAAAATAATAGAATTTGCTTAGCCTTGACATAAGTTTTCTTTATCAAGTATTCTCTGCTGTGATACATTCTGTCTTCTTACAGTTGCATGGTATTTGCTAGAAGTATAGGAATTATTGTTCTGGCTATTGGCCCTATAGAAGTGAAGTAGCAAAATACTAGGACAAACAGGAAAGGTTTAAAAAAAATAAAAACAAAAAACAAAACAAACAAAACCCGCCAGAAAATAAAAAAAAAAAAAAAACAAACAAAACCAAAAGCAATTAAATGATTGAAAAGGAACAGCTTCTGAAGACACATAAGAAAATACCAACCCAAAATTTAAAAATGGGTTTGAGTGTATGAGGGTACTCATTAGGTCATAATGGAACAAAAGAATGAGGGTCAAAGGTACTTTTCCCTTTTTTGCCAGTCATAGGTGTTCCAAATAAATCAAGTAGTCCCATGATCTATGCTTAAAAATCCCAGGGGAAAAAGTTATATGAATTCATGGATCTATACCATACAAGAGGAAAAGAGGAGACAAGAACAAGGAAAATTTTTGTGGACAAAGACTGGAATTTGAGACATACTCCACAGTTCTTTGTGGATCACCCATTCCTCCTCTTCCCCATTGAGAAGGCATCTCTTGCCTTCTATAATCCCTGTCCCTTGCCAAGCAGCCAGTTTAACCCTTTCCCCTCTGTGCAAATGCAGGAATCTAAGAACCCCTGCATCATCACCTTCTTGTGCTCAGTAGAAAGGCTGTAGGTGTAGTCCTGGTGGGTTAGCCCAGCTCAGCTATGGGAATGAGATTGTGGAGGTTGTGGGTTTGGCTTTAACTTTCCCCTTTGGAATAACTCTCCTAAAATCTTCTTGAATCTCCTTTAGTTTATCCAAGTACATAGGTGAACACAGAAATACAAATACAATCCAGTTTGATCCAGTGAGCGGGAGGTGAATTTATACAGTTCAAATTATGTTATCACCTGAATAAGTGATACTATCTACTCTAGTAGAAAGAGTATAGTTTGAAAGTCAAAAAAGTCATTAGCTCCTGGGCTTTCCTTCTTAGGGAGAGTGCAGTAGTCATATTGAAGTGATACTACACAGATTATTGTTTACATATACATGATTCTTTTTTTTTGTTTAAAGACTGTCTCTGTAGAAGTATGGAAACAAAATATAATTGCAGAAGCTGTGAGTAAGCTTTGTGTAAACTTGACTCATAAGGATTTCTAGAACCAATAGAGAAAATTATTAAATAATCCATCCAACCCTATTAATTCTTTAAGTCATAATAATGACTTATTTGTGACCACTGGTGACAATTTCAGCAGAAGTTCCAACAGTGTACAGAACAAGAATTTTCTTTTATTCAAAAGATTAAACGCTTTGGATAGAGTCAGGATTTCATTTGCTGAATAAACTGATTTCTACTTTTTAACCTGGAGAAAAATGGTACTGGCTTAATGAAAGAGATCCTTATATTTCCATTTTGAGATGAAACAAGTCAGTTAGGAGCCAATATACTCAGTATATTATAAAAGGGGTAATACACATAAAAGTATTTGCTTTTCATTGACAAGAAATCTAGGAAAATGAAAATATTTTATGCAGGCAATCAGTTAAAAAAAAATTATTATCTAATTTGTGTTCACAACTTTCACAATTTGTATGGTTTCACAATTTTTACTTACATGACAGCACAAAAATGCCCCAAGTTACCAGAATGAGCCCTATTAACATAGTTAACAGATGGCAGAGATCTTAGGATAGTTTTCACAATTTTTATATCTTGTACTGATTTCAGAGTAAAAACTTATATTTGACCAGGAAAACTACTTTGTTGCATTCTTTAGGAAAACCTTTCAGTATATTTTACTGAATTATAAATACTGCTACCTTCCACCCAGTGGTTTTACAGTCAGGATTATGGCTAGACCCAAAGTTTTACTTACATCAAAATGAATTTAAATTCAACCATTAAATTTATTAGCAAATCTTTTTATGCTGGGAATAAAAATTCTGTGTTTCCCTTTTGTGTGTCTGTAATGTTGGAATTTTGAGAGTGGTCACAAAAATTGTTCTTCTTGGAGGAACCCAGGGAAACTAATTCCCTGCAATTTTCAGTGGTGAGCAAAGAATTTGTTTTCTGAACTGAAAAGGTTTTTGGGTTTTCCAGCTCAGTCGGTCTGAAAAGAAAAGCACATTTTTTTTACATTTATATATATAAAATTATTTTTGCATACTTTCACATTCATTCTTATTTAGAGCAGCATTTATTTTTCCAATGTGCACAAAAAGGTTACCCAACAAAAACATGACACAACTCTGCAGACAGCAATTCCACTGCTTGCAGGAATCCTTCGGCGTTTTAGCCCCAGTGATGGGGGAAAAGCAGTTTGTTATGAGTGCTGAATTGCCTTTTTCTTTTCAGATGTAGTAGCACTTAAGTGTCATGTTAAGCCTGAGGCAGGAAGGACTTTAAATGACCTGCTCTGACTGGAATTGTGTTTACTGTACTTTTCTCAAAATGCAGTGCAGGATCCCTTTCCTTATCAGTACCTAAAGTCTAACAGCTTGCAGACTTAAATTTCCCCTTCCAGGCAATGTTGGATTTGTCTGTTGTTTTTCACAGCAAAGAGTTTCATGAATTCTGCACCTTGGATATCTGCCTTGTATTACCCAGCGCCACCCTCTAGGCTAGGAATCAACATTTTCCAGCTCGCAGAAATTGCCCAAAAGGCTGCTAGAAGCACTGCACATTGAGATGTGTAGGTACACATCCGTCTAACAGTTCGCATCGGGAATTCTGGCAGAGAAGTTGTAGAAGCACTCTCTGTTGGTCTAAACCAGTGAACAATTAAGCAGTGTCTGTAGGGAGTGATTGCCCTTGGCATTTGTGACTGCAGGTGTGGCATGCAGGCTTTGTTCACTCAAACCTTCCCAGAATCCATATGGCAGGAGAGCCTTATAAACATAATGAATGTGGGAATTTCTCTCTTGAGAGAGACTCTTGGGATCACTGCTGCCCCCCCAGTCACAGTTCTGCTCTGTATTTCCTCCATCCAGACTACACTTTGTGTTTTTCCTAGCCTGCCTTACAACGATAAAAAATAGACAATGTTGCTCCTTTACAAAATATGACTCCCAGAAATTAATTATTCCTTGAAGAAACTCTCCCCTGCTCCTTTTGTGTGTTCTAGAAACATCTTGTCCCTTCACTGCCTGTAGGTTTTAAATTCCTGTCAAAGAAAGTTTCATTTTGCCTCATTTTTTGCTACCTTCACTGCTAGATGCACCAGGGTATTACTGGCATCCAAACAGCATCAAATGCAAGAACTAGAAGTTGCTGCATATTGTTGGGTTATGCTTTGGTTTTGGTTTTTAGGTTTTTTTCCTCCTAATGGGGAAAACTATCTTGGACCAACACATATATAATATGTGCATGCAGTTTGGTTTCTTGTTCAGTATCAGCACTGGCCTCGGTGGCAGCAGTCCTGCATGACAAAAGGAAGGACAACAGCTCCACAATGTCTTTTATCAGCAGTGGGCTGGTGGTGCCACAGTAACCCAGAAATATTTGTATTCCCAATTTAAAAGCTTCAGAGGAGCTCAAAATCAGTGGTTCTTCAAGTCTGCCACCTCCTTGTGGTTTTGCATCTGCCTGTTACCTAGATGCTCCTTCTTGAGGACAGACATGAGGGCTGAACTGCAAAGAGTGTGTGAGCTAAGGAGATTTAATCCAACAGAAGCTTCATGAATTGAAGCATGCACTGGAGAAGAGCAGCCCAGCAGAAGGAGAATTCATGTTTCTGAAGGGCTTTGTTGATTAGTTAAATGCAAGTGCAGACTGCTAAAACCATTATCTTACAGTATGGTGAGATCCAAAGATATGGGAGGGAAAGTAAGAATCAGCATGTACCATCAAGACTGGAAAAAAACCACGTATGCCATAAATGGGATTTTCTAAGACTAAGTTTTGTCTCTTCTGGAGTGTGCCTCTGATGAATCAAATGTGAATATTTGTAGTGCTAGAATAATGCAGAATATATTATTGTCTGAGCTTCAGAATGGTTTCCATCATTAGGCAAAGGGAACCTATAATGAAAACAGGGGCAAGCTAAATGAATTCTACTTTTTGTTTTCATTTCAGTCCTTCTAAATATAATAAAAAATAGTTGGAAAATAATGGAGGAAATATATAAGGAAATATATAATATATAAGGAAATATATAAGGAAAATATAAGAAAATATATAAGGAATATATATATAAATATATAAGGAATATATAAGGAAATATATAAGGCTGGCTGAATCACACTACATATGGCACTAGAATTGCTACTCAGTTTCAATGCTGGTCAATGAATATTTGTTTTCTTTTTGAAGAAGAAATAAGATTTTCAGTTTATTTTAGAACTTGAATAGTGTGGCTTTTAAACCAAAGCTAAAATTCCCTAAAATCAGAACAAATGACAGTGAAAGGTTTAAAATATTGAAATTTTTCTGGTTTTAAAGAATATTTGAACAGGATTGCCTTTTTGTCAATAATAGAGAGTATTTTAATACTAAGATATCAAATGATAAAACTGTAAAATTTTTAATCAGGGATTATGAGTATCACTACTTAGAAAAATCGAGATCCTTATAAAATAATTCTTTGTGCAAGTCCTCCTAAAGAGGGCTAATATGTTTATATTACTTAACTATAACTCAATCATTATTTTTATTTTATAAGTTCTAAAATTAAATTAGGTACGCGAAAAATATTCAGATAAGTAGGTAACATTAAAATCAGCTTTATAGTAATTCTTTTTTTTTTCTGTCTGCTTTAATATAGGAAAAGAAACTCTTTCAAATAAATTTCATGGGTTTTAAAGGTTTTTAATGGTTTTAACCGTTTAAAGAGAAGATTTTTAGGAGTCTTCTCTTTAAGTTGAATACCTGCATTCTTACCAATGAAAATGTCTCCAGAACACCAAAGTTATAGAATATAATAAATTAATTTATTGCTTTAATGAAGAAATAAAGTTAGCATACTGTTTAACTGACTTGGGAAGTTATCAGAAGTGCAAAAGAAAAGGCCTCCTAAAATAAATGACTTCTGAGGTTCTAAAAAATTTTTAAAGAAAGAATAGAAATTTATATACTAAAGTAAAATTAATGCATTACTCTTATTTAGAAACTAATCTTGAAATGTTAACCTGTGTATTTACCTTAACATTTTGTAAATAATTCCAGACCTTTATATATAAAGGTGAGCAAATACACTTTGAATGATTTGAATGATAGTTCCTTTGTTACAGAGGCAAAGATGAATGAACCAAATATAAACTCCAATTATTATCTCTTTGTTTTAGCTGTTGCTAAATACAAAGGCTTTAAAAAGTACTAAGTGTTTTTAAGAATACATACCTATTGTGGCAGGCCAATGAGACAAAATTCTGAAAAAGATGAAAAAACCACTGCTGCTCTGGTATCTTTCCCTCATTTCTTGCTTTCCAAAAAAAAAAAAAAGACATAAAGACATGCTGGACATACCAAGGGAGAAGGAAAAGGAAAGAAAGGTTCCGGGAAGGGAAGGGAAGGGAAGGGAAGGGAAGGGAAGGGAAGGGAAGGGAAGGGAAGGGAAGGGAAGGGAAGGGAAGGGAAGGGAAGGGAAGGGAAGGGAAGGGAAGGGAAGGGAAGGGAAGGGAAGGGAAGGGAAGGGAAGGGAAGGGAAGGGAAGGGAAGGGAAGGGAAGGGAAGGGAAGGGAAGGGAAGGGAAGGGAAACCAAAAGCAAATCCCAAATCCCCTAAAGCACTTACTTATTGTGGTTTCAATTAATCTCAACTTTGTTACAATAGTATTTTTCCATTGCTGTGAAAGTTACATCACTGTAAAACTAAAGGAATGTGATGATGAATAAGGTTATTTTTCTGGTTTATATACATATATTTAAAATCCCAGTATGTAAGTGATAGTGCAGTCTCTTTTCTGCACTAGCAATTAGTTTAAGTGTGAAAGGAATTGCAGAATATAAACAAAGTTTCCAATCTGAGATTTCTCCATCCTTTTTGTAGGAGATGGTTTATGGGAGCTTTTGATCTCCACTACGAACATAAGTGTTTACTTCTTAGATTTAGGGTTTTTTCTTCTTCCATGTGGTTGCAATTCCTTGCAGATCATGCTTTGTTTGCAGATGACTTCTACCAAGCCTTGCTTTTTACAAAGTGAAATAATTCTATATTGGCTTCTTGGTCTTTTATCAACCACACAATTCTAAGACTTTTAGCAGCAGAGAAATCTAACCAAGAGATGCTTGCTTCTATATATTGGGTATCCATACTCCCTTTAGTACACCTCATCTGAAATGTGTTTTCCTTCAAGTTCAAAAACATTATCTCAATTCATTCCATCCATTTATACTAATATACATATTTCATTTTTAGCTAAGCAAGACTACACAGTCACAATCAAGAAATGAGTTATTGATGAGATGATGAGAAGAATAAAAGAGAAAATAACTGCAGTATAATTTCTTTCATAGAACAAATTGATATCATCTTCTTCAGTTTAAAACCTCAGCTCTTGTAGTTTAGAGACACAATTCAGTGACAGACCAGAATACTTTTAATGTCTTAAAACTGAATTGCATGGCCTCACTGCTAGCTGAATCACCTATAAACTCATAATTTTTATAGCACAAACTAGGGAAAAAAGGGAACTGTGAATCTTGAGCGTAAATTTACTCTAGTGAAGTCTTTTCATTAAAAAAGTAAATGAGTATCCTAACATACATCAGAAATCAGGAACAACAAAGTCCCAGATAGAAAGGTCTCTTCCACTTGAGAATGCCTAAATGAGATTGTATTCTAACATTTTTAAATGCCTTTTTTTATTTCCAGTGAGCCAAAATCCTAATTTCTCCCAGAATTTAAATGCTCAGCATTGAAATTTAAATTTTTCTGTGTAGCATCTTCTCATCAATGAAAGCACTGCACCTGAATGTTATCTTGGTTTGAAAAAGAGGTGTCTGCTAAGGAAGTGGGGAGCCTCCCTTGGAATAGAAAATGTAAACCCCCTCCCTCTGTATTATGATAATTTTGAAATTAAGGGGCTCTCGGGCAAACCTGTGGGAATAGGAAGAACAGTTCATTAGTAGTATGTATGACAAAGCAAACGCACAACAACAACTCCGGCATCAACACCGAACAGAACCCAGGCCCCGCCCCAGCCCGCTCAGCCGGCGGCGCTTTCCCCTCTGCTGCAGTTTCAGGCATGGCCAGCAGGGGCGCTGCTGGCTCCCGGTGGGTGAGGCAGGCGCGGTGATTCCCCCACGGCTGCAGGGGGCGCCGTGGCACGGGCTCGGGAAGCACACGGCTATGGCGGCTTGGCCGTGACGTGAAGGGGTGGCCCAGACAGGAAGGTTTGAGGCTTTGCTTCACGAACCCCAGGGGCATCCGATCCTGGTGCCCCAGCAGGACTCCGAGGAGCACCAAGCTGGAACAGCAGGAATGAACAAAATAGTCATGAGAGTGGCAGATGAGATGTGTCAGAAGCTCGGGAGCTGTGGCTGGAATCGCAAGACATCTGGGATGGCAGGGAGTGTGGGGCTGCAGCATAGTGAAAGCTCAGAGAAGTGCTGAAGAAGTAGCAGAAGTGGGAGAACAGCAGCCCAGCTCCCAGCAGGACAGAGAAGGGTGAGCTCAGAAGAAAAGCAGGATCAGGCTGGCGGCAGCAGGGAATGTCTTTCCCCAAACAGCAACTCCCAGCGTCCTCCTCCCAAGGCGAACGGGAACGCTAATGTAGCCGCTGCCCCCACCCCTTTACCTGCCCAATTCTCAGGGTATCTCTGCCCTTCACAGAGAAACCCCCCAGACGAGAGAAGTACAACCAGGTGCCTGAGCTTGGCCACTTATTTATCTTCTGACGTACCCAGTACTTAGTGCTTCTTAGCTACTTATGGGAAAAATTCCATAGGTAAGGGGAACAAAAGAAAAGAAACCTAACCCCCAAAAAATGTCTTTTACCAAAGGGTAATAAAAAGAGAAAAACCTCACTTTTTTGTTCTTTCCTTGAGCAGCTTCCCTGCAGTCCACAGCTTTGTTGAGCAGAAACCAGTTCTGCAGATACAGAAGCTTCGTTCAGTACAGCTTCATGCAGGTTTTCCAGTTCAAACAATAAAGAAAGGTAATATTTTCCTTGAAAAATTGCAGTGAAATGCATTCACTGAAAAAAAGATAGATGCATATTTGTTAACTGTTTTTTTAAAAATGAGGGAATGTCAAAGTTGCAGAGGTTCGGGTTGTACCTGTATTTATCTGCGGACTTCCTTACATGGAGAAAAGAAAAATCTGAAAGCCTGATTACTGTCATCAACTATTTTTAGTACAATTTAAGTACAAATGTAATTCTTCATACGAATTTATAAATGATTTCACGTTCATTTTTTGAGACTTGACTAACATGATTTATTCCAGCTGTGATTTTTTTTCTCTGCAATGTCATTGCATTCTATTCCTTGTCTCTAACGGAAAATAAATGTCTTGCAATAGAAATCAAAATACATGATCAAACCAAACACATCAGATTACCCTCCTCCTGGCTTTTTCCGGGTGTGCCAATCTTACTTTTAGTGCTACTTTGGATTTACCAATTGCTAATTGATTTTTGTATTACTTGCAGAACTGACCATAGGCACAATTCTACGCAGGTAAGTATTATATAAAAATATATTTTAAGAGTATGGGCATCTATCTCTAGTACTCTGAGCCTTCATAAACTTTTTGCAGAAAGATGATTTTTTGAGTAAGCAGTGAAAACTTCCAGTAACTCTAAGTAAAATTTTAAAAAATGTTAAAAAAATTTTAATGTGTTCTTTCTAAAATGTTCTTTCTAAAAAAAAAAAAAATGAAAGGTATAAAAATGTTCTTTGTGGCTTGTATCAGGTAGAAGAATTCAGAAATGAGTACAAAATATGCCTTCCAAACCTAATTAGGAACCATTTAATATGGAAAGAGTTTTTAAATATCACACTTCAAATGTTGAAAAGCAGAATGTGAAGATAATATTTACTTGAGACATTTTCATTCCTAGACAGGTTATCTCTGGTCACAAAACAGTGCTGGAAAGTGAAGTTCTTTGTTTCATGAAGAGTAGTCTGTTTCAAAGCAAAATTAGTGCCTTTTCTGTCCTACTATTGACCTCGACTTTGACCTGGCTGGACCACCCTTACTAGAATGGGAGGTAATAAAGTCCCCAGGCTGGCTCAGCCCTAGGTCTCAGTTAAGCAGAGACTATCAATCATGTGAAATTAAGTGTAGTGGTTTTGTGATGTGGACATTTACTAGGAACTAAACTGAGATCACCAAAGACTATTCATTTACATTTCCAAGGAATACTTAAATGAATACCAAAATATTAAAGTAAGATTTCTGAATTTTTTTACAATTCTCAGGTGATGCAGCAACCTATTTTATGAAATTATTGAATTTACATTCTTTTGAAATTTAGTGTTTTGAAGTTAAATAAAGTGCTTTGCTTTAAAGCAACTTTTATTATCCTGTGTGCAATAAAGAAATATAACAATTGCAAGACAAACTCAGTATTGAATTATTTATACTTTTTATATTTTAATTGACATAAAAATTTTTAAAAATCTAAGCACTTATCAGAATTAATCTCTTTAAAATTCAGTTTTGGAAGCTTTTAGTGCTTAAGATTTCAAGTATAATACAACAAAATACAGCAGACTACTCACATGCCATCTAACATTATCCCGTTCAACTTTAAACTTTTGCTCATCAAAAACTCTTAGAGAGCTGACAAGATTTCTAGAAGTCAATGAGCTGATGAATATTTGTTTACATTATTAACATAGTTCTTAGGAGACCCCAGTGATGCAGATCCTGTTACTTTCAATGCTACTTAAATTTTGAGAATTTGTCCAACTCAGAGAGTTTGTCTTTTCATGTAGGAAATAAAACTTCCAAAGTGAGGGGCTGGCAGGAGGAAATAAGGAAAGCAAAAAGTGGCTGCTGTGCAGAGCCAGCATCGCAAAGCAGCATGATGCGACACCCTCACTGTCAGATGGCATTGCCTCCTTTTAAAGAGGTGCTTATGAAGTGTTTTGTGGTGAGACAGGGCAGGTTAGCTTGTGTATGAAGGAGACATGCTGGACACTGCCTACTTTTCGTACATTAGCAGGTACTGAGCGCAGGACTGAGAGCTTTTCCCCTTTTGAAGGAAAGCTCTGCTTATATGGAATATTTTCTTTTGCTGAAAGAGAATTTTTCGCAGGTTTGGTCTGCTGGACGGAGAGAGGAGAAATGCCATTTCTTCCACCCCGTCTCCGGATCCAGCCATAGTCTGTTTTCCTGTGTCCATTAGTCAGGGTAACTGTTCCTGGAGCTTATCTTCGCAGTCAGAAAGTCTATAAACAGATTTAAATAAACGCTCCGTTTCTGAAGGAAACTTTTGCACTCCCTAGAAAATAGCCTCACTATCCACCACGGGGTCATGACCCCCACGTTGGGAATCAGCAATGCTGAAGATATCCTGTGTCAGTCTCATGTGGCTCAGCACTGCTGAAGGCTTCTGTCTTATTATTCTCACACCTCCAGAAGAGAGATGGTTGAGTCCCCTAATGTTGATTGTCATGTCTCATTTCACTGCTAGGTTTCCTAAATTTTATTTGCAGAGGTTTTACAGTGTTGAAATGCAGATTTTGCTTCATGTAGAAATTCTTCTCAAGGATACCATCTGGGAGACATCTTTCTCATCATGCATAATAGAAAGTGTTTTGTTAACAGTGGAGATCAGCTCATTCTTGCTGTCCTGAAAGGAATTTACTTGATCCCTTGCAAATTTTACCCAAAAAATTGCTTTTATTCAAGATTTTATTAATCTTCAAGTTTAAAAATAAAACAATCAATCAAAACTTCTTCAATACCTAAAATTTCCCATTTAACATTTTCTGGTATTCAAGCCAAAAGAGTAAAATTGCAAAATAGTTCCTTTCTTTTGTAGCAGCAATATGACGGAGGTTGCTGTTGAATTTAAGAAGGGAGTGTGTAATTTGGCAGCCGAAAGGTTGATGCCATCAGGAGCTCTTCAAACTTATTTGCTGAGAAATCAAGATGATTGATATCCATTTGTCAGGCTGCTTTCCTGACGGAGTGACTGCACAACTTGATTTCAGGACTTGGTCAGCTTGTTGGTCCAGCACCTTCATTCTTCATTTTATAATGCTTCGTTGACACTAGAAAAATCTTTTATAAATTCTTAATTTTTAAAAAAATATTAATCTCTGATAATTCCATTGGCTGTCAGTGGTTTAGAATAGTTATCTTGCTGGTTTTCCTTATCATTTGGTATTTTGTTTAGTGCTGCTGTGACCAAACTGATATTGAGTCAGTTAATGGTGCTATCAGTGGTGAGCATTGAATTTTACTAATTTAATTTCCTTTTAATATTTTCAGTGTGTGATTTCACACACTCTTGAAAAGCAATTCAAAATCCTAAACAGATGGATTATACGGCCTTATGCTTCCAGCTCTGTGCTTCATCCGCAAGGCCAGTTATGGACTTAGTTTGACTGGATAACTCTGTCCTGGTGAGACCAGGTTGCAGGACTGTGAAATATTTGTCTCATTGATATATAATAATGAGAGGAAGGAAAGGAGATTAAAACCCCCACCCAATATCATCCCACTGAAACTGTATCCTATCCACACTATGGCCCTGATGTAAAAATGCTAAATGCATTTACTAAAGATGGGACCTCTTGGTATCTCAGACCACAAATGGAATTCTAAAACTGAGTATATTGAGGCAGTATATCAAGATTAATGGTACTTATCACTGATAATTCTTAGGTTTTTTCCCATGTGACAGCCTAAGAAATGTTGAAGAGACTGTATGTGTGATTTTAGGGATGAGAAGGAAGAGAAATCAGTGTTTGAATGGTGTCCCTACACCTTTTAACTCTAAATTGAAGAGACAAATAATCAGTATGTTGCCTTAGAAATTCTTGCTACACTTGATATTAAATTATAAGAAATAAAATTCTGTATTAATGTACAATTTAGATTAGAATAGTTTATTCTAGACCTGAGTCATATTCTTTCATTATTCATATTCTCATTTACAATTCCCAATCCTTCACCTGTCTCAGAGAAATGAAGCTACTAACAAATGATAATAGATTGATAGATCTGACTGATGTGGATATACCTTTACAAGAACATACATTTCATTCACATGACCTCACTACAACTGTAGAGACTCTTGTAGCTCTTAATCTTCCCCAAGTATTATGAAATTCTAGTTTATTCTGCCCTGCATTCCATCCTCACATTGCACTTACATAGTGCCTATGCATACATACTTTAGAAATGAGAGACAGTGTAAACAAAGAGTAACTTTTCTTTATGATTTATATAAGGATATTCAGCATTTTGTAGGTCAAACATCATAAAAGCCTTGACTTTCACATGGGAAGCTAGATTGTTCACCAGAACAGTGTGATTGATAGGCATGCAAGTTGTCAGGTACAACCATCAATCTTGGACAAATTCCAGGACATTAAACTTTTTTTAAAAAATCAGGCAACCTATTTTCAAGCATTTTCTGCTTTACCACTGCTCTGTATATGGGAATGAAAGTGTCACCTATTGCACATGTCGTTTGCTTTCAGTGTGCTCATCAGGTCTTTCTTCTGAAGGAACAATGGAAAAAATACCACAATAGGAAACCCTCTAAAGTAAAACTACGCTCAATAACATCAAGCTGAGATACAGCACTTTCACTGCTTTTATTTTCCTCCATGCTTAGTAATGTAATAACACTAGGCATTACAGAACTCACACATTATGGAGCATGATTGAAAAGCTCTGAGTATATGAGAATAATCTTCTTTCATCATGACAGACTAGCATATTAAAAATGGTCCCACTTGTATAACTATTGAAAATTGCTTTTGGAATTCATTCAAGTAAAAGAGGTTCAAAAATTCTTTTTGAAAACTGCATGAGTACAGAAAATCTGAAAAGTATGCAAAGTACCATAAGAAAGGTATTTCAAATGTATTTTGAGTGTCAGAAGTAGATTCTGTGAAGATGTGGCAAAGAAGATGTGGCAAAGAAATTGTGGCGCTGTGCTGCATCTAAATGGGTGGTTACCAACTTATCTAGTAAAATAAATATATGTGGCAAATGACACATACCAATTTAATGACACTTTGAGTTCATGTGAAGTTTGGCAGAGTAATAAAAGTCTTATCTCTTGCCTCCACTGTTATTGCACAGATTTAAACTGCTGTCTCAGAGGCAGTTTTACTATCTTTTTCAATCTCTGCCATAAAAGTGAGACTTGATTTGCTCAGCATGAGAACAGATCAATAAAAGCTGAGTTACACAGTGGATTAGATCACTAACTCAGACATCAAAGATGTTAAATACAAGTTGTATAGGAACAATTAGATCAAAAGTTAAGTTCAAATGTACTGTACTTGTTTGTAAGTCTCAAAATAAATATCAACTTGATATGAAAAAGACATTGAAAAATTGTCACTTTTGTTTCTTTTGTCTGGAAAAAAGAAAGAACTTCGTTTCTAAACCGCCAAAGACACAATTATTACTGATAGAATTGTAGTATTATAGGATTTGATTATTTTAGGTGATTTTTCTCACTAATGTATCAGAAATCAGCATCTTGTCTTCTAGAAAGGGATTCATATTAAAAGGTAACTGTTCAACAAAGAAGAAAGGTCAATGCTTCCTGAAATGTTTTGAGGTACTGGCAATATCCTGAGCAATGATCTCTAGCCTTCTATATGCTTCAAATATATATAACTTTTTTTTTAAATAATGAGTCAATTTAAGATATGGTTTCCTCTTCAACAAACATGTATTTGTTTACTTATATGGATAATGTTCACAAAAACCTAATTATTCAATTAAGATGCTGTTAGGAACTAGGGAATGTACCACTATTTACAGCTTACACATGGACATATGCAATAGATTATATATTATTCATAGCATAAATTCATGCCAATGAATATTTCATATTAAACAACTCTATTTATCTATAACACAGAGGTATAAATGCTGTGAAACTACTTTGTATGACCACGTGGCAATGGTCATTTTAGTTTAAAGCTCTGTCCCACTACTTTAGTCTAGAAGTCAATTTTTTTCCTTTGAAACTTATGTAATTTCAATTCATGCTAATAGGAGTCATTTAGGGAAAAATAGCTCTTTTTATTTCCAGTGTAAGGTCATTTCTTATGGAAAAATAAAAATTATTTTTAAAAATAAGAGAGATTCCACCAGCTTTCTTCTTTGTTTGGAATTCTCTCTTGATATAAAAAACTAAGTAGCTGTGTCAGATAATTTTCTCAAGATTCAGTGTGTATGATTCAAATGCAGATTATGACTACTACTATCATAAAATGTAGTAAAACAATATTTTTTTTAAATAATGCTGATCTATTGACTAAAAATACAGTGGTCACTAGGCAGCAGGGTCCTGGGGCCTGTTCACAGTTTTTGTTGTTTTGTCTTGTTGTTTTGTTTTCTCTTGTTTTGTTTTGTTTTTTTGTCTGACATCTATATAGCAGATGTTTGAGAAGCAATACTGGAGCATCATGATCTTTGAGTCTCTAAAATTCTTGGCATGGTGGAAGCAATTCTATAATGCAAAAGCATATTTACCATTCATTATAGAGAATATGACAGTATCTGAATCAGTTTTCTATTATCTGTATCTGTCCCAAAGGTTGCTGAATATCCCACTGGAAACTAGTTTTGAAAGTGGACCTGACCAGATTACTGAAGAAGAGCAAAAAAGGGTCTGTTTTTCCCTGGCAGAGGGATTAGGTTACTGGTCTGCCATTTGAGCACCTAGGATGGTATTTATAATTTTTCTGAGGATTAACAAAACTACATTTCCTTAATGATAAATCATGATAATTGCTTCAACTCTATTTTTAATTGAAATATTTATATTTTAGCTTAATTTAGTAGGATTTTACATGGAGAAAAAATAGGATGCATGAGTTATTTCCTAATCATAGTAAATTGAAGTTGAACATGCGCTAGCACCCAAACAAAGTGAGTAGAATGCAATGACTGAAGTCATGCTATTTCTCCTCCCTGCAGGAGATATTGTTTTTATGACTTGTGTTTTCATGGTTTTTTAACCCACATGAAGTATAGTTCCGTTTCACAGTTTTACTGACCAGATAGAAGTGAGGGAAGACAGTGGAAGGTAAGGTGATAGTGAGAATATTCATTTAAGTAATGACAAATTGCAAGGAGATTATTGTAACAAAGGAAACTGCAGGATGCACTCCTGTAGGTATCCCACCTTTCTCTTTCAGAGTGCTGAATGCTTCTAATTGAACCCAGTGTGAAAGCAGCTGAAGAGAAAAAACACTCATGCTAGAAAAAAATTCATTATGTCAGTTTTATAGAAGTCTTGTGCAAGAGAAATGTAAATGCAGACTCTCAGTTGCTTTGATAATTAATTGTATAACACTTTCCATATGTTGTATTGAACTGCTGAAAATATATCTTGCATTGGTAAAAGAAACTACAACTGGTGCAGCTTGTGTGGAAAAATGAGAATCAAAATAACTGTTTACAAAACATAAATGAAATCACAAGTATACACTGATAAGGTCATTGAATATTGAGTTAATTCTCATTAAATAAAAGTTAATACTAAATATATTTGCTAAATGTGAATAATGTAGTTACGTAATTAAAACTAACAGAAAATGAATGAACTAATTGAAGTAGAACTCCACAAGCAATTTACCTCATTAAATTTTTTACAGTTCTCCATCTACATCAAAGTTATTATGTGTTTAGTTTAAATAATTATAAAGGAGGCAGAATGAAGGTTAATTGACATTTTAATTATGAATATCTCAATTAAAATTGTCTTACATATAGAGAAAACTTTCCATATAAATAACCACAATATGGTCTCTTATTTATCCTGTAATTTGAAAAAACAGGATTAAAGCAAATACAGATTTCTTCTTTGTAAGTTCCATCATGGGTATTGATGGATGTACACAATCCTCATTTGTTAGTAACCTCTTATCACCTCAATAATTGTTATTGGGGGGTGAAGTCTGTTCTTGTGAAATATTTACAAGGACAGCTGTGTGGTTCTGGGTGGATTATCCACTGGGTGGGAGAGAAAGCCACTCTTCCTGCATGAGCCCTAGATGAAAACAGTGAAGTTTTGGGCTACAGATGTGCAGAATAACTTTCCAAACCTGCTTAGACCAATGGGTTGACTTGTGGCTTCCCGTGACAACTCTCAAAGATGTTTTTGGTCACATGCTGAAAATGCATTTTGATCTTTATGTCTTCTGTGAAAGATGATGCTTGCTTTCAAGTATCTTAAGGTTGTCAGTGGATTAGTGCAGACAAAAGCCAGATGATCTGCTTTGCTATCAGATAGAGAAGAACCTGCTTCAGCAATTTGACAAAGAGACTTCCATAATTTCATATGGTTAACAGCAAATGGGAAAAAAATCACAATTCAGGTAGACAAAATAATACAGATTTCCATTTTTTGTCATATCTGCCAGATGGCCTTTCTCAGTGTAAATAAAGAGAACAGTAAATTGTTCGATATACAAATACTAATGAAAAAATGTAATCCCCATTAATTGTCTGTCTTTCCAGTTTGTTGACAATTCCCCTCGTATTTTGTTTAAATTTCATTAAATTATTTTGCACTTTGAACCCTAGACTGCATATATACATCTATATATTTCATAGATATATAAAATATACATATATGCATATATATGTGTATATTTAAAATACAGACTACTGTTGGGTAGTTAATGTCAAAAAATCTAAGCACTGGTGACCAACTAAATTTCTATGAATTCATTGGGTAAATGTTCAGTTTAATAGGGATCTTTATTCTTAGTGGTTGTTCATCTCTTTCTACATCAGAAGAAACAGGATATGGGAATGTGGATTTCATTTTTTTTCCAGACGCAACGGGATATGGAATGAACATTTATTAATTTCAGTTTCTTCGTTTTAATCATTGTTCTTCTACCAAAGGGCTGTTTTCTGGCATTTTCTTAAATCAAATGTCCCTTCTTTAAATAGAAAGCACAAATGTAGCAGTGATTTCACTCATGTTTAACGTAACGTATGTAAATATGTGTCATGCTCACTATTATTGGAAGAATGTTTCTATGTGTGAAAACAAAACATAATCAAGCCTTTTTAAAAATTAATATCATGAGATACCACCTGCAGCCACCCATAAGCCAGGCAACCTGGGTTTACTTTTTGAGCATGCTGCTGGGTGGACCTGATCTGAATGAAATACGGGGAAGAATTTAATGTGCACAAAACTGTTTGAAGTCTTTTCAAATATTTAAAGGCTTTCTTCAAGGTAAGAAACAACAGAGCCATTCAGGGCAACTTTTTTCTTTGTAGCAAAAGATGATCATTTTCAAAACAAACTTTTATTATTTTTAGGTTTGACATAGGTAGATATTGTTTTTATTTTTAAGAATCAAAACAACAAAAATGCATTTCATTAAAAATGAGAAAGTAACCAGGCATTCAACAGTAGTTTTAATGCTGAGACATTGCAATTTGCTTTTGTAGAAGAGACAAACATAAACAGCATAAACACAGATACTTTCAACAGGAAATTCAGACCAGATCTTTCTGAAATCTTGAAAACCTTCTGAGTGATGTTCCTACCTTTTAGGGTATTGACTGCACTCTCAAGTTCAGGGTAATTCACAGATCTCCTGATGGCACACTTTTGCTCCTCCTCGTAATTCACAGATCTCCGGATGGCACACTTTTGCTCCTCCTCCAGCCCATTAAAGGCATTGAAGTGGATAGTTGGTAGAATAAGCCTGCTGCACTACACTGAGGCCGGCCGCCGGGAAGAACAGAACCTCCCAACCCATGCCAAGGAACCTGATGAACCAGTCATTTGTGCACACATCAAGCAGTTACCCTGCCTGAATGCAGTTTTTATTAGAAATCACACTAAAGAAGATGCTTTCTGGAAAAGCCAAATAGACATGTATATTAAACACACAGGCTAATACTTGGGCTGAATGCAAACAATTCCTTACTCTCATCCCCACTAAGTGACAGGTCCTTGCCTTCTTTATTCTCACACTTCGGAAACTTTGAGTTATATTCTGCATCTTAAAAGAATGGGTCTACATGTGCATGTGCTAGCAATATTCTATATATTTATATATATACACATACATATATACATATATGTATGTTCATATTTATATATAATTTGTGCAAATATTTTAAACATCATCTGTTTTCTCAGTTTTCACTTCCATAGTATGACTTTGCTTCCATCAGAGATCTTCTTCCCCATATGTCTTTTCTTATGGTCTCAGCTTCTGTCCTGGAAGACCCTTTTCCTTCTGCCAGGTGTACCCAGGGAGGTGGCATTAATTGTTTTACTTTGAAGTAAATTGCTGCTTAACTGATTTTTATAATACCTTGATGCAAATATCAGCAAAATTCCTACTATAAGTACTGTGATAAATTCCAGATGCTGTATGTCTAAGCTTGGACACATGTTTGGAAGATGACGGTAATGTCAATTAAGACAAGTTAAATGTTCTGTTTGGTAATTGAGCTTAAATTCTGAATTTAGAAAGACTGCATTAAGCCTAACTTGCAGTTTAGTCGGTATTTATCTTCTAGGATGAGTCAGAAAACAGATTAACATCCATACTGAATTTGGGGTGGTAACAGAAAAGGTGTGAAAACTCCAGAGCAAGGAACTGTTTCATTAGGCTGCAAGTCTGAAGGAAACCAGTACCTGACCAGTTACCTGCTCTCCTGAGGATGAAATCTTGTGTAGAGCTTTTAATTGTGTTTTTCACTCTTTGCCCATGTCCAAGTACTTTGGGAGCACTACAGGGACAATCTCTGTAGGTAGGCTGGTAGCAAAAGTCTCTATTTCTTAATGAAATTCCTATTATTTAATGAGTACTTGAAATGAAGGGAAATTTCTAATGATGATCATTCTTTCCAGTTGTCTGGTGAGAGGCTAATATCACATACTTCATCTGGGGAGGAAACCCTGCAGAAGCAATGCTTCTGCACTCTGCTATGAGTTCCTGTAAGGGAGAAACATCTCCTAAGGTTGTGTTCTCAGGTTTCACTGAACAGCTCTCAAACATAATTTAAAAACTTACAGTATATCTGGTATGATAATTATTGATGCATCTGGAAGAAAGCACGATTAATTTCTATTTCTCTGATTCTGATTCTTGATTGATATGTTATTAAAGTGTAAACAGTTTCCTAGCACAATATCCAGACCACCCTAGATCAACACATGCAACTTGGCTCACCTTTTATGCTTCCTAACACTTTTGGATACTCTCTGAGATGCACAGTGCAGTAGCCTGGCTCCTCTCCTGCCCTGTGCCCCAGCTTGTGCAACACAGCTCCTTCCATGTTTAGCTGAGAAGTTGTCTCCAATATATGGGACTTGAGTAGGAGGAAGATGTTGTGCAGGACATGCAGTGCTCAAGAGGGCTTCTCCATGTGGTCCCTGGCTTTCAGCCTGAGCTGCAATTACCAAAGCAAGTGGTACAAGAGCAAGGTGGTAATGAAGTGCCTGACCTTTTTGCTGTTTGATCTGCAGCAGTGTCTTGAGCGCTGGAGAAAAGCAAATTTAAGGTTGTGCTAATTCATCACTTAAATAGACATGATAAGTTCAATTTTGCAGTTTTTATTTTTCCTGAGTCAGAATCTGACACTATTGCTGGTGGTAGGCACAAGAGCAACTTTGTACTATATGATTCCCTTGAGAAAAACTGAGCCAGGATTTATGACAGTAAATTGGGTTTGGCAGTCCTAAGGGTAAAGAGCAAAAAGAAACCTGTGATGAATATTTTTTCAAAAATCTCTGTTTCTATGAGTTGTGTTGGTCTTTTGAGAAATGTAAATGCCTTGTGGCAGAAACAGAGTCAGGGAGAAGTCTGTTTTTCTTTTTCCACAGAAGAAGATCATTAGCATCTCTTGTTTATTTTAAGTAGGTATAATGAGGAGATTAAAAACAGTTTCAAAACTTGCATATCTCTAAGTGACTTTTTAGTGTCAGTGCAATGTTATATCTAACGTACAAATGATAAAGACAGTAAATTTTTTTTGTTTTTTCTTGCCTAATGACTGTTGATAAGCATCTGTGATAAGACTTTAAAATATGAGTGTCAAGGGCTGAGACATTTCTTTGGCTGGACAAAAGGATCTTAAGAAATCTTGAAGAAAATGTTGCTATTTTTCACCATCATTCACCAAGTACAGAATTGTTTCTTGTGAAAAGAAATCTATGTTTAAAGCAAAATCTGAGATTGTGTAGTTACTAATTGCACAATTGCACACACATGGACACAGTATTGCATAAAAGCAGTAGGGAAGTGTACTGGTTTTGTCTGGGGTAGAGTGTAATTTTCTTACAGTAGCTGGTATGGTCTATGTTTTAGATTCATGATGAATACAGAGTTCATAATACAGAGATTTTTTTTGTCATTGTTGAGCAGGGCTCACACAGAGCCAAGCCTCTTCTACTCCTCATGCTGCCATGGTGGTGGGGGGGCTGGGGTTACATGGGACGAGACGCAGCCAGGACAAGTGACCCAAGTGGATTAAAGGGATATTCCAGACCATGCAAGATCATGCTCAGCATATAAAGTGAAGGGAAGGAGAAAGAAGCAGGGAGAAACACTTGGAGTAGTGGCATTTGTCTTCCCAAGTCACTGTTTCATGTGATGGGGCCCTGCTCTCCTGGAGATGGCTGCCCGTGGGAAGCAGTAAATTGATTCCTTGTTTTTCTTTGTTTGCATGCACAGCTTTTGCTTTCCCTAATGAGCTGTCTGTGTCTCAACTCACAAGTTCTCTACTTTATACCCTACTGATTCTCTCCCCTACCTGCTTGTGTGGGAGTGAGTGAATGGCTGCATGAGCTTTGGTTATTAGCTGGGGTTAAACCATGACAAGTAGAAGCATAATAATAATCACAGGAAATAAAATCAAATGATGAGTGGCAAAACCAACACGTTTTTTCTTTTTTTTTTTTACACACATACACACAATATCATATGTATATATGTTGCTATCATAGATAGCAACAATATCATAGCTATATATTAGCTTTCCTTATCATTGTGGAAGGTTGGATTTGGATTTGGTATGTGACTTTGACAGTTAGTATAATGTCAAATCAAAACAGACATAGGTGATTCCCTCTCTATTTCTTCAGCTTTCTTGTCTTATTTTGAGAGAAGAAAATTAATCTTCTAGGTTATTCATGATACCCAAAATTTTAAATGAGATGAATGATTACTATCCAACAAATTAAAACAGATAAGCTCAGCCTGTCTTCTTTGTTGGCTTCTGGTCATGAGTGTGCGTATAGAGGAGAAAATTCTGGCATGTCAAGGCTTGGTGTTGCTAAGTTTAAACCAAGTGTCTTCAGTTGGCTCAAGGGGAAATGGGTTCTAGTTCTCAGCAGAGAGAACTAACCTGTGTAAATATGAAGTATTTGACATTCTCAAGTTTTTAAAAACACATTCCTTTCAGCTGTAGTTGTTTTCTTCTTCTAGCAGGTTTGTTTGTATGGTCTATGTGCAAACATGTGCTCTCTGAATTTTAAAATTTTGGTATATATTAATATAAAAGCATAGAAAAATTTCAAAAATCATACTGTAAAAAGTTAATTCCAACAGGTTTTTTTACAGAAATAAAAAAAAAAATATGCTAAAGAAGTTGTCAGTTCTATAAGAAACATAAATTGCCACTTCTATAGTAAAATCTATACCTACCTGTGTCTTGTGTTTGAGAAAGAATATTTTCTCTTCATAGTATTTTCCAATAAAACTGGGATAGTTAGTAGCACTTAACAAGAATAATCTTCCAACAGTGGATGTTGTAACTGGTGACAATATCCCAATTAGACCTTAAGACCATATCTTTACTGGTAAGATAGAGAGTGTCTGAGGGCATCCCAAGACCTGTAATGTGGACATTTGTTTCCAAACTCTTAAAGATGTTCCCAGTTCACGGTTGGCCTTGTCAAGCTGGCAGTCTCCGAAACAAGAGAGAGGTCATACTACAACAGGAACCACGCTAAATATCTAAACATAGCCTGATTTATGTCTATCTTATTTTAGTGGACATAAGAGCTAGCCAACACTGTTATGGGTGCTTCTGTGTCTACACTGTTACAGCATAAATGCATAAATGCAGCCTATCTTCTGCTACAATTTGCAAATGAACTGCCCCTAGTACCAAAAAAAAAAAAAAAAAAAAAAAAACCAACTTAAATTACTCTAGAAAAACCAGCATCAAACTGTGGCAGTCTTCTCCCTACACTGTGTCTACTGACTTCATTGGCATCAGGTGCTACCAAGCAGCCACAGTCATGGTGTGGCTCCAGCAGAGAGCCCTGTGCTGATGGCATGCTGTTATGAAAGGATAAATTTTAAGCAAGAAAATTTTTGGATTAAAAATACATTGCATGAAAGATGATACAGAAAAGGAAGGACATATTAAATTGTTGCCTCTACATATATATATGTGTAAAGTGTCCAAGTTAGTAAACTATTGGTTACACTGTAGGTGAGTTACTTCCTCCTCTGTTCAAACTATGGAGTCTGCTTAGCAATATATAAGTCATTGTGAGGAAAAACAAAAACAAACAAAACAAAACCCCCCCAGGAAAAGAAAAACAAACACAAACCCACAAATGAAAAACCATAACAAAAAAAAAAACAAAACAAACAAACAAACAAAACCCAACACACACAAACCCCCCCTAAACTTGAATCCAGATTATGAAGTCTAATGGTTTATGCATTTCAGAATGAAGAGAAACTTGATTCCTGACAGATTCCCAACTCTGTTTATCATTTTAAATGAGGCTGTGCAAAAGACATAAACAACATAGAAGTGCAATGGCATTAGTGTTGCAACCTATTGGCTTCAATTATGAAGTAGATCTACCTCTGTATCTCAGTGTTGTTCAAGAGCTACATATCTTTTTCAGAATAAAAAAACTTGCACTGCCGAATTCCAGACAGCCTTACTCTCATCTCCTGAGCCATGACTTGCCATTACCAGAATTAAAGTGTAAATATACATTTTATAATGTAAATTCACATTATAGATGTGAAGTATCTATTTACATCCTACCTGTGGATGTGTCTTATGTCTTTCACTGCCTTCATTTTTTTTTCTACACACAGGAGAGACACACAAGCCATCACAGTGCTTGTGCAGTTGGTGAACTTCCATGAATTTTCATTTTGAACAGTAGCACATCTTTGTTTCCTAAGAGGGTCTAATTCATTAACTGACCAGACGAAAAGCTGTGCTGTTGGACCCCTTTCTTTCCAGAGATGCTTTGTGTAATTTGTAGCAATATGGTCTCAAGAGGGGGGGAAAAAAGTAAGCAGGAAACAAAGGAAACTTGATGTTGCATGTTTTCCATGGCTTTAGTTTAAGCTCATGTGTAGGTCTTCTGCTGTCTCTTAAGTGTATAATTTGTGCAGTGGAAGTGTGCCTATGTGCCTCTGACAGACATTGTAGAACTGTAATGTCTTGATCTGTCTGTATCTAATACTCATTTTAGGCAATCATCCACCATCCCATATAAACACATCTTGATTAGTAAGGAAACTACTTAAAGGAATCAGATTAAAAATGCCTTGTCAAGTGGCAAATATTCAAATATTCTCCTTTAAGCATTATCTTTAAGAATACTTTTACAGATTATCTGCCAGCATATTTGATACTGATAGGAACTCACCAGTATATCATCTTCCAGAAATTGCAAATACCTACAAGAGTCAGATTTGCCTTAGTTCACTAAAGGGGTAAAAAACAGAGAGAAACATTGAGCTTGTTAAGGTTTTTTTGAAAGAAATACTAAAAATCCTTTTGCTTTTGTCCTTATCCCCTCTGTAGAATTGTGCACTGTTCATGTACACCACTGAGGAGAAATATGTTAACATAAAGAGGGCTGGTGAACCACAAAGGGGAATTCTTTATGTAGCTTGTTTCCATATGAAAGTAGCAACATTTGCGCATAAATGGCTTGCAGCATTTTTTTTATGAATTGGTCCCTAAGAGCTCATGATTGTCCTAGCTATTCAGTTTTCAGTCATTGGGTAGCGTTGAAACAACAGGAAGAAAAAAAGGAAACATTTTGTACCTGTGGTACTCACTTGGACAACAGAATCTTAGTAAAATAGCTGCAGTCTTTTCCTTTTTTGTTACAAATTATACAGGGAGAAATGATGTGTGAATCAATGAAAAGGAAAATAATATATTTCTGAAACATTAATAGTCAGTGCCATACTCCAGATAAGGGCGGCGGGGGGGGGGGGGGAGGATGGTGGTGGAATTGTTACACTGATTTTTGTATCTGATTTAAATTCACTTTCCAATCTTCACTAACCTGGCTGCTGCCTTGACAGAATTAAATTTTGTATGGAAAGCGAGATGATGATTCTTTCATCGTCAGGTTAGCAGTGCTTTTCTCTTTCTTTCTTTCTTTCTTTCTTTCTTTCTTTCTTTCTTTTTCTTTCTTTCTTTCTTTCTTTCTTTCTTTCTTTCTCTCTTTCTCTCTTTCTCTCTTTCTCTCTTTCTCTCTTTCTTTCTCTCTTTCTCTCTTTCTCTCTTTCTTTCTCCCTCCACCTCTCTCTTGCCCTTTCTTTCTCCTATTCCTTTCCTTCTTTCCTTCCTTTTTCATTTGTTTATAGAATATTCTGAGTTCGAAGATACCCACAAGGATGCTCTAAGTCCAACTCCTGGCCCAGGAATCACACCCTGTGCCTGAGAGTGTTGTCCAAATGCTTTTTAAACTCTGTCAAGCTTGGTGCTGTGACCACTGTCCTGAGGAGCCCATTCCACTACCCAACAACCTTCTATGTGAAAAAAACTTTTATTAATGTTTAACCTTTCCATCCATGCAAGAAGACTGGTCTGGCTTAATCAGGGAGCTTCTGCACAAAATCAGAGAATACAGCAGGCTTATGTATGTCCTTTGGAAGAAGTGGCAGGCAACTCAGGAAGAGTACAAGGATGTCATTAGGTCATGCAGGGAGACCATGAGGTAGGCTGAAGCTCAACTGGAACTAGGTCTGGCCAGTGCTGTGAAATATAGTGAAAAGTGTTTTTATAAATCCAGCACCAACAAAAAGAAGGCCAAGGAAAAATCTGTATCCTTTATTGGGCATGGGGGGAACATTGTCACCAAGGATGAGGAACAGATTGAGGTACTTGATGCCTTCTCTGCCTCAGTCTTTAACAGAAAGATTGGTCATCATCAGGCTAAGTGGCCCCCATGGGATGGGGAGCAGAACAGACCTCTGCAATCCAGGAGGAAGTAGTCAGTGACCTGCTGTGCCACTCAGACACCCACAACCCAATGGGACCAGGTGGAATTCACCCAAGAGTCCTGAGAGAACTGTCAGAAGAGCGATCAGTGCCTGCCCTTCTGGCTCCCCTACTGAGGAGGCTTTAGACTGCAACGTGGTCTCCTCCAGCCACCTCTTCTCTAGACTGAACAGACCAAGTGACCTCAGAGACTTCTCAACTGGCTTCCCCTTCATCATCTTATTAAATGCATATTTAACATATTAAACATTAACATATTCAGGAAGAGATAGGTAGATTTATAGGGTTGTTATATCAGAATTTTTCTCTAATGAAGATAGTGGTTCCTATTGAATTGTTAATATTGCAATACATGGATTTTCTTTGAGAGAAATGCATCCAAGTACTGATAATTATAATCTGATTTTAACTCAGATCGTGTGATGAGACCAGAGATAGAACCACTTACCTGTATGTTTGTGTAATAGCCAACTCTACTTGAGATTTGTGCATTCATTAAATAAACTGTTGAGTGTAGCCTCCCTCAAGAAGAGCTTCCATAAAACTATGCTTAAAAAAAAAAAAATGGTTAATCTTTTTAGGTTGAAGGAGAAAAAAATTATGGTGGTAGCTATCACTAGTAGGTGTAAATTCTAAAATAATCTTAAACTTTATGCAGTTTTCTTCAGACTTAGAAAAAAAAGATTGCCTATGTAATGATCATGGCCTCCAAACTTCTAAATTAATATCATAAGAAATTGATTTATTAATTGTTTCTAGTGACTGAAGTTAGAAGTTGTCATATGTGTCCTCCAGCCTATGGTCAGTTTGTCTGGTAGCGAGGAGAGTGGACCTGTCTCATAGGTAACATATCTGGCTTTACGTGAACAAAAGAAATCTTGTTCCCTATCTCTATATTCCCATGAGTTCATAAGCACAAGAATATTTTGAGGCTTTCTTTTTCCTTTTCCTTTTCCTCCCAGTCTAGACAACTTACTAGCCATCCATCAACAGGAGATTCTGCAGCAGGTTTGGGAGACAATTGCTTGTAAAATGAAACAATCAACCTGATCTCCTGTGCTCCCAGGCTGGGTGTGACAGTAGGGCTCAGTGTGGGCATGTGTTTCCTTGGTGATCTGGGGCAGTTGTGCAGCACTGTGCCCTCCAGCCTTCCACGTGGCATTACCAGTAGCCCCTGTTTGGAATTGGGCTGAGTGAACTGGCATTATTTGGCTCAATCTCACTAACAAATCTCATCATTAGTGTGTTCTAAAACTCTGTACCATGGGCTCCTGCTCTGAAATGGCTACATGGTGGAAGGGGAGGAGGACCTGGCAGCAAGCAAATGACAGACTCAATTGTAGATCAATGTGGTGATTGTATCAATTTCAGATTCTCTACTAACAATAGGTGTCTGATTGGACACCACTGACTTTATTGGGAAGTAGATGAGATATAATATACCTTCCAGTGCATTAGTTGTTTCTGCTGATTGGATGAAGGATAAATTTCACATAGAGGGCAGTTTGAGTCCCATCATTCTCACAATTACGTTGAACACCAGCTAAAAGTGTCCTGTTGCTGCTGCACTTTACAGCAGCAAATTAGAAGGATTTTCCTAATGCATTTCCTCACCATAGTCTGTGCAGCATCATTCTTCTGTAAACTGAGATCTGGGTCAAAATGTCTCACTGTTCTTAATTTCAATAATTCCATTTAAAGGGTAATCACTTTCTCTAGAAAAGGAAAAGGACAATAGAAAGAATAAACAGAACAGTTGGACTCATGGAAATAGCACAAATAAATTGAATGCTAAGAAGCTTTTATTACAGTAAAGCTTGTTTTATTCCAGAAGACAGCAATGTAAACTATTCAGTGAAAATAGCCATTAAACAAATCAACACCCTCTTAATCTCATAACCCTACCTCACCCCCTCCCCCTCACCATGAATTTTAACAGTCCTACATTATCTGGACCATCTCCCTTTGTTTCAACCACCAATTTAACTATGCAGAAATTAATGTGTGAAATTTTTCATTACTGTATTGAAGATGCAGCTCTGTAAGGTGTTGAAGTCTCTTCTAATGATCTAGTAAAGGGAAGGAGGCGGGGGAAGGAGGGGGGAAATCCCATAGTTTGCTGAAGAGCATGTTATTTGTCTTCCACAGACTTAAAGCTTTGCACGTTAGCTCTGCTGGCTCAAGGCCAGACTGCATAGTACCTTTTAGAGTCACACCCTGAGACCCCAGTTCATCAAGATACTTAAGCATTTGTCTGATGTTCAGCATACGAAGGAATACCAGTTAAATTGGAGTTTAATTATGTGATTAACTCCATTTATTTAACATTTTAAGCAGAGCATATAAACAGACCGTGTAAATAAAGGGTGGAAGAGTTTCTTTCAAGAGTAATTCAATAGCTGTTAAATATTTTCTATATGGTTCATGAATTGTGTGGCCTCATGTATTTACCTTTTAATTGTTCAAGACTATTGGGATTCTAAAAACAAACAACTGAGAACTAATCTGATCTAAGGAGCTTTCCAAGGAACTTTTTTATCATTTATCAAGCCCCCTTTGCTCTGTTAGACTTCACAGAATGACAAGGCTATTTTCAAGCCGTAAACCCCCATGCCCCATGCAGTTATGGCATGCAACCAAAGAAGTCTGGAGTAGAAAATGAAGTCATAATTAACAACAGCTGCTCACGCCTAGCTTTTTCTAAATAACATCCAAAGATTTTTCTTTTCTTTTCTTCTCTGCGCCCCCCCACCCCCCCTCCAGAAAATGTAGAATCAACCCAGGCCCTATTGATTTATCTTCAGGTTAAAAAGAGGAAGCCTCACTCCAGTCTCTGGGGGTCTCTTTGTTGTCCAAGCAGTGCAGGAAACTCTCATCACAGGTCATTTGAGAGAGGTTTCACTGTTGTTTGCTTGTTACATTCAGTGAACAAAATCAAAGCAAAATGACAGTAATTTCCTTTACTCATGTATTGTTATTAGTGTGGTGCAAGGCTTTGTCATCAAAGCACATGGGAGTGTTCTGTCCTTTAGAGGCTAATATTAAAATATAGAATGGAATGGTCATGTTTTATTGGCTTAGCCTTTCCCTGCACTGCTTATAAAAACAGACAGTGCTTTAAAATGTCTCACTAATGCTCATTTTCCTGAGGGTGGAGTTGACCTCAAGTAGTTTACAACTTGGCTGTTAGTTAAGACTAATTAACTTTGACTTTGTTGTTAGAATAGTCTAATCTGCAGTTTCATCTTAAAGAAGTCAAAAAATAGTACATTCAAGTGAAACAATGGAAATAGTGAGTGTTTGTTTATATGTTGGCTATATAAGGAGGTCTTTTCCTCCACAGTTTTCGTCTTTATCTTCCTAAAATGTCTGTGGTTTCACACACTTTTACAATTCTTTTTAGCCTGGACCAGAGCTCTTTAACAGTGAAAAACACTCTTTGTAGCTTGCATGCTTTATCTGCTTGTTTCCAGGTCCTGTGAGTAAGCAATACAATTACGTTTTTAAGCAGCTTGTGCCATCTGAAATAGCAATTTTTCTTGAAATGGTACAGCTTAATGCTTCTAAACAAAGACCATTGTGTTAATGACTAAATTTGCAATGCTTAATTGTCTCATTAATCCTTGACATACTCTCTTTGTGGGGCTTCCTTATAGCATTATAACTCTGCAAGAGTAAGCCATACTTTATTTGTGGAAAGCATTATTTTATTCAGGCAAGAGAAATGGAGAGGCTTGTGGTTTAATTATGTTAAGATTACAAAAATGACCTTAGCATACCACTTTTGCAAAGAACTAATTTGCATTAGACAATAACTTCTGAGTAAATAATTCTCTTCAATAACAAAAGTAACATAGACTTAGTTTATATAATAGCCATGAAAGTGGCTTTAATGTAATGTTTGGCTTTAATATATCAATTTTAGCAATACATTCAACATTCCTTTAATGTAAGTAAAAGCTCAACAATTCCGTTTTAGAGAAATTATGGCAAGAAAGTTTAAACCACTTTCTTCCAAAGTTTGGTTTTTCGAATCTTCATCCTCACAATTACCATAAAATTGAAAATAATTTATTAATTTATGGCAATAGTTTTTAAATATTTTGGGGTTTTTTGTTGAGGGGGAAGCCCCAAAAAAGAAACTTCTATAGTTCAAAAGTTTGCATCTGGACCCCACATAGTACTTTTGACAAATTGACTATCATTACATCATGCAAACACTACATAAATGGATCTGACATTCATAATATCATATTTTATTAAAATAGCATTAAACAGTGCAAACATACTATTAAACTAGTTTTGTTAAACATATTTTATGAAGTCTTAGGCTGGACTAAAATATAAAACTGGACAGACTGTGAATGAAGCTGTACAAATGTGGTCTAGGAAACCTCCCTCACTGCATTAATCACGTTAGCAAGCCTTGCTGCCTGATGGACCCCACCATAGCACCACCAAAAGATACAGGATGAGTCAGCTATCATTTCAGCCTTACTGTAGCAAGATCACTCTCCCAAATACATTGATTTGTGCATAAGACTTTCATTAGGTGTTTTCCATTTGAGGATTCTAGGGGAAATGAGACAGTATCCTTCCACTGCAATCAGTTTTGGTGATTAATTCAAGCAAATTGAAGCTGTCTGCCAATGGCATAGAATAAAGCTTTTCAGATTGCTACTTTAATGTGGCCAACTGTCAATCAGCCACCAAATTTTACTGGCTATTTTTAAAATTAACGTTATTTTAACAAAACACTCAAATAATTGTGACACTTAAAAGTGAAAAAAGCTTTGTGGCCATTTGCCAATATAGTCATATGTAATAGCAGAATTCAAAGTTTCTGTATTTACTCGGGTTTTAATACTCTACAGTGAAACTTGTAGAGTTTTACCCTTGTAGCCTCAAAGAATAGTATAGAAAAAACATAATTATGATGAATCATCTGTAACACTTACAGGGAAATAAATATTTCAAAGTCTTGCTAGTTTTCATTGTTTTGAAAGACGCTGTTTGCTGACTGTAAAGTAAGCATTCTACTTTCATTTCTTTCTCATATCTGTTCTGAAAAATTATTATAAACTGAAGTTGCAAATATTATTTTCTCTAACCCATTTAAACAGAAAAGACAGTTCCACTTTGTACTTTTGAAATGACCATTTATTCCTGCATTAGTAAGAAAAACTAGACTGTAAACCTACAATGCATTTCATATAAAATCGTCATTAACTTAAACTAAACTTTGATAACCCTCAAATTGCAGCCATAGCACATGGAAACTACTCATTATTGTTACTAAAATAAAAAATTAAATAATACCATGTCTTTAACTATAGAAGTATTTTCCTGACATCTTTTCAGAAAGGGTCTTATGCTCATTTTATTAAAACCCAAAATCATCTCACAAATTTTCTATATGACAGGAACACCCAATATTCTAACTGTTCTCTGCTTGCATTTTACCATTTTTTTCATTCAGCAGTAAGAGTTACAGATGGTGTAGTGGTTGCACAGAAAGAAACCACTGCTGTAGGACAGGGTTTCTCTTTAGTTAGGAAAGAGAATCACAGCTCACAACTGTACATGAAGGTTATGTACTTGCCCACAGTAGAAATAGAAACATCAATATGCTCCTGAATATCACCAATTTAAAGTGTTCAGTTCCTTTCTAGGGAAAATTTAACTGAAAGTTGAAAATGGTCCTCAGTCACACCATGAATATCCTGCATAGTATTATTTGTGTAAATAGCCCAGTGTGCTGGGTATAACTGTATGGGCTACTATCCTATGGGGCCTTTTTGGAGACAGGACGTTTGTCTCTTGTGTCTACCTGTAATATATGGTAGAGATAATTCATGCTATATAGATAGATATGTGTGTATAAAATATTGTGAAGGTCCAAAAGTTATGCCTTTGACCACTCTGGCTGCGAGCAGAGTTCTATTCTTATTGTAACCAGTTCCCAGACAGCGTTAAGATAATATCAGGTCTGTTACCGTATGAATGGGACAGTCCTGGACCATCATAGATGATTTCCCATGGCATCTGCACCTGGGAGACAGCATCTAGACCTTCCTGGACTATGATTAATGGAATGTCTCAAGAAACTCACAAGACCTGCACCTGGGCATGATTACATCTGCGGTACTCAGGAGCTGGTATCACTCTACTACATGTGAATGCAGCTTCTGCCTGGATACTCAGACATTCATCTGGATCTCCGGATTCGTCTTTGTCTGTTCCTACACACGTGTGGATCCCACTCTACATGTGAAGAGACACAAAGAAACGTGTGGTCATCTCTGCCTCAGGCAGAATAAACTGTATATAAGCTGGCTGCTGGAAGCACTCGGGGTGAACTCCTGGGGAAACGCTGTCGCTTTGTCAGTGGACCCTAGCTCACCCAGCGTCTGCACCCGGGCCTGACACTGTCTTGGCTGTGGTGGTTCTTTGTCGAAATTCTATTTTTGTTATCAATCCAATAAATCTTTGTTAATTTTTTCATAAATTTGACCACCGATTTGATCATTTATAACACTAGCCTACTGAGAAAATTTCTAAAGAAATAAGTACTTGGTTTGCCAAAAGTTTTCTGTGTAGGTAAGTTCATTGATCCATTCACTGGAGAAAGCCACTCTGAGGGTGGATGAGAGGAATAAACATATAGCCATCCCAGGAACAGAAAACAGACCCAAGCCTGTATTTTACTTTGTAGATAATCTAGAGTTCAGTTAAAATGCTCAGTGAGCGCAGAACTGAGCTCTAGCTAAGAAATATTTGTAAAAGAATGTACTATGTCCCAAGGCTACATAACTGTCTCTGTGGCACTTCTGCACACAAGCTCTCTCTTTTCTTGTGAAAAATGGTAAAGTTAAACAGGTAGAAAGAGGATGTCTTTAATGTAGCAAAGGAGAAAATCTGACTAATTAAATTGTAACCATAGTTGACTTAGAAAGGTTTTAAAACCAATCTCAGTAACTTTTATGATTTTTCAGCCTCAAATTCAACAGAGAGACAGCTTAAGGCTTTGAGTTTGGCGGCTTTGTGCTGCTCTGTGGTTGCTTATGGTAGAGAAACAGCACAGAGCAGTAGTGAAACTGCTAAATTTTAAAAGTACTAAAAAGTGAGTATAACTTATATTTTTATAAACTGCTTTTACTGTTTGATTTCTCAAGCAAAGTACTGTGCACACTAAATTCACTAGAAGGTATGCAAACAAGGTCTCTACCTGGACATAGTAGATCTTACTGGTATTTCTTCAAGAAGTGGGGACTTCACGTTTAAATAATTTTTAGTAAGTTAATAGAAAATATGTTTATTTTTTTACTGTCAAGATGTACATAATCTTGTAATCAAGATTTTATGCATACAAGGATGTAGGTATGGACAGCCACATCATCACAAGTGATGCAAAAATTGCTGTACTATGCTGAGCCTCAAATAAGCTGAAAGCTGTATGAATTTCCTTTTAAAAACCTTGAAAGTTAAAAACAATGATCACTGACACATCTGCATCCTTGTACCAGTGCCTCTTCTATTTAAGATGAACATTCTGGCTCTCACCATGAGAATTTCACCTGTCAAAGGTAGAATTTCAGTTCTTTAAAATTTTAGGCAAGGATCTGTATACTACAGCCTACTTATGGTGACTGTTTCTTTCTGTATCCACTGAAAAAATAGATGTTATCTTTTTCTTAGAAACCTCCTGTCAGTGGTATAAACTGGTTTAAAAATTAAGAAATAAATTGAAAAATTAAATGTAACATGAATTTTGGTTCATAGAATAATGAGACAAATGAAAAGTCAGTATAAGGTTTACTAGCAGTCTTTATGGTAAGATGGAAAGGTTCTTTAATTAGTTTTACAAAATACAAGCTCAGAACAAATTAACATTTTTTTTCAGATTCTCAGTTGTTTAAGTTTTAAGTTGCATTGTCAAACCTGTTCAACAAGACAATACCATGCCAAACTCCTGATTTTACAATGCAGTGTATTGGAACACCTTGCTTAGAGATGTTATGGGTGATAAAAGTCTGTGTAGTTTAATAGAAGTGTAGGAGTAGTGATAAAGCATGGAAGACCAAGTTGTGGAAGAGTTATATCACCTGAACATATCCATAAACCACCTATATTTGGAAGATGCTTAGGTGAAATATAATGCATATGTGGACTCTTACATTTTTCTTAGGTTAACCAAGGCAAAAATTACTGGCTTAGTGGGTTCCTTGGGCTGAACGTACACACTATTTTCATGGTTTATAACACCTTCAGTAAGATTAGAAAAATGCAGATTTTACTTAACGTGCAGGTGAAGGATAAACAGCTAGATATTTTAAAAGACAAACAAGCAAAAACCATCACACCTATAAAGATTCCTTCATCACAGCAATCTTTGGTAGAGATTCAATTATGGGTTTTTTTATATATACTTCTTTCTTATGCCATATAATTTTCTAGAATGAAAATTATATTGTCCAATTTAATGCAAGTTTTTTTCTTTCTTTGCGGGGAAGGGCTGGGGTTTGGAAGTTTCCTTGAAAGAGTGCAATGCTGCCTCCCTAATACCTGTTACTTCATAAATTGTGTAGGGTTCATTAAATGCATATGGAGTTGAAAAATACCTTCAGGGTGTGGTCTAATCTACATTAGGTGTTCACCTAGTTCAGAAAAAAAAATAAAAAAACCAGCAGGTCCTATTAGGCACCAACTATAATGCTCAGAACCCAGAACAAGAAGCTTTCTTCTCTGGGTAATGCAAATAACATGTCTGAGTTCAGAGTGCCCAGCACAAAAGTCTAGAGCTCAGCATGAGTGGTATGGTCTTGTTTACAGGTTTGACACTGTAACTTCTTAAAACTGAAGAAATTGAGACCCTGAAAAATATTGGTGTTCTTATGTTCAAACTAGCAAAATTCTGCCTCATATAATGTGTTCATTATAATGTCAAAACTGACAAGTGGAAAAATGCAGCTCTTCTTCAAATATATCAGTCAGCATATAAGCCAATACTCTGTAAGGAACCCTTTCCTTGCCTTGTTTCTAGATTGCATCACATGTCATGCACTGTCTTCCACTTTCTGATTTAGAAGATGGTGCTCCTGCCATGATTTTAAAAGAGATTTTTCTTGAGTAATCATTTCCCATCATTAGCTGATTACCATGTTACAGGGCTCTTCACTTTTCATTTCTGAGACTGAAATAGTCTTTTTTTATTTTAAGATTGACTTTAGGGATCCCTTCCACACTTCTGTGAATATGAAATTGTCATCCTATCATTCAGCTGATCTTTCCCAAGCTGCAAGGGATTGACCCCCAAACTATTCAAGGAGATGTGCCATGATCACATCTGACTGGAGGTGAAGACAGAAAGTTAGTGAAATGCTCAAGAAATCAGAGGTCTTCACAGCTCACAGGACAACAGTTTGCTATAGGGATGGCTGGTGTTTGAAAATTGAGCTGGAGCCATCACAAGCACGTGTTTGAATAGCAGCAACTGTTTCACACTTGAAAGATCAAGAAGAGGCAGGTGAAGGCTGCTCTTCTGCTATAAGAAAGCATTCATCAAAGAACTGTGCTCACCCTAAATAACTCTGTTACTCTTCAGGGGTTAAACATAAGATTTTGCAAGATGTAAACATAACAGCATCTTCCATGAGGACTTTAAGATTTTGTCTTCTGTATTATTTGTTTCTGCTACTCTGTTTCTACATTTATGTTGTAGAAACAGAAAAACCTCTATGAGGCAATGGCACTTCAAATATTAGCACCTTTCTTGCTCATATTAATGTGTCTTCCTGATGGCTCCTTTTTTTATTTCTCAGAAGATGTTACTCTTGTTCTTTCCTCCTTTACATTCTTTAAAAATCACCTTGCCCCAATTTCATGTGTTTTCTCAAGAAGCGTCTTTTATTTTCTGTTTGTTATTATATTAGTGAATTTTTCTTGTTTAGTAATGCAATACCATAGATCACTTCAGGGATGTTGTGAGTGTGTCCCTACATTCTGGTAAAGGTTTCTATTGTGAACAACAAAAAAACCAACTGTGAGGAATGGGAGTCACAAAGAATTTAAGGTATTAGTAGACTTCACTATGGCTGCCAGTAGAAAAATATTGTTTAGTAGACTAATATAAATATTATAAGACAACTAAACCACTGCAGATGGAAAATACACTAGAGCACATATATGTTTTATATATGTGAGCTTTAAAAAACAATTTTGGAACAGAGTCCTTTCTAAAAACTTTTTAGTTCTTCAACAATGAAGGAAAACTATTAATACAGAGCACTTTTTTAGAAACAGAAACTGCAGTTTCTGGACATCATATGCTTTAATTTCTTCACATAAGAATGTGTGGATGCATTACTTTGGATCTTCTGCCCAAGATGTGTTAGGAGTTTATGAATATACTCTCATGTTAAATAGTGATGTATTACCAGTATTAAAGTGACAACTATTTGCTTCTGAAATGTTTCTACTTTCTGCAGCATGCCTCTGTGGGTAGAGTTTTTGAGTTTAATTTCTTATTTAGGAGGGAGACTAAATTTAGTCACTTTGCAATGTGACTAAATTTTATTTTTTCCAGAACAGAATGCAAAGGGCGGTGGTTAACAAGTCCTACTTTATATGGAAACTGTTAACAAGTGGAGAACCTGTTCTGTCTGGAGATCTATCCCACTTTATAACATCTTCCACAACCAAAAGGAGGTAAAGTAACACCTTCGTCTTCTTGGGCTGGCAGGTGGCACCAAATTAGGGGACTAGCTGATGCTCTGGAGAGCAGGGCTTCCATCCAGAGGAACTGGTTCATACTGGTGGAATGAGACTTGTGCAGTTCAGAATGGAGAAATGCCCAGCCCAGCCCTGGGAAGTCAGGGACCAAGGAAGCAGCGCAGGCTGCACACTGGTAGCACTGTAGGAGTAGGAGCACAGCCAGGAGATGGAGGGATGTGAGGACCTACCTTGACTTGGCGCACATCACACCACACCTAGATACCCTGATTTAGGGTCCCAAGCTCAGGAAAGACTTCACCACACTGGTGTGAGACCAGCAGAGACCCACCTGGATGCTCATCGGCCAGAGCACCTGCACAATGAGGTGATCCTGAGGGACAGGGCTGCCACAGCCTGGAGAAGAGAAGCCTTTGAGGGCACCTCAGAGTGTCCTTCTGCCCATGACCTGCATCTTGGGTAGGCAGGTGCAGGCTATAGACAACCTGATGGTATAATGAAAAACAGTAGGTTTACATTAAAACATGAAAAGTTCAGACTGGAGATAAAAGGAAATGCTTTTTTTCTCAGGAACGCATCCCAGAGTGAAGCAGGTTTCCCAGAGAGCCAGTGTGCTCTACATCCTCAGAAGTTTTGAACACCAGTCTTGGGAAAGTGTTGAGCCACGTGGTTCAATCTTCTCAGTGGTGAGTCTGAGACAGAGCTGCTGGTAGAAGCCTGGCTAGCAGACCTTTGACATCTTTTCAACAGGAATTTATCCATATTGGAAGCAACAGACCTTCCTCCTCCCAGAAGAAGCTGTGATGAAGGGATTGAAGGGATTGAACTCTTTCACATTGCAGCTTTCACATTTTGATAACAGCCAAGACAGAGCTTTCACATCAACATTTTTCTGTGGATGCCCAGATGAGACAGAAAACTCCACAACTGTACTTACTGGTTCAGCCTTGTTCCCTGAACAGTTTGAATTTTAGATGCATTTTCAAAAGCAAAATTTTGCACATAAGAATGCACTTTGATGCTTTGGGCTACATTGGCATTTCTAAGCACCATCTTTGTGGAACAATATAGTTGGATGATGAATGGAGGCTTGCTGGGTGACTGATGTTTGTATTGAGTATATGCAAATAATGTAATAAAAAACCCTAAATAGTTAGTGTTATGAGAAGTTGCATCCATAACAGACTAGTAGGAAAGAAAAACACTTGGGGAAAACAGATATATAAAATAGAAAATTGATATTCCTTTTCTCTTAAAAGTTAATTGAACAACATGTAATAAACCACTTCTGTTTTAAATGTAAAATTTACAATACATATGAACTATGTATTAAATATATATTAAATTATGATATAGCTCCTAATTAAGATACTCTTTGGTCTCCTATGAAGGAAATTTGACAATCATTGAAATAACAGAATGAAGTATTTTTTGATATGTTATCACCTAGAAATTCACTTTAGTTTATTCACATAAATCATGCTCTCATGCATTTGGTACAGTATCCTCAGTGCCCAAAATGTGCATGTATGTGTGTGTCTGGGTGTATATACATATATGCAGTAAAAGCACTCAACAGCACTCTCAAGGTGCAGTGTACCTGCTACTTCTGCTGATTCTTCATGGTTTTTTCTTCAGGTCGTCCTGAGGGACACACATCTTTGAAATGTCATTAAGTCTTAAACCTCATATGCTGTGTTTTTTGAAGTATTTGAAAACAGTGTTTCTTCTCTCAAAGACATGATTATAAAACTAGTTAAGGAAAAAAAATAAAAAGAAAACAAATTGAAGGACTAAATCATTTGGAAGAAAAGACAAATATTTTTGTGTTTCTGTGCTTCCCCATCAGAGAATGACAGCAATTGCAAAGATATATTTGGTGTCTGAGATAAGGAAAGAAAATCTCAAAGCACCTGATAAGGTGTTTTTCATCTTAACACTTTTCTAGTTGACACTAAAAAAGGAGGTTTTTTTTCTTCAAAAGACCAATATTTAAAGGGTGTTGATTTATGTAAATCAATAATTTATCAACTTGTTCTCTTTCTTTGCTGCCAACCAGATGCTTCTAGCTTTGCACTGCCAGACGATGTCAGCTGCAAAGCATAATGGCCTTGTGCTTCATGTAGAAATAAGAACATAAATATTTTAAAAATCTTGCTACAGGAAGTGAGGGGGAGTTAGGTTGGGGGTGAGAGATTTTGCTGGTTTTCTGTGAGAGTACTGCAGGTCTACATATTTTATGGGCTGGTTTTATCAGAAGTGGAGGCAGGGACATTTCAGTCTGATTTTTATCTCCTAACAAGACTGACAGACCCAAGTCTTTTCATGGCAATTTGTTGAAGACATCTGGTGAAGCTTTCTAGGGGATGAACACACAGCAGAGTGTTTCTCTGGTGTCAGTTGGCATGGCAACTAGTAAAAGACTATTCAACATCCATAGGTTTCAAAAAGGTTGAAGCCTAGTTGAAAATCCATTTGGGCTCCTATCTGCAAAATTCTCCTTTTGAAAATGCACTAAACCTAATTTCAGGGAACCAGGCTGAACCAGTAAGTACAATTGTGGAGCCTTCTGCCTCAAATAATTTCCAAAGCACAGTATTAATGATTCCAGGAAGCAGAGACCTGAGATGATAGACAGCATTACTGGCACTGTACAAAACAGAACATTACCCGAAGGCTGGTAAAGACTGCTGAAGCCTGGGGGTAGTGCAGGGAAAGATGAGATGAGACAGAGAGGAAGAAAAAATGCTGTTATCAAAGTTTAATACAGTAATTATCATGAGTCACCACGGGCAAATGACTGATTATGCTTCGTCTTTATATATTAACTAACATAAAGTTTATTCTATACAAGGCACTCCACTCCCTACTTGGCAAGATCATATCACTCAAACACACCCAACAGCTACACAATATAGATTGCTTATTTAATCAGACTGTCGTAGGAAAACAATATCTTGAAAAGTAGTATTCACATGTTCTGCACAAAAAACCCCAAAAACACCACACCACACCCCCAAAACCCAACAAGTACATAGTCTTTCATGGACAGCTTTGTGCGTATTGAGAATTTGCCACCTTTGGTGGTGTTGTCCCATAGTATTAGCCTAATAATTAATATCTGCAATGCCAGTTCAGGATATGACTTTTGAGAAAATATACATTTGGAGTTTGCTTTTTTCTGGAACCCATCCCTTCACAAATACAAGTGGCTTGACAGCTGTTGCAAGTATGTAGTTTTAGATTTAAAATGGTTTATAGAATGGATTTTGTTGAAGCACACTATAGCTGGAGCTCTGACTGGAGAACCATGTTGAAGACAAGTGTGGATCATCTCAAGGTGCAAGCTTGGTTATGGAAACAAGATATTCCTTAATGTTGTTTTTTTCATGTTAGTGTATAAAAAATAGGGACAACCGGTTAAAAGAGTCAGTCTAGGGTAGAAACCTTCTGTGTATGCTCTGTAGATGTAGATGTAGTATATGTTCTGTAGTATAGCAGGACTATAGGGCCAAAGGACTGTGGAATACATAGTGCCTATAGATTCTTCTTTTCATAGAGATACACAATAAAAAAATTCAGACTAAAAATCCAGAATAACCACACTATTGGAGGCTGCTGGTTTCAGTGTGTTTGGGACCATACATTCATTCAGTAAAATAGGAATGGCTATATGGAGAGTATCTGTGTGTATATTTCCCTTTTATGCATTATTTTTTTATCTGCTACTGTACTAAATAGGTTATTTTGGAATTTATCAGTAATATATAGTTTGTTCTTAAATAAAATTTAATATATAAAAGAAATTGGTCTGTGTTCAAAATGCTACATTGTGGTACAATGTTTCCCCTCTACCTGGACCTCCTTAGGAAACCAGATGTAAGCCTTAACAAGGGTTATCCAGGTTAAATACTATTGCAGTAAACTGTACAGCAATGGGTAATCTGGCTCTAATTAAAGTTAAAACTTTTTCCTCTTCCCTGCCCCCAAAACTTTGCCTGTGATCTTTTCAAATTTATAGCAGGGAATAAAAGAGAATTCCTGCCAAATCTATTGCTCCTCACCCCAAATTCTGATTATATATTCTTCTTGACTGTGATAAAGAGACAAATATGTATGAATTTATGTATGAATTTAAAACTTGCAGTAGAAGCACAAAGTTCATCTTTTTTCACTGATGAAATTACATTTGCTATCCAAATATTGCTGTTCCATTAGCTGATATGGATTGTTTCAGTGTGATCTGTCTCAATTAGACATCCAGTCCCCAGTGTTTCACTTCACAGTTTTGGCTCTCTGTAGGTGGTTCAGATAAGATAGATTCAGTCTATAACTACGTGTTATTGAAGAACTCTAGGAGCGAGTACCCTTATTAAATATAAAATTGGCAGAAATCTTTACTTTGGTGCTTTTTTACTTTGGACACAAGTACAAGATCATGTGTCTTAGGAGCAAAACAATTGAGAGCTTGTGCCACCCTGATATCCTATTGGTATATTTTTAGAAGCAAAGAAACAATGGCTATGGGAACTGCCTAAATGAGGCTCTAGGATGCTTCATTTCAGGAGGGAGTGAGGTTTGATAAAGAATTCACAGAACCACAGAACTGCTGAGTTTGGAAGAGTCCTCTAAAGACCATCTGATCTCCCCCAGCTACCCAGAATTGTGTCCATACAGCTTTTGAAGACCTTCATGGGTGGAGATTTCACAACCTCTCTGAGCAACCTGCTCGCCCACTTGGTCACCCTCACAGAAAAAAAAGTTCCTGACACTCAGAGTAAACCTCTTGTGTCTGTCTTTGTTGCCTCTTGTTCTTTCACTTGAAAGAACCTGGCCCTTCTTCTTTGCAGCCTCCTTTCATATTTTTGTAAACTTTGGTAAGATTCCCCCTTTTATATACACTGCTCCTAAAGCCTGTGATTCAGTTTGTTCCTCTAGAGCATGCATGTGCTTGTCTTTTAATTCAATAAGAAGGCTTCTTGCATTTACATTATTTAGTTTAGTATTTTAAGGGCAAATACTTAGCAAACACTCTGTATGCATGCTAAACCAGTATGGCTGAAGCTGAACCTGTCCTAGAGGCAGGAGAAGATAATGGCAAGGACTTCAAAATGTTTAACCTCTGTTATGGGAATGACTGCAGATATTGTTTGTTAGCCCCTCTTTCTATTTTACATCTATTTTAGCATTTGTTTTAGTCATACTTTTACTCAATAGTTTTGAATATTGAAAATCTCCTCATGTGCCCCAGCACATCCTGTAAACAGATAGATAGTGACCTAAAGTGAATCCAATTAAGTGTAATTTTGCCCTTTTCATTTTGTTTCTTGAGTATGTAGCAGCTTGAATTCCATATCAAGGAGAAAACACCCTATTTACCCACAACATACCTACATTCTTTGTCAGGTAAATCAATGCATTTATCTTTACAAGATGTTGTACTTTGAGGAGGCAAGCACCTTTTTTCCAACTGAATCATCCACACTGAAGGCAGCCCATGGGCTTCATCCCCCACAGATATGTGGACAGCCCACCTACAGCAGCTACTTTGCAGTGCCCGTGGGTAGAGCATGGTTCCTCTCTTGATCAGTTCCCATGCTGTATGAAAACAGCAGCATGCTGTTGGGAGAGCAGCTCTAATGAGTGTGTTATTCCAGTCTGAATTCCTCGTTACCTCCAATACTCAAACTTTTGAGAGATACTAATTAAAGAGGGAGGGGTGGGGGGGTTAGGGAGAAAGAAAGACATTAAATCATCTTGTTCCATGCTTGAAATGGTGATTAAACTTCATTTGCCCTTTTTGTTTTTCTTTAATGTCAATACAATTGATTTACTAGTCTTCAGAAAAGGGATCTTAGGTTTATTCCTTCTGCCTTTTACTTTGTGTACATCCAAGTGTTAGATTCAATTTTGATGCAAGTTTTCTCTCAAGATATGCCTATTGCAATCCATTTCTGAATATTTCTTGTGCCTGACTATATCAATCTCCCTGCTTTTTTTTTTTTTTTTTTCCATTTGATATATAATTAAATAGAACCTTTAAACTACTTCTCATGTCTGTTACCAGGAATCCTCCCTAGCAGTGTATAAAAGAGATTTAATCTTATGAATCTCTCTTTTGCAGAGATTCTCTTCTTTCTAAGACGACTATATGCCACAGATATCAAATTATTTTAGTGATCTTCTATGATATTATTGTAAAGCCTTAATAAATTGTCTGTAGGAGGTTGCCTATCTTTATCTTTATTTCTGTAGATGTAAGCAATGTTGCTTTATCACTAAAGAAATAGCAGAATGGTTATTATTTAATTATTTAAACATTTCTGACTTGATAAATATTTTAAAGATACATTAAAATTATACATTATCTTTAGACAACTTAATTTTGATTGGCTACTGATTAATAACTGAATAAGTGACTGGCCTTCAACATAAAATATACAGATTGCTTAAAATAAATTCTGTTTTCAGAATATCCATTATCTAATCATGTGTGATTTAACGAAATGATTTAGAAGAGCAACCAGACTTAAACAAAATTGACCCTCCTAAAAATTCTTCCACTACAGATGGTGATTTCTAACCAATCATGGCAGGGAGAAGCTATTACTTTATTCTACAAATAAAGGCATGCTTTAAAGGTTAAATAAAAGTGAATGGTATAACTCACTCCAGTGAATTTTTCCCAGCTTACTCCCCCAGATGCAACTGCTCTCCACCTTAAACCCAGACTTCATTTTTAATTAATACATATCAAGCTGTTCTTAACCTGTTTTCAACACAGTTCTCCCAGTCACACTTTAAACTTCAGATATCCTTTAATAAAAATAAGCTGTGTTAAGTTCTCAGACAGCTCAGGCAGTCACATACACTCATTGTTTTCTGTTCCAAATCAAAAAAGTGTGCTATATAGTAAATCTCTTTTCACTGTGACCCTTAGTAAAATGTTAGCTGAAAAGCTTAGGTCTGATGGACTCAAAGTGCTGTGTGATCACGTAGGCTGTACTGCAACTCTGAGGCTTACAGCCAGGCACAGCATCAGACACTGAATGAAGTAAAATTTTGCCTTGGATTCTGACAGCTTCTGGGCAACTAGATCGTGCCAAAAACAGACACAGCCAAATCCCTCACTCCTTCTGTGGATTTGGCTTTAAAATTAGGTCGAGGGAAAGGTCGAAGGTCTAGAGCAGAACTTAAATATGTAAAAAAAAAAAAATTAAGCAAACCTTTCAGTGTGTAGTCATAGAAATGGCCAAACTAATCAGGTTTCCTTTTTTTCTGATTTTGATTTGTGATCTGTCCCTAAAAACCACAAGGCACTCAATATTTCGCAGTATGTCCTGACTGGGGTCTAGCATCCAGGTCTTCTCTAGCATAATTTCATGTAAAAGGATACATCTAACCAGCTGAAGCTCTCCAGAGAGATCAGATAATCAGCTAAAGTAATACTAAACACTTATTCAGGTCTGCCCTAAGAGTATCCTTGCTTGGGACATTGGCCTGTCTCTCAGGAAACTGGAATTCAGGCAGGTAGGCATCTGAAGCACTTAAAAACCTCAACAGGGGAGGTGAAATTTTGCATTAATCTAAATTTCCTCAGTTTCACTATAGGCTTGCTTGAGCATAGAAGTCCTTCCCTGGATGTTTTAACAACTTCTTGACCTGGAAAAACAGTGTCTCAAAATAAGGGTGTTATAAAGAAACCTTACTTTCATTGAGGAGACATTTTTTGCTGTTATTTTTACCGCTATTTGTAATCAATTTTGCTTAGTTATGCAAACATGCTATATTTTATATGCAGTGCAACTTGATTTGAAGTGGCTGCTTTTAACTGTTGTAAATGTATGATACAATGTATCATCCTAATATCTATTTTTTTAAAACTTTATTGAAATTACAAATTTTCCCCAGTTTTAAGCATCAATATAATTCAATTCATTTCAACACTCGATGTTTCACGGTATCCCCTTGTACCTGAGTACGTAAGTTTTGCAAAGCAGGAGAAAAGGATAGGTGGATGTACAGTAAGGATCTTTAGCTGTTCAAATCGAAAACTATAAAATGCTAAAGTCTAAATTATGATAATATATTAAAAATATAAATCTTATATTTTTAATATAAATCTTATATTAAAAATATAAGATTTATATTTTTAATATATTTAGGCACTGTAACAGCCTGTAGAGAGTTGTGGCAAATTCGTAATCACCTGAAGCCAAGGTGTCATCTTTGACTATTTTCCTTCCACTGGGCCCCTTATGTATCATAATGCTAATAAAATGGTGATTCTCTATCTTATATAAGGCATGAAGACTAATTAGGTATTACTGCCAGTAATAATTACAAAAATAAAAGTTTATGACTGGAAAAATTTGTTTAATTTCCAGTCATAGAACTTTTGTTCAATTTCTAGTTTAAAAACTAGAAAATATTGTTTAATTAATGTAATGTCTAGATTTATGTGTTTGTGGTATTATTTCAGCCTTGCATTGTAGTTTGTAAATTGGATTTCGATGTCTATTTTGGCAATGGAGTTCTGGAGTTAATACAGAACTCCATTAAAATACAGTTTAATACAGTTCCTAGGACTTCCAGAGAACAAGGGACATACATGAGATTGTGATTAAGATTAAAGATGGTGTAGATTATTTCTAGGATTTAAGAAATATGTGAAGTTATTTTTCAGTGGAGGTTATAAGATTAGATCTGAGTACAGAAATTTTTTCATCTTAAGCATCTTTGAATTTTACTTTACCTTCAGCTTCATCAGTCTTTATATCAGAATCCTGAAAGATCTGACATTGCATATTCAGCAAGTCAGTGTTCAGTAAGTGTATCAACTTCAAGATTATTTTTTTAATATCAAGAAGTAAGCATTATGTTTACTAAAAAGAAGTTTTAAAGTTAAACAAGTAATAATACCACAAGCTTAATAGGCAAACATCAATAATATACAAAGCTTTCAAATTTATGTATATATATAAAACTAAGAATAAATGTAGGGAAATAAATAGAAAACAGGATAAAATGCAAAACATCTTTGTCAAAGGTAGATCATGTCAGATTAACCCTGCCATCCTGGGTTTTAAATGGCAGTTGACAGAGGAAATGTGTTCTGTGTAGTCAGTCTAGATTTCACTAAAGCATTTGATAGGGCGCCACAAGGGAAATTATGAATTGAATTTGATAATATGGGGCTAGTACAAGAACTTTTAAAGTGGATAAGAAGAGCTAAGTGGGAGGTGATAATGGATTATGCTGTGAAGGGAATTATTAGCTTGGAAAAACGTAATGCCATGAATAACCTGTGGACCAATTTTGAGACCAGTCATATTAAATACATCCTCTAATGTCATGGCGAATCCAAATTGTTAATGGTGTTTCTGACAGTAATTTTGCAGGGCATCATCAATATAGGGCTCTATTGAGCTATCATAAGAGAAATATAGCATGATGAATAGTATGATGGAGATGGAATTATTTTCATTGTCACAGGAAACCTGAGTACATACACATTTTCAAAAGTTGATTGCACTGAGGAAGGTGTAGAGAAAAACAGATAGAAATATGTATATTTTAAAAGGTAAGAAGTGCACTAAAGATTGGAATAGAGACCAGTAAGACTGATAATGAGGACCTGATGGCCTTCAGTGCAATTTTGTTTGAGCTATGCTGAGTTTGGTCTCATGGGCTGAAAGTCTGCTATTGTTAGAGTACATTAGATGTTCTCAGGAGCATATATTTGAGTTTGCTTTGAACCTAAAAAATCATCCAGTCTGCACACTCTACATACAATCCAAAGCACAAACCAGAGCACATTGAGAAGGCTCAATCAATTTTGTCAAATGTAAATCCCATGTCTAGGAAAATTTCAAGAATTTGTCTTATTTCTATAGAGAAAATTACATTTATTTCCTTTAAATACATAAGAAATTGAATGCAACAAATTAATTTTTTTAAAAGGTATCTGTACAAACTACAAGAAATACAAAGTATATCAAGTACAAGATATCTATACAAAGTACAAAGCATCCGTAGAAGAAAAGTGAGTACAAAACAAACTAAAAGAATCTTAAAATAGATGGATTTTTCTAATTATAAAAAGGTAAGGTTAAAAAAATTTCAGAAAATATAGGTTTTCAGATCACATAATGAATCCTACTTTAAACTTTTGTGAAATTCATCAATATAACCTCTGGAAAATGGAAAAAGAATTTTCAAGAACTTCACTGCAACAGAAAGACAACAAAGCAAGCTGTCTCAGATATTAATTTTTATATTTTTTCCCCCCTAAAAGTAAATACAGAAGAATGGTAAGATGGGTGAAAGGTAATAAGTAATTTAACAGCTGTATTTTTTCAGATTTTCTCCTGAAAATGTTTGAATTTGTGTTCAGCTCCAATATGACTTGCAGTCAAGAGAGATCATACTGATCTATATTGAAAAATTCATTAGCAATAGAAATTTTTGAAGCACTCAAGCACAGTCTGCTGTCCTCAAACTGCTGAATCTTTTGATCTGTTCAACTGTCTTTCTAATCATAAAGATATTTCAGTTGTTACTTTACTTATATTGCTTTGAAAAATCTAATTTTCTTACACTGGAGGAGCAAGAGCTGAAAGCTACAAAAAAATATCTGGACCAAATTCATTGTACTGTCACTCAAGAGGGGAAAGATTCTTTGCCTGAAAGAAGAGTGGCAAAATTCTATTCATAGGGCATATTTATCTTAAAATATTTGGAGGTGAATTTACTGATAAGAGGGTATGCACAAACTTTATCTGTGCAATCTGAAATGTAAGAGAAGGGTCCGTGAGTAAATCTATTCTCCTAATACATTATCAATATACACTACATGCATGTATATACATATTGAGCATAATAACTGTATATATCTACTATGCATATTATTGCAATGCACTTCTCTTTGCTGTGGTCAATTTATATTTCATATCTTTTATCCAGGGATTTGTTCTTGGGAGAAAAGGACTACTCAGTCCATTAGCTGATCTGAATTTATGATGATTAATTCCTTGATGTTCAGCCATGACAGGAATTACTCTGCTCTAATGAGTAATAAATGTGGATAAGTCATGCGTCCCTATGGATTTCTTGGCCAGAAATTGCATTTAGAAGAAGGCTAAATGTCTAAAATTTATCCAAATTCAATACAAATTTTATTGCCGCTAATTGCCTTTCCAGGTTTTGCAGCATTAAAGATATTTAAATGTATTTGTCATAGCACTTCTGTGAGTGTGTAATGCTCAATACTAGTAGCGACTTCCATCATATTTAGGATTTTCAACAATTTCTTTAATTCCGTACTAAATCATTATGAGTAGGAACACAATTTTCTATTTTTAATACCATGGTAGATCATTCTTTAAAAATTTTGTTAATGTCTCTATCATAAAACCTGTCTTTACTACTCTTGTTTTTTAATTCTGGCATGCTTTAATTACCATAGCAGTGTTATAAGCAAGAGATATGAAATCAAGTGACACCTGCTATTGCCACTAGAGCTGTGTCAGAATTACCAAGGTAGACTCCAGTTTTCAAGTGCTTGCATGCCAAATGGTATAAATCACTCTAAGCTTGATCTATAGTAAAGAAAGCTTCACAGCTTTAGGCTCTGCATAAGCATTATGTGGGGTGGAGCAGAGATTATCATCCCAGCACTAACAAGGAATTCAGGATTGACTGAACATATCACTGCACCTGTGTCTCTGTTCCCAAGATGCAGCTCCCAAGGCCCTAACAAACACTGTATTTCACATAAGTGCTATTGTTTAGGACAAATGTTTATTGTGAAAAAAAAGCTACAATGTACTTAAGAAAGGTGGTTCCATTAGGACATAGGATCTACATCTGCTTGACAAGTATATTCATGGCATACAGGAGATAAATTGGAAAACTGTTGTAGGTAGTCTGTTACAATTAGGGTCACAAATGTTCTGGAACACACTGAACTTAAACTTTATGCTCTTGAAATTGTGCTTTCACTCAATTCTACTGTATATTTCAGTGCACTCAAAAGCAAAAGAAAGATGAAAAAGAAAGATGGAAACTTGCCACTTCATGTTTTATGATGCATTAAAAACATCAATGCATGAAATTCAGTTAGTACAGGTCACCATTTTTGCAATTATTTTGCTATCCTGTTAAAATCAGGTGTTTTACTGGCATTCTTTTTGAGCTGGCATTCTTTGACCTTGCCAGAGAAATTATTGTTCCTGACCAGATCTGAGCAATTTGCTGACAATTTCTTTCAGAGGTCAAAAATGACCCCAGTTTCTTGATATTCTGACCTAAACCAAGGGCAAGGGAGAGAACAGGGAATGAGTTTCTAGAAGGGACACAGCTTTCTTTTTCCATGTTCAGGTTGTGTGTCAAGATCACCCTTCTCTCAGTCTAAATTATGATTAGAGTCCACATGGCTAAGTGAAACTGGAAACGATACAGAGATCAATGACTCACAAAGGCATGAGTCCCGTGAAGTGATGACTTACAAAGAGGGGTAGAATAGAGTCTTGCAATCCTCACATTGCCACCCCTGCAAAAGTGGTAATCAGAGGTTGAGCCATTGGTAGAACCTTTCCTTCCCATCCCGAGGTGCTCATACCCTGCTCACCCCCAAAGCTCTCATTTCCACTGTATGTCATTCTTTGGGCTGCCCTCTGCTGTTCACCTGGGGCCCCAATTGGGAGTGGTGCTACCCGTACATGTATCTATTTCTGAGAAGTTGTCTTTGTCCCATGCTCATGACTTCTCGACTTCAAACTTTAGGTACAAGTAGTCTCATTATGATTTTACCAAACTGCTTTCTTTTGCCTTGATTGCAGAGTGCTCAAGAGGGCTTTGTTCCAACCAATGAATAAAGTTTATTTTAAGTATGGGAGAGTTCCTGCCTGGTCCTATTGAAGTAAAAAGTATTTTCTTGCATGCTTAAGAATTGGAGCTGCTGAATCTTGATAATGAGAAGTCAAACACAAGAACTGTCTTTAAGTATGCAAAGGCCACTGTGAAAAGAAGGAAAGAGATCATCTGTTTGCCATGTCCATGATATATAGCACAAAGAGTCATAGGTTTACATTTTGTCAAGATATGGTATGGGATGTGAAGAGAAGCTTTGAAATTCTCATAGGGGATGGTAATAGGTATGGGCATAGACAGTGAAGGTTGTGGGGTCTCCATCATCTGAATATAGTGCTCTAAAATTATTTTTTCTTAGGGGACATAGCCTAGATAACCTCTCCAAGCTTCTTTCACATTTTTAAATATTTTTTCTCTCTGCAGCTGGAAAAAATAACAGCTTAGAAATATATATGCCATACATGATAGCAAAAGTTCTTGAAATCTGGGCATTTGAGCTGTATACACAAAGTGTCAGGTTTTCCCAAGATCTTAATTCCCAAAGACTTGTGATCTTTCCATTGATGAAAAATGAGTCTTTTCCAATTGGCTGATCACTGACAATGTGCAGTGAGAACATTTAGTTAAAAGTCATTGTCAAAATATCTCAATCTCAGTGATGAAAAAGGCACAGGTGTGCTCAGTGTAACTGTGGGATGAATAATAACAAACCTATTTTTAAACTTGTTTAGAATTTTTCAGCCAAGGTTCTTTATCATACCACAGTTATTTCTAACAATAATGATCTTGTAGTGTTTCGAATCCTTTGGCTTTCTGCTTGCAATCTGTTCAAAATTGTGCCTCTTTTTTAATTTATTACTGTTTTTGCTACTCTCATATTACCCTTTACTTAGGCAACTGCATTGACTACTTCTAAAGCTGAGAATCAACTTCAAAATTTTATTGTTAACATTAAAGGCTCTTCAAACCTTTTCCCCTTTCTATTTGTGAAATCTGGTTCATGTTTATGGCCCCCTCTCATAATTTATGTTTGGCTTCTGACCTGTGTCTCCTCCATCCCTACCATTTGCTGTGTCAAAATATCAGGCTTCTCCTCAATTAACACTGCTATTTTGAAAGTTTTCTCCCTTTGTAGAGTTCTTAAAAGTAAACATTTTTCTGTGGCTTTCTGTGAGAATGCTATAGAAAGACATTTTATGCCCTTTTGTGTCATTCTTCCTTTGTTATTTTGCTGTAGTATGATACTTAAGGGTTAGAAGTTATTGAAAAACAAAGCAGTTATGTTTTTGAATACTCAGCTTGTGCTGTTGTAGTTTTCATTATCCCTAGATGTAATTGAATTCTCAGTCATGACACACATGGATAAAAAACATTGTAATCCTGGAGTTGGAAATAGTACCTACAATACTGAGAATTCAGGGATCAGCATTAACTAGAGAGGGGAAATGAAGAAAGCTTAACATAGAATTACAGACAATTATCAAGAGGAACTACCACTTGAGGGAAAAAAAAAACAAAACATCACAAGCCTAATGTATCATCAATAAAGGAAAAGAAAAGGGAAAAAAAAGTAACATTTAGTATCTAAGTGATGGAGATATACCAAAGAAAAATTAAAACAAAATGCTAAGAAACCCTATTATTTATTTAATATTTTTCATCAATCTCCTGGTTGTTTCATATATCAGTTTACATTCTACCCAGCTATCATTCAAGACTGAAAGCTGCAATTTACTGGTATGAGTTCCAAGCTGAATGTATTTTTGAGCAATAGAGATTTCTATGGTTTCTTCAAGAACATGAGTGAAAGATAATTGTTTATCATTTAAAAATTGTGTCAGCTGCATGCCTCACTGGTGGCTCTGCCTGCTTTACCTGTGCACATTCCTTGGAAATGCAGCTGTCTGCTGACAGGTGTCATGGTGGCTTCTCCTGATCCTCCATTTTAACCCTTTCCTGCGATTTTTAACTGGTTTTGTATGGCTTTTTTGGTTTGGTTTAATGTGGGGTTTTGTAATGTGTCATCTTGGGAAGGGTAAAATTAAATTCACTAAAATTCTGTCAGATTGAGGCAGCTTGTTCAACTTATTTTTCTCTGCCTTTTTAAAAAAGTAAGTTTTGAAGGACATTACTCTGTGCTATTTTCAAGTCATGGATAATTCAGTTTACCCTCTGCTGTGGTGTAACTCCACTGGGACCTTTTCCCATGTATTATCCTCAAGCCACCCCAGGATAAGTTTCAGTATCTTAAAAATGCTTAGTACCATTCTGTTCCTTGTAGGCATTTTGCACAGGGAAGAAGGATAATTAAGTCTGATCCAAAACATGCTGGCCTAATGTAACCAGCCCAGCAGGAGCAGTGCATAGCCTAACTCCTGACCCACAAGTGGAAATTGTTTGGAAAAAGGACAGTTCTCCTGGGCCAAAAAGTCACTGTCCCCACTAGGGTGTATTAGGCAGAGCCATGGGGTGCAATTGGTCATGCCCAGTGCCCCACGTCCTCACTCCCTGCACAGCTGCACATTGGTGCAGGCTCATTCTGCACTGGTCCCATGAATGTGAGTGCCAGTCAGGGGTGAGAAGGCACGAGGTTTGCTCTTGGGGGTTTTCTTTGGTCCATGTTGCATGCCCTGAGACAGCTCTGTGATGCAAAGCAGGGCAAAGTCAATGAGAGTGGAAAAGTTACTTCAAAATTTTGCTCCCCATCCACTCTGAAGCATTAATATGGGCAATTCCAAACTAGGGCATAGATTTAACAATTTAAATAGTAATGACCAAGTTTCAGCACTTAGAAATATTCCTTAGCAAACTTGATTTGCTAGCTTACAGTTCATTTTTCTAAATTTTCTTCTATTTTGATGAGTCCCAAGGCATGGCATGAATGAATGTATCAGTAAGCAGGCTGCACACTAGGAGCTCCCTGGCATCTGAAGATTCCATGAAGTCATTTGGTGGGGCATCTGAATCTGCTGGAATGGACTGGAGCTTATGGATGTGTCAACACCTTTCCTAAATAAGTCACTGTTCACAATTTGGACCACGTAAGCAATGCAAAGTTCCTTTCAAGAAAAGTGAGACTATGATCATATGGATGTTGTCTGAAGGAAAAATCAAGTGTATTTTACATTTTCAGAAATTGCTGATAAAGCTACAGAATAAAGCAAGTACACATGGAAGCTACGGAACATATGAACAAAGTAATTTTTATCAGCTCTTGAACTACCTTGAGCTGGCAACAGTAAAGTAAATGTTTAATCTTTTTTTCCCCAGTATCTTTCTCAGCAATTTAATCCTGTTGAAGCAGTTTTAGTGCAGAACATGATTTTTTTTAATATGGGAAAATTTTGGATTAATGCTGTAGTTTAGTTTCTCAACATTATGTCTATTTCAGGTTTCTAGCTGAGATTACACATTACATAGTATAGATATACTTTTTCATAGTCTTCTGATTTAAATTGAGGTATTTTGAAAAGTATTCTACTTTCTTAAGATATGAATTATACTTCTGCCAAAAACCCCAGATTGACTGCACAAAATACAGTCTTAAAGGAATAACATAAAATCATGCAAGTAAATCAAAACATATTTGCACAATTTTTGAAAAATTTGTTTCAAATCAGGATATTAATTCACCAAAACTCTTCCTAATTTGAAATTAAATTTTTGCTCTTATTCATACTGTATAAAGTAATATAAACAGGTCAAAATGAATACACTAAACGAGAATTCCAGTCTCATTTAACATAATTTTCCTTATATTCTGCAGTGTGAGTAATCTAAGAAGTTGCAAGCTTGCAAAGAATTTCTTAAAAATAATTTAAATATTCTACAATAACATGAGGCCTGACTTCCACAAGACTATTATTTCTATTTCTATTATAGTGAAATGTTGCAGTATGTTTGGTCACACATAGAAATCTGACATGGTAGCAGGGCTGTCAGGATTGTGACAATGGGGTTGAAACCTGTCTGTACACCTGGGAGCTGCTTGCCTGTCTGGGATAGGTGCGTGGATACAGAACGTTGAGCAGACACAATGATTTACATGATTTAGATAAGGGTTTTTTTAGCTTTATAGTGCTGCCAGTGGTGCTGTAAATAAGTTTCTGTCACAGAAATTTTGTAAGAAAATGTGATGATTGGCAAAGGAAATATCTCTGTTATTACCAGATTTAACATGAATGGGTGACTTTGAGTAGAAAATAGTCTCCAGTGCAACAGTTAAGTAAAAACAAATACACAGTCAAGTTGCTTGAAATGTATTCTGCTTCCCTGTTATTTTCCACTTTAATCAAAAGGTGAACTAAATAAGTACTTCACTTGAGTCTGAGGCTGCAGATAAGCCCTTGTTTTTGATAAAATCTGAGCACAATATTGAATTTGAAGCCATATTGTTTAGTATATTTGACTGAACCTTGGCCATTGACATCATATGTGCTTATCTCTGTCCCAATTTTCTAATCTGTTCACTGAGCTATTTACCTGTTTTACAAAACATTAAGTCTGAATTAAATGAGGCAGGATTTTGGCCTTTCCTCATTTGGCTTATGAAATGAGAAAGACAAAGCAATGTTTTCTCCTGTTGCCCACCTCATCATCTGACACTGAAGAAAAATTTCCTCCAAGTCCACATTCCCAGAGGAAGGATGATACCAAAGGCTGTCAGGGGAACTGTCAGACCACCATTGCTCATTCCTGCACTCTCCAGGGAGCTGTGGAGGTGTAGGGACACTGGGGCAGCACTTAATATCTGCCAAATTATTTGTCATCTTCAACTAAAGACATTACATACACTAAATCCTCTGTAGTTACCCATATGCACATCACTGCAGCTAAAGAACTTAATCTTGATAGAGATTCAGAGAAGATAGATTTTGGATGCGCAGTGATACACTTCCTGCCACACAGCGGGCAGCTGGTTGGCATGCTTCCCAGTGAATCCCAGTTACAGCCCCATGACATCCACTTCCTTATTGGATTTCGGTGATTTCATTTATGATTCTGGGAGGAGATTTGTACAACTATTGGAGCAATGATTCCTGCGAATGAAAATTATATAGATAAGGACACAGTCTGCCTCCTTTCTCTGATACATTTTCCAGAGGTGCTAAAGGAGTGTTGTGACCACATTCCACAAGATCTTTTAGTCTCTTTAGAGAGTCTTTCCTCCTGGCCATTCCATTGTAGCAATCTTCTCATACTGAAGTGTTTAGTACTTAAATTTTTTACTTGCTTGCTTAAAATTGAGCATCTATTTTTTTCAATAAGTACAAGAATATTATACAGTAGCTTGGAAAATGTTATTGCTACCTGAGATTAGAAAGATGTGTGTCTGTTCAGAAATGTGAGGATGCTTTTTAAATAAACATTTTTACCTTATGGGATGCTCTTCTGTGCTTAAAAGTATATATATATTCTGATACATCGTATGTTCATTTGTTGTCTCTGATCTGAGGCCTTTGAACAGCAGTCTGCAAAGTGCAGTAATTCTGGCTTGGGACGAGAGCCCTCGTTGCACGGGAAGATCATAATGAACCTTGTTACACCCACAATTGCTATCACCAATGGAAAAGAGCTTGGCTGGGGAGCTGAATCCTGACCCCATGTGTCCCCGAGGTGTCTGATTGCAGTGATGGCAATGGCTCCAGGTGACTCTTAGCAGCTGGCACAAATTAAAGAAACGTTTCAGCTTCTGAATCAACTGCTCGCAGCAAAGTGGGTGGAAGAGCATGTGCTTTCAACTGTGTTGGGCCCTATTATTGGTAATTAAATCTTTCTCACTTTAACCAGAAAACATGCTGTTATCTTCCCGAGTCTGCAGATAGTTGCACTTGGTAGCTTAGAGGGGTGAATTGTTGCATTAGAAAAGGAAGAAAAAGAATTAAAATTCTGATGATTTAGAAGTCATATTCGCTGTTTCAGAATTGATCTACCTGAAACCAGCAAACAGATGTCCTCAGCTTGCCGTTCCAAATTTCTGCTAACAAATAGGACGGATTAAAAATACTTCTGCTTGTATATCAGAACCTCCATTTTGTCTTTCAGTTTGTAGTGTAGTCATGATGTATGTAAAAAAATCCACTATCTCCTATTCTATCTATCTAGCAAATATTATATCATGTCCATTTTTACAGCATTAAAAACCTGTTAAAAAACACCAAAAGCTTCAGTTGAAAGTGAGGCCCTGGGCAGCTCAGAGTAAAAGTCAGAGACAGAACACAGAGGGAAAAGAGGTAAAGTCTTTAGTCCAGGCATTTTGTCACTGAGTCAGAAATGAGGCTTTGCACATCCTTCACACACAGGAGTCAGTTTCCAGGATGGAAGGAGATCCAATATGTCACCTACTGCACACCCAGCAAGAAACAGCCTCTTTGAGTCATGATGTGCAGAAAGGAAAACATTTTCTGGAAAAACAGTGTTTTCCAGGTAATTCCATGTAAGTCTTTCACCTCGGTGTTACCTCCATACATTATAGTGAAATTCAAGAACCAGGAAATGGTGTGGTTTGGAGGAAATAGAGAAAGGTGTTTCCAATCTTAGTCCACACTCCCTAAGCAAACAAATAATATGATTCTATTTTTCATCCATTTGTAAACTCTGAATAGCTTAATGGCTTTTAGTGAAGTGAATCTAGACAGCTTGCTTTGCCTAGTACCTTTTAATAGCAAAGCTTGCAAAAAATTCAAAGATGTCACAATTGGATTAGTTAAAAAACACTGAATCCCTGTGAACATTTTTGTTGAGAATTATAGGCCACAGACACACACATAATTTATTGATGATCCACAGTAACTTTTTATGTGGTTAATTTAGCCTGTGGTTCCTACCTAAGCCCTGAGGTGACCTTGTATTTGCCTTGTGTATCTACAGACTGCTGACATACGGAGACTAAACCCGTCATGGCTTCAGTTTGATTTAGTTTACTTCCCTTTGGGGGTGAAGTAACCTAACTGAACTACTACCACCTTAGGTGCATACTCACATATTATCTCAGTTCAACTAATATATTTTAATGTGATTTTACTTATTTTATTAATTCAGACTAATACTTTCCAGATGTCTCCATATAGACAACGCTTAAGTAAAACTGAGTCTTACATTCCATATAGTTCTGGGTTTTTTGACTGTGTTGTTGAGGTTTTTTTTTCAAAATTCTGCCTTTGTATTTCCTCTTTCCAAATGTGGACAGCTTCTTTGTCACTCTCTAAGGTTTTGCTCCTTACATAAATCACCCAGGTGTCTATATTTCTCTTTTATCTTGAATAAGCATGGCATGCAGTTTCTGCTGGTCTTGAACTAGTGCAAAAACAAAGGTTGTATTGTTAAATTGGAATGCTTTTGTAAATGTTCTTGATAAGGCTGTGCCAGGCTCAGCTCTGTGTAATCTACAGTGTATATACTGCTCACTTAGTTATATGGGGGAAATATCTTTCATTTTAAAACCAAGTTCTCCTGTAGCACTTCCTAGTTTTTGGTTTTTGTGCTTGTGGTCAATACACACATTTTCTTGTACATCACAGATCTCTCACATGCTTTAATACATGTGTGCATAACTTTGTATGTAACAAATCATAGAAATTAATTCAGCTTTTAGGTAGAATTTAGTGGTGTATACCAACAGATGTTCTATCACACATTAAATTTTATTTCCTACACTCGCACACTTCTTCAATACATCATGAAACTTTCTTTTTCTTATAATACTGTTACCGACCTCCCTTTTAGAAATGTCCAAAATTTTCCTGTATCTCTAAGGACTGCAGCTGAGAAAATGTGGGCTGCTGCTTGAAGAACTTTAAGGTTGTTCAAAAAGAGAAGAAAAAAAATATTTTATCAAGAATGAACAAAATAAATGATGAATGCTAACCACAGTCCCACAATTTTTCAGATTTTTCCTCATTCTCCAGATGCGAACTGAGACTTTTTTTGGTAAAGTCTCATTATTGTAGCCCCCCACATACACACACATAGATATATATATAAACAAATATATACCTAGTTTCTAATATCATCTAATATGTAATATATTATATATTATCATATACTATATAATACATAATACATAATATTATCAATAATTAATAATATAATTAATATAATTATTATATATTATGTGTTATATATTATTTATTTATTGTATATTATATCTTATATAGTATATATTATGTATTATAACTTATATAGTATATATTATATAGTAGATAGAATATATTAATTATAAATTATATAGTATATATTATATATTAATTATATATTATATAGTATACATTTTCTATTATGTAACTGTTCTTCAGAACCAAATAGTCCCAGTGAGTCTGAGATCCTAAAAAAATTCACAAACTTCTCCATCTCTAGTATGCGCCAGCACAAAGCTTCCTGTGCATAAAATGTTGGAGAATCAGGTCTGCTCGACAGGCTCACAGGGAGCAAGCTCCACACTGACACCCTGCACGCTCCTGTGTGCTCTCAAGGGCACTCCAGCACTGATGAGTCTCCCAGGGGTCTTCAAGCACTGGTAATTTGCCCAGTCACTTGAGGTTGACGCAGAGCTACCTGCTTGACATGTCTGTGGGACAAATGCACTTCAGAGACTGAACAAAATAACAAAAAACACATTTATTAGCCATGCCCTACCCCATATGTATAGCACTAGAGAGGTATATATGCCAGCTTAAAGATGAAATAAGGGAAAAAAATTATTTTGTCACTTAATTGCAAGAATAGTGTCAAAAGATTCTAGAAATAAACTAGGTGTGAAAGGAAAGTCCCAAATTGCAAGCAGAGAAATGACAAGGACCTCCATTTTCCTGACAACTTCCTTGGGGAAAGGGAATTGTTCTAAGAATGGGTTAGGCAGCGCTGACAGCTTGTCTGTCTGATTTGTGCAAAGCACAGTGCCTCATTCATCTTGATTTTCTCTATAATTTTTTTTCTCAGTGAAGTAATTAGCAAAAGTGGTTATTTCCATATAGTAGTGGTCAGATGATTTAAAAGAAAAGGAAGGAAAAAATTCTCATTTTAAAAGCAAGAGACCAAGTACAGCTAGCAGAATATGGAGTCAATTCATCCCTAAAAGCCACAATTTTGCAGTTAATGTTAGCCCAAAAACTAGTTTGTTTATTCAAATCTATGATCTTGTCATATTTGTTTTCTCCCCTGAACACTTAGCAAAGCATACCAGAATTGAACTCTGGGATCTCAATGTGCATTTTAATCAAGTAATTACCTGAAAATAAAACAAGGAAATTCTGAAGTTTGTTTATTTTTGTTAAAAAACCCACCCAGTTTACTTTGAAGTTAATTTGTTGTATATAGTGATTTATAGCAAGGTTTGAGACTGTAGACATAACACAGTAACTGCTTGTAACATCCTGACAGCCACTTTTGATTGTAAGGTGTGGGTATGGGTATTGGACTATGCTAGTTCCTGAACTGAAGCTAGTTCCTGGAATCTTTGTAGGACTGTACATTCAAATATCTCATTAAGTTTGTGCAGTAAATGAGTACATTTGAATTAATTTCTGATCTTGTTGAAAACTCAAATTCAGGGTGGTATTTTCTCTGAGTCCTTGACTTTGGAACTTGATTCTTCCATTGATCCCAAAGGTTAGCTGGCCCTAGGTCACTCTCCAAGACAAATTTACTGCCTCCTTCTGTCTGAAGAAATCCCTTAGGAGGGAGTTGGAGTCTGTACTTCCATTGCAAAGGATTATTGGGTTCACATAAGATTTCTCTGATTTTTACTATTTAAATATACAAATCTAAGAGCTCAGTAGATAATTTTACAAATCAATCAGTAAAATATTTTTTTTTAATAAATTTATTTTTCAGTGAGCCATGACCTATTGTCAGCTACCTGGAATGATCTGACAAGTGGTTGTAATTTATTTTCTCTTTATTTTCTCCCTAGCTGAATTCTTCTAAGCCCTCTCTTATTAGCAGCATACAACTCTTCAATGGTTCAATCTAATAGCATTTTGTTTGCTTGTGCCGAAGGCTATGTGTTCTTTGATGAGAACAGATTTGTAACTTCTATATAGAGCTAATTGGATTTCTTGATTATCTCATTGAAACTAACCAAAATGACCTTCCCATGAAGTGGAAGTCTGAAAGATTTTCTTTCAGAAATAATAGTCTTTTCTTCATGATAAATATTTGTTGTTTCATGTTGGCTAAATATTCCTGTTTTCTTTCTTTTTCTGTTTTATCCCTGAAGGGTATCTGCCTCCTATTCACAGTTACATCCCTACAGTCACACTTTCAAAAAACATGAGTATTTCTGTACTATTAGTCATTTGCAATGAAAAGTAAGATCTTGAGCATATGAAGCAAACATTTTAAGGGGATTTTATCCTAGAAGGCTAGTTTCAAAAAGCCATTTAAACAAACTTCACATAACATTTATAAAGCAGGAAAGTATTACCAGTTAATGTACAGATGACATGAGAGACAGGAAAAAGCAAAGAAGGGGATTTTTGAAAATATTTGTGTTGGTATATTTACATAGAAATTAATTATTGAGTTAAGTATATGTATAGATAGATCATTTTGGTAGTCCTATCATACATGGCTATAGCAGAATTATAACTTCGGTAAAAAACATATTCCATTAGGTTGATTATACCTGAACCATATAAAAAGAGATAGGAAACCCTTCCATCCACCTCTGTAGTACTAATGATAAGGTTTTACTTAGTATTTCATGAAACTTTTCCTACAACGTTTTTATGTTACTTGTTTAATGCAGCTTTTTCAAGTTCCACCGTGAAAGAGTCCTTAAAACTTATTGTCAAATGTACTCATCCACATGAATATGTTCCTCAGAAGACCTTTATTGCTTTCAAGACTGTCAGGAGTGGTCTGAAAAACAGCTTAAATGAACGTGTAATTTTAGGAGTCTGTTCACACGCTTGGATTGTGGGGCTCTGTGAATAGCTGACAAATGCAGAGATCGCCAGCTGAGCTGTACTGACATATCCCAGGTCACTCCCTAGCATAACAGGCCTGAGTTGTGATGTTGGAGCTGTTGGTAACTGCTTCCAGACTGGTGTCCTCTGGGCTCAGGGTCCCTCTGCCCTTGGGTTGTTCAGAGAACAGACTGCAGATTCCTGTCCACCAGACCCAAACTCTTCCTGGTGCCTTTTCTTCACAAAGAAGCTAAACCTTTGCACCCATGGACAATTTGAAAATGGGAGAAAAAAGGGGAGACACAGCACATCTAGCCCATTATATCTGTTTACTGCAAGAAGGCCCCTAGATATTTAGAGGAAATTCCAATTACCAACCCTGCTTTGAAAATTTCTCCATGTACATATTGGCAATACATGTTCGGCATACTGGAAAACTTGATTTCTTGTATTTTTTTCCTTTTGCAACCCAGGCTGAAAAGACCTACTTGGTGATAGAATGTGTTTTTTTTCTTACACAGAATGCTTTTTAATATTATATTCATATGCATTTTATGGGTATTCACCAACTGCACAAGACATAGGAGGAAAAAAGCAAAATGAAAACATATGAAGTGGCCAGCAACCTTCATATAAGACAATCTGAATATTTGAAGCTTCTTCTGATACAAGTACCACGTTATTTTAAGGTATGAGAGAAGGAATTAATCTTGCTTTTAACCACCACTATTTGCACTTTCTTTGCCATAGATATGTTTTTTAATTTGCCAGCAATTTGTAATGACATGACTGTACAATTCCTTGAGACCTTTAAAGTCATTCTGCATTTTCTATCCCATTTTGTAATTTAGTGAACTGTTATTGATTACAGAAAGATTTCTTTGGTATCACCTTTCTTTATGGCATCCAAATATCAACTAAACTGGCACCTTCATATGGAAATGTGCCCTTCTTTCAAATATACTGGAGAGGAAAAGAAACAGTCTTTTTGTTATTTAACTGATTATACACATTCTACAATACTTGTTTACAAATATTGGTTTTGTTTCTATTGCTGTTTTGCATTCTGAATCTCTCCTTTTCCAGGTTTCCATAGCAACTCTTGTACAGCTTGATCATTAGAAAGAAATTCTCTTTAATTGATCTCCTAATGTATAGCTTAATAGTAACCGTTAAGCAGTCTTTTGTTTCCAGGTCATATTTAAGGTTCATACATTTGCATAAAAACATCTCATTACCTCAAACCAATCATTATTAGTAATTTTCTTCCTTTAGTTTTTTAATAACTAAATCCTTCATTGAGGTTTTACAAATAGCAAATATTTATAGCTTGTAGAAAAGGCTTTCTCAGTGAGCCTAGATGCTTTGTTTCTGTGAGCAGCAAGAAAATTACAGAGCTTCAAAATTTTGATCACATAATACAAAAAAAGGTGTCTTTTTCTCCAGTTGAAATTTAAATAGACTGTTCTAACTACAGGCGAGAGGCAATATTTAGCAGTAAAGTTGGGATATAGTACAAGCTTGTACAAATATGAATAATGATGTAAAAAAATGCCCAAGAATAACAGCAAATTTCCCCAATGTCGCTGGCACCATGAAATACATTAAATTCTTGCACTAAGTTCTGTTGCTTATGGCATTCTTACCTGAAACATTGTGAAGATATGTAAAAGTAAATGAAAGTTGCATATAGACATTAATTTTTATTTGACAATAAGATAAACAATTTGATATCTATGATTGCAACAAGAAGACTTGAATATAATCTTGTGCTCCACAGCACATGTAATTGCAGATCTATATGGGTATGAAATGAGTTTTATTGAAGAGCCATTGTATAGATGTACCTCTGCAAATAAGCAGCTAACTTCATCTTCTTGTGTATGAAAGCACTAAAACATATATTTGGATAAACTGAAAAGATCTTCCGCTGAGAAGAACTGGAGGGAATCAGCTTTCAGCAGTGCAAGGATACTTTATTTTTCCCTGATCTTCTATAATAGGTTTCATATCCCACTCTAAAAGCAGTTAATATTGAAAGAATAGTTTAAAATAATATCATCAGGACAAAATGCATAAATATAGGTCACACCATCATACTAAGCTCCAGAAAATGTAATTAGCATGTGTAACCTTTTCTTCTTTTCCCCTTTTTCTTTTTTTTTTCCTCTGGCATCCTTGACCCCTGTGTATCTTTATAGAAACTCTAATAGCATTAACATTATGCTACGATTAAAAAGTTAGACAGCACAACAATGCTGCTTGACAAGATATTTTTACAATCCTTTTTGATGTCATTCTGGTGGGATTGAATGTCCTTTGAACTCTAGCAAATTAAGTGGATGTTCAGTGGATGTATTCTCATATGGTATCTCTTTGTGTTATCTGGTAGGTCTCCTCTGCTGTTTGCAATGAAAGATTGGTTTGCATTTATCCTAGCATCCATAATTTTGTTAAACAGTAATTATTCATGCATACCATGGATTTCAGAATTAAGTTTAAAACCTGGATTTACTATCAATTTTGAATATGTTGAATGTATATTTCAAACAAATTGTATGAACTCTATGAAAGCTAAGCTGATAAAAATGCATGAGCTTCTGCTTCCTGAACTATTTTCATCAATTAACATCAGGGTTTAACCATAAACAGGAACCCAGCCCCCAACATACTGGTAGTGTAATGTCATTACTGGTTCTATCATATTGTGTGTGCCCTAGTCACATTATACAAACATAACAATAAAAAAGGGATAGAGACTGAAAAGTTCTGTGTAAATTAAAAGCACATTGTCTAGAAAACCAAAGCTTTTAGTAGGGTAAAAAAAAAGGG